>CP136058.1:570472653-571722653 GCA_032464435.1 Aegilops umbellulata | reverse complement strand
GGGCGTTGAAGTGCTCCTCCCACGCCTGGAACTTGATGACGCGCATGTAGCTCAGCATCTCGTTCGTCGCCTTCATCCGCTTGTCCCGCTCGCCGGAGAGGGAGAACTGGTACCGGTTGTTCCGCCGGGTGCCCAGCAGCACGAACGCCATCACGCCGAACACGCCCACCAGCGCCGACGTCACCGGCGGGCCCAGGTAGATGTACAGCAGGCCAAGCGCCACGCCCACCTGCAATGCAATCAACAGTGTGCATCGGTCAGAATCCATTTTTGTAGTAATAATGTGTAAAGTTGCAAAATATATTTAAAAGGTCAAAAAAAATTGTAGCAAAAATGGTTGATAGCTATACTCACATGTACTCCCTCCGTTCCTAAATATGAGATTGTACTACAAACTACATACAGATGTACATAGACATATTTTAGAGTGTAGATTCACTCATTTTATTCCGTATCTAGTTCATAGTGAAATATCTAAAAAGACTTATATTTGGGAACGGAGGGAGTAAAAGAAATAACTTTTATGGTGATCGTTGCAAAAAAAATCAGAGATATTGATAAAGTTTGTTACTCAAGGTTTTCGAATTTGCTGTATTATTTTTGCCCAGAATTAACCGGATGTCATTTCTTCGCGAAACTTCAAACTTGACTAAAACACTAGATCACCTTCAGTGCAAAAAGTTTTAGATTTTATTTTAGTTTTCTCTGCTTTTATATTTCAGTACGAAATGATTGTTTGTCTTCTGAATTCATCTATTTTTCTTACTTATATTATGTTGAGTACAAAATGCATGTAACAAAATATCCAAGTATATAGTAATACGCCTACTTCTGCTTGTGAAGTCAGTATCCTCGAAACAAGACTTGCGCTAATAATACGCTACTCCTGCCTGCACCAATGCGTCGGCTCACGTGCACAATATACAATTCGGGGCCGTGATCCGCAAGCTTATTCTACGAGCGGTTCCTATCAAGAGGATCAGTCGAAGAAGAAAAAATAGTGGGGACAGATCCCACTAGACTCAATGCATCTCAACCACTACCGGGCCACGACGAACATCAATTGTAGCTCAGACATACTAGAAATCAGTACTGTACATGTACTGTACGTATTAAGTAATGTATGCATGACCGCCGAGATTGCCCCGGCGACTAGTCGCAAGTATAGTGATCTAAACTGTTCGTATATTTCTCTACAGAGGGAGTATGCATTAAACAATGGAGAATTTTAACGAAAATGTTCAAATGTCATACCACCATGTAAATTTTCACGAAGAAATGACTTAGGCCATCTACAATGCCGACTCTCAAATCGCCCGCATAAGTCTGGTCAAATCGCCCACATACGCCCGGACAACATGGTCCGAACATGTTGTATCATTGTATCAGTCTGATCGGCAGTATGGATGTGTTTTTTCCGGACTATACATAAAGCCAAAGAGCCAGAGTTGGTGATCATTAAATAATACGCCTACTCATGCTTGCGAAGTCAACGTATATATATTAACAGAGTTTTTTCTCGGTCCATGAGAAGTGAACGTATCCTTGCGCTAATAATAGCGTACGCCTACTCCTGCGTCTGCCTGCACCAATGCGTCGGCTCCAAAAATGCTACACCTACGAAAATTGCTACGTAAACTTACTTAAAAATGTTATCTCCTTCCTTAATTCTAACTAATCCCCCCCTTGATTTTCAGGTTGGGCGGGCGTGCTATCCACTTAAACGAAGCCACATCAGCCTTTACGTAACTTTTCGTAGCAAGCTTACGTAGGTGTAGCAAAGCTCCGTCGGCTCACGTGCACACTAGACAATCCGGGGCCCGTGGTCCGCAAGCTTCTTCTAGAAGCGGAACCTATAGCTAGGTAGAGGATCACTCCAAAAAAACAAAATACAGATCCTACTAGACTCGATGCATCTCAACCACTACTGGGCACACATGAATTGAAGTTCACACAGAGAAATCAGTACTGTACGTAATGTATGCCTGACAGTGCCGATCGAGATGGCCCCGGGGACGGGTCGCATCGCTTGTCGTAGGCCAATTAAACCTGCAGGCCCAATTCAACCGATTTCTGAGCAGAGCGGCAGCAAGCCAAGTACAGCATACGAGTAGGTACATCCGGCTCAAAACAAAACAAAAAAAGTACGTATGGCTATAGGCTATACGTACACGCATACGCATGGCATAGCGCAGCGCTGACTGACACGAGTCTTTTGGCATACGCACGAAGCGACGATTGAAAGAGAAGCTAAACCAACTCTATTGGATTTCTTTATCAATCAGTTTAATTCAGGTAATTAATGGGCTTCCCGCAAAAGAAAAGTACTCCCCACGAGCGATTTGGACATGCTACTAAGATACTGTATAATTGCGGTGCGATGGTCGCTGTCTTGAAGGAAACGGAAGAAAGACTTTGGTTTACGAAATCATTCATCGCGATTGACGTCGACGAGTACCTCCATGAGTATCACGGAGGAGTTTTTTATGAGGATTCTTGCTCCTTACGGCTACTTCCTCCGTCTGAAAATACTCCCTATGTAAATAAATATAAGAATGTTTAGATTACTACTTTAGTGATCTAAACGCTTTTATATTTCTTTACGAGAGAGTACTTGTCATCAAGATGAATAAAAGAGATAAAAAAGAATATATCTAGATGTATTTTAGTTCTAGATACTTCCTCCTTCCATCTATATAGGGCCTAATGCGTTTTTTGAGGCTAACTTTGACCAAATATTAGAGCAATAATACATGACATGCAACTTACACAAAGCACACCGTTAAATTCATGTGTGAAAGGAGCTTTCAATGATGTAATTTTCACATTGTGCATGTCATGTACTATTAATCTTGTCAATAGTCAAAGATTGTTTTAAAAAATGCATTAGGCCCTATATAGATGGAAGGAGGGAGTACATGTTTTCCTATCCATTTTGACGGAAGGCAGTACTCCGGCCATGGATACTTGATGGCTGCTGCCACCGTGACCGGGCCGACTCGACTCGACCGCAGTACCGGAGGTCCAGAGCTAGCGGCCCGCTGGATCACTCATCGCCAGCAACAAAAACGCAATTAATGCGTGGATACGTCGAACAAACCAACGAACCAACGAACGAAACGTAAGGCTCAACCGGAGGAGATAGATAGGACTTGTGTGAACCGTATGCCGTGCGCGGCAGGGCAGGGCAGGCCGCCAAGCCAGCGGCCAGAGCTGAGTGTACGTTCACTCACGCGACCAAAACAAAAGCTATGTGAACCGCGGAGTCGTGCCATATCTTGGCACGTAGGCGTGGTACGATCATGAATGAGTGACCGCGCCATGCCGCTCGAGGACAAAACCAAGAAGGAAAATCCACCCTTTTCTATCCCGCAAGCAACGAAAATGCCATCAGCGAATCTTGTTCTCTTCCGTTGACGTCAGTGAATACCTCATCGGCCGCCCGATTCTTCTTCCCAGCGTATGATTGGAGCAGAAACACGTTCCACGAAATCGCCAATGATCCACACCAAAAATCATGCATGCATGCATGCATAGGAAAGAAAGCAGCTGATCAATGGAGTCAATGGACGTACGTACCTGGAGCGGCATGAGCCAGAGGTAGTGGATTTGGAGCATCATGTCGGAGAGCTGCTGCGCGTCGACGGCCATGTAGTTGACGATCATGCCCAGCCCGTGCTTCTGCCGCGCGGAGCACGACAGCCGGAGGCCCTTGCGGTAGAGCGCGGTGATGAGCGCGCCCCGGATCTGCATCCCCAGCTTCTGGCAGTGGAAGTTGTACTGGTGGCTGCACAGCGCCTCCATCGCCTTGGCCCCCAGCAGCGCCAGCACCAGCCGCGCCCCCTCCCACAGCGGCCGCCGCTCCGCCGCCGACGTGAAGCTCACGAAGCTCTGGATCAGCGTCGGCCCCACGTACATCACCGTCAGCCGCAGCAGCGCCAGCCCCGCGTTCAGCAGGAACAGCGGCCAGAAGCAGCGGAGCAGCGCGTGCCGCACCGGGTTGTTGTCCTTGCGCGCCCAGGTGGACGGCCAGTGCGAGAGGAAGAGCGCGTGCATGCGCTCCGGCCGGTGCGCTGGGGCGAGGGTGGGTACGTCTGACAGGTCTAGTGGTGAGCGGTACCCGCGCTGGATCAGCGGGTTCATCCACGCCCACGACATGCGCGACAGCCATGACGCGCTCGCGTACGGCGTCGTGTTCTTCTCCTTGTTGGCTTCTCCTTCTTCTTCTTCGGACCGATCGTCGGCGGCGGCTTGTTCTTTTTCGGAGATTCCCGTGGATCCCAGGACGGCGACGACGGGGAGGGGGAGGGACAGGACGAGCGCCGCGATCGCGAGCGCGTCGTCGGGCAGGGCGCCGGCGCCGGACGCGAGGCGCGCGGCGGCCGCGCCGGCGAGCAGCGCGGTGAGCGCGGACGCGGCGAGCCAGAAGAGGCGGAGCGTGAGCGGGTGCGCCGCCGCGCGGAACCGCTTCTCGTGACCCACGAGGGCGGCGGCGGCGAGGTGCGCCGCGCACTGCAGCGCCAGGAACACCGCCTCCTGGACCTCGCCCGCGCCGCCCCGCATCACGACTGACAGAACGAGCAGCACGCCGTAGAACCCCGCGAGGACCGCGGAGGCCGCCAGCGCCAGGACGAACCCCGCGCCGACCCGCACCGCCCGGGGCCGGCCCCGGTCGAGCAGCGGCTTGTCGGCGCCGTTGCCGTTGACGGCGCCGTCCCGCCGGCGGGACAGGACCTTACCTAGCGCGAGGCAGGACACGGCGACCAGGAACGCCGCGGCGGCCGCGGAGAGCATGAGCCGCTGCGAGCAGGTGGAGAGGAAGAGGAAGGCAGCCCAGTCGAGGACGCCCGTGTCCGCCGCGGAGGGGAGGCCCCAGGTCCTCGTGGTAAGCCACCACGGGGCCGTGGACGCGAGCTCCATGGGCGGATCAGCGGCGGCGCATGCAGATACAGAGACGTACGGGGAGAGGGGGAGCAGAGGAGCTCCGCGGCGCGCTGGTGTCTGCGTGCGGCCGTCTGGTCCTCGGGAGGAGAGGAGAGGAGGAGGGGACGAGGCGTCTTTGGTTTTGACGAGCCGCGGCTTGTTTTTGGACAGTATTAACGAGCCACGCTCGTCACCTACTACGTGGTGATCGTTCTCCAGCTACGGGCGCAGAGTGCCGTCCGGAGTCCGGAGTGGTCCGAGTATGTTGGTCACCTAGGATTAGGAAGGAAGGAAGCGACTCCAGCCACTAGCTGGCGTCGTGGCATGGCTGCGAGCCACACTTGGCACCCAGTGCTGCTGTGGCTGCCCGCCTGGCCGTTCGATTGATTCGATGAGAAAAATAAGTTGCTGGGTTAATTAGTGATTGTCTGATTGACAGGGGAGGAGACTTGTTTGGTCTCCACGAGGAGGGCTGGAGGGAGGGATGGACGAGCAGGACTCGGCCGCCGGTGGGTAGTAAATAAATTTGGTTATCTTGCCAGGATCCCTGCCAATGTTTTTGTCAGAAGCATCAAATGAGTAAATATACAGGGAAATACAGTCCCATGGGCACATGCTTGGGTCGTAAATTCATTGTCCTGACAATGCGCCAAATTATAACTACTACTACATGCTCGGGTCGTAAATAAATTTGGTAGTATATCATCAGCCTATCTAGAGTTATTACTCCTCGTGCTAGCCTGCCACACACGCCTTTCGTTCCACGTGAATCACGCGAATCCCGAGAAAATTTTCTATCGTATCAACCACATCCATGCAAATTATTCCCTCCGTTCACAAATACAGATGTTTTGGATTACCGACCAAGTGTGGGCTGAAGTGAGTGAACAAACCCACTGTTTTTTTTGCGTGAAAACTTTCGATCTATTCATCAACTGTCAAGGTAGTATAAAGAACACTAGAAGTAAAATTTACATCCACGTCCGTATACCACCTAGCGACGACTACAAGCACTGGAGCGAGCCGAAGGCGCGCCGCCGTCATCGCCCCTCCCTCGTCGGAACCGGGCAAACATTGTTGTAGTAGACAGTCGGGAAGTCGTCGTGCTAAGGCCCCATAGGATCAGCGCACCAGAACAGCAACCGCCGTCGATGAAGAGAAGCATAGACCGGAAGGATCCAACCTGCAGACACACAGACGTAGACGAACGAAGACCGCATCCAGTTGGATCCACCGAAGACAAACGCCGACCGGATCCCACGAGATCCGACGGAGACAAACCTCCACACGCCTTTCGACGATGCTTGAAACATCACCGGGACGGGGGCTAGGCGGGGAGGACCTTATTCCATCTTCAAGAAGACGCCGCCGCCTCATCTTCTTGAGCATGGCACAAACCCTAACAAAACTCAGAAAATCATCTAAACACGGAGCCCTCCCGCCGGCAAGGGCCGGGATCCACCGTGCCTCCATGATCCGAGGACCATAGAAGATAAGGCGGACCGGCGGTGCCGGCGAGAGGCAAGGAAACCCTAGATGGGGGTTCGGGCATGGGCAAGAGGTGCGAAGGGAGTTGCCGTAGTGAACAAACCCACTTAAATGTGTTTATACACATTCGATTCACAAATGGAAGTTAAAACATCTTATATTTGTGAACGGAGAGAGTACGTAAGTACACGAGTAAAATAAATAAGAAGTATGCACAAAACAGACTTTCACCCCCTCTTTATAACTAAAGGCAAAAACGGTCGAAGCATACAGGGTGGTAAGAAAATCCTCAAACAAGCACGTATATTCGAACAACAATGCTTGACATGCCCAAAAGCGAAAAGAAAAAGGCGATACAGGATTCGTCAGAGACGAGGAGTCAACCGCTAGGAGGCGAAGCGAGCTGACGGTCGACCACCTGTCACTGCTACAAATATGCTAAACATTATACTTAGTCAGAAAGCCGCTGCAAGAAGACCCTCTCGATAAACTATATTGTTATTGTAACTAGCTAATTGCCCATGCATTGCAACGGGCGTATACTCTAGTAGTTCAACACTAATCTTGTCAGATATATACCTTACATCAATTTTGGTAACATTTAATTTGATGAGAGTATAGGTAGGGGAAAGCAAAATAGTTTTGATTTAGTTGAGATTTTGATAAGATTGATTTAATTGAATTAATGCAGGAGAAGATTGTGGAAAATATCGATTTGGTTTAGATTATTGCATGTTAATATGTTTACATTGATTCTATTTTGTGCGACATTTATTGGGGCTACCAAAAATTCAACAACAAACTGAGGGGGGAGGAGAATGCGGGAGGAAAGAACCGAGTAGAAGGTGGAGACAATGCTATCAACTCCCCCTTTTTATTTTTTGAGAAAAGGCCATCATGGCTAGTTTTATTGAAACTTAAAATATGTTTACATCGTCTACGAGCTTGCTGACAACAATGTCAGGAGGCTCGTCCAACTCCCCTTTAATTTTCCATATGTCTCTTGTCTTGTCTGAGACAAGGGAATAATAAAAGTTAACGCTCTACAACATTATGTCCTCGCCTGAATCTTTTAGGACTTGACGAAATACTTTTAATCACTCTTGTTCCGTAGGTAATTCTATTTTGACACTTTCTTTTAAAACTTTTTGTGCTTAAGCTTCATGCTAAGGTGCATTGATCAGAAGCTCACTCGAGTACTCACCTTGGTTTACCTTCAGTCAGGGTGCAAGTGGGACTGTACGCGGGAGTCCCGCATCCGCCCCACAGTTGCCGCATACGTTATGTGGGAGGCCCGCCAAAGCCCACATGTTTTTATGCGGGATACGTGGGTTTAGTGGGATGCCCACTAAAGTTAAATTCTTATAAGCACTGATGCAACAGTAAGCCACCGATTCGTTACACAATACTTCAAACTCGACAGAAAACTATAGCCGGCTCCCAGGAAAATAGCAGTTAGAAGAAAATAGCAACCGAAATCCAATCACATTGTCTTGCACTCGGCGGTGACTCAAATCAATCGAAGGTCCAAAATCTGACAAGAAATTGCTTATACAGTAGTAACAGTGCCACGTTCATCATAGCGACAAAAAACTGATACGACATTGTAGTTGGCTTCCTGATGCCTTCTTGCGGGCGCTGATGATCCTCGCGCGAATGGCAGCATCAGCTCGAGCTGTGTGCGGCAGCCGTAGCAGTGCTTGTGGCGAGGAACTGGATATTCACAGCGCTCACCACGGCTGCTTGTTGTTGCGCCACCACGATTGCCGGCGAGTGCTCAGGTCGCCTGAGGGTCTCGAATTCTCGATGAGCTACAAGCGGCAGCTAATGATGGCAGGGAGGAGATGTGGTGGGTGAAGATGACGAGGAGGGAGGCGACTGCGGAAGCAACGGCAGGGCCAGACGGGCCCGGCAGCATGGAGGGCGGAAACGACGGCAGTGAGGTAGGATGGGTTGGGCCGGACCTAGCTGCGGCGCTCCGGCTGCTGCTCGCCGCGCTCAGTCCGCAAGGTCGAGTCAATCTCATGGTCGTGTGATTTTTTAGCGTAGCGTTGGCAGATGTGGGATCAACGTGGGTTCCGTGGGACAAGCCCGCAAGTCCCACATAATTTCAACGATTAGACGCGGGTGTCCACGGACGCGATTTTTGCGGGCTTGGACGTGGGTGCCGCGGACGGCCCGCATCCACTTACAGGCTGAACCTTCAGACTTAATCAGCAGGCATGCAGAAAACTGCGCATTTGTGTGCTTCAGCCTATTGTCACGATCTGGAGGCACAGGGACCAGATGTACGCGTCTCACGTCAGCGAGCAAGTGTCGTTGCGGTGTACGCGCGTCAGGTCGTTGACAGACAAGTAATGACCACTGCTGTAGTGTGAATAAGGCATGTGCCAAACGCCTCATTGTTTTGCAATGCACTTGTTTAATTAGTGTGATCAGTCCTATGGTTTTGCAACCACTTCGTTTGTAGTAATACGTAAGCAGTGCTGCTATACATACGATGGTGTGTGGACGATTCCTGAACGACAACGCAGATCAACTCATCCATACACAACACTAAAGTGAAGCAGACGGCTGGATTTGGCCGTCGTCTCCTTGTCGTGCATGCAGTATCGTCCTCACAGTAGTTTCCATACGCAAGAGCATCTTCAACCGTTGCCCTATAATGAAGCACAAGTGTTTTTTTTTTTACAATTTGAGGCCAAAAAACATCTCCAGCAACTGCAGGAAAACGAAAAATGGAGCAATTTTTTTTTTGGGGATTGCCCAAAAATTGGGTTGCAAGAAAAGAGCATTGAAATCCGAGAACAAAAATCTTCAGCAACGGCGTTTGATCCAAACGCACATCTCAACAGCCAAAAAGTCGAAACACAAGAACGTGCAGACCCGCAATGCATAAATGAAAAAACAACGAATGCAAGAGTAGGAACACGTGGTGGTGGCGGTGGCACGGCCACTGCGTCAGGTGTGTGCGGGTCAGCGGAGGTGTGTCGGCCTTTGCCAGCGGCGTGGAGGTGATGGACTGCACTGCTACAGGCGATAGCCTTGCCGGTGCCTGTGGGCGTGGTGTTTCTTCTTGGAGGCATTGTTGTGTTCATGTGCATCTTCTACTTCCGGATCAAGCTCTTCGGGCGAAAGCCTAGACCCGGCTGGGTCGGGCAACGACATTGTCCCTACGACGTTTCCTTCTTTGGGGCTTTGCTTTGAAGACTTTTGATCCTTCTTCGTGCTTCCTTTGGGCTGGACATGCACGGCATCATGGTTGGCAGGTGCCCAACCGGTGATGTGAGTGGTTGGCACGGATTCTTGTGTGGCAACGATGGTGGCTTCAGGTGGAGTTGGTTTGCAGTTGAGTTTTGATAGTCTCTCTCATCCGGTGTGTTCGAGGGGTTGTCGTACTTCACTTTGTCTTTCTGGAGCCGGAGTTGCTGAGGAGGGCCCTTGCGGCAACGATGACGCAAGGCGGGTGGTTGGTTTTCGCGCAGGCTCAACGCTTTTTTTCATGCAATGCTCGTTGACAGAGTCGGAGTTGCCTGGTAGCCGGCGTGTGCAGTTGATTGTTTCGCATTGGCCGGCGCAGGCCTCGACGTTTGCTTGTGGTGAGGGCTGCATCGATGGTCGTTGATGGTGGAGTCGGAGTCGCCCTCGTGGTTGCAACCTTGAGGGCGTTCTCTCCTCGGTGACGTGTGTGCGTTCTTGTGTTGGTTGCCAGGTCACCGTGTGTGTCCTGTGTGGACGTGTCGTAACGGTTTTCGCCTGATTTTTCGTTAATTAACCGGACAATTCTCCTCTTCTTTATTAATGAGATTGCCTCCGTTTTAAAAAAAATAGGAACACAAGAATGCATTGATTCTGAGATTTAAACTTAACATTTGAAAAGAAAAAGATAAAGATAAAAGAAGCAATGGTCTCTAGAGCTCTCTAAAAATATAAGCACACTAGTTGCTATCATGTAGGCACAACGAGCTCCGTAAAACGTCTCGAGCTTCATCCAGCAGCAGAACATGCATGATAAACAAGACCAGAGGATTCAGCCCTTCATCGAGACCACTACGACATATATATATGGCGAAGGTAGCAACAGAACACAGCTTCCGGCAATTACAAGTTCAGTTTAATTACAGTAGCAAATATAGCATTGTCAGACTAGCCACCAAGAAGTACCAAGGACATCCTCTAATTTCCGGAAGAGAATGCACGACCGCGGCAACACTTCGCCGGGTGCATCAAAGCAGAGCCCCACATCGAGCAGATCGCAGGAGCCATCGTCGCGTGGCAGGACGGCAGGTTGCCTGAGGCATAGGAGGGAGTCATCATCTGCCGACCCGAGGACGGAATCCATGGGGGCGGGGAGCAGCGAGAGCGAGTTCTTGGCGGCGTCATAGACGAGCCAGTACAAGCTGTTGCCGAACAGCAGAGTCATGACGAGGAAGTTCTCCACGACGGACTCCAGGAGGCACGTGATGCCGCCGTACTCGCGCGACTCGGCCTTGGCGCGCAGGGACAAGGTGGAGAGCTCCGGGGGCTGAACGAGGTGGAGGTCGAGGGAGAACTGGTCGAGCATCCAGGACCCGTCCTCGATGTCGCCCCAATCTTTGCTCGCCATGGCCATGACCTCGTCTTCCTGATCCTTCTCCTCGGCGTAGAAGATCGGGACGCGCTTCCTCAGCACGACCCAGGAAAGCCTCCCCGGGAAGCTCATGGCGGAAGATCGCCGGAGATGTGGCTCGGGATTGATGTGGATCGAGAGGCTGCGGCGGCCTCCCGAGTCTCGATCTCCAACTCGAAAACCCTAGATTTTAGGCTTTCTCTGTTAGAGCTAAACAAACACGCCATGTACTAATGTCCGAGTAGATGTCTGTGTACTTATCCGAGTAGTACACCCAAGTAGAAACGGACTAGGTTAGCTCGGCATAGCCATGTAACCCCACGATGTAATCATCAAGAAAAGCAAAGCAATACAAAGAGAGAAGCCAGGAGCGACACCTCCCTGTTGCTATCACAAAAATCTCCCGATCAGTTTTCCGTCCACGTTCGCCAAGTTACGCCGAGACGTTCCGTCAAGAGATCAATCGATCCGATCCTAGTGCTAGTTTTTTTTTTAAAGCTCGATCCTAGTGCTAGTTTTTTTTTTAAAGCTCGATCCTAGTGCTAGGATTTTTTTAAAGCTCGATCCTAGTGCTAGTTGAAATCCCAGGTTCACGTACGTTACGTGCATGCATCGATCGAGCTGCTAGCTTTGGTGCACGTACACGTTGTACCTCCTGGTGAATTGATCTAGCGTTATAGAGCCAACATTCTCTTCGTCTGCCTGCCGATGCCGCAAAAACACGGTAAACTTTTTTACGCCAATCTTGTCTGTCTTTTTCTTTCTGATGATGAGGCAACCCGGGACGTCCTATTTCAAGACCTACGCGCCAGGAAACACCGAGTTGGGCTGGGGAGTTCGTTTTTTTTTTTGAGCGGGCGTTCGTACGTTTCAATCACGTATGTTAAAAAAAAGTATGTTTAGCTTCAAAAAAAGTATGTTTCATTTTCCCAAGATTTTTTTGCTGATTTTTTATTGATGATAAGTTTGAAAGAATAAACAAATTCGATATTCTGGCTTATACGGAGTAAAGTGTTGTTGGAAACAGAAATTAAATGGTTTTGAAGAAATTTTTATATTTTGAGTAAAAAACTTTTATGACAATTTTTATGAAATGATGAACCTTTTTTTGTATGTGATGAAAGAAAAATTGAATTCAATGGACATTTTTTTAACAAGATGAACAAACTTTATATTCAGGATTTTTTTTAATGATGAAGAACTTCTGAAACAATGAACAAGAATTTGATGAACATTTTATGGAATAGATGAACAATTTTTGAATTTGATGAACAATTTTTTTAATTTGATGAAGAAAATTTGAATTTTGATGAACATTTTTCAAATCCGATGAACAAAAAAATGGATTCGATGAGCATTTTTTGAATTCAATGAACAAAAATATGTTTGTTAATTTGAAAAGAAAAAACTTTGAAAAAGTGACCAAGTAAAGAAGAAAAAAGAGAAAATAAAAAGAAAAGCCAAAATTTTAAAAGAAGAAAAACAAAACGAAAAAGAAGGAAAATCGGCTGGCCCATACGGACGCCGAGCGCGTGAGGGGTGTGAACGACCTGCGCGCCGTAAAGGATTCCCCAGCAACCCAATATTGTTTGTCGACCTAAAGCGACGGACGAATTGGGCTGGCCTACTGAATAATGGAAAAAGCGCGATACGGTCTCGGCCTGCTTTCCTTTTGTTCCCCCCACGCGATATTTTTTAATGGAAGATAAATGGGTGCTTCAGTCACTTGTTTTCTGGGGCTGGTAGACCCGGAGATTTCAGAAGCTCATGCATGCTGTAAAGCTCTCTTCCTTGCGGCGGATCTTTACATTTAAAGGGCCAGGATAGCTTCTGACTGCAGTTCGAGAGTTAGCCACCTGAAGGGGAGTTACATGGGACCTTCTTCAATGATTATACGGGATATGCAGGCAAGGCAAAGGAATTTTGAATCGGCAGACATAGTGCGCGAAGGTGGGAAATCAAACGTTGTTGCGCATAATTTAGCAAAGGCGTCGGTCTTGTTAGGTCTTGGTAGACATGTTTGGCTAGTTGCCACTCCTGATTTTATTCATGTACCAGATGTTATGGGGGGTTTAAATAAAGTGGCAATCTTTCTAATTTTTTTATTTCTGCCACTTTCTTCTAGTTTTCTTTTTGTTTTCTGGTTTCCTTTTTTCTTTTTAGTTTCCATTTTTCTATTCAATTTCCTTTTTATTTTCCTTTCTTTTACCCTTTAAATTCATGGATGGATTCGTTAATACTGTTTGAAATTCATAAATATTATTAATATAAGTGAATTATCTAAATGGGTGATTTTTAAATTTTTAAAAAATGCATTTATTTTTTGACCATCTTCTAAATTCCACAACATTTAAAAATTCTACTATAGCATTTTCTAAAATGCATGTATATTTTCCATAGTCGTGAAGATTTTTAAAATACATGGAAAATTTTAATATTCATATTCTTTTTCTTATTTCCAGATCATTATTATTCCTGACTATTTTTTAAAATACATAAACATTTAAGACATTTGTGATTCTTTTAAAGAAAAAAATACACAAGTAGTATTTCTTAATACTCATGATTTTTTTAGAAATTCAGTACACGCCATGCTCTTGTCGGTTTGCTCGGCTGAGAACTCGCAAACACGAGGGAACATTCTATTTGCTCGCTATGCCTTTACTTTATGGGCTTGTATCATCTTTGGATTATTGTACCACATGATGTAGTTGTTAATATGTATACATTCTCGGTATCATGTGGTGGCTGAGGGAAGCAAACCACGCTAGCCGCGGAATATAGACTGGGGTTATATTCTTCCCTCACGTTAGGGTTCCTATCTTCTCCTCTCAACAGTGATATTCCCGACATTGAGGTTTGCCTTCCCTGCCCTCCATTCCTCCTTGAGGCTGCTAGTTTGGACTGTACAAGGTGTGTGTTGGGGAACGTTGCAGAAAATTAAAATTTTTCCTACGGTTTCACCAAGATCCATCTATGAGTTCATCTAAGCAACGAGTCATGGGAGAGAGATTGCATCTACATACCACTTTGTAGATCGCGCACGGAAGCGTTAGGGGAACGGTGATGACGTAGTCGTACTCGCCGTGATTCGGATCACCGATGACCAAGTGCCGAACGGACAACACCTCCGCGTTCAACACACGTACGGGACGATCGACGTCTCCTCCGTCTTGATCCAGCAAGGAGGAAGGAGAGGTTGAGGAAGATTGCTCCAACGGCAGCACGACGGCGTGGTGTAGTTGGTGCAGCAGTACTCCGACAGGGCTTCGCCAAGCACGTACGAAGGAGGAGAGGTGTTGGGGAGGGGAGGGGCTGCGCCTTTTGTTGTGTCCAGCAGCCCTCCCCTCACCCCTCTATTTATAGGGGAAGGGGCAAGGGGGGGCCGGCCCCTCTAGATGGGATCTAGAGGGGGGCGGCGGCCAAGGGGGGAGGGGGCTTGCCCCCCAAGCAAGGGGGGCACCCCCTTTAGGGTTCCCCCCAACCCTAAGGCGCATGGGCCCTTGGGGGGGAGGCGCACCAGCCCACTTTGGGCTGGTTCCCTTCCCCATACAGCCCATAAGCCCCTCCGGGAGAGGTGGCCCCTCCCGGTAGACCCCCGGAACCCCTCCGGTGGCCCCGGTACAATACCGATATGCCCCCGAACCATTCCGGTGTCCGCATGACAACTTCCCATATATAAATCTTTACCTCCGGACCATTCCGGAACTCCTCGTGACGTCCGGGATCTCATTCGGGACTCCGAACAACATTCGGTAATCACTTACAAGTCTTCCTAATAACCCTAGCGTCACCGAACCTTAAGTGTGTAGACCCTACGGGTTCGGGAGACATGCAGACATGACCGAGACGGCTCTCGGGCAATAACCAACAGCGGGATCTGGATACCCATGTTGGCTCCCACATGCTCCTCGATGATGTCATCGGATGAACCACGATGTCGAGGGTTCAAGCAACCCCGTATACTATTCCCTTTGTCAATCGATACGTTACTTGCCCGAGACTCGATCGTCGGTATCCCAATACCTCGTTTAGTCTCGTTACCGGCAAGTCACTTTACTCGTACCGTAATGCATGATCCCGTGACCAAACACTTGGTCAAATTGAGCTCATTATGATGATGCATTACCGAGTGGGCCCGGTGATACCTCTCCGTCATACGGAGTGACAAATCCCAGTCTTGATCCGTGTCAACCCAACAAATACTTTCGGAGATACCTGTAGTGCACCTTTATAGTCACCCAGTTACGTTGTGACGTTTGGTACACCCAACGCACTCCTACGGTATCCGGGAGTTACACGATCTCATGGTCTAAGGAAAAGATACTCGACATTGGAAAGCTCTATCAAAACGAACTACACGATCTTGAGCTATGCTTAGGATTGGGTCTTGTCCATCACATCATTCTCCTAATGATGCGATCCCGTTATCAACGACATCCAATGTCCATAGCCAGGAAATCTGTTGATCAACGAGCTAGTCTACTAGAGGCATACTAGGGACATGTTTGTGTCTAAGTATTCACACATGTATTACGATTTCCGGATAACACAATCATAGCATGAATAAAAGACAATTACCATGAACAAGGAAATATAATAATGCTTTTATTATTGCCTCTAGGGCATATTTCCAACAGTCTCCCACTTGCACTAGAGTCAATAATCTAGTTACATTGTGATGAATCGAACACCCATAGAGTTCTGGTGCTGATCATGTTTTGCCCTAGGGAGAGGTTTAGTCAACGGATCTGCGACATTCAGATCCGTGTGCACTTTACAAATTTCTATGTCTCCATCTTGAACATTTTCACGGATGGAGTTGAAGCGACGCTTGATGTGCCTGGTCTTCTTGTGAAACCTGGGCTCCTTGGCAAGTGCAATAGCTCCAGTGTTGTCACAGAAGAGTTTGATCGGCCCCGACGCATTGGGTATGACTCCTAGGTCGATGATGAACTCCTTCACCCAAATTGCCTCATGCGCTGCCTTCGAGGCTGCCATGTATTCCGCTTCACATGTAGATCCCGCGACGACGCTCTGCTTGCAGTTGCACCAGCTCACTGCTCCACCATTCAACATATACACGTATCCGGTTTGTGACTTAGAGTCATCCAGATCTGTGTCGAAGCTAGCATCGACGTAACCCTTTACGACGAGCTCTTCATCACCTCCATAAACGAGAAACATGTCCTTAGTCCTTTTCAGGTACTTAAGGATATTCTTGACCGCTGTCCAGTGTTCCTTGCCGGGGTTACTTTGGTACCTACCTACCAAACTTACGGCAAGGTTTACATCAGGTCTGGTACACAGCATGGCATACATAATGGATCCTATGGCTGAAGAATAGGGGATGACACTCATCTCTTGTTTATCCTTTGCCGTGGTCGGGCATTGAGCCGAGCTCAATTTCACACCTTGCAATACAGGCAAGAACCCTTTCTTGGACTGATCCATTTTGAACTTCTTCAAAATCTTATCAAGGTATGTGCTTTGCGAAAGACCTATGAGGCGTCTTGATCTATCTCTATAGATCTTGATGCCTAATATATAAGCAGCTTCTCCAAGGTCCTTCATTGAAAAACTTTTATTCAAGTAGGCCTTAATGCTGTCCAGAAGTTCTATATCATTTCCCATCAAAAGTATGTCATCTACATATAGTATGAGAAATGCTACAGAGCTCCCACTCACTTTCTTGTAAACGCAGGCTTCTCCATAAGTCTGCATAAACCCAAACACTTTGATCATCTCATCAAAGCGAATGTTCCAACTCCGAGATGCTTGCACCAGCCCATAAATGGATCGCTGGAGCTTGCACACCTTGTTAGCATTCTTAGGGTCGACAAAACCTTCCGGCTGCATCATATACAGTTCTTCCTTAAGATAGCCGTTAAGGAATGCCGTTTTGACGTCCATTTGCCATATCTCATAATCATAGTATGCGGCAATTGCTAACATGATTCGGACGGACTTCAGCTTCGCTACGGGAGGGAAAGTCTCGTCGTAGTCAATCCCTTGAACTTGCCGATAACCCTTAGCGACAAGTCGAGCTTTATAGATGGTGACATTACCATCCGTGTCCGTCTTCTTCTTAAAGATCCATTTATTTTCTATCGCTCGCCGATCATCGGGCAAGTCTGTCAAAGTCCATACTTTGTTTTCATACATGGATCCTATCTCGGATTTCATGGCTTCTAACCATTTGTTGGAATCCGGGCCCGCCATCGCTTCTTCATAGTTCGAAGGTTCACCGTTGTCTAACAACATGATTTCCAGGACAGGGTTGCCGTACCACTCTGGTGCGGAACGTGTCCTTGTGGACCTACGAAGTTCAGTGGGAGCTTGGTCCGAAGTATCTTGATCATCATCATTAACCTCCTCTCTAACTGGAGCAGGCACCACAGGAACATTTTCCTGCGCTGCGCTATTCTTTGTTTCAAGAGGCAGTACTTCATCAAGCTCCACTTTCCTCCCACTTACTTCTTTCGAGATAAACTCTTTCTCCAGAAAGGTTCCGTTCTTGGCAACAAAGATCTTGCCCTCGGATCTTAAGTAGAAGGTATACCCTATGGTTTCCTTAGGGTATCCTATGAAGACGCATTTTTCCGATTTGGGTTCGAGCTTCTCAGGTTGAAGTTTCTTGACATAAGCATCTCATCCCCAAACTTTTAGAAACGACAGCTTAGGTTTCTTCCCAAACCATAATTCATACGGTGTCGTCTCAACGGATTTAGACGGTGCCCTATTTAAAGTGAATGTAGCTGTCTCTAGAGCGTATCCCCAAAATGATAGCGGTAAATCGGTAAGAGACATCATAGATCGCACCATATCCAATAGAGTGCGATTACGACGTTCAGACACACCGTTTCGTTGAGGTGTTCCAGGCGGCGTGAGTTGTGAAACGATTCCACATTTCTTTAAGTGCGTACCGAATTCGTGACTTAAATATTCTCCTCCACGATCTGATCGTAGAAACTTTATCTTTCGGTCACGTTGATTCTCTACCTCATTCTGAAATTCCTTGAACTTTTCAAAGGTTTCAGACTTGTGTTTCATTAAGTAGACATACCCATATCTACTCAAGTCATCAGTAAGAGTGAGAACATAACGATATCCTCCGCGAGCCTCAACACTCATTGGACCACACACATCAGTATGTATGATTTCCAATAAGTGGGTTGCTCGCTCCATTGTTCCGGAGAACGGAGTCTTGGTCATTTTGCCCATGAGGCATGGTTCGCATGTGTCAAACGATTCATAATCGAGAGACTCCAAAAGTCCATCAGCATGGAGCTTTTTCATGCGCTTGACACCAATGTGACCAAGGCGGCAGTGCCACAAGTATGTGGGACTATCGTTATCAACCTTAATTCTTTTAGTATTCACATTATGAATATGTGTAACATTACGCTCGAGATTCATTAAGAATAAACCATTGACCATCGGAGCATGACCATAAAACATATCTCTCATATAAATAGAACAACCATTATTCTCAGATTTAAATGAGTAGCCATCTCGCATCAAACGAGATCCTGATACAATGTTCATGCTCAAACTTGGCACTAAATAACAATTATTAAGGTTTAAAACTAATCCCGTAGGTAAATGTAGAGGTAGCGTGCCGACGGCGATCACATCGACCTTGGAACCATTCCCGACGCGCATCGTCACCTCGTCCTTCGCCAGTCTCCTCTTATTCCGCAGCTCCTGTTGTGAGTTACAAATATGAGCAACGGCACCGGTATCAAATAACCAGGAGTTACTATGAGTACTGGTAAGGTACACATCAATTACATGTATATCACATATACCTTTAGTGTTGCCGGCCTTCTTGTCCGCTAAGTATTTGGGGCAGTTCCGCTTCCAGTGACCCTTCCCCTTGCAATAAAAACACTCAGTCTCAGGCTTGGGTCCATGCTTTGACTTCTTCCCGCAACTGGCTTACCGGGCGCGGCAACATCCTTGCCGTCCTTCTTGAAGTTCTTCTTGCCCTTGCCCTTCTTGAACTTAGTGGTCTTATTGACCATCAACACTTGATGTTCTTTCTTGATTTCAACCTCTGCTGATTTCAGCATAGCAAACACCTCAGGAATGGTCTTTACCATCCCCTGCATGTTGTAGTTCATCACAAAGCTCTTGTAGCTAGGTGGGAGCGACTGAAGGATTCTGTCAATGACCGCCTCATCTGGGAGGTTAATCTCCAGCTGAGTCAAGCGGTTGTGCAACCCAGACATCTTGAGTATGTGTTCACTAACAGAACTATTTTCCTCCATCTTACAACTGTAGAACTTGTCGGAGACTTCATATCTCTCGACCCGGGCATGAGCTTGGAAAACTAGTTTTATCTCCTCGAACATCTCATATGCTCCGTGATGCTCAAAACGCTTTTGGAGCCCCAGTTCTAAGCTGTAAAGCATGCCGCACTGAACGAGGGAGTAATCATCGGCACGAGACTGCCAAGCATTCATAATGTCTTGGTTCTCTGGGATGGGTGCTTCACCTAGCGGTGCTTCTAGGACATATTGTTTCCTGGCAGCTATGAGGATGATCCTCAGGTTCCGGACCCAGTCCGTATAGTTGCTGCCATCGTCTTTCAGCTTGGTTTTCTCTAGGAACGCGTTGAAGTTCATGTTGACATTAGCGGCGGCCATTTGATCTACAAGACATATTTGCAAAGGTTTTTAGACTAAGTTCATGTAATCAAATTATTTTAATGAACTTCCACTCAGATTAGACATCCCTCTAGTCATCTAAGTGTTACATGATCCGAGTCGACTAGCCCGTGTCCGATCATCACGTGAGACGGACTAGTCATCATCGGTGAACATCTCCATGTTGATCGTATCTTCCATACGACTCATGTTCGACCTTTCGGTCTCCGTGTTCCGAGGCCATGTCTGTACATGCTAGGCTCGTCAAGTTAACCCTAAGTGTTTTTGCATGTGTAAAACTGTCTTACACCCGTTGTATGTGAACGTAAGGATCTATCACACCCGATCATCACGTGGTGCTTCGAAACGACGAACTTTAGCAACGGTGCACAGTTAGGGGAGAACACTTCTTGAAATTTTGTAAGGGATCATCTTATTTACTACAGTCGTTCTAAGTAAACAAGATGCATAAACATAATAAACATCACATGCAATTATATAGTAGTGACATGATATGGCCATCATCATATAGCTCCTTTGATCTCCATCTTGGGGCTCCATGATCATCTTGTCACCGGCACGACACCATGATCTCCATCATCATGATCTCCATCATCGTGTCTCCATGGAGTTGCTCGCCAACTATTACTACTACTACTATGGCTAACACGTTTAGCAATAAAGTAAAGTAATTTACATGGCGACACGCAGGTCATAAAAGAATAATGACAACTCCTATGGCTCCTGCCGGTTGTCATACTCATCGACATGCAAGTCGTGATTCCTATTACATGAACATGATCTCATACATCACATATATATCATTCATCATTCATCACAACCTTGGCCATATCATATCACAAAGCACTTGCTGCAAAAATAAGTTAGACGTCCTCTAATTGTTGTTGCAAGTTTTACGTGGCTGCATTAGGGTTCTAGCAAGAACGTTTTCTTACCTACGTGAAAGCCACAACGTGATTTGTCAACTTCTATTTACCCTTCATAAGGACCCTTTTCATCGAATCCGCTCCAACTAAAGTGGGAGAGACAGACACCCGCCAGCCACCTTATGCAACTAGTGCATGTCAGTCGGTGGAACCGGTCTCACGTAAGCGTACGTGTAAGGTTGGTCCGGGCCGCTTCATCCCACAATACCGCTGAAGCAAGATAAGACTAGTAGCGGCAAGAAAAATTGACAACATCTACGCCCACAACAATTGTGTTCTACTCGTGCAATAGAGAACTACGCATAGACCTAGCTCATGATGCCACTGTTGGGGAACGTTGCAGAAAATTAAAATTTTTCCTACGGTTTCACCAAGATCCATCTATGAGTTCATCTAAGCAACGAGTCATGGGAGAGAGATTGCATCTACATACCACTTTGTAGATCGCGCACGGAAGCGTTAGGGGAACGGTGATGACGTAGTCGTACTCGCCGTGATTCGGATCACCGATGACCAAGTGCCGAACGGACAGCACCTCCGCGTTCAACACACGTACGGGACGATCGACGTCTCCTCCGTCTTGATCCAGCAAGGAGGAAGGAGAGGTTGAGGAAGATTTCTCCAACGGCAGCACGACGGCGTGGTGTAGTTGGTGCAGCAGTACTCCGACAGGGCTTCGCCAAGCACGTACGGAGGAGGAGAGGTGTTGGGGAGGGGAGGGGCTGTGCCTTTTGTTGTGTCCAGCAGCCCTTCCCCTCACCCCTCTATTTATAGGGGAAGGGGCAAGGGGGGGCCTGCCCCTCTAGATGGGATCTAGAGGGGGGCGGCGGCCAAGGGGGGAGGGGGCTTGCCCCCCAAGCAAGGGGGGCGCCCCCTTTAGGGTTCCCCCCAACCCTAAGGCGCATGGGCCCTTGGGGGGGAGGCGCACCAGCCCACTTTGGGCTGGTTCCCTTCCCCATACAGCCCATAAGCCCCTCCGGGAGAGGTGGCCCCTCCCGGTGGACCCCCGGAACCCCTCCGGTGGCCCCGGTACAATACCGATATGCCCCCGAACCATTCCGATGTCCGTATGACAACTTCCCATATATAAATCTTTACCTCCGGACCATTCCGAAACTCCTCGTGACGTCCGGGATCTCATCCGGGACTCCGAACAACATTCGGTAATCACTTACAAGTCTTCCTAATAACCCTAGCGTCACCGAACCTTAAGTGTGTAGACCCTACGGGTTCGGGAGACATGCAGACATGACTGAGACGGCTCTCGGGCAATAACCAACAGCGGGATCTGGATACCCATGTTGGCTCCCACATGCTCCTCGATGATGTCATCGGATGAACCACGATGTCGAGGGTTCAAGCAACCCCGTATACTATTCCCTTTGTCAATCGGTACGTTACTTGCCCGAGACTCGATCGTCGGTATCCCAATACCTCGTTTAGTCTCGTTACCGGCAAGTCACTTTACTCGTACCGTAATGCATGATCCCGTGACCAAACACTTGGTCACATTGAGCTCATTATGATGATGCATTACCGAGTGGGCCCGGTGATACCTCTCCGTCATACGGAGTGACAAATCCCAGTCTTGATCCGTGTCAATCCAACAGATACTTTCGGAGATACCTGTAGTGCACCTTTATAGTCACCCAGTTATGTTGTGACGTTTGGTACACCCAACGCACTCCTACGGTATCCGGGAGTTACACGATCTCATGGTCTAAGGAAAAGATACTCGACATTGGAAAGCTCTAGCAAAACGAACTACATGATCTTGAGCTATGCTTAGGATTGGGTCTTGTCCATCACATCATTCTCCTAATGATGCGATCTCGTTATCAACGACATCCAATGTCCATAGCCAGGAAATCATGACTATCTGTTGATCAACGAGCTAGTCTACTAGAGGCATACTAGGGACATGTTTGTGTCTAAGTATTCACACATGTATTACGATTTCCAGATAACACAATTATAGCATGAATAAAAGACAATTACCATGAACAAGGAAATATAATAATGCTTTTATTATTGCCTCTAGGGCATATTTCCAACAGTGTGATCCTTGGATCACCACCTAGTCTTCGACGTAGCTCCTGTGGAGTCCGAGAACCTAGGGTCTCTCTTGCCTGGAAATCTGATTTGGGCCAGTGCAAAATGGATAATGGTGTGTTGGGTTCAGGATCGATAACAAGATGGTGTTGATGCCATGATGCGGGACCTAGGACTACGAGACGAGGACCTGGATGGTGTGATCTATGAGCAAGAGGAGATGCCGCTGGTCGATTCTTTTCATTCGACCGCAATAGCAAGAGTTCATGCTGGAAAGACATTCAATCAATTTTGGTTCTTCAAATACATACGAGCAGCTTGGTATCTTGAGCAAGATGTTAAAATCCGTCCGCATGAGGATAAACTTTACACTCTCCACTTTTCATGCCTAGGGGATTGGAAAAGAGTCATGGAGTATGGTCCATGGAATTTTAGAGGGGGCGTAGTGATCATTGCCCCTTAATCCCTTATGATGGCTTCTCCAAACTGTCAAAGATTGATCTAGACACTTCAGAAATTTGAATCCAAATCCATGACATGCCAGATGGGTATGCCCCATTGCTGAAGTCCCTTACAAGAAAGGTGGGGTGAGTTCGTGTATGCAGAGCCGCGTCTAATGACTTCGAGGGGAAATTTTCAGGGCAAAGGTAGATCAGTGTGAGAGAGCTTCTTAAGAATGTCAAAGCTATAATACATGACAACAAAAGGCAGATTTTCCATGCCAAGTATGGAAAGACTCTCAGATTGGTGTGCCGTGTGCGGCCACCTAGGATGTTACTCCTATAAAGGATGCTGGAGTACACACTGTCTGTTGCGCATTTTCACATAATTCACGTACACACCGTTTCACCACTCCATAAAAACAGTGTGCGTTTTCACATAATGCCTCACTATTCCTCAAAAAAACAGGTCTCATAATTCTTGTGATACAAAAGTCTTAGTATAATTTTATTTTAAAATACTGTACACATAGAGCAACAAAAAGATGTCTACATATTCTGATCAAGCCACTCTCGTACACATACACCAACTTAATTTGCATCTTCACATAATGTCTCGCTATGGTGCAAATGCCTTACTATTATTTCATTTTATTTTATTCGAGAAAATACAGTCAACGGGCATCTTATAACTCATAACCAGCAAGGAAAAATCAATCTCACCATTCATTAGGCGCGGTCAACATTTCCATTTTAAAAGCATGTAGTATTTGGTCACTTTCATCTCTAATCATAGAGCACCTGCATGGTACCAAGAGATATGTTTTAGAACTCATGTCTGAACCTCGTCGAGGTGCTAATTTAGTTAGGAGTATGTGTTTTTAACAGTGAGCACCTTCTCCCCTAAAAAAAAACAGTGAGTACATTCTGATGGTTTATGAAGTACCTCGAGGAAGCGGTACTCATGTTACTTTGCTCAATGCCTGCTAAATGTTCAAGTTTTGAACTCGATGCATAAAGGCAATTAAATCCCAGAACATTGCATGTTTCAGAGATGAGAAAGGGGGCACACACACAAAATAAACCAGTCTACATAGTACTGCTGACTAAGTTATCCGGATGATCTAAGAAATACTGTATTGGGTACCAGGTGCTTAAGTTCCCACACCAGGTGAAGCATAGCCATCTTGCCAATCAGATTTTGTACTGCATTTAAACATCAAACTGTACAAAAACCTCATCGTTCAGTACAACGCAATGCAGAGCAAGTATTATAACTTACTGTTTCAGCTTCCCTACAACTTTGATCCACATTTGTGCAAATTGACCAAAACATAAGACATGAAACCTCTGAAGAGTGCATCATCTAAGGATGAATAAAAGAGCACTGAAAGCCAGAGAACAAAAATCTTCAGCGGCTACATTTGATCCAAACGCACATCTCTGCAGCTAAAGAGCAGAAGCACAAGAATGCACTGATTTCGAGATTTAAACTGAACATTCGAAAAGAAAAAGAGAAAAGAAGCAATGGTCTCTAGAGCTGTCTAAAAATACAAGCACACTAGCTACTCTTTGTTCCCAGCGTCATGTAGGCACAGCGAGCTCTGTAAAATGTCTCAGGCTTCATTCAGCAGCAGAACATGATAAACAAAACAAGAGGATTCAGTCGCCTTCATCTCGTCCAGAAAAACGTCGAAGCCATTACGACATATATAGTGAAGGTAGCAACAGACCACAGCCTACGACCATTACAAGTTCAACTAAGTTTCAACTCTGCCATATTTAAACCACCACACTCCGACTCTACTACATATACGTAGAAAGCACAGAAGGTAAATAACCACAACAATTGAAGCAAGAGCTACACCGATGAAAGCACGGCGACTTGAGCTGCTCTTCCTTCTTTCCCTGCAAGCAGTAGCAAATGTAGCATTGTTAGACTAGCTAGTCGCCAAGAAGTATCAAGGACATCCTCTAATTTTTTCAGAAAGAAGAACACCCTTTAACAATGCAGTCAAGCACAAATTATGGTTGATCACGCTAGTCATCAATCTAGCAGAATGTGCGCAAATAACATCAGGTAGGAGGAGTAGCAGTAGTAGATTCAGACTCAAATTACCATCTACAGTATATCAGACGATTCTTCTTTTCCTTGTGCAGAGGACCATCAGACCATCCAGTGTGGTTCGCGCAGAACTTGGCAGCACACAGGGTAGGTATGTCAGGATGGAAATCTTTGGAAGGCTGGACTTCTTCCCACGGCGCTGGCGCCGGCAAGCCATCTTTGATCGGACGATGGCTGCAGGACAGGAGAGACTTTGTGCGCATGTCGATGCTGATCACACACTCAATCTCCCTGCATAGCCGAGCCCTCATCTCCCAATCGAGGTAGTAATCTCCCAGCAAGAGGTAGAGGACACCATTCTCGTCGGCCTTGAGGACTGGGCACTGCGGCATGGCCTGCGGCAGCCTCTCGCGCTTGTAGACCTCCGACTGCCAGAGCAGGGGCAAGGGCAGCTCCATGTCTTGGTCTCTCGTCCATGAGCGGAGATCTGGCGACAGGGTCCAGCTCCGCAGCACGACGTCGGCAGGGGGCGTGTTGTCACGGGGGTTGTCGCCACTGATGGTGACAATGGAGATGAGCTTTATGGAGTCCCCGACAGGGCCCATGGTCCGACGATCCTTGGGGTAGCTGCGGGAGAAGTCACGGCCTTGGCACTCCTGGGGAAGATGGATGAAGTCCAGCTCCACATGGTCGACGTCTTCGCTGGTAGTGGTACCGGTGGATGGCATGTCACAGACAATGGCGCCAAGCATGAGATCGGCCCAGAAAACCTTCCCTTTGAAAGTGAAGGCCGTGTCTACATTGTACGCCGGCTGGCGCGGCACCTGGGTATGCGGGCTGAAGCGCGCCTCCTGCTTCGTCCACTTCTTGCCAGCGGCATGCCTCGACCACCGGAAGATGATGCCCGACGACCCCTGCAACACTCTGTCGCGTGTCGCGAAACGGAACCCCAGATTGAACAGATCGCAGGAACCGTCGTCGCGTGGCAGGACGGCAGGTGGCCTCAGGAAGTAGAAGGGCGCAGAACTAACTCTCGACGCGAAGTCGTAGCCCTCGAAGAAATCCATGGTGGCGGGGAGCAGCGAGAGCGAGTTCTTGGCTGCGTCGTAGACGAGCCCGTACCACCTGTCGCAGAACACCAGAGTCATGACGAGGTAGTTCTCCATGACGGAGTCGAGGACGCACCCGAAGCCGCGCTCCTGCGTCTCGATCTTGGCGCGCACGGACAAGGTGGAGAGCTCCGGCGGCTCCACGAGGTGCGCATCGAGCGAGAACTGGTCCAGTATCCAGGACCCATCCTCGATGTTCCCCCAATCTTTGCTCGCCTTGGCCATGATCTTGTCTTCCTGCTCCTTCTCCTCGGCGTCGAAGACCGGGACGTGCTTCCTCAGCACGACCCAGGAAAACCTCCTCGGTGAAGACATGGCGGAAGGTGGCCGGAGATGTGGCTAGGGATTGGCGTGGATTGAGAGAGGATGCGGCGGCCTCTGGAGTCCCGATCCACAAATCGAAAACCCTAGCTTAGGCTGTAGGCTTTAGGCCGTTTGCTGATGCCTGGACGGTGGAGATGCGGCCATACCAAACAACTGGAAGGAAATCTGTTGGGCTACATTTTGTTGTTGGATTGGTGGGCCGTGTAAACGCATCCGGGTTGCCGCAAAGCGGGAGGGAATGAAACGTCCTTCAAAAAAAGAGAACATTTTGAGCAATAACTTGCTAATTTATTAATTATATATATATATATATAATGTGTCACTCCGGTTTATTTTTTGATATTAATTGATACTTCTAACCTAACATTAAACTAGTAGAACGCCCGTGCATTGCCACGGGCTTTTGAACTATTATTTTTATTACACCTAAGAATACAATGCATATCAATTTTACATTTATCATTTTTTTCCGATTACACATGTAATTTGTATCATATTTTGCATGTATAAGAAAGATAGCCTGCAACAATTGAAAAATAATTAAAATCCACTTCACCTGCAATGTAACTCGATGAGAGCGCAATGATCAAGATAATTATATATTACAAACTAAGATCTACTTGATGTGATTAAGATATTCTCATACAAGGTCAGACATGTTGTCTTTAACTTCATTTGCAAGGTACTTCAGAAGTATAATAATTTCTTTTGGCTCAACTTAATTTTGCTCAGTGTTAACATTCAGCGGCTACAGTATATCCTAGTGGATTAAACATTAAAGAGAGATATTAACCTTTGCACGGGTTAAGACAATTTTTCAAACTTAATCCTAGCTCATTCACTCCACCACTAAGAATCACGCAAATTAATGGTTATCTCCATACAAAAACAAAAATGACTTCACAAGGTAAACTTTTTAATCCATTGACAAACTTGGCGTGGGCACCACAACATTAGTTGTGATATCTGGGATGTTACCAAGCCGGCAAGCCCTTCGCCAGTTGACCGAACTTCCCTAGGTCAAATATGTGGTCTTCTAGTGTGATGTCATGCAGACATATGTTACCATCACTGAAAAAGGATGTAAAAAGAAGCTATCATGTAAAATTAGTTGCTTTTAGCTTATATTAATATGCAGACATAGGTTACCATCACTGAAATATGATCACATGCTTACAAGAATAAATAGAAAGTTAATTAAGCATGTAAGCAAAAGAGGAATTGAACAATTTATAACTTTTAAGAACCTGGGCTACATGATTTAGCTAGGTTATGAACTGAGGCGGGATATGTGCAGTAAGAGAAAGCAGAGATTTAAAAGAAACACAAACTTACTTAGCTAGTTCCTTTTGTGCTCCCATGGCCCCATACATGAAGTATTATAGACCACCTAAAGTCTTAAACTATAACACCTTCAGTATTTGCGTCCGGCTCCATGCATAATCTGAAAGAAAGCCGAAAAAACACTTAATGAACGTACATGTACCAACTGGATAAATGTGGTCAATCATGTATTCTCTTAAAACAATAATTGTAGGATCGGAAAATAACACACGTATGCAGATTTGCGCTCGGCAAGGTTCCAAAGCAGTATACAATAGTCAAGATTACAATGATTTATCTCTCCAGCACATGAACCCTTGAATATAAACTACATATTGGTCAAATGAAGTGCATGGTGGAAGATTCTTTATGGGGCTGTGTCAGTATGGCTCCGGTGCCCAGAAATCCTATACACTAAGCTTCAGAAACCAAAGTAACTATTGTAGCAAGTTTGCTACAGAGTTGTGTCACGTGTATCAAGACTTGGTTCACATCTCATTCATCATGGGGTTGTGTCAGTAACTCAATATGGCTTCTTTGCCCAGCTTATCTTGGTATTTGTTATTAGTCATACATGGTATTGTTGCTCTTGAGTTAATCAATTCATTTTTTTTAGAACCGAGTTAACCAATTCAGATTGGTCAAATACTTGCATCTCTTATTGTGCACACAATATATTATTTCCAGCTCTTAATTTTGGTTTCACATAGGACGTGTGCACCTAAACACCTAAACTGAATAATCCTCTATCCTTCGATAATTACCAGGAATTCAGAGCAATCCATGAGTAGCTGTACATGGATGTGCATATGATAAATCGCATTCCCAATCTCTCTCCCATAGACATCAGCAGCAACAATCAGGAGCAGTAGCATCTCCTCTCTCTCAAATTTTCTCATCCCAAAAATTTCCCGTCATCTTCTCCCCGCCCCCAGTTTAAAACCAAGAAGGGATAATAAAAATAATATTTGATCAAGGCTGTTGCAACTCCTTCTAATAAATTTCTGTGAAGTCCTGCTAACCGGTATAACATGCAAACTTACTATATATACACAGCCAACCAGTAATGTGGGGGCTGTTTGGATTGGAGCCTGGAGCTGCCGAGCCAAAAATTTGGTCGTTGACCAAGCACTGGCGCTCCTTTGGATGGCCACCAAATAATTGGCTCGCCCAGGCCGCCGGGGCTTCTCCAGTTCATTTTTTCGCCAACAGTTGGCAAAGTCGTGGGAGGCTGGAAGCTGCGCCAAAATTTTGGCCAGCCCACGATTTGGCAGGGCCTGCCGGGGCGCCATCCAAACAGCCCCGTGAATTCTTGACCTTGTTTCCCTCAAAAATAATAATTTTCCACATGAAATTATTTATAAAAAAGGGACAACTTCCATGGTTCTAGCTTAACTCATGCACACCTTCAGCCAAAAATAACTACAGAGACGCGGACTGGAACCATGTAGCATTGGTCTTACCAAGATAAACGAAACTGAGACCAGATCTGCAGCATTGGTCTTACCAAGATAAGCAAAGCAGAGACCTGATCCGGGGCTGGCGACATCGTTGGACAAAGGAGTTACGAGACGAAATGAAACGAAAAGACGTATGTACTCCCCTATAATACTAGAGATAAATATTTAGGAAATGAACATAAATGGATATTTGTTTGTTTGGGTTCCTGCAATCTATAGCCATAAATATTTTGACACCAAACGATGTGACTTCTGCCCAACCTCAAAATCCAGGGTCAAGCAACTAAGGAGCAATCTTTGTCAGTGTTTGTCGGCCCATTATTATTATTCAACAAGAGTCTCACATGAGGAAAATGCATCTGGGAGATTCTCTGAATTTGTCACATGTAATGTGCAGTAAAATGCACTGCTGAAGTTTAAATTTCTTTGTGCTAAGTGACTGCTGATGTTCTACCATTTCAAACAGGGCCAATGTATCAACTACTATATTAAAAACTACACCTTCGAATTTGAAATGAGAAAGAAAAACATCTGCTGAATACCTTGTTATACTTCATAGAAGTTGAGGCCTAACCTTCCTTATTTTTTGGTGTTGCTCGCCAATAGCCTGGATGTAAACCTGCAAAAAAAACAATGATCAATCCGTCAATTCAGTGGATGCAAGATGCAATGCAAAGATGTGTAGCTTACCTGAATACGCAAAGAGCGGAATTAACCATTATGTGTACCATGTGTCCATGTCCTTGATGAGCTGGGGACAGAGCAAGATCCTCTCCCAGCTCTCGTTAACTTCCTTTGTCCAGCAGCATGGCTGTCTTGCCACAATCGATCTACCCTTCCTCAGGTAGTTGAACCTGCAGGTGAAGTCCCAGCCCCAGCCTGTTCAGTCCCTTCTCTCTATCCATATTCCAGAGACCTCGAGTGCCTTAATTCTCCACACTCCTGCTGTTCCGTTGAACCCCAAAAAATTAGTATTGGATTCATTTCGATCATTTTTGGAACGGGGTCTGATCTAAAAAGGAAAGTTAGGACCATCATGTATAGGTAAGAAAGTGAGAATTACTTGCAAAATTAAAATGGTGAATACATTATAGAAAAAACAATAAATGGCAAATGGATTGCACAATAAAATTACTTCGTATAAACAACTCAATTATCAGCAACTTAATACCAGTGAAACTTACATGGAGCTCAGGTTTAAATTTGACATTTTAACTACAGAGTTTTAGCCTTTCATAACCTGGTAACAACACCAAAAATATATTGAAAAGTAGGGAGGACCAAGAGGTCACATTCGACAGATGTGGCATGGATCGACGAATACTCGTTTTTACTCGATTTGATGCCATTTCAATCAAGAATAAGCAATATTTGCATGAAGGAGCATCATATGTGTATCACAGAATTGTTACGCATCAATTATTGGAAGCCGCAGCAGCAATATAAGGGCTCAACTAAATCAGCTTCTATCGAACGAACGAACAGACCTCAATTGAAACCTCGGGTTTTCCGGCACCGAGCAGAGCAGAGCAGATCACGGTCTCTCGCCAGAAACCAAGACGAAATCATGCGCACGCACGAGCGCACCTCGAATCGTAAGCCAAAGGATAAGGAAACCCCCGATCGGATTGAAACCAAATAGACGGGCCCTGCCGTTCGGCGGCGCGCTAGCTCAGGGAGAGAGAGGCCGACGTCCCGACACATATATCAGTACAGGAAGAAAAAGTTTGTTCTTGAATTCGAAATTCAACATCCAACTATTTAGTACAGTATAAGTATAACTGACAGAAATGAATGATTCCATTGGAGAAAATCCTAAGACTTAAATTTTGTATAGCTCGTGCAACATTTTGCACTTTGCTAAACAGTATATTATTGCTACATCGTCCAATGAAGTTGTAATTCCCTGAAGTTGTAGAACATCTACCAATACTCACTACACAAATGTTTGGCTCAGACTAATTTCAACAAAACTGATATTGAACAACACAATGTTTCAGGAGAATAACTAACCTTTTGGTGCCTTCTTTGAACACTACAGTCTCGACTGTGCAGTGCTGCCATGTTGTCATGCTTGTTACAGAGCAAATGAACCTCTAGATGTTGGCTCTACAAAGAAAGAACAGAAATGCAAGATTGTAGATAAATAAACTCTATCAGTATAGAAGAAGCACTCGCTGAATACTGAACATGAGTAACACAAAGATACAACAGAAAATAATTACTGTTATCAGTGTATCATGTAACACCTGAGATGTCACCTTCATAATAAATATAGGCGATCCAGGAACTTCTCCTTGCACTTGCTTAAACAAGGCTCTGACCTCATCATCGTTGTGCACCTGTAAAACCATTTGGATGACATAAAAATCATCTTTGGTTAATATACAATATTTGCAGAAAACTTGAGTTCATTTTGTATGGACAGTGGACATTTCCATGCAACTGTTTGGAAGTAGAGCATTCCATATAACTATGGTAGAGTTGAATTAAAAAGATTAAAAGAATATCAACCTCCCCATGATAAATTTATGCCCAAAAACAAACATGTCATCGTTCTGTTCTTAGTCTCAACTACGTACATTTCCAGTACAATTAAAACAAAATTACAAACTTGCACCTAGCAGACATATATCATACTTATCCATACACAGTCTACAACTTATCCAGTAGACCTGCAAGGGCAAAAGGGGGCACGGGGACACTACTGGCGAGACTGCCGGGGTGACAGACAGTCAGTTGGTACAACTAAAGTCCGATTGTGATAACCAACATCAAGTTCAGAGTTTATATCACCTAGATTGCATACAAAATAGAGAGCACATGCTGACTCACTGTATTCTCTTGTGCGCAGGGGAGGAGGATGGAGGGCGTCAGCACCTTTGATGTCTACGTGCTGCAACCCGTCACCGACGTCGATGTCCACCACATCAGCCAGCACCGAGAGAAGGCCGCCGCCGCCGCCGTCGTCGCCCCATCCCCATCCATCCATGGGTGGGTGTTGGGCTAGGGTTTCATCCCCATCCATCCATTGGTCGGGCCGGACCTCCATGGCCGACCTCGAGGGCCAGGTGGACGAGGGCGCGGTGGTGCCGCTGCGGATCTGGGCGCCCCCTCGCCTTGTCGCGTGATATGGAGCCTTCTCTCCCATAGCCCCACACCTTGTCGCGGGGATCCAGGCTGAGAAGGTGAGGGGCTGGAGCGGCGGCGCTAGAGGAGGAGGAGGCCGGCGGCGGTGGGATTGAGGCGGCGGCGGGGTTGGGGTTGGGGCAGAGGAGAGCGGCGACGTACGGGCGGGAGGCGCCGGCGTGGCCAGGGCGGCTGCGTCCTAGGGATAGGGCTTCACGCGGCAGCGGCGGGGTATGGGATGACTCGGGGTTTTTTTCGTGCCCGTGCCTGAGAGGTGGGAGATGAGACGAAAAAAAAACCAGCGAAAAAAAAACGGTTGAAAGTCATGGAATGAAAATAAATCGTACCATCTATATCTTTACCTATTAATAAAGCGGCTATCGCTTCTGGTCGTACGTTGTCAGCATATTTGCATAAAAGTCCTTCTGTTTCTGAGAATTCAACCCGCAGTCCTACTTTTAAGTGGGTTCTTAATAAAACGCTTCATTTTTTTACAAAAACCACCCTGCATTTGTTTCTATTCAACCCGCAGTCCTTTTTAGGGGCAGAAACGCGTGCTCCTGAGCCAGGGAGCTCGGCTCCGCGCCACGCGCTCGCCCCGACCCCGCCTTCCTCCGCCGCCTCGCCGCGCCGGCCGGCCTCACCGGAGATCACCGGCGCCGCGACCAGGTCACGTCAGCGCCCCTGCCTTCTCCTCCTCCCTCTCCTTCCTCCCTCCCTCTCACCATCTCTCTCCCCCTCTCATTGCAGCGCCGCCATGGCCGCCCCGAGCTTCGCCGGCAGCCGCGTCGCCCGCCTCCGGCCACGACTCCGACGGGATCCGTCCGCCACTGCCCGGATCCGCATCCTTCTCCTCCTCCCTCTCCTTCCTCCCTCCCTCTCACCATCTCTCTCCCCCTCTCATTGCAGCGCCGCCATGGCCACCCCGAGCTTCGCCGGCAGCCGCGCCGCCCGCCTCCGGCCATGAATCCGACGGGATCCGTCCGCCACTGCCCGGATCCGCATCCTCTGCTCCGCCACTCCCCGGATCCGGCCACCACCAAGCCTTCCGCGTCGATCCGCCCGTCCGCCGGCCTCCCCCCGTTCGATCCGGGTGGACGGGCGAAGTTTCTGACTTGCCGGAGCGGCCATGGCAGGGAGGCGGCGCTCCGCTCGGGCGCCCGCATCAGGCGGCGGCAGCGAGGCGGGAGGCATGCATGGAGATGAAGGAGGAAAACATGGAGAGTCGGCCGGAGCGAGGAGTTCTCCGGCGTTGAAGCGACGAACCACGGCAGCGCAAGCTTGCGGGGGGCGGCGGCCATGGCGGGGAGGCGGCGCTACGCTCGGGCGTTGCATTAGGCGGCAGCAGCGAGCGGGATAGCGCACAGAGAGGAAGGAGGAGAAAATGAAGAGGCGTCCGAGAGCGAGGACTTCACCGGCGTCTAAGTCACTGCCGGGCGGGACGCGCAGGCGCGCGAGGGGCACGGCACTCCTCTCCTGGTGCGTGCGCCCTTGCCGAGTTGGCAAAGTTTTTCTTGGACGGATGGGGACTGTCCTGTTGCTGCCTCGCCGCTGGGATTGAAGTAAGCCGGCCGACGTACCGATGCATCGGGGCTCCATCGAAATGTCAGGCGACTCATATAAGGGATTGGGGAGGCAAAATATTATGCAACTTGGGAAGGTAGAAATCACGCGAGAGTTGCACTCTTGGGGAGGGCAAGGATTGCTGGGCGCGTGATTTCTAGAAGGGGATTCGTGAGGGAATCGCTGATTTGAATTTTTGGGAGGCAAACAAGCAGCCTCGAGCATATCCCCCATGCCAGATGAAGAGGAGGATGGCGGAGGGAAGGACCAGCGCTGGTGGTGGTCGTATCATCGTATGGCAGGGGCGATTGGTGGAGGGAGGAAAAGAGTAGGGCGACTGCTGCCTTCTCTTGCATTCGCTTTCTCGCCCGCGCCACCCTGCCGTCAGGAGGACTCCGACAGTGACAATTCCAGCGAAGCAGCAGCGGAAGACGAACACAACAGAGACGCACAAGCAGGAGACCAACAGGCCAGTGGCAAGTCTTCTCTATGCCTTACAAGTTCCACGTGCATTAGCTTTTAGTGCAGGTGACATCGCTAGCTTCTACCTTACCTTGGATCGTTGAAACTTTTAGTGCTCTGAACGTGTTCAATGAAATAACAACGATGTTGTGCTTTTCAGGTCAGTCGCCAGAAGGGGACATCGACAAGCACGTACGTCGCCAAACGCGTCTCTCTCCACCTGCAGGATGATTTCCGTGGCACGGCCCTCCTCACGTCTGAGCACTACTAAGCAATAAGCATAACCTTTGCACAATCCTCTTTATGTCTGTTTTGTAAACACCTTGGGCGAACTGTATATCTATCGCCGGGGATCTCAGGACTGCCATTAGTTAGAACTTAGAAATGATGCTCTAATACTACACTTGACACACAAATAAGGAGCTGGCATATTAAAATGGTTACCCTTTGGAACTTTGGTCAGTATTTAGCAGTGTTCAATATTGAAGAGATTACTATTTAGCTTTAGAGTACGAGGGCATGTGTTGTTCATTATCTCTTTTACCCCCTGTCGGCGGTACTGAGTGGCTTAGCACTGATGCAAGACGAACATCAGTCGACTTACACTTTGACCGCAAGTCACTTTAGTGTTGTCATTAAAACAACCTGAGAAAGATTGGAGCTGATGGGTATTTGAGATTATTGCTTTTTGATGGGACTGCAGCCAAATGAATCTCTTGCCTTGTCAAGCAAAAGATTAGTGATTTCGTGCAAGATCTAAATGTTATCAGTGATGATGGCTCTACAGAAACGAACAACTGCGAGCACTCAGATTCTTCATTTACGAAATGTTCAGCCAATTCGACCATGTCAAATGCAGTTTTGCGTGGAAGGGAGCTGGTATATTTGTAATTGATGTGTATGATGGCACGTCTTCTGAATGCAAGCTTCGTCTCGATAGGAGATCCTCCAGCTTCAGTGTGAGTTGAGTTATAGCATTGCTTAATAATTGCTTGAATTTGACCTTCCATTTTATTTTGAAAACTTAAGCCTCCTCATGTAGGTGTTGAAGTCTGACAGATTGGAGAATCAGATGGTAGTCGCTGGAGGGGCAAGGAACTCCCATGCTTGCAGCGATGCACTTGGTGGGCATTCCTTGCATTTTTTCCGTAGAATCGCACGGGTACATGTATTTAATTATAGCAAAGTCACCATGTATTTATCATGCCAGTATGCCAATGTGCCCAGAAATTAGATAACAGAGGGAAGTTAGCAAGTCACCAGCTCTGAAAGCATACCAAACATTTCAGTTTTTAAGCCACTGCTCAATTTTGAAGAGCTACTCCTTTGAACTAGATATGTGAGCTTTTTGTAAACTATAGGATATCATAGTCTGCTAAGTGGAAAAAGAACTCTTTGATGTTGGGCATATCCTGTAGTATTCAAATCTTATTCGTTTAGAAAAATGGCGAATCTACAGGATTGGTATGAACTCAGAATACAAATTTTGGGACATCTATTAACATTGAAAGAGAATGAATGTGAAGACAATATGTGTGCTGGTGTCCTGGGATTCATCAGTTGTATCAGGAAAACCAAAGTAAAATAGGTACTCAGATTTTTTTATTCTACATTTTCCAGATATAGCAAAGGTTGTACCACAGAAAGTATCGTGTGTGTCTGACACAAACTCCAAATGTGGCACCTCTTGTCAAAAGTTCACTGTATGAACGAGGATCATGTATTTGCTTTGATCTCAACCTTTGGATGCAGTTAGAAGGTTTCATCATAACAAAAAATGTTAGTTTTTGTAAATTAACCTCACCGTTTTGATGATTGTAGGACATCATTGTTCTCCAATATGAAACTATAGAGAAGGGACACCTGGAGTACATTTGTGTAACACAGTTCAATAAACACGTCTGGAAACTTTATTTCTTCTTCGAGATTGATTTACTTGGTGGTGCTATTGCCCATTTCCTTTTAACAAGACATGTGTGATGTTCCAAAAAAGGAGCTTATGTGTTGTCTGGTAGCCTTGATGGTAGTTTATACATGTAGCTGAGGAAAGTGTGCTTGAAGCGTGTCCTGTTAAAAAATGGGATGGGGACCTGTGCTGGTTTTGAGTCATACTTATTGGGTAGGCCCTTGCGATTTATGCTCTGTCCATTGCCACGACCTTTGTCGGGTTGTGATAAGGAGAATGAGATAGTGATGATGTGGTGCTTCACTGCTAGCTGAATTTTGCTGGTGCTAGCTGAACTTTGTGGTAGCTAAATTTTGCTATCACTGCTGGTAGCTGAATTTTGCATAGACATAATGCTCATTTAGACATGTTTTTCCAGTAGAAGTAAGAAATATATGCAGGTTTTTATGCCAAAAGCTTTTAATATTTTCCTCATAGTGTAAGTAAACTGATGATGCATGCCATGGCTAAGGATTTAGTTCCAACAGAAGCAACACATATTCATCTTGCCTACTATCCCATCAGTGGATGTCAGTCTCATTTTTCTGATCCTACACTTGAGCTAAGAATTCATTGCCTTTTTTTTGAACAGGCTGCAGTAACCAGTTTGTCACTACTTCAATGGATATAATGGAGCATATCGTCATTGCGTATGCAAAAGCATGTTTCAAAATTTAAATTACCATGGCGCATTTAATTCTTTTGGAGTACTAAACAACCATGCGGCTCTCTACAGATTTTAAAATTCATGGCAGGACCACAAGAGTATACTACTTTGTTGGGGGGAGATAATTTGTTGAACGGATAGCGTTGATGCCTTGCAAAGTTTCGTAGAGAACAAGCTATATGTGGATATCTTCCAATTGCAGCAATCTTCGAGCAAGCAAAACTATACTCTGTAAATAATCTTCTTTAACCAGAGTTCTTTATTTTCTTTGTATTTTCACCTTTCCTTGTACTGCATTTCAATGTACTGAACACTCTCCTTAATCAATGGAAGCAACACCTGATTGCCTTCATATAAAAAGAACACAATGTGAACATGTACAAGGCGATGTATAGCACGAACAGAAAAAAAATACTGCGCGAAGGTGAGTGCAAGTGTATGATTTTCTAGAATTATTTTCTTGGCAGAAGTTACTATATTCTCAATATACATCATAAATAATTAGGTAATTTAAAAAAGGTCTGAAAATTTAAAAAATGAGAATTTTGAAATAAAATGTTTAATAAATCATAAAATGTTTGTCGAGTCGAAAAATGTTCACAATTTTGTAAAGAAAATATTTGCTTATTCAAAAAATGTTCCAAATTTTGAAAATAAATGTTCATGATTTTTTAAAAAGTTCATTTATTAAAAAATTGTAATGAAATTGAAGAGAACTTTACCAATTCAAAAAATGTTCATGAATGGAAAAATATGCTTAAAATTCAAAAACTGTTTGTGACTTACAAAATAGTTTATTCATTCATTAAATGTACGTTGGTTCAAAAATGGGCATGCATTCCAAAAAATGTTCGTGGATTTCAAAAATTGTTCCACCAATTTACAAAATAATGTTCGTATATTCTAGAAATGTTCACCGATTGAAGAAAATTGCTTAAAAAATGTTGACACTATTAAAAAAAAGTTTAAAATAGTATAAAATTTTCCTGAATCAAATAATGTTCTTGATTTGAGAAAATCTTCGAAAATTTGTAAAAGTGTTCACAAATTTGAAAAATATTTACGATTTCAAATATGTGCAGGAGTTTAAAAAGATGTCATGATTTCTCGAAAGTGAGAGTGATACTGTATCTCGCTGATGCAACAAAACGTGGTCATGGCCATTGGAGATTATAAAAAAAATTCTCCCGTTGCAACGCACGGGCCCTTTTACTAGTACCTACTAATAAAGCAAGATGCGTTTTTCTAATTTTTTCATCCGTTCACCTGTATTATAATTTTACTATCTGAGGTGGTACTAAATTTTTGTGTTGTTTTGCCGGGCATCAAAGAACACATCTTCCGCACTTGGGCCTCAGCACATCAGGCCTCGATCAATTTTTCTCCTTCCCGCAGCAATCAATTTTTCTCCTTCCCGCAGCATGTACTAGGCCACACAGGCCCACGAGTGGGCTTTCTAAAAAGTGAAAAAAAGGCCATGAAACGACATCGTCAAATATATGTGGCCGCTGGGAGTCGAACTAATGACCTTACGTAAGGGTCGTAGCTCCAATGACCAACTAAACAGCCAATATTTGATGTTCAATTGTCCCACCTCGCGTTTCTAAAGAAAGAATTGTGGGATATAAAAGGAAGGATTGTTATAAACAGGTTGGATAAAATTGAAGGAAAGATAGTGGACTTCTAATTTATAGAAGGAATTGCTGTAAATAGGTGGATAATTAAGGAAGGATTGTGTACCTAGGATAATTAAGGAACGATTGTGTGGGGCTACTAATTAAAAGGAAGCACTGATCGTGGGCGGATAGTGCTCAGGACGTGCACTTTGAAAACAATTGAAAGAATTAAAAATAATAATCTCCGTTCTACCTCTAAAAGAGAAAAATAAAATAAAAGAAGGAACTAAACTCGGATGCGGGATTAAAGGAAGGATTGTTATAATCAGGTGGGATAATGGAATGGAGGAAGGAAGGAAGGAGAAATCTAACCAAATCACTGTGTCTAGAAAAAAATTTGAACTGATCAAGAAAAATATTTGGCCGAGCGTACGTGTCCTGATCACTTCAAATCAAATACACAAACTAATGAAAAATGTTCACATGTTTTCTTTGTGCCTTTTGAAAAATTGTTCCAGCATTTCAAGTTGTTTGTGCAACCTTAAGAAAAGTGTTCACGTATTAAAATAATGTCCAAACAATAAAAAAATGTTCACCCTTTTCTAAAAAAACATCATGTAAATATAAAAAGTTTTCACGTGCTTAAAGATACAGTCATAATTTAATAAAAAAATCATGCTTTTTTTAAGTCCATGTGATTTACAAATCATTTGTGTATGTTAAAAAGAATGTTGATGCATTTAAAATAATAAGTATACAACTTAAAAGTGAATAGGTTTATGAGGAATGATGTAGGTCATAGCTCAGGAAGCGCCGACGTCATATCCAGCTCGACGAGTATTAAACATGAACTTGCAACGGCATGTTCAATGACATGCGTGTGTGGTTGAGATCGTCACATTGGGATTCACCACGTTCGGACGCAATGCGATCATGTGGACACTGCAACCATGGTCGGTGAAAGCGGGAAGGAGCATAAGCAACAACGTAGTTAATGCGCTATGTTGAAATAGATAATTTTGACATGTGAAGGGGTCTTGAGTCGTGCTTATTGTGCTGGAAGCATGCGAATCTTTTTCCCGTTGCAACGCACGGGCATGTTTGCTAGTTCAACCAACTCGTGGTAGAGATATAGAATAAGCCCAGCTTTTTTTAGGGATGAAATATTCATTTATTCATCACCGAAATCCACATGATGTGGGATACAACGCGGGTCATGAGAGGTGTCAAACCATACGTGGCGACCTAGACCCTGAGAAAGAGAAAAACGAGCTAATCTATGTGCTTCATAATTAACAGCACGACCCTCAAAAAAACAAGCTAATTCCTGTATTTCAAGAAAGTGCAGATGGGCTGGGATTTCTTATAAAATATTAAATGGGCCACATTGACGTGAAATTATTTGTTCACCCAGCCCAGCAAATGAACTGTAAATTTTAGAAAACATGGGTTAAATATATGCCATATTTTTGCAGGCTGACATGTGGGCCAATAGGTCGAAGCCTATGCATGGCATTGTCAACTTAGTCAACAAATGATTCTGACATCCACAACCATTGGATTTATATCCAACGGCCGGCATGCACCTTCAATCTCTCGTCTTCTTCCTCCAGCGTCGCCGGGACCGTCTGCTTCGGCCTCCGGCGGCTAGTGGCTCTGGATAGCACGCATCGTTGCGAAGCGCTACCCCACCACCGGCCAGGCTATCCCTCCACCCCTCCACACCTTCTGTTATTCTCCACCGACTGCAGCTCCACGTCGCACCAGAGCCAGTTTTAATCCTTGTACTCCTCTCAATCTGCGACTCCACTGCCGCGTCTTCCCATCTCCGGGTCGTTCCCGTCTGAGGCCTCCCCGCCGTCCACCGCCTTGCTGCGCTCGGCATGGCGTGGTCAAAAAACGAGAGTCATCGGAAGAGGACTGTACGTGGAGAGCCTGACAGCTAGGACCCACGAGGTCCATGGTCGGTCGCACGCAAGGAAAGTTTCTCCTTATTAAGCTGGAAAAAATGTTTCCTCCCCCTGACAGCTGGGACCCACCGGTTGTATCTTCGCACGGAAGGAAGTGCCTCCTTGTTATGCAAAAAACTATTCCTCCCGATGACAGCTGGGACCTGACAGATTTGGTGGCTGACTTGTGGGCCTACTAAGCTGACGCGTACGCAGGGCTTTGTCAACATAATCAACAAATGATTCTAATAGCTGGATCGTTGGAATCCAACAGCTGTGTTGCTTCTTCAACCTCTGTTCTTGCTCCTGTCCCCTGTGGGCGGCAGTGCTGCCGCGCACCCGAACTAGTCAAGTTTCCCACTCCTCTCCATCTGTGACTCCACTGCCGTGTCTTTCCCATCTCCGAGCCTTTCCAGTCTGGGGCCTCGCCATCGTCCATCGGCCTTGGTGCGCTCGGCATGGTGTGGTCAACGTGATCAACAAACGAGAGTCATCGGAAGCAGACTGTACGTGAGAGGCTGACAGTGGGGACGCACCACGCCCATGGACGTATGCATGCAACTGCATCCTTTTTACCCTGAAAAATAATATTTTCTCCCCCTGACAGCTGGGACCCACCAGCTACATCTTCGCACGCAAGGAAGTGCGTCCTTATTACGGGCAAAACAAATGATTTCCCCCTGACAGTTGGGACCCAACAGCTATATCTTCGCACACAAGGAAGTGTGTCCTTATCCTCCCTGACAGCTAGGACCCACCCGGTCAAAGCGTATATAGCATTGTCTGTCTTGTCGCGAACGTGTACGTACATACTGGTCGATCGGTCGCTCTGCAACGATGAACCATGGCTAAGTAAGTAGTGGCACAAGTCATGGTAGAGCCCCCCACGTAGCAATTCAGACTGTCCCGTCTAAACCGTGTACATGTACATACAGCCACACGCCAAAAAATACGGCCACGTATGTACATACGAGCAGGGTCTCAAAATGCGTACTCACGCATACAGACGGCTAGGGCTCGTGTACATGGAGAGGCAACGGACGGCAGCGACATTGTCCTATTATCGGCAGCTAACCGGCTGGGTCGGAACGGAGGAAACAACGTCTTGTTCACCGGGAGCCAAGTGACTGGGTCGGAACGCGTCCTGTTCATCGGGAGGTAACAGACTGGGTCGAAATGGGTTGTGTTCAATGGGATCCAACTGGCTTGGACGGAACGGGGTCTGGCGTACCGCAAAATAGAGGAAAACAACCTTTTGTTCGACCGCGTACGGTCGAAACGGGGTCCTGTTCATCGGGAAGGGTCTGGCATACCACAAAACGGAGGAAACGGACTTGTGTTCAAGCTCCTACGGTCGAAACGAGGTGCTGTTGATCGGGAAGGGTGTGGCGTACCGCAAAACGGAGGAAACAAACTTGTGTTGGAGCGCCTACGGTCGACATGGGGGTCCGGTTCATCGGGAGGGGTGTGGCGTACCACAAAACGGGACTCCACGGGCTACTGTTCATCCACCATCTACTGCCTCTCTCCAGCCTCCATGGGCTACTGTTCATCCACCATCGACTTCCTCCAGCCTCCACCTGCTACTGTTCATCCATCATCGACTTCCTCTAGCCTCCACCAGCTACTGTTCACAACAGGGTCCTGTTCATCCAGCCTCCACCGGCTACTGTTGAACCAACCCTCCACGCGGGGTCCTGTTCAACCAGCCCTTCACGGGGTCCTGTTCATCCACCCCCAACCGACTCGGGTGTGTGGCGGCCTCCTCTTGATCGGGGTCCTGTTCATCCGGCGGCAACGACCTCTACTACCACGGGGTCCTGTTCATCCAACCCCCACCGGGAACTGTTCATCCAACCCCAACAACGCTCACTGCTCATCAAGAGGCAGCAAGTTCGATCTGCTTTGGTTAGCAACAGTAGCGAAGGAACCCCTCGATCGGGTTCAGTTCACAGCCAGGGATCGATCGATCGCTCGGGTTCAGTAACGCGTAGCCCGTGCAATCGCTCGGGTTCAGTAAGAGAACGCCTCCCTCGGGTTCAGTTAGAACCCAACGCCTCGCACCCACACGCGTACATGTATGAGAGAAATGCGCAATCCCTCTGTGCATCGCTCAGCCCCGACAACCCACCGTAACCGGGAACTCCCCGAAATTTTCCTCGCCCTTGCTTCTACCATGATTTTTTCCGTCATGGACGGCCCAAAGAATGTCATGTAGGTGCGTCCCCGGCCCGCCCAGGATGAAAAGCCCATTATCTGTCATGTTTTTTTGTCACAGAAGTAGGAGCCCACCACATCTATGATGATACTGGGTTTTGTCACAATTATCGTCATAGAAATGTCATAAGCATGACAGAAAAAAATCGTTCGGCCCAAAATGTCACAGATGTGTCTTTTTTTTATAGTGCACAAGGCTTTACTGACGATGAAGGGGCCCTCCCAAGGGGAGGCCAGTTTGTGCTGGCCGGCTTGCTGCTAGACGAGCCAAAGTACGAGGTCGCCCTCGCAGAATGTGAGGGGCTTGATCTTCTTGTTGTGATAGTGTTGCAGGCTTTGCTGAGGGTGATTTGCTGAGGCCCAATGTCGGTGTCAAAACCGGCGGATCTCGGGTAGGGGGTCCCGAACTGTGCGGCTAGGCGGATGGTAACAGGAGACAAGGGACACGATGTTTTTACCCAGGTTCGGGCCCTCTCGATGGAGGTAAAACCCTACTTCCTGCTTGATTGATCTTGATGATATGAGTATTACAAGAGTTGATCTACCACGAGATCGGAGAGGCTAAACCCTAGAAGCTAGCCTATGGTATGATTGTTGTTCGTCCTACGGACTAAAACCCTCCGGTTTATATAGACACCGAAGGGGCTAGGGTTACACAGAGTTGGTCACAATGGGAGGAGATCTACATATCCGTATCGCCAAGCTTGCCTTCCACGCCAAGGAGAGTCCCATCCGGACACGGGACGAAGTCTTCAATCTTGTATCTTCATAGTCCAACAGTCCGGCCAAAGGATATAGTCCGGTTGTCCGGATACCCCTTAATCTAGGACTCCCTCAGTAGCCCCTGAACCAGGTTTCAATGACGATGAGTCCGGCGCGCAGATTGTCTTCGGCATTGCAAGGCGGGTTCCTCCTCCGAATACCTCATAGAAGATTTTGGACATGAGGGTCGTGTCCGGTTCTGCAAAACAAGTTCCACATACCACCGTAGAGAGAATAATATTTCCACAAATCTAATATGCTGACGTACCCACAGCGTGACATCACACCATGACCAAGCCTTTTATTCGAATCATTTTTTTCATCTCAGCGCGTTTCGCGAGGCGGTTTCCTTGGCACGTCTTGTCGAAGCAGAGATCATGTCCCTTACATTACGGGATTCTCATCATTACGGATGTGGGTAACCCAACCGTGCCCGCTTGGTATGACTCCTCGATTTGAGGTAAGTCCCAAACGGCCATAAGGGAGACACCTGGTATTCAACCTCTTTATAAAGGGACCAAGGCCTATCCCTTTCTTTCGATCTCAATCGAATCCACCTCCTGCCTCGAGTTCCAACACCCAAAGCCCAGGTTCAGGCGCTTCGGACCTACAAGTATGTCCGGATCCAACCTTCAAGGCCGGTGGATGCCTTCCTCCGTCAAGGAGGAAGACGTAATGAAGCTACGGGAGGCCAGGTACCTGACCGGCGAAATCCCGCATAGGCTGCCTGTTCAAGGGCAGGTTATTCCCACTCCCAAGCCCGGTGAGAGCGTCGTGTTCGTATCTCACTTCCTCGGAGGGCTAGGATTTGCGCTAGATCCCTTTGTGAGGGGGCTTATGTTCTATTATGGGCTGGACTTCCATGATTTAGCTCCGGAGTCTATCCTCCACATCTCATCGTTCGTCGTCGTGTGTGAAGCTTTTCTTCGCATTACCCCTCACTTCAGATTGTGGCTCAAGACCTTCAAAGTGGAGCCGAAGATGATCGAGGGGCAGCACGCAGAGTGCGGAGGCACCGTAATAAGCAAAAATGCCGACGCCCCATGGCCCGAGGGTTTCTTCCCGGAGGTGCTCAGTTTATGGCAGCAAGAGTGGTTTTATATCACGGCTCCAAGTGGGCGGCCCCACCTGTCTTTCGCTCGGGTCCCCCGCCACGACTAACATCGTGGATCAACAAGGGGCTAGACTGGGGGCCAGTAAAGGATGTGCCCGTATTGCAGAGCCGCATTCAGGATCTTCTTGAGAGGGACGTTAATCTGGTCACGGTGATGCGAGTCATGGTAATTCGCCGAGTCCTGCCCTGCAAACGTCGTCCCCTCCTCCTGTGGGAGTTCAATCCGGAGGGACCGTGAGCTCTTCAACACTTCCTAGGCATGACACCCGAGGAGTTGTATAAATTGTTCTTCGGATCACAAATAACGTGTCCGGACACCACCGAAGATGCAGGTCTGAGCTGCAACCGCCCGGACACCCAAGTAAGTAACCCCTCATCCGAACACATTGTCCGTTTATTTATCATAACGTTGCCCTAAAAAGGTCGCTATTTGACCAGGATTGGATATTGAAGGCAAAGTTGATCAGGTGTCCGGCCCCCCTCCCCGAGACCTCGCCAGATCCCGTGTTAACTAGGATGCTAGAGATCACGCCTTACCAAGCGTCTTCTGGAGGAGATAAAGGGGGGAACAAGGAGGTTAGCCGGGGAGAAAGAACTAAAATTTCCTCTCCTCAGGGAAGAAAGAGGACTACCTCCAAGGACCCGGAGACTTAAGTCTCCAAACGGGGGAAGAAATCCTCGCTGGAGGGGCCTACCCCGGGGAATACCCTGGCCGCACTATGCCCTCGAGGGGATCAGCCCTCCACCGAGCTGTAAGTAAAAGGGGACCTTTAATAATGGAAATATTTTGCTTTACTTCTGAAGAAAGTAACCGAAGCCTTTATTTTGCAGTTCGGATCTTCGGAAGAGCTCGTCTTCGGGGGATCTTCTTCCAGAGATGATGGAGAGCAAAACGCCTCCCTCTGCTGTACCGCCTTATGAGACAGGTGACCCCGAGGTGTCGTCACGGAGGGTTTCTCCTGACCCGGCAGAGCCGGAAGGTAATATCATGGCCACGCGAAATCCCCAGTGTCCGGCGCTTGAAGAGAGCACTCGAAGGAGTCCGACACCGTCTAGGGCGCGGTCGGACGTACTGAGGGACTTATTAGCGGAAGCCGCTATCTCCGAAGAGCACCGCACGTTGATGGGTACGGTGATTGAAAAGATCTCGTCCGCCGAAAGCGGGTTGCATGAAGCCTTTACGAGTCTACTGACGGGTTTTGAGGTACGCAAAATGATGTACATTTTGGCCAGTACCGCGCATTTTAAGATGCGTCCTGTGTAGATAGTAGCCCCTGAGACTCTGGATGCTGTCGAAGACGACGGCGCACAGAGGATCGAAGTCCTAGGTATAATCTCGCCTCCTTATTATGCAGGTGGCGAAGTGTCCGGCGGCCAACCGGACTGACGAGGTTGCCGAGTTAAAGCGGCAGCTTGACATGGCAGATGCCGACATCGTACTAGTCAACAAACGTCTGGACGAGGCACAAGGTATGTGATTCCTCCGGCAACACGCGGGAAGAGGAGCATAATGCCAGTATCTTATAACGTGTGTATAAATGCAGACGAAGCTGCGGCCCTGGAGGAACTTCGAGCAGAGCTTGCCCGAGCCAAAGAACAAGCCAGAAAAAGCGATGCGGCTGCCCGAAAGGCAATTGAGGAGCTGAAAGCCGAACAGGCTGCTCACTGCCAAAGCAAGGAGGAAATAGCCAGGATGGCGGTGGAATTGAAGAATGCCGCTGACCGTTACAAGCTTCTTGAAAAGGAAGATCAAGCGAAGAAGACATACCTGGAGAAGGCCACGGTGGTGGCCAAAGACACCCGCTCTGCCATGAGAGCGATGAAGGAGGAGCTGCGTCAAGCCGGAGACATCGCGGCTGGGAAGCCTTTTATGCTGCGGATGAGGTTTGGAGATCCTAAATATGCTCCTTTGGACCGTCTGTGGAGTTCGCCGGACGCATATCTGGATTTAGCAGCGAGTGCTGCCGATGCGGCCGAATACTTCCGAGATAAAAAAGGTCGCGAAGTAGAGAAGTTGTTTTGGTCGCAGTTTAATGTTCCAGAGCATCCGCTCCTGTTGACTGGTCGGTTGGCCGAATGGGCCGAGCTGAATAGACTGTCCGGACTTGCCATGAGATCTGTTGTGGATCATTTGTGGCCGGAAAGGCCAAAGCCGAACAGTTACTTTAGTTTGGTGCAGCGGTTCCTTGTGAAGGAAATATGCCCTACAGGCAATAATAAAGTTATTATTTATTTCCTTATTTCATGATAAATGTTTATTATTCATGCTAGAATTGTATTAACCGGAAACATAATACATGTGTGAATACATAGACAAACAGAGTGTCACTAGTATGCCTCTACTTGACTAGCTCGTTAATCAAAGATGGTTATGTTTCTTAACCATAGACAAAGAGTTGTTATTTGATTAACGGGATCACATCATTAGGAGAATGATGTGATTGACTTGACCCATTCAGTTAGCTTAGCACTCGATCGTTTAGTATGTTGCTATTGCTTTCTTCATGACTTATACATGTTCCTATGACTATGAGATTATGCAACTCCCGTTTACCGAAGGAACACTTTGTGTGCTACCAAACGTCACAACGTAACTGGGTGATTATAAAGGAGCTCTACAGGTGTCTCCAAAGGTACATGTTGGGTTGGCGTATTTCGAGATTATGATTTGTCACTCCGATTGTCGGAGAGGTATCTCTGGGCCCTCTTGGTAATGCACATCACATAAGCCTTGCAAGCATTGCAACTACTGAGTTAGTTGCGAGATGATGTATTACGGAACGAGTAAAGAGACTTGCCGGTAACGATATTGAACTAGGTATTGAGATACCGATGATCGAATCTCGGGCAAGTAACATACCGATGACAAAGGGAACAACGTATGTTGTTATGCGGTCTGACCGATAAAGATCTTTGTAGAATATGTAGGAGCCAATATGAGCATCCAGGTTCCGCTATTGGTTATTGACCGGAGACGTGTCTCGGTCATGTCTACATTGTTCTCGAACCCGTAGGGTCCGCACGCTTAAGGTTTCGATGACAGTTATATTATGAGTTTATGAGTTTTGATGTACCGAAGGAGTTCGGAGTCCCGTATGAGATCGGGGATATGACGAGGAGTCTCGAAATGGTCGAGACATAAAGATTGATATATTGGACGACTATATTCGGACATCGGAAAGGTTCCGAGTGGTTCGGGTATTTTTCGGAGTACCGGGGAGTTACGGGAATACAGGGAAAGAAGTATATGGGCCTTATTGGGCTTTAGGGGAGAGGGAGAGGCAGGCCGCGCGCCCCCCCATTGACTAGTCCGAATTGGACTAGGGGGAGGGGCGGCGCCCCCTCCTTCCTTCTCTTCCCTCTTCCCCTTCCTTGTCTCCTACTCCTAGTACTTGGAAGGACTCCTAGTTGGACTAGGAAAGGGGGAATCCTACTCCCGGTGGGAGTAGGACTCCCCTAGGGCGCGCCATAGAGAGGGTCGGCCCTCCCCTCCTCCACTCCTTTATATACGAGGGCAGGGGGCACCCCATAGACACACAAGTTGATCTTCGTGATCGTTCTCTTAGCCGTGTGCGGTGCCCCCTCCACCATACTCCTCGATAATATTGTAGCGGTGCTTAGGCGAAGCCCTGCGACGGTAGAACATCAAGATCGTCACCACGCTGTCGTGCTGACGGAACTCTTCCCCGACACTTTGCTGGATCGGGGTCCGGGGATCGTCATCAAGCTGAACGTGTGCTAGAACTCGGAGGTGCCGTAGTTTCGGTGCTTGATTGGTCGGGTCGCGAAGATGTACGACTACATCAACCGCGTTGTCATAACGCTTCCGCTTTCGGTCTACGAGGGTACGTAGACAACACTCTCCCCTCTCGTTGCTATGCATCACCATGATCTTGCGTGTGCGTAGGAATTTTTTTGAAATTACTACGTTCCCCAACAGTGGCATCCGAGCCTAGGTTTTATGTGTTGATGTTATATGCACGAGTAGAACACAAGTGAGTTGTGGGCGATATAAGTCATACTGCTTACCAGCATGTCATCCTTTGGTTCGGCGGTATTGTTGGATGAAGCGGCCCGGACCGACATTACGCGTACGCTTACGCGAGACTGGTTCTACCGACGTGCTTTGCACACAGGTGGCTGGCGGGTGTTAGTTTCTCCAACTTTAGTTGAACCGAGTGTGGCTACGCCCGGTCCTTGCGAAGGTTAAAACAACACCAACTTGACAAACTATCGTTGTGGTTTTGATGCGTAGGTAAGATTGGTTCTTGCTTAAGCCCGTAGCAGCCACGTAAAACTTGCAACAAACAAAGTAGAGGACGTCTAACTTGTTTTTGCAGGGTATGTTGTGATGTGATATGGTCAAGACATGATGCTAAATTTTATTGTATGAGATGATCATGTTTTGTAACCGAGTTATCGGCAACTGGCAGGAGCCATATGGTTGTCGCTTTATTGTATGCAATGCAATCGCCCTATAATGCTTTACTTTATCACTAAGCGGTAGCAATAGTCGTAGAAGCATAAGATTGGCGAGACAACAATGATGCTATGATGGAGATCAAGGTGTCGCGCCGGTGACGATGGTGATCATGACGGTGCTTCGAAGACGGAGATCACAAGCACAAGATGATGATGGCCATATCATATCACTTATATTGATTGCATGTGATGTTTATCTTTTATGCATCTTATATTGCTTTGATTGACGGTAGCATTATAAGATGATCCCTCACTAAATTATCATAGTAGAAGTGTTCTCCCTGAGTATGCACCGTTGCGAAAGTTCTTCGTGCTGAGGCACCACGTGATGATCGGGTGTGATAGGCTCTACGTTCAAATACAACGGGTGCAAAACAGTTGCACACGCAGAATACTCAGGTTTAACTTGACGAGCCTAGCATATAACAGATATGGCCTCGGAACACGGAGACCGAAAGGTCGAGCGTGAATCATATAGTAGATATGATCAACATAGTGATGTTCACCATTGAAACTACTCCATCTCACGTGATGATCGGACATGGTTTAGTTAATTTGGATCACGTGATCACTTAGAGGATTAGAGGTATGTCTATCTAAGTGGGAGTTCTTAAGTAATATGATTAATTGAACTTAAATTTATTATGAACTTAGTCCTGGTAGTATTTTGCAAATTATGTTGTAGATCAATAGCTCGCGTTGTTGCTTTCATACGTTTATTTTGATATGTTCCTAGAGAAAATTGTGTTGAAAGATATTAGTAGCAATGATGCGGATTGGATCCATGATCTGAGGTTTATCCTCATTGCTGCACAGAAGAATTATGTCCTTGATGCACCGCTAGGTGACAGGCCTATTGCAGGAGCAGATGCAGACGTTATGAACGTTTGGCTAGCTCAATATGATGACTACTTGATAGTTTAGTGCACCATGCTTAACGGCTTAGAATCGGGACTTCAAAGACATTTTGAACGTCATGGACCATATGAGATGTTCCAGGAGTTGAAGTTAATATTTCAAGCAAATACCCGAGTTGAGAGATATGAAGTCTCCAGTAAGTTCTATAGCTAAAAGATGGAGGAGAATCGCTCAACTAGTGATCATGTGCTCAGATTGTCTGGGTACTACAATCACTTGAATCAAGTGGGAGTTAATCTTCCAGATAAAATAGTGATTGACAGAATTCTCTAGTCACCATCACCAAGTCAGTAGAACTTCATGATGAACTATGATATGCAAGGGATAACGGAAACGATTCCCAAGCTCTTCGTAATGCTGAAATTGGTGAAGGTAGAAATCGAGAAAAACATCAAGTGTTGATGGTAGACAAGACCACTAGTTTCAAGAAAAGGGCAAAGGAAAAAAGGGGAACTTCAAGAAGAACAGCAATCAAGTTGCTGCTCAAGTGAAGAATCCCAAGACTGGTCCTAAGCTTGAGACTAAGTGCTTCTACTGCAAAGGGACTGGTCACTGGAAGCGGAACTACCCCAAGTGATTGGCGGATAAGATGGATGGCAAAGTGAACATAAGTATATTTGATATACATGTTATTGATGTGTACTTTACTACTCCCTCCGTCCCATAATGTAAGACGTTTTTTCACTTTAGTGTAGTGTCAAAAAGCGTCTTACATTATGGGACGGAGGGAGTAGTGTTTATAGCAACCCCTCAGTATTTGATACTAGTTCAGTTGCTAAGATTAGTAACTCGAAACGGGAGTTGCAGAATAAACAGAGACTAGTTAAGGGTGAAGTGACGATGTGTGTTGGAAGTGGTTCCAAGATTGATATGATCATCATCGCACACTCCCTATACTTTCGTGATTAGTGTTGAACCTAAATAAGTGTTATTTGGTGTTTGCGTTGAGCATGAATATGATTTGATCATGTTTATTGTAATACGGTTATTCATTTAAGTAAGAGAATAAATTGTTGTTCTGTTTACACGAATAAAATGTTGGGGAACGTTGCAGAAAATTAAAATTTTTTCTACGGTTTCACCAAGATCCATCTATGAGTTCATCTAGCAACGAGTATTCAGATTAGATAGCATCTACATACCACTTTGTAGATCGCAACGGAAGCGTTCGAGTGAACGTGGATGAGGTAGTCGTACTTGCCGTGATCCAATTCACCGATGATCTAGTGCCGAACGGACGGCACCTCCGCGTTCAACACACGTAGGAAAGCGTGACGTCTCCTCCTTCTTGATCCAGCAAGGCAAAGGAGAGGTTGGGGAAGAAGGCTCCAGCAGCAGCACGACAGCGTGGTGATGGTGGAACTACAGTACTCCGGCAGGGCTTCGCCGTGCACTTACGGAGGAGGAGGAGGTGTTGGAGAGGGAGAGGGAGGCGCCAGGGCATTAGGGTGCGCTGCCCCCCTCCCCTCCACCCCTTTATATAGGCCTCTTGGGGGGTGGGGGCGCCAGCCTTGGGAGATCTAATCTCCCAAGGGGGGCGGCGGCCAGGGAGGATTCCCTCCCCCCAAGCCATCTAGGAGGTGCCTTCCACCACTAGGACTCCTCCTAGATGGAACCCTAGGCGCATGGGCCCTTTGGGGCTGGTTCCCCTTGGCCCAAGCAGGCCAAGGCGCACCCCCTAAGGCCCATGTGGCCCACCAGGGCAGGTGGCCCCACCTGGTGGACCCCCGGGACCCCTCCGGTGGTCCCGGTACAATACCGATAACCCCGAAACTTGTCCCGATGGCCGAAATAGCACTTCCTATATATAATTCTTTACCTCCGGACCATTCCGGAACTCCTCGTGACGTCCGGGATCTCATCCGGGACTCCGAACAACATTCGGGTTACTGCACATACATATCCCTACAACCCTAGCGTCACCGAACCTTAAGTGTGTAGACCCTACGGGTTCGGGAGACATGCAGACATGACCGAGACGGCTCTCGGGCAATAACCAACAACGGGATCTAGATACCCATGTTGGCTCCCACATGCTCCACGATGATCTCATCGGATGAACCACGATGTCAAGGATTCAATTAATCCCGTATACGATTCCCTTTGTCAATCGGTATTTTACTTGCCCGAGATTCGATCGTCGGTATCCCAATACCTCGTTCAATCTCGTTATCGGCAAGTCACTTTTCTCGTTCCGTAATGCATGATCCCGTGATCAAACACTTTGGTCACATTGAGCTCATTGTGATGATGCATTACCGAGAGGGCCCGGTGATACCTCTCCGTCAAGCGGAGTGACAAATCCCAGTCTCGATCCATGTCAACCCAACAGACACTTTCAGAGATACCCGTAGCATACCTTTATAGTCACCCAGTTACGTTGTGACGTTTGGCATACCCAAAGCACTCCTACGGTATCCGGGAGTTACACGATCTCATGGTCTAAGGAAAGGACACTTGACATTGGAAAACTCTAGCAAACGAACTATGCGATCTTTATGCTATGTTTAGGATTGGGTCTTGTCCGTCACATCATTCTCCTAATGATGTGATCCCGTTATCGATGACATCCAATGTCCATAGTCAGGAAACCATGACTATCTGTCGATCAACGAGCTAGTCAACTAGAGGCTCACTAGGGACATGTTGTTGTCTGTTATTCACACATGTATTATGATTTCCGGATAACACAATTATAGCACGAATAAAGACAATTATCATGAATAAGGAAATATAATAATAATGCTTTTATTATTGCCTCTAGGGCATATTTCCAACAGTCTCCCACTTGCACTAGAGTCAATAATCTAGTTACATTGTGATGAATCGAACACCCATAGAGTTCTGGTGCTGATCATGTTTTGCCTTAGGGAGAGGTTTAGTCAACGGATCTGCGACATTCAGATCCGTGTGCACTTTACAAATCTCTATGTCTCCATTTTGAACATTTTCACGAATGGAGTTGAAGCGACGCTTGATGTGCCTGGTCTTCTTGTGAAACCTGGGCTCCTTTGCAAGTGCAATAGCTCCAGTGTTGTCACAGAAGAGCTTGATTGGCCCCGACGCATTGGGTATGACTCCGAGGTCGGTGATGAACTCCTTCACCCAAATCGCTTCATGCGCTGCCTCCGAGGCTACCATGTACTCCGCTTCACATGTAGATCCCGCCACGACGCTTTGCTTGCAACTGCACCAGCTTACTGCCCCACCATTCAAAATATACACGTATCCGGTTTGTGACTTAGAGTCATCCAGATCTGTGTCGAAGCTAGCGTTGACGTAACCTTTTACGACGAGCTCTTCGTCACCTCCATAAACGAGAAACATTTCCTTGGTCCTTTTCAGGTACTTCAGGATATTCTTGACCGCTGTCCAGTGTTCCTTGCCGGGATTACTTTGGTACCTACCTACCAAACTTACGACAAGGCTTACATCAGGTCTGGTACACAGCATGGCATACATAATAGAACCTATGGCCGAGGCATAGGGGATGACACTCATCTCTTCTATATCTTCTGCCGTGGTCGGACATTGAGCTGAGCTCAATTTCACACCTTGTAACACAGGTAAGAACCCTTTCTTAGATTGATCCATATTAATCTTCTTCAATATTTTATCAAGGTATGTGCTTTGTGAAAGACCTATGAGGCGTCTCGATCTATCTCTATAGATCTTGATGCCTAATATATAAGCAGCTTCTCCAAGGTCCTTCATTGAAAAACTTTTATTCAAATAGGCCTTAATGTTGTCCAAGAGTTCTATATCATTTCCCATCAAAAGTATGTCGTCTACATATAATATGAGAAATGCTACAGAGCTCCCACTCACTTTCTTGTAAACACAGGCTTCTCCATAAGTCTGTGTAAACCCAAACGCTTTGATCATCTCATCAAAGCGAATGTTCCAACTCCGAGATGCTTGCACCAACCCATAAATCGAGCGTTGGAGCTTGCATACCTTGTCAGCATTCTTAGGATCGACAAAACCTTCCGGCTGCATCATATACAATTCTTCCTTAAGGAAACCATTAAGGAATGCCGTTTTGACGTCCATTTGCCATATCTCATAATCGTAGTATGCGGCAATTGCTAACATGATTCGGACGAACTTCAGCTTCGCTACCGGTGAGAAAGTCTCATCGTAGTCAATTCCTTGAACTTGTCGATAACCCTTAGCGACAAGCCGAGCTTTATAGATGGTCACATTACCATCCGCGTCTGTCTTCTTCTTAAAGATCCATTTATTTTCTATGGCTCGCCGTTCAACGGGCAAGTCAGTCAAAGTCCATACTTCGTTTTCATACATGGATCCTATCTCGGATTTCATGGCTTCCAGCCATTTGTCGGAATCCGGGCCCGCCATTGCTTCCTCATAGTTCGAAGGTTCACCGTTGTATAACAACATGATTTCCAAGACAGGGTTGCCGTACCACTCTGGTGCGGAACGTGTCCTTGTGGACCTTCGAATTTCAGTAGGAGCTTGATCAGAAGTATTTTGATCATCATCATTAATTTCCCCTTTAGTCGGTGTAGGCACCTCAGAAACGTTTTCTTGAGTTTCGCCATTTTCCGGTTCAAGAGGTAACACTTCATCAAGTTCTACTTTCCTCCCACTTACTTCTTTCGAGAGAAACTCTTTCTCTAGAAAGGATCCATTCTTGGCAACAAAGATCTTGCCTTCGGATCTGAGGTAGAAGGTATACCCAACAGTTTCTTTAGGGTATCCTATGAAGACGCATTTTTCCGACTTGGGTTCGAGCTTTTCAGGTTGAAGTTTCTTGACATAAGCATCGCATCCCCAAACTTTTAGAAACGACACCTTAGGCTTCTTCCCAAACCATAATTCATACGGTGTCGTCTCAACGGATTTCGACGGAGCCCTATTTAAAGTGAATGCGGCAGTCTCTAAAGCATAGCCCCAAAAAGATAGCGGTAAGTCGGTAAGAGACATCATAGATCGCACCATATCTAATAGAGTGCGATTACAACGTTCGGACACACCATTACGCTGAGGTGTTCCAGGCGGCGTGAGTTGTGAAACTATTCCACATTTTCTTAAGTGTGTGCCAAATTCGTGACTCAAGTATTCTCCTCCACGATCTGATCGTAGAAACTTGATCTTTCTATCACGTTGATTTTCAACCTCACTCTGAAATTCCTTGAACTTTTCAAAGGTCTCAGACTTGTGTTTCATTAAGTAGGCATACCCATATCTACTCAAGTCATCAGTGAGGGTGGGAACATAACGATAGCCACCGCGAGCCTCAACACTCATTGGACCGCACACATCGGTATGTATGATTTCCAATAAGTTGGTTGCTCGCTCCATTGTTCCTGAGAACGGAGTCTTGGTCATTTTACCCATGAGGCATGGTTCGCACGTGTCAAATGATTCATAATCAAGAGACTCTAAAAGTCCATCCGCGTGGAGCTTCTTCATGCGTTTGACACCTATGTGACCAAGGCGGCAGTGCCACAAATATGTGGGACTATTGTTATCAACTTTAACTCTTTTGGTACTCACACTATGAATATGTGTATCATCACGTACGAGATTCATCAAGAACAAACCATTAACCATCGGAGCATGACCATAAAACATATCTCTCATATAAATAGAACAACCATTATTCTCGGATTTAAATGAGTAGCCATCTCGAATTAAGCGAGATCCAGATACAATGTTCATGCTCAAACTTGGCACTAAATAACAATTATTGAGGTTTAAAACTAATCCCGTAGGTAAATGTAGAGGCAGCGTGCCGACGGCGATCACATCGACCTTGGAACCATTCCCGACGCGCATCGTCACCTCGTCCTTCGCCAGTCTCCGTTTATTCCGGAGTTACAAATGTGAGCAACTGCACCGGTATCAAATACCCAAGAGCTACTACGTGTACTGGTAAGGTACACATCAATTACATGTATATCACATATACCTTTGGTTTTGCCGGCCTTCTTGTCCGCTAAGTATTTGGGGCAGTTCCGCTTCCAGTGACCACTTCCCTTGCAATAAAAGCACTCAGTTTCGGGCTTGGGTCCATTCTTTGGCTTCTTCCCGGCAACTTGCTTACCGGGCGCGGCAACTTCCTTGCTGTCCTTCTTGAAGTTCTTTTTACCCTTGCCCTTCTTGAACTTAGTGGTTTTATTCACCATCAACACTTGATGCTCCTTCTTGATTTCTACCTCTGCTGATTTCAGCATAGCATATACCTCAGGAATGGTCTTTACCATCCCCTGCATATTGTAGTTCATCACAAAGCTCTTGTAGCTAGGTGGAAGCGACTGGAGGATTCTGTCAATGACCGCTTCTTCCGGGAGATTAACTTCCAGTTGAGTCATGCGGTTGTGCAACCCAGACATTTTGAGTATGTGCTCACTGACAGAGCCATTTTCCTCCATCTTACAGCTAAAGAATTTATCGGAGACTTCATATCTCTCGACCCGGGCATGAGCTTGGAAAACCATTTTCAGCTCTTCGAACATCTCATATGCTCCATGTCTCTCAAAACGTTTTTGGAGCCCCGGCTCTAAGCTGTAAAGCATGCCGCACTGAACGAGGGAGTAATCATCGCAGCGTGACTGCCAAGCGTTCATAACGTCTTGTTCTGCAGGGAGAATAGGTGCGTCACCCAGCGGTGCTCGTAGGACATAATCTTTCTTGGCAGCTATGAGGATGATCCTCAGGTTCCGGACCCAGTCCGTATAGTTGCTACCATCGTCTTTCAGCTTGGTTTTCTCTAGGAACGCGCTGAAGTTGAGGACTACGTTGGCCATTTGATCTACAAGACATATTGTAAATATTTAGACTAAGTTCATGATAATAAAGTTCATTTAATCAAATTATTTAATGAACTCCCACTTAGATAGACATCCCTCTTCTAGTCATCTAAGTATTACATGATCCGAGTCAACTAGGCCGTGTCCGATCATCACGTGAGACGGACTAGTCAACATCGGTGAACATCTTCATGTTGATCGTATCTTCTATACGACTCATGCTCGACCTTTCGGTCTTCTGTGTTCCGAGGCCATGTCTGTACATGCTAGGCTCGTCAAGTCAACCTAAGTGTTTTGCGTGTGTAAATCTGTCTTACACCCGTTGTATGTGAACGTTAGAATCTATCACACCCGATCATCACGTGGTGCTTCTAAACAACGAACTGTCGCAACGGTGCACAGTTAGGGTGAACACTTTCTTGAAATTATTATGAGGGATCATCTTATTTACTACCGTCGTCCTAAGTAAACAAGATGCAAAAACATGATAAACATCACATGCAATCAAATAATAAATGTGACATGATATGGCCAATATCACATAGCTCCTTCGATCTCCATCTTGGGGCTCCATGATCATCTTGTCACCGGCTTGACACCATGATCTTCATCATCATGATCTTCATCATCGTGTCTCCATGAAGTTGCTCGCCAACTATTACTTCTACTACTATGGCTAACGCGTTTAGCAATAAAGTAAAGTAATTTACATGGCGATTCTCAATGACACGCAGGTCATACAAAAAATAAAGACAACTCCTATGGCTCCTGCCGGTTGTCATACTCATCGACATGCAAGTCGTGATTCCTATTACAATAGCATGAACATCTCATACATCACATATAGATCATTCATCATTCATCACAACATTGGCCATATCATATCACAAAGCACTTGCTGCAAGAACAAGTTAGACGTCCTCTAATTGTTGTTGCAAGTTTTACGTGGCTGAATTAGGGTTCTAGCAAGAACGTTTTCTTACCTACGTTCAAACCACAACGTGATTTGTCAACTTCTATTTACCCTTCATAAGGACCCTTTTCATCGAATCCGCTCCAACTAAAGTAGGAGAGACAGACACCCGCCAGCCACCTTATGCAACTAGTGCATGTTAGTCGGTGGAACCGGTCTCACGTAAGCGTACGTGTAAGGTTGGTCCGGGCCGCTTCATCCCACAATACCACTGAAGCAAGATAAGACTAGTAGCGGCAAGAAGAGTTGACAACATCTACGCCCACAACAAATTGTGTTCTACTTGCGCAAGAAGAACTACGCATAGACCTAGCTCATGATGCCACTGTTGGGGAACGTTGCAGAAAATTAAAATTTTTTCTACGGTTTCACCAAGATCCATCTATGAGTTCATCTAGCAACGAGTATTCAGATTAGATAGCATCTACATACCACTTTGTAGATCGCAACGGAAGCGTTCGAGTGAACGTGGATGAGGTAGTCGTACTTGGCGTGATCCAATTCACCGATGATCTAGTGCCGAACGGACGGCACCTCCGCGTTCAACACACGTACGGAAAGCGTGACATCTCCTCCTTCTTGATCCAGCAAGGCAAAGGAGAGGTTGGGGAAGAAGGCTCCAGCAGCAGCACGACGGCGTGGTGATGGTGGAACTACAGTACTCCGGCAGGGCTTCGCCGTGCACTTACGGAGGAGGAGGAGGTGTTGGAGAGGGAGAGGGAGGCGCCAGGGCATTAGGGTGCGCTGCCCCCCTCCCCTCCACCCCTTTATATAGGCCTCTTGGGGGGGGGGTGCCAGCCCTGGGAGATCTAATCTCCCAAGGGGGGCGGCGGCCAGGGAGGATTCCCTCCCCCCCCAAGCCATCTAGGAGGTGCCTTCCACCACTAGGACTCCTCCTAGATGGAACCCTAGGCGCATGGGCCCTTTGGGGCTGGTTCCCCTTGGCCCAAGCAGGCCAAGGCGCACCCCCTAAGGCCCATGTGGCCCACCAGGGCCGGTGGCCCCACCTGGTGGACCCCCGGGACCCCTCCGGTGGTCCCGGTACAATACCGATAACCCCGAAACTTGTCCCGATGGCCGAAATAGCACTTCCTATATATAATTCTTTACCTCCGGACCATTCCGGAACTCCTCGTGACGTCCGGGATCTCATCCGGGACTCCGAACAACATTCGGGTTACTGCACATACATATCCCTACAACCCTAGCGTCACCGAACCTTAAGTGTGTAGACCCTACGGGTTCGGGAGACATGCAGACATGACCGAGACGGCTCTCGGGCAATAACCAACAGCGGGATCTGGATACCCATGTTGGCTCCCACATGCTCCACGATGATCTCATCGGATGAACCACGATGTCAAGGATTCAATTAATCCCGTATACGATTCCCTTTGTCAATCGGTATTTTACTTGCCCGAGATTCGATCGTCGGTATCCCAATACCTCGTTCAATCTCGTTATCGGCAAGTCACTTTTCTCGTTCCGTAATGCATGATCCCGTGATCAAACACTTTGGTCACATTGAGCTCATTGTGATGATGCATTACCGAGAGGGCCCGGTGATACCTCTCCGTCAAGCGGAGTGACAAATCCCAGTCTCGATCCATGTCAACCCAACAGACACTTTCAGAGATACCCGTAGCATACCTTTATAGTCACCCAGTTACGTTGTGACGTTTGGCATACCCAAAGCACTCCTACGGTATCCGGGAGTTACATGATCTCATGGTCTAAGGAAAGGACACTTGACATTGGAAAACTCTAGCAAACGAACTATGCGATCTTTATGCTATGTTTAGGATTGGGTCTTGTCCATCACATCATTCTCCTAATGATGTGATCCTGTTATCGATGACATCCAATGTCCATAGTCAGGAAACCATGACTATCTGTCGATCAATGAGCTAGTCAACTAGAGGCTCACTAGGGACATGTTGTTGTCTGTTATTCACACATGTATTACGATTTCCGGATAACACAATTATAGCACGAATAAAGACAATTATCATGAATAAGGAAATATAATAATAATGCTTTTATTATTGCCTCTAGGGCATATTTCCAACATAAAACCTTATATGGTTACACACCCAATGAAAATAGTTTATTGGATCTCAATCGTAGTGATACACATATTCATAATATTGAAACCAAAAGATGCGAAGTTAATAATGATAGTGCAACTTATTTGTGGCACTGCCGTTTAGGTCATATTGGTGTAAAGCGCATGAAGAAACTCCATGCTGATGGGATTTTGGAATCACTTGATTATGAATCACTTGGTGCTTGCAAACCATGCCTTGTGGGCAAGATGACTAAAGACTCCGTTCTCCGGAACAATGGAGCGAGCAACTGATTTATTGGAAATAATACATACTGATGTATGCGATCCGATGAGTGTTGAATCTCGCAGCGGGTATCGTTATTTTCTGACCTTCACATATGATTTGAGCAGATATGGGTATATCTGCTTGATGAAACATAAGTCTGAAACATTTGAAAAGTTCAAAGAATTTCAGAGTGAAGTGGAAAATCATCGTAACAAGAAAAATAAGGTTTCTACGATCTGATCGCGGAGACAAATATTTGGGTTACGAGTTTGGTCTTCAATTAAAACTATGTGGAATAGTTTCACAAATTCATGCCACCTGGAACACCATAGTATAATGGTGTGTTCGAATGTCATAACCATACTTTATTGGATATAGTGCAATCTATGATGTTTCTTACCGATTTACCACTATAGTTTTGGGGTTATGCATTAGAGACAACTGCATTCACGAAAAAAAAGGGCACCATCTAAATCCGTTGAGACGACACTTTATGAACTGTGGTTTGGCAAGAAACCAACGTTGTCGTTTCTTAAAGTTTGGGGTTGCAATGGTTATAAGAAAAAGTTTCATCCTGATAAGCTCAAACCCAAATCGGAGAAATGTGTCTTCATAGGATACCCAAAGAAGACAGTTGGGTACACCTTCTATCACAGATCCGAAGGCAAGACATTCGTTGCTAAGAATGGATCCTTTCTAGAGAAGGAGTTTCTCTCGAAAGAAGTGAGTGGGAGGAAAGTAGAACTTGATGAGGTAACTGTACCTGCTCCCTTATTGGAAAGTAGTACATCACAGAAACCGGTTTCTGTGACACCTACACCAATTAGTGAGGAAGCTAATGATGATGATCATGAAACTTCAGAACAAGTTACTACTGAACCTCTACATCTACGTTTCGTTTTTTCTCACCTTCACTGATGATTTAAGCAGATATGGGTATATCTACTTAATGAAACACAAGTCTGAAACATTTGAAAAGTTCAAAGAATTTCAGAGTGAAGTGGAAAATCATCGTAACAAGAAAATAAAGTTTCTACGATCTGATCGTGGAGGAGAATATTTGAGTTACGAGTTTGGTCTACATTTGAAACAATGCGGAATAGTTTCGCAACTCACGCCACCCGGAACACCACAACGTAATGGTGTGTCCGAACGTCGTAATCGTACTTTACTGGATATGGTGCGATCTATGATGTCTCTTACCGATTTACCGCTATCTTTTTGGGGTTATGCTCTAGAGACGGCCGCATTCACGTTAAATAGGGCACCATCAAAATCCGTTGAGACGACGCCTTATGAACTGTGGTTTGGCAAGAAACCAAAGTTGTCGTTTCTTAAAGTATGGGGCTGCGATGCTTATGTGAAAAAGCTTCAACCTGATAAGCTCGAACCCAAATCGGAAAAATGTGTCTTCATAGGATACCCAAAGGAGACTATTGGGTATACCTTCTATCACAGATCCGAAGGTAAAATTTTTGTTGCTAAAGTCGGAAACTTTCTAGAGAAGGAGTTTCTCTCGAAAGAAGTGAGTGGGAGGAAAGTAGAACTTGATGAGATAACAGTATCTACTCCCTTATTGAGAAGTAGTACATCACAGAAATCTGTTTCTGTGACACCTACATCAAATAGGGAGGAAGCTAATGATAATGATCATGAAACTTCAGATCAAGTTTCTACTGAAATTCGTAGATCAACCAGAGTAAGATCCGCACCAGAGTGGTACGGTAATCCTATTTTGGAAGTCATGTTACTAGACCATGATGAACCTACGAACTATGAAGAAGCGATGGTGAGCCCAGATTCCTCAAAATGGCTTGAAGCCATGAAATCTGAGATGGGATCCATGTATGAGAACAAAGTGTGGACTTTGGTTGACTTGCCCAATGATCGGCAAGCAATTGAGAATAAATGGATCTTCAAGAAGAAGATTGACGCTGACAGTAATGTTACTGTCTACAAAGCTCGACTTGTCGCAAAAGGTTTTCGACAAGTTCAAGGGATTGCCTATGATGATACCTTCTCACCCGTAGCGATGCTTAAGTCTGTCCGAATCATGTTAGCAATTGCCGCATTTTATGATTATGAAATTTAGCAGATGGATGTCAAAACTGCATTCCTGAATGGATTTCTGGAAGAAGAGTTGTATATGATGCAGCCAGAAGGTTTTGTCGATCCAAAAGGAGCTAACAAAGTGTGCAAGCTCCAGCGATCCATTTATGGACTGGTGCAAGCCTCTCAGAGTTGGAATAAACGCTTTGATAGTGTGATCAAAGCATTTGGGTTTGTACAGACTTTTGGAGAAGCCTGTATTTACAAGAAAGTGAGTGGGAGCTCTGTAGCATTTCTGATATTATATGTGGATGACATATTGCTAATCGAAAATGATATAGAATTTCTGGATAGCATAAAAGGATACTTGAATAAGAGTTTTTCAATGAAAGATCTCGGTGAAGCTGCTTACATATTGGGCATTAAGATCTATAGAGATAGATCAAGACGCTTACTTGGACTTTCACAAAGCACATACCTTGACAAAGTTTTGAAGAAGTTCAAAATGGATCAAGCAAAGAAAGGATTCTTGCCTGTGTTACAAGGTGTGAAGTTGAGCAAGACTCAAAACCCGACCACGGTAGAAGATAGAAAGAGAATCAAAGTCATTCCCTATGCCTCAACCATATGTTCTATAAAGTATGCCATGCTATGTACCAGATCTATTGTATACCTTACACTGATTTTGGCAAGGGAGTACAATAGTGATCTAGGAGTAGATCACTGGACAGCGGTCAAAATTATCCTTAGTGGAATAAGGATATGTTTCTCGATTATGGATATGACAAAAAGGTTCGTCGTAAAGGGTTACGTCGATGCAAGTTTTGATACTGATCAAGATGACTCTAAGTCTCAATCTGGATACATATTGAAAGTAGGAGCAATTAGCTATAGTAGCTCCGTGCAGAGCATTGTTGACATAGAAATTTGCAAAATACATACGGATCTGAATATGGCAGACCCGTTGACTAAACTTCTCTCACAGGCGAAACATGATCACACCTTAGTACTCTTTGGGTGTTAATCACATAGCAATGTGAACTAGATTATTGACTCTAGTAAACCCTCTGAGTGTTGGTCATATAATGATGTGAACTATGGGTGTTAATCACATGATGATGTGAACTATTGGTGTTAAATCAAATGGCAATGTGAACTAGATTATTGACTCGAGTGCAAGTGGGAGACTGAAGGAAATATGCCCTAGAGGCAATAATAAAGTTATTATTTATTTCCTTATTTCATGATAAATGTTTATTATTCATGCTAGAATTGTATTAACCGGAAACATAATACATGTGTGAATACATAGACAAACAGAGTGTCACTAGTATGCCTCTACTTGACTAGTTCGTTAATCAAAGATGGTTATGTTTCCTAACCATAGACAAAGAGTTGTTATTTGATTAACGGGATCACATCATTAGGAGAATGATGTGATAGACTTGACCCATTCAGTTAGCTTAGCACTCGATCGTTTAGTATGTTGCTATTGCTTTCTTCATGACTTATACATGTTCCTATGACTATGAGATTATGCAACTCCCGTTTACCGGCGGAACACTTTGTGTGCTACCAAATGTCACAACGTAACTGGGTGATTATAAAGGAGCTCTACAGGTGTCTCCAAAGGTACATGTTGGGTTGGCGTATTTCGAGATTACGATTTGTCACTTCGATTGTCGGAGAGGTATCTCTGGGCCCTCTCGGTAATGCACATTACATAAGCCTTGCAAGCATCGCTACTAATGAGTTAGTTGCGAGATGATGTATTACGAAACGAGTAAAGAGACTTGCCGGTAACGAGATTGAACTAGGTATTGAGATACCGACGATCGAATCTCGGGCAAGTAACATACCGATGACAAAGGGAACAATGTATGTTGTTATGCGGTCTGACCGATAAAGATCTTCGTAGAATATGTAGGAGTGTAACGCCCTCGATGCGGCTATATCTCCCACGTGTCGAAGCACGACTTAGAGGCATAACCGCATTGAAAGCAATGTCGCAAGTGAGGTAATCTTCACACAACCCATGTAATACATAAGGGAAAGAGATACATAGTTGGCTTACAGTCGCCACTTCACACAATACATAAATAAACATCCAACATTCAGATTACACTCAAGGTCCGACTACGGAACCAAAATGAAAGAAGACTACCCCAAAAGCTACACAGATCCCCGAATCATCCCGACTGGGCTCCACTACTGATCAACTGGAACGAAACAACACATCGAACACGATCGTCATCGAGCTCCTCCTTGAGCTCGGTTGCGTCACCTGCACGGTATCACCGTCGGCACCTGAAACTGGTTTTGGAAGTAATCTGTGTGTCACGGGGGCTCAACAATCTCACACCCGCGAGATCAAGACTATTTAAGCTTATAGGTAGGGTAAAAGGTATGAGGTGGAGCTGTAGCAAGCGACTAGCATATATGGTGGCTAACATACGCAAATGAGAGCGAGAAGGGAAGGCAAAAGCACGGTCGAACAACTATGATCAAGAAGTGATCCTGAAACTACTTACGTCAAGCATAACTCCAACACCGTGTTCACTTCCCGGACTCCGCCGAGAAGAGACCATCACGGTTACACACGCGGTTGGTGTATTTTAATTAAGATCAACTTCGGGTTTTCTACAACCGGACATTAACAAATTCCCATCTGCCACATAACCGCGGGCACGGCTTTCAAAAGTTCAAACCCTGCAGGGGTGTCCCAACTTAGCCCATTATAAGCTCTCGCGATCAACGAAGGATATTCCTTCTCCCCGGGAAGACCCGAACAGTCTCGGAATCCCGGCTACAAGACATTTCGACAGTAATAAAACAAGTCCAGCAAAGCCGCCCGAACGTGCCGACAAATCCTGATAGGAGCTGCACATATCTCGGTCTCAGGGCACATCCGGATGAGACATCCTATGTGTAAAACCAATCCTCAAGTTTCCCCGAGGTGGCCCCGCAGTCAGCTCGTTTCGGACCAGCACTCAGAGAAGCACTGGCCCGGGGGGGGGGGCTAAATAAAGATGACCCTCGGGCTGGCCGACCCAAGGGAAAGGGATAGGTGGTGGTGAGGCAAATGGTAAAACCAAGGTTGGGCCTTGCTGGAAGAGTCTTATTCAAAGCGAACTATCAAGGGGGTCCCATAAATCACCCGACCGCGTTAGGGACGCAAAATCCGGGAACATAATACCGATATGACGGAAACTAGGGCGGCAAGAGTGGAACAAAACACCAGGCATAAGGCCGAGCCTTCCACCCTTTACCAAGTATATAGATGCGTTAATAATATAAGAGATATTGTGATATCCCAACAAGTAAACATGTTCCAACAAGGAACAACACCTCCATGTTCCAACAAGGAACAAACTTCATCTTCACCTGCAACTAACAACGCTATAAGAGGGGCTGAGCAAAGCGGTAACATAGCCAAACAATGGTTTGCTAGGACAAGGTGGGTTAGAGGCTTGGTTTAACAATATGGGAGGCATGAAAAGCAAGTGGTGGGTATCGCAGCATAGGCATAGCAAAAGAGCGAGCATCTAGCAAGCAAAGATAGAAGTGATTTCGAGGGTATGGTCATCTTGCCTGAGATCCCGCAAGGAAGAAGAACGAGTCCATGAAGAAGACAAACGGACATAGTCGAACGAATCCTCACAACTCCGGAACGAAACCGAAGCTAAAGAGAGAAACAACCCGGAAAGAAACAAACAACATAGTAAACAATCATCACATAAACATGGCATGATGCACAACCAAGTATGATGCATGTCCGATTAAAGAGCATGGCATGGCAAATTGCAACAAACAACACTACAAATTAAGTGGAGCTCAATATGCAACGAGTTGCATATTGATGAAACACCACATTGATGTTATTTAGTTCACTCTTGTTTATGTACCCAACAATATTAAATGTTATTCAACGTGGCAAGGGGTGAAGCATAAATAAAACTACCTATTTAGGCAAGTTTAAATGAGGCCGGAAATAACAAACAACAATTTCGGAAAATCCTCATATGCATATTTTGAATTTAATGCAAACAACAATTTTAACCATTTAAATGTTGTTATCATGATGCGGATGACATGTGCAAGTTTTATGCAATTTTGTCAAAAGTTGACATGAAGATGTTATGAAGCATTTGGTCACCATGGCGGAACGAAATGGGTGCCACGGCAACGACAAAGAAAATGATGCCACGGCAACATTCCGATGATCCGACAACTCGTCGAGATGTCGGTGCAAAAGAAAGTGTGTGGAGCGAGTCACGCAAGGATGGTGGGGTGATCCCGGATACCGGGTTCCCACGGGTCGACGGCATGGCAAACGAGGGAAGACATGTAATGACAACTCGGACACGGTGCAAACGCGGGCATCTCATACATCACACAACATTCGTTCACGGGCGTCGTCTCGGTGGTTATACCTTCCAAGGGAGCATTCTCGAGCGGTTCGAGATCGTAGAGGAAGTAGTTGTTCTCGTGACGGTAATGGAAGTAGGGGTACACGTTCGTTTTCGAAGAGGTACTTGACGGGTCCGAATCCCTTCGGGGTTGTCGTCGTACTTGCGGTCTCGGCGATGGTAGTCGTTCACGTTCGGAGAGGAACTTGATGTACCCATGTGCTTCACGGGTCATCGTTGAACTTGACGAAATCCATCCGCAGGTAGCTGTCCGTGGTCGTACTCATGTTGGCGTGCAACACGATGCTCTCAGGATCGTAGTCGAACTTGGCGGTCTCGACGGTCGTCGTGGTACTTGTCGAAAGGAATCCATCGAGACGGTCTTGTGTCCCTGGATTCAGTGGCCTTGGCAACGACAAAAAGGGGCAGCAGCAGGCCGACAGGATGCAGCTGCTGGGTTGGCTCGCGAGACGCGGCCCAGGCGCATGTCCTATCGCCCGAAGCAGAGGACGAGCGGGCGCCGCGGCTCCAGGAACGTGGCTGGGCGGCGAGATCCGGCGGTCTTGGCAACGGGGATTGCGCGGATGCAGCTGGATCCGTCCGGCACGGCAAGGAGCCGACGTGGCCGAGGCAGCGCGACGGCGCAGCGACTTGGTGGTCAGGGACGGCGAGGAGGCAAGGGATCCGGGCACGGGACGCGGCCAGGGCCGTGGGGGACGGGGACGACCCAATCTGTGCGGCGTCGGCGGCAGGAGGATGGCTAAGGGAGACTCGCGCGGTGGTGGCGCTCTGCAGCAGAAGAAGCAGGGGGAGGTGCGGCGGAGGAGAGTTGACGAGGCGGCGCTCGCCGGAGTCGGGGCCGAAGGGAACGGGTCGAGGGGCTCCTCCCCTGGCAATGGAGCTGACGAGGCGATGGCACCGGGTAGACGAGGAGGCAGGCGAGAAGGTCCTGGCCCAGTGGCGAGCTTGAGGGGATCGGGCGCGGGCGGAGGAGATCGGGCGCGGGGCGCGGGGCGCTCGCTCCTCTCTGTCTCTCTTCCCGACGGCGCAAGGAGGGAGGAGAGGATCGAGACTAGGGAGAGATCGAGAGGAAAGGGGTCGGGGCTAGGGTCGGTTATCGGTGCGGCTGGGCTTCAGGAGGGTGCGGATGGGCCTTGGGAGGCCGTCCCAAAGGAGAGGGAGGCTGCTGGGCTCTCCACTCCCTCTCTCATATTACTTTAGCAGAAAAGACCAAAAAAAGAGAGGAAAAGAAGGAGAGGTTTAGGAAAAGAATTTGGACAAGGGGATAATTTTCCCGAACTCACAAAAATACGCTTGTTCCGAGAAAATAGAAAAGGCCATGATTGAAAGATTTAAATTCAAACTCATTTGATTTAAATTCAAATGATTTGAATAGGAAGTGAGGGTTGGGAAGGTCCAAAAATGTTGAGATTTTTGGTGGATCTCCAGAATATGATGAAAGGATATATGGCAAGGTTGGAGACCAAGAATTAAGGTAACAAAGGCATTGGGATTATTTGTAAGTGTGTTGTGGTGATCTCCAAATTAAAGAAATATTTAATATAGCTCCCTAATATTAGGAGGATATGTTATAAAGAGAAGTCACCCTTCCCTCGATTTAAATAGATCAACCATCTATGCAATTTATTAGTTGAGTTGAGATGCAAAGATTAATGACATGATGGCATGATGACATGATGCAATGCAAAAATAAAAGGGCAGGCACAAATGAAACACACAGGGAAACTCGGAATAGCTGGAAGTCTTCTGGATCGTCGGTCTCGGGGCGTTACAACATTCCACCACTACGAGAGGATCTCGTCCCGAGATCTAGGATGGCACCGGAGGGAAAACGTAAGGGGAAGAGGTAAAGACTAAGTTGCTTCTTTGACAAAAGAGTGAAACCAATGAACCTTTCGAGGTTGAACAAATTGAGAGAAAAGGAATACAATGAAGATGAACGAAGTGGAAAACACTCCGTTAGACAAGGAACCAGAAATACGGCGAATAAGACAAGCTTAAATGACATGATTGACATTGAAGCCACTCCGGTCAAAATGAAATAGTGAAGGAATCAGAATGATATAATTTGGGCAACACTCCGACTGAAAGAAGAAGGAAAAACTTGATAAGATGAAAAGAACTTGAAGAGATGATGGGTGAAGAGAGCAACATCACAATGCCTCTGGTAGAAATGAAAAATGTAATGAAAAGAACTGAGAAGAAAACAACATGTTCTGCAAGTGAATTTGAGAGAGCATCCTTAAAAGAAGGATAGAACGGAGTTGTTGAAAATTCAACAAAGAAAGGATATGATCTTCGTGGGCTTATGGAGACATCTCAAAACTTGAGGTGAAATTCTGCCACTAACGAAAACAATTGCTTGTTTGAGATCAACGAAGATATGAAAACTTCTCTCGCTGAGAGGATAGGAGAGAACTTGGATCATTGATAGACACCACAATTAGCAACAATCCTTAGGGAAGGCTTTAGGTGAACTCTAAACCAACATAACTCCAAGGAAGAAATTGATGGATTTAATGTACCTCATTCTTGACAACATGTGAATCATGAAACATGAAGGGAAATTGTCAAGAACGACATAACACCACCTCAAAAGATATGGTAGAAAGAATTGCACTTCGGAATGCAGGAAGAAGAATATTTGAGCTCTTATAACAAGAATCTTGAGAACACTTCGAGAATGAATTAAATCCTTGATGGACCACCATGAAGAAACTCCCTGAAGAACTCCGGTAATAAAAGGATGATAGAAAGAAAGAGAAGTGAAAAACACAAGGTGAATCCTTGCAATGATTTAGATGGAGCTTTGAAATGATATAACCGAGAAAACTTGGAACTCCGGGAACAGATATGAACAACATAGAACTGAGAAATTGATACCATTATGAACTCTGGAAGAAGGAATTAATCACATGGATGAAACAAGAATAAGAATTACATTATGCGTATCCTACACCAATTTAAATTGATGACAAGCAACGGATTTGGCATACTACTTATTCTCGTAGAAAGGATTAAGAGAGATATGGTGCAACCTTGGGAAGGTCTTCAACGAACCACCAGTAGGATTGGAAAAAAACGAATGAATCTATATGATAACGAAGGAAGAGAACTCTTGAACGAACCACCGTAAGAATAGAAAATGAAAGTAGCAAAGGCACAATTCACCGGGAAGAATTGGAAAATGAATAAGATACTTGAGGGTATTTAGATACATCAGAACGAAGATATCAAGAGCTGACTAGAGGATACTTGAATGATGCACCGGTAAGATTTGGAGAACAAGAGCCGAAAGCTTGAATGAATAATTCTGAGATGATGGGCTCCGGAGAATCAAACTGAAAAGACTCTTGAATTTCTCCGGATGGGTGAAAAGAATTCTCACAATCGAAAACAATTATGAGAGGATGGCATCAAGCTAGAACCATAAATCTTGAAGAGAATGGAGTAAGATTTAAGAGAAACTCTTCTTCAGTCTTCAAATGTTGAGAACGATGATGAGAACCACCAAGTATTGTTGAGGCACTCCGGAATGAGAATTGGAAAGGTTGAACCAACGATGAAAAGAATATGAAAGCTCTTAGGGAAAAACATTTGACTGATGGAAATCATTCTTACGTCACACTTTGAAAAGAATTTGAGAATCGCGTCGGGAAAATTAGGAGAGTCAGGTAAGATCCTGGGAAAAGAACTGTGGGTTAGGGCCCACTCAAAAGAAACACCGTTGAAGTGATTTAAAAGAGAGATAGCACCGGTTGAATTAAATGGCTTGAATGAGATAACAATCTCGAAATAACTTGAACGGATTAAGAATGGAAACACGAATCTTCTGAGATATCTTCGGCACTCTGGAACAAATGAATAGCGAGAGGTGAATGATTAAGAGATACACCGGCATTAGAAAGCATTTGAAACAAGGAAAGATATGATCGACAAAGCTTGAATTGAGTCCACCGGAGAAGAAAAAGAACGAAGATTGATGAACTTGAAGCTCCGTTAGAATCTTCATGGGAAATCACCGGATAAGAACATTGAAAGAAAAGAATGAAGAGGCTTCTCATGAATAAAATGGATACTTGATTAAGAAATCTGCGTCCTTGAAGAAATAAGGGTGGGAGGGCGGGAAAACAAAGACAACTTGGGACGGATAAAACAAACACCGTTAAGAAAACTTAGAGTTGATCTTACGGATGTTGGAATGATCGCATTTACTTTGAGAGAAGCACACCGGTTGGAAAGGATTGAAAAGACAACCTCAATGATCAAGAAGGATTAGTATTCACATAGAAATATGAGAACACCGTTTAGGAAAGGTATGGAGTCAACACTTGACTTCGAAGCAACTCGAATACCACAAACCAAAACAAAACAAAGGATTGGTTTAGGAAATAAGCCGGAACAAATACATATGATAGAGATTTACCCAATCCCATATCATGCATCTGTCGGAAAGATATTCTAGGAGCTACTTGAATTCCCACCTATAAACTCCCGAAACTTTCTGGTTATGCAATCAGGTGTTGGGGATACAGGGGACACAAAATATATCACCCAAACTAACAATACCTAGATCCAGCTGTATCCATCCTTCAACACATAACCAAGAAACCTTCGGAAATCGTTTACCTCAACCTTCGAAAAGCATCCGTTATATGAGTTATGGCAATACTCCCGCACTCGCCTCAGTACTGGGCCATCATGGTTATCTCACCAACAACTGTACAAAAGAGATTTTCGATGTCGGCGTACTGAACTCAGGTATTCCAGAACTGCAACGATAAAATTCTGACGACAACACCTCGGAGCTCAACTCCCCGGGACACTTCCACTAAACCCCTGATGACAGGAGGCACCAAGACAATGTTGTCATCACAAAACCATCGGAACAATTCTAAGATACCCGCGTGATCCTAAAAAAAGATTTTAATGAAATTTGAGGAGAGAAGAGTCAAAACTCTACGTCAGGAGGCCTCACCAGAGCGACGAAGGGATTGAGGAGTAAAAAGAATTCCTAAACTCTCCGATACATAATTCCTAAATGACTCAAAACATTTTTCTAGACACAACTCGGCCGCTAAAAACGATCAATCAGTGGGGGCTCCTAAGGTCGGGGAAGGCTCTGATACCAACTTGTAAGGCCCTCGATGCGGCTATATCTCCCACGTGTCGAAGCACGACTTAGAGGCATAACCGCATTGAAAGCAATGTCGCAAGTGAGGTAATCTTCACACAACCCATGTAATACATAAGGGAAAGAGATACATAGTTGGCTTACAGTCGCCACTTCACACAATACATAAATAAACATCCAACATTCAGATTACACTCAAGGTCCGACTACGGAACCAAAATGAAAGAAGACTACCCCAAAAGCTACACAGATCCCCGAATCATCCCGACTGGGCTCCACTACTGATCAACTGGAACAAAACAACACATCGAACACGATCATCATCGAGCTCCTCCTTGAGCTCGGTTGCGTCACCTGCACGGTATCACCGTCGGCACCTGAAACTGGTTTTGGAAGTAATCTATGAGTCACGGGGGCTTAGCAATCTCACACCTGCGAGATCAAGACTATTTAAGCTTATAGGTAGGGTAAAAGGTATGAGGTGGAGCTGCAGCAAGCGACTAGCATATATGGTGGCTAACATACGCAAATGAGAGCGAGAAGAGAAGGCAAAAGCACGGTCGAACAACTATGATCAAGAAGTGATCCTGAAACTACTTACGTCAAGCATAACTCCAACACCGTGTTCACTTCCCGGACTTCACCGAGAAGAGACCATCACGGTTACACACGCGGTTGGTGTATTTTAATTAAGATCAACTTCGGGTTTTCTACAACCGGACATTAACAAATTCCCATCTGCCACATAACCGCGGGCACGGATTTCGAAAGTTCAAACCCTGCAGGGGTGTCCCAACTTAGCCCATTATAAGCTCTCGCGATCAACGAAGGATATTCCTTCTCCCCGGGAAGACCCGATCAGTCTTGGAATCCCGGCTACAAGACATTTCGACAGTAATAAAACAAGTCCAGCAAAGCCGCCCGAACATGCCGACAAATCCTGATAGGAGCTGCACATATCTCGGTCTTAGGGCACATCCGGATGAGACATCCTACGAGTAAAACCAATCCTCAAGTTTCCCCGAGGTGGCCCCGCAGTCAGCTCGTTTCGGACCAGCACTCAGAGAAGCACTGGCCCGGGGGGGGGGGGCTAAATAAAGATGACCCTCGGGCTGGCCGACCCAAGGGAAAGGGATAGGTGGTGGTGAGGCAAATGGTAAAACCAAGGTTGGGCCTTGCTGGAAGAGTCTTATCCAAAGCGAACTGTCAAGGGGGTCCCATAAATCACCCGACCGCGTTAGGGACGCAAAATCCGGGAACATAATACCGATATGGCGGAAACTAGGGCGGCAAGAGTGGAACAAAACACCAGGCATAAGGCCGAGCCTTCCACCCTTTACCAAGTATATAGATGCGTTAATAATATAAGAGATATTGTGATATCCCAACAAGTAAACATGTTCCAACAAGGAACAACACCTCCATGTTCCAACAAGGAACAAACTTCATCTTCACCTGCAACTAACAACGCTATAAGAGGGGCTGAGCAAAGCGGTAACATAGCCAAACAATGGTTTGCTAGGACAAGGTGGGTTAGAGGCTTGGTTTAACAATATGGGAGGCATGAAAAGCATGTGGTGGGTATCGCAGCATAGGCATAGCAAAAGAGCGAGCATCTAGCAAGCAAAGAGAGAAGTGATTTCGAGGGTATGGTCATCTTGCCTGAGATCCCGCAAGGAAGAAGAACAAGTCCATGAAGAAGACAAACGGACGTAGTTGAACGAATCCTCACAACTCCGGAATGAAACCGAAGCTAACGAGAGAAACAACCCGGAAAGAAACAAACAACATAGTAAACAATCATCACATAAACATGGCATGATGCACAACCAAGTATGATGCATGTCCGATTAAAGAGCATGGCATGGCAAAGTGCAACAAACAAAACTACAAATTAAGTGGAGCTCAATATGCAACGAGTTGCATATTGATGAAACACCACATTCATGTTATTTAGTTCACTCTTGTTTATGTACCCAACAATATTAAATGTTATTCAACGTGGCAAGGGGTGAAGCATAAATAAAACTATCTATTTAGGCAAGTTTAAATGAGGCCGGAAATAACAAACAACAATTCCGGAAAATCCTCATATGCACATTTTGAATTTAATGCAAACAACAATTTTAACCATTTAAATGTTGTTATCATGATGCGGATGGCATGTGCAAGTTTTATGCAATTTTGTCAAAAGTTGACATGAAGATGTTATGAAGCATTTGGTCACCATGGCGGAACGAAATGGGTGCCACGGCAACGACAAAGAAAATGATGCCACGGCAACATTCCGATGATCCGACAACTCGTCGAGATGTCGGTGCAAAAGAAAGTGTGCGGAGCGAGTCACGCAAGGATGGTGGGGTGATCCCGGATACCGGGTTCCCACGGGTCGACGGCATGGCAAACGAGGGAAGACATGTATTGACAACTCGGACACGGTGCAAACGCGGGCATCTCATACATCACACAACATTCGTTCACGGGCGTCGTCTCGGTGGTTATACCTTCCAAGGGAGCATTCTTGAGCGGTTCGAGTTCGTAGAGGAAGTAGTTGTTCTCATGACGGTAGTGGAAGTAGGGGTACACGTTCGTTTTCGAAGAGGTACTTGACGGGTCGACTCCCTTCGGGGTTGTCATCGTACTTGCGGTCTCGGCGATGGTAGTCATTCACGTTCGGAGAGGAACTTGATATACCCATGTGCTTCACGGGTCGTCGTTGAACTTGACGAAATCCATCCGCAGGTAGCCGTCCGTGGTCGTACTCATGTTGGCGTGCAACACGTTGGTCTCAGGATCGTAGTCGAACTTGGCGGTCTCGACGGTCGTCGTGGTACTTGTCGAAAGGAATCCACCGAGACGGTCTTGTGTCCCTGGATTCAGTGGCCTTCGCAACGACAAAAAGGGGCAGCAGCAGGCCGACATGATGCAGTTGCTGGGTTGGCTCGCGAGACGCGGCCTAGGCGCATGTCCTGTCGCCCGAAGCAGAGGACGAGCGGGCGCTGCGGCTCCAGGAACGTGGCTGGGCGGCGAGATCCGGCGGTCTTGGCAACGGGGATGGCGCGGATGCAGCCAGATCCGTCCGGAACGGCAAGGAGCCGACGTGGTCGAGGAAGCGCGACGGCGCAGCGACTTGGTGGTCAGGGACGACGAGGAGGCAGGGGATCCGGGCACGGGACGCGGCCAGGGCCGTGGGGGTCGGGGACGACCCGATCTGTGCGGCGTCGGCGGCAGGAGGATGGCGAAGGGAGACTCATGCGGTGGTGGCGCTCTGCAGGAGAAGAAGGAGGGGGAGGTGCGGCGGAGGAGAGTCGACGAGGCGGCGCTCGCCGGAGTCGGGGCTGAAGGGAACGGGTCGAGGGGCTCCTCCCCTGGCGACGGAGCTGACGAGGCGTTGGCACCGGGTAGACGAGGAGGCAGGCGAGGAGGTCCTGGCCCGGTGGCGAGCTTGAGGGGATCGGGCGCGGGCGGAGGAGATCGGGCGCGGGGCGCGGAGCGCTCGCTCCTCTCTGTCTCTCTTCCTGAGGCGCAAGGAGGGAGGAGAGGATCGAGACTAGGGAGAGATCGAGAGGAAGGGGGTCGGGGCTAGGGTTGGTTATCGGTGCGGCTGGGCTTCAGGAGGGTGCGGATGGGCCTTGGGTGGCCGGCCCAAAGGAGAGGGAGGCTGCTGGGCTCTCCACTCCCTCTCTCATATTACTTTAGCAGAAAAGACCAAAAAAAGAGAGGAAAAGAAGGAGAGGTTTAGGAAAAGAATTTGGACAAGGGGATAATTTTCCCGAACTCACAAAAATACGCTTGTTCCGAGAAAATAGAAAAGGCCATGATTGAAAGATTTAAATTCAAACTCATTTGATTTAAATTCAAATGATTTGAATAGGAAGTGAGGGTTGGGAAGGTCCAAAAATGTTGAGATTTTTGGTGGATCTCCGGAATATGATGAAAGGATATATGGCAAGGTTGGAGACCAAGAATTAAGGTAACAAAGGCATTGGGATTATTTGTAAGTGTGTTGTGGTGATCTCCAAATTAAAGAAATATTTAATATAGCTCCCTAATATTAGGAGGATATGTTATAAAGAGAAGTCACCCTTCCCTCGATTTAAATAGATCAACTATCTATGCAATTTATTAGTTGAGTTGAGATGCAAAGATTAATGACATGATGGCATGATGACATGATGCAATGCAAAAATAAAAGGGCAGGCACAAATGAAACACACGGCGGAACTCGGAATAGCTGGAAGTCTTCTAGAGCGTCGGTCTCGGGGCGTTACAAGGAGCCAATATGAGCATCCAGGTTCCGCTATTGGTTATTGACCGGAGACGTGTCTCGGTCATGTCTACATTGTTCTCGAACCCGTAGGGTCCGCACGCTTAAGGTTTCGATGACAGTTATATTATGAGTTTATGAGTTTTGATGTACCGAAGGAGTTCGGAGTCCCGGATGAGATTGGGGATATGACGAGGAGTCTCGAAATGGTCGAGACGTAAAGATTGATATATTGGACGACTATATTCGTACATCGGAAAGGTTCCGAGTGGTTCGGGTATTTTTCGGAGTACCGGGGAGTTACGGGAATACGGGGGAAGAAGTATACGGGCCTTATTGGGCTTTAGGGGAGAGGGAGAGGCAGGCCGTGCGCCCCCCATTGACTAGTCCGAATTGGACTAGGGGGAGGGGCGGCGCCCCCTCCTTCCTTCTCTTCCCTCTTCCCCTTCCTTGTCTCCTACTCCTACTACTTGGAAGGACTCCTAGTTGGACTAGGAAAGGGGGAATCCTACTCCCGGTGGGAGTAGGACTCCCCTAGGGCGCGCCATAGAGAGGGCCGGCCCTCCCCTCCTCCACTCCTTTATATATGGGGGCAGGGGGCACCCCATAGACACACAAGTTGATCTTCGTGATCGTTCTCTTAGCCGTGTGCGGTGCCCCCTCCACCATACTCCTCGATAATATTGTAGCGGTGCTTAGGCGAAGCCCTGCGACGGTAGAACATCAAGATCGTCACCACGCCGTCGTGCTGACGGAACTCTTCCCCGACACTTTGCTGGATCGGAGTCCGGGGATCGTCATCGAGCTGAACGTGTGCTAGAACTCGGAGGTGTCGTAGTTTCGGTGCTTGATCGGTCGGGTCGCGAAGACGTACGACTACATCAACCGCGTTGTCATAACGCTTCCGCTTTCGGTCTACGAGGGTACGTAGACAACACTCTCCCCTCTCGTTGCTATGCATCACCATGATCTTGCGTGTGCGTAGGATTTTTTTTTGAAATTACTACGTTCCCCAACACCTTGGTGCAGTGCCGCATATCAACGCGATGAAGAGGTCGGCGTGCATAGAGGGTGCGCGGATGGCCCTTGCCCATGTGAAGACATACTGGGTGGAGATGGAGGCCACCGCCGTTGCAAGCCAAGATTCGGACAAAAGCCGGGTACCTGCCGAGCACTACTTCCGAGAAGTTCTTAAGGGTGCTCGTGTAATAGAAGCGCAGTGCTCGAAGAATATTATGTTTTAAAGACATGTATTCCCCTTGAAAAACAATGTTTTGCTGAATTGTAAAGGCTATTTTATACTTTTGCCTAAAAGAATTATAATACCTCCTGTGTGGCCGTTCATGTATATATGTATATAACCTGAAAGATGGCAGTCGTCGGCTTCAGCCCCCACGCATATAATGCGGGGGTGTTCACAGAAGACGCATGTTCACACTTGATCCAACGTCTTGGTCCATTAAGGAGGTGATAGCGCAGCGAACTAGGCAATCGGACTATAATGCTTTAACACTTTCACTTAGCCATAGGAGTTTGACAGTGGGGCTACTATATAGCCCCTGGTGGCTCCGCGCTCGTCCGAACTTGGGGCGCGTAAATGCCTGGCCGGGAAACGGCCCTTCGTTAAGGCGGAGGAATCCCGAAGATTCTGTGAGGTCATCGAGTGGTTGACCAGTCTCGCGCTATATCATGACAGTCAGTTTTCGGCTTCCTCTACTGAGGTGCTCGTCCGGGTGACCCAGGGCACAATCGCAGTAGTTCTCCTGGTGCCGCCCTAGCCGATAGAATGGAACGTAAGGCAGCAAAACACAGGAGCCGGGAAAACCCAACATTTGACTAAAGACATGATTCAGAGCTGATGCATATAAGGCCTAACTCGCGACGCCGAACACTCCCTAAGGTATTCAGTCTTTATGATTGAAACCGGGCGTAATATTGCCCTTTGTAGTAAGCCCCTAGTGTCCAGGTACGTGCAATATACTGCCGTGGCCACATGCCAATACGACAACATCCTTCTTAGTTATACTGAGAATCTGAGGGATATATTTCAACAAAATACAGTAAAAAAGGTTTACGCAGGGTCTTAATCTAAAAAGAATCCTTGAAACGGGTCCCTGCTGCACGTCTGCGCCTGTGTCTCCGTTGTGCCGTATCCTGGACGGGTGTAGCATGATGGCCATCTGTAAAAGAGAGGAACTTTAGTGGAAAAGTAGTCGTGCAAAGAGGTAGGTTATATTAAATAAACCATGTACAGTTCAAGATGAGTAAAGTTGAGCCTAATTGTCACTTGTTTACATGCGTTGAGCCCCTTGTATTGTTTTTAGGGGTGCAACCATCAAACCTGTATCAATTATGTACAACTATGCCTGACTCGTCTAGCCGTGTCCGTGGTCTTAACGACCTGTCAGATGCTTTAGTTGGTGAGGCTGTCTAGTGTGCGGCTGCTAATGCCACCGCACGGTCTTCCACGCGCAAGGAGCGCTCAAGATTTCCATGTACTGTAATGATGCCACGCGGACCGGGCATCTTGAGCATGAGAGAAGCGTAATGCGGTATTGCATTAAAGCAGATGAAAGCTTCGCGTCCGAGCAGTGCTTGATAGCCGCTTTTAAACGGGGCGATATGGAAGGTTAACTTCTCGCTGCGGAAGTTATTCGGTAAGCCGAATATAACCTCTAGGAGCAGGGAGCCCGTGCAACGGGCCTCTGGGCCTGGCGTTACTCCTTTAAAGGTAGTATTGCTATGGCTAATTTTTGTTGGATCCATCCCCATTTTGCGGACTGTGTCCTGATATATCAGTTTAAACTACTGCCGCCGTCCATCAGGACTCGTGTAAAGTGGTATCCGTTGATTATTGGGTCTAACACCAAGGCAGGCCATCCTGCCTGCCGGATGCCGGCCGAGTAATCCCGATGGTCGAAGATGATTGGTTGGGATGACTAGTGGTAGAACCCCGAGGTAACGGGCCCTGGGGCGTATGTCCTTAGTGTCGCCGCTTTGTTTCTCTCCTTTGTCACGTGTAACGTGTTTACTGTTTTGACTTCTGGTGGGAATTTCTTCTATTCCCCAGTGCTTTGCTCGCGAGGCTCGTCCTCGTCTTCACTTGGTGTATCCAGCCCCTTGTGTTCGACATTGAGTTTGCCGGACTGCTTGAAGACCCGGCATTCTCTATGGGTATGATTGGCAGGTTTGTCGGAGGTGCTGTGGATTTGACATATTCTGTCCGGAATCTTGTTTAGGCTGGACAGTTCGTCCCTGTTGCCTTTAGGGGGCGGCTTTTGCTGATCTGACCGAGAGCTTTTGAATCCGACGTTTACCGCCGTGCTCTTCGGACTGTCATCTTTATTTCGGCACTTGTTTTTGTTTCGTCGTGGCTTCCCGTTTCCGTCCCTAACTTCAGATGTACTTGGGTCGCTGGTGCTGCATCGAGCCAACCAGTTGTCCTCGTCCGTGCGAAAGTGGGTCATTAGGCTTGTTAATGTAGCCATTGTTCTCGGTTTTTCTTGGCCGAGGTGTCTGGCAAGCCATTCGTCTCGGACGCTATGTTTGAAAGCTGCTAAGGCTTCGGCGTCCGGACAGTCAACTATTTGGTTCTTTTTAGTGAGGAACCTATTCCAGAGCTTTCGAGCTGACTCTCCGGGCTGTTGAGTTATATGACTTAAATCGTCTGCATCCGGTGGTCGGACATAGGTCCCTTGAAAGTTTGCCCGAAAGGCATCCTCGAGCTCTTCCCAACTTCCAATAGTGTTTTTGGGGAGGCTTTTAAGCCAGTCCCGGGCTGCCCCTTTGAGCTTGAGGGGCAAGTATTTGATGGCATGGATATCGTCTCCCCTCGCCATGTGGATATGGAGGATGTAGTCCTCGATCCAGACCCCAGGGTATGTCGTTCCGTCGTATGCCTCTATGTTTACGGGTTTGAATTCCTCTGGAAATTCATGGTCCAGCACCTCGTCGGTGAAACATAGTGGGTGTGCGGCACCCCTGTATTTGGGTGTACCGTGGTGTTCGGATGTTTTTTGTGTTGTATTGCGTGCTGTAGCGCGCTTTCTTGGCCCGTAGATGGATCTGGTTGGGCCGTCCTTTTGATGCGAGTCTTCGCGTGGAACGCATACTGGCTTGTTTGCGGCGTCGTTTGCCGCTTTGTGTCCGCCACGAGGTCGTCTATCCGACCGGATGGCTGTTTTGTTTTTTGACTGTGGGGGCTCTAGGGCCTCATCGTCGAATTCAGGTAGTAGCTTTCGCTTCGGGTAGCTTTTTGTGTGGCGACTGCTGCCATACTTTTCTGCGGTGTTGAGTACCTTACTCCATCTGATTCTGAGTGTGTCTTGCGTAGCCTTGAGCTTTTGCTTCTGCTTTTTCAGACTTCGCGCAGTGGCGACAAGCCTTTGATGGATATGCTTCTGCTTCAGGAGCTTGTCCGGCGCGATGTCATCCGGACTGTTATCTTCGCCGAAGGCGGGTTGTTCGGTTTGATATTTCATGTTGCCGTGGTCGGACGGTGGTTCAATGCTGTGTTCGTCGTTCGCTGGCTTATCCTGCTCTATCGCAAGGTCTGTATGATCGCTGTTTCTTCCGAGGCGGGATTTTGAGCGGCGCTTACGCCGCTGCCTTGATTGCTTCTCGAGGGAACGATCCTTCGCTGCGTCCTTTGGTGCCTCGTCGTTATTTTGTTTAGGTGTGTCCACCATGCATACATCATATGTAGAGGTGGCAGTCCAGTGCCCTGTGGGCAGTGGTTCCTGTTCGTCTCCTGCATCGTCGTCCATACCGTCGATGTCTTCGAAGTCGAAGTCGAGCATGTCCGTTAGATCGTTGACAGTGGCTATTAAATGGGTGGTGGGTGGGCTGCGAATTTCTTCGTCATCCGCATCCCAGTCCTGCCGGACGTAGTTCGGCCAGGATTCTCCTGACAAGGAGATAGAGCTTAACGAGCTCAGTATATCGCCAAAGGGAGAGTGCTGAAAAATGTCCGCGGAGGTGAACCCCATGATCGGCGCCCAGTCGGATTCGACAGGCACGGGCGCAGGCGGTTCGGAGTCCGTGGCCGGAGATGAATCCAGTAGTTCGGCGTCATGGCTCTCGTGAAGGGTAAGGTCGATATTCATCTCGATTGCCGTGGAGAGTGCAGCCTCCGTGGAGGGTCTATCCACCCGTTCGTGGATGGCGCACTTGGCTCCGAACTGAGGGTCGAAGCGGTTGCAGGCGCGATCTCCTGAGCACCGTCCGATGGCAGAGCTAAATCGTGCTCATCGTGGCTCTGCGGCGCACTCGGCAAGGGCTCGAATCCATCGAAGATCAAGTCCCCGCGGATCGGCCGTATAGTTTAGGCTTCCAAACCTGACCTGGTGGCCAGGGGCGTAACTTTCAATCTGCTCCAGATGGCCAAGCGAGTTGGCCCGCAGTGCAAAGCCGCCGAATACAAAGATCTGTCCAGGGAGAAAAGTCTCACCCAGGACTGCATCGCTATCGATGATCGAAGGAGCCATCCAGCCTGACAGCGACGACACAGAGGAACTCTCAATGAAAGCACCAATGTCGGTGTCAAAACCGGCGGATCTCGGGTAGGGGGTCCCGAACTGTGCGTCTAGGCGGATGGTAATAGGAGACAAGGGACACGATGTTTTTACCCAGGTTTGGGCCCTCTCGATGGAGGTAAAACCCTACTTCCTGCTTGATTGATCTTGATGATATGAGTATTACAAGAGTTGATCTACCACGAGATCGGAGAGGCTAAACCCTAGAAGCTAGCCTATGGTATGATTGTTGTTCGTCCTACGGACTAAAACCCTCCGGTTTATATAGACACCGGAGGGGCTAGGGTTACACAGAGTCGGTTACAATGGGAGGAGATCTACATATCCGTATCGCCAAGCTTGCCTTCCACGCCAAGGAGAGTCCCATGCGGACACGGGACGAAGTCTTCAATCTTGTATCTTCATAGTCCAGTAGTCCGGCCAAAGGATATAGTCTGCCTGTCCGGATACCCCTTAATCCAGGACTCCCTCACCCAACATGTGCGCCTCCTCGAGCAGGCTGACGTCATCTTCGCGGGCTTTCTTGACTTCTGCCTCCGTGTACATGGTGACTCGCAGTGAGTCAAACTCGATGTCAGTTGGGATGATTGCTTCCGCTCCGAAGATGAGGAAGAACGGGGGGAACCCGGTCGACCGATTCAGCGTTGTCCGGAGACTCCAGAGGACGGCCGGTAGCTCATCGAGCCAGCTGCCGAGTGAGCGAATGAGGGGCTCGATGAGTCACGTCTTGATGCCGCCAGGATCAGGCCGTTTGCCCGCTCGACCTGGCCGTTGGATTGGGAATGTGCGACGGAAGCCAGGTCGAGCCGGATGCTGGATACAGAGCAGTATTGCGCCAGCGCGCCCTTGGCAAAGTTGGTGTTGTTGTCTGTGATGCTTCCGTCTGGGACGCCGTAGCGAACCACGATGTCTTTGATAAACCGGACGGCCGTCGACCCATTGAGTTTCTTGATCGGCCGCACCTCGATCACTCACCAGCAAGTGTGTCATGCCGCCTCGGGCAGTTTTCAAGGGCCCCACCATGTCAAGCCCCCAGATGGCAAAGGGACAGGTGATCGGGATGGTTTGGAGGGCCGAAGCCAGCTGGTGGATGTGCTTGCTGAAGTGTTGGCAACCTTCGCACTTGAGGATGAGCGACTCGGCATCTTTGAGGGCTGAGGGGCAGTGAAGCCGTGGCGGAAAGCTTTGGCCACAAGGGGATGCGAGGCAGTGTGGTGCCCACACTCGCCCTGGTAGATGTCTAGGAGGATCTCGATACCCTTGTCTTACTCGACGCAACGCTAGAACATGCATGTCACACTGCGCTTGACGAGCTTGTTGTTAATGATGATGTAGGCGGACGCCCGGCGCTGCACTTGCCGGGCCTCGGTCTCGTCCATGGGGAGCGCTCCGCTCTCCTGGAAAGCAAGGATCGGCTGGGTCCAGGACAGAGTTGTTACCACAATGAAGATGGTCACTTGGATGGGATCCGGGCGGCAGCCCCTGGGTCGGAGTCAGCATCCCTCGGGTTGGGGCTGACAGCCCCCGAGCTGGAGCCGGCATCCCCCGGGACCAGACTAACAGCCCCCAAGCCAGAGCCGGAAGCCCCCGAGATTGGACCGGGGTCTGCAGGGTTGGGTGGGGGAGCTGCGGGGTCGTCCGGGATGAAGATGGACTCAGAGTCAGGAGATGTCTTGATGGATGGCTTGCGCAGGTGCTCGAGGGAGACTCCGGGTGGGATTGCTTGTCGGGTGGAGCCTATCTTGGCAAGGCTATCGGTGGCCTCGTTGTCCGTGCAGGCAACATGAAGGAACTCGCAGCCGTCGAAGCCGCCGGAGAGCTGTTGGACGAGGAAGCGGTAGCTGGCCGTATTGGTGTCTCAGGTGTCCCATTCGCCGGAAGCTTGCTGCACCACCAGATCCGAGTCGCCGTAGCAGAGGATCGCTGGATGCAGATCTCTTTGGCCAACCAGAGGTCATGCACGAGGGCTTCATACTCGGCAACGTTGTTGGAGGCGGCGAAGTGGATCTGCAGCGTGTACTGCAGTCGGTCGCCCTTGGGGACGACAGCACTATGCCGACTCCCAAGTCGGATCGCATTTTGGAGCTGTCAAAGTGCATGCGCCAGTGCGTCGAGTCGGGTGGCATCGGCATGTATTGGGTCTCTGTCTAGTCGACGAGGAAGTTGGCCAGTGCCTGGGACTGATGGTGGTGCGGGGCTCGTAGAGGATTGTATGGACGACTAGCTCAATGGCCCACTTGGCCACCCGGCCAAAGGCATCCGGCAACCCATGATCTCGCCGATGGGGGCATGAGGGAGTCCTGGATTAAGGGGTCCTCGGGCGTCCGGCCTGTTGGACATGGGCCGGACTGAAGACGTGAAGATACAAGACAGAAGACTCTCTCCCGTGTCCGGATGGGACTCTCCTTGGCGTGGATGGCAAGCTTGGCGTTCGGATATGAAGATTCCTTTCTCTGTAACTGACTTTGTACAACCCTAGTGCCCTCCAGTGTCTATATAAACCGGAGGGTTTAGTCCGTAAAGGCAATCAAAATCATACAAGCTAGACTTCTAGGATTTTAGCCATTACGATCTCGTGGTAGATCAACTCTTGTAATACTCATATTCATCAAGATCAATCAAGCAGGAAGTAGGGTATTACCTCCATAGAGAAGGCCCGAACCTGGGTAAACATCGTGTCCCCTGTCTCTTGTTACCATCTGTTGACACACGAACACGTCACGTGTACCCTCGACGCTGGGGGTGATGCACCGCAGCTTACGTCGAAGGAGACCCGACCGACAGCGCGATACGCAAGACAGTCGACGGGCGCTTTTGCAGACCCGAAAACCCCACACCCCCGGGAGGGACCCCGTTAGGGAGTGCGGCGGCTATGGGCTGCCCTAGGTCGATTCATTCGCCCCTAGAGCCTCGGGATTCGCAGCTCTCAAACACGAAGAACAGCGAAGAACGAGAGAGAAAAACGGTGGAGAGATAAAACGTAGATGAAAAAAGTAGTATATTGATTTGTTCGATTGTGTGTTGTTCAATCGGCCGTCATCCCCAACATATATAAGAGGCGGCTGGACTTCCCGTACAAGTAAAGGATTCGTCTAGGCTTTCCTTACAAGAAAAATTACACCAATTCACGTCCTAGAGTCCTAATTCTATTCCAACTCGGGTTCAGTCTGAATCTGGCCCAAACTCTGTCTTCCTTCTTGCGCGGGCCGCTGGGCTTGCATATGATCTCTGATCAAGACGGCCCAACTATCAAACTTGTGCGCCTTGATGATACAAACAACTCTCATGTTAATCACTTTTTCAAATAAGGCCATCTTGAATACTTTTCGAGGTCATCTTTATCTTCCAGTCGGACTCAGTCTTGCAGTAGACTGGATTATCCGAGTCTCGTAGTGAATTTGTAGGCTATATACTATCTCTGATGATGATGACTCCAAAATCAAAGTTTACCGTCTTGATGATACGCACAACTTCTGTATTGAACACTTCTTCATCCGAGGTCATCTTGATAAAACTTTCAGGCATATGTTCAGTTTCACTCGGATTCGAGCTCATCCACTCGGATTAGAGTCACTCACTTGGATCGTCCGACTGGATTCTTCACTCGGATGTTTAGAATCTTTCACTCGGAATACAATTTTCACTCGGATGACCATATTTTCACTCGGAAGGCAATATTTCCACTCGGATGACTATATTTCCACCCGGAAGGCATTATTCGATCGGCAAGTTTTCGTCCCGATGGTAATCTTTTCACTCGGAATATTTTTACCTGGAGGACAATTTCACTCGGATGACCATATTTCCCTTCGGATGACTATATTTTCACTTGGATAATAATAAGTTCTTCCAGTCAGCAAACTTTCACTCGACCGGTAAATTTTCATTCGACCATAAACTTTCACTCGGATGGTAAACTTTTCACTCGGATTTTCCGACTGAAAACATAGCCTCATCTTGATTTGTCTCTCCAGGCCTCATACGACCTCGGATTGAGACGAATTATATACGAAAGTCGATCGGCTCGACGAGACAAAACTTTTCCTTGTTGAGGGTTTTTCAATTCAAGGCCGTCTTGAAGGCCGAATTGCTCACGCATTGCATTAGACACTCATCAACATGTGTCTGGTGTCAAGCGTAATATTTTGGTCTCTGGCCTGTCCAGACCGTATTGACTATAACTTTTGCATATGAACTCGGATTGAGATGATCGATCGTCTAGATGAGACGAAGACAATTCTTTTAGAGCACTCCTTCATCTGAGGTCATATTGAGGGTGTAATTGGCCGAAAAGCACTCAGAACATTAAATTTTGTCACTCGGAGTACAGCTTCGGCCACTGAGATGAGGTCGAATGGCGATAGCCTAAACATCAAAGTTGTTCCACTCGACGATATGAAACTTTCTCATGCTGAAAATCCTTTCACTCTGTATCTTGCCAAAATCAGGTGTCAACACATGCCCCCCTGTTTTTCGGCAAAACTTGCACGCCGAAAAATAATATGCATGATGTTCGTTCTAAGGACGATGTCAACACTCCATCGGCCATTTATTTTTCTCAGGGCGATAATTATTTATCGGCCATGTTTGTGCTAAGGGCGATAATCGTATATCGGCCGTTGCCTACTTAGGCTTCCTGCCACACACTCGGGTGGTACTTCTTCAAATATTTGCCATTGAGAGCTCGAGGTAACAATGCCCCTTGTATTGATTCCACCAAATATGAATTTCCGGGAACAACTCTTGTAATCCTAAAAGGACCTCCCCAACTTGGAGACCATTTCCCGAATTTTCTATCTCTTGAACCAATCGGTAGAATCACTTTCCAGACGAGATCACCAACTTGAAAATTCTTCAACTTGACTTTCTTATTGTAAGCCCTTGCCACCCTCAACTTATCTCTCTCTATGGCATTCAAAGCAGCCAAACGTTTATCAGCAACCTCATCAATGTTGTCCATCATCAAGTTATAGAAGTCTATTGCCGATAAATCATTTTGTTTGGCTATTCTCAAAGCATTCAAATTTACTTCCACTGGTAAAACAGCCTCCTGACCATATACTAGCTCATATGGAGTCACCTTCGTAGCACCATGCCTTAAGATTCTATGTGCCCATAATGCCTCAGACAACAAGTCATGCCATCTCCTTGGATTATCCTCAATCTTCTTCTTGATAAGCTTAATTAAAATTTTATTGCTAGACTCAGCTTGTCCATTAGCTTGGGCATAATATGGGGAGGAATCGAGCAACTTTATGTTATAAGATTCGGCAAACTCTCTGAATTGGTGTGACATAAAAGATGAACCTTGATCTGTAGTTAATGTTTGAGGAATACCGAATCTATGAATAATGTGCTCGGTTATGAATTTAATTACCTCCGTATGCGTCATGTTCTTGAGAGGTACTGCTTCAGACCACTTAGTGAAATAATCAGTTGCCACCAATACGAACCGATGCCCCTTTGAAGAAGACGGATGGATTTGCCCAATAAAGTCTAAACCCCATCCTCTGAAAGGCAACGACTTGATAATAGGATGCAACATAGCAGCAGGAGCCAATTGAATATCACCAAATTTTTGACAAGCTTCGCACCCTTTATAATATCTGAAGCAATCATTAATCATGGTCGGCCAATAAAACCCAACACGTCATAATAACCATTTCATCTTGGGAGCCGACTGGTGAGTACCACAAATGCCTTCATGTACCTCTCCCATGGCAACTCTTGCTTGGTCCTCATCCAAGCACTTTAAAAGAACATCATCAACTGTTCGGCGATAAAGATCATCATCCCTCGTAGTATATTTAAAAGCCATACGCCGAACAGCCCTGTCCACCCTTTCACTCGGATTACGCAAGTAAGCAACAATGGGCTTCCTCCAGTAGGAATTGTCACCTGCACTAGATTTTTTGTTAATGGCCGAATCAGTGGGTTCTGGTTCGGCCTCTTCTACACTGGTAAGACAAGACATCGGATTTTGAGAAATATGAAACATGCCATGATCAACATGGTATCCAGATGCTTGCTGTGCCAACTCATTTGCTTTCCAGTTGTCATGTCTAGATATATGTGCAATGCTAAAATAATCCAAAGTAGGGATTATATCTAGACATTTATCAAGATAAACATTAAGTGATTCGTCCAAACACTAAAAGACTTTGGATATTTTCTGCACCACTAGTAACGAATCACCATAAGCCTCAATATGTGTAACACCTATAGCAAGTAACATCTCTAGGCCGAATAACAATACTTCATATTCGGCTTGATTGTGCAAAAATATTCTAAGCGGCATGAGGCTTCAAAAACAGCACCATGAGGAGATATATAAACAATACCAACACCTTGGCCATTGCTACAAACTGACCCATCAAAGTATTGTTGGGGAACGTAGTAATTTCAAAAAAATTCCTACGCACACGCAAGATCATGGTGATGCATAGCAACGAGAGGAGAGAGTGTTGTCTACGTACCCTCGTAGACCGAAGCGGAAGCGTTGACGCAACATAGAGGAAGTAGTCGTACGTCTTCCTGATCCGACCGATCCAAGCACCGTTACTCCGGCACCTCCGAGTTCTTAGCACACGTTCAGCTCGATGACGATCCCCGGGCTTCGATCCAGCAAAGCTTCGGGGAGGAGTTCCGTCAGTACGACGGCGTGGTGACAATCTTGATGTACTACCGACGCAGGGCTTCGCCTAAGCACTGCAACAATATGACCGAGGTGGAATTTGGTGGCAGGGGGCACCGCACACGGCTAAGGAAAGATCTCAAGGATCAATTGTGTGTCTATGGGGTGCCCCCTGCCCCCGTATATAAAGGAGCCAAGGGGGAGGGACTGGCCGGCCAAGCTAGGCGCGCCAGGTGAGTCCTACTCCCTCCGGGAGTAGGATTCCCCCCCAATCCTAGTTGGACTAGGATTCCCCAAGGGGGAAAGAGAGAGAGATGGGGGGCGGCCACCTCCCCTAATCCTAATAGGACTAGGGGAAGGGGGAGGCGCGCGGCCAGCCCTAGGGCAGCCCCTTTCTCCTTCCACTAAGGCCCATGTTGTCCCATTAGACTCCCGGGGGGTTCCGATAACCCTCCTGGTATTCCGGTAAAATCCTGATTTCACCTGGAACACTTCCGATGTCCAAACATAGGCTTCCAATATATCAATATTTACGTCTCAACCATTTCGAGACTCCTCGTCATGTCCGTGATCACATCCGGGACTCCGAACAACCTTCGGTACATCAAAATGCATAAACTCATAATAACTGTCATCGTAACGTTAAGCGTGCGGACCCTTCGGTTCGAGAACAATGTAGACATGACCGAGACACGTCTCCGGTCAATAACCAATAGCGGGACCTGGATGCCCATATTGGCTCCTACATATTCTACGAAGATCTTTATCGGTCAGACCGCATAACAACATACGTTGTTCCCTTTGTCATCGATATGTTACTTGCCCGAGATTCGATCGTCGGTATCCAATACCTAGTTCAATTTCGTTACCGGCAAGTCTCTTTACTCGTTCCGTAATACATCATCTCGCAACTAACTCATTGGTTGCAATGCTTGCAAGGCTTATGTGATGTGCATTACCGAGAAGGCCCTGAGATACCTCTCCGACATTCGGAGTGACAAATCCTAATCTCGAAATATGCCAACCCAACATCTACCTTTGGTGACACCTGTAGTACTCCTTTATAATCACCCAGTTACGTTGTGACGTTTGGTAGCACCCAAAGTGTTCCTCCGACAAACGGGAGTTGCATAATCTCATAATCATAGGAACATGTATAAGTCATGAAGAAAGCAATAGCAACATACTAAACGATCGGGTGCTAAGCTAACGAATGGGTCATGTCAATCAGATCATTCAACTAATGATGTGACCTCATTAATCAAATAACAACTCTTTGTCCATGGTTAGGAAACATAACCATCTTTGATCAACGAGCTAGTCAAGTAGAGGCATACTAGTGACACTCTGTTTGTCTATGTATTCACACATGTATCATGTTTCCGGTTGATACAATTCTAGCATGAATAATAAACATTTATCATGAAATAAGGAAATAAATAATAACTTTATTATTGCCTCTAGGGCATATTTCCTTCAGTCTCCCACTTGCACTAGAGTCAATAATCTAGTTCACATCGCCATGTGATTTGCCAGCAATAGTTCACATCACCATGTGATTAACACCCATAGTTCACATCGATATGTGATCAACACCCAAAGGGTTTACTAGAGTCAGTAATCTAGTTCACATCGTTATGTGATTAACACCCAAAGAGTACCAAGGTGTGATCATGTTTTGCTTGTGAGAGAATTTTAGTCAACGGGTCTGCCACATTCAGATCCGTATGTATTTTGCAAATTTCTATGTCAACAATACTCTGCTCGGAGCTACTCTAGCTAATTGCTCCCACTTTCAATATGTATCTAGATCGAGACTTAGAGTCATCCAGATTGGTGTCAAAACTTGCATCGACGTAACCCTTTACGGCGAACCTTTTTGTCACCTCCATAATTGAGAAACATATCCTTATTCCACTAAGGATAATTTTGACCGCTGTCCAGTGATCTACTCCTAGATCACTATTGTACTCCCATGCCAAAATCAGTGTAGGGTATACAATAGATCTGGTACACAGCATGACATACTTTATAGAACCTATGACTGAGGCATAGGGAATGACTTTCATTCTGTTTCTATCTTCTGCCGTGGTCGGGCTTTGAGTCATACTCAATTTCACACCTTATGACACAGGCAAGAACTCTTTCTTTGACTGTTCCATTTTGAACTACTTCAAAAATCTTGTCAAGGTATATACTCATTGGAAAAACTTATCAAGCGTCTTGATCTATCTCTATAGATCTTGATGCTCAATATGTAAGCAGCTTTACTGAAGTCTTTCTTTGAAAAAAAACTCCTTTCAAACACTCCTTTATGCTTTACAGAATAATTCTACATTATTTCTGATCAACAATATGTCATTCACATATACTTATCAGAAATGTTGTAGTGCTCCCACTCACTTTCTTGTAAATACAGGCTTCACCGCAAGTCTGTATAAAACTATATGCTTTGATCATCTTATCAAAGCGTATATTCCAACTCCGAGATGCTTGCACCAGTCCATAGATGGATCGCTGGAGCTTGCATATTTTGTTAACACCTTTAGGATTGACAAAACCTTCTGGTTGCATCATATACAACTCTTCTTTAATAAATCCATTAAGGAATGCAGTTTTGTTTATCCATTTGCCAGATTTCATAAAATGCAGCAATTGCTAACATGATTCGGACAGACTTAAGCATAGATACGAGTGAGAAACTCTCATCGTAGTCAACACCTTAAACTTGTCGAAAACCTTTTGCGACTATTCTAGCTTTGTAGATAGTAACACTACTATCAGTGTCCGTCTTCCTCTTGAAGATCCATTTATTTTCTATGGCTTGCCGATCATCGGGCAAATCCATCAAAGTCCATACTTTGTTTTTATACATGGATCATATCTCAGATTTCATGGCCTCAAACCATTTCGCGGAATCTGGGCTCATCATCGCTTCCTCATAGTTCGCAAGTTCGTCAATGTTCTAGTAACATGACTTCCAGAATAGGATTACCGTACCACTCTGGTGCGGATCTTACTCTGGTTTACCTACTAGATTTGGTAGTAACTTGATCTGACGTTACATGATCATCATCATTAACTTCCTCACTAATTGGTGTAGTAGTCACAGGAACAGATTTCTGTGATGAACTACTTTCCAATAAGGGAGCAGGTACAGTTACCACATCAAGTTCTACTTTCCTCCCACTCACTTCTTTCGAGAGAAACTCCTTCTCTAGAAAGTATCCATTTTCAGCAACGAATGTCTTGCCTTTGGATCTGTGATAGAAGGTGTACCCAACCATCTCCTTTGGGTATCCTATGAAGACATTTTTCTCCGATTTGGGTTTGAGTTTATCAGGATGAAACTTTTCCACACAAGCATCACAATCCCAAACTTTAAGAAACGACAACTTTGGTTTCTTGCTAAACCACAGTTCAGATTGTGTCGTCTCAACGGACTTAGATGGTGCCCTTTTAAACGTGAATGCAACTATCTCTAATGCATGATCCCAAAATGATATTGGTAAATCGGTAAGAAACATCATAGATTGTACTATATCCAATAAAGTACGGTTATGACGTTCGGACACACCATTATGCCGTGGTGTTCCAGGTGGCATGAGTTTGTGAAACTATTCCACATTGTTTTAATTGAAGACCAAACTCGTAACTCAAATATTCTCCTCCACGATCATATCATAGAAACTTTTATTTCTTGTTACGATGATTCTCCACTTCACTCTGAAAATTCTTTGAACTTTTCAAATGTTTCAGACTTATGTTTCATCAAGTAGATATACTCATATCTGCTCAAATCATCTGTGAAGGTCAGAAAATAATGATACTTGTCGCGAGCCTTAATATTCATCAGACCACATACATCAGTATGTATGATTTCCAACAAATATGTTGCTCGCTCCAATGTTCTGGAGAACGGAGTTTTAGTCATCTTGCCCATGAGGCATGGTTCGCAAGCATCAAGTGATTTATAATCAAATGATTCCAAAATTCCATCAGCATGGAGTTTCTTCATGCGCTTTACACCAATATGACCTATACGGCAGTGCCACAAATAAGTTGCACTATCATTATTAACTTCGCATCTTTTGGCTTCAATATTATGAATATGTGTATTACTACGATCGAGATCCAACAAACCATTTTGTTGGTGTGTATGGCCATAGAAGGTTTTATTCATGTAAACAGAACAACAATTGTTCTCTAACTTAAATGAATAACCGTATTGCAATAAACATGATCAAATCATATTTATGCTCAACGCAAACACCAAATAACACTTATTTAGGTTCAACACTAATCCCGAAAGTATAGGGAAGTGTGCGATGATGATCATATCAATCTTGGAACTACTTCCAATATACATCGTCACTTCACCCTTAACTAGTCTCTGTTTATTCTGCAACTCCTGTTTTGAGTTACTAATCTTAGCAACTGAACTAGTATAAAATACTGAGGGGTTGCTATAAAGACTAGTAAAGTACACATCAATAACATGTATATCAAATATACTTATGTTCACTTTGCCATCCTTCTTATCCGCCAATCACTTGGGGTAGTTCCACTTCCAGTGACCAGTCCCTTTGCAGTAGAAGCACTCAGTCTCAGGCTTAGGTCCAGACTTGGGCTTCTTCAATTGAGCAGCAACTTGCTTGCCATTCTTCTTGAAGTTCCTCTTCTTCCCTTTGCCCTTTACTTGAAACTAGTGGTCTTGTTAACCATCAACACTTGATGTTTTTCTTGATTTCTACCTTCGTTGATTTCAGCATCACGAAGAGCTTGGGAATTACTTTCGTCATCCCTTGCATATTATAGTTCATCACGAAGTTCTACTAACTTGGTGATGGTGACTACCGAATTCTGTCAATCACTATCTTATCTGGAAGATTAACTCCCACTTGATTCAAGCGATTGTAGTACCCAGACAATCTGAGCACATGCTCACTAGTTGAGCGATTCTCCTCCATCTTTTAGCTGTAGAACTTGTTGGAGACTTCATATCTCTCAACTCGGGTATTTGCTTGAAATATTAACTTCAACTCCTGGAACATCTCATATGGTCCATGACGTTCAAAACGTCTTTGAAGTCCCGATTCTAAGCCGTTAAGCATGGTGCACTAAACTATTAAGTAGTCATCATATTGAGCTAGCCAAACGTTCATAACGTCTGCATCTGCTCCTGCAATAGGTCTGTCACCTAGCGGTGCATCAAGGACATAATTCTTCTGTGCAGCAATGAGGATAAACCTCAGATCACGGATCCAATCCGCATCATTGCTACTAACATTTTTCAACACAATTTTCTCTAGGAACATATCAAAAATAAACATACGAAAGCAACAACGCGAGCTATTGATCTACAACATAGATATGCTAATACTACCAGGACTAAGTTCATGATAAATTTAAGTTCAATTAATCATATTACTTAAGAACTCCCACTTAGATAGACATCTCTCTAATCCTCTAAGTGATCACGTGATCCAAATCAACTAAACCATGTCCGATCATCACGTGAGATGGAGTAGTTTCAATGGTGAACATCACTATGTTGATCATATCTACTATATGATTCACGTTCGACCTTTCGGTCTCCGTGTTCCGAGGCCATATCTGTTATATGCTAGGCTCGTCAAGTTAAACCTGAGTATTCCGCGTGTGCAACTGTTTTGCACCCGTTGTATTTGAACGTAGAGCCTATCACACCCGATCATCACGTGGTGTCTCAGCACGAAGAACTTTCGCAACGGTGCATACTCAGGGAGAACACTATTACTATGATAATTTAGTGAGAGATCATCTTATAATGCTATCGTCAAACAAAGCAAGATAAGATGCATAAAAGATAAACATCACATGCAATCAATATAAGTGATATGATATGGCCATCATCATCTTGTGCTTGTGATCTCCATCTCCGCAGCACCGTCATGATCACCATCGTCACCGGCGTGACACCTTGATCTCCATCGTAGCATCGTTGTTGTCTCGCCAATCTTATGCTTCTACGACTATCGCTACCGCTTAGTGATAAAGTAAAGCATTACAGGGCGATTGCATTGCATACAATAAAGCGACAACCATACGGCTCCTGCCGGTTGCCGATAACTCGGTTACAAAACATGATCATCTCATACAATAAAATTTAGCATCATGTCTTGACCATATCACATCACAACATGCCCTGCAAAAACAAGTTAGACGTTCTCTACTTTGTTGTTTGCAAGTTTTACGTGGCTGCTACGGGCTTAAGCAAGAACTCATCTTACCTACGCATCAAAACCACAACGATAGTTTGTCAAATAGACTCCGTTTTAACCTTCTCAAGGACCGGGCGTAGCCACACTTGGTTCAACTAAAGTTGGTGAGACAGTCTCCCGCAAGCCATCTATGTGCAAAGCACGTTGAGGGAACCGGTCTCGCGTAAGCGTACGCGTAAGGTTGGTCCGGGTCGTCTCATCCAACAATACCGCTGAACCAAAGTATGACATGCTGGTAGGCAGTATGACTTGTATCGTCCACAACTCACTTGTGTTCTACTCGTGCAAATAACATCAAACCATAAAACCTAGGCTCGGATGCCACTGTTGGGGAACGTAGTAATTTCAAAAAAATTCCTACGCACACGCAAGATCATGGTGATGCATAGCAACGAGAGGAGAGAGTGTTGTCTACGTACCCTCGTAGACCGAAGCAGAAGCGTTGACGCAACGTAGAGGAAGTAGTCGTACGTCTTCCCGATCCGACCGATCCAAGCACCGTTACTCCGGCACCTCCAAGTTCTTAGCACACGTTCAGCTCGATGACGATCCCCGGGCTTCGATCCAGCAAAGCTTCGGGGAGGAGTTCCGTCAGCACGACGGCGTGGTGATGATCTTGATGTACTACCGACGCAGGGCTTCACCTAAGCACTGCAACAATATGACCGAGGTGGAATTTGGTGGCAGGGGGCACCGCACACGGCTAAGGAAAGATCTCAAGGATCAATTGTGTGTCTATGGGGTGCCCCTGCCCCCGTATATAAAGGAGCCAAGGGGGAGGGGCTGGCCGGCCAAGCTAGGCGCGCCAGGTGAGTCCTACTCCCTCCGGGAGTAGGATTCCCCCCCAATCCTAGTTGGACTAGGATTCCCCAAGGGGGAAAGAGAGAGAGAGGGGGGCAGCCACCTCCCCTAATCCTAATAGGACTAGGGGAAGGGGGAGGCGCGCGGCCAGCCCTAGGGCAGCCCCTTTCTCCTTCCACTAAGGCCCATGTTGTCCCATTAGACTCCCGGGGGGTTCCGGTAACCCTCCCGGTATTCCGGTAAAATCCTGATTTCACCTGGAACACTTCCGATGTCCAAACATAGGCTTCCAATATATCAATCTTTACGTCTCGACCATTTCGAGACTCCTCGTCATGTCCGTGATCACATCCGGGACTCCGAACAACCTTCGGTACATCAAAATGCATAAACTCATAATAACTGTCATCGTAACGTTAAGCGTGCGGACCCTTCGGTTCGAGAACAATGTAGACATGACCGAGACACGTCTCCGGTTAATAACCAATAGCGGGACCTGGATGCCCATATTGGCTCCTACATATTCTATGAAGATCTTTATCGGTCAGACCGCATAACAACGTACGTTGTTCCCTTTGTCATCGGTATGTTACTTGCCCGAGATTCGATCGTCGGTATCCAATACCTAGTTCAATCTCGTTACCGGCAAGTCTCTTTACTCGTTCCGTAATACATCATCTCGCAACTAACTCATTGGTTGCAATGCTTGCAAGGCTTATGTGATGTGCATTACCGAGAAGGCCCTGAGATACCTCTCCGACATTCGGAGTGACAAATCCTAATCTCGAAATATGCCAACCCAACATCTACCTTTGGTGACACCTGTAGTACTCCTTTATAATCACCCAGTTACGTTGTGACGTTTGGTAGCACCCAAAGTGTTCCTCCGGCAAACGGGAGTTGCATAATCTCATAGTCATAGGAACATGTATAAGTCATGAAGAAAGCAATAGCAACATACTAAACGACCGGGTGCTAAGCTAACGAATGGGTCATGTCAATCAGATCATTCAACTAATGATGTGACCTCATTAATCAAATAACAACTCTTTGTCCATGGTTAGGAAACATAACCATCTTTGATCAACGAGCTAGTCAAGTAGAGGCATACTAGTGACACTCTGTTTGTCTATGTATTCACACATGTATCATGTTTCTGGTTGATACAATTCTAGCATGAATAATAAACATTTATCATGAAATAAGGAAATAAATAATAACTTTATTATTGCCTCTAGGGCATATTTCCTTCAAGTATAATCTCCATGGTACTAATGAAATAAGGTTCATGTCAACATCATGCTTCTCATTAATCCGATGTTCAACAATGAAATTAGCAACAATTTGGCCTTTCATGGACTTTAGAGATTCATAAGCCAAATCATATTCAATCAAAGCATAAGCCCACTTGCCAATTCTACCACTAAGAATTGGCCTATGCAACATGTATTTAATGACATCGGTTTGACAAGCTACTACACAAGCACTCGGCACTAAATAATGTCTCAGTTTTGTGCAAGCATAATATAAGCATAGACATAATTTCTCAATAAATGTATACCTTGTCTCTGCGTCCACTAAGCGGCGGCTCAAATAAGTGATGGCATGCTCTTTTCCTTCGGTCTCTTGAGTTAGAACAGCACCAATAACTCCTTCCTCTGCTGCAATGTAAAGTTTGAAGGGTTCCCTATGCTTGGGTGCTTTCATCACCGGAGGAGTGCACAAATAATTCTTGATCATATCAAATGCTTCTTGCTGTTTTGCCCCCCAAGTGAAATCAGCATCGTTCTTCAACCGAAGGATATGAGTAAATGCATCAACTTTCCCTGACAGATTAGCTATGAACCTTCTTAAATAATTGACCTTGCCAAGGAACTTTTGCATATCTCTCTTGCATGTTGGAGCCTCCACTTTTTGTATAGCCTCTATCTTTTTGGGATCAATCTCTATGCCATCTTCATGAATAATTAAACCCAAAAACTTGCCAGCTGACACGCCGAATGCACACTTTAAAGGATTCATCTTCAGCCCATACTTTTTCATTCTTTCAAAAGCTAAACGCAAATCGGCCAAGTGAGATTCAAAAGCATCCGATTTGACAACAATATCATCAATATAAACTTCAAGTATGACGCCGAGTAAATCATGAAAAATCAAATTCATAGCCCTTTGATATGTGGCGCCAGCATTTTTTAATCCGAATGTCATCACTGTCCACTCGAATAAACCAAGGAAACCAGGGCATCGAAAAGCAGTCTTGTACATGTCCTCTTCGGCCATAAAAATTTGATTGTATCCGGCATTACCATCTAGAAAGCTAATAACCTTATGTCCAGAAGCATCATTAATAAGCATATCGGCTATTGGCATAGGATACTCATCTTTGGGTGTAGCCCTATTCAAATCTCTGAAGTCAATGCACACCCTCAACTTGCCGGATCCTTTCTTCTCTACTGGGACAATGTTGGAAATCCACTCGGCATACCTGCAAGGTCGAATGAAATTAGCTTCAAGAAGTCGACCGATCTCTTCCTTGATCCGGTCATATGTTTTCGAATTAAACTTTCTGGCAGACTGTTTATAAGGTCTAAAACCGGCCTTTATAGGTAACCGATGCTCCACTAGCTCTCGGCTTAAACCTGGCATCTCATGATATTCCCATGCAAAGCAACAAACATATTCTTTCAATAGCTCGATTAACTTAGCCTTACAATCGGCTTTCAAATTTTTGTTTATAAATGTCGGCCGAGTGACGGAACCATCTCCAATATCTACCTCTTCTAACGGATCGGCTGATGCAAAACCTTGTCCAAGTTTATCCATGTCATCCAACTCCTCTATAGACTCATACATATCGTTCTCACTCGATCGATACTTTACAAGACGTTTTTGTAACCACTCAGAATTAGGATCCATTTAAACATATCATACCTTGGAGCCGATTGCATTCAGTCGGCTTTAAAGAGACGGGCACAAAACCATTCTTGGTCGCGCTGAGAAAATCAAACTCTGATAAGTCACGTCCCGTCAAGCAAGTAGCATTGGGATGTTGCCAATCCACCGATGCGTCGGCCAAAGCAACACAGGCCGAGTTATCCGCATGAATGACTTCCACTTCATTATCAACCCACTGAATCAAAAACTGGTGCATAGTGGATGGCACGCACTGGTTTGCATGAACCCAATCACGGCCTAGTATGACGTTGTAGTTACCTTGCACCTCAGCGACAAAGAATGCAGTAGCCAAAGTTTTGCTTCTGACTGGAAGCTCCACATACATCACACCTTTTGGCTTCAGTTTTCTCTTTGCCTTCAAATCCGTTGACCACCATATTGGTCTTGATCAATTCTGTTGGAAATATGCCCTAGAGGCAATAATAAAAGCATTATTATTATATTTCCTTATTCATGATAATTGTCTTTATTCGTGCTATAATTGTGTTAACCGGAAATCGTAATACATGTGTGAATAACAGACAACAACATGTCCCTAGTGAGCCTCTAGTTGACTAGCTCGTTGATCGACAGATAGTCATGGTTTCCTGACTATGGACATTGGATGTCATCGATAACGAGATCACATCATTAGGAGAATGATGTGATGGACAAGACCCAATCCTAAACATAGCATAAGATCGCATAGTTTGTTTGCTAGAGTTTTCCAATGTCAAGTGTCCTTTCCTTAGACCATGAGATCGTTTAACTCCCGGATACCGTAGGAGTGCTTTGGGTATGCCAAACGTCACAACATAACTGGGTGACTATAAAGGTATGCTACGGGTATCTCTGAAAGTGTCTGTTGGGTTGACATGGATCGAGACTGGGATTTGTCACTCCGCTTGACGGAGAGGTATCACCGGGCCCTCTCGGTAATGCATCATCATAATGAGCTCAGTGTGATCAAAGTGTTTGATCACGGGATCATGCATTACGGTACGAGAAAAGTGACTTGCCGGTAACGAGATTGAACGAGGTATTGGTATACCGACGATCGAATCTCGGACAAGTAAAATACCGATTGACAAAGGGAATCGTATACGGGATTAATTGAATCCTTGACATCGTGGTTCATCCGATGAGATCATCGTGGAGCATGTGGGAGCCAACATGGGTATCCAGATCCCGCTGTTGGTTATTGCCCGAGAGCCATCTCGGTCATGTCTGCATGTCTCCCGGACCCGTAGGGTCTACACACTTAAGGTTCGGTGACGCTAGGGTTGTGAAGATATGTATATGCAGTAACCCGAATGTTGTTCGGAGTCCCGGATGAGATCCCGGATGTCACGAGGAGTTCCGGAATGGTCCGGAGGTAAAGAATTATATATAGGAAGTGCTATTTTGGCCATCGGGACAAGTTTCGGTGTTATCGGTATTGTACCGGGACCACCGGAGGGGTCCCGGGGGTCCACCGGGGGGGTCCACCTGCCCCGGGGGGCCACATGGGCTATAGGGGGTGCGCCCTGGCCTATATGGGCCAAGGGCACCAGCCCCAAGGGCCCATGCGCCAAGAAGACTTGGAGAGGGAAGAGTCCAAAGAGGGGAAGGCACCTCCGAGGTGCCTTGGGGAGGATGGACTCCTCCCCCCTTTGGCCGCACCCCTTCCTTGGAGGAAGGGGCAAGGCTGCGCCCTCCCCCCTCTCATGCGCCTATATAAAGGGAGGGGAGGGAGGGGTGGCCGCACCCATAAGCCCTGGCGCCCCCCTCCTCCCTGCAACACCTCCTTCTCCTCCCGTAGTTGCTTAGCGAAGCCCTGCCGAAGTTCTGCTGCATCCACCACCACGCCGTCGTGCTGCTGGATCTTCATCAACCTATCCTTCCCCCTTGCTGGATCAAGAAGAAGGAGACGTCACGCTTTCCGTACGTGTGTTGAACGCGGAGGTGCCGTCCGTTCGGCACTAGATCATCGGTGAATTGGATCACGGCGAGTACGACTACCTCATCCATGTTCACTCGAACGCTTTCGTTGCGATCTACAAAGTGGTATGTAGATGCTATCTAATCTGAATACTCGTTGCTAGATGAACTCATAGATGGATCTTGGTGAAACCGTAGGAAAATTTTTAATTTTTTGCAACGTTCCCCAATAGTGGCATCATGAGCTAGGTCTATGCGTAGTTTTTCTTGCGCGAGTAGAACACAATTTGTTGTGGGCGTAGATGTTGTCAACTCTTCTTGACGCTACTAGTCTTATCTTGCTTCAGCGGTATTGTGGGATGAAGCGGCCCGGACCAACCTTACACGTACGCTTACGTGAGACCGGTTCCACCGACTAACATGCACTAGTTGCATAAGGTGGCTGGCGGGTGTCTGTCTCTCCTACTTTAGTTGGAGCGGATTCGATGAAAAGGGTCCTTATGAAGGGTAAATAGAAGTTGACAAATCACGTTGTGGTTTGAACATAGGTAAGAAAACGTTCTTGCTAGAACCCTAATTCAGCCACGTAAAACTTGCAACAACAATTAGAGGACGTCTAACTTGTTTTTGCAGCAAGTGCTTTGTGATATGATATGGCCAAAGTTGTGATGTATGATGAATGATCTATATGTGATGTATGAGATGTTCATGCTATTGTAATAGGAATCACGACTTGCATGTCGATGAGTATGACAACCGGCAGGAGCCATAGGAGTTGTCTTTATTTTTTGTATGACCTGCGTGTCATTGAGAATCGCCATGTAAATTACTTTACTTTATTGCTAAACGCGTTAGCCATAGTAGTAGAATTAATAGTTGGCGAGCAACTTCATGGAGACACGATGATGAAGATCATGATGATGAAGATCATGGTGTCAAGCCGGTGACAAGATGATCATGGAGCCCCAAGATGAAGATCAAAGGAGCTATGTGATATTGGCCATATCATGTCACGTTTATTATTTGATTGCATGTGATGTTTATCATGTTTTGCATCTTGTTTACTTAGAACGACGGTAGTAAATAAGATGATCCCTCATAATAATTTCAAGGAAGTGTTCACCCTAACTGTGCACCGTTGCGACAGTTCGCTGTTTCGAAGCACCACGTGATGATCGGGTGTGATAGATTCTAACGTTCACATACAACGGGTGTAAGACAGATTTACACACGCAAAACACTTAGGTTGACTTGACGAGCCTAGCATGTACAGACATGGCCTCGGAACACAGAAGACCGAAAGGTCGAGCATGAGTCGTATAGAAGATACGATCAACATGAAGATGTTCACCGATGTTGACTAGTCCGTCTCACGTGATGATCGGACACGGCCTAGTTGACTCGGATCATGTAATACTTAGATGACTAGTAGAGGGATGTCTATCTAAGTGGGAGTTCATTAAATAATTTGATTAAATGAACTTTATTATCATGAACTTAGTCTAAATTTTTTACAATATGTCTTGTAGATCAAATGGCCAACGTAGTCCTCAACTTCAACACGTTCCTAGAGAAAACCAAGCTGAAAGACGATGGTAGCAACTATACGGACTGGGTCCGGAACCTGAGGATCATCCTCATAGCTGCCAAGAAAGATTATGTCCTACGAGCACCGCTGGGTGACGCACCTATTCTCCCTGCGATGATTACTCCCTCGTTCAGTGCGGCATGCTTTACAACTTAGAGCCGGGGCTCCAAAAGCGTTTTGAGAGACATGGAGCATATGAGATGTTCGAAGAGCTGAAAATGGTTTTCCAAGCTCATGCCCGGGTCGAGAGATATGAAGTCTCCGATAAATTCTTTAGCTGTAAGATGGAGGAAAACGGCTCTGTCAGTGAGCACATACTCAAGATGTCTGGGTTGCACAACCGCTTGACTCAACTGGAAGTTAATCTCCCGGATGAAGCGGTCATTGACAGAATCCTCCAGTCGCTTCCACCTAGCTACAAGAGCTTTGTGATGAACTACAATATGCAGGGGATGGTAAAGACCATTCCTGAGGTATATGCTATGCGGAAATCAGCAGAGGTAGAAATCAAGAAGGAGCATCAAGTGTTGATGGTGAATAAAACCACTAAATTCAAGAAGGGCAAGGGTAAAAAGAACTTCAGGAAGGACGGCAAGGAAGTTGCCGCGCCCGGTAAGCAAGTTGCCGGGAAGAAGCCAAAGCATGGACCCAAGCCCGAGACTGAGTGTTTTTATTGCAAGGGAAGTGGTCATTGGAAGCGGAACTGCCCCAAATACTTAGCGGACAAGAAGGCCGGCAAAACCAAAGGTATATGTGATATACATGTAATTGATGTGTACCTTACCAGTACTCGTAGTAGCTCTTGGGTATTTGATACCGGTGCAGTTGCTCACATTTGTAACTCAAAGCAGGAGCTGCAGAATAAACGGAGACTGGCGAAGGACGAGGTGACGATGCGCGTCGGGAATGGTTCCAAGGTCGATGTGATCGCCGTCGGCACGCTGCCTCTGCATTTACCTACGGGATTAGTTTTAAACCTCAATAATTGTTATTTAGTGCCAAGTTTGAGCATGAACATTGTATCTGGATCTCGTTTAATTCGAGATGGCTACTCATTTAAATCCGAGAATAATGGTTGTTCTATTTATATGAGAGATATGTTTTATGGTCATGCTCCGATGGTTGATGGTTTATTCTTAATGAATCTCGTACGTGACGATACACATATTCATAGTGTGAATACCAAAAGAGTTAAAGTTGATAACAATAGTCCCACATATTTGTGGCACTGCCGCCTTGGTCACATAGGTGTCAAACGCATGAAGAAGCTCCACGCGAATGGACTTTTAGAGTCTCTTGATTATGAATCATTTGACACGTGCGAACCATGCCTCATGGGTAAAATGACCAAGACTCCGTTCTCAGGAACAATGGAGCGAGCAACCAACTTATTGGAAATCATACATACCGATGTGTGCGGTCCAATGAGTGTTGAGGCTCGCGGTGGCTATCGTTATGTTCTCACTCTCACTGATGACTTGAGTAGATATGGGTATATCTACTTAATGAAACACAAGTCTGAGACCTTTGAAAAGTTCAAGGAATTTCAGAGTGAGGTTGAAAATCAACGTGATAGAAAGATCAAGTTTCTATGATCAGATCGTGGAGGAGAATACTTGAGTCACGAATTTGGCACACACTTAAGAAAATGTGGAATCGTTTCACAACTCACGTCGCCTGGAACACCTCAGCGTAATGGTGTGTCCGAACGTCGTAATCGCACTCTATTAGATATGGTGCGATCTATGATGTCTCTTACCGACTTACCGCTATCTTTTTGGGGCTATGCTTTAGAGACTGCCGCATTCACTTTAAATAGGGCTCCGTCGAAATCCGTTGAGACGACACCGTATGAATTATGGTTTGGGAAGAAACCTAAGCTGTCGTTTCTAAAAGTTTGGGGATGCGATGCTTATGTCAAGAAACTTCAACCTGAAAAGCTCGAACCCAAGTCGAAAAAATGCGTCTTCATAGGATACCCTAAAGAAACTGTTGGGTATACCTTCTACCTCAGATCCGAAGGCAAGATCTTTGTTGCCAAGAATGGATCCTTTCTAGAGAAAGAGTTTCTCTCGAAAGAAGTAAGTGGGAGGAAAGTAGAACTTGATGAAGTGTTACCTCTTGAACCGGAAAATGGCGAAACTCAAGAAATCGTTCCTGAGGTGCCTGCACCGACTAGAGAGGAAATTAATGATTATGATCAAGATACTTCTGATCAAGCTCCTACTGAAATTCGAAGGTCCACAAGGACACGTTCCGCACCAGAGTGGTACGGCAACCCTGTCTTGGAAATCATGTTGTTAGACAACGGTGAACCTTCGAACTATGAGGAAGCAATGGCGGGCCCGGATTCCGACAAATGGCTGGAAGCCATGAAATCCGAGATAGGATCCATGTATGAAAACGATGTATGGACTTTGACTGACTTGCCCGTTGAACGGCGAGCCATAGAAAATAAATGGATCTTTAAGAAGAAGACAGACGCGGATGGTAATGTGACCATCTATAAAGCTCGGCTTGTCGCTAAGGGTTATCGACAAGTTCAATGGGTTGACTACGATGAGACTTTCTCACCAGTAGCGAAGCTGAAGTCCGTCCGAATCATGTTAGCAATTGCCGCATTCTATGATTATGAAATATGGCAAATGGACGTCAAAACGGCATTCCTTAATGGTTTCCTTAAGGAAGAATTGTATATGATGCAGCCGGAAGGTTTTGTCCATCCTAAGAATGCTGACAAGGTGTGCAAGCTCCAACGCTCGATTTATGGGCTGGTGGAAGCATCTCGGAGTTGGAACATTCGCTTTGATGAGATGATCAAAGCGTTTGGGTTTACACAGACTTATGGAGAAGCCTGTGTTTACAAGAAAGTGAGTGGGAGCTCTGTAGCATTTCTCATATTATATGTAGACGACATACTTTTGATGGGAAATGATATAGAACTCTTGGACAGCATTAAGGCCTATTTGAATAAAAGTTTTTCAATGAAGGACCTTGGAGAAGCTGCTTATATATTAGGCATCAAGATCTATAGAGATAGATCGAGACGCCTCATAGGTCTTTCACAAAGCACATACCTTGATAAAATATTGAAGAAGTTCAATATGTATCAATCTAAGAAAGGGTTCTTACCTGTATTACAAGGTGTGAAATTGAGCTCAGCTCAATGTTCGACCACGGCAGAAGATATAGAAGAGATGAGCGTCATCCCCTATGCCTCAGCCATAGGTTCTATTATGTATGCCATGCTGTGTACTAGACCTGATGTAAACCTTGCCGTAAGTTTGGTAGGAATGTACCAAAGTAATCCCGGCAAGGAACACTGGATAGCGGTCAAGAATATCCTGAAGTACCTGAAAAGGACCAAGGAAATGTTTCTCGTTTATGGAGGTGACGAAGAGCTCGTCGTAAAAGGTTACGTCGACGCTAGCTTTGACACAGATCTGGATGACTCTAAGTCACAAACCGGATACGTGTATATTTTGAATGGTGGGGCAGTAAGCTGGTGCAGTTGCAAACAGAGCGTCGTGGCGGGATGTACATGTGAAGCGGAGTACATGGCAGCCTCGGAGGCAGCACATGAAGCAATTTGGGTGAAGGAGTTCATCACCGACCTCGGAGTCATACCCAATGCGTCGGGGCCAATCAAGCTCTTCTGTGACAACACTGGAGCTATTGCACTTGCAAAGGAGCCCAGGTTTCACAAGAAGACTAGGCACATCAAGCGTCGCTTCAACTCCATTCATGAAAATGTTCAAGATGGAGACATAGAAATTTGTAAAGTGCAGACAGATCTGAATATCGCAGATCCGTTGACTAAACCTCTCCCTAAGGCAAAACATGATCAGCACCAGAACTCTATGGGTGTTCGATTCATCAGAATGTAACTAGATTATTGACTCTAGTGCAAGTGGGAGACTGTTGGAAATATGCCCTAGAGGCAATAATAAAAGCATTATTATTATATTTCCTTATTCATGATAATTGTCTTTATTCATGCTATAATTGTGTTAACCGGAAATCGTAATACATGTGTGAATAACAGACAACAACATGTCCCTAGTGAGCCTCTAGTTGACTAGCTCGTTGATCGACAGATAGTCATGGTTTCCTGACTATGGACATTGGATGTCATCGATAACGAGATCACATCATTAGGAGAATGATGTGATGGACAAGACCCAATCCTAAACATAGCATAAGATCGCATAGTTTGTTTGCTAGAGTTTTCCAATGTCAAGTGTCCTTTCCTTAGACCATGAGATCGTGTAACTCCCGGATACCGTAGGAGTGCTTTGGGTATGCCAAACGTCACAACGTAACTGGGTGACTATAAAGGTATGCTACGGGTATCTCTGAAAGTGTCTGTTGGGTTGACATGGATCGAGACTGGGATTTGTCACTCCGCTTGACGGAGAGGTATCACCGGGCCCTCTCGGTAATGCATCATCATAATGAGCTCAGTGTGATCAAAGTGTTTGATCACGGGATCATGCATTACGGTACGAGAAAAGTGACTTGCCGGTAACGAGATTGAACGAGGTATTGGTATACCGACGATCGAATCTCGGACAAGTAAAATACCGATTGACAAAGGGAATCGTATACGGGATTAATTGAATCCTTGACATCGTGGTTCATCCGATGAGATCATCGTGGAGCATGTGGGAGCCAACATGGGTATCCAGATCCCGCTGTTGGTTATTGCCCGAGAGCCGTCTCGGTCATGTCTGCATGTCTCCCGAACCCGTAGGGTCTACACACTTAAGGTTCGGTGACGCTAGGGTTGTGAAGATATGTATATGCAGTAACCCGAATGTTGTTCAGAGTCCCGGATGAGATCCTAGACGTCACGAGGAGTTCCGGAATGGTCCGGAGGTAAAGAATTATATATAGGAAGTGCTATTTTGGCCATCGGGACAAGTTTCGGTGTTATCGGTATTGTACCGGGACCACCGGAGGGGTCCCGGGGGTCCACCGGGGGGGTCCACCTGCCCCGGGGGGCCACATGGGCTATAGGGGGTGCGCCCTGGCCTATATGGGCCAAGGGCACCAGCACCAAGGGCCCATGCGCCAAGAAGACTTGGAGAGGGAAGAGTCCAAAGAGGGGAAGGCACCTCCGAGGTGCCTTGGGGAGGATGGACTCCTCCCCCCTTTGGCCGCACCCCTTCCTTGGAGGAAGGGGCAAGGCTGCGCCCTCCCCCCTCTCATGCGCCTATATAAAGGGAGGGGAGGGAGGGGTGGCCGCACCCATAAGCCCTGGCGCCCCCCTCCTCCCTGCAACACCTCCTCCTCCTCCCGTAGTTGCTTAGCGAAGCCCTGCCGGAGTTCTGCTGCATCCACCACCACGCCGTCGTGCTGCTGGATCTTCATCAACCTCTCCTTCCCCCTTGCTGGATCAAGAAGGAGGAGACGTCACGCTTTCCGTACGTGTGTTGAACGCGGAGGTGCCGTCCGTTCGGCACTAGATCATCGGTGAATTGGATCACGGCGAGTACGACTACCTCATCCACGTTCACTCGAACGCTTCCGTTGCAATTTACAAAGTGGTATGTAGATGCTATCTAATCTGAATACTCGTTGCTAGATGAACTCATAGATGGATCTTGGTGAAACCGTAGGAAAAATTTTAATTTTTGGCAACGTTCCCCAACAAATTCTTCATCAGGCAAACCCAATTTCTTGAAGACCGAATAGGGCATAAGATTTACCACAGCACCACCATCAACAAGCATCCGAGTGAGCGGCGACCCATTGATATGACCTCTAAGATATAATGGTTTCAGATGCGTTGCTGGTTCTTTTGGCTTCTCGAATATTGCATTTTTAGGGCCAAAATCCAGCTGAGCCACCTCCCCTTCTTCATCTACAGCACGAAACTCAGCAGGTAAGTAATACACCATATTGATATCCATACCTTCATGAACCAGCATAGACTCATAGTCCAACATATCAGCCTCCTCTTCGAGTGCATCCACCGATTCTGAAATTTGTCCGAGTGAAGGAGAAGTAAGAAGTGTCATAGACGATGTGATATCTGTTGCATCGTCCTCCTTTGGTGATGTAGGTGTTGCTGTGATAGATGTAGAAGCTGTTGTATCTTGTATTTGTTTAGGCCTCCACACTTGCTTTGTAGGTACCATAGGTCGAGTGTCATTGAACAACTTATCCCTTTGCTTCTCGGCCTCTTGTTCTGCCATCTCTTGACTCCTTAACCTCTGTAGTTTCCTCTTTTGTGTCTTTGTTAGCCATGGAGGACACCACTTTGGCTGAGTGTATTTAGGATCTCTCGTTTTTACCTGGCTGGTGCTTGCTTCATGGTCATTAGCCGAGTGCTTTGGCGCAATAGAAAGTATCGGCTCAATCGGATTGCTATGCACGATCGGCTGCTGTATAGCAAATGTTTCGGTGCCCAAGATAAGTGAGTCAGCATCCATTTTCTCCTTGTCTTTTCCTGGCTCAATTGCTGCGACACTTGGTGACTTAACACGCCATTCTTTTCGAATTTCTAGATGCATGAAATTTCCACTTGGGCGCACCTTTTTACTCGGATGGAATCCACTCGGATGGATGTCACTCGGATGGAATTCACTCGGATGAAATCCACTCGGATGAAAGTCAGTCGGATGGAATCTATTTGGCCACATTTTTCACTCGGATAACTTCCACCTGGGTGCATTCTTACACTCGGATAATTTCTACTCGGTCACATATTTTGACCAGCCGACTGATAGTCACCGATGTTGAGTCGGCCATTATATGAGTAATGGAGTCGATCCCACACAGATTGCCTCTGCTCTTCTGAAAACTGCGCCCTTGGTCCACTCGGTTTTGTATACCGACTGAACATATCAGCTGATGGTGACCTTGGTCGTTTCAGATGAGTCGGTCGATTGAAACTAGAACCGGCCGACTGGTTAGCATACTTGGACAACAACATATCAAAAGTTGGCTTGATCCGCTTGCGCTGCACTTTAGCTTCATTCTTCTTCCACTTGCCAACTTCTGGACTCTTGGGCTTGACAAATTTAACATGAGTATTTTCTTGCACTTGCGGTTGCCCCCCGAGTGTAGGGTTCTTGATGGTGATTTTGATCACTTCCTTGCCATCGGGTTGCTTATCAAGCACAACTTGTCTCCCCAAGACCTTGCTGTCCTCCTTGTCTTTCCTGGGCTCACCAACAATGACATTAGCTTTATTAGCAGATTCGGCTACCTCCGGCCGAATGAGTAGCTTCTTCCCCTCAAAATCCATGGTATTCATTGGAAAAGGCTTTTTATCAACTTGCATCTCAGAAAAGTTCAACCGTCCGTCATTAATGGCCGATTGTATCTGTCATCGAAAAACATTGCAATCGTTAGTAGCATGAGAAAAAGAATTATGATACTTGCAATAAGCACGCCGTTTTAGCTCTTCAAACGACAGTAAAGTATGAGATATTCTAATAATCTTAGCCTGCAGCAAAGCATCAGATATTCTATCACACTTGGCAATGTTAAAAGTAAATTTCATCTCTTCATCACGATTCTTATGAATCGGTTTCAGATCATTGCAAGTAAAGGGTTTGGCCTTAGATGGCCAAAAAAATTCAGTCGCAAAAACATCACCCTCATCGTCCGAGTGATCACTGTCATATTCCACCATATTCATCTTTGGACGATCGGCTTTGTATCTATGCACTTCTTTGAGGTCTTTGCTTCGGCTTTCCTGGGCCAAAGCCCTTTGTAAGACTTGGTTGATATTTAAGAACTCGTAGCCTTCTAGCTTTTCTCTAATGGGAGTTCGCAAACCACTCAGCACTAGGTCTGCTAAGTCCCTTTCGGTTATCACCAAACTAAAACACTGGTTTTTTGTTTCTCTAAATCTCTTGACGTAATCGGAGACCGATTCATCATGCTTCTGTTTAACCGATGTTAGATGTGACAACTTGAGTTCATTGTTGCCGCTATAAAAGTGATCATGAAACTTCTGCTCTAGCTGCGACCAAACCCGAATGGAACCATGGGGTAAAGAAGAAAACCATGAAAATGCGGTACCAGTTAATGAAAAAGGATATATACGCACTTTCAACTCATTTAGTGAGCCTGCTTCACCTAGTTGTGCTAAGTATTGACTAACATGCTCCCATGTAGTTTTTGTGCCCTCTCCATTGAACTTAACAAAATCTGGAATCTTATACCCCGGAGGGCACTGGATGGCATCAAAGTACTCGGGGTACGGCTTTTGGTAAATCCGATTTCGAGGTAACTCAACTCCAAAATTCTCTCGAAGCATCTTAACCATCTCCTCTCTAAGATTAGCTAGACCATCATCCATAGTGGATGATGAAGCTTGTGGCAGTGGCATAGGAGGAGTAGGGTTACTAGTTGTAGGTAAAAATTGTGGCATGTATGTCGACCCATAACTTGGTAGTGGTCGAGTGGTTGTGGCTGTAGACAGGGTTTGGTTCGGCGTTGCCACCAAACCTAGCATGCGCATGATAGGACTAATGGGTGCAGCCACAATCTGATTTGTATGGGTAGGGTAATAAGCCCTCGGCATGGGAGGCGTCGATGCAATAGGTAAAGCCAGATTAGTGTTTTGCACACTAGCAGTTACACCATCATTACCACTAGACGATTGAGATATATTCTTCTGAGAATTAGTATTTTCTATGAAAGTTTGATAGACTAGATTGTTACCATCAGCAATATGACTTTCAATCTCAGCCCACTGCTCAGGAGAAAAGGCAGTACTTACAGAGGGTTTAACCTGTTCAGTTTGAAGAGGAGGGAACTTGATTTCTTCAATCGGAGTGATGTTGCCTTGGGGATCTTTCTTGAATTTTGCAAGGAACTCCTGCAGGTCCTTCTCCTCGCGCGCCTTCTTGTACTCCTCATAGACTTGGCGATGATCGGCCGATATCTCATCAAGACTGGGCTTAATGATGTTATCGGCGTCTACCTCGGATGGCTTGGGAAGATCAGACATGGTGGATGATGATGATCGACCTTCGGTCCCCAGCGGAGTCGCCAAAAAGTGTGTTGACACACGAACATGTCACGTGTACCCTCGACACCAGGGGTGATGCACCGCAGCTCACGTCGAAGGAGACCCGACCGACAGCGCGATACGCAAGACAGTCGACGGGCGCTTTTGCAGACCCGAAAACCCCACACCCCCGGGAGGGACCCCGTCAGGGAGTGCGGCGGCTATGGGCTGACCTAGGTCGATTCGCTCGCCTCTAGAGCCTCGGGATTCGCAGCTCTCAAACACGAAGAACAGCGAAGAACGAGAGAGAAAAACGGTGGAGAGATAAAACGTAGATGAAAAAAGTAGTATATTGATTTATTCGATTGTGTGTTGTTCAATCGGCCGTCACCCCCAACATATATAAGAGGCGGCTGGACTTCTCGTACAAGTAAAGGATCCGTCTAGGCTTTCCTTACAAGAAAAATTACACCAATTCACGTCTTAGAGTCCTAATTCTATTCCAACTCGGATTCAGTCTGAATCTGGCCCAAACTCTATCTTCCTTCTTGCGCGGGCTTCTGGGCTTGCATATGATCTCTGATCAAGACGTCCCAAATATCAAACTTGTGCGCCTTGATGATACGAACAACTCTCATGTTAATCACTTTTTCAAATAAGGCCATCTTGAATACTTTTCGAGGTCATCTTTATCTTCCAGTCGGACTCAGTCTTGCAGTAGACTGGATTATCCGAGTCTCGTAGTGAATTTGTAGGCTATATACTATCTCTGATGATGATGACTCCAAAATCAAAGTTTACCGTCTTGATGATACGCACAACTTCTGTATTGAACACTTCTTCATCTGAGGTCATCTTGATAAACTTTCAGGCATATGTTCAGTTTCACTCGGATTCGAGCTCATCCACTCGGATTAGAGTCATTCACTTGGATCGTCCGACTGGATTCTTCACTCGGATGTTTAGAATCTTTCACTCGGAATACAATTTTCACTCGAATGACCATATTTTCACTCGGAAGGTAATATTTCCACTCGGATGACTATATTTCCACTCGGAAGACATTATTCGATCGGCAAGTTTTCGTCCCGATGGTAATCTTTTCACTCGGAATATTTTTACCTGGAGGACAATTTCACTCGGATGACCATATTTCCCTTCGGATGACTATATTTTCACTTGGATAATAATAAGTTCATCCAGTCAGCAAAGTTTCACTCGACCGGTAAATTTTCACTCGACCATAAACTTTCACTCGGATGGTAAACTTTTCACTCGGATTTTCCGACTGAAAACATAGCCTGATCTTGATTTGTCTCTCCAGGCCTCATACGACCTCGGATTGAGACGATTTATATATGAAAGTCGATCGGCTCGACGAGACAAAACTTTTCCGTGTTCAAGGTTTTTCAATTAAAGGCCGTCTTGAAGGCCTAATTTCTCACGCATTGCATCAGACACTCATCAACATGTGTCCGGTGTCAAGCGTAATATTTTGGTCTCTGGCCTGTCCAGACCGTATTGACTATAACTTTTGCATATGAACTCCGATTGAGATGATTTATATATGAAAACCAATCGCCTTGACGAGACGAAGACAATTCATTTAGAGCACTACTTCATCCGAGGTCATATTGAGGGCGTAATTGGCCGAAAAGCACTCAGAACATTAAATTTTGTCACTCGGAGTACAACTTCGGCCACTGAGATGAGGTCGAATGGCGATAGCCTAAACATCAAAGTTGTTCCACTCGACGATATGAAACTTTATCATGCTGAAAATCCTTTCACTCTGTACCTTGCCAAAATCAGGTGTCAACACCATCGACCTTAGACGCACAGTTCGGGACCCCCTACCCGAGATCCGCCGGTTTTGACACTGACATTGGTGCTTTCATTGAGAGTTCCACTGTGTCGTCGCCAAGAGGTTCAATGGATCCATCTATCATCTACAACAATGCTGTCCCGGGGAAGTTTTCCTCCCCGTCCAGATCTTTGTGTTCGGCGGCTTCACACTGCAGGCCAACTCGCTTGGCCATCTAGAGCAGATCGATAGCTACGCCCCAGGTCACCAGATTAGTTTTGGAACCCTGGACTATGTCGCTGACGCTCGGGAGACTTGATCTTCCAAGGATTCGCCACCCCAACTTCCGCTCTGGCCTTAGATCCGGAGCGCGTCGCCATGCCCGAAGACGGACTTCTTGAGCCCGTCGGACTATCTGCGGCCACTAAACCCAGTACGAAAAAGCCGGATGGAGTAGCGTCGCGGCAGTCATTACGAAGCCAGACCCTTCTCCGGACACTAGCTCCAAACCCTCGGAGTCAGCATCGTGTGAGTTCGGCCGAGGAGGCTCCCTCCCGCCGTACTCCGCAGACTCTATTCTCTCGAGACAAACCTCGCCTTTAAGCGAGGCTCTGGACTTAATGCGATCCCTTGTCATTACAGAGGAGCAATGTCCGAACTACGCCCAACTCGGACTAGGGGCTGAGGGTAGGGAATTTTACGCCCCACCCACCACCCACTTCATAGCCACTGTCGAGGACTTAACCGACATGCTCGATTACGGCTCCGAAGACATCGACGGTATGGACGACGATGCCGAAGATGAGTAGGCCCAAAACCCGCCGTTTACCGGAGGCTGGACGGCCACCTCTTCGTATGACGTGTACATGGTGGATACACCCAAAGAGAATAGCGGCGATGACAAGGAAGATCCAGTCAAGGATAAACCTCCTAAGATACAGCCAAAGCGCCGACGTCAGCGGCGCCGCTCTAAATCACGCCGTGGAAAAGACAGCAATACCGACACAGGAGAAAACAACACTCCGGGTGATGCCGAAGACAGAGAAGGCCCGGTCGAGCCAACTTCCGAACAGGAGGATCGGGAAGATGGGCAAGTTAGCCCTGATGAACAGGCCATAAACGAAGACTCGGAGGACAGTAATTATCTCCCACTCTCCGAGGATGAGGTGAGCCTCGGTGACGAAGACTTCATCGTACCTGAGGAACCTCTTGAGCAGGAGTGCTTTAAGCGCTGGCTAATCGCCACTGCAAGGAGCCTGAAAAAGAAGCAACAACAGCTTCAAGCTGATCAGGATCTGCTCAATGACAGGTGGACTAATGTCCTGGCAGCCGAGGAATACGGCCTCGAGCGCCCAACCAAAAGTTACCCGAAGCGCAAATTTTTACCTCAATTCGATGACGAGGCGCGGGAGCCCGTACCATCAGCGCGTAATGCGGCTGACCGACCACCACGTGGCCGGGACAAAGCGGCAACCCAAGCCGAACACCAGCCCATACTACCCCGCCGTAAAGGCAGGGACATAACAGCTCGGGTTGTACATATGACCTGCGGTAGGATCTGGACAATAGAGCAGGTCAGACCAGATCGATCTACAGATCGTGAGGGCGTGCCCCGACGCGCGACGACGGCCATCTAGCCGAACGTGCCAAACATAACCATGCCCGGGATGAAATCCGCAGACGAACTCCATCCGAGCTACGTCGCGGCTTGGCCTGATATAGGGGCGCTGCACACCTCCTTTGCTTCAGTGATGAAGTAATGGAACACGAATTCCCAGAAGGGTTCAACCCCGTGAACATCGAATCATACGATGGGACAACAGACCCCGGGTATGGATTGAGGACTTTCTTCTCCATATTCATATGGCCCGCGGTGATGATCTTCATGCCGTCAAATACCTCCCACTAAAACTCAAGGGACCAGCTCGGCACTGGCTAAATAGCCTTCCAGAAAACTCCATTGGCAGCCGGGAAGACTTGGAAGACGCCTTCCGCGATAACTTCCAAGGTACATATGTCCGGCCACCAGACGTCGATGACCTAAGTCACATAATCCAGCAGCCCGGAGAGTCAGCCAGGAAACTCTGGACTAGATTCTTAATTAAAAAGAACCAAATTGTGGATTGTCCGGACGCTGAAGCCCTCGCGGCCTTCAAACATAGCGTCCGGGATGAGTGGCTCGCTCACCACTCGGTCAAGAAAAAACAAAATCCATGGCAGCCCTTACCGCTCTGAAGACCCGCTTTTGCACGGGAGAAGACAGTTGGCTCACTCGTAGAAGCAACAACACCAGTGATCCGAGCACTTCCGAAGTTCGAGACGATAACGGCAAGCCACGACGCAATAAACACAAGCGTCGAAATAATAATGAAGGAACACAAGAAACGGTGGTCAACGCCGGATTCAGCGGCTCCAAACCCGGTCAACGGAAAAAGCCATTCAAAGAAAACAGAGACGGACCATCCAATTTAGACAAGATACTGGATCAGCCCTGCCAGATTCATGGCACCCCCGATAAACCAGCTACTCACACCAACAGAAGCTGTTGGGTCTTCAAACAAGCCGGCAAGCTTAATGCCGAACACAAGGGGAAGGGGCCGCCCAGTGACAGCGATGATGAAGAGACTCGCCAGCCGAACACCGGGGGTCAGAAGCAATTTCCCCCCAAAGTGAAAACTGTAAACATGGTATACGTGACGCACACCCCTACAGGGGAGCGCATGCGCGCACTACGGGAGCATACGCCATAGAGCCGGTCACCCCAAAATTTAGCCAATGGGTGGCCTGCCCGATCACTTTTGATCGCAAGGACCACCCAGCTAGTATCCGTCACGAAGGTTCGGCAGCTCTGGTCATTGACCCAATTATCAGTGGATTCCATCTCACGAAAGTCCTTATGGACAGTGGTAGTAGCATTAATCTACTTTACCAAGACACTGTCTGCAAAATGGGCATTGATCCTTCAAGAATCAAGCCCACCACAAATACCTTCAAGGGATCAGTACCCGGCATAGAAGCTCACTGCACGAGCTCAATTACATTAGAAGTCGTTTTCGGTTCGTCGAACAACTTTCGAGCGAAGGCTTGACCTTTGATATTGTCCCGTTCCGCAGTAGCTACCAGGCACTACTCGGGCGTACCGCTTTTGCTCGTTTTAATGCGGTCCCACATTACGCCTATCCAAAGCTTAAGATGCCCGGTCCACGCGGCATCATCACGATAAACGGAAATGCGGAATGCTCCCTCCGTACAGAGGAGCATCCTATGGCTACAAAGCGGTCTCGTCAAGCCGCATATCTCATCGGCCATCAAGCCACCGGTCCCTCTTAAACATGACCGATCAATCTCAGAGCTGGATTAGCAGTTCGGCCTCCGTCGTTTGCCTCATACAGCCGCGAATTTTGTACCGCGCATACATAAATATGCACTTAAAATACCCTGGTAACCCGCGGAGGCACAATACGGACAGTACTACAACGCGGTCCACACTCCCATAGCATTTTTCCTTTTTCTAACTATTTTTTATCTTTTACCATAGGTGACTCAAAGGCTGGTCATCTTACGGACTCTTTCGGAGTTCGGCTTCGTGTATTTATCCAAAGGCTATTCCTATTAAGGAGTCCTTTCGCCGAGGCAAGGCGGCGCAGACATGCGACAGGAGGTCCAAATATTTTTTTGCAGACCGCACTCTTTCTTTCGAGCCTGTAAAGTGCCTTTTCCCTCAGTCTTCGACCCCCGGCATATCAAATAGCCTGGGTAGTGGCGTTATAATCTGTAAGATTGTGTTTGACATATCAATCAGATTCCAGTGAACATAATCCGTATTCAGCATTCGTTTTTTCTAAGAACTGGATTTTGCTTCTTCGATTGTTTCACGCACGCACCTCGACAAAAATTGCCAGGGGCTCGATATGGCAACATATGAGTTGCCGACAAGTCCGAACAACTTTATAGCATACTTCGGCGTTACGAGTTTGGCCTTATATGCATCAGCTCCGAATCATGTCTTTGGTCAATAGTTGGGTTGCCCGGCTCCTGTGCTTGCCACCTTACGTTCCGTCCTATTGGCTAAGGTAGTAAATGGAGAACTACTGTGATTGTGTTTCCGGTTCATCTGGTCAAGCACCTCAGTAGAGAAAGCCGAAAACTGACTGTCATGATGCGGCGAGAGCTGGTCAACCACTCGATGACTTATCAGAATCTTTCGCGATTCCTTTCGTATTACACGAAGGACCGTTATTCTGGTCACCTATGTAACGCACCGTATTCGGATAACAGCGGACATACCAGGGGCTATATCATAGACCCACTGTCAAACTCCTATGGCTAAGTGAAAGTGATAAAGCCCTATAGTCCGATTGCCTAGTTCGCCGCATTGACACCTCCTTCACGGACCAAGACGTTGGGTCAAGAGTGATCAAGTGCTTTTCCGAACACCCCCGTATTATATGCGAGGGGGCTGAAGCCAACGACTGGTAAACTTCCAGATTATACAAAAACAGCCGCACAGGAGGAACCAAAACTTTCATGCAAAAGTATAAAAACATAGCCTTAATATATCATAATATTGTTTTCAAAATTTTGGTACATTCACTCGAATATCATATCCTTTGAGCACTGGCCCTCTATCAAGCGGGCGCCCTCTAGGACATCCTCAAAGTAATGCTCCGGCGTGTGATCGTCCTTGCCCCCGGGTGGACTCTTTGCTGCAATGTCGGTGGCCTTCATCTTCGCCCAGTATGTCTTGACACGGGCAAAGGCCATCCGTGCACCTTCAATGCATGTTGACCGCTTAACGGCGTCGATACGTGGCACCGCATCCACAAGTCGCTACACCAAACCGAAATAACTATTTGGAATTAGCTCAGTCGGCCACAGCCGGACCACGACGTCCTTCATGGCAGATCCGGGTATCTTGTGGAGCTCGGCCCACTAGGCCATCTGTTCGTTCAGTAACAACGGACACTTTGGCATGCTGAATTGCGACCAGAAAATCTTCTCCGTTGCATGCCCTTCTTTCGCTTGGAAAAACTGCGCCGCATCAAAGACACTCTTCGGGAAGTCCAAGAATGCGTGTGGAGAACTCCACATTTGATTAAGTGGGGCATACTTCGAATCGCCGAATTTAGTCTGTAATAAGAAAGGCTTACCAGCCGCTATCTCCCCAGCTTGCCGGATCTCCTCCCGAGTCTCTCTAGACTCGGATCGTGCTTTCTCTCGCCTCTTGTAAGGCCTTGTCGAGATCGGCCGTTTTGGCCTTGTTAATTTTGTCGAGGAATTCGCACCGGACAGTGGCTTACTTTACCTCGCGCGCCATGGTAGACATTCTCTCCTCACACTGGTGCAGAGCAGCCTGTTCCGCCTTTAACTCATCAGCTGCCTTCTTGGCAGCCACATTACTCATCCTAGCTTGCTCCTTGGCTCAGGCAAGTTCAGCTCGAAGGGTCTCAACCGTGGCAGCACTATCTGCAGTTATGCATGTCTCAGTATATAATTCTCAGCTTCGTGCTCATATTATTATACATACATATACTGACCGCCCCAAAACATACCTTGCGCCTCGTCGAGCCGCCTGTTAATAAGCGTGATGTCGTCATCCGCCACATCAAGTTTCTGCTTCAGACCTGCAAGCTCTATAGCGTGGGCAGTCACCATGGATGTAACAACCTGTGTTCCAATTACTTAGATTATTTCCTGGGCATATCTTTTTCGATCCTCTGATTGCCTCCCTTTGTACGCCAACCAGAGTCTCAGGGGCTACTATCTATACACGGGTGCATTTTGCGCGTAGAGCGCAATTGAGGATATTACATAGCATACCTCGAAGCCTCTTAGCAGGCCCATGAAGGCTTCATTCAATCCGCTCCTCGCGGACAGAATCCTCTCAACTACCGTACCCATTAAGGTACGATGTTCCTCTGAGACGGACACATGTTGCAACATGTCCATCAATGTATCCGGCGCTTCCGGATTCCTGGAAGCGGCTGCAGGAGTACGAACTCCCTTCAAAGGGATATGTTTACTCGACCCTAGAATCGTCTCCGGCCGAAAGCCGGATAGTCTAGGATCTTTGTTGTTGGTCCCCGTAGGGGCCGTACGCCCTGGACCCGGGACGACCGAAGTATCACCTTCGGGCGTGGTCTTCATTGTCCCTCGCACCACTTGTTGCTCAGGAGAGATCCTCCAGGACGACACCTCAAAGTCGTCCGCCCTATTGGGCGAGGAGGTCAGAGGAGGGGTCTCGCTTTCCATCATCTCCGGAAGAAGATCCCCCGAGGAAGAGGACTGTTGAGGAAGACTGCGTGCCGGACTGCAAACATATATTCTAGATGTTATCCTTGTAACCGGAAAAGAACGGGATATGTTCAAGACACCCTTGTTCAGTTACGATTCGGCTAAAGGCTTGTCTTTACGGAGGAACTATGTGACAACATCGTCTTCCTAACCCGAACTGCCTGACAGGGGCATCTTCTCTCGCTTAGGATCCTTTACCTCCAAACCTTCGGAGGCGGCCCTTTTCTTACCATGGGGAGAAGGGATGTCAGCTTCTCCTTCTCTTTTGTCTTCGGAAGAGGGAGTCCCAATCTCCCCGGCCGTGGTGTCTGGTGTACCTTCAGAATGGAGGCCGCCTTTGGCCTTCTTGATCTCCTCCTTGTCCTCCTTCACTAACACTTGATATGGTGCCGGAGCCAGCATCCTTGTTAACACAGGATCAGTTGAGTCTTTGGGAAGAGGGGCCGAACACCTAATTCGTTCCGCCTTCTTTATCCAGCCCTGGTCGAAGATGGTTTTCTCAGTATCTTGTTATGGGATATTTAACTAAGCTGTGTTCGGGAGTCGAGTGCTTACCGAGGTAACCGGATGGTCGCAGTCGAGGCCGATGTCCTCGGTGGTATCCGGCCACTGTTTTCGTGCCCCGAAAAATAACTTCCACATTCCTCTGTGCGTCGTGCCGAAGAAGTGCTGAAGGGTTCAGGGTCTTTCCGGGTTGAACTCCCACATGCGGAGGGGCCGTCGCTGGCATGGCAGGACCCGGCGGACTAACATTACCTGGATTATGTTGATGAGACAAGTGTCCTTCTCAAGGAGACTCCGGATGCGGCTTTGTAGAGTCTGCACTTCGTTAATTGATCCCCAGTCCAACCCCTTATTGATCCATGATGCGAGCTGTACTGGAGGGCCAGATCGGAACGCAGGTGTAGTTGCCCACTTGGTACCACGTGGTTCAGTGATGTAAAACCACTCCCCCTGCCATAAGTTGGAGGATTCTGTGAACGAGCCTTTTGGCCATAGAGTATGGGTAAGCTTGCTCACCACGGCACCACCACACTCCGCTTGCTTCCCACGATTACCTTCGGCTTCACATTAAAGGTCTTGAGCCACAAACCGAAGTGTGGGGGAATGCGGAGAAAGGCCTCGCACATGATGATGAACGTCAAGATGTGAAGAAAGGAGTCAGGAGCTAGATCATGAAAATCTAGCCCATAATAGAACATGAGTCCGCGAACGAAGGGATGGAGAGCAAACCCTAGCCCCTAGAGGAAGTGGGAGATGAATACGACCCTCTCGCCGGATTTGGGAGTAGGAATAACCCGCCCTTTAGCAGGGAGCCTGTGGAGGATTTCTGCGGTCAGGTATCTTGCTGCCCGGAGCTTCGTCATATCCTCCTCTGTGACAGAGGATGCCACCCACCGGCCTTGAGGGCTGGGTCCGGACATGACTGGGAGGCTCGGAGCAATTAAGTTGAAACCTGGGTGCTAGAACTCGGGGTTGGAAAGGTTGAGGAAGAGGTAGGCGTAGAAGAGAAGATGGGTTTGTGCCCCTTTATAAAGACGATGAATATCAAATGCCTCCTCATGTGCCTTAAAACTTGCTTATTCCCAAGGAATCATGCCAACGGGACAGTTGGGTTACCCACGCCCGTATTAATGAGAATCCCGCAATAAGGGGACATGATCTCTGCTTTGACAAGACGTGCCAACGAAACCGCGTCTTAAAACATGGAGCGGCAGGGCAACAAACGGTTCGAAATAATGACCGGGTGGTGACGTGGTGTCACGCTACAGAAGTTGTCAGTGGATTGGACTCGTGAACTATTATATTCTCTGAGGTTGTGTGTGGTACTTGTTTTGTAGAGCCGGACACGTTCTTTGTGTTCGAAGGCTATTTTGGAGTATTCGGAGAAGGAACCCGCCTTACAATGTCGAAGACAATCTGCGCGCCGGACACCTCGTCATTGAAGCCTGGTTCAGGGGCTACTGAGGGAGTCCTGGATTAAGGGGTCCTCGGGCGTCCGACCTATTGGACATGGGCCGGACTGATGAGCCATGAAGATACAAGACAGAAGACTCTCTCCCGTGTCCGGATGGGACTCTCCTTAGCGTGGATGGCAAGCTTGGCGTTCGGATATGAAGATTCCTTTCTATGTAACCGACTTTGTACAACCCTAGTCCCCTTTGGTGTCTATATAAACCGGAGGGTTTAGTCCATAAAGGCAATCATAATCATACATGCTAGACTTCTAGGGTTTTAGCCATTACGATCTCATGGTAGATCAACTCTTGTAATACTCATATTCATCAAGATCAATCAAGCAGGAAGTAGGGTATTACCTCCATAGAGAGGGCCCGAACCTGGGTAAACATCGTGTCCCCTATCTCCTGTTACCATCGACCTTAGAAGCACAATTCGGGACCCCCTACCCGAGATCCACCGGTCTTGACACCGACAGGGTCGTGCTCACCATGGTGATGATATGCTCTTGGAAGTACTGTCTCAGCTTCTTTGCGGTGAAATACACGCTGTAGCACATCTTCTGGTAGTGGGGGTAGTTCTGCTTGGAGGCACAGAGCACCTCGCTCAGGTAGTACACCGGACACTGGACCGACTGGATCTTGCCCTTCTCCAGCCGCTCGACCACCAGCACCGTGCTGACCGAACGCGAGGTGGTGGCGATGTACAGCAAAAGTGGCTCCTTGTTAGCTGGCGCGGCCAGGACGCGTGCGGTGGAGAGCATGCACTTAAGATCCCAGAAAGCTTCGTCCGCCTTGTCGTTCCACTCGAACGACAATGTCTTCTTCATCAACTAATACAGGGGCAGGGCCTTCTCGCCCAGCCAGTGATAAACCGGCTGAGAGAGGCCAAGTAGCCAGTAAACTTCTGGAGATCCCGCAGCCGGGTCAGCTTGCACATTCGCTCGATGGCCTTGATCTTTTCCGGGTTTGCCTCAATGCCTCGCTCTGAGACGAGGAAGCCGAGTAGCTGGCCGACTCGCACGCTGAATACGCACTTCTTAGGGTTGAGCTTGATCTCATACCGGCGTAGGTTGGCGAAGGTTTCCTTGAGGTCGGCTAGGAGCGTGAGGTGCTACTTGGTCTTTACCACGATGTCGTCGACGTAGACATGCATGTTGCGGTCGAGTTGCTGTAGTAGGCACTTTTTCATGCAGCGCTGGAAGGTGGCACCAGCATTCTTCAGGTTGAATGACATGGTGATGTAGAAGTACGCCCCGAAGGGCATGATGAAGGACATCTTCAGGGTGTCAGCCGGGTCCAGCTTGATCTAGTGGTAGCCGAAGTAACCGTTAGAAAGGACAAGAGCTCGCAGCCGGCCGTGGAGTCGATCACCTAATCTATTCGCGGCAAGGCCAAAGGATCCTTGGGGCATGCTTTGTTGGGGCTGGTATAGTAGATACACATGCGCCAAGTGTCATTCTTCTTTAGGACGAGGACTAGATTTGCTAGCCACTCGGGGTGAAAAATTCCATGATGAAGCCGGCGGCAAGAAACAGGACGACCTCTTCACCAATGGTTCTTCGCTTCTCCTCAGAAAAGCGGTGTAGGGGTTGACGGACAGGCTTGCCATCCTTGCAGACGCTTAGTTTGTGCTCGACATACTTCCTTGAAACACCCGGCATGTCCTTTGGGGACCATGCAAAGATATCCCGATTCTGATGGAGGAAGTTGACGAGCTCGCCTTCCTATTTGCTGCTGAGGCGGGTGCCCACAACCACGTGTTGGCTGCAGTTGGGGTCGGCCCGGTTGAGCAGGATCTTGGTGTCCTTAGACAGCTGGAATGAGACCTCGCCAGCCGACTCCCTGGCCGGAGCCGACACAACCTGCTGCTCGCCGGCCAGCGCCACGATCCGGTCGAGTTGGCGCCGCTCCTCAGCTATGACCAGCAACTCGGTCAACTTGGCGACGGCTCGGGCGCACTCCAGGGATTTCTTGTAGTCACCGACAATAGTGATGAGGCCCTTGGGACCCGACATCTTCATCTTCAAGTAGGTGTAGTAGGGAATCGCCATAAACATCACCGGCGCGGGCCGGCCTAGCAGCGCGTGGTAAGGGATGGACAGGTCCACCACCTCAAAACAGATGGGCTCGCACCAGAAGTGGTCGCTGGTGCCGAACAGGACGTCGAGCCAGATCCAGCCGATCGGGGAGCAGGAGAGACCTGGCACGATGCCGTGGAACACCGTCCGGGTTGGCTCCAGCTGCCTTGCCTCGATGCTGAGCTTGGTCATGGTGTCACGGTAGAGGATGTTGATACTGCTGCCGCCATCGATGACGACTCACGAGAACTTGTAGGTGCGCTTTTCACCGACTATGGTCGGGTCGAGGACGAGGGCGTAGCCACCCAGCATAGGCAAGACAGCCGGGTGATCCTCCCGGGTCCAGCTGGTCGGGCGCTCTGACTAGTGCATCTACTCAGGCACGGCCAAGATGATGGTGTTCACCTCCTGCCGAAGCAGGCACTCACTATGCTTGTCGTTGCCCATGCTGTTGAATGATGCGCTTGAAAGCTGCGTCGGTATTTCCCCAAAGAGGAAGGGATGATGCAGCACATCGACGGTAGGTATTTCCCTTAGATGAGACCAAGGTTATCGAACTACTAGGAGAACCAAGCAACACAACGTAAACAACTCTTGCACACAAATAACAAATACTCGCAACCCGACATGTTAAAGGGGTTGTCAATCCCTTTCGGGCAACGGTGCCAGAAATTGGCAAACGGACGTGAATAAAATTTTAGTAGATTGATAGATCGAACGCCAAATAAAATAAATTGCAGCAAGGTATTCCTATGTTTTTGGTTTAATAGATCTGAAAATAAAAGTTGCAAATAAACAAAAGAGTGAATAGCAAAATAGATCTTGAAGGCAAATATATTGGAAAAGAGACCCGTGGGCTGTAGGTTTCACTAGTGGCTTCTCTCGAGAAAATAGCAAACAGTGGGAAAACAATTATTGTTGGGAAATTGATAGAACTTCAAATAATCATGACAATATCCAGGCAATGATCATTATATAGGCATCACGTCCAAGATTCATAAATTGACTCCTGCCTGCATCTACTACTATTACTCCACACATAAACCACTATCCAACATGCATCTAGTGTATTAAGTTCATGGAAAAATGGAGCAACGCAATAAGAACGACATGATGTAGGCAAGATCTATCTATGTAGAGATAGACCCCATAGTTTTATCCTTAGTAGCAATGATACATACATGTCGGTTCCCTTTCTTTCACTCGGATCAAGCACCGTAAGATCGAACCCACTACAAAGCACCTGTTCCCATTGCAAGATAAATAGATCAAGTTGGGCAAACAAAACCCAAATATCGGAGAAGAAATACGAGGCTATAAGCAATCATGCATAAAAGAGATCAAATAACTCAAATAACTTTCATGGATATAAAAAGATAGATCTGATCATAAACTCAAAGTTCATCAGATCCCAACAAGCACACCGCAAAAAGAGTTACATCATATGGATCTCCAAGAGACCATTGTATTGAGAATCCAGCGAGAGAGAGGAAGCCATCTAGCTACTAACTATGGACCCAAAGGTCTATAAAGCACTACTCACGCATCATCGGAGAGGCACCAATGGAAGTGGTGAACCCCTCTACGATGGTGTCTAGATTGGATCTGGTGGTTCTGGACTCTGCGGCGGCTGGAATTGATTTTCGTCGAATCCATTGGGATTTCTGTAATATTGGGGTATTTATAGAGCAAAGAGGCAGTCCGAGGGGCACCTGAGGTGGCCACAACCCACCAGGGCGCGCCTGGGCCTCCTGGCACGCCCTAGTGGGTTGTGCTCTCCTCGGAGCACCCCCAGGCGCAACCAGGGCCCATTGGTGTCTTCTGGTCCCAAAAAAAATTCTCCGTGAAGTTTCGTTGCATTTGGACTCCGTCTGATATTGATTTCCTGCGATGTAAAAAACATGCAGAAAACAACAACTGGCACTTGGCACTATGTCAATAGGTTAGTAGCAAAAAATGATATAAAATGACTATAAAATGATTATAAAACATCCAAAATTGATAATATAACAGCACGGAACAATAAAAAATTATAGATATGTTGGAGACGTATCAGCATCCCCAAGCTTAACTCCTACTCGTCCTCGAGTAGGTAAGTGATAAAAACATAATTTTTGATGTGGAATGTTGCCTAACATGTCATATCATATTCTTTTCTTTATAGCATGGACATTTGGACTTTTATATGATTCAAAGCAATAGTCTAGTTTTGACATGATAACTTAAATACTCAAGCATATCAACAAGCAACCATGTCTTTCAAAATATCAACGCTAAAATAAGTTATCCCTATCCCATCATGCTCAAACATTGATCCATTCATGAAACATACTCGAATATTAGCTACATCCAATACTTACTCACGATCATAGTACCCCTTAGTTGGTGCTTTATAAGAGAAGATGTTGATTCAAATTCAAAATAAAAATTGCATAAAGTAAAGGATAGGCCCTTCGCAGAGGGAAGTATGGATTTGTAGAGGTGCCAGAGCTCAAAGCGAAAAACTTAGAGATAAAAATATTTTGGGAGGTATGCTTTTCCCACCAACGAAATGTTTTAGAGCTCCCAACACTTTCCATGCTAGATATATCATAGGCGGTTCCCAAACAGAAAATAAAGTTCATTCCTTTTTCCACCATACTTTCACTTTCCATGGCTAGCCGAATCCACGGTTGCCTTCCATACCAACACTTTCCAAGGAATTTATTATTTGACAACTTAAAGTAAATTCATTTTTTTTCATTTCGGGACTGGGCATTCCTAATACCTTTGCATTACTCTCGTGCAATGACAAGTGAATAAACACTCATCGTGAGAATAACACATCTAGCATAGAAAATATTAGCCACCCCTCACCGCTCCGCGAGCAGTACGAACACACAAAAGAGAAGTTTATTTTGAAATTAGAGATGGCACATACAAATTTGCTTAGAACGGCACGAAAATAACACATATAGGTAGGTATAGTGGACTCATGTGGCAAAACCGGTTTAAAGGGTTTTGGATGCACAAGTAGTGATCATACTTAGTGCAAAATGAAGGCTAGCAAAAGATTGAGAAGAGACCAACCAAGAAACGAATAATATCGTAAAACAAGCATTGAGCATAAGTAACACTGAATAATGCACCATAAGTAGGATCTAATTTCATTGCATGACTATTGACTTTTGTGCTTGCATAGGGAATCACAAACCTTAACACCAATATTCTTACTAAAGCATAATTACTCATCAACATAACTCACATATCACATCATTATATCTCAAAACTATTACAAGGAATCAAGTTTATTTTGTCCAATGATCTTCATGAAAGTTTTTATTATATCCTTCTTGGATATCTATCACTTTGGAACTAATTTTCATATGTTGCTTTTGGCAAGCTCAACAAATATAAGTGAAGATCATGAGCATAATTTTTCTTTCTTTCTCTCAAAATAATTTAAGTGAAGAAAGAGAGAATTTCTTCAAAATTTTACTAACTCTCAAACCCTTGTGTCCCTTGTTCTTAGTGTTCATCGAACTAGGCCGTGGAATCGTTAGGTAGGCAGGCTGGGGAGAGAGAGTTCTTCATGCGCACCCCAGAGTTCGAACCTCTCAAGGGTCTACGAAACCCCGAATCCGACATTTGGCGTGCCAGGTAGGGGTGCGCCGGAGCCTTTCCTTCAGTCGACCCGCCACCGTTCCACTGCTTTCATGGCTGATGCTTGCCGAGCTCGCGCCGAGCGCCGTGTCGCTCAGACGGTGCCCGTTGGCGGGCCTCTCTTGTGCTCTCCATCAACCGCTGCCAACGCTGCCACCAGCCCAGCGGGGCACGAGCAGCAAGCCTTGTTGCAGCACCCCTCTGTGCGGTGCAACGGATGCACCGCCACCCGGTCGCTGACTCCGGCTGGTTCATCATCTCACGCTCACCTTGGGCCGGCGCAGGCCGCGCTGCTCATGACGCGCAAGCTCCTGCACTACCGCCCGGTGGACGACCTCTACGAGGACTGGCTGGACCTCATCACCGTCAGCGCCACTGAGGGCTCCCGTCCACCGTCCCTCTCGCTGCCTCGCCCGGAGCCTGCCGCGGGTGACGTAGTCCACGGAGCGCCTCTGCCACCTCCACGCCCAGACGTCGCCCTCGCACCAAGACACGCGGCCCCGCGGCGTGACCCACCGTGTAGGGCGCCCGCGCATGAAGAAGGAAGCTCCCACGAGATCCCGCGCCCGCAGGAAGGCGCTCCTATGCTTCTGGCTCCACCACGTCAAGACCATGCGCAGCCTGCGATGTCTCCGCATGGGCACCAGGACCAAGCTCTGCCTCCACAACAGGCCCCAGTGACCACCGCAGGCTACCGAGCCTTCACTCTTGAGCTGCGTAGCATTGTCAGGCTCGGGAAGTTCAAGCCCGACCTGCCTCCACGCTACGACGGCACCCCTGATCCTGCTGAGTTCTTGCAGCTCTATGAGCTGAGCATCAAGGCGACCAGCGGCGATGAAAAGGTCATAGCGAACTAGTTTCCCATGGGTCTCAAGGACGGCGCGTGCCCGTGGCTCCTGAACCAGCCTACGGGGTCGATCTCCTCCTAGAGCGAAATGCGTGAGCGTTTCGTTGCCAACTTCCCGGGCACTCGCGACCATCCACCCGCCACAGGTGACCTGCGGTGCATGTGACCTGCGGCACATCAAGCAGCAGCCAGGGGAGACCCTGCAGAAGTACATCTAGCGCTTCAACAACGTTCGCCTCAAGATCCCCAAGGTCACGAACAAGGCCATCATCTCCACATTCTCCGATGGCGTCCGTGACGTCAAGATGAAGGAGGAGCTCGCCATCCACGAGGACTTGTGCATGGCTCTGGAGATGTTCAACATGGTGTCGGTGTACTAAAGTAGGGGTGCCTTAGTACCCCGAACTTGTGCACGGGCAGTCGTAGCACCCCGTGGCAAGGCTTGCCAGGCGAACGCCAAAACCCTCCATGGTCCATTTTTGGGCCATTCAAGAACAAAGTATTTAAGACAAGACACAAGGCCCCGGCAAGAGGAGCTTGCCGGGACGACCACCCGAAGGAAGCAAGCCCCCGGCAAGAGGAGCTTGCCGGGATGGCCGCTCGAAGCACAAGACCCCGGCAAGAGGAGCTTGCCGGGAAGGCCAACCAAGGCGCGACAAGAGACTTGCCGCGGCGCGCCCCGCGCTCCGGCAAGGCCCGGTGAGCGACAAGCTCCCGGGCGCGACAAGACATCCACCGCGGCAAGGAGTTTGCCGCGGCAAGCTACTACTCCGCCATCTGCGCTCCAGCTCATCCGCCCCACGTGTCGCTCTGGGGCCAGTCCAGACATACGTGGCGAGAGGCTGTGCAGCCAGGGGCGTGCGGTGGCGAAGCGATGCTGACAAGCTAGCCCTCGTGGCACACGGTGGCGCCCCTGACGGTCTCTTTTCTGCACCGTCTGGGCGACGTAGACGGGCATTTAATGCCCTTGTCCCCCGCCGTCAGGGTTAGGTATGATAGCACTGTACAGCCACTATGCAGACAGCTGTACCCACTACAGCATTTTTCCATTTTTACCCCCACCTCGGCTGCCACCTGTGGGTAACCCCTTGAGCATATAAAAGGAGGCCCATGCACACGTAGAGGAGGGGGGAGGAACCCAGAGGACACCCATTCACGTCCAGCCCCAAGCATACTGTAGCATCCAGTGCTCTCAAGCAAGAACCCAATACAATAAGATAAGTAGCAGTAGGGTTTTACGCATCCGTGCGGCCCGAAGCTGGGTAAAATCATTTGTGTGCATCGCCTCGATCTGCTCTTCGCGCAGCCTCCGCCCCCCGTGTCGGGACCCCGATCCTAAGTCCCACCGATCTAGCAAGTAACACATCATATCACTTTGCGGCCTCACGCACGGTATTCCCACGGGTGCCACCTTACCTGGCCCGGGACCGTTTGCGCCTTTTGGCTCACGTATATGATAGTGTCGCTAGCATCCATATGACAAAGAACCCGGGCCGACATGGCTAGTCGTGAATCCAAAGCGGCACTAACCCATGAGGACAGACATACATGAATCACGTCGAGCATGTCGGTCATCAACGTGTGAATCCGGGCTGTAGCACTGGGCTAACAAGACTCCGGTAACCCGGACTGTAGCAGGCTAGGCAGGACTCCGGATGTCACCGCATGACATTTCCCCGAAGGGACAGACATAGGAACGAAGTGAAACACATGCCGGCCAGTCAAGTGTTCCGAGCAGTAGTGCTGGGCTAGCAGGACTCCGGTGAACCGGGCTGTAGCGGACTACTATCGCTCAAAAAGCACTAGACTACATTTCCCCATATGATAGGCTGCCAAGGATAAACAACTAGATTGTCGGATCCCACACATAGCAATACACGTTACACGTACGCATAACATGCAAGTATGTGCTGTACAACATGGCATCACAACATAACGCAAACTCATATAGATAAAGGCCCAGAAGAGCCACATAGCATTAAATACAAACAGGGGTCACATGACCCAACATTCAGAGCATACAAGCAACAAGCGGAAGCATTACATGTCTGAGTACAGACAACTACAAAAGAAAAAGGCTGAGAAGCCTGACTATCTACAAGACCCTCCCAAGGGTACAAGATCGTAGCTGAGGTAACAAGCTACTCGTCGAAGTCCTAGCGGAATTACTAGTAAGACCGAAGTCTCCGCTGCAAAAACATAAATAAAGCAACATGAGTACAAAGGACTCAGCAAGACTTACATCAGATCCTATCATACATGCATTTGTATCAAGAAGGTAATGTGGGGTTTAGTTGCAGCAAGCCATCTTTGACTCAGTGGCTATCCTGTTCTACGACTACGAGAAACTTCTTTGAGGTGAGGCAGCGCACACGAGTCCACTAATCACCACATCAATACACTACTATGGATTCATCCCCGTCTCACTACGAGAAGACCATCCATAGCACTCACACTTATCTTGAGCATTTTAGGGTATCCACTTTAAGTTGTCTATGTACCACGTAAGCATCCAAGAAGTCCATAACCGAGGACACGGCTATTCGAATAGATCATGATAACCCTGCAGGGGTGTACTTCTTCACACACGCTCTCACCACTTATCACCATGTACACGTCATGTATCTCGGCAACCTTCAAGCGGAAGCCTGGTGAGGGTGTCGGCCACGACCTGACTAACAACACAAGACTCTAGTCCAGGTTTATCGCCTATTCGGGTTCCATCCGCAAGGAGATCCGGCCGGGGTGTCGCTCACGGCCCCAAACGATGTGTACAGGGTTCCCGAGCCCACCAACCGGGTGCCACTCGGTACACCGGGCCACGTGTGCCTAGTCTGTCCCAAGCCCACCCTGCCGGGTGCCACTCAGTAGAAAAATAGCACTACCTACAAACACCAGAAACTATTTGCAACTCCTGGACAGAGATCAAGTTGGTTAATAAGTCGAGAGGGGTCGAGTTACCGGAACCCAATGTGTGGTAGTATCTAATAATTGGACAACATACACAGAACTCAGTGCTTAAGGACGGTTCCAATGAGACAACCCACCATGTACTCCTACATGGCCTCTCACCGCTACCTTTACCAAATCGTGTTCACACACTTAACTCTTAGCATCAGAACATATCATATCACTCCAATCGATTCCCAATGAATCAGACCTGACACAACTCTAAGCAATAGCAGGCATGGCATGGTAGAAGCACAACATGGCTCAATCAACTCCTACACATGCTAGTGGGTTTCAACTATTTACTGTGGCAATGACAGGTCATGCAGAGGAATGGGTTCAACTACCGCAGCATAAAGTACCAGTTGATTCGCGGTTGTCCTAATGCAATAAAAGAGAGCAGGAGCGAGAGAGTGGGATCATATCGGAATGAACAAGGGGGTTTGCTTGCCTGGTAAATCAACAAGGAAGGCACTGCTCCTCAGACAGGTACTCGGGATCGGTTTCCGAAGCAAAGACCTATCGAGAAGGAACGGTGTCGACAATCAAACACAAGCATATGCAACAATATGATGCATGAATATGGCATGAATATGTGATGTGGTTTGAGCTAATGCAACTAGTATTCTGTTTGGAAGAGGTCCATTTGAACCAAGGGTTCAAATGCAACTCTAAATTAAGCCTTTATAAAAGCCATTCATATGTTTTCATATATACAGCAGGTATAACTTGATTTTTCATGCATGAAACTGGTACAGATGGATAGCTCGCATTTTTCTGATAATTTTTCATATATAAATCATTACAATCTGAGCTACGGTTGAATTTTTGAAGTTTTGAACATTTTCTGGAATTTCCTGTTATGAAAATAATTCCAGAAAATAAATAATTGCGTGAGCACTGCGTCATGCTTGCGTCAGCAAGTCAATAGCGCTGACTGGGTCAAACCTGACGTGTGGGCTCCACACGTCAGTGTAACAGGTTAATTAACAGAGGGTTATTTCTAATAAAATTTAGATTAGTGGCGCTGGGGCCCACTGTTATTGTCTCTAGGGGTAATTAGCGCCTAATTAGAGGCCACGTCAGCAGTCGCCGGAGTTCGGCCGGCGACGACCAAACCCGCGGCGGCGACTCGCCGGAATTGCGCTCCGAGCGGCGGCTGGACGCGCGGAGACCACCGGGGCGTAACCCGCGCTCGTCCGCACCGATTGGAGCAAGTGGGAGAGGCGGGGGCAGCCGGAGCTCGCCGGAGCGAAGCTCGGGGCGGCGGCCGGAGCACGGCCAAGTGCGGGCGAGGGCTGCGGTGTATGGGGAAACTAGCGGGGAGTCTCTACGGCCTCCTGGCGTCACCAGGATCAGGGTGACGCGCTCGGCTGCGGGCTGCGGTGGCCAGGGCGACGGCGGCAACATGGACGGCGGCGGGGCGCTTTGGCCATCTACGAAACGATGGCTACGGCGAGCGGCAAGCTACGGGGTTAGGGGGAAAAGGTTCATGGCCTCACAGTGAGCACGAAGGGCTTGGCGGCGAGTTCGGGGAGGTCCGGACGGCGACGAATTTGACGGCAGCGATCTGCGTGGCCAGAGATGAAGATGGCGGCGGTGGCGACGATACGGTGCGTCCCCGGTTGCCTGGCTCGTCGAGGATGTAGAGGACGTCATGGCGGAGCTCTCGGGCACAAAGAAAGTTCGAGGGGGCGGCGGTGGGCGGCTATGGCGAAGGGCGGTGACGGCAGCGCTCGAGCGCGGTGAGAGAGAGAGAGAGAGCGAGGGAGAGGAGAGGAATGGGCACGGGAGAGTGGGAGGAATCCAGGGGAGGAGGGAGAGCGAGAGAGGGTGCGAGAGGTCCGGGGCGGCGCGTGGCGTCGTCCAGGGCTTCCAAGGCAACAGGGGGGGGGGTGTGAGGCAGGCAGGCAGGAGGTGGCCCGACGCGTGGCCGCGCGCACCGAGCCCGTGCCCCTGTCCTCCTGGCGCGAGGAAGGGGATGACTGGCAGTGCCAGTCGGCTGGGCCGGCCTGATGGGCCGCTGGGCTGCATAGGGGCTGCAGGTAAGCGCCAGGTAAGCTTTTCCCTTTTTTGTTTCTGTTTTCTGTTTTTCTAACATTTGTTTGATTTAATAAAATACTAAATCATTTTATTTACTTATGCCAATTTTTGCCGGAGCTAGTGGTATTATTCCAGAGCTCCTCAACAACTAACATAATTTTTGGACATATATTATATATATAACAAATATATATCCAAAGCAAATAATTACTGGATTAATTCAAATGGCCAAAAATAAATACTTCCGAGCTCCCAAAAATATTGGTTGGAATTTTACCACTGGCCAATATTTTTAGAGAAAATCAGGAACATTTTCTTGGGCCAAATTGAAGCAATTTTTATCTGGGTCATTCCCAGAAATGATTCCTGAGGGTCTCACAAATCCCCATTTCAATTTTAGATGAAATTTAAACATGATGCACACATGAAGGGCTAGCCTAGGTCATACCAGAACTAGGGATGTGACAACTCGCCCCCACTTGAAAGAATCTCGTCCCGAGATTCAGGGGTCGACGGAAAGAAGGTGGGGTACTCCAGTCGAAGACAATCTTCACGCTCCCAGGTAGCTTCTCTCTCGGAATGATGAGACCACTGAACTTTGAGAAACTTGATGTTCTGACGTCGAGTGACACGCTCTGCTTGATCAAGAATGCAAACGGGGTACTCTCGGTATGTGAGGTTATCTTGGAGATCAAGCGATTCGTGGTCCACTCCACGGATGGGATCCGAGAAGCAACGCCTGAGTTGAGAGACGTGGAAGACATCATGTACTCGAGAAAGGTGTGGCGGTAGTTCCAACTGGTAGGCAACCTCTCCTCGTTTAGCGAGAATGCGAAAGGGACCAATGTAACGAGGAGCCAATTTGCCCTTGATACCGAATCGATGGGTACCCTTCAAAGGGGTAACCCGAAGGTAAGCCTTGTCGCCAACTTCATAAGCCACTTCCTTATGACGACGGTCATACTGGCTCTTTTGACGAGATTGGGCAGTTTTCAAATTCTCACGAATGATGCGAACTTGCTCTTCTGCCTCCTGGATCATATCCGGTCCAAAGAATTGTCTTTCACCGGTTTCTGACCAGTTCAAAGGTGTTCGACATCTTCGTCCATACAGAATCTCAAAAGGAGCTTTCTTGAGACTGGATTGGTAGCTATTGTTATAAGCAAACTCGGCGAAAGGAAGGCACTTCTCCCAATCCATACCGAATGAGATAACGCAAGCTCTAAGCATGTCTTCGAGAATTTGGTTGACCCTTTCCACCTGACCACTTGATTGAGGGTGGAAAGCGGTACTGAAGGAAAGATGGGTGCCCATGGCAGTTTGGAAACTCTCCCAGAAATGAGAAGTGAAAAGACTACCACGGTCTGAATTGATCTCTAGTGGGACACCATGAAGTGAAACTATTCGAGAAATGTATAAGTCAGCAAGCTGACTAGCGGTGATACTCTCTCGAACAGGTAGGAAGTGAGCCACTTTAGAAAGACGATCAACGACTACGAAGATAGCATTATTCCCTTTCTTGGTCCTGGGAAAACCGGTGATGAAGTCCATACCAACTTTATCCCATTTCCACTCAGGAATAGCTAAAGGTTGAAGGGTGCCAGCAGGCCTTTGATGCTCTGCCTTAACGCGACGACAAACATCACAGTTAGCAACGAAGTCGGCGATTTCTCTCTTCATCCTAGTCCACCAGAACCTCTGGCGTAGGTCCTGATACATCTTAGTACTACCGGGATGAATCGTGAGAGGGGATTCATGCGCCTCCTTAAGGATCAGTTGTCGAAGATGCTCCTTCTTGGGAACCACCAGGCGGTTTCCGAAGAAAACAACACCTCGATCATCCAATGAGAAACTACCAGCAATACCCTTGGCAATGTTTCTCTTGATCCGGGTAATCCCCGTATCATGCTTCTGGGCTTCTATGATATGATCCACAAGAGTAGGTTTCACCACCAAGGTAGAAAGGAATCCGTGAGGAGCAATGTGAAGGTTAAGCTTACAGAATTCCTCATGAAGAAGTGGTTGGCCCTGCTGCAACATGAGATTGTTGCAATAGGACTTACGACTTAGCGCATCAGCCATGAAATTGCCCTTGCCTGGGGTGTAGGTAATCCCTAAGTCGTAATCTGAGATCAACTCCAACCAACGTCTTTGCCTAAGGTTCAAATCTGGTTGGGTGAAGATATACTTGAGACTCTGGTGGTCGGTGTATATCTCGCAACGTTTACCGAGAAGGTAATGTCGCCATGTCTTAAGTGCATAGACTACGACTGCAAGCTCTAGATCATGTGTAGGATAATTCTCCTCATGTGGATGCAACTGTCGAGATGCATAGGCAATCACATGACGATCTTGCATTAGAATGCAACCCAGTCCCTGTCGTGAGGCGTCACAATAGATAACAAAGTCCTTAGTGAAATCCGGTGGCACAAGTATGGGAGCAGAAGTCAAGCGTCTTTTCAGTTCCTGAAAACTGTACTCACACTGTGGGGACCACTCAAACTTCTTATCTTTCTTGAGAAGTTACGTGAGAGGTTTGACCACTTTGGAGAAATTTTCAACAAAGCGGCGACAATAACTGGCTAGACCAAGGAAACTTCTAACTTGCTTAACGGTTTCAGGTGGAGTCCAATCAAGAACGGCCTGAACTCTCTCGGGATTGACAGCAATGCCCTTACCAGAGATCACGTGGCCTAGGTAGGTCACTTCTGGCAACCAAAATTTCACACTTGGAGAACTTGGCATAAAGGCGGTGCTCTCTGAGTTTTTCTAACACAAGTCTAAGATGTTCGGCATGCTCTTCCTTGTTCTTCGAGTAAATAAGAATATCATCAAGGTAAACCACGACGAACTTATCTAATTACTCCATGAAGATCAAGTTCATCAAGCGAGAAAATGTAGCTGGAGCGTTGGTTAGACCAAAGGACATGACGGTGTACTCGTACTGGCCATAACGAGTGACAAAAGCCGTTTTAGGAATGTCCCCATTTCTAATCTTGATTTGATGGTAGCCTAACCTCAAATCCATCTTGGAAAAGACTGAGGATCCAGCGAGCTGATCATACATGTCGTTGATCCTGGGGAGCGGATACTTGTTCTTTATCGTGACCAAATTAACGGGACGATAATCTACAACCATCCGGTCCGTACCATCCTTCTTCTTGACGAAGAGGACGGGGCAAGCCCAAGGAGAAGAACTAGGACGGATGAAACCCTTTTGCAAGGACTCATCAAGTTGTTTCTTAAGCTCGGCTAGTTCTAAGGGTGCCATGTTGTAAGGTCTCCTAGAAATTGGGGCGGTTCCTGGGAGAAGATCTATGACGAACTCTACATCCCTGTCAGGTGGAATACCTGGCAGTTCTTCTGGAAAGACATCCGGAAAGTCACGGACTACCGGGATATCTTCAAGGTCTGGAAGAGGGTTGGCATTAAGAGAGTAGAGTTGACGCTTTGCAACTCTAGTGGAGACAGTGACTATCTTGCCAGATGGATGTGTAAGTTGAACAGACCTGGTGTAACAGTCAATCTTGGCATGATGAGCTGTCATCCAGTCCATACCCAAGATGATGTTAATATCTGAAGACTCGAGGGCTACAAGTGATGCAAGGAATACAAGTCTGTCAACAAGGATTTCATTACCATGGCTTATTCTGGTAGTTTGCCATCTAGACCCTGGAGTTTGGATTTCAAGTGGAGTTGGCATATCACAAAATGACATGTCGTGCAAACGAGCATAGCCTTCAGAGATGAAGGAGTGAGATGCTCCGGTATCGAAAAGAACCGAAGCTGGATGGCAATTGACAAGGAGTGTACCAAGAACGACATCTGGATCATCATGAGCGTCTTCAGCTGAGACGTGATGCACACATCCACGTTCAGTGGGAGCTGACTTGACATTAATCATCTTGCATGGTGGCTTATCACGGCCAACAGACTTCTCGGGCTGGGGTGGAGCATAACTGGCTTGAGAGCAGTCACGTGCATAGTGTCCTGGCTCTCCGCATGTGAAGCATGTCCCTGAAGTAGGATGTGGACTCGCATTGACAAGCGGTCTACCAATAGGCCTGGGTGGAGCATGTAACTGAACTGGGTGAGGCGCCACATAAGATGGCCTCGGTGCATAACCAGGTGGAAGAGCGGAGTTCGGAATCCAAATCCGGCGCTTCTGCGAACTGGAACCGGAGGAAGAAACCAAATCACGGGTGTGCTTACGAGACTCCTCGTAAGTGAGCTGAGCTGTCTCCGCATTAATGGCCTTGTTCACAAGAGCGTGGAATGTATTGCAATGGTGCAAGTGGAGATCACGACGCAACTTGGGGTTGAGACCCTTCCGGAACCTAGCTTGCTTCTTGGCGTCCGTGGACACTTCTTCTGTAGCATAGCGGGCGAGGTTCTCAAACTCTCTACTATAAGCATCAACAGCCATCTTACCCTGGGTGAAACTACAGAACTCTTCTCTCTTGCGATCGATGAGGGCTTCAGGAATGTGATGCTCGCGAAAAGCCTCAGTGAAATCTCTCCAGGTAGGAATCTGACCAACTGGAACCATAGCCTCATAGTTCTGCCACCAAAAACTAGCAGGACCTTCCAGGTGATATGCAGCATAGATGACCTTGTCACCTTCAGCTACGTTTGCAGAACGGAGCTTGTGTGTGATACTACGGAGCCAGTCATCTGCATCGAGTGGTTCACTGGAATGATGGAAGGTGGGTGGGTGCAAGCGAATGAAGTCATGAATGGTTGCAGACCCTTTGCATTGATGTGCGATGTTCTCCTCAATACGCGCCAAGAAGCGGTTAGACTCACGCTTGTTCCTCTCCATCTCTAACATGAACTCTGCCAACGAAGACTGGTCGGGAGGATCCTCATCCCTACCATCTCCGTGGTTCCGGCTACGAGCAATAGAACTTCGTTTATCCGGCAACATCCTGAAGAGCGTAACCAAGGAAAACAAGGATGGATTCAGCATCAACTATAGGATGCAGAAGGTAGCACAAGAATTTAGTATCTCTCAAATTCCTAGGATAATTCCGGCAGCATAACGGCAGTAAAATGCTCAAAATGAGACATTCTGCAAAAGACGGGGTAGCACCATAATCAACATCATCACTCAAGGTTCTGAAATGTTACTAACAGACTACACCGGAAGTACTTGAAAACTGGAATATGACTCTGATCAACCAATCCTAAGAGACTACGGAGTAGTAACACGTGATCCTGATAGACAGAAGAGAAAGCCTAGTTCCTTAACCCCGTAGGAAAGATAGGATGACTCAGATCAGAAGGGCATGAGATATAAGGAGTAAAAAGAGCCTTACGTTCCCTTCCACAATCAATTCCCCTACATAACTAAAGAATTTCTAGACTCAACTTCGACCAGGTTTGCTTGGAAATCCTACAGGCAGTCAGGATCTGATACCAAAGCTGTCGGGACCCCGATCCTAAGTCACACCGATCTAGCATGTAACACATCATATCACTTTGCGGCCTCACGCACGGTATTCCCACGAGTGCCACCTTACCTGGCCCGGGACCGTTTGCGCCTTTTGGCTCACGTATATGATAGTGTCGCTAGCATCCATATGATAAAGAACCCGGGCCGACATGGCTAGTCGTGAATCTAAAGCGGCACTAACCCATGAGGACAGGCATACATGAATCACATCGAGCATGTCGGTCATCAACGTGTGAATCCGGGCTGTAGCACTGGGCTAACAGGACTCCGGTAACCCGGGCTGTAGCAGGCTAGGCAGGACTCCGGATGTCACCGCGTGACATTTCCCCGAAGGGACAGACATAGGAACGAAGTGAAACACATGCCGGCCAGTCAAGTGTTCCGAGTAGTAGTGCTGGGCTAGCAGGACTCCGGTGAACCGGGCTGTAGCGGACTACTATCGCTCAGAAAGCACTAGACTACATTTCCCCATATGATAGGCTGCCAAGGATAAACAACTAGATTGTCGGATCCCACACATAGCAATACACGTTACACGTACGCATAACATGCAAGTATGTGCTGTACAACATGGCATCACAACATAATGCAAACTCATATAGATAAAGGCCCAGAAGAGCCACATAGCATTAAATACAAACAGGGGTCACATGACCCAACATTCAGAGCATACAAGCAACAAGTGGAAGCATTACATGTCTGAGTACAGACAACTACAAAAGAAAAAGGCTGAGAAGTCTGACTATCTACAAGACCCTCCCAGGGGTACAAGATCGTAGCTGAGGTAACAAGCTACTCGACGAAGTCCAAGCGGAATTACTAGTAAGACCGAAGTCTCCGCTGCAAAAACATAAATAAAGCAACATGAGTACAAAGGTACTCAGCAAGACTTACATCAGATCCTATCATACATGCATTTGTATCAAGAAGGTAATGTGGGGTTTAGTTGCAGCAAGCCAGCTTTGACTCAGTGGCTATCCTGTTCTACGACTACGAGAAACTTCTTTGAGGTGAGGCAGCGCACACGAGTCCACTAATCACCACATCAATACACTACTATGGATTCATCCCCGTCTCACTACGAGAAGGCCATCCATAGCACTCACACTTATCTTGAGCATTTTAGGGTATCCACTTTAAGTTGTCTATGTACCACGTAAGCATCCAAGAAGTCCATAACCGAGGACACGGCTATTCGAATAGATCATGATAACCCTGCAGGGGTGTACTTCTTCACACACGCTCTCACCACTTATCACCATGTACACGTCATGTATCTCGGCAACCTTCAAGCGGAAGCTTGGCAAGGGTGTCGGCCACGACCTGACTAACAACACAAGACTCTAGTCCAGGTTTATCGCCTATTCGGGTTCCATCCGCAAGGAGATCCGGACGGGGTGTCGCTCACGGCCCCAAACAATGTGTACAGGGTTCCCGAGCCCACCAACCGGGTGCCACTCGGTACACCGGGCCACGTGTGCCTAGTCTGTCCCAAGCCCACCCTGCCGGGTGCCACTCAGTAGAAAAATAGCACTACCTACAAACACCAGAAACTATTTGCAACTCCTGGACAGAGATCAAGTTGGTTAATAAGTCGAGAGGGGTCGAGTTACCGGAACCCAATGTGTGGTAGTATCTAGTCATTGGACAACATACACAGAACTCAGTGCTTAAGGACGGTTCCAATGAGACAACCCACCATGTACTCCTACATGGCCTCTCACCGCTACCTTTACCAAATCGTGTTCACACACTTAACTCTTAGCATCAGAACATATCATATCACTCCAATCCATTCCCAATGAATCAGACCTGACACAACTCTAAGCAATAGCAGGCATGGCATGGTAGAAGCACAACATGGCTCAATCAACTCCTACACATGCTAGTGGGTTTCAACTATTTACTGTGGCAATGACAGGTCATGCAGAGGAATGGGTTCAACTACCGCAGCATAAAGTACCAGTTGATTCGCGGTTGTCCTAATGCAATAAAAGAGAGCAGGAGCGAGAGAGTGGGATCATATCGGAATGAACAAGGGGGTTTGCTTGCCTGGTAAATCAACAAGGAAGGCACTGCTCCTCAGACAGGTACTTGGGATCGGTCTCCGAAGCAAAGACCTATCGAGAAGGAACGGTGTCGACAATCAAACACAAGCATATGCAACAATATGATGCATGAATATGGCATGAATATGTGATGTGGTTTGAGCTAATGCAACTAGTATTCTGTTTGGAAGAGGTCCATTTGAACCAAGGGTTCAAATGCAACTCTAAATTAAGCCTTTATAAAAGCCATTCATATGTTTTCATATATACAGCAGGTATAACTTGATTTTTCATGCATGAAACTGGTACAGATGGATAGGTTGCGTTTTTCTGATAATTTTTCATATATAAATCATTACAATCTGAGCTACGGTTGAATTTTTGAAGTTTTGAACATTTTTTGGAATTTCCTGTTATAATAATAATTCCAGAAAATAAATAATTGCGTCAGCACTGCGTCATGCTTGCGTCAGCAAGTCAATAGCGCTGACTGGGTCAAACCTGACGTGTGGGCTCCACACGTCAGTGTAACATGTTAATTAACAGAGGGTTATTTCTAAACAAATTTAGATTAGTGGCGCTGGGGCCCACTGTTAGTGTCTCTAGGGGTAATTAGCGCCTAATTAGAGGCCACGTCAGCAGTCACCGGAGTTCGGCCGGCGACGACCAAACCCACGGCGGCGACTCGCCGGAATTGCGCTTCGAGCGGCGGCTGGACGCGCGGAGACCACCGGGGCGTAACCCGCGCTCGTCCGCACCGATTGGAGCAAGTGGGAGAGGCGGGGGCAGCCGGAGCTCGCCGGAGCGAAGCTCGGGACGGTGGCCGGAGCACGGCCAAGTGCGGGCGAGGGCTGCGGTGCATGGGGAAACTAGCCGGGAGGCTCTACGGCCTCCTGGTGTCACCAGGAGCAGGGTGACGCGCTCGGCTGCGGGCTGCGGTGGCCAGGGCGACGGCGGCGACATGGACGGCGGCAGGGCGCTTCGGCCATCTACGAAACGACGACTACGACGAGCGGCAAGCTACGGGGTTAGGGGGAAAAGGTTCATGGCCTCATAGTGAGCACGAAGGGCTTGACGGCGAGTTCGGGGAGGTCCGGACGGCGACGAATTTGACGGCAGCGATCTGCGTGGCCGGAGATGAAGATGGCGGCGCTGGCGACGATACGGTGCGTCCCCGGTTGCCTGGCTCGTCGAGGATGTAGAGGACATCATGGCGGAGCTCTCGGGCACAGAGAAAGTTCGAGGGGGCGGCGGTGGGCGGCTATGGCGAACGGCGGTGACGGCAGCGCTCGGGCGCGGTGAGAGAGAGAGAGAGCGAGGGAGAGGAGAGGAATGGGCACGGGAGAGTGGGAGGAATCCAGGGGAGGAGGGAGAGCGAGAGAGGGTGCGAGAGGTCCGGGGCGGCGCGTGCCGTCGTCCAGGGCTTCCAGGGCGACGGGGGGGGGGGGGGGTGAGGCAGGCAGGCAGGAGGTGGACCGACGCGTGGCCGCACGCACCGAGCTCGTGCCCCTGTCCTCCTGGCGCGAGGAAGGGGATGACTGGCAGTGCCAGTCGGCTGGGCCGGCCTGATGGGCCGCTGGGCTGCACAGGGGCTGCAGTAAGCGCCAGGTAAGCTTTTCCCTTTTTTGTTTCTGTTTTCTGTTTTTCTAACATTTGTTTGATTTAATAAAATACTAAATCATTTTATTTACTTATGCCAACTTTTGCAGGAGCTAGTGGTATTATTCCAGAGCTCCTCAACAACTAACATAATTTTTGGACATATATTATATATATAACAAATATATATCCAAAGCAAATAATTACTGGATTAATTCAAATGGCCAAAAATAAATACTTCTGAGCTCCCAAAAATATTGGTTGGAATTTTACCACTGGCCAATATTTTTAGAGAAAATCAGGAACATTTTCTTGGGCCAAATTGAAGCAATTTTTATCTGGGTCATTCCCAGAAATGATTCCTGAGGGTTTCACAAATCCCCATTTCAATTTTAGATGAAATTTAAACATGATGCACACATGAAGGGCTAGCCTAGGTCATACCAGAACTAGGGATGTGACACCCCACCGAACCGAGAAGGGGCTCCGTCCCCATAGGTGTTGGAGGAGGCCGATTTCCCCTGACATCTTTGGCGCGCCACGACAAGGACGAAGACGGCGACGACGATGAAGGCATGGATGATGCCGAGACCAGTGAGCAGGAGTTTCTGAAAGCCACGGAGGTTCTGTGTGTTGACGGCGATGCTTCCCTGCACACTTCTCACCGCCAGCTCAAACAGTGGGCGCGGAAGTCAATGCAGCGGAACCGCCCGTCGAGTCACGCAAGCCTCTGAAATGGTCCAGCACGCCTATCGTCTTTGATATTGAGGACCACCCTGATCGCACAACTGCGATCGGGTGCTTGCCGATGTTGGTTTCACCAGCGGTCCGCAACCTCAAGGTCACTAAGATGCTAGCTGACGGCGGGGCCGGCTTGAACCTGATCTCCTCCGCTGTGCTCCGGAAACTCCAGGTCCTCGACAGCGAGCTCGAAGAGACCGACACATTCCAAGGAATCAACCCGGGAAGGAGCAAGCCGAAGGGGAAGATCACGTTGCCAGTAACATTTGGCAGTGAGCTGAACTTCAGGACTGAGAGGGTCACCTTTGATGTTGCCGATTTTCCATTTCCTTACAATGGAATCCTCGGCCGTCCAGCGCTCGCCAAACTCATGGCGGCCTCTCACTACGCATACAACATGCTGAAGATGCCAGGCCCGATAAGCGTCATCTCTGTCCCTGGCGACAAGAAGGATGCCCTTATCTGTGCCGACAAGATCTACCGGGAAGCAGCAGCCACAATGGATCACGACCCACTTGCCGCTGAAGCTCCCGGGGGAAAGAAGAAGACCAAGTCCGGCAAGTGCTCTGATGCCCACTCCGGCAAGCACACCTCTTCGGAGTGCTGCGCTACCGTCGAGGACGCACCATCGAGCTCCACCGGCAAGAAGACCAAGTCCGACAAGTGCTCTGATGCCCACTCCGGCAAGCGCACCTCTTCGGAGTGTTGCGCTACCGTCGAGGACGCACCATCGAGCTCCACCGGCAAGTGTAAGAAGACAATGGCAGCTCCACCAGCGACCAAGAAGGTGCCCGCCAAGGAGGACGGCACTGGTGGTACCTTCACCATCAGTGCCACTCTCGACCCCAAATAGGAAAGCGCGCTCGTTGCTTTCCTGCGGGCGAATGTCGATGTGTTTGCCTGGCAACCGTCTGACATCCCCGGTGTTCCCAGGAAAGTGATTGAGCACCACCTTGCCGTTTGTCCTCATGCGCGGCCCGTCAAGCAGAGAGTCAGGAAACAAGCAGTGGAGCGCCAAGAGTTCATTGCAGAAGAAATCAGGAAGTTGGAAGCGGCAGGCCTCGTTAGAGGTGTGCTCCATCCGATGTGGTTGGCCAATCTCGTTGTCGTGCGCAAAGCAAACGGGAAATGGAGGCTTTGCATCGATTTTACTGATGTCAACAAAGCTTGTCCCAAAGATCCATTTCCCTTGCCGCGCATTGACCAGATTGTCGACTCCACGGCTGGATGTGACCTACTTTCATTTCTTGACGCATACTCAGGATACCACCAGATCTTCATGGCTGAAGAAGACGAAGAGAAGACCGCATTCATCACTCCATGTGGCACGTACTGTTTCGTACGGATGCCTTTCGGACTGAAGAATTCTGGTTCAACGTTTGCAAGGGTTGTCCATACCGCTTTTGAGCCACAAATCCACAGAAATGTGGAGGCCTACATGGATGACATAGTGGTCAAGAGCAGAGACAGGGCCACCCTGATTCAAGACTTAGAAGAGACCTTTGCGAGCCTGCGCAAGATCAGCCTCAAGCTCAACCCCGAGAAGTGCGTGTTCGGAGTCCCTTCCGGCAAGCTTCTCGGGTTCTTCGTGTCTCAGCGAGGAATCGAAGCCAATCCCGACAAGATCAAGGCCATCGAGCAGATTGAAGCACCAACACGTGTCAAGGATGTACGAAGACTTGCCGGCTGCATGGCAGCTCTCAGCAGGTTCATTTCCAAGTCTGCAGAATGCGCCCTGCCATTTTTCAAAATTTTGAAAAAGGCGGGTCCAGTAAAATGGACTCCGGAAGCGGAGGCTGCGCTGCAGGACTTGAAGAAATACCTGTCCTCCGCTCCAATACTTGTCGCGCCTAAACCACAAGAGAAGTTGCTGCTGTACCTGGCGGCAACCAATCAAGTGGTCAGTGTTGCGTTAGTAGCGGAGAGGGAGGCAGATGATGAGCTAGCAACCGCGGCAAGTACATCCAGCGACAAGCAGGGGGCTCCCCCGGCAAGCTCTGGCCCCGACATGGATGGATCTGCGCAGGCGCAAGAGGAGGTGCAGAAGAAGAAAATGGTGCAGCGCCCAGTTTACTTTGTCAGTTCCCTCTTGCAGGAGGCTAGGTCAAGGTACTCTGGTGTGAAGAAATTGCTTTTCGGCCTCCTTATGGCCTCGAGAAAGCTGCGCCATTACTTCCAAGCACACAGTTGTCACTCGCTTTCCGCTAAAGAGGATACTGCAGAATCCCGAAGCAACAGGCAGGATCGTCGAGTGGGCACTGGAACTGTCAAGCTTTGGCCTCAAGTTCGAGAGCACTTCGACTATCCAAAGCAGAGCATTGGCAGAGTTCATAGCAGAGTGGACGCCGACACCAGACGAAGAAATTCCAGAGACGAGCATCCCCGGCAAGGAAGCAAGCAAGGAGTGGCTGATGTACTTTGATGGGGCCTTCTCGCTGCAAGGCGCCGGTGCTGGTGTGCTGCTTGTTGCGCCCACCGGAGAGCACCTCAAGTACATCGTCCAAATGCATTTTCCCAAGGAGCAATCAACCAACAATACTGCAGAGTATGAAGGTTTGCTTGCCGGTCTCAGGATCGCGGCAGAACTTGGGATCAAGAAACTCATTGTCAGGGGTGACTCGCAGCTTGTCGTCCGTCAAGTGAACAAAGACTATCAGAGTCCATTGATGGAAGCTTACGTTGATGAAGTGAGGAAGCTAGAAGAGTGCTTTGACGGCCTGCAAATGGAACACGTTCCAAGAGCCGAGAACGACATTGCCGATGGCCTCTCAAAGTGCGCCGCGCTAAAGTTACCTGTGGAACCAGGGACCTTTGTGCTCAAGCTGACTCAACTATCCGTAACACCATCAATTGGACAGAGCAAGAAGAGGAAGTTGGTCTCCGGCGACTATCTTCCGGCAGAGCTTCCCGAAGCCGCCGCCAAGAGAGTCCCCAAGATCGACGCCGAGAGTGCTGAGGAGCAGTCTGCTCCGGCAAGCCCCAGGGTTTGTTCCGTCGAAGCAGGCGCTCCCAACAAGTTCTGCTCCGACAAGCTTGCCGGGGAACGTCAAGCTCCGGCCGAGCCCCAGATTCTCGCCGTAGAAGCTGATGTTCCCGCAGCCGCAGACATGCCTTTAGTCCTTGTTGTCGAGCCGCAAGCTCCGACATGGGCGCAGCAGATCGTCCGTTTCCTCCAGACAGGAGAACTTCCCGAAGAGCAAGAAGAAGCGGAAAGTGTAGCCCGGCGCTCGAGTATGTACCAGTCCATCGACAATACATTGTACAGAAGAGGACGCAATGGGGTGAAATTGAAGTGTATTTCCTGGGAAGACGGACAGAAGCTGTTGGCGGAGATACATGGAGGCATATGTGGTCACCACATTGGCGCAAGAGCACTTGCCGGCAAAGCATTTCAGCAAGGTTTCTTTTGGCCCGAAGCCCTCCAGGATGCAACTGCACAAGTAACCAAGTGTGAAGCGTGCCAGTTCCATTCCAAGAAGATACACCAACCAGCTCAAGCTCTCCAGGCGATCCCTTTATCCTGGCCATTTTCGGTCTGGGGGCTCGACATCCTCGGCCCCTTCCCCCGAGCTGTCGGGGGCTTTGAGTACTTGTACGTCGCAATCGACAAGTTCACAAAGTGGCCGGAAGTGGAACCAGTGAGGAAGGTGATAGCACAGTCTGCGGTCAAGTTCTTCAGGTCGATTGTTTGCCGCTTCGGGATCCCCAACAGGATCATCACCGACAACGGTACGCAATTCACGAGCCGCTCCTTCATGCAGTACGTCCAAGACCACGGCGCCAAGGTCTGCTTCGCTTCTGTTGCTCATCCCAGGAGCAACGGTCAAGCGAAGAGGGCCAATGCTAAGGTGCTGCGCGGACTCTAGACCAGGACTTTCGACAGGCTGCACAAGTGCGGATGAAACTGGATCGAGGAGCTGCCGGTGGCTCTTTGGTCGATCAGAACGACGCCAAATCGAGCCACTGGCCAGACACCATTTGCTCTAGTCTATGGAGCAGAAGCGGTTACCCCCACGGAACTCGTATACGGGTCACCTTGAGTGCTCGCTTATGATGAGCTTGAGCAAGAGCGGCTGCGTGAAGATGACGCGCTGCTCCTTGAGGAGGATCGTCTTCAGGCTGCTGTGCGAGCCGCTCGCTACCAGCAAGCTTTGCGTCGCTATCATAGCCGCAAAGTTAAAGCCAGAAGCTTCGAGGAAGGCGACCTTGTTCTTCGGCGCGTTCAGTCGGCCAAGAATCACAACAAGTTGACGCCAAAGTGGGAAGGCCCTTACCGGGTGAAACGAGTCACGAGGCCTGGCGCCGTCCGCCTCGAGACCGAAGATGGCACTCCGGTGAGCAACTCCTGGAATATTGAGCATCTTCGTAAGTTTTACCCGTAAGGCACGGTTGTCGGACCCGGTCCGGCAACCAACCTTTTGTACAAGTCTTGCCGCTGTTGCATGTAATCCTTTGTACAAAGCCAGGCGCAGACCCTGAGCAGCAGTTAATGAAGCGCTGGCGCCCTAAGTTTTAGCATGCATGCTGAGTCGAGTCTCGTCCTTGGTTAGGGTTGATAGTGCCTAACAGCTGCTAACCCCTAGCTTAGAGGTCGAGTCTGCGTCCCTTTTCCTGTTCTTTCGTTTCCTTTGGTTCACAGGGTTTTGCATATCCTGGCCAGACCGCTTGAGGATGAAGAAGAGAAGAAGGACGAGCCAGCACCTGCACCCCGGCAAGCCAGAGTTGCCGGGGGCTGCAAGCGCAAAGATCCGCCCGCGGCAAGCCAGACCTGCCGGGGGCTGCAATCTCAGATAAGTTTTTGCATCCCTTGTCATGCATTCTCTTATGAACTGTGGAATACGAAAACCTTGTTTCCTCCTAAAAGCTACCGTGCTCCCTTAACTAGAGGCCCCAGAGCGCGTTCCTGGGGCCCGTTTTGGTAGTAGCCACGACAGCGAAGGGACGGAACGAGGGGCCAGAACCCGCCTTCTCCCTGCCTCCGCCAAGGGCGTGAGAGAGGTCGAGTGGCGCGGGAAGACGGCAGGGCCTGTTGCCGGGCAAAGAAGTGTCTATCTTAACGATACAAAGGATTCGCTCCTTGGCGTGGGTTTCACCCGCGAGACAAGTGGCCCAGCAAACATCCCCTTTTCATTAAAAACATTCCGCTCAGGTACAGTTCAGAGAGAATGAAAAACATGAAAGATGGGATTAAAAGTTTTAAATGCAACTAAGGCCCGAGGGCTTACAAGCTAAAAAGAGATAAGGTGCCCGTAATCCCTTTCTTGTCTCTCTCCTCAGGAGGTAGGACAAGGAGGCGAGAAGGGCAAAAGGGGCGCCTAGGCGAGCTACGGCTGGCAGAAGACACCAACAGAACGTCCCGGGGGCCGTCAAGATGCTGGGTGGTGGTGGCAGCTCCGGAAGCAGGGCTCGACAAGGCGGCGGGACGTCAGCACGTTGTCGAGGGCACCTTGCCCTCGTACTCCGACTTGACGGCCTTGCCGCCAGCCCTCTTCCTCTTCCGCACCCTCGCCACTCCAGCCGCCCAAGGAGACGACCCCGGGGAGTTCAAGGAGTCGGCGGCGCGAATGATGGGGTCACCGGTGCCACATGGAGCTGCGACTGGCGCCTAGTCGGACCCGTCATCCCGACGACCGCTACCCTCGTCGTCGCTGTCGCTCCCCTCCTCGTCGCTCTCGCTCGAGGAGGAGCCTTCGCTGTCGGAGGAGCTATCCACGCAGCACCGGGCCCGAGTGCCGAAGTCCCCGAAGACCTTGACGGAGAGGAGATCGCCCTCCATCAACTTAAAATGGAGGGTGAACCCCTCCATCAAGCTGTGGATGCGGGCGAACGACTTCCACCCTCGACCAAGATACATCACGCCGAGGGCTGGGGACTCAACGTGGACTCGCGTGCCGCTGATCCCACAGCCCCTCATGCGCAGTCTCAGCGTCTCGGGTTGTTCCATCTCCATCACGCTCACAAAGGGAGCCGGGAGGCAGAGACGACGACGAGGCGCCCGGCGCAGCCTGATGAGGAACTCGCAAGGGTCGTCCCCGATGTGAACCGTCGTGAGAAGAGGGGCCGCTGGCGAAGGCGAGGCCGGCGCATCGCCCCGGCCGCCTCGTCCCCGAGCGCCTCGGCCTCGTCCACGGCCTCGTCCACGACCTTGCCCCCTCCCCCTTCCCCTTACGGGTGGCTCTGCCACCGCGGGTGCAAGGGGAGGAGGGGCACGCTGGCTAGCGGCGACCCTCGCCGCCACCGATGAAGGACCAGGATTCCCTTTCTCCATGACAAATGGAGAGAGGGGATCAGAAGCTGGAGAGAAGAAGAGATGAAGAAGTGCGGGTTTCCGTCGATCCCTCTCGCTCCTTATAAAGGAGCCGTGTGGGGGCTCGGCCGCCCCGCCCAACCAATCAAGACGAAGGAAGAGCAGGCGACTGGGACCGACCCGCTGCCTCGACCCACGACGGCCCGGTTTCCTGCCTCCACCGCCGCGACCCCAAGTGCATGGAGGCCACGTAGCAGGCGCGCAGAGCCGAGGCGACGGGTGAGGCGACCTCTCCCCACCCCGTGATCGTGGGGATCGGACGCCTCGAAAACCGTGCCTCGGCCCCGTTCGGTGAACGAACCGCGCCTCCACGCCTCCCCCCACTTATGGAGAAGGCGCAAACCGCTCCTTTTATTATGACGTGATGCATGCCTGCGGGACTCAGCCCCGCGCACGCCGCCCACGTCACGCACGCCTCTCCCCACGACGCCGCGTTCGACGCGTGCCACTTGGGGAAGGCGCGATGGATGCGGAGTTAAGATACATCGTGACCCAGGCCGCGCATGCCCGTGCACTGTTTTGGTCCTGGCCCAACAGCGCTCGGCACCGTGTATGGCCCAGGCCCGGGGGCTCCTGTTGGTGTACTAAAGTAGGGGTGCCTTAGTACCCCGAACTTGTGCACGGGCAGTCGTAGCACCCTGTGGCAAGGCTTGCCAGGCGAACGCCAAAACCCTCCATGGTCCATTTTTGGGCCATTCAAGAACAAAGTATTTAAGACAAGACACAAGGCCCCGGCAAGAGGAGCTTGCCGGGACGACCACCCGAAGGAAGCAAGCCCCCGGCAAGAGGAGCTTGCCGGGACGGCCGCTCGAAGCACAAGACCCCGGCAAGAGGAGCTTGCCGGGAAGGCCAACCAAGGCGCGACAAGAGACTTGCCGCGGCGCTCCCCGCGCTCTGGCAAGGCCCGGTGAGCGACAAGCTCCCGTGCGCGACAAGACATCCATCACGGCAAGGAGTTTGCCACGGCAAGCTACTACTCCGCCATCTGCGCTCCAGCTCATCCGCCCCACGTGTCGCTCTGGGGCCAGTCCAGACATACGTGGCGAGAGGCTGTGCAGCCAGGGGCGTGCGGTGGCGAAGCGATGCTGACAAGCTAGCCCTCGTGGCACACGGTGGCGCCCCTGACGGTCTCTTTTCTGCACCGTCTGGGCGACGTAGACGGGCATTTAATGCCCTTGTCCCCCGCCGTCAGGGTTAGGTATGATAGCACTGTACAGCCACTGTGCAGGCAGCTGTACCCACTACATCATTTTTCCATTTTTACCCCCACCTACGCTGCCACCTGTGGGTAATCCCTTGAGCATATAAAAGGAGGCCCATGCGCACGTAGAGGAGGGGGGGGGAACCCAGAGGACACCCATTCACGTCCAGCCCCAAGCATACTGTAGCATCCAGTGCTCTCAAGCAAGAACCCAATACAATCAGACAAGCAGAAGTAGGGTTTTACGCATCCGTGCGGCCCGAAGCTGGGTAAAATCGTTTGTGTGCATCTCCTCGATCTGCTCTTCGCGCAGCCTCCGCCCCCCGCCGAACCGAGAAGGGGCTCCGTCCCCATAGGTGTTCGAGGAGGCCGATTTCCCCCGACACATGGCAACCAAGTGCGCTAGAGCTGAGGAGGGACGCCTCTCCCTCCTCGAGCTTCCAGCTTCCGACCCAGAAGACTAGAAGGCCAAGGCCAAGGACGTGAAGCGCAAGGGAGTGGCCGTGCTCACGGCCGAGCCAGAGATGAAGCGCGGCTGTGACCACCCGGAGTCGTCCAAGGGCAACTTTCGATTATGCGCCTTCCACAACGTCCACAACCACAACACCAACGACTGCCAAGAGCTCAGAGCCATCCGCGACGGGTGCTTCGGTCGATGCCCTAAGCACAATGACCGAGGCTACGGCCGTGGAGGAGGACAAAGCGGAGGATGTTGGGACGACCGCGACCCGCGTCAGTGAAGGAAATATGCCCTAGAGGCAATAATAAAGTTATTATTTATTTCCTTACATGTCATGATAAATGTTTATTATTCATGCTAGAATTGTATTAACCGGAAACATAATACATGTGTGAATACATAGACAAACAGAGTGTCACTAGTATGCCTCTACTTGACTAGCTCATTAATCAAAGATGGTTATGTTTCCTAACCATGAACAAAGAGTTGTTATTTGATTAACGAGATCACATCATTAGTTGAATGATCTGATTGACATGACCCATTCCATTAGCATAGCACCCGATCGTTTAGTATGTTGCTATTGCTTTTATCCATGACTTATACATGTTCCTTTAACTATGAGATTATGCAACTCCCGTTTACCATAGGAACACTTTGTGTGCTACCAAACGTCACAACGTAACTGGGTGATTATAAAGGTGCTCTACAGGTGTCTCCGAAGGTACATGTTGAGTTGGCGTATTTCGAGATTAGGATTTGTCACTCCGATTGTCGGAGAGGTATCTCAGGGCCTTCTCGGTAATGCACATCACATAAAGCCTTGCAAGCATTGCAACCAATGAATTAGTTGCGAGATGATGTATTACAGAACGAGAAAAGAGACTTGCCGGTAACGAGATTGAACTAGGTATTGGATACCGACGATCGAATCTCGGGCAAGTAACATACCGATGACAAAGGGAACAACGTATGTTGTTATGCGGTCTGACCGATAAAGATCTTCGTAGAATATGTAGGAGCCAATATGGGCATCCAGGTCCCGCTATTGGTTATTGACCGGAGACGTGTCTTGGTCATGTCTACATTGTTCTCGAACCGTAGGGTCCGCACGCTTAACGTTACAATGACAGTTATTATGAGTTTATGCATTTTGATGTACCGAAGGAGTTCAGAGTCCCGGATGTGATGACGGACATGATGAGGAGTCTCGAAATGGTCGAGACATAAAGAATTATATATTGGAAGCCTATGTTTGGACATCGGATGCATTCCAGGTGAAATCAGGATTTTACCGGAATACCGGGAGGGTTACCGGAACCCCCCGGGAGCATAATGGGCCAACATGGGCCTTGGAGGAGAGGTGAGAGGGCTGCCCTAGGGGCTGCGCGCCTCCCCCCTTCCCCTAGTCCTATTAGGACTAGGAGAGGTGGGCGCCCCCCTCTCCCTCTCTCTCCCCCTTGGAGAATCCTAGTCCAACTAGGATTGGGGGGGGGGGGGAATCCTACTCCCAGAGGGAGTAGGACTCTCTGGCGCGCCAAGGCCTGGCCGGCCAGCCCCTCCCCCTTGGCTCCTTTATATACGGGGGCAGGGGGCACCCCAAAGACACACAAGTTGATCTACGGATCGTTCCTTAGCCGTGTGCGGTGCCCCCTTCCACCAAATTCCACCTCGATCATATCGTTGCAGTGCTTAGGCGAAGCCCTGCGCCGGTAACACATCAAGATCGTCACCACGCCGTCGTGCTGATGGAACTCTTCCTCGACGCTTTGCTGGATCGGAGCCCGGGGATCATCATCGAGCTGAACGTGTGCCAAGAACTCGGAGGTGCCGGAGTAACGGTGCTGTGATCGGTTGGATCGCGAGGAGAACGTACGACTACTTCCTCTATGTTGTGTCAACGCTTCCGCTTCGGTCTACGAGGGTACGTAGACAACACTCTCCCCTCTCGTTGCTATGCATCACCATGATCTTGCGTGTGCGTAGGAAAACTGTTGAAATTACTGCGTTACCCAACAGTGGCATCCGAGCCTAGGTTTTATGGTTTGATGTTATTTGCACGAGTAGAACACAAGTGAGTTGTGGACGATACAAGTCATACTGCCTACCAGCATGTCATACTTTGGTTCAGCGGTATTGTTGGACGAGACGATCCGGACCAACCTTACGCGTACGCTTACGCGAGACCGGTTCCCTCGACGTGCTTTGCACATAGATGGCTTGCGGAAGACTGTCTCTCCAACTTTAGTTGAACCGAGTGTGGCTACGCCCGGTCCTTGAGAAGGTTAAAACGGAGTCTATTTGACAAACTATCGTTGTGGTTTTGATGCGTAGGTAAGATGAGTTCTTGCTTAAAGCCCATAGCAGCCACGTAAAAACTTGCAACAACAAAGTAGAGGACGTCTAACTTGTTTTTGCAGGGCATGTTGTGATGTGATATGGTCAAGACGTGATGCTAAATTTTATTGTATGAGATGATCATGTTTTGTAAACGAGTTATCGGCAACTGGCAGGAGCCATATGGTTGTCGCTTTATTGTATGCAATGCAATCGCGATGTAATGCTTTACTTTATTACTAAGCGGTAGTGATAGTCGTAGAAGCATAAGATTGGCGAGACGACAACGATGCTGCGATAAAGATCAAGGTGTCACGCCGGTGACGATGGTGATCATGACGGTGCTTCGAAGATGGAGATCACAAGCACAAGATGATGATGGCCATATCATATCACTTATATTGATTGCATGTGATGTTTATCCTTTTATGCATCTTATCTTGCTTTGATTGACGGTAGCATTATAAGATGATCTCTCACTAAATTATCAAGAAGTGTTCTCCCTGAGTATGCACCATTGCGAAAGTTCTTCGTGCTGAGACACCACGTGATGATCGGGTGTGATAGGCTCTACGTTCAAATACAACGGGTGCAAAACAGTTGCACACGCGGAATACTCAGGTTATACTTGACGAGCCTAGCATATAACAGATATGGCCTCGGAACACGGAGACCGAAAGGTCGAGCGTGAATCATATAGTAGATATGATCAACATAGTGATGTTCACCATTGAAACTACTCCATCTCACGTGATGATCGGACATGGTTTAGTTGATTTGGATCACGTGATCACTTAGAAGATTAGAGGGATGTCTATCTAAGTGGGAGTTCTTAAGTAATATGATTAATTGAACTTTAATTTATCATGAACTTAGTCCTGGTAGTATTAGCATATCTATGTTGTAGATCAATAGCTCGCATTGTTGCTTCCCTGTGTTTATTTTGATATGTTCCTAGAGAAAATTGTGTTGAAAAATGTTAGTAGCAATGATGCGGATTGGATCCGTGATCTGAGGTTTATCCTCATTGCTGCACAGAAGAATTATGTCCTTGATGCACCGCTAGGTGACGGACCTATTGCAGGAGCAGATGCAGACGTTATGAACGTTATGCTAGCTCAATATGATGACTACTTAATAGTTTAGTGCACCATGCTTAAACGTCTTAGAATCGGGACTTCAAAGACGTTTTGAACGTCATGGAGCATATGAGATGTTCCAGGAGTTGAAGTTAATATTTCAAGCAAATACCCGAGTTGAGAGATATGAAGTCTCCAACAAGTTCTATAGCTAAAAGATGGAGGAGAATCGCTCAACTAGTGAGCATGTGCTCAGATTGTCTGGGTACTACAATCGCTTGAATCAAGTGGGAGTAAATCTTCCAGATAAGATAGTGATTGACAGAATTCTCTAGTCACCATCACCAAGTTAGGAGAACTTCGTGATGAACTATAATATGCAAGGGATAACGAAAAATATTCCCAAGCTCTTCGCGATGCTAAAATCTGCGAAGGTAGAAATCAAAGAAAAACATCAAAGTGTTGATGGTTGACAAGATCACTAGTTTCAAGAAAAGGGCAAAAGGAAAGAAGGGGAACTTCAAGAAGAACGGCAAACAAGTTGCTGCTCAAGTGAAAAAGCCCAAGTCTGGTCCTAAGCCTGAGACTAAGTGCTTCTACTGCAAAGGGACTGGTCACTGGAAGCGGAACTACCCCAAGTGATTGGCGGATAAGAAGGATGGCAAAGTGAACATAAGTATATTTGATATACATGTAATTGATGTGTACTTTACTAGTGTTCATAGCAACCCCTCAGTATTTGGTACTAGTTCAAGTTGCTAAGATTAGTAACTCGAAACGGGAGTTGCAGAATGAACAAAGACTAGTTAAAGGGTAAGGTGTCGATGTGTGTTGGAAGTGGTTCCAAGATTGATATGATCATCATCACACACTCCCTATACTTTCGGGATTAGTGTTGAAACTAAATAAGTGTTATTTGGTGTTTGCGTTGAGCATGAATATGATTTGATCATGTTAATTGCAATACAGTTATTCATTTAAGTTAGAGAACAATTGTTGTTCTGTTTACATGAATAAAACCTTCTATGGTCATACACACCAATGAAAATAGTTCATTGGATCTCGATCGTAGTGATACACATATTCATAATATTGAAACCAAAAGGATGCGAAGTTAATAATGATAGTGCAACCTATTTGTGGCACTGCCGTTTAGGTCATATTGGTGTAAAGCGCATGAAGAAACTCCATGCTGATGGAATTTTGGAATCACTTGATTATGAATCACTTGATGCTTGCGAACCATGCCTCTTGGGCAAGATGACTAAGACACCGTTCTCCGGAACAATGGAGCAAGCAACAGATTTGTTGGAAATCATACATACTGATGTATGTGGTCCGATGAATATTAAAGCTCGCGACAAGTATCATTATTTTCTGACCTTCACAGATGATTTGAGCAGATATGGGTATATCTACTTGATGAAACATAAGTCTGAAACATTTGAAAAGTTCAAAGAATTTCAGAGTGAAGTGGAGAATCATCATAACAAGAAAATAAAAGTTTCTACGATATGATTGTGGAGGAGAATATTTGAGTTACGAGTTTGGTCTTCAATTAAAACAATGTGGAATAGTTTCACAAACTCATGCCACCTGGAACACCACAACATAATGGTGTGTCCGAACGTCATAACCGTACTTTATTGGATATAGTACAATCTATGATGTTTCTTACCGATTTACCAATATCGTTTTGGGATCATGCATTAGAGACAGCTGCATTCACGTTAAAAAGGGCACCATCTAAAGTCCGTTGAGACGACACAATCAGAACTATGGTTTGGCAAGAAACCAAAAAATTGTCGTTTCTTAAAATTTGGGGTTGCAATGCTTATATGAAAAAGCTTCAACCTGATAAGCTCGAACCCAAATCGGAGAAATGTGTCTTCATAGGATATCCAAAGGAAACTGTTGGATACACCTTCTATCACAGATCCGAAGGCAAGACTTTTGTTGCTAAGTTCGGAAACTTTCTAGAGAAAGAGTTTCTTTCGAAAGAAGTGAGTGGGAGGAAAGTAGAAAACTTGATAAGGTAATTGTACCTTCTCCCTTATTGGAAAGGAGTTCATCACAGAAATCTGTTCTTGTGAGTACTACACCAATTAGTGAGGAAGCTAATGATGTTGATCATGTAACTTCAGATCAAGTTGCTACTAAATCTCGTAGGTAAACCAGAGTGAGATCCGCACCAGAGTGGTACGGTAATCCTGTTCTGGAAGTCATGTTACTAGACCATGACGAACTTGCGAACTATGAGGAAGCGATGATGAGCCCAGATTCCGCGAAATGGTTAGAGGCCATGAAATCTGAGATATGATCCATGTATGAGAACAAAGTATGGACTTTGAGGGATTTGCCCGATGATCGGCAAACCAAAGAAAATAAATGGATCTTCAAGAGGAAGACGGACACTGATAGTAGTGTTACTATCTACAAAGCTAGAATTGTCGCAAAAGGTTTTCGACAAGTTCAAGGTGTTGACTACGATGAGAGTTGCTCACTCGTATCTATGCTTAAGTCTGTCCGAATCATGTTAGCAATTGCCGCATTTTATGAAATCCGGCAAATGGATAAACAAAACTACATTCCTTAATGGATTTATTAAAGAAGAGTTGTATACGATGCAACTAGAAGGTTTTGTCGATCCTGAAGGTGTTAACAAAATATGCAAGCTCCAGCGATCCATCTGTGGACTGGTGCAAGCATCTCGGAGTTGGAATATACGCTTTGATAAGTTGATCAAAGCATATAGTTTTATACAGACTTGCGGTGAAGCCTGTATTTACAAGAAAGTGAGTGGGAGCACTACAGCATTTCTGATAAGTATATGTAAATGACATATTATTGATCGGAAATAATGTAGAATTATTCTGTAAAGCATAAAGGAGTATTTGAAAGGAGGTTTTCGAAGAAGGACCTCGGTGAAGCTGCTTACATATTGAGCATCAAGATCTATAGAGATAGATCAAGATGCTTGATAAGTTTTTCAACAAGTACATACCTTGAAATTTTTTTGAAGTAGTTCAAAATGGAACAGTCAAAGAAAGAGTTCTTGCCTGTATTACAAGGTGTGAAATTGAGTAAGACTCAAAGCCCGACCACGGCAGAAGATAGAAAGAGAATGAAAGTCATTCCCTATGCCTCATCCATAGGTTCTATAAAGTATGCCATGCTGTGTACCAGATCTATTGCATACCCTACCACTAATTTTGGCAAGGGAGTACAATAGTGATCTAGGAAGTAGATCACTGGACATCGGTCAAAATTATCCTTAGTAAAATAAGGATATGTTTCTCGATTATGGATGTGACAAAAGGGTTCGTCGTAAAAAGGTTACGTCGATGCAAGTTTTGACACTAATCTAGATGACTCTAAGTCTCAATCTAGATACATATTGAAAGTGGGAGCAATTAGCTAAAGTAGCTCCGTGCAGAGCATTGTAGACATAGAAAATTGCAAAATACATAACGGATCTGAATGTGGCAGACCCGTTGACTAAACTTCTCTCACAAGCAAAACATGATCACACCGTAGTACCCTTTGGGTGTTGGTCACATATCAATGTGAACTATGGGTGTTAATCACATGATGATGTGAACTATTGCTATTAAATCACATGGCGATGTGAACTAGATTATTGACTCTAGTGCAAGTGGGAGACTGAAGGAAATATGCCCTAGAGGCAATAATAAAGTTATTATTTATTTCCTTACATGTCATGATAAATGTTTATTATTCATGCTAGAATTGTATTAACCGGAAACATAATACATGTGTGAATACATAGACAAACAGAGTGTCACTAGTATGCCTCTACTTGACTAGCTCATTAATCAAAGATGGTTATGTTTCCTAACCATGAACAAAGAGTTGTTATTTGATTAACGAGATCACATCATTAGTTGAATGATCTGATTGACATGACCCATTCCATTAGCATAGCACCCGATCGTTTAGTATGTTGCTATTGCTTTTATCCATGACTTATACATGTTCCTTTAACTATGAGATTATGCAACTCCCGTTTACCATAGGAACACTTTGTGTGCTACCAAACGTCACAACGTAACTGGGTGATTATAAAGGTGCTCTACAGGTGTCTCCGAAGGTACATGTTGAGTTGGCGTATTTCGAGATTAGGATTTGTCACTCCGATTGTCGGAGAGGTATCTCAGGGCCTTCTCGGTAATGCACATCACATAAAGCCTTGCAAGCATTGCAACCAATGAATTAGTTGCGAGATGATGTATTACAGAACGAGAAAAGAGACTTGCCGGTAACGAGATTGAACTAGGTATTGGATACCGACGATCGAATCTCGGGCAAGTAACATACCGATGACAAAGGGAACAACGTATGTTGTTATGCGGTCTGACCGATAAAGATCTTCGTAGAATATGTAGGAGCCAATATGGGCATCCAGGTCCCGCTATTGGTTATTGACCGGAGACGTGTCTTGGTCATGTCTACATTGTTCTCGAACCGTAGGGTCCGCACGCTTAACGTTACGATGACAGTTATTATGAGTTTATGCATTTTGATGTACCGAAGGAGTTTGGAGTCCCGGATGTGATCACGGACATGACGAGGAGTCTCGAAATGGTCGAGACATAAAGAATTATATATTGGAAGCCTATGTTTGGACATCGGATGCATTCCAGGTGAAATCAGGATTTTACCGGAATACCGGGAGGGTTACCGGAACCCCCCGGGAGCATAATGGGCCAACATGGGCCTTGGAGGAGAGGTGAGAGGGCTGCCCTAGGGGCTGCACGCCTCCCCCCTTCCCCTAGTCCTATTAGGACTAGGAGAGGTGGGCGCCCCCCTCTCCCTCTCTCTCCCCCTTGGAGAATCCTAGTCCAACTAGGATTGGGGGGGGGGGAATCCTACTCCGAGAGGGAGTAGGACTCTCTGGCGCGCCAAGGCCTGGCCGGCCAGCCCCTCCCCCTTGGCTCCTTTATATACGGGGTCAGGGGGCACCCCAAAGACACACAAGTTGATCTACGGATCGTTCCTTAGCCGTGTGCGGTGCCCCCTTCCACCAAATTCCACCTCGATCATATCGTTGCAGTGCTTAGGCGAAGCCCTGCGCCGGTAACACATCAAGATCGTCACCACGCCGTCGTGCTGGCGGAACTCTTCCTCGACGCTTTGCTGGATCGGAGCCCGGGGATCGTCATCGAGCTGAACGTGTGCCAAGAACTCGGAAGTGCCGGAGTAACGGTGCTGTGATCGGTTGGATCGCGAGGAGAACGTACGACTACTTCCTCTACGTTGTGTCAACGCTTCCGCTTCGGTCTACGAGGGTACGTAGACAACACTCTCCCCTCTCGTTGCTATGCATCACCATGATCTTGCGTGTGCGTAGGAATTTTTTTGAAATTGCTGCGTTACCCAACAGTCAGGAGTGACACGACCCGCCTCGCGAGGACTGCTGGCAGGGCCAGCCTCGCGAGGACGCCTGGAGGGACCAACCTCGAGATGAATGCCCTCAGGGCAAGGCAGGCTTCCCTTCGCTACCGCCACCACCAGGAAGGAACGACGACCATCTCTAGGACGAGGGGGCTGGGGGCTTCTAGGAACTGCGTGCCGTCGCCTGCATCTTGGGTGGCATGCATGCCCCAGCCTCTCAGCGCGTCTTCAAGCAGCTCGCTTGTGAGGTGAACGCAGCCCTCCCCAGGTTCGAGGCCACGCGTCCACTTAGGTGGTCCAAGTATACCATCACCTTTAGCTCAGCCGACTAGCTCAAGTGCGCGGCAACTGCTGATACGTCTCCAACGTATCTATAATTTTTGATTGTTACATGCTATTATATTATCTGTTTTGGATGTTTAATGGGCTTTATTATGCACTTTTATATTATTTTTGGGACTAACCTACTAACCGGAGGCCCAGTGCAAATTGATGTTTTTTTTGCCTATTTCAGTGTTTCGCAGAAAAGGAATATCAAACGGACTGAAACCTTCGCGAGGATCGTTTTTGGAACAAACGCAATCCAGGAGACTTGGAGTGGACGTCAAGAAGCAACGAGGCGGCCACAAGGTAGGAGGGCGTGCCCCCATAATCGTGGGCCCCTCGTGGCTCCACTGACCTACTTCTTCGCATATACCCTGAAAACATCCAGGAGCACCACGAAACACTTTTTCCACCACCGCAACCTTCTGTACCCGTGAGATCCCATCTTGGGGCCTTTTCCGGCACTCCGCCGGAGAGGGAACGATCATGGAGGGCTTCTACATCAACACCATAGCCTCTTCGATGATGTGTGAGTAGTTTACCACAGACCTTCGGGGTCCATAATTACTATCTAGATGGCTTCTTCTCTCTCTTTGGATCTCAATACAAAGTTCTCCTCGATTCTCTTGGAGATCTATTCGATGTAATACTTTTTGCGGTGTGTTTGTCGAGATCCGATGAATTGTGGGTTTATGATCAAGATTATCTATGAACAATATTTGGTTCTTCTCTGAATTCTTATATGTATGATTTGATATCTTTGCAAGTCTCTTCGAATTATCAGTTTGGTTTGGCCTACTAGATTGATCTTTCTTGCAATGGGAGAAGTGCTTAGCTTTGGGTTCAATCTTGCGATGTTCTTTCCCAGTGACAGCAGGGGCAGCAAGGCACGTATTGTATTGTTGCCATTGAGGATAAAAAGATGGGGTTTATATCATATTGCTTGAGTTTATCCCTCTACATCATGTCATCTTGCTTAATGCATTACTCTGTTCTTATGAACTTAATACTCTAGATGCATGCTGGATAGCAGTCGATGTGTGGAGTAATAGTAGTAGATGCAGAATCGTTTCGGTCTACTTGTCATGGACGTGATGCCTATATACATGATCATGCCTAGATATTCTCATAACTATGCACTTTTCTATCAATTGCTCGACAGTAATTTGTTCATCCATCGTAGAATTTGCTATCTTGAGAGAAGCCACTAGTGAAATCTATGGCCCCCGGGTCTATTTTCCATCATATAAGTTTCCGATCTATTTTATTTTGCAATCTTTACTTTCCAATATATACCATAAAAATACAAAAAATATTTATTTTATTATCTCTATCAGATCTCACTTTTGCAAGTGGCTGTGAAGGGATTGACAACCCCTTTATCGCGTTGGTCGCAAGGTTCTTATTTGTTTGTGCAGGTACTAGGGATTTGCGTGTAACCTCCTACTGGATTGATAACTTGGTTCTCAAAAACCGAGGGAAATAATTACGCTACTTTGCTGCATCACCCTTTCCTCTTCAAGGGAAAACCAACGCATGCTCAAGAGGTAGCAAGAAGGATTTCTGGCGCCGTTGCCGGGAAGGCTTACGCTAAGTCAAGTCAAGATTTGATCTCCCACCAACGTGCGATTTCTGGCGCCGTTGCCGAGGAGGCTTACTCCAAGTCAAGTCAAGATTTCATCTCCCGCCAACGTGCGATTTCTGGTGTCGTTGCCGGGGATATCTACGCACAAGTCAAGACATACCAAGTACCCATCATAAACTCTTATCCCTCGCATTACATTATTCGCCATTTGCCTCTCGTTTTCCTCTCCCCCACTTCTAAAATGATTTTCAAAAACCTTTGCCTTTTTATTCGCCTTCTTCCCGTATGTATCTTTGTTTGTGTTTTGATGTGCCTTCTATTTGCTTGCATCTTTGCTTGTTAAAAATCTATTGATATGGATCCACTTAAAGTGTTCTACTTGGATCATCTTCGATCCTTATGCGCTCGTGCTGAAACAGTTGATGGGAAATCTTTAGATGAGCATGCTCATTGTCGCGACCGGTTTTCCAGACATTAAATTCCAGAAAATGGCCGTCGAGCTCATCAGCCCCAGGATTACTGTTAGCTGATGAGGCACCAACTTGTTACAGAAATTCCAAGCAAAGGTACAAAATATGTAGTACAAGACCATTGTGGCCTATGAGTACAACAAATGGTTTCTAGTGGTTGAGGGCGGAAGCGGTTTGTGGATCACCACGGCTGGGGGACTCCATTTCCCACGGGAACAGCTGACCAGGTTAACTCCTATCCTCACGAGGCTGCTATCACCGTTGCTTAGGTTCCGAGGCTGTCGTCGCAACGCTCCTCTCCAAGCAAGCAATCTGGCCAAGACAATAGCCAGGGACAAGCCAGTGAGTACTTTGAATGTACTCGCAAACATTAAGAACATAGATATAATATAGCCGTTGATGCTCATGCTTTGCAATGTCCTTATACTCACTTAGTTAGTCATAAATAATTATCTTGGTGCATGTAAAACAAGTTATTCATATGCAACCGGAAATTTATGCAATGGCCACATAGGGGTAATAAATGATGGGTGCCAAGCGAGGGTCTGAATGACTCCTCAAGCGGAAAAATGCGGAATAATAATAATACCACAGTCTGGCGTCTGGGCGACACCACATAAAGGGCTTTAAAAGAAATGCCGCAGTCGGGCGTCTGAGCGACACCACAGAAAGGGCTTTAAAAGAAATGCGACAGTCGGGCGTCTGAGCGACACCACAGAAAGGGCTTTAAAAGAAATGCCACAGTCGGGCGTCTGAGCGACACCACAGAAAGGGCTTTTAAAGAAATGCCACAGTCGGGCGTCTGAGCGACACCACAGAAAGGGCTTTAAAAGAAATGCCACAGTCGGGCGTCTGAGCGACACCACAGAAAGGGCTTTAAAAGAAATGCCACAGTCGGGCGTCTGAGCGACACCACAGAAAGGGGTTTTAAATAAATGCCACAGTCGGGCGTCTGAGCGACACCACAGAAAGGGCTTTAAAAGAAATGCCACAGTCGGGTGTCTGAGCGACACCACAGAAAGGGCTTTAAAAGAAATGCCACAGTCGGGCGTCTGAGCGACACCACAGAAAGGGCTTTTAAAGAAATGCCACAGTCGGGCGTCTGAGCGACACCACAGAAAGGGCTTTAAAAGAAATGCCACAGTCGGGCGTCTGAGCGACACCACAGAAAGGGGTTTTAAATAAATGCCACAGTCGGGCGTCTGAGCGACACCACAAAAAGGGCTTTAAAAGAAATGCCACAGTCGGGTGTCTGAGCGACACCACAGAAAGGGCTTTAAAAGAAATGCCACAGTCGGGCGTCTGAGCGACACCACAGAAAGGGCTTTTAAAGAAATGCCACAGTCGGGCGTCTGAGCGACACCACAGAAAGGGCTTTAAAAGAAATGCCACAGTCGGGCGTCTGAGCGACACCACAAAAAGGGCTTTTAAAAGAAATGCCACAGTCGGGCGTCTGAGCGACACCACAAAAAGGGCTTTAAAAGAAAATAATCATCGGGAAATGTCCCGGAGGTAGAACCATCCCAGAGATATTCGATGATAACAATAATATCACAGGTTAGTCAACAATAGTAATAATCATAATCATCACTAGTCCCAAGTAGTAGTTCCCGTTCTGGTTTAACAGTTTCACCTCCAAAGACCGACACTAAGACCGACGCTTGACCCATCCCAGACTGTAGTCCTTAACCATGGACACGGCTATTCGAATAGGTTTAATCTCTGCAGAGGGTGTACTCTTTACCCACGAGTAACGGATTCCTTTAGTCCATCGGGACTAATTCCGCCTACGGCTTTTTAGTTGAAAACACGCCTAACTTGCACACACCAGCTTAACTCATTGGTGTCTGGAATCACCCACGACACTTGTCAAGCAAAACTCTAAGTGGGGAGGCTACAACCTCGCGTAGCATGGGATCAAATTTATATCGCGCGCTCTAAGGGGTGGCCTCCCCTCTCGGTCCCAACCGGAAACACCCATGCCCCTGACCAGGTGGCATGCCTACCGGCTACAACCGATATCTTCCACCATGTCCTCTCTGTACGGTGTGTGCTGGAAAGGGGTTAACAACTTACTGAACCGTACCCTACTTGCGGCAGGGACGAGTGGTAGCACGAGGCAAGTATGGGGGTTACTGGAACAAGACTCGATCTGCGGTCGACTCAGGAGGTTCATAAGTTCCCTGCATGACACGTATATCAAAAAAATATTTCAACCAACAAAATCACCAATTCAATATACCTTAACATGCCATATCGGAAATAACCGCCCCGACGGGGACCGGCGACAAGCTCACGCCTACCCAAGGCCGAGACTTTCCCGGATTCCTTCCGGCAGGCATGCAAGACACATGAGGGTGATTGCCATTACAATCATTTCATTTCAATAGCAAGGAAAACATTGATATGCTTCCATGCAAGTGAATCATGTCACATGAAATATCAATTCCACCGAAATGAGGTGGTGTTATAAATGTGTCAACCATCACATCAAACATATTATGCCAAGGTTCAAGATGCTTGCCTTCAAGTTGTGGAGGGGTGAGGTGCTCTCCAAAACTTTTTGAAAGTTTCTTCCCTCTCTCCAAAATCCTATTTAAAAATATTTGAATTAACACACATTTCAAAACAGTACAAAAAGTTGTTTTGGAAAATTATCAAATAAATATTAAAATAAACTAGATCAAATTTGAGGAAGATAGGAAAAAGAATCAACTCATTTGGAGTTATATTTAAAAAGTTATAGGCAGTCAAAGTTGTGGTCAAAACTGATTTAAATAAAACAAAAAAGGAAAAACGTTTCAGAGGGGAATACGCTTACAAAGCGGGGAGACGTACTGGGGGAAATTACGCCTTCACTCAAACACATGGACGACGTGGTGTGTCACTGACAGTGGGTCCAGGGGGCCCACTAGTCAGGTTTGACTAGTCTTCTCCCTCTCTTTCCTCTGTCCCGAGCGGAGGCGGAGCTCTGGCGATCGCCGCCGGCGACTGGCGGCTCCTCGCGGGGCTCCGAGGGCGGGGATGGATCCGCTACTCCGAGGCGGTCCTCCCGGTGGTCGCCTGGCGAGTGGGGGCGGAGGTAGCTGCCAGCGGCGAGCTCCTCGGCGGAGGTGGCCTCGGGAGCAAAGTGCCATTGGGGCTGCGGTGGCTCTCGATCAAAATTGAACAGGGGGAAAGGTTCGCGGAAGGATAAGGAGGCTTCTGGTGGAGAGAGTGGAGAGGGGGAGGTCCTGGTGGCACCGGAACAGCAGGGGCAGTGGCGGTGGTCGGAGTTGCCGGAGACGGGGAAGAAGACTTCCCTGGGTCGAATGTGGGCTAGGGGAACGCCATAGTGGTGGCCTGAGGTCGCCTGCGAGCGGGAACGGGCTCGGGGACTCCTTAAATAGGCGTGGCAAGGCGGTTCCGCGGCGGCCGTGGATAAGCTCTCCGGCGACCGCCATTCTATAGCTAGGGGCGTCGTGGCGGCGACGAGCGCTAGGCGACACCTTGTGGATGAGCTTGCGCTGTTACAGGGGCCAGGTGGCGAGCGGGAGGGGCTTGGGTGGCGCTGCACGGAGCAGGGGCTGTCGGCCGACGCCGGCGTGCCACCAAAAAGCTCTAGCGGTGGCGCTGTAGGGCGCCAGGGGTGGTTGGCGTGTAGTGGTTAGGCGGGGAGTGCGCGACGAAGTTCTCCCGTGCAGGCCAAGGCAGGGGGTTGCGACGCGGCGGCTCGGTTCATGCGGCTGCAATTGGCGTGCTCTGGGCGCGTCCAAAGCACGCTCACCAGCTGCTCGGTGAAATGCCAGGGCAAGCTAGGTGGCTCGGTTGGAGCTGGGGTTTAGCAGGTCTAGGTTAGGGGAAACAGGTAGTCTAGTGGACATGCCTGTCTGATCAGGGGTGCAAGATCATAGTGTAATGACAAGCATCATGCCAAAACAGATCATGCCCACAAGGTGTTTGAAACAATGCCAAGGGCACTTAGGCAAGTCTTGGAGTGGTCAAAAACTCCAGATCAGTGTCTCCTTGGATGCACAAGAGGGTGGTGAGGTTAGTTTGGCAAAAGGAGAAACTTGTTAGTGCAAGCTTTGCAGAATTACAATTCTGGACAGGAAATAAATGGCATCATTTCATGAACCAAAATTGCTCCAAAGGGTGCATGCTTTTGGACTTAGGGGTTTGGTAGGGAGGACTATGAGCATGAGAAAACACAAGGTCACTGGAGCAAGAAATAATAGGGTTGTAGTAGAAAACACCAGTCTGGTCCAGAATGAAGATGATGTTGATTCACTCAAAATTGCAAATAACCTCACTGGGTTTTTGCATAAAGTTGAATCATATGATATCACTAACATCCCATAATTTTGGTAGAGGCTAAAAGAAAATATTTAAATGGGTTGTAGTGCAAAAATGCCCACTGGACCAGAGAAGAAAAAAGGGTGTAGAGCTCAAAATATTTCATGAAATAAAGATGTTTTTGCATAAAAGTTATTTAATAACATCACATGACATCTCCAAATTTTGGTGGGAATTTTAAGTGAATTTATCAAATGGTTGTAGTTCAAATATGGCCATTTAACCTTGAAAAACCATTTTCAAGAAAGTGAAGATCAAGCAACTTAATTGAGCAATTAGTTGCACTGATAAAGGTAAAGTTTTTCTAGAGAGGTTAAACAAGTCCAATAACACATTTGAAAAGTCCACACTTAGGGGAAAAACTCCACAATGACAAGGTTAAAGATAAAAAGGGAGCTCATAAAATTAAAGTTTTTTTTAAGTCCTGGCAAAAATTTAATTAATAAAACAAGGCCAAAATTTTTTTTTGGGGTGTCACAATACTACCCCCTTAAGAAAAATCTCGTCCTCGAGATTTGTTAAAAGTCGCATAAGAAAGGATTGCATGCAACAAAAATAAAGTGGCTACAGTAAGAGGGCAACAAGTGATGAAAACCACAGTGTGAAATACTGGTGCTGTGCGGAGAAAGATCTACGGTCTGAGACAAAAACGCGAGATTCCTACGCTGGGTATAAATTTAGAATGAAGTCTAAATTTAAATATACGCTGGTCGTACCCGGGAGCACAGTGCTCTCTCTGGCCGACAGGTGGACCCGGGGCCCACAGTCAGCCTCTTCTCCTCCCTCTGGCTCTTCTTCTTCCTCTCTCCTGCGCGCTTTCTCCACCGGCGGTGCCTAGCGCGTGGGGCATCTAGGCCGTACCGCGGTAGTGCGCGGCGTGCTAGCTGCCGGAGCAGCGTGCACTCACCTCGCGGGCCAGCGCGCTGTCGGCACTGCTCGCGGATTCGCCTCCGAACACCGGCGATCGGGCGACGAGCGGCGTTGGTGGACTTCGCCCACCGTGCACCGAGCTCGAGCTATAAAACGGCCGAGGTGTTTCTCTCTTCTCCTCACCTCTGGCCTTGCTTCTCCCCCTCCTTCCTCCTCCATTTCTGCTTGCAGAAGCTCGAGCGAGGCTCTAATGGCGGAGGTGATGCCGGACTGGTACGCGATCTTGATATGCGGAGGGCTGGCGACCCTGCTGGGGCTCTCCGTGCTCCTGTGTGCGATGATCCTTGATGATCGTCGCGATGCTGCTGCTCGGGTGTTGGCTTTCCACGCCGGTGGTGATCACGAGGAGTAGGTGGGATGCCGGGTTAGGAGAGGGTTAGCCAGCCGCAACACTGTTGCAAAGTTTTGCATACGGTGTACGTGTGTGTGTGTCCGAGTGTTTGCGGTTGTGGGTCAGCTGTTGTGCTTGTGTGAAATCCACGTCATGAGAAAGTGCCAAAGTATCGACTCAGAAATAAAAAAGATGCCTCACTCCAGGATTATACGCGGAAGAAAACAGTAATGCAACAGAATCACTCATATTAATCGAAATTAATAAAAATAACACGCTTAAAGCACACACTAAGCTCCACGCACAAGTTACAACACGCAAATAAAGGTTGCAATAATTTACGTAGCAGCGACGTTTACAAAGCAAACGGTAACTGGATGGGGTCCCGAGAAAATGTTTCTGGTACTGAGACACATTCTTCCTCTATCGGAGAAAGTGGATTGACTAGTCGATGCATGTGTCTCTCCTGGTCGGGCCTCAGTGATCTGCCGATGGCGATATGAGGATTTAAGTCTGCGAGGCTCTGGAGATAACCCATCACGCGTTGGATCAAACTCTCTTGAGCGATGACATACTAGACAAGGTTGGTCAGGACGGGGTCTCTTTCGATTCGCACACCGGGAAACGATGTTACTCCTCTGGGAGCTGCATGGCTCGGGAAGTAATAATACCCACGCTCGCTGGCATAGGGTACCGCGAATCAAAGACGAGCAAGTGTTTCGCAAGCCGCAGCTTCCACGGCCATCTGTGGGGTTGGCATAGATTTCCCCACGAAGGAGACCTCTGTTGGGTCCTGGTCTGAGTTTACGGGAGGGATGTGCACTGCTGCCCAGTATCTCGAGGTGGATGAGGTGATCCTCGATTTGAACAGCTCGTACTGGGGTGGCTGGGTAGCGCCCATGGTACTGCAGGTAAAATCCCACAATATCTTAACAAAACTACCCGGGGTTGCATCTGGGGTTCTTAGGTAAATGCTGGGGTTCGGCATGGCGAGGAAATGGTTGTGAGGGTGATGCACAAGGTGAGAGGTGCCTGGCAAGGTCACGCGGTGGCCCTTTTTATAGCACCGGAGCTGGATCGTTTTTACCGTGGTGAAGGGTAATGAAATTTCCAGCTCTTATCCGGAAGTCAATGCCACAAATACACATATTTCACCGAGGTGACATGTTACTGTGGGGGGGGGGGGTTGTCGGGAAGGTTTTTGGTAGCTGCGCCAGGGGGTAGCAATCTCACACCGCGCACTGGGCGTTTTGCCAAGGTTATCATTAAAGCAGAGGCATGACGACAAGCAACGTTTAAACACCAGGCCACATGATTACATAGCGAGGATACACTGGGACTCGATACAGCTCGGGTTACTTAGTCTACCTCGTTTACATCCATGCGGGCGTGCCTTGTGGATGTCGAGGCTTCTACACGGGTCTCGCCGTCGGAATTGACTGGAGTGGGTTGAGGGGCTGCAGGCTCGGGGTAGCGATGGTGGCCATCTCGGGGATTGCTGGCCACAACTCCGTTGGAGTGTGTTCCCAAAATGCGACGTAGCACTTCTGGGGTTATCGCAACACCTTGGCCGATGGCTGGGGTAGACCTCAGGGGCTCGATCGGTTGTCCAAACAGCACGACTGGGTTGTCGGCGTTGGGCTCGTCCTCTCCTCTTGCCGGGGCTCGACGAACCAGCTCTCCACGAGCTGCGATGAGATCAATTGTGACCTGCTCGCACAGTTCTTCCAGTGCACTTACATAGCGCACCAGGTGCAACAATGCAGGATCTGTCTCATGATCTCCGTTGGCAACTTGGGTTGGTCTACCATACCCTTCACGCCTGGGGTAGTAGTGGAACGAGCGACAGTCAACTCTTGGCGACAAGTGCCAGAGATGAACTATAGCTTCTCGAGCAGCTAGCTGGATGGCTTGTGGCTCAAAGGAAGTGGTCCTTCCGGTGAACCTGTAGGGGCGTTCGGGTGCGAGACCCCTACCATAGATGTGTACAGTGGCCCAGAATTGACGGCTTTCACCGCTTACGGGCCCTTGGTACACAACATATTCTGGGGGTTCTTCTAATGCATAGGCATGACGGGTGAGGTTTGCGAGTATTGTCACAAAACCTCCAAGGTTGGTCGCTGTGGTCTCATGGTGCACAATAGGACCAGGCATTGTGGCTTGGGTTAGGATAGCGGCCGGGCTGTGCTGGGTTGAGACTAGCGTGCCCTTTTTATAGAAAAAAGGGGTCGGAGTCTTCCTTCGCACGCTTGCGAGAAAGGACTATTTAGGGGGCCGGTCACTGGCGCGTGATCGACGGCTAGGCTGGTAGGTTGGGCACTCACTGCAAAAAGGTGTCGGGTCACTGTGGGGCTATCTTGCAGGAGGAGCTTGGCTGCGGGTTTGGTTATGGCTCGGTGGTTTGGCATGCCTAAGTTTATTGACCTGGCTAGGATAGGATTAGCCAATGGTCAGCCTGGCTCTGATACCAAGTCTGTCGCGACCGGTTTTCCAGACATTAAATTCCAGAAAATGGCCGTCGAGCTCATCAGCCCCAGGATTACTGTTAGCTGATGAGGCACCAACTTGTTACAGAAATTCCAAGCAAAGGTACAAAATATGTAGTACAAGACCATTGTGGCCTATGAGTACAACAAATGGTTTCTAGTGGTTGAGGGCGGAAGCGGTTTGTGGATCACCACGGCTGGGGGACTCCATTTCCCACGGGAACAGCTAACCAGGTTAACTCCTATCCTCACGAGGCTGCTATCACCGTTGCTTAGGTTCCGAGGCTGTCGTCGCAACGCTCCTCTCCAAGCAAGCAATCTGGCCAAGACAATAGCCAGGGACAAGCCAGTGAGTACTTTGAATGTACTCGCAAACATTAAGAACATAGATATAATATAGCCGTTGATGCTCATGCTTTGCAATGTCCTTATACTCACTTAGTTAGTCATAAATAATTATCTTGGTGCATGTAAAACAAGTTGTTCATATGCAACCGGAAATTTATGCAATGGCCACATAGGGGTAATAAATGATGGGTGCCAAGCGAGGGTCTGAATGACTCCTCAAGCGGAAAAATGCGGAATAATAATAATACCACAGTCGGGCGTCTGGGCGACACCACATAAAGGGCTTTAAAAGAAATGCCGCAGTCGGGCGTCTGAGCGACACCACAGAAAGGGCTTTAAAAGAAATGCCACAGTCGGGCGTCTGAGCGACACCACAGAAAGGGGTTTTAAAGAAATGCCACAGTCCGGCGTCTGAGCGACACCACAAAAAGGGCTTTTAAAGAAATGCCACAGTCGGGCGTCTGAGCGACACCACAGAAAGGGGTTTTAAAGAAATGCCACAGTCGGGCGTCTGAGCGACACCACAGAAAGGGCTTTAAAAGAAATGCCACAGTCGGGCGTCTGAGCGACACCACAGAAAGGGGTTTTAAAGAAATGCCACAGTCGGGCGTCTGAGCGACACCACAGAAAGGGCTTTAAAAGAAATGCCACAGTCGGGCGTGTGAGCGACACCACAGAAAGGGCTTTAAAAGAAATGCCACAGTCGGGCGTCTGAGCGACACCACAGAAAGGGCTTTTAAAGAAATGCCACAGTCGGGCGTCTGAGCGACACCACAGAAAGGGCTTTAAAAGAAATGCCACAGTCGGGCGTCTGAGCGACACCACAGAAAGGGCTTTTAAAAGAAATGCCACAGTCGGGCGTCTGAGCGACACCACAGAAAGGGCTTTAAAAGAAAATAATCATCGGGAAATGTCCCGGAGGTAGAACCATCCCAGAGATATTCGATGATAACAATAATATCACGGGTTAGTCAACAATAGTAATAATCATAATCATCACTAGTCCCAAGTAGTAGTTCCGGTTCTGGTTTAACAGTTTCACCTCCGAAGACCGACACTAAAACCGACGCTTGACCCATCCCATACTGTAGTCCTTAACCATGGACACGGCTATTCGAATAGGTTTAATCTCTGCAGAGGGTGTACTCTTTACCCACGAGTAACGGATTCCTTTAGTCCATCGGGACTAATTCCGCCTACGGCTTTTTAGTTGAAAACACGCCTAACTTGCACACACCAGCTTAACTCATTGGTGTCTGGAATCACCCACGACACTTGTCAAGCAAAACTCTAAGTGGGGAGGCTACAACCTCGCGTAGCATGGGATCAAATTTATATCGCGCGCTCTAAGGGGTGGCCTCCCCTCTCGGTCCCAACCGGAAACACCCATGCCCCCTGAAATTTTAAACTTGTCAAATAATGCGTATATATTAGTAAACATAGGAAGAGACAATTCCTAAATGAAAACTAAACATTGTAATACCTAAGTACTTGAATATTCTATTCATGAGTAATGGAATAAAAAGACAGTGGATGTTAGCTTAGCCGAATAAATGTAAATGTCTGCACATTGAAAACAATACGTACGCAATATGGACCATGCCAACAAAGCGATATCAACTTTTATCAAGCCTTTTTTGTAAGGGCATTCAAACGGCATGTTGGTATGCACATTTTCTTAGATTTTTTTATCTGTACATTATTGGTAATATTGGGAGTGCAAGCACGATGTCCATTGTCCAGTATTCTGGAAGCAAACAATCAAAATACGGGAAAAGGATAACTCACTTAATTACAAAACACATATAGTCTAGATAAGCAAACATAGGAAAGGGAAAACTACTTGAAGTTGTAAATAATATGAAGGGGCAACAACCCATGTTTAAGCATTATATGCAAGTGCTCACCATGGTTCATTTGAGTGCTCCAAATCAACCAATAGGGCACACAGAGTACAGTGCAGCTAAAAACAAACACATATGCTCTTACTTGTTTTTTTTTCCTTATCAAGGAAATGAACTATCTGGCTCCACCTCCATCAGATTTTGAAACCTCACTCATCACCTAAGGTCACCATGGCACAAGCAAAAGTTGACTTATTTATTGGCGGCATCACACCATGATACATACATGAAGCAATATTGTGGAAACTTTATCTTCCAATAATTACTCCGTGATTCATCCATGTTTCACTTTATCTTCTTATGTCTCTTGATCCTGCACCATACCATGAGCCACCATAGTTTACCGCCATCTACAATGGAATAAAGCCAAACAGGTTAATCATAATAAATATTTGTGGAACCAATCAACTTTATGGGTTATTAAGTCCATCATTAATTACTCAAGCAGGAACCAATATTTTTTGCTCATGCTCATTCTCCTTTCGTCTCATTTTCTGGGTACCATGTGGTGGAAAAAAATTGTTTTCCCTCGAAAACGGATTTACTTTTTTACCTATAATGATACTATTAACTTTTTTTGTCTATGAACCGGATGTTCATGTCGGTGCGTAAACATGTGATTCGAGTAGGCATTGCATATCAACCTTTTCTCATGTGTCCTCTTGACTAAAAACTAAAAGGTAGGCATGCACATGCAAGGAGAAGATGCAATGATGGGCGTCCTAGATGATTTTAGAATAGATCAAGCAGATGCTTCAACTTGTGGTTGTCGTTGACACTACATACTTTGCCTTTCAACCCCCATGAGGCCAAACTGTGTATTGCATCATTCTTTGCTTGGCGCATTCCTTTCCATGGAATATGTCACAAGGAGAAAGGACGTGGGGCTAATTAGTCAGTTCCTATTAATAGGTTTTGGCCTTGTCACACCAGCGCGTACTTTAGTTTGGTCATTCCGCTAGATGTTAGAAAGATGTAGCTCTTAATAGGCAATAGGGCCCAAGGAATAATGGAACATGATGCTTGCTTTTTTTTCATGCGTCCATTTTTCATGGGAGAATACATGCATGCATATACATCATGGTATCTTCCCACATAGTACCTAGATTTTTACCATCACGTCCTAGTCCCATGCTATCTATTTTTTCTTTTGTGGAGTCCCACGATATTCATTTTCTGGGAAAGAGTCCCACGCTAGTTGAATGCATCTGCCCGCCTAGTACCCTAGTTGTTTTAGCAGCACATCCTAGTACCATGATGTTTTATTTTTTCATGTAGTTTCATGCTAGTTTTTTCTTTTGAGGAAAGAGTCCACGCTAGCTATTTCTAGGGAGAGTCCCACGTTCTTTTTCTATCGAATAGGAAAACTTCGACCCTAGTATTTTTTTCACGCTATGGATTTTTCTATTGTATAGTCAAAGATCCACGCTAGCTTTTTTGAGACAACAGTCCCGCGCTAATTGTTCGCATGCTAGTTCTCTTTCTCATATTGAAACGTGAATGCAATGGTTTCTTTTCTAATGGAATTGGTAGGTAATTTTTCCACTTAAAACTAATCTAACGGCCCTTGTATTTTAGTCCATAAATTAAATGCTTGGATTTCTCTATTCTTTTTGGGATTTTCTAGCCTGTTTCTCTTTTTTTCTGGAGTGCACCGCATGCCTTAGTTATGTTCCGGCTCTCGATGCTAGTCACACGCCTAGAAGGTGCTGGCTCCTAACATGTACATGGCTCGTAGACAAAGTACACTATGCCGGTGCTATTGCTTGTCGTGCCTCATAGGACGGAATATAATATTAGCATGCCGAGCAGGAAAGTGTCCGTGACATGAGGTATTTGTGATTTTTAATTTATTTTCTGATTTCTTATGTACGTGGGAGTATTGATCCAAGTAGACTTGCCGAAGCAGTCAAGCACCATCCGTTGATGAAATGTTTTTTATGTGGGAAAATATTGATGACAAATTGGGACATGCAATCACGCATGGATCTTTGTTTTATTCCTTTCTTGTGGAGTAGATCACACATGCAAGATCCCTGTCCAAAATATTGTTGGCTATTTTCTCCAGGTAAGATTTTTTTTTGACGTACATACATGTGTCAAAAAAATCTTCAAGCATGAGTTAACGTGCAAGTTGGTTACCCTTTTTAGGTGACAGATCCCTTTTTTTGCTTTGACGTGCATGCATGAGTTTTTTTTGTGTGGTGACGTGCATGCATGAGTTAACTTGCCAAAATTGGTCACGATTCTTTAGGTTAGCCCTCTTTTTCTTACGTGCATGGATGAGTAAACGTGACCAAGTTAGTTTCTTTTTTGAGGTGGAATATTTTTTTTTGAACGTGCATGCATGTGAGAGATCTAAATCATGGGCATGAATCTATATGCATGTCAGCTTGGTTTGGACCCACCATATTATGGTACGCAGATCAAACGGATAGAGATTAAAAATAATAACTGATCTATCCAATCAAGGGTCAATATTTTCTGATTAACGTGGAATTTTTTAGCATAATTCTCTTTCTTCTGGTTAACCCGTCAAGTACTTTTTATATATAATAGATGAAATCTTATCGTCTTGTGCAAAGGGTGTTTATAGTTACTATGATATAGAACAAATTGAAGAATTTGTTGCTTTTAAGGGTGCTTATGAAGTTGCTTCTTTGATTGAAAAGTATGATATTACTCTCTATGAATCTGAAAATTTTGACATACTTAAATATTGCTATGAAAATTATGCTCATAATGTCTATGTCAAAGAATTTATTGAGAGAATGACCGTTGCTTTCGAAGAAAATAATGATATGCATGAATCTATAGATAATGATGATTCCGATGATCTGATTGAAATATCCCTTGATGAACATGATGCTTGCTATTCTTGTGGCCATGATGCCAATATTTATGAAGATGAATTTGTTATAGTTCCTTATGTTAAACATGAGATCGTTGCTATTGTACCCATACTTGGTAGTTCCTTCTATGAAAAACATGGTTGCAATGATGTTACAATAAATTCGCTTGATGTCAATTGTGCTAATAATAAGCAAAACCCTAAGCTTGGGGATGCTAATTTTGCTTTGTCTACTACTTGTTGCAATGATCATGACTGGGGTGATTCTTCTTATGATCTTGAAAATTTATTTAAGCCCCATGATGAATATGAGATTGATAATAATGTTTGCAATAATATTGAAAGTGGATTTGGAAGAGTGTCAACTTTAGATCCCACATATTTGGAGAATGTTCAATCTTATGATATTTTTGATAAAAGTGGGTTTGGAGAGGTCACGACTTTAGTTAATGATAATCCCACTATTTTGGAAGAGTGTCAACTTCGCATGCATGTGGATCGTGTTGAGAATATGTTATGTGATAGCTATTTTGTTGAATTTGCCTATGATCCTACATGTAATTATTAGGAGAGAGGAAAATATGGTTGTATAAACTTTTATCTTACTAATTTACCTCTCGTCATGTTGAGATTGATATCGTCTCTTTCTTCTTCCTTGCATATGCTAATTCTTGCTGGCTATGATGATTTGTTTGCCTATAAGATGCCTATGCATAGGAAGTATGTTAGACTTAGATGTGTTTTTCACATGCTTCATGATGCTCTCTTTATGTTTCAGTTGCTATCTTTCATGTGAGCATCATTATCAATGCCTAGCTAGGGGCGTTAAACGATAGCGCTTGTTGGGAGGCAACCCAATTTTATTTTTGTTCCTGTTTAGTAATAAATATTTCATCTAGCCTCTGATTAGATGTGGTTTTATGTTTTAATTAGTGTTTGTGCCAAGTAAAACCTATAGGATCTTCTTGGGTGATAATTATTTGATCTTGCTGAAAAAGACAGTAACTTTCTGCTCACGAAAACAATTGTTAAAAATCACCAGAAAGTGATAAAATACTGATTCCAATTGCAGTAGATCAATGAACAAATTTTTTAGGTTGTCCTATTTTGGCAGAAATTTTTATTTAAAGAAGTTTGCTTTTGATACAGATTACTACAGATTGTTCTGTTTTTGACAGATTCTGTTTTTCGTGTGTTGTTTGCTTATTTTGATGAATCTATGGCTAGTATCGGGGGGTATGAACCATAGAGAAATTGCAATACAGTAGGTTTAACACCAATATAAATAAATAATGAGTTCATTACAGTACCTTAAAGTGGTGGTTAGTTTTATTTCGCTAACGGAGCTCATGAGATTTTCTGTTGAGTTTTGTGTTGTGAAGTTTTCAAGTTTTTGGGTAAAGATTTGATGGATTTTGTAACAAGGAGTGGCAAGAGCCTAAGATTGGGGATGCCCAAGGCACCCCAAGGTAAAATTCAAGGACAACCAAAAGCCTAAGCTTGGGGATGCGCTGGAAGGCATCCCCTCTTTCGTCTTAATCTATCGGTAACTTTACTTGATGCTATAGTTTTATTCACCACATAATATGTGTTTTTATTGGAGCGTCTTGTATGATTTGAGTCTTTACTTTTTAGTTTACCACAATCATCCTTGATGTACACACCTTTTGGAGAGACGCACATGAATCGGAATTTATTAGAATACTCTATGTGCTTCACTTATATCTTTTGAGCTAGATAATTTTGCTCTAGTGCTTTGCTTATATCTTTTAGAGCACGGTGGTGGTTTATTTTATAGAAATTATTGATCTCTCATGCTTCACTTAAATTATTTTGAGAGTCTTTTACAACAGCATGGTAATTTGCTTTGGTTAAAATTTTAGTCCTAAAGTGATGAGCATCCAAGATAGGTATAATAAAAACTATCATATAAAGTGCATTGAATATTATGAGAAGTTTGATTCTTTATGATTGTTTTGAGATATGAAGATGGTGATATTAGAGTCATGCTAGTTGAGTAGTTGTGAATTTGAGAAATACTTGTGTTAAAGTTTGTGATTCCCGTAGCATGCACGTATGGTGAACCGTTATGTGATGAAGTCGGAGCATGATTTATTTATTGATTGTCTTCCTTATGAGTGGCGGTCGGGGACGAGCGATGGTCTTTTCCTACCAATCTATCCCCCTAGGAGCATGCGCATAATACTTCGTTTCGACAAGTAATAGATTTTTGCAATAAGTATGTGAGTTCTTTATGACTAATGTTGAGTCCATGGATTATACACACTCTCACCCTTCCACCATTGCTAGCCTCTCTAATACTGCGCACCTTTCGCCGGTATCATACACCCACCATATACCTTCCTAAAACAGCCACCATACCTACCTATTATGGCATTTCCATAGCCATTCCGAGATATATTTCCATGCAACTTTCCACCGTTCCGTTTATTATGACACGCTCCATCATTGTCATATTGCTTTGCATGATCATGTAATTGACATCGTATTTGTGGCAAAGACACCATTCATGATTTTCATACATGTCACTCTTGATTCATTGCATATCCCGGTACACCGTCGGAGGCATTCACATAGAGTCATATTTTGTTCTAAGTATTGAGTTGTAAGTAAATAAAAGTGTGATGATCGTCATTATTAGAGCATTGTCCCAACTGAGGAAAGGATGATGGAGACTATGATTCCCCCACAAGTCGGGATGAGACTCCAGACTAAAAAAAGAGGCCATAAAAAAGAGAGAAAGGCCCAAACAAAACAAATGAGAGAAAAAGAGAGAAGGGACAATGTTACTATCCTTTTACCACACTTGTGCTTCAAAGTAGATCCGTGATCTTCATGATAGAGAGTCTCCTATGTTATCACTTTCATATACTAGTGGGAATTTTACATTATAGAACTTGGCTTGTATATTCCAATGATGGGCTTCCTCAAAATGCCCTAGGTCTTCGTGAGCAAGCGAGTTGGATGCACACCCACTTAGTTTCTTAGTTGAGCTTTCATACACTTATATCTCTAGTGCATCCGTTGCATGGCAATCCCTACTCACTCACATTGATATCTATTGATGGGCATCTCCATAGCCCGTTGATACGCCTAGTTGATGTGAGACTTTCTTCTCCTTTTTGTCTTCTCCACAACCACCATTCTATTCCACATATAGTGCTATGTCCATGGCTCACGCTCATGTATTGTGTGAAGATTGAAAAAGTTTGAGAACATCGAAAGTATGAAACAATTGCTTGGCTTGTCATCGGGGTTGTGCGTGATTTAAATATTTTGTGTGATGAAGATAAAGCATAGCCAGACTATATGATTTTGTAGGGATAATTTTGTTTTTCCATGTTATTTTGAGAAGACATGATTGCTTTATTAGTATGCTTGAAGTATTATTATTTTTATGTCAATATTAAACTTTTGTCTTGAATCTTTCAGATCTGTGTTGGGGAACGTTGCAGAAAACAAAAATTTTCCTACGGTTTCACCAAGATCTATCTATGAGTTCATGTAGCAACGAGTATTCAGATTGCATCTACATACCTTTGTAGATCGCGAGCGGAAGCGTTCACTAGAACGTGGATGATGGAGTCGTACTCGCCGTGATCCAAATCACCGATGACCGAGTGCCGAACGGACGGCACCTCCGCGTTCAACACACGTACGGAGCGGATGACGTCTCCTCCTTCTTGATCCAGCAAGGGGGAAGGAGAGGTTGAGGAAGATGGCTCCAGCAGCAGCACGATGGTGTGGTGTTGGTGGAGAAGCAGTACTCCGGCAGGGCTTCGCCAAGCACGTGACGGAGGAGGAGAGGTGTTGCAGGGGAGAGGGAGGCGCCAAGATGCAAGGGTGCGGCTGCCCCCTCCCTTCCCCCTTTATATAGGCCCCTGGGGGGGGCGCCGGCCCTTGGAGATTGGATCTCCCAAGGGGGGCGGCGGCCAGGGGGGTGGAGTAACCCCCAAGGCAAGTGGGGCGCCCCCACCCTAGGGTGTCAACCCTAGGCACATGGGGTGGGCCAAGGGGGGCGCACCGGCCCACTATGGGCTGGTTCCCCCTCCCACTTCAGCCTATGGGGCCCTTCGGGATGGGTGGCCCCACCCGGTGGACCCCTGGGACCCATCCGGTGGTCACGGTACAATACCGGTGACCCCCGAAACCATTCCGATGGCCGAAACTGCACTTCCTATATATTATTCTTTACCTCTGGACCATTCCGGAACTCCTCGTGACGTCCGGGATCTCATCCGAGACTCCGAACAACTTTCGGATTACTGCATATACATATCTTTACAACCCTAGCGTCACCGAACCTTAAGTGTGTAGACCCTACGGGTTCGGGAGACATGCAGACATGACCGAGACGCCTCTCCGGCCAATAACCAACAACGGGATCTGGATACCCATGTTGGCTCCCACATACTCCTCGATGATCTCATCGGATGAACCACGATGTCGAGGATTCAATTAATCCCGTATGCAATTCCCTTTGTCAATCGGTATTTTACTTGCCCGAGATTCAATCGTCGGTATCCCAATACCTCGTTCAATATCGTTACCGGCAAGTCACTTTACTCGTACCGTAATGCATGATCCCGTGATCAAACACTTTGATCACATTGAGCTCATTATGATGATGCATTACTGAGTGGGCCCGGTGATACCTCTCCGTCATACGGAGTGACAAATCCCAGTCTCGATCGTGTCAACCCAACAGACACTTTCGGAGATACCCGTAGTATACCTTTATAGTCACCCAGTTACGTTGTGACGTTTGGCACACCCAAAGCACTCCTACGGTATCCAGGAGTTACACGATCTCATGATCTTGTGCTTATTCTTAGGATTGGGTCTTGTCCATCACATCATTCTCCTAATGATGTGATCTCGTTATCAATGACATCCAATGTCCATAGTCAGGAAACCATGACTATCAGTTGATCAACGAGCTAGTCAACTAGAGGCTTACTAGGGACATGTTGGTGTCTATGTATTCACACATGTATTACGATTTCCGGATAACAAAATTATAGCATGAATAAAAGAAAATTATCATGAACAAGGAAATATAATAATAATGCTTTTATTATTGCCTCTAGGGCATATTTCCAACAGTCTCCCACTTGCACTAGAGTCAATAATCTAGTTACATTGTGATGAATCGAACACCCATAGAGTTCTGGTGTTGATCATGTTTTGCTCTAGGGAGAGGTTTAGTCAACGGATCTGCGACATTCAGATCCGTGTGCACTTTACAAATTTCTATGTCTCCATCTTGAACATTTTCACGAATGGAGTTGAAGCGACGCTTGATGTGCCTGGTCTTCTTGTGAAACCTGGGCTCCTTGGCAAGTGCAATAGCTCCAGTGTTGTCACAGAAGAGTTTAATTGGCCCCAACGCATTGGGTATGACTCCTAGGTCGGTGATGAACTCCTTCACCCAAATTGCTTCATGCGCTGCCTCCGAGGCTGCCATGTACTCCGCTCCACATGTAGATCCCGCCACGACGCTCTGCTTGCAGCTGCACCAGCTTACTGCTCAACCATTCAACATATACACGTATCCGGCTTGTGACTTAGAGTCATCCAGATCTATGTCGAAGCTAGCGTCGACGTAACCCTTTACGACGAGCTCTTCGTCACCTCCATAAACGAGAAACATGTCCTTAGTCCTTTTCAGGTACTTCAGGATATTCTTGACCGCTGTCCAGTGTTCCTTGCCGGGATTACTTTGGTACCTTCCTACCAAACTTACGGCAAGGTTTACATCAGGTCTGGTACACAGCATGGCATACATAATAGACCCTATGGCTGAGGCATAGGGGATGACACTCATCTCTTCTATATCTTCTGCCGTGGTCGGGCATTGAGCTGAGGTCAATTTCACACCTTGCAACACATGCAAGAACCCTTTCTTGGACTGATCCATATTGAACTTCTTCAATATCTTTTGAAGGTATGTGCTTTGTGAAAGACCTATGAGGCGTCTTGATCTATCTCTATAGATCTTGATGCCTAATATATAAGCACCTTCTCCAAGGTCCTTCATTGAAAAACTCTTATTCAAGTAGGCCTTAATGCTTTCCAAAAGTTCTATATCATTTCCCATCAAAAGTATGTCATCTACATATAATATGAGAAATGCTACAAAGCTCCCACTCACTTTCTTGTAAGCGCAGTCTTCTCCATAAGTGTCGGAGTAATGGGCCACGGGTAGGCTAACCCGAGACCCAGAACCTTTCAAGACATCGGGGCAGGCTTCGCCCCTCAAGAATCCCAAGACGAAGGGCTGACTCTGGGAGTCGGCTGCAGCATCACCGACTACCCGCTCACGGCCGAATCCCAGAGACGGCTACCCTCTGCCTTTAGGGAAGCCGACTATGGGGAGTCGGCCCGCGGCTTCACCACCCTCTGCCTTCGAGAAGAAGGACGAGACGGGGGATGGCCGGAGTACGGCCCTCCCCCACCCTGATTACCAAGGGCAGGTATGGCTACAATACGTCGTACCGGAGGAGATCTCCGTCCGGCGCGGCACTGTTGCCATGACGGCCCTGACGTCTGCCCCAGCGGCGAAACCCTGTTCCCACGTTGGCCCGCCTGTATGGCCTGGAGACGGCGGGTCCCGCTAGTCAGCCTCCGAGAGAGCGCCCGAAGATGGACCTCGTGGGAGTCGGCCTCCGAGAGTCGGCCCATTCCTCCCACGGGCCCCGCACGCCATTAACTAGATAGGATGGGGAGTGTCGACAGTGATTGCCCGCCAGGCGGCGGCACTGCTGCCATGACCCCACGACCAGGCCAACGTCATCAGAGGCATGGCTACAGTGATCAGGTCAGTCGGCGGGGCCCACCAGTGGCGGGCCCCAGTAGTCGGCAGAGAAGACGGCGACCTGAGAGACAGACGGCTGGGACCCACGCCCAGCCGGATTACCATTGTACCCCCAGGGGGTAGGCCTATATAAACCCCCGGAGCACCCATGCAAAGGGTTGGATCCTTTTAGCACTAGGCCAGAAACATAAGAGGGAGAGAGCTAGCCTTGCCCTCTCCTACCTCCCGAACACAGCTCGAGGAGCAACTTTGTATACACATTGCCATAGTGATCATGTGGAGACCCTGCAGAGCAGCAGTAGGGGTATTATCTCCTCGGAGAGCCCCGAAGCTGGGTAAGATTCGCCGGCGTGCATGTCTACGCCTCATCCCGCTTCCAGGCACCGGCGACGTTCTACTCGCTCCCACCGTGATAAGCCAGCCTTTGGCATATGTCGCATCCAACCCCAGACATTTGGCGCCCACCGTGGGGCAAGGTGCACCGTCGTCCGGAGATCTGTTCTGGACGGGAACCCTGTTCCTCCCTGGCGAGCGTAGCCAGCCCGGCACGCCGGAGGGAGTCTGCGCCGACGCGCTGCACGGCGCTGAGATCGCCTGCGCTTGCCAGCTGCCTCGCCGAACTTGTCGGCGAGGTTCACCTCTCTGACGAGCCTGCGTCCGACACAGGCACCAACGGCCCCGAGAGCCTTCTCGCGGGCCTCCTCGACGAACTCCATGTTGTCGGCGAGCCTGCCGCTGACCTGGAGTCCGCAGGCTCCACCGACCCGATGCTGGTCGATTCTGACACCGCGTCACTCGATTTGTTCCCCACCAACGTTTTAGTCTACGACGAGCCGCTCCCTCGCGCAGAGAGCGGCGGGAGCACCGTCACAGAAGTTCTCATCATTGGCGAGCACTCCGACGGAAGGGCTCACGACCTGCTCGACGCGGCACTACAAGACCTGGATGCGCCCATTCCAGAGGACGCTGACGCCGAGACACTGGAGGCACGCCGCCTCCAGCTCGTCGAAGGCGCCAAGAAGCTGGCAAGCATGAGACGCTTGTCAGAGGCCTACCAGCATGAAATGGATCGCGCTGTGGGCGGCTCGCCAGCCCCAACGGGGCCTAGCCGCCTAGGCGCGGTCCGACAACGCGGCGCGGACATCGCCAGCATGTTCGAGGCCAATCGCTCCGTATACGCCACGCCCGTAGAGAACCTCCGAGCCGCCCAGGCGGCAGCGGACGAGTTGGACAACCTCGAAGGCGAAGAGCGCCGCCTCATGACGGAGCGAGTCCAGCGACTCCTCGACGCGGCTACCACGCAGAACGCGGCCGGTTGCCGCACAGAGGCGCCGTAGCAGCAGAACGAAGACCTACCACCCCGCCGAGACCAAGGCGCGACGTCTCGGATGCCGACTGGCGGCGTCCGCGGAAGAAAAGACAAGGATCCGGCTGCCAGCTGCAGTCGGACCCACATCACCATCGAGCGCGACCAAGATGGCCGCCCAAGAGCTGTGGAGCGGCGGGACGACTATGTACCTCGTGCGCCTCGCAGAGAAAGGCGAGTCTCCCCGCCGCCCGTTGAGCATCCGACTCTCGGAGGTCGCCTCGGCCGCCGAGAGGGAGTCGGAGAGAACGATGCCCGCCACCGGATTGACCGACTCTACCGATCCCTGGCGCTGGAAGAGGAAGACGAGTTGGGTCCGTCGTGCTTCGGCCCCCGCATTCGAGATGAGCCCTTTCCCAAAGGGTTCACTCTCCCCAGAGACACTCCCAAGTACACCGGCTCCGTGAAGCCGGAAGATTAGCTGGTTGACTACTCCACAGTCGTCAGCATAGCAAACGGCAACAAGCGTGTCGCTGTTAAGTACGTTCCACTCATGCTCCAGGGCACGGCCCGGACATGGTTGAACAGCCTGAAACCCCGCAGCATCAACAGCTGGGTCGACTTCACCGAAGCTTTCGTCCGCAACTTCATGAGCACGTACAAGGGACCTCCCAAGCCTCGCCAACTCTCCTTGTGCATGCAGGGCCCCAACGAGTCGACTCGCGACTACCTCACGCGTTGAGCCGAGCTCCGCTACTCCTGCGAGGGCGTGCGCGAGGTGTAGGCCATCGAGCACTTCACCGCCGGGTGCAGAGAAGGCACCCTCCTCAAGCACAAGCTCCTCTGCAATGAGCCAGAGACTCTGGACGAGCTGCTGATCATAGCAGACAAGTACGCCACGGCCGACTCTTCCATGAAGACGGAGATCCAAGTTAGCACGGCTGGCAAAGTGGCCCCTCAGGCTCCCAGGACTCCGGCTGTGGACACCAATCGGCGGCAACAGCAGAACGATCACAAGCGCAAGGCCCCGCAGCCGGCTTCCAGTAGCCGGCAGGTGGCGACAGTTGAAGATCAGCAGCCGGAGGGGCAGCCTCCGCCCAAGCGGCAGAAGGGCGGCAAGTCCAACTGGTTGCCAGCTTTCTCCTACGAGTAGACTCTGGATGGCCCATGCAAGTTTCACAGCGGCGTAAAGCCGTCGAATCACACCACCCGAAAGTGTCACTGGCTTACCAGGATCGCCAAGGGAGACGGCCTCCTGCCTCCTCCGCCTGCTGGGCAGCCGCCTCCGCCTCCACCCTAGCAGCCGGCTGTCAGGACAGTCGGCGCAGTGCAAGACGAGTATCCATAAGAGCATGGGGCCTATGTGGTGTTCACCAGTATGGCAGACGACAAGCGCAGCAAGCGGCTACAGCGGCAAGAAGTGAACGCAGTGGCGTCAGATACTCCAGAATTCATGCATTGGTCCGAGAAGCCTATCAGCTGGAGCAGAGCAGATCACCCAGAGGTGATGCCAAACCCGGGTTCCTACGCCCTGGTCCTGTATGCCACCTTTGCCACTGATAGGCGGGCAGCTCGCTTCTCGCGAGTCTTGATAGATGGAGGCAGCAGTATCAACATCCTGTATAAGGATACCATGGAGAAACTAGGAATCAAGCAAAGACAGCTTCAGAGCAGCCGGACTGTATTCCATGGCATTGTCCCTGGCCTTTCCTGCTCCCCAATCGGCAAGATTTTGATAGATGTCCTCTTTGGAGACAAGGATCATTTTCGCCGAGAGCCAGTCTGGTTTGAAGTGGTGGACCTTGAGAGCCCATACCATGCACTGCTTGGCCGACCTGCACTGGCCAAGTTCATGGCGGTCCCCCACTACGCTTACCTCAAGATGAAGATGCCAAGTTCCAAGGGAATGCTGACCGTAGCCAGCGACTACAGAAAGTCGTCCGCTTGCGCGGCCGAGAGCAGTCGGTTGGCCGAGTCCCTGGTCATTGCAGCAGAGAAGCGACTTCTTGACAGGGTTGTGGCAATGGCTGGCAAGCAGCCAGAGATGTCGCCCAACCCCAAGGAGTCGGAAGCTGAGGGCTCGTTCAAACCGGCCAAGGAGACGAAGAAAATACCATTGGACCCAGAGCACCCGGAGAGGTACGCTGTCATAGGTGCAAACCTTGACAGCAAATAGGAAGGCGAGCTCGTCGATTTCCTCCATGAGAATCGGGACATCTTCGCATGGTCCCCCAAAGACATGCCAGGTGTACCGACGGAATTCGCCGAGCACAAGTTACATGTTCGGTCTGATGTGAAGCCCGTCAGGCAGCCCTTGCGCCGCCTGTCGGAAGGGAAAAGAAGAGTTGTTGGAGAGGAGATAGCCCGACTCCTTGCGGCCGGCTTCATCATGGAAGTATTTTTTCCAGAGTGGCTAGCAAACTCGGTCTTGGTGTTGAAGAAGAACAAGCAGTGGCGGATGTGTATTGACTATACAAGCCTCAACAAAGCTTGCCCCAAGGATCCGTTTGCTCTGCCAAGAATTGATCAGGTGATAGACTCCACAGCCGGATGCGAGCTGTTGAGCTTCTTAGATGCCTATTCAGGGTATCACCAGATCAAGCTGAACCCGGCAGATAGATTGAAGACCGCCTTCATCACGCCGTTTGGAGCCTTCTGCTACCTGACCATGACGTTCGGCTGAAGGAATGCCGGCGCCACCTTTCAGCGTTGCATGCAGAAGTGCCTCCTCAAGCAACTCGGCAGAAATGCCCACGTCTACGTGGATGATGTGGTGGTGAAGACGGAAAAGCGCGGAACTCTGCTAGAAGACCTCAAGGAAACCTTTGAGAACCTCCGCCGATTCCAGATCAAGCTTAACCCTGAGAAGTGCGTTTTCGGAGTACCAGCCGGCCAGCTTCTTGGCTTCCTGGTCTCTGAACGCGGCATAGAGTGCAATCCCGTGAAGATCAAGGCCATCGAGAGGATGGAGGTACCTAGCCAACTGTTGGATGTGCAGAAGTTCGCTGGCTGCCTAGCATCCATCAGCCGGTTCATCAGTCGGCTGGGCGAGAAAGCTCTCCCTTTGTACCAGCTCATGAAGAAGACCAATTTTTTCGAATGGAACCACAAGGCAGATGAGGCCTTTCTCCAGCTGAAGAAGATGCTGGTTACTCCCCCTGTGTTGGCGGCTTCGACTCCCAAAGAGCCCATGTTCCTATACATCGCCGCCACCAACCGGGTAGTCAGCACAGTCATTGTAATTGAGCGCAAGGAGGAAGGCAAGGCACTACCTGTCCAGAGACCGGTATATTACCTGAGCGAAGTGCTGTCAGCCTCCAAGCAGAACTACCCCCACTACCAGAAGATGTGCTACGACATGCACTTTGCCGCCAAGAAGCTGAAGCCTTACTTCCAAGAGCATCCAATCACTATGGTCTGCACAGCCCCACTAGCCGAGATCATCGGAAGCCGAGATGCGTCTGGCCGAGTGGCCAAATGGGCCATAGATTTGGCACCCTACACGATCTACTATCAACCCCGCACCGCCATCAAGTCGCAGGCACTGGCCGACTTCCTCGTCGACTGGGCCGAGACCCAGTACCTGCCTCCAGCGCCTGACTCCACCCATTGGCGGATGCATTTCGATGGCTCCAAGATGCGAACCAGCTTGGGAGCCGGCGTTGTTCTCACTTCTCCCAAAGGCGACAAGCTCAAGTATGCGCTGCAGATCCATTTCGCCGCCTCCAACAACGTCACCGAATACGAGGCGCTCATTCATGGGCTCCGGCTTGCCAAAGAACTTGACATTCGCCGGATCCTATGCTATGGCGACTCCGACTTGGTGGTACAGCAGTCATCTGGCGACTGGGATGCCAAGGACGCAAACATGGCAAGCTACCGCTTCCTCGTGCAGCAACTCAGCGGATATTTTGAGGGGTGCGAGTTCCTCCACGTGCCAAGAAACGACAACAACCAAGCAGATACTTTGGCACGAATCGGCTCCACCCGGCAAGCAATACCATCTGGCGTCGCTCTTCAGCGCCTCCTCAAGCCATCCATCAAGCCTTCACCAGAGTCAGATTCCATTTTTGTGTCGGCTCCCCCTGAAGAAGTCGGATCCGACTCAAGAGCTTCAGCAGACGGCACAAAAACCTTTGCAAACAACTCCAAGAATGCTGCAGTCAAAGCCGGCCCGAGGACTTCAGAACACGGCCCGGGGACTGCGGCGACCAGAGAAAAGACTCCAGAACTTGGACCGGGGACTGCACCAGTCGGCCCGGGGACTTCGTTGATCCAGCAAGCGGCCGCAGACTCCAGCCCGCCGCCTCCCAGCCCAGCTGCCTGCGTCCAAGTCGCGGTTCTGACAGTCGAAGAGATAGCCGCACCATCATGGGCACAACCTATCCTCAAATTTCTGGTAAACAAGGAGCTGCCGACTGACGAAACTTTGGCTCAGCAAATACAACGCCGGGCGGCAGCATATACCATAGTCAACAGAGAGCTGGTCAGGTGCAGCGTCACTGGTGTCTACCAGCGCTGCGTTGAGCCAGAGCAAGGCCAAGCAATTCTCAGGGACATCCATCAAGGCGAGTGCGGCCACCATGCGGCCTCAAGAGCACTCGTCGTCAAAGCTTTTCGACACGGTTTCTTCTGGCCGACTGCCCTAGAAGAGGCCAAAGAGTTGGTCCTGTCGGCGTTTTGGGAACGGGGGTCCCCAGACTTGCCTGCCTGCGGCCTGCGGCGTGGCTCAAATGGGGGCCCAACGCGGCCCATCTTCATAAACACAAGACCCAAGACCCTCGCGAGGGGCCAAGCCTCGTGGGGCGGACGACACGGCGCTTCCTCAGGCGTGGCCTCATCAGGCTGGCTCACGAGGAGGCGGAGAGATCAAGGCGGGGTACCTCGTGAGGTGCCCATGACACGAGCCATGACGATCAAGGATGCCAGGCGGGTGCCAGCCCGCGCAGCGTCTCCCTTTCCTCTTTGGTGCAAAGGATGCAAGCGCAGGCGAGAGGATCAAGCAAAGGCACCCATTTTGGTGCAACAAGACCAAGACCAGTCCAACGGTGGGAAGGAGGTTATCGTGGAGCCTAGAACGGCATCACCACAGGGCCTTTGGCAGGCGAGGACCAACTTTAGTCAGGATAAGTGTACCAGATGTACCCCTTCGAATTGGCCAATTGTTGGCGCCCTTCCCGCTCAATATTTGGGAAGAGGCCCAGGGCCTTTGCCTATAAATAGGACTAGCCACCCCCAGGGTAGAGGCATCTGATCACGCATTCAGAGCAAGCAAAGAACTGGCAGAGAGCAAGTAGAGAGAGAGAGAGAAGGGCGATCGAACTCCTCCTAGCAGTTCATCCCCCTAGCCAAGAACAGACCCTCGCGAGGCTGTTCTTCCTTGTACTGTTCATCATCATCAGCCCAAGAGGCAATCCACCCACCACAAACTAGAGTAGGGTATTACACCACAATGGTGGCCCGAACTAGTATAAACCCTGTGTCTCTTGAGTTGTTCTTTCAGTAGTTTAGATCCTTACGAGACAGAGAGGTAGAGGGCATAATCTCCGCGCGCACCCCAGAGTTCGAACCTTAAGGGTCTGCCGGAACCCAAAATCCGACATTTGGCGCGCCAGGTAGGGGGTGCGCCGGAATTTGTCTTCCACCGCTCCATCCTCCTCCGACCGTCGCATCCATGTACGGCGCTCATCGAGCTCGCGTCGCCCCAGCGGCCCCCGCTGGTGGGCATACGCGTCATTCCCCGTCTCCCGCCCTCAACACCGCCACCGGCCCGGCGGGGAACGAGCAGCAAGCACCACCCCAGCATCCACCTACGCGACAAGGTGACCGCATCACAACATCGACACCTCCGGTCGTTGCGGCCCTCTTTGGCGGCTCACAGGCACCGCCCACGAGTCTCCATGTCAAGCCATTTGCCCGCCGGGTCAGCGCCGTTTCCACACGGCAGGGGGCTCCCCCGGGCCGGGCGGCACGCGAGGTCGGTCTGACCTTCGGCTCGGAGGACCACCCTACCAACTTGGCTGGCTCGGGCGCGCTCCCCCTGTTGTGCACCCCCACCATCTTCCAGGTGGCCGTCACCAGAACCCTCATCGACGGCGGCGCGGGCCTTAGTGTGCTTTCGATCGAGACCTTCAACCTCCTCTGCATACCCCGGGAGCGGCTGCAGCCCAGCCGGTCTTTCTCGGGCGTTGGGGGCGGATCATCCGACTCCTTGGGACAGATCCGGCTCCCAGTAACCTTCGGCACCTACGACAACTTCCGCACGGATATGGTCGACTTCGAAATCGCCCCCATCGGCCTCCCTAACAACGCCATCCTCGGCTACCCAGCGCTGGCTCAGTTCATGGCCGCCATGCACCCGGAGTACAACCTCATGAAGATGCCCGGGAGAAGCGGTGCCGTCACCGTGCACGGGGACACCGGAGACGCCCTACGAGTGCTCAAGCTCGCCTTCAAGACGGCGGCATCGGCACAGCCCGCCGACGCGGGGACCCCTGAGCCCAAGGGGGCTGCGCCCACCAAGATGAAACAGTTGTTCACCCAGGACAAGGCGGAGACCAAGCAGATACCTGCCGACGAGGAAGGGTCCTCCAGTGCCACTTTCACCATAGGCGCCAACCTTGAGCCTGAGCAGGAGGAGGCCTTGATCAGGTTCCTGCGCGCGAATAAGAAGGTATTTGCTTGGGCGCCCGATCAGTTGGCGGGGATCCCCCGGAGCGTCATCGAGCACCACCTCAACGTGTGCCCAAATGTGCGCCCCGTGAAGCAGAAGGCCAGGCGGCAGTCCGCAGAGAAGCATGCCTTCATCGTCCAACAAACCCGCAAGTTAGAAGCCGCTGGGGTCATTCGCGAGGTCCGATACCCGGATTGGTTGGCCAACCCTGTCGTTGTGCCCAAGAAAGGGGGGAAGGAACGCATGTGTGTCGACTTCACCAACCTCAACAAGGCATGCCCGCAAGATCCATTTCCGCTCCCCCGCATCGACCAGATCGTCGATTCCACCGCAGAGTGCGACCTGCTGTGCTTCCTGGACGCCTTCTCCGGATATCACCAGATCAAGATGGCGGTAGAGGACATTGAGAAGACCGCCTTCTTGACCCCATGCGGGGTGTACTGCTATACGTGCATGCCATTCGGGCTGCGTAACGCAGGGGCGACCTTTCAGCGGCTGATGCACATCACCTTGGGCCCGCAACTCGAGAAGAATGTCGAAGCCTACGTTGATGATATTTTGGTGAAATCTCGGGAGGCCAAGACCCTGGTACAAGACCTAGAGGAGACCTTCGCGAGCCTCGACGCAGTAAACCTGTGGCTCAACCCAGAGAAATGTGTGTTCGGGGTCCCCTCGGGCAAGCTCTTGGGCTTCCTCGTGTCCCACCGTGGCATCGAGGCTAGCCCAGAGAAGGTCAAGGCGGTCGAGGACATGAGCCCGCCGAAGACCCTCAGAGAAATGCAGAAGCTCACTGGGCGCGTGACCGCGCTAGGGCGCTTTATCTCCAAATTGGGGGAGCGAGCGCTACCTTTCTTTCAGCTAATGAAGAAGAAGGTGCCCTTTGAATGGACTGAAGAGGCAGATAAGGCATTTCAAGATCTCAAGAGGTACCTGACCAGTCCCCCAGTCATGGTGGCTCCGCGCCCTCAAGAGCCCCTGCTGCTCTACCTCGCCGCCACTCTCTACTCCGCCAGCGCAGCCCTGGTGGCGGTTAGGGAGGAGCGGCAAGTCAAAGTCACAGCGGCAGCTCGAGGCAAGGCCAAACAGGAACAAGGAAAGCCTGCAGAAGCCGCAACCGCAGTTGAGGAGGGTCAACTGCCGAAGAATGCACCAGAGGCAGGAGAGGCCACTCGCCCGGATGGGCCACCTCCCGAGGCCACATCGCCTCATGAGGCGCCCTTACCTCCCGAGGGCGCCGCAACCACAGATGCTCTCAGCCTTGTTGAGCATCCAGTCTACTTTGTCAGCACGGTGCTACGGGACGCGAGGGCACGGTACCCCATGCCTCAGAAGCTCCTCCTCGCGTTACTGGTGGCCTCGCGCAAGCTGCGCCACTACTTCCAGGCTCATCCCATCAAGGTCATCTCATCATACCCCCTGGAAAGAGTGCTCAGGAGCCCTAACTCAGCCGGAAGGGTCGCCGAGTGGAACATAGAATTGCAGGCGTTTCATCTCGAGTTCAGCATGACCAGGGTCATCAAAGGAGCAGCGTTAGCGGATTTCGTGGCGGAATGGGCGGAGGCACCATGCCTCAAGGACGACGAGGATCGGTCCCTCTCTCCAGGGAGTGAGGCGCCGGAAGGCTGGGTCATGTACTTCGATGGGGCGTTCTCCAGGCACGGCGCTGGGGCTGGTGCGGTGCTGATATCATCCACTCAGGATAAGCTCTACTACGCCGTATAGCTCTGTTTCCAGCAAGGTGAAAAGGTCTCCAACAACATAGCGGAATATGAGGGTCTGATAGCGGGATTGAAGGCCGCAGCAGCTCTGGGGGTGAAGCGCCTCACCGTCAAGGGCGACTCGCAGCTCCTCGTCAACTTCTCCAACAAGGTGTACGAGCCGAAGGAAGAGCATATGGAGGCCTATCTAGCGGAGGTCCGCAGGATGGAGAAGCAGTTCTGGGGGTTGGAATTGAAGCACGTGCCCTGTGGCACCAATCAGGAAGCCGACGACATCGCCGGACGGGCATCCAGGCGGTTGCCACAGGAACCTGGCATCTTCAAAGAGCGGCTCTTCAAACCTTCAGCACAGCCGACGTTATCAAACACCATTTAGCCTCGAGAGGAGCTCCCTCAGCCGCCAGCCTCAGGAGCCCCGATCTATGGACCGACCTCAGGAGCACGCCTGCTCCTGACGATGGAGCCTCAGGAGGAATGCTGGATCACGGAACTCTGGAGTTACTTAACACAAGGGGCCCTGCCGAAAAAGGAAGAGGAAGCGGAGCGTGTGGCGCGGCAGGCCACAGCATACTGCATCAGAGATGGAGAGCTTTACCGAAAGCGGCCAAACGATGTATCTCTGCACTACATCTCCAGCGAGCAAGGAAAGGAACTACTGGAGAACATACACGGCGGGGACTGTGGACATCACTCATCATCACGGACCCTCGTCGGCAAGGCATTCCGTAGTGGGTTCTACTGGCCCACCGCACTTAACGACGTAGTCGAATTGGTAAAGGCTTGTGAGGCCTGCCAGTTTCATTCCAAGCAGATCCATCAACCAGCGGGGGGCCTGCAGACTATACCCCTTTCGTGGCCATTCGCAGTTTGGGGGTTGGATATTCTAGGCCCGTTCCCTCGGGCGCCAGGGGGCTACCGTTACCTCTACGTCGCCATTGACAAGTTCAGAAGTGGACAGAAGTGGAAGCTATCTGTACCATCCCCGCGGGTTCCACGGTCAAGTTCATCAGGGGTATCGTGAGCCGGTTCGGGGTGCCGAACCGCATTATCACAGACAACGGTTCGCAGTTCACCAGTAATCTCTTCAAAACATACTGTGCTAACCTTGGAACGCAGATATGCTATGCTTCGGTGGCACACCTGCGAAGCAATGGACAGGCCGAACGAGCCAACGCGGAGGTCCTGAGAGGCCTCAAGACCAGGACATTCAAGAAGAAGCTGGAGGCCTGCGGCAGAGGTTGGTACGACGAGCTCCAGTCCGTGTTGTGGTCCATCCGCACAACCGCGACCAAACCGACTGGGGAGACCCCGTTCTTCCTGGTCTATGGGGCCGAAGCAGTCCTCCCTCACGAGGTCAGGCGTCGCTCCACGCGGGTCCTAGCGTTCGACGAGGCGCAGCAGGACGCCATGCGGGGGATGGACCTCGTGCCAGGGGAGGAACGCTGCCGGGAAGCCGCGCTGCGAGCGGCAAGGTACCAACAGGCGCTACGACGATATCACTGCCGCAACATCCGCCCCAGGACCCTCGAGGTAGGAGACCTCGTGCTCAGGCGGGTTCTCTCCAGGGAGGGGCTGCACAAGCTCTCTCCCATGTGGGAGGGCCCGTTCAAGGTTGTTCATGTTTCCAGGCCAGGCTCCGTGCGCTTGGAGACTCAGGAGGGGGAGCCAATCCAGAACGCGTGGAACATCCAGCACCTCCGGAGGTTCTACCCCTAAAAGGCCTAGAGCCTGTGAAGAAGGCAAACGCCTGTGAAGAAGGCAAACGCCTGTGAAGATCATCCCTTTTTGGAAAAGGCCCAGAGCCTGTGAAGAAGGCGAACGCCTGTGAAGATCATCCCTTTTTGGAAAAGGCCCAGAGCCTATGAAGAAGGCGAACGCCTATGAAGATCATCCCTTTTTGGAAAAGGCCCAGAGCCTGTGAAGATCATCCCTTTTTTGGAAAAGGCCCGGAGCCTGTGAAGAAGGCGAACGCCTGTGAAGATCATCCCTTTTTTGGAAAAGGCCCGGAGCCTGTGAAGAAGGCGAATGCCTGTGAAGATCATCCCTTTTTGGAAAAGGCCCAGAGCCTGTGAAGAAGGCGAACGCCTGTGAAGATCATCTCTTTTTTGGAAAAGGCCCGGAGCCTGTGAAGAAGGCAAACGCCTGTGAAGATTGTCCCTTTTTGAAAAAGGCCCAGTGCCTGTGAAGAAGGCAAGTGCCTGTGAAGCTGATTACCCCTAAGAAGAAAGGCCCGGAGCCTGTGAAGAAGGCCAATGCCTGTGAAGCTCGCCGCCCCGTGACACTCTCACGTAATAATGAGTGGGGCAGTACACGCCCCGGAGTCTCAGGAGCGCCGGCCTCAGGCCCTGGGGCTCCCTCCCACGCCCAGTGGCAGCACTTAGCTCCGCGCTGGTGAGAAGATGTCGAAGACTAGATTAGGTGCCGGACGCGGCTTTTTCATTTGCTTTCCGAAGTTGACGTGTTTATTTGCATTTGAAGTCTTATCGAAACCATCGCCGTCGTTTATTTGTGGCCCGTTGATTTCTGCTCCTCGCTTTGGTTTCTCTCATGAAAGGCCTCGCGAGGGATGGCACTCAAACACCCTCGTGAGTGTATCTGCTCTAGTCTCTCGAAGGTTTCACGGCCCGGGCTCGTTACAGGAGCACCCCTCTAGTCCGTGCCCCTCGGGCACTGCGACGCGCACACGGGGCCTTGGTCGGTCGCCCCCCCGGCTGGGACCGAGAGCTATCTACACGCATGCACGAATTTAAGAAGCACGAAAACAAGATCAAGGTAATGACTAAAACGGCAATAACTTCAAACGCGCCCCTGCGGGGCTCCATGCAGTTGTCTTATCTTACACAGGAAACAAAAGAAAGAGGAAAGGACGAGCCCGGCGCGGCTCGCCTCACATCAGCCCGCGGAGACGGCCCGGGCTGCCTCCGGGGCTCAGGCGGACTCCCTCTCATGCTTCACCGGGGCACGACGGCGGGCGGACGAACCGCCGCCTCCCAAGCAAGCTCGACGGCGCGGGGGCTGACCGTGGCCACCACTGGAGGAGTCGCTTGAGGAAGAGTTGACGAAGCTTGGGGATTCTCGGATGCCGCCGTCCGCACGGGCGCTACCTCCTCCATCATCATCGGGGCGGGGCCCCCGGCCGCGGTCGTCGTCCTCGGGGCAACACCCCGCGCGGCGACCATCTTCCCCAAACACCCTCACATAGCGGGTGGCATCGCCGTCAAACCTAAAGTGCAGGGTGCACCGGCGCCCCAAGCCGCGAGCGCGGGCAAACGCCAGCCAGCCACGAGTTAAGGACAAGCTCCCGTTGGCGGAGACCTCTAGCGCAGCCCATGAGGACCGGCTGCAGCAGCCCTCCGCCTGGAGCCAGAGGCCACCCGGGGCGCCAGCTGGGAGCTCACCAACGAGGAAGCGAGGGAGTTGGAGCCGGGCACTGGTCGGCTCCGCCGACCAGACGACGAACTCTGTCAGCACCTGCGCAACGCGAAAGCGCGGCCTGGGGGAGCGCGCGACCCAGGCGCGTCCCCCGGTCACAGCGGCTCGCCCGCCGCCACACTGGGAGCCGTCTCCATGACCACTGAACGCAGCCGGGGTGGCCACGGGGTGCTTCCGAGGGCGCCCGCGACCATGCTTGGGCGGAGGAGAGGCAGGCTCGACCTGGAGGGCCTTCCCCTTTTCCGCAGCCGAGAACCTCCTCGATGGAGCCATGGAGGAGAAGCGTAAGCAAGGAGAGATGGACTGGAAGGGCACGAGCGGTGCCGTACTTATAGCCGATGAAGGCCAACCGTCGGCCTCCACGATCACAGGTAATCATGACACAATTTGCATGCAGGGACTTGTCCAATCCGTGCGGTCACCAAGGAGTCATGGGGAAGCGGAGTCGCCCACGTCCAATCAACCGCCACGCGGCGCCCAAGGCCGCATGCTGTTAGGGCCCGCGGCGCTTCGCCCTTGCCCTTTCGCTTCTCGGCACGGCCAAGTCCATGCGCGCCTTGGGCCCGGGGGCTATTGTCGGCGTTCTGGGAACGGGGGTCCCCAGACTTGCCTGCCTGCGGCCTACGGCCTGGCTCAAATGGGGGCCCAGCGCGGCCCATCTTCATCAACACAAGACCCAAGACCCTCGCGAGGGGCCAAGCCTCGCGGGGCGGAGGACACGGCGCTTCCTCAGGCGTGGCCTCATCAGGCTGGCTCACGAGGAGGCGGATAGATCAAGGCGGGGTACCTCGCGAGGTGCCCATGACGCGAGCCATGACGATCAAGGATGCCAGGCGGGCGCCAGCCCGCGCAGCGTCTCCCTTTCCTCTTTGGTGCAAAGGGGGCAAGCGCAGGCGAGAGGATCAAGCAAAGGCACCCATTTTGGTGCAACAAGACCAAGACCAGTCCAACGGTGGGAAGGAGGTCATCGTGGAGCCCAGAACGATGTCACCACAGGGCCTTTGGCAGGCGAGGACCAACTTTAGTCAGGATAAGTGTACCAGATGTTCCCCTTCGAATTGGCCAATTGTTGGCGCCCTTCCCGCTCAATATTTGGGAAGAGGCCCAGGGCCTTTGCCTATAAATAGGACTAGCCACCCCCAGGGTAGAGGCATCTGATCACGCATTCAGATCAAGCAAAGAACTGGCAGAGAGCAAGTAGAGAGAGAGAGAGAGAGAGAGAGAGAGAGAGAGAGAGAGAGAGAGAAGGGCGATCGAACTCCTCCGAGCAGTTCATCCCCCTAGCCAAGAACAGATCCTCGCAAGGCTGTTCTTTCTTGTACTGTTCATCATCATCAGCCCAAGAGGCAATCCACCCACCACAAACTAGAGTAGGGTATTACACCACAATGGTGGCCCGAACTAGTATAAACCCTGTGTCTCTTGAGTTGTTCTTTCAGTAGTTTAGATCCTTACGAGACGGAGAGGTAGAGGGCATAATCGGCCAGAGTTCGAACCTTAATGGTCTGCCGGAACCCGAAATCCGACAGGTCCTGGATTAGGGGGGTTCGGCTAGCCGGACTATACCCTCAGCCGGACTCCAGGACTATGAAGATACAAGATTGAAGACTTCGTCCCGTGTCCGGAAAGTTCTTTCCTTGGCGTGGAAGGCAAGCTAGGCGTGCGTGTATTCAAGATCTCCTACCAATGTAACCGACTCTGTGTAACCCTAACCCTATCCGGTGTCTACATAAACCGGAGGGTTGTAGTCCGTAGGACGAACCATATTCATACACAATCATACCATAGGCTAGCTTCTAGGGTTTAGCCTCCTTGATCTCGTGGTAGATCTACTCTTGTACTACCCATATCATCAATATTAATCTAGCAGGAGTAGGGTTTTACCTCCATCGAGAGGGCCCGAACCTGGGTCAAATAAAGTGTCCCTTGTCTCCTGTTACCATCCGACCTTGACGCACAGTTCGGGACCCCCTACCCGAGATCCGCCGGTTTTGACACCGACATTGGTGCTTTCATTGAGAGTTCCTCTGTGTCGTCGCCTTTTGGTCCGATGGCTCCTTTGATCATCAACAGCGAAGAGGTCCAGGGTGAGACTTTTCTCCCCGGACAGATCTTCATCTTCAGCGGCTTCGCTCTGCGGGCCAACTCGCTTGGCCATCTGGAGCAGATCGAAAGCTGCGCCCCTGGCCATCAAGTCAGGTTTGGAAGCTTAAACTACACGACGGACATCCGCGGAGACTTGATCTTCGACGAATTCGAGCCACAGCCAAGCGTGCCGCGCTGTCACGAAGGGCATGATATAGCTCTGCCTCCGAACAGTGTCCTGGAGGCCGCATACGCTCCGGCCCCGATCCTCGATTCGGAGCCCGCTGCGTTCGTCGAGGAAGAACGGTTGGACGTCACCTCAGGGGCTGCGACGTTAAAGGCGATCGAGCCGGACTCCAGTCCCACACTCCGCGTTGCCCATGACTCCAAGGAGCTGGACTCTTCTCCGAACTCCGGGCCTTCCATGCCCCCGCCGATCGAATCTGATTGGGCGCCTGTAATGGAGTTCTCCGCCGCGGACATCTTTCAGTGCTCACCTTTCGGTGATATTCTGAATTCTCTCAAGTCTCTCTCTTTATCAGGAGAGCCCGGGCCGGACTATGGTCTGCGAGGATGGGATTCGGACGACGAAGAAATTCAAAGCTCACCCACCGCCCACTTGATAGCCACTGTCGAAGATTTGACCGACATGCTTGACTTCAGCTCCGAAGACTTCGACGGTATGGACGACGAATATGGAGACAAACCGGAACCAGCACCCACAGGGCACTGGATATCCACCACACCCAATGACGTATTCATGGTGGATACACAGAAAATATTGACAATGAGGAAAAAGGGGGCGAAAAGAAGGGTAAACCCTCCGAGAAGCACTCAAAGCGGCGACGTAAACGCCGAGCTAAGCCCCGCCTCGATCAAGACCCTGCCATAGAGCAGGATGAGTTGGCAGATGACGAACACGTCTCAGAACAGCCGTCTGAACATGGCAACACGGGCAGAGAAGACGAACAGTCTTCCCCCGGTCATAACAGAACTCCGGACGATACCACGCCGGATAAAGCCATGGAGCAGAAGAATCTCCAAGAGAGGCTCGTTGCCACAATACGCAGCCTGAAAAAACAAAAGCAAAAGCTAAGGACGGCGGAAAATACACTCAAGACAAGATGGAGTAAAGTAATCAAGACCGCAGACAAATACGGCGGCAGCCGCCGCACCAAAAGCTATCCGAAGAGAAAGCTACTGCCCGAATTCGACCAGGAGGCCATAGAGCCCCCAAACTCGAAAAATAAAAAGGCTACGCGGTCTGATGGACGACCTATCGGCCACTACAAAACGGCAAAGGGCGCCGCACTTAAAGCGGCATGCGACCCAATCAAAGATTCGCATCACGCCCCAGCCAGATCCATCTACGGGCAGAGAAAGCAAGCTCTCACAAGCAATGCAAAAAATCCACCGTCAGAATCCGGCACACCCAGATATAGGGGTGCCGCACACCCCCTGTGCTTCACAGATGAGGTCCTGGAATATGAATTCCCAGAGGGGTTTAAACCTGTTAACATAGAGGCGTACGATGGAACAACAGACCCTGGAGTCTGGATCGAGGACTATATCCTCCACATATATGGCTAGAGGAGATGATCTCCACGCCATAAAATATTTACCTCTTAAGCTTAAAGGGCCAGCCCGGCACTGGCTTAAAAGCCTTCCCGAAAACACAATTGGAAGTTGGGAAGAGCTCGAGGACGCTCTCCGAGCAAAATTTTCAAGGGACCTACGTCCGTCCCCCGGATGCAGACGATCTCAGTCACATAACTCAGCAGCCCGGAGAATCAGCTCAGCAGTTCTGGAACAGATTCCTCACTAAAAAGATTCAAATAGTTGATTGTCCGGACGCCGAAGCCCTAGCGGCTTTCAGGCACAATGTCCGAGACGAATGGCTCGCCAGACACCTCGGCCAGGAAAAGCCTAGAACAATGGCCGCACTCACAAGCCTCATGACCCGCTTTTGCGCAGGAGAGGACAGCTGGTTGGCACGATGCAGCCCCAGCGACCCAAGTACATCTGAAATCAGGGATGGAAACAGGAAACCACGACGAAATAAGGATCATCGCCGAGTCAAAAGAAAAAGTCCGAAGAGCACGACAGTCAATGCCGGATTCAAAGGCTCACGGCAAAATCAGACAAAAACACCCCCTCAGGATAATAGGGAGGATCCGTCCAGCCTAAAGAGAATCATGGACAGGATATGTCAGATACACAGTACTCCTGGGAAGCCTGCTAATCATACCCACAGAGACTGTTGGGTTTTCAAACAATCCGGACGGCTTAACGCCGAACACAAGGGGCTCGACGCACCAAGTGAGGAAGAGGACGAACCCCAAAAGCAGAACACCAGGGAGCAAAAGAACTTCCCACAAGAAGTCAAAACAGTGAACTCACTTCACATAACAAGGCATGAGGCACCCATAAAGGTCCGCACATTCAAGCCTATCCCTCAGGAGTCCCGCCACTGGTCTCTAAAACCAATCATTTTTTATAAGTTTGATTATTCTCGCAATATCAAACATGCAGGCCGGACTGCCCTGATACTTAATCCAATAATAGACGGATTCCAGTTCACCAATGTCCTTATGGACGGTGGCACTGGACTAAACCTGATATATCAGGATACAATTAACCGCATGGGCATAAACCCAGCACGAATCCGTCACAGTCAAACCTCCTTTCAAGGGGTAGCACCAGGCCCGGACACCCACTGCATGGGTTTTATCCGGCTTGTAGTAATTTTCGGCTCTGCAAATAACTTTCGTCGCGAAAAGCTCATCTTCCACATAGTCCCGTTTTCAAGTCGCTATCAAGCACTAATGGGACGCGGAGCTTTCGCTCCCTTTACGCAATACCGCATTATGCATCCCTCACGCTAAAGATGCCCGGTCCTCGAGGCATCATCTCTTTAAAGGGAGCGCACTAAAATACGTCTCCTCCAAAAGGAGGACTGTGCGGCCGCTTAAACAGCCGCACAATACAATGGCCTCGCCAGCCAAAAAGACTTTTTCGATATAAGTCATAGAAGGCCATGGACCCAGACTCCATGAGTTCGGCAAGAGCCCATCATCATTATAGGCTTATTACGCCATACCAGGGGCTGCACACAGAGACAATAAAGCTCGACCTCATTTATTTTTCACTTTATATTCTGTTTATTATTCTTTTTGTCCTGCACGACCCATTTTCAATTTAAATTCCTCTCTTTTACAGATGAATGTCGTACGGCGCCCGTCCAGGACAAGGCACAGCGGAGACACAGGCGCAGACGTGCAGTAGGGACCCACCCAAAGGATTCTTTTTAGATTAAGGCCCTGCGTAAACCTTTTTTACTGTCTCTTGCTGTTATACATCCCCTGGTTCATTTTACCATAACCAAGGAGGAGACTGGCGTCTTGGCATGTGGCCACGCCAGAATTATTGCTCGTACCTGGACACGAGGGGCTTTTTTTCTTCTTTTTTTTAATAAAAAAGGGGGGGTGTTGTTCCGCACACACCCACAAAGACCGAACACCTTAGGGAGTGTTCGGCGTCACGAGTTTTGGCACTATATGCATCAGCTCCGAGTCATGATTTTGGTCATATGTTGGGTTGCCCGGCTCCTGAGTTCGGCCACCTTACGTTCCGTTCTATCGGCTAAGGTAGCACCAGGAGAACTACTGCGATTGCGCCCCGGTTCGGCCGGGCGAGCGCCTCAGTAGAGAAAGCCGAAAACCGACTGTCATGATGTAGCGAGAGACTGGTCGCCACTCGATGACTCATAGGGGTTTATCGAACTCCTCCGTTTTGACGAAGGGCCGCTTCCCGGTCAGGCTCACATGCGTCCCGAATTCGGGTAAGCGCAGTTGCCATTTCAGGGCTACCTAAAGAGTCCCACTGTCAAGCTCCTATGGCTAAGTGAAAGTGTTAAAGCATTATAGTCCGGATTGCCTAGCCCGCTGCGCTATCACCTCCTTTGTAGGACCAAGACGTTGGGTTAAGTGTGATATTGCGTTTTCAGCGCGCACCCCCGCACTATGTGCGTGGGGGCTGAAGCCAATGACTGCAATCTTTCAGATTTTATATATTAAAACGGCCGCACAGGAGGTGTTATTAATACTTGAAGGCACAAGTCTAAAATATGCCATTACAATTTATAAAAATACTGATCTACGATTACATATGCTGTCATAACACAGCATCCTTCGAACACTGTGTCTCTATTATACGAGCGCCCGCGAGGACTTCCTCAAAATAGTGTTCGAAAGGCATTCGGCTGTTATCCGAATCACGGGACGCAACAACGGTGGGCTCCATATCTGCCCAGTATGTCTTGACACGGGCAAGAGCCAGCCGAGCGCCCTCTGTGCAAGCTGACCTCTTCAGAGCTTCAATCCGAGGCATCACGTCAAGAAATTGCTGCACCAAGCTAAAAATAGCTTTTGGGATTCGAGCTCCCCGGACACAGGCGATCCATGGCATAGCTCATGGCGAGTCCGGACAACCTATTCAGCTCGGCCCATTGGGCCAGGCGATCGTCCACTGCCAGTGGACGCTCTGGATTGGTGAACTGCGACCAGAAGAGCTTTTCCACTTCATGATCTTTCTTATCTTGAAAGTACCTGGTCGCATCAGCGGCACTAGCCGCCAAATCCAGATAGGTGTCCTCCACGCTCCACGCTCGGTCCAACTGGGCGAACTTCGGATCACAGAATTTTCTTCGCAACAGAAAGGGATTTCCATCCGCAATTAGTCCGGCTTGACGTAGCTCTTCCCTTGCCGCTCTCATAACAGAGTGGGCGTCCTTGGCGTCAGCAACGGCCTTCTCCAAATCCGTCTGCCTGGCTCGACCTTCCTCTTCAAGAAGTTTGCAACGGTCAGTAGCGCTTTTCAATTTTACGGCAAGATCAGCCATCTCATCTTTGCTTCGGCAATGGGAAGCCTGTTCGGCTTTCAGCTCTTCGCGGGCTCTTCCGGCAGCCGCATCACTTTTTCTGGCTTGTTCTTTTGCTCTGGCGAGTTCGGCTCTAAGTCCCTCTACGGCCGCCGCACCATCTGCATCAAGCATACACAAGGTAAGATATTGACATAAAGCTATTCTTACTAACAATCGCCAAATAATTTCAAATACCTTGAGCATCATCAAGCCGCTTGTTAACAAGCACGATGTCGGCTTCTGCCACTTCGAGTTGCCGTTTCATTTCGGCAAAATCTCGAGTCCGGCTTGATTCCGGACAATTTGCCACCTACATTCAAAGGTGCCACTTAAAGGACCTGGGACTACGATCCTCTGCGCGCCGCACATCTTTGCGCCACACAGAGTCTCAGGGGCTACTATCTACACAGGGCGCATGTTATTATGCGCAATTAACACTAATGTTCGTTATTTAAAACGTACCTCAAGGCCCGCCAATAAACTCTTGACGGCCTCGTTCAGCCCGCTTTCCGCGGATGAAATCTTTTCAATCACCGTGTGCATCAACACACGATGCTCCTCTGAAACAGAGGCTCGGCCCAGCAGAACCTTCAGCTCCTCCGAGCGAACACTAGATGGTGCCGGACTCGTCCCATGGCCTTCTTCGGAAGCCAGACACGGAGAACCTCGGGGGGCCGCATGATCACCTTCTGCCTCTGGCAGATCCGGAGCAACCCTCTGTGACGACACTTCGGCGTCGCCCGCCTTGCTAGGCGGTGTAGAAGGAGAAGGCGTTCCGCTCTCCATCATCTCCGGAAGAAGGTCCCCCGACGACGAGCCCTGCTGAGAAGGGTTGAGGTCCGAACTACAAAAGTAAGGTTTCGGTTAAAACTTCTCAGATATAAATCAAAGACTTCTCTTAAAAGAACAACTCTCTTTCTACTTACGGCTCGTTGGAGGGCTGCTCCTTTTGAGGATTTAATTCGGCCGAGGGGCTTCCCGGCTCCGGGTCCTCTGATGTGGATGCTTTCCCCCGCTTTGGAGCTGCGGCTCCCGGGTCGTCAGAGGTGGCCCTTTTCTTCCCCCGAAGAGAGGAATTATCGATTCCCCCCTTCGGAATGGCCTCTTTCGAAGAGACCATGGTTTCCTTGTCCTCCCTTTCATTTCCTTCCAGAGGTGCTACCTCCAACATCCGGACTAGCACGGGATCTAGCCTGGTCTCGGGAAGGGGAGCCGGACACCGGATCAGCTTCGCTTTCGCTATCCATTTCTGCATAATAGGAAAAGCGTTATTAAAAACAAGTTAATTGTGCGGATAAAAGGTCCGGACATAAGGCCACCTACTTTGGTATCCGGGCGGTTGCGGCTTAAACCAGCATCCTCGGTCAAATCCGGACTCGCTTCTTGTGGTCCGAAGAACAGTTTATACATCTCCATAGGCGTCATGCCCATGAAATTTCGGAGAACTCGCGGCCCCTCTGGGTTGAACTCCCATAAGCGGAGAGGGCGTCGTTGGCCGGGCAATGTCCGGCGAATCAGCATAACCTGAGTCACTTTGACCAGGTTGAGGTCTCCTTTCAAGAGATCCTTTATGCGGCCCTGCAGCAGAGGAACGTCTTTGGGCAAGCCCCGATCTAACCCTGTGTTGATCCACGATGTTAAACATGGTGGGGGGCCCGAGCGAAAAGCGGGAGGTGCCACCCATGTGGTGCCCCGAGGAGAGGTGATGTAGAACCACTCCTGTTGCCATAAGCCGAGCTCCTCTTGGAAAGCGCCCTCGGGCCAGGGAGCATCGGTATTTCTCTTTATGATAGCACCTCCGCACTCTGCGTGGCGCCCCTCGGTTATCTTCGGTTCTACTTTGAATGTCTTGAGCCATAATCCAAAGTGAGGGGTAACATGGAGGAACGCTTCGCACATAACTATGAAAGAGGAGATGTGGAGGATGGACTCCGGAGCTAGGTCATGGAATTCCAGCCCACAATAGAACATCAGCCCCCTTACGAAAGGATCCGTTGGGAAGCCTAATCCCCGAAGGAAGTGGGAGATGAATACTACGCTCTCACCTGGCTGAGGGCTAGGGATAGCCTGTCCTTGAACAGGCAACCTGTGCGGAATCTCGCTGGTTAGGAATCGAGCTTCCCTCAACTTTGATATGTCCTCCTCCGTAACAGAGGAGGGCATCCATCGACCCTGAAGGTCAGAGCCGGACATTGTTGAAGGTTCGGTGCGCCTGGAATCTGGAAGCCTAGGGTGTTGGAACTCGAGGCGACGGGCGAGCTCGTTTTGAGAATAGAAAAGGGAACATGGCCTTGGTCTCTTTATAAGAGGCAGAATACCAAGAGCCCTCCCCGTAACCGTCTTGGACTAGCCTTAACTTAAGGCAAGACGTGCTGACAGGCACGGTTGGGTTACCCACGTCCGTATTAATGAGAATCCCGTTAAAGGGGGCACACGATCTCTGCTTCGACAAGACGTGCCAAGGAAACCGCCTCGTTGAACGTGCTGCGATGAAACAGTAAAAATACTCCATACAGAAGGCTTGGTCGCAGTATTATGACGTACTGCGGAATACATCAGCAGATTCAATTTGTGTTCGCATTATTCTCAATATGGCAATACGTGGAAATTTGTTTTGCAGAGCCGGACACTATTTTCTGGTGTTCATTATCTTCTTGAAGAACTTGGAGGAGGAACCCGCCTTGCAATGCCGAAGACAATTTGCGCGCCGGACTCGTCGTCATTGAAGCCTGGTTCAGGGGCTACTGAGGGAGTCCTGGATTAGGGGGGGTTCGGCTAGCCGGACTATACCCTCAGCCGGACTCCAGGACTATTAAGATACAAGATTGAAGACTTCGTCACATGTCCGGAAGGTTCTTTCCTTGGCGTGGAAGGCAAGCTAGGCGTGCGTGTATTCAAGATCTCCTACCAATGTAACCGACTCTGTGTAACCCTAACCCTATCCGGTGTCTACATAAACCGGAGGGTTGTAGTCCGTAGGACGAACCATATTCATACACAATCATACCATAGGCTAGCTTCTAGGGTTTAGCCTCCTTGATCTCGTGGTAGATCTACTCTTGTACTACCCATATCATCAATATTAATCTAGCAGGAGTAGGGTTTTACCTCCATCGAGAGGGCCCGAACCTGGGTCAAATAAAGTGTCCCTTGTCTCCTGTTACCATCCGACCTTGACGCACAGTTCGGGACCCCCTACCCGAGATCCGCCGGTTTTGACACCGACACAAGGGGTGCCAGAAGTTCCGCTCCAAGCCGCATCAGCCGGCTTCTGCGCTCAAGACTATCCCAATCGCCTGGCCCTTTGCGGTTTGGGGCCTGGATATGGTAGGACCATTCAAGACGGCACGAGGTGGCCTAACTCATCTACTTGTCGCGGTGGACAAGTTCACCAAGTGGATAGAAGTGAAGCCCATCAAGAAGTTGAATGGTTCGACTGCAGTGACTTTCATCTCAGATATCACGATTCGGTATGGCATACCGTACAGCATCATCACCGACAATGGCACCAACTTTGCCAAAGGCGCCTTAGTCCGTTTCTGCGCGACATAGGGCATCCGATTGGACTTAGCGTCCGTTGCCCATCCACAGTTAAACGGCCAGGTGGAGCGGGCGAATGGCCTCATCCTATCCGGCATCAAGCCTCGGCTGGTTGAACCACTGGAGCGTTCGGCCGGCTGTTGGCTTGACGAGTTGCCTGCCGTCCTCTGGAGTCTGCGGACAACTCCAAACAAGTCAATCGGCTTCACGCCTTTCTTCCTCGTCTATGGTGCTGAGGCCGTCATCCCAACGGATATAGAGTTCGACTCCCCGCGAGTCACGATGTACATCGAAGAGGAAGCAGAAGAAGCGCGACAATATGGCGTCGATCTGCTGGAAGAGGGCCGACAGTTGGCACTCAGCCGGTCTAGCATCTACCAGCAGAGCCTACGCCGCTACTACAACAGGAAGGTCAGGCCGAGATCCTTCCAAGAGGGCGACCTTGTGCTCCGGCTGATCCAGCGAACAGCCGGCCAACACAAGTTGTCGGCACCTTGGGAAGGCCCCTTCATCGTCAGCAAGGTGCTGGGCAACGACTCCTATTACCTGATCGACACTCAGAAGCCCCGAGCACGCAAGAGGGACGAATCCCGCAAAGAGACGGAGCGACCATGAAACGCGAATCTTCTTCGAAGATTTTACAGTTGATGCAGTATCTACCACGCTACCCTTTTGTATTTGAAGTACCAAGACTCTGGGGCCCCCGAGACGAACTCGGGGACTGCCCCTTTTGTTATCTGTATGATAAGAATTATGCTTCCAAGTATGCTACTCTTTGTTATGCCACCTGGCACCGGGCTCGACTAGTCGGCCCGGGGACTCGCCGTCTTGAGCTATGAAAACGCCTCCTGCAGTTGGACAAATAGTGTGTGGCGCCTAAGCCGACTCCTGTCAGAAGCCACAGCTCGCAGAGCGACTGTCTGGTGGGCAGGAATAAGGAAGAATGGGTGCCCACATGAAAAATGGCTAAGGACTCAAAGCGTAAGCATAGCTCGAGCCGGCTTTCCAGCCGTTCCTCGCAAAACCGACTACTGAGTAGTCGGCCTCCCGTTTTCTATCCGACTTATTAAGAAAACTCTAGAATGGCTAAGTACTTGCCTGTCGGCGTTCTGGGAATGGGGGTCCCCAGACTTGCCTGCCTGCGGCCTGCGGCGTGGCTCAAATGGGGGCCTAGCGCGGCCCATCTTCATCAACACAAGACTCAAGAGCCTCGCGAGGGGCCAAGCCTTGCGGGGCGGACGACACGGCGCTTCCTCAGGCACGAACTCATCAGGCTGGCTCACAAGGAGGTGGAGAGATCAAGGCGGGGTACCTCGCGAGGTGCCCATGACGCAAGCCATGACGACCAAGGATGCTAGGCGGGCGCCAGCCTGCGCAGCGTCTCCCTTTCCTCTTTGGTGCAAAGGGGCCAAGCGCAGGCAAGAGGATCAAGCAAATGCACCCATTTTGGTGCAACAAGACCAAGACCAGTCCAACGGTGGGAAGGAGGTCACCGTGGACCCCAGAACAGCGTCACCACAGGGCCTTTGGCAGGCGAAGACCAACTTTAGTCAGGATAAGTGTACCAGATGTTCCCCTTCGAATTGGCCAATTGTTGGCGCCCTTACCGCTCAATATTTGGGAAGAGGCCCAGGGCCCTTGCCTATAAATAGGACTAGCCACCCCCAGGGTAGGGGGATCGATCGAGAAGGGGTCGATCAATCTGATCAAGCATTCTGAGCAAGTAGAGAGAGAGAAGGGCGATCGAACTCCCCCTAGCAGTTCATCCCCCTAGCAAAGAACAGACCCTCGCGAGGCTGTTCTTCCTTGTACTGTTCATCATCATCATCCCAAGAGGCAAACCACCCACCACAAACTAGAGTAGGGTATTACACCACAATGGTGGCCCGAACTAGTATAAACCCTGTGTCTCTTGTGTTGTTCTTTCAGTAGTTTAGATCCTTACGAGACGGAGAGGTAGAGGGCATAATCTCCGTGCGCACCCCAGAATTCGAACCTTAAGGGTCTGCCGGAACCCGAAATCCGACATTTGGCGCGCCAGGTAGGGGTGTGCCGAAATTTGTCTTCCACTGCTCCGCTCTCCTCCGACCATCGCGTCCATGTCTGATGCTCGTCGGGCCCGCGCCGATCGCCGGGGCGCCATCGCTTCCCGCGTCGCCCAGACGGCTCCCGTCGGTGGGCGTCCTCGTTGTTCCTCGTCGCACGCCGTCAACGCTACCACCGGCCCGGCGGGGAACAAGCAGCAAGCATCATCTCAGCACCCGTCCGTGCGGCAAGACGGCCGCACCGCTACTCCATCGCTCACGCCAGCTGGCTCTTTGTCCCGCGCGCTCCGCGCACCCTTGGAGGCTCGAGCTGCGCTCATCGTGGCAAACGAGCTCCCGCGCTACCGTCCCGTTGACGACGTCTACGAAGAGTGGCTCGACTGCGTCGCCGAGCTCGTCCGAGCCGCAGGGGGCTCTGCTGCGCCATCCGCTCCGCTGCGCCGCACCCCGCCCCGCGCTTGCAATGAAGCTCCGGGGGTGTACCAGCCGCCTCCTCTCCAAGAAGACGCCATGGCTCCAAGGAGCGCGGCCCCTGGGCGGAACCCGCTCTGTTAGGCGCCAGCCCAGCAAGAACGGAGCTGCCAAGAAGTCCCTCGACCGCAAGAGGCTGCCCGGGCGCTCCCTGCTCCGGCTCGCCGAGACCCTGCCCCAGCTCCGGCACGTCAAAACCCCACGCTGGTTCCAGCTGCAGCACAAGGGGACCCGCAAGGCCAAGCTCTCCCTCAACTGAAGCCTCCCATAGCCACCGCAGGCTGCCGCGCCTACACCACCGAGCAGCGCAGCGTCGCGTGGCCCGGCAAGTTCAAACCAGACCTGCCTCCTCGCTACGACGGCACGACTGATCCCGCAGAGTTCCTCCAGCTCTATGAGCTGGGCATCGAAGCCGCTAGCGGAGATGAAAAGGTCATGGCGAACTGGTTCCCCATGGCACTGAAGGAAGGAGCTCGCACCTGGCTCCTGAATCTGGCCCCAGGCACGATCTCCTCCTGGGACCAGATGCGGACCCGCTTCATCGCCAACTTCCAAGGTACCCGCAACCGGCCGCCCGCCGTGAGCGACATGCGCCGCATCAAGCAACAACCTAGAGAGACCCTGCAAAAGTACATCCAGCGCTTCAACAGTGCACGCCTCAAGATCCCCAAGGTGTCTGAGGAAGCCATCATCTCGGCCTTCTCCGATGGCGTGCGCGACGTCAAGATGAAGGAGGAGCTGGCGATGCATGAAGACCTCTGCACCTCCCTGGAGCTGTTCAACTTGGCGACCAAGTGCGCCAGGGTTGAGGAGGGACGTCTCTGCCTCCTCGAGCTGCCTGCCGCAGACCCAGAAGAGAAGAAGCCCAAGGCCAAGGACGTGAAGCGCAAGGGGGCTGCCGTACTCGCAGAAGACCCGGACACCAAGCGGGGCAAGGATCTGCCCGAATCCTCCAGGGGCAGCCGGTACTATGTGTACCATGACCTCCACACCCACAACACCAACGAATGTCAAGAACTCCGCGCCGTGCGAGAAGGAAGGATCGGCCGTCGCCCTGACCGCGCTGACCGGGGCTACGGCCGAGGAGGAGGAAGAAACCTAGGACGCTGGGAAGACCGCGGCCCGCGCCAAGGGTGGCGCGACCAACCTCACGAGGACCGCTGGCAGGACCTGCCTCACGAGGGGGACTGGAGGGATCTGCCTCGTGAGGATCGCCCTCAGGGTAACGCAGGCCTCCCTCCGCTGCCGCCTCAGCCAAGGAGGAACGAAGACCGCCATCAAGACGAGGGGGCTCGGGGCTTCCAGGAGCCGCGCGCAATCGCCTGCATCATGGGCGGAGCTCAAGCCCCAGCCTCTCAACGCATCTTCAAACAGTTTGCCCGCGAAATGAATGCAGTCCTCCCCAAGCTCGAAGCAACGCGCCCACTCAGGTGGTCGGCGTGCGCCATCACGTTCAGCTCGGCAAACCAGCTCAAGTGCGCGGCCACAGCCAGGGTCCTCCCGATGCTTTGCTCCCCGGTCATCAGCAACGTACTGGTCACCAGGACCCTCATCGAGGGAGGAGCAGGGCTCAACGTCCTATCCGTGGAAACATTCAACAACGTCCAAGTGCCCTATGACCAGCTTCAGCCAACCAAGCCTTTCTCCGGAGTCACCGACGGTTCCACAATCCCGATCGGGCAGGTCCGCCTCCCTGTCACCTTCAGGGCCTGCAGCAACTACCGCACCGAGCTCATCGACTTCGACGTCGCCCACATTCGCCTGCCGTACAACGCCATCCTCGGGTACCCAGCGCTGGCCAAGTTCATGGTCGTAACTCACTGTCGGCCAACACAAGACTCAAGACCCTCGAGAGGGGCCAAGCCTCGCGAGGCGGACGGCACGACGCTTCCTCAGGCACGGCCTCTTCAGGCTGGCTCACGAGGAGGCGGAGAGATCAAGGCGGGGTACCTCGCGAGGTGCCCGTGATGCAAGCCATGACGATCGAGGGTGCCAGGCGGGCGCCAGCCCGCGCAGCGTTCCCCTTTCCTCTTTGGTGCAAAGGGGGCAAGCGCAGGTGAGAGGATCAAGCAAAGGCGTCCATTTCGGTGCAACAAGACCAAGACCAGTCCAACGGTGGGAAGGAGGTCAACATGGAGCCCAAAACGGCGTCACCACAGGGCCTTTGGCAGGCGAAGACCAACTTTAGTCAGGATAAGTGTACTGGATGTTCCCCTTCGAATTGGCCAATTGTTGGCACCCTTCCCGCTCAAAGATTTGGGAAGAGGCACAGGGCCTTTGCCTATAAATAGGATTAGCCACCCCCAGGGTAGAAAAACCGGACTGAGGATCAAGGACAAGCAAAGAGCATAGAAAGAGAGAGAGAGAGAAGGGCGATTGAACTCCCCCAGCAGTTCATCCCCTAGCCAAGAACAGACCCTCGCGAGGCTGTTCTTCCTTGTACTGTCCATCCTCATCAGCCCAAGAGGCAATCCACCCACCACAAACTAGAGTAGGGTATTACACCACAATGGTGGCCCGAACTAGTATAAACCCCATGTCTCTTGTGTTGTTCTTTTAGTAGTTTAGATCTTTGCGAGACGGAGAGGTAGAGGGCATGATCTCCGCGCGCACCCCAGAGTTCGAACCTTAAGGGTCTGCCGGAACCCGTGATCCGACATTTGGCACGCCAGGTAGGGGTGCGCCGGAATCTGTCTTCCGCCGCTCCGCTCTCCTCCGATCGTCGCATCCATGTCTGACGCTCGTCGGGCCCGCGCCGAGCGCCGGGCCGCCATCGCTTCCCGCGTCGCCCAGACGGCCCCCGTCGATGGGCGTCCTCGTCGTTCTCCGTCGCCCGCCGTCAACGCCGCCACCGGCCCGACGGGGAACGAGCGGCAAGCATCGTCTCAGCACCTGTCCGTGCGGCAAGACGGCCGCACCGCCACTCCATCACTCACCCGGCCGGCTCTTCGTCCCGCACGCTCCGCGCACCCTTGGAGGCTCGAGCCGCGCTCATCGCGGCGAACGAGCTCCTGCGCTACCGCTCCGTCGACGATGTCTACGAGGAGTGGCTCGACCGCGTCGCCGAGCTCGTCCACGCCGCAGGGGGACTCTCCAGCGCCATCCGCGCTGCTGCGCCGCACTCCGCCCCGCATGGGCAATGAAGCTCCGGGGGCGTACCAACCGCCTCCTCTCCAAGAAGACGCCATGGCTCCAAGGCGCGCGGCCCCTGGGCGGAACCCACTCCGTCAGGCGCCAGCTCAGCAAGAACGGAGCTGCCAAGAAGTCCCTTGACCGCAAGAGGCTGCCCGAGCGCTCCCAGCTCCGGCTCGCCGAGACCCCGCTCCAGCTCCGGCACGTCAAGACCCCGCGCTACTCCCAGCAGCAGCGCAAGGGGACCCACAAGGCCAAGCTCTCCCTCAACCAAAGCCTCCCGTGGCCACCGCAGGCTGCCGCGCCTACACCACCGAGCTGCGCAGCGTCGCGTGGCCCGGCAAGTTCAAGCCTGTCACAGCCCCAGTTCAGGCCTTGCTTGTCTTTGCATCTGCATTCTTGCATCATGATTTAAATTCCATTTAAATTTGAAATGGGGATGACAAACCCTAGCACCAAATGGAATGCAATTAGGATCAAATAAAAATATTTTCAATAATCCCAAATGCCCTTTAGAAAAGCTCATGATTTTTATTAAAGGTGAAAACCTCTGCCAAAAGTCATGCACATATTTCTAGGCCATTCTGGATTTTTGAATTAAATCATATGCTATTTGAATTTGGGTATTTAAATGCTATAAAATATTTTAAATGCTCAGATAATCATGAACTAAAATCTTTACTGTTGGAAATATTCCAAACAGTAGCTTTGAGCAGTTTCATGATTTTTGAGTTAGTTCTAGTATTTTTAATAAAGCCCTAAAGTCTACAGAATAATAGAAAAACTGGAAATAAAAGAGAGAGAGAGAATTACCTGGCTAACTTACCCATTCGGCCCAGCTCTGCAGCTGGCTGGCCCAGTTGGTGGCCCAGCCCACCAAGCCACCCCCTCCCTGTCGTCTTCCTCTCTGCCAGGAGGACGAGCACGCGCCCGACGCACGCCGGCACACGCCGCGGCCACCTCCTCCCTGCCTAGTTGCCTCCTCCTCCCCTGGACGTCCCCCGCAACGCCACGCCACCCCCCTGGAACCCTCCCACTCTCTCTCGTGCCTCTCCCCTCCTCTGCTTTCTCTCCCTCCCGCGTCCGAGCGCAACCGCCGACGCCGCTCGCCACCACCGCAGCCACCGCCTTCCCCTCGACCTCCCGATGTGTCCAGGAGCTCCGTCTTGACCACCTCCCTCTCCTCGCCAAGCAACGCACCGCCGGAGCCCCTGGAATGCCGCCATCGCCGTCGTCTTTTACCTCCAGCACCTGAGATCGCCGGCAATGTCACGTCAACATCCGGCCTTCCCCGAGCTCGCAGATGCCTCCAAACGACGCGGGGTGAGCCCCTCTTCATTTCACCCCTATCCCCGTTGCCCCGCACGTTCTCTAGCGCTAACGCCGCCGTGCCCGAAGCTCGCCGCCGCCGTGCCTCGTCGCCGTCATGGCTAGAGCCATGGTAGCTCGAAGCCGAGCACACCGCTGTGCTCAGCACGCTTCCAGGGGCCGGGCGCGCCCACCCATTCAACCTGCCGTGCCTCCTAGCGTCGTTCCCGCGCACGCCCGAACTCCGGCCGCCGCCTGGCTCGACGCCGGCGTCATCTCCGGCCACCCCGCACACACCGCTGGCCCCACTCGATGCGCGAGAGCGCCAGCAGCCCATAGGAGCAAGCCGCACCCCCAGCCGACGCCTGTAGCGCCGCCCCGACCAACTCCGGCGAGTTCCCGCCGCTGCTGTGGTCGCCGGCGTCACCTGCTGACGTGGCGCCGGTTAATTAGCGCTAATGACCCAGCTAACCACCCCCAGAGCCACTGCCATGTGGGTCCCAATGCCTAAACTAATTAGTATTATTTTCCTGTTGGATTAACACTAACCACAGTGGGCCCCGCCAGTCAACGTTGACTTTGCCACATCACATGTTGACCGGACCCACACGTCAGCCTCTGTTGTTGATGCTGTGTCACTGACCAGTGGACCCCACTGGTCAGGTTTGACCTGGACCGCGCTCTGTTGACCTGCTGAGGTCAGCATGACGTAGTGCTGACGCCATAACTCATTTTCTGGATTAATTTTAATTCAGGAAATTTCAGAAAATACTCTAAACTTCTAAAATTCATATAAAATCAACCGTAGCTCAGAATGAAATAATTTATATATGAAAAATGATCAGAAAAATTCAATCTATCCATCTGTATCATTTTCATGCATGTTAGAGCAACTTTTGTTCACTGTTTAGTTCAAATCAATTGAATGGCATTTAAATAACCATATGTGGAGTTTGAATTTGAACCTAGGGTTCAAATCAACTCCATTTAACATGTTGCTAGTTGCATTAGCCCAATCAACAGCATATTGCCATGACATTATCATGCATCATAACTGTTGCATTGCATTGATTGTGTTCCTCCTTGTTTGCCGGTAATTGTCCCCTCTCAGTAGACGTGGTGCCGACGATGAGATCGATGACACCGATGAAGAACTATATTATCTTCAGAAGTGCCAGGCAAGCAAAACCCCCTTGTTCATCCCGATACAATCCCACCCTCTCGCTCCTGCTCTCTTTTACTGCATTAGGACAACAACGATTCATGTGTTACTTGCTGCGGTAGCTGAACCCCTTTGTCCTTTGCATGACCTGTCATTCCACAGTAAATAGATGAAACCCACTAGCATGAGTAGGAGTTGTTTGAGCCCATGTTGTGCCTACTCATTCATGCTTGTTTGTCATGCCTGCTACTGCTTAGAGTTGAGTCGGGTCTGATTCATCGGGAATGAATTGGAATGGTGATGAACATGTCCTACTGTGTGTGAGCTAAGTGTGTGAATACGATTTGGTAAAGGTATTGGTGAGAGGCCATGTAGGAGTACATGGTGGGTTGTCTCATTGAAGCCGTCCTCAGGAACTGAGTTCTGTGTTTGTGATCCATGAAACAGCTGCTACCATACATTGGGCCCTGAAATATGACCCCGCTCGACTTACCGACCCCTCTCGTTCTCTGTCCAGGAGTTGCAAGTAGTTTCTGGTGTTTGTAGTATGCTGGGGGCCGCACGCAGCGCTGACCGTAGGGGTGGGCTGTGTTGCGGTAGGCACGTGGCACGGTGTACCGGGCGCCCGTTTGGTGTCCCGGGAACCCTGCACACATCATTTGGGGCTGTGAGCGAAACTCCGGCCGGATCTCCTCATGGATGGAACCCGAATAGGCGATAAACCTGGACTAGAGACTTGTGTGGTTGGTTAGGTCGTGGTCTACACCCACGTCGGCTTTCGCTTGAAGTCTGCCGAGCACATGTCGTGTGTAGACGCTAAGTGGTGGAAACATGTGTGAAGAAGTACACCCCTGCAGGGTTAACATCATCTATTCGAATAGCCGTTTCCGCGGTAATGGACTTCTGGGTTGCCTATATCAGTTCATAGACAAGTGAAAGTGGATACTCTAAAATACGCAAGATAAGCGTGAGTGCTATGGATGGCCTTCTCGTAGGGAGACGGAAGTGGATCCATAGTGGTGTATTGGATGGTGAATATGTGGACTCGTGTGCGCCACCTCAAAAGAGTCGCTTGCAGTCGTAGTTCAGGATAGCCACCGAGTCAAAGCTGGCTTGCTGCAGTCAAACTCCACCACCCCCTTTATTGAAACTGATGCATATGTAGTTAGTTCTGATGTAAGTCTTGCTGAGTACGTTTGTACTCACGTTTGTCTATTTTATGTTTTTGCAGAGAGACGTCAGTCTCGCTAGTAGTACCGCTTGGACTTCGACGTTTAGCTTGATACCTCAGCTACGATCTTGTGCCCTTGGCAGGATCTGGTAGATAGTCAGGCTTCTCAGCCTTTTTCATTTGTAGATGTCTGTACTCAGACATGTTAAGCTTCCGCATGTGTTTGACTTGTATGCTCTGAATGTTGGGTCATGAGACCCATGTTTGTAATATCTCGCTCCTCGGAGCCTAATGGATTAATACTGGAGTCGTAGAGTCTTGTTGTGATGCCATGTTGTATCTACACATATCGAGCATATTGTGTGTATGATTGAAATGCTTGCTATGTGTGGGATCCGACTATCTAGTTGTTTATCCTTGGCAGCCTTTCATATGAGGAAATGTAAGTCTAGTGCTTCTGAGCGATAGTAGTCCGCTACAGCCCGGTTCACCGGAGTCCTGCTAGCCCAGCACTACGGCTCGGAACACTTGACTGGCCGGCATGTGTTTCACGTCGTTCCTGTGTCTGTCCCTTCGGGGGAATGTCACGCGGTGTTGTCCGGAGTCCTGCCTAGCCTGCTACAGCCCGGGTTACCGGAGTCCTGTTAGCCCAGTGCTACAGCCCGGATATATACGTTGTTGACCGACATGCTCGATGTGATTCATGTATGCCTGTCCTCATGGGTTAGTGCCGCCTTGGGTTCACGACTAGCCATGTCGGCCCGGGTTCTTTGTCATATGGATGCTAGCGACACTATCATATACGTGAGCCAAAAGGCGCAAACGGTCCCGGGCCAGGTAAGGTGGCACCCGTGGGAATACCGTGCGTGAGGCCGCAAAGTGATATGATGTGTTACATGCTAGATCGGTGTGACTTAGGATCGGGGTCCTGACAAAGCCGGACCTGCCCCCTCGCTACGACGGCACAACTGATCCCGCAGAGTTCCTCCAGCTCTACGAGCTGGGCATCGAAGCTGCCAGCGGGGACGAAAAGGTCATGGTGAACTGGTTCCCCATGGCACTGAAGGAAGGAGCTCGCACTTGGCTCCTGAACCTGGCCCCATGCACGATCTCTTCCTGGGACCAGATGCGTACTCGCTTCATCGCCAACTTCCAAGGTACCCGCGAGCGGCCTCCCGCCGTGAGCGACATGCGCCGCATCAAGCAGCAGCCTGGGGAGACCCTGCAAAAGTACATCCAGCGCTTCAACAGTGCGCGCCTCAAGATCCCCAAGGTGTCCGAGGAAGCCATCATCTCGGCCTTCTCTGACAGCGTGCGCGACGTCAAGATGAAGGAAGAGCTGGCGATGCATGAGGACCTCTGCACCTCCCTGGAGCTGTTCAACTTGGCGACCAAGTGCGCCAGGGCTGAGGAGGGACGTCTCTCCCTCCTCGAGCTGCCTGCCGCAGACCCAGAAGAGAAGAAGCCCAAGGCAAAGGACGTGAAGCGCAAGGGGGCTGCCGTACTCGCAGCAGAACCAGACACCAAGCGGGGCAAGGATCTGCCCGTATCCTCCAGAGGCAGCCGGTACTGCGTGTACCATGACCTCCACACCCACAACACCAACGAATGCCAAGAACTCTGTGCCGCGCGAGAAGGAAGAATCGGCCGTCGCCCTGACCATGCTGACCGGGGCCACGGCCGAGGAGGAGGAAGAAACCCAGGACGCTGGGAAGATCGTGGCCCGCGCCAAGGGTGGCGCGACCAACCTCACGAGGATCGCTGGCGGGACCCGCCTCGCGAGGGGGACTGGAGGGATCAACCTCGTGAGGACTGCCCTCATGGCAACCCAGGCCTGCCGCCGCTGCCACCTCAGCCAAGAAGGAATGAAGATTGCCACCAAGACGAGGGGGCTGGGGGCTTCCAAGAGCCGCGAGCGATCGCCTGCATCCTGGGCAGAGCTCAATCCCCAGCCTCTCAGCGTATCTTCAAGCAGTTTGCCCGCGAAGTGAATGCAGTTCTCCCCAAGCTCGAAGCAACGCGCCCCCTCAGGTGGTCAGCGTGCGCAATCATGTTCAGCTTGGCAGACCAGCTCAAGTGCGCGGCCACAGCCGGAGTCCTCCCAATGCTTTGCTCCCCAGTCATCAGCAACGTTCTGGTCACCAGGACCCTCATCGACGTTGGAGCAGGGCTCAACATCTTGTCTGTGGAAACATTCAACAACCTCCAAGTGCCCTATGACCAGCTTCAGCCAACCAAGCCTTTCTCCGGAGTCACCGACGGTTCCACAGTCCCGATCGGGCAGGTTCACCTCCCTGTCACCTTCGGGGCCCGCAGCAACTACCGCACCGAGCTCATCGACTTCGACGTCGCCCACATCCGCCTGCCGTACAACGCCATCCTTGGGTACCCAGCACTGGCCAAGTTCATGGCTGTGACTCACCATGGCTACAACGTCCTCAAGATGCCAGGAAGCGGCGGAGTCATCACGGTGCCCTGTGAAGAGAAGGATGCAGTGTGTTCCCTGGAGCGAGCCTTTCAGGCCGCGTCGCTAGAAGACCCGGATCGCGGAAGCAGGAGGCTTCCTGAGACCACCCCCAAGAAGAAGAAGGCGTCGTCAGGCTCAGCCCCTCAAGAGGCAGGCCCTTCAGGGCCCATGTCTGCCCAGGGGGACCCTCCTTCCATCGGATAGGAAAGCGCACCCGGCGCCCTCCTCAGGCAGGGCTCAGGGGCTCTCACCTGGAGGGCCACCGACCTAGCCAGGGTCACGAGGGAGGCGCTTGGGCACCATGTGGAGGCGTGCTTCAAAGCATGTTTCCCTCGAGAGGGAGCCAGGCAAGGAAGGTCAGACCAGCAGGATTTCGTTAACAAGGCCATTCAAGAACTACAGGAGCCAAGGATCATGAGAGGTTGCCGTCGTCCACCAACTGTGGCCCCACATCCAGGCGAGGATGGTGGGCTGCACGTCTGCATCGACATACCAGGGCTCAATCAGATCACCGCGACGGAGCGCCTCGGGCCCTCCCAAGTGGGGTGCTGCGGAGGACCGCCCCACAGCTATGTTCGCATGCCTTACGGCCTACCGAGCGTGGCTTCGGCGTACCAGCGCCTCATGAGGGGCATCTTGGAGGCTTAGGAAGACAGGCGTTCTGCGGCTCTGGCGGAGATGGAGACAGCTCATGAGGAGCCACCAGTGCCCCCGGAGCCTCCCGAGGCCCCAGGGCCTGGGGGCTCGTGAGGATTGGTTTCCGCAGCCCACCGAGTCTGCTGCACCAACGCCACTTCGCCGACGACATCTCCAGGTGACATCTTTCAAGTTTCATTCCCAGCTGGGAGCGCCCTCCCAGGGTTGCGTCACTCCCAGGCCGCGCGGGTCCGTCCCCGTGGCATGTATCCCTTTTTATTTTCTTCAGTCGTTAGTTTGCTTTGCTGGGGGCGCCCCTCGGGCTGCATCATCCCCAAGCCGCTCGGGCTAGGCCCAGTGGCGTGTATCTCCCTCGCGTTTATTTCCAACTATGCATTCGCCTATCATGCTTGATTACTTGATGCCGTCCAAGGGACCTCTTCTTCTCTATGTCGACCACTTGCATGTTAAAGGGGGGCACCTGAGCATCGCGACTCAGGGCTCTTACTGGCTCTCCAGCACTCACCCTCTGATCTTGTCCACGGCATCGCGACCTGGCATACCAGCGACGGCTGAGACAAGCTCGAGGGCCGGGACCCGAGGACGTAGAGTGCCGGCATCTAACCAAATTTTGCAGGGACACGTCTCAAGATACGGCCCAGTGCCAGGCGCAACCCGCCTAGAGGTAGGGCCTCGTGAGTCCCGCGCTGGCTCACATGTGCCCAGATACACCTAACCTAGCCCTATCGTGCCGGCCATGTGTCAGGGCGGGGCTGTACACGCCCCGGGGCTCCTCTCGGAGGGGAGCCCCCTCCCACGTACCAGTGGAAGCACCATGCTCCGCGCTGGCTGACGACACTGCCGAGGAGCGGCTATACCCGTACACATACGGAAGCGCTATGCTCCGCGCTGGTGATAAACAACTGAGGGTGGCCTCAGGGCCGCGTTAACCTCAGGGAGCCCAGAGCTCAGTGGCTGGCCTCATCGCAACGCCTCCCCTCGGGAGCGCCGCGCGAGGGGGCTAGGGACGGGGGCTACAACTGGGTCACGCCCAGCCGTACGCCGCCCAGCCAGGCCCCTCGGGCCTGGTTCGTCGCGCGTCTCTCCCCGAGCGGAGCCAAGGTATGAAGGCCGTTTGAGCGTCAAGGGGGACTCCTGAGCATCGCGACTCAGGGGCCTAACTGGCTCCGTAGCCCCTCACTCCTTAGTTCCAAAAGGCTATGCTGGGTGAGGTACGCGCGGAGTCGGGCTCTGCAGACGTAGAACGGTAGCCCCACCTACATCTCACCACATCACCTACTGTTTGCGCGTCAAGGGGGACTCCTGAGCATCGCGACTCAGGAGCCTAACTGGCTCCGTAGCCCCTCACTCAGTTCCGAAAGGCTATGCTGGGTGAGGTACGCGCGGGGTCAGGCTCTGCAGACGTAGAACGGAAAATACGCCTACATCACGCTTCCCTACTTGTTGTTCGTGCGCCAAGGGGGACTCCTAAGCATCGCGACTCAGGAGCCTAACTTGTCACGGAGCCCCTCACTCCTTTGGTCCCGTCCTGGTTTCCGGTCGGGGCTAATGCTGGGTGAGGCACGCGCGGGGCCGGGCTCCACCGGCGTAGAACACAAGCAAGTAGGGAAGAAGAACATAAAATTCAAGGAACTTAAAAGCAAATATTACAACCCATACTGTCGCCTTAGTACCAAACGCAAATTTAAATGCCTCCCCGAGGCGTCGTACGTGTGCAGGAATCGAAAGAAGAACAGGAATGATAGCGAAGTCACTTGTCGGCGGTGGAGCAGCGTGGAGTGGCTTCACCTCGTGGAGCAGCAGGGCCGGCAGCGCCTTGCTTCGGCCTGGTGCTGAAGGCCCGGAACTTCCCCAGCAGTGCCTCCGCGCGCCCCTTCACGGTTTCGACAGCGGCGGCGGCGCCCTCGCCGCTCACCGGCTCCAGCAGGCTGTCGAGGTCGGCGCTGGGATCGCGAAGGTAGACGTGGGCGAAGACCCGCGTCAGCATAGCAGAAGACATGACACGCGCCTCGGCCTCAGCCGTGGGGGCGAGGCCAAGGGCGACATCCCCAAGGGCCTTAACCAGGAAGGGAAGCAACTTGGTGGGGCCGTCCCCGTCACCGGCTAGCGGGCTGTCCAGGCCGCTTTCGTAAAGCGTCTTCAGCGAAGCGCGGTCATCTTTCTTTATGTCCGCGAAGGCCACGCGATCCTCGGCGAGGACCAGGGCCTTGGCATCCAGCTCGACCTTCGTCGCCGCCAGCTCCTTCTACAACGCGCCCAAGCGGCCGCGACGCTTCTTGAGCTTGGCCTCCCGGTCCTCGAGCGCCTCCTCGCGAGCCTTCGGCTCCTTCTCCTGCTATTGGCGGAGGTGGGCCTCCTCCGCAAGCTGGCCCCGCAAGCCCATGCAGCTCGTCCTCCAGCTCCTTGCAGCGGCCACGGACTCCAACCACCTCTCCCAGGGCCGCATCTCGGGCAGCCTTCGCCTCGAGGGTGGCCTCCCTCTCTCCGTCACATGCCGTTGAGGCCTGAACCAGCGCCGCCCGAATCGAGGCATCAGAGCGAATCCACCCCGAAGCCAGCTCCAGACGCCCGGCCACCAGGCGAGGGTGGGCGCCTAGAAGATCCTGCCGCAGCCGGTCCAGTTCAGCAACGGCACGCTCCAGGATGGAAGAAGAAGGCGGAGAAACATCGGTGCCCTCCAAGACAACATGAGGGGTCGCGAAAGCAGTGGCCGGTGGAACGGGAGGAGATGGTAGCGGCGGCGAGGCCACAGTGTCCCGAGGCGGAGTCCGCTGCGCTTCCCCAGCCATAGCATCGGCGCCAGACGAGGGCACCACAGAAGTCACTTGAGCCATGGGGGCTGTCGCCCCAGCCAGATCAGCCAAGCCCTGCATGGACGAGCGGGTAGGAGAGGCCTGCGCGTCAGGGTCACCCTCCCCTGCGGGCGGAGGCGCCGCCGTAGATGGGGCCTCGGGAGCCCCCTTCAGCTTCTTCTCCATGGGCGCCAGCCTACTCAAGAGAAGCAATCATCAAGCCTCGTCGGCGGAACAAGAAACCAAAGATCAAGGATCAAGCACTTACGGATCGTCGCCAGGAAGCTCCAGCTGCCTCCGGCCATACTTGAAGCCTGAGAGCCGACTGGAGGGGTCGACCTCAGAAGCAGAAGGCACATCCGCGGTTCGCCCCGGAGTCAGGACAGACCCGCGGGGAATCAACCCGGTCCTGCCCCGGAGTCAGAGAGAGAGAGAAGGGCGATCGAACTCCCCCTAGCAGTTCATCCCCCTAGCCAAGAACAGACCCTCGCGAGGCTGTTCTTCCTTGTACTGTTCATCATCATCAGCCCAAGAGGCAATCCACCCACCACAAACTAGAGTAGGGTATTACACCACAATGGTGGCCCGAACTAGTATAAACCCTGTGTCTCTTGTGTTGTTCTTTCAGTAGTTTAGATCCTTACGAGACGGAGAGGTAGAGGGCATAATCTCCGCGCGCACCCCAGAGTTCGAACCTTAAGGGTCTGCCGGAACCCGAAATCCGACATCGCCTTCCTAAAGTAGCCAAGTATTTGGTCCAGCGGCAGTCCGCAGAGCGGCTGTCCGACTGGCAAAGACGACATCTAAGGGAAGGTGGCAAAGGAAAAAGCCAAAAGAGCAGTAAGCAAGATATGATAGAACCTAGATAAATATTTACATCACATAGGCCAATGGCCGAATCCTTGAACGGAAGTTCAAAATACACCCCGCGGGTGGAATTGTGCGAATTAACAAAGTTCTTCGAGAAACTACTAAAGCAGGTAAATAAGACAAGGCGGTGGCCTATGAAGCAGCAAACGGGCTTGGAGGCTCGGAGGAGATGGCGGTGTCGGATGTTGGGGCGGCCGGCTGAGCAGACTCGGCTTGATCGCCTCCAGCGGCAGTCGGCGCGGCCGGGCGCGGCTCGTTGTTGGAGGCACGGTCGAGCTGAGGCTGATCGCACGCTCCATCTTCTGGCGCCTCCATCTCGTCTCCAGCCTCCACCTTGTCTCCCTCCTCGGCACTAGAGCCGATCACCTCCGCCGAGTCTTCGCCGTAGTTCGGGTTCATCCCAAACCACTCCGGCGGCACCTCCTCGCCATTGTCAGCTCGCTCAGGAACGAAGATGTTGGTGTCGGCGTACTCAGCGATTGCCGCGGCGCGCTTGACAAGGTCGTCCTCCACGGCTGCCAGCTCCGGCTGGGCCTCGGCCTGGAGCATGGCCAGCTGGTCCATGCTCAGGTCTGGATACCACGCCTTGACGAACTCCAAGGCCTGACGCGCCCCAGCCCGTGCCGAGGAGCCTTTCCAAGCCTCCAGACGGACTGCTGCGACCTCCAGCCAGTCGGCTGTCCGGCTAGGAGTGAGCAGAATCGGCATCTCCGGCCACAAGGCAGCAATCGCCTGGGCACCGACGCGTTGAAGCCGGCGCAGCATCCGGTGAGCCGGCCGCAGGCGAGCCTCGCTGCTCAGAAGTTGTTCATGAAGGGTCCGGGGGCGTTGGCGGCAACCTCCTCGCCGACTGCCCTCCGCGCCTCATGATCAGCCTCGATGGTTTGAACGGCAGCTTGCGAATGGCCCGGGAAGAAGTCTGCCAAGACGAAAAAGAGTCAAGTCAGAAAAGCAAGAGTCGACCCGACCTACGGTCGGCAGCTCAAAGAAAGCGAGTAAAGAAAACTTACCATCAACGATATCCTCAATCTCATGGAAGCCGGAGGTCAGCATCGCCTCCTTGTCGGTCCAGGAGGAGCGCTCGGTCTCGAACTCGGCTAGGAGCTCAGTCTCTCTCTCCTTCGCCTCCTCCTGCGCCTTCTTGAGCAGCTCCTTCTGCTCCGCCAGCTGCACAACCAGTAGGTCGCGGTCTGTGGCGAGCTTTCCGCACTCCGCCTCCTTAGCGCGCAAGGCGGTGTTGGCTTCGCCCAGCTGCTGCTGAAGAACGACATTGGCCTCTCAAGAAAAAAGGAAGATGACGTAAGTCGTCAAAAAAGAAGGCCGCCAGGAAGATCCGGCCCGACTACGCAGCAGTCGGCCCGAATCTCGGGGACTACAGCCCACGGGTGCGCCAGCGCACCCCGCGAAGAAGGAAACTCACTCCGGCTCTCCGTCAAGTCGGCAGTCCATTTGCCCAGCTCTTCAACGTTGCGGTTGAACACGGTGACTCGGAGGTTGTGGTAGTCCTATGATAAGCATTTCAAACAAGAATAAGCACTCAGAACTCACCAATAGAGTTCCGACCCGCCTGCTCAACAGCTGGCCCGGAACTCGGGGACTACACCCAGTGGGTGCACTGGCGCGCCCCCATAGAGAAGAGCAAAGAAAAAACAAAGTTGGAAGCAGCGTACCCGGACGGCCGCTCGCGACGCCAGATGCGCCTTGGTGCAGTGCTGGAGGGCGTCGCCTTCGGCCTGCAGCTTCGCCTGGACATCCATGAGCGCCTGGTTCAGCGGGCCTGTGCCGCCTCCTCGCACCCACCCGATGGGCTGGCGCTCGTCGCCTCGACGTCTGGGTTGGCCGAGCTGGCCGCGCCCGTCTCTAGAGAGCGTGGCGCCAAATTCGCCTTCTCCAGACGGCGGCGCGTTGGCGAGGTGACTTGGAGGAGCAGATTCGTCATGGCTTCATCGGTAGTCGGCGGCACCTGCGGGTCCGCCGGCTGTTCGCCTCGCGCGCTCCCAGACGGCGGCGGGGGAGGTGGCGGTGGCACGGCCGTGTCCGGCATAGGGGCCTCGCCACCTTCCCTCTCCATGATGGGATGCTTCCGGCCGACTTCCCCTGTCCGCTCTGTGAATTCTGGAGGCTGCGCCGAATTCAGTGGGACGACGAACAACACCGACTGGCGGCGCGCGGCTTCTTCGGCCTGATGTTTGGCCGCGGCGGCGACTTCGGCCCCCTCCAGCTCCTTCTGGGTGGAGCCGGCCGCCTTCTCGGCCCCCGCCTTCTCCCGGCGGGCGGCTTCGTCCTCGTCGCGCTTCTCCTGCGCGTTTCGCTTCATCTCTTTCCGGAGGTCGGCAGCAGGGTCAATACGCCGAGTTGTGGCAGACGACTCTACCGACCCCCTGATGGAGGCGGCGACGACCCTCCCGAGGGTGAGAGGAGCTCTGGAACAAAGAAGACATGTAAGGACCCGGACAAAATCCACCAGAAGATAAAACAAGACAAAGAAACAGAAGCGCTTACCCAGAGGATAGCGGCGGCTTCTTCACTTCCTTACGGAAGCGTTGGGCCCTCGCGACCGCCTCTTCCCGCTTGGTCGCTGCGGCCGCCCCCTTAAACTTCTTCTCCCGGCCACCGAGGGAACTCGGCCCGGCCGGCGCTTCCTCGCGCCATCTAGCCTTGATTGATGGCGCGGGGCGACTTCCCCGTCTTCGCCGGCGGGCCAGTCGGCGAAGGTGGCCGAGGGCCTGAGGCCGCCTTCCTCTCCTTCGCCGCCTCCTTCGGCGTCGGCCTCCATCGCCGCCGTCCCCAGGTCGGGGTCGTTGATGTCGCTCTCCGCTCGGTCGGGGCCAAACTGGCGGGTCGGCCCTGCGGCGCGGGCCGAGGGCTGGATGAGGGGATTCTGAGTCAAAAAATAAGATCAGGAGTCGGATTCGGCTGCAAAGTAGTAGAAGAAGAAGAACAACTTACCACCGGCGGGGGGTTGGCGCGCGAGTACGGTTCCATGCCGAACTGTCAATCCTCCGAGAGGCCGTAGTTAGCGATGAAGTTCACCGTGTCCGCCACCTCCGCGTGGGGCATGTCCTTGGTGCACATCCGACTGGGGTACTGGTGGCCGCTCATCTGACAGATCAGATGAGGCCGGCTTTGGAGCGGGAGGACTCGGCGCGCCACGAAGGCGGCCAGCAAGTCGGCCCCAGTCAGGCCCACCGACTGCGTCAGCACCCGAAGTCGCGCCACGGCGGCGGCTCCAGCCGGAGTCAGCGTCTTGGCGCGGTAGGACCAGCTGGGTTGCCTCCCAGCCGGCGCGCCGGCTTCGTAAGCCGGTAGATTAACCCAGTCGCCGTCTGGGGCAACGTTCTTAACATAGAAGTAAGAGAGCTGCCACATCTTCACCGACTTGATTAGTTGGATGGCGGGGAACGGGTTGTCGGCCGTCGTTCTCCGCATCGCGATGAAGGCGCCGCACTGGGCTGGCACGCCGGCGACGTGCGTGCCGAGCTTGGACTGAAAGAACCCCCCCCACATCTCGATGGTGGGGAGAACGTCGAGGAAGCCCTCGCACAAAGTGGTGAAGGCCGCCAGCAGCACCACCGTGTTCGGGGTAAGGTGGTGCGGCTGGAGGCCGTGGAACTCCAAAAAAGAGTGAAAGAACCCGCTCGCCGGCAGCCCCAGGCCGCGCATAAGGTGCAAGCGGAAGACAGGCTGCTCGCCCCCCTCTGGCACCGGCGTCACCTCCCTCGCCGGCGAGGCACGGGCCCGCACGAAGTTCGCGCCGGGGAGGCGACGGGTCTTGCGGAGAAAGTCGATGATGTCATCGTCGATCTCAGAGCCGTCCCACACGCCGGAGCGCACGGTGGCGGGCGTGGCGGCTGAGGATGAGCTCATCGCTGCGGGCAGGACGTGGTTTGGCACGGCAGCAGCGAGAGGAAGAGGAAAGAGGAAGAGGCGAGGGGAAGCGGGGGAGAGCGGGCACGCGTGCTTCGCCGCCCCGCTCCCCCCGCCTACTTATAGGCCTGCGGGCTGAGAAGCCGAGGGGGCGTCGTGGCATTAACTGCGCCCACACCCCCACGACCCCCACGATTTACCACACAATTACTGCGCGCAGTTACTGCACTGGAAACCCAACTGTCCTCACGGCCACAACAGATCCGGCGGGCCCCACCCGCGGGCCTGTCCCGTCGCGCGCGTGGGCTGGCAGACTGGCCCGGCCACGTGGCGCCCCCGGGAGGTCCACGGTGGGCGGGGGCCATGTAGCTTATCAAGCACGCCGTCTGTAGCCCACCACGACTTTCAAAATTCTTTAAGGAGCAAGACAACCTTCGACGAGTCCGGCTCTCTGTGGCCGGCTTGGTGGAGCCGGCCCGAGCAAGTTCGCCTCACAATAGTCGGCTCAAAGGAAGGCGACGGGCGAGTCCCGAATCCAGCCACTGGACGGAGGAAACTGTTGAGGCTCCTCGACGCATCTCCCTCGGCGCCTCACCAGCTTCGGGGACTACTGTCGGAGTAATGGGCCACGGGTAGGCTAACCCGAGACAGAACCTTTCAAGACATCGGGGCAGGCTTCGCCCCTCAAGAATCCCAAGACAAAGGGCTGACTCTGGGAGTCGGCTGCAGCATCACCGACTACCCGCTCACGGCCGAATCCCAGAGACGGTTACCCTCTGCCTTCAGGGAAGCCGACTATGGGGAGTCGGCCCGCGACTTCACCACCCTCTGCTTTCGAGAAGAAGGACGAGACGGGGGATGGCCGGAGTACGGCCCTCCCCCACCCTGATTACCAAGGGCAGGTATGGCTACAGTATGTCGTACCGGAGGAGATCTCCGTCCGGCGCGGCACTGTTGCCATGCCGGCCCTGACGTCCGCCCCAGCAGCGAAACCCTGTTCCCACGTTGGATCGCCTGTACGGCCTGGAGACGGCGGGTCCCTCTAGTCAGCGGGGGGGAGGGGGGACGAAAGACGGCGAGAGCGCCCGAAGACGGACCTCGTGGGAGTCGGCCTCCGAGAGTCGGCCCGTTCCTCCCACGGGCCCCGCACGCCATTAACTAGATAGGATGGGGAGTGTCGACAGTGATCGCCCGCCAGGCGGCGGCACTATTGCCATGATCCCACGACCAGGCCAACGTCATCAAAGGCACGGCTACAGTGATCAGGTCAATCGGCGGGGCCCACCAGCGGCGGGCCGCATGCAGTAGTCGGCGGAGAAGACGGCGACCTGAGAGACAGACGGCTGGGACCCGCGCCCAGCCGGATTACCATTGTACCCCAGGGGTTAGGCCTATATAAACCCCCCGGAGCACCCATGCAAAGGGTTGGATCCTTTTAGCACTAGGCCAGAAACATAAGAGGGAGAGATCTAGCCTTGCCCTCTCCTACCTCCAGAACACAGCTCGAGGAGCAACTTTGTATACACATTGCCTTAGTGATCATGCGGAGACCCCGCAGAGTAGCAGTAGGGGTATTATCTCCTCGGAGAGCCCCGAAGCTGGGTAAGATTCGCCGGCATGCATGTCTATGCCTCATCCCGCTTCCAGGCACCGGCGACGTTCTACTCGCTCCCACCATGATAAGCCATCCTTTGGCATATGTCGCATCCAACCCCGACAATAAGTCTGCATAAACCCAAACACCTTGATCATCTCATCAAAGCGAATGTTCCAACTCCGAGATGCTTGCATGTCACACCCTTATTTTCATGCCACAACACCTAAGCTAATAAATCATGATAAAATATGGTTTTACAAAAACTTTGGAGTGTTTTGGACTTTGCTTGATTTGATTTTTGTGTGTTGTTTGCAAGTGCTCTAAAAAATCAAAAAACTACTCCAACTCTCATACTCCTTCTCCTTGATCCAAAACCTTTTCCCAATGATCATGCCATGTGTATAGTGCAATATAGTATTTTCTTACAAAAATAATTTGGCCAAAAATTATTTTCAAAAATTAGTTTTCCAAAAACCCCTGAGTTGAGGCTTGCACTGCAAGTACTTAATTAAGGGCAGTAAAAATCTTTCCAAAAATGTATTTGACTCCTATTAGATATAGGTTACCCAGAAACAACAAAAGTATAATTTTAAAAGTTATTTCCTATTTTATTTAAAGGATTTTTCTTAAGGCCAGAAATGGTCTTTAATAGGTTAAAATTATTTTAAAGCTTTAAAAATATTTGAGAAAAATTAGGGAGACTCAATGGACATATAGTATCCATATATATGAGTTTCAACATATGTTCATGATCAAAATATTGGACAAAACCTCCCAAAACCATTTCTGCCCATTTCAAGGATTTGAAATATTTCTACAGGAAATATTTCCATAAAAATCCAAGAAAATTCTAGAATGTCACATATGACATTTTTGATGATCTTGCCAAGTCTCATGTCATGGAGAACAGTATAACCCCGTGAAACTCTCTCAAAACCACTTCTGTCCTTTTTCAAGTTTGAACAACTTTGCATTGTCAAACTTGTCCAATTGCTCTCAAACTTGGTGCACATGCTCAAATGATGTAATAATGCATCTAGACCAAATGGCACAAGTTGGAGAGAATTTTATCTTGATCAAAGTACCCCAAAACCCTCTCTGACCAGAATCAAATTTGACCAAGTTTGTACTGCCAACTTTTTCTCCTTGACCCCAACTTTTGTGAGCATGTTTAAATCCTCAAATGATGACACTACACCAAGTGGTGCATCAAGGAGAATAGATTTGCATGACTGAATCTTGGTAAAACCATTTCTGTTGATTTCTAGGGTTCACAAAAGTTGCATTGGCAACTTTGCCCAAATAAGCTCAAATTTGGTGGCACACCCTATTTCTAAGTGTCGTTCCATCTTGTTAATTCTCATGGCAATTGGAATTAATTTTCTTGCCCTAACCAACAACAAACACCTTCTGCCATTTTTCCAAAAACATCATTTTGACATCTTCCACTAATCTCCTTGAGCTCAAATTTTTACCACAACCTCTCCTAGACCTCTTCTACCTCCAGTAGCAATGGCTGCATCCCAGACCAATTATTTGGGGATGAAACCCTCACTTTCTCTCTCTGGACAACCCATTCCCCTCTCTCTCTCAACCTCTCTCCTCTCCTACTGGCTGTCCAGGGCATCCAAGGCCCTCTCCCCTTTGTTTACTCCCCCCTAGGGCTGTTGGACACAAGTGGCCACGCCCTACAAGCCAAAAGCATGCCATGGCATGCAATTGGCGTGCTCCAGAGCGCGCTACAGTGCGCTCCCGCACTGTAGCCGCCCCCTGCCAAGCACCCCCGGCCACCTTGGGCCTCCCCAGCGCGCCCGACGAGGTGCCTCGACGTCTGCAACACGCCACGCCCCTGGGCCCCCCTCCTTCTCCCTCCTGCTGCCTCCTTTCGCACGCGCGCCGGCCGCCCGAGAGCCCCAATTGCCAAGCTCACACGCGCGATGCTCTGACCCTCCCCTGCTCTTTCTCTCCTTTCCCCTGGCAGTGGACCGAACCCATGAACACCCTAGACACGCCCTCGTGAGCCCCCATGGCTTGTAGCGATGGCAACAGCCTCGCCGGCGCATGAGCTCACGGAGCACCTCACCCCCTCCTACTTAAGGCCTCCCCCGAGCTCCCTCTCGCCTCGGTTGGACCCCTCTCTCTCCCTTGCACCTCCTGGATAGCCTCCCCCTCCCTCTCGTGCCCTCCAGCACCCACCATGGCCGAAGCCTTGCCGTCGGCCTCCGCCGAAATCCGCGCCCATCTCCCCTCCTCCTTCCCTCTGGACCGCACTAGAGCGCCACCACCGTCACCGCAAGGCCCTCCCGTGCTTCTTCCCTCCTCCCCGTGGCCGTTCCTTCGAGCTGCATCACCACCGTCAGCCTCGCCCGCCGCGGTCGACGCCTTGCTCGACCCGGTGCCCCGGGGCGACCATGCCACCCACGGTTGGACGCGGCTGGGCCCCCTTAATCCGCCGGTGTGCCGGGCGTCGCCGGAGATGGCCGGAGCCACCGGAACAGGCGCCGACAAGCGCTCGGCCCCGCCTCCTTTGCCTCCTCTGTCGCGAGCAGGAGGAGGGCGATGAACCCGACACGCGGGCCCGCAGGTCAGCGACCCACCCAGTGGGCCCCGTCGTTTAAGTGGCGACGGATTCGCCCGGGTCTGCTTCCCTCGCTCGAAGGCGCACCGCGGGGAATACGCCTTCGACGTGTCCCTGTCGCCCGCGCGGCTGAGCCACTGGGCCGGCCCACGGTCTATTTGCCGCCCTGAGCGCAGGATAAGGTTAAGACCTTTTTCCTTTTTTTCCTTTTTCAGTCAACTTCAAGAATCCATAAACAATTCAATTTAGCTCCAAATTTGATGATTCAAATTTCTAGTAGTTTCTAAATTCATTTCCTATCACAGGGTGCTATTTGCACATTTTTCCATAAATATTTTCTTCACAAATATTTATCAAAACCACAATTTCCATTCTGTGATGAACTTTGGAAAATCATAGAGGGCTCAAATTTAATCCAAATGCCATGATTCAAATTCCTAGATGTTTCTAAGTTCAAAACTTAGTTTTTGAACATTTTTAATAATACTTTCTGTACCACATAAATTATTGAGCCATTTCTTCATATTTATCAACTTTGCAAATTCATAGGAAATCCATTGGAACTCCAAATCCAATGAAACCAATTCCTAGATGCTTCTAAAATCATCCTTTGTTAAATGGGTGCCTTTGCTCATTTTTCAAAAATGTATTTATGTACACTTCTTGCAAATCCATAAACCCCTTGATTCCATCATATCGAAATGTTTAGAAATATCCATTGATCAAATCCCATTGAAACCACTTTGGTCATACCTCATATGACCAATGGTATCCTGGAAAAGTCCAACTTGCAATTTTAGAGCACTTTTATTTTTGCCTTGTCGTGTTGCTTATTATGGTTGTTTTCGACGATAGTTGACGAAGTAGACGGAATGCTCGGACTTGGACCAGAGATATTTGAAGACCTCGAAGACTTTGTTAAAACAGGCAAGAAGCCCTTTGACCATGTCTATGAAACCTTTTTCATGCATGTCATATAGCACTTTATTAGTGATTGCTTCGGAATCATGATGAGAGGGTAACCACTCTAGTGGGTTGCCTTCGTTACTTACTCGTTGATACCTGCATTATGCATGACCCTACCTTCTTATGAGGGTTATGCCGGTGGGAGTAGATAGGATGCTAAGTAGTTGCTACGCAAAGGGACATGAATATGCATGGTGATGGAGGCAAAGTACTTTCAAAGGACTTTTCGAAAACCCCATCGGGTGCCACTTATGCCCGAGGGAGATGATGATTTGGGTAACCACTTGATGACGAAGTGGTGTACTGAGGCAAGTGTGTGTTGTTTTGAAAATGGATTAGATTTAAGATTTGTCAACTGTCCCAACCTTACATGCGCAACCACTCTACCCTTATATGGGAAAGGGCATTATTGATTACCTAGGCCGATACTAGCTTGGAGCCCGCATTACTAGTGACGGGAGAGTTGTTGGTGCGCTCTCTCGGGACGAGGTCGTGCCAGGTAGGACGACCAAGAACATTTTTATGGGGCACCGGACACACCGTTGGTACCCCGTGCCAGTGGTATGTGATGAATATAGGAGCGAGGCTCCAAAATTTTAAGTTGTGAAATGTTGGGCACGGGGGTTACTACCAATCGAGTGGACTCCTTGTTAGTGTCGTCTAGGGAAAGATAGTGATCGGGTGCTTACCCCGGGTACTTGAGGTACCGCGGGTCGTGGATGACACGGAAGTTCCCCGGATCTTGTGGGTAAAGTGTGCAACCTCTGCAGAGTGTAAAACTATTCGAATAGCCATGTCCACGGTCAAGGACAGTTGGGCGGTGCTGCTTAAACTACGTCCATATGTTTTCAAGCCAGTGTGTGTGTTGGACAAGTGGGAAGAACTACTTGGGTCAAGTCAAGGACTTGACATGATTGAGTTGGGTTGGTGCCCACTCTATTTATGTTGATATCTGTAACCTGTCCTCATGGTTACTTGAATTCTCCTGATGCATGTCTTACAGGTTGTTGAACATGTCATTGCACTCAAAACTAGCTTTCCGCAAAAATTTACCTATATCATGCATTGTTGTATCTTGAGCCAAATCATGGGTTGCTTGGGAGTACATTCAAAGTACTCATTGGCTTGCCACTGGTTATTTTATTGGCCAGGCAAGAAAGACAAGATATATTGAAGAGTTCTTTGGTGACGATCGTGCGAGCTAGGACGCTTCCCAGTCAGAATGCCTGTAGGGTTAAGGCAGATGACATGGGTCCAAGTTATCGACGAAGATTTTCGCTGCAATGTTATACTCAAGACTTGACCATAATGGTCCTACTTGTGTAATACGGTATGTATGGATGTAAGACTCTTGTTATTCAGCTTCTGTGTGTTCAGTGAGCATTGATCTCTGGGATCACTGTACACGTGCATTCGGTGATCACGACTTATGAGTCGGGGTCCCCACAGAGCTGGTATCAGAGCCATCCTGACTGTAGGAAGCCTTAGTTAGCGTGGTCGTTAGTTAGGGTAAAACTATTTCCAAAACTACTACTAGTTTTCAAAACTATCTATACTTCTCTTCCCTTCTCAGTTTTTCGAAGACTAAGGTATACTTTCCCCATCAATCTCTGCCCTTCAAAACTGTTGCAAACGGTCGCTAGCACCCTCAAGCCCGTGACCACGGGATTCCTTGTAATCCTCGTGGATAGCCTAGAAGGAGTACACCCTGCCAAACACTCACCCACCTCTCCTGAACCCAAGATTGGCTACACCATAACAAGACGATGCCAACAGAAGATAGGCCTTTGAAGAATGAGGACAAGAAGACCCAGAGCATGGTGACACCTTTGAAATTGCCCCAGAATGATGCAACCTTGTCCTATGATGATCATGGTGTAAGATATGCAAGACCATGATATACATCGCTAATAGACCAATCATGTCATTACCGTTGTTTTATCGGCAACCACCGGTGGATGAGAACCTAGCCATTTCGTCCGCATCACTATAGTGAGCAGGAAAACGGTTCTCTTCATCCCCCGCTCTCGGTGACGATATTGTCAACAATGAGTCCGACAGATTGGACCTCTATTATGCCTTGTTAATGTCATGGCATAAAGGATTAATTACTTGGTACCATCAACGCCTTAGAAGACAAAAAGGAATCGTCATGATTAAGAAGACAATAGAAGACCGAGTCAATGCCTGCTACGAGGAGCCACCTTCACCCACAACTTCAACAGGCGAGAAGTTGTTGAAGAATCTTCAGGCTCAACCCGGATCGTTTCATCAAACAACTACAAGAGACGTAGCAACACCTGAGGAAACTCAGAAGACTGCACGAGGCTCAAGGCACGATTAGTGGATCCGAGAACCCCTAGGGTAGGATGAGTCGTGTACCCCCTATGCGCAGTCGAGTCCATATGATGGTGTGAATAGAACCATGATTGTGTGTTGCTTGCTTTTATTTGTTTGTGTTTTGATATCAGTCGCCCTTTTTGCCCTAGGCAACAAGTACGCAACTATATCACCTGCCTTATTTTGTTGTTTGTGATTTGGCCCTTTTTGGCACTTGTTTGTTTGCACCTGCACTATAGAACCCCCTTTAGGCATTCCCCTCCTTTATGCTACTTATCCCTCTCATCTCTCTCCTCAACTGAAGACCAGCAAGACAAGATGCACCAAGGAGTCTACTTCGGCGAGCAACTAGCACTGAAGACTTTTTGTTGCAGCCTCCTTGACCAAGTGAAACCCCGTAGAATTAAGTTTAACCCTCCAGACTAGAAACCCATTCCTAGACCCTTCGAGACTTCATCTCAAATCCTTAACCATGTGCTTAAACCAAATAATTGCAAGAGAACCAGTTAAGCCTATGTAAACCTTGCACAACACTGGGTTCATTATGGAACTAGTGGACATAGTGAACAAGCACGTTATCATCCTAATATAGCACAAGAACTGACGATGCCATAGGAAAGACCAGTTTAAGGATATAGGAATTGAGGACAAATGAATTGATGAGTTTATATCAATGACTTTGAGGAATCATGTGAAACTATTTGGTGGATTATGAGGCTTTCATATTGGTAGATGAACGTGGCTGGGTCATGACTATAGAGTAGCATAGCTTTCTTTACCCCTGGATAAATTGGATTTAGTGGGACAATTAAGACCGCAAGCTGAATTCTTGGAAGTATGAGGATTTGACTTAGTCAGGGGATATTGACAGGAGATAGTTGACATTGTGATGATGACTTGGTGGAACATATAGAAATCCTCGTTGGACATGAGATTTGGATTCAATGGGTTATCCTAGTGGAGTATGGATGCAGAGTAATTCTACATGGTTTGGAGTAAATTGGATTTAGACTGATGATCTTGATCATGATAATGGGAATTGATGGACTGACTATAGTAGAGACAGCCCATTCAAGCATTTGGGGATTATATGGACTTTAGGAGATCATGTGGAACACCACAGACATTGGATTTGTAGAATTAATGGATTATGTAGCGATTAATGGAAGTTAATGGGCTATTGGAATTGATTCATAGGAAGGAAACAAGATCTTGGAGTGGCTTACGACGTGTTTCCTTAGGATAGAGATGCTTTATCATGGACCTTGGATCAATAGACTGAGCACTTGGATTGTGGTGATTAAATTCAAGCTTGGCAGCTTATATGCTCTACCCATGGATTTTTAGGGGTAGCCATACATACGAGTTTGGGGGATGTAGACATATGTGATTTTGTTAGACCTCCTCTCAAGAGTCATGAGGATATGAATAACATGGGTGATGATTGGAGTTGACCTATACGGGATGATTCTATCGGTGTTATGATGTGGTTTGCTTAAAGGACTAGATAGCACAATTGGCATCTCAGAAACCGTGCTTAAGGATAAGATGATAAATGTTCACTCCCACACTAGATCCTTGAAACCCTTGAGCCCCACCTAGCCACGATATGGTAGGAATCACAACCATGGGCTTTGGCTCTAGGACAAGGAAACCTTGGCCAATATGCAACCATGACCACCACCGATACCCCAACCTATACCCTATGTACCCCATGGGCAAGTCTTCACGGAATACTCGGACAAGTTAGTTACCATCTTTCTTTGATGACGTACTTACCTACCCGAAGACGGAAGAAGAACCGTTCAGCCGGTTAAGGAACATCTGAAGATCGCCATGTCCAGGAGGAAGAACTACACCAACCACCATCATCAAGAAGTATACCTCCGCATCAAAGACCAGGCGTATCTGCAAGCCATTTCTCTCAAAGGAACCAAGCATTTCCATGTCAAAGGGAAGCTCACACCAAGATTATCGGCCCTCTCCAAGATCACCGCAAGACGAAGAAATAGACGGCTACTAGCTGGAGTTACCACCTGAGTTACCTACTGTGCACAATGTTTTCCCACACGACACCACTCAGGAAACGTTTCCAACTTCCTAACTAGCCCGGTCTCTACAAGGACACCGATCACCGAGCCATTGACCTCCAGCCCAATATGCCATATGCAAGAGACCCCAATGGCAATCTGGATCAAGCAAGAACGTCATACACGAAGCCCCAACATCAAGTACTTCAAGGTTCAATGGGGCACCACTCGGAAGCAGAAGCAGTATGAGGACGTGAAGACTACCCCAAGTTTCCGTATTCCTTCCCGCGCCTAGTCTGGGAATCTCGGGGATGAGATTCTTGTAAGGGGGGTAGGTCTGTCACACCCTGATTTTCATGCCACAACACTTAAGCTAATAAATCATGATAAAATATGGTTTTACAAAAACTTTTGAGTGTTTTGGACTTTGCTTGATTTGATTTTTGTGTGTTGTTTGCAAGTGCTCTAAAAAAATCAAATAACTCCTCCAACTCTCATACTCCTTCTCCTTGATCCAAAACCTTTTCCCAATGATCATGCCATGTGTATAGTGCAATATAGTATTTTCTTACAAAAATAATTTGGCCAAAAATTATATTCAAAAATTAGTTTTCCAAAAACCCCTGAGTTGAGGCTTGCACTGCAAGTACATAATTAAGGGCAGTAAAAATCTTTCCAAAAATGTATTTCACTCCTATTAGATATAGGTTACCCAGAAACCACAAAAGTATAATTTTAAAAGTTATTTTCCTATTTTATTTAAAGGAGTTTTCTTAAGGCCAGAAATGGTCTTTAATAGGTTAAAATTATTTTAAAGCTTTAAAAATATTTGAGAAAAATTAGGGAGACTCAATGGACATATAGTATCCATATATATGAGTTTCAACATATGGCCATGATCAAAATATTGGACAAAACCTCCCAAAACCATTTCTGCCCATTTCAAGGATTTGAAATATTTCTACAGGAAATATTTCCATAAAAATACAAGAAAATTTTAGCATGTCACATATGACATTTTTGATGATCTTGCCAAGTCTCATGTCATGGAGAACAGTATAACCCCATGAAACTCTCTCAAAACCACTTCTGTCCTTTTTCAAGTTTGAACAACTTTGCATTGCCAAACTTGTCCAATTGCTCTCAAACTTGGTGCACATGCTCAAATGATGTAATAATGCATCTAGACCAAACGGCACAAGTTGTAGAGAATTTTATCTTGATCAAAGTACCCCAAAACCCTCTCTGACCAGAATCAAATTTGACCAAGTTTGTAGTGCCAACTTTTTCTCCATGACCCCAACTTTTGTGAGCATGTTTAAATCCTCAAATGATGATACTACACCAAGTGGTGCATCAAGGAGAATAGATTTGCATGACTGAATCTTGGTAAAACCATTTCTGTTGATTGCTAGGGTTCACAAAAGTTGCATTGGCAACTTTGCCCAAATAAGCTCAATTTGGCGGCACACCCTATTTCTAAGTGTCATTCCATCCTGTTAATTCTCATGGTAATTGGAATTAATTTTCTTGCCCAAACCAACAACAAACACCTTCTGCCATTTTTCCAAAAACACCATTTTGACATCTTCCACTAATCTCCTTGAGCTCAAATTTTTACCACAGCCTCTCCTAGACCTCTTCTACCTCCAGTAGCAATGGCTGCATCTCAGACCAATTATTTGGGGATGAAACCCTCACTTTCTCTCTCTGGACAGCCCATTTCCCTCTCTCTCTCAACCTCTCTCCTCTCCTACTGGCTGTCCAGGGCATCCAAGGCCCTCTCCCCTTTGTTTACTCCCCCTAGGGCTGTTGGACACAAGTGGCCACGCCCTACAAGCCAAAAGCATGCCATGGCATGCAATTGGCGTGCTCCAGAGCGCGCTACAGTGCGCTCCCGCACTGTAGCCGCCCCCTGCCAAGCACCCCCGGCCACCTCGAGCCTCCCCAGCGCGCCCGACGAGGTACCTCGACGTCCGCAACATGCCACGCCCCTGGGCCCCCCTCCTTCTCCCTCCTGCTGCCTCCTTTCGCACGCGCGCCGGTAGCCCGAGAGCCCCAATGGCCAAGCTCACACGCGTGATGCTCTGACCCTCCCCTGCTCTTTCTCTCCCTTCCCCTGGCCGTGGACCGAACCCATGAACACCCCGGACACGCCCTCGTGAGCCCCCATGGCTTGTAGCGACGGCAACAGCCTCGCCGGCGCATGAGCTCACGGAGCACCTCGCCCCCTCCTACTTAAGGCCTCCCCCGAGCTCCCTCTCGCCTCGGTTGGACCCCTCTCTCTCCCTTGCACCTCCTGGATAGCCTCCCCCTCCCTCTCGTGCCCTCCAGCACCCACCATGGCCGAAGCCTTGCCGTTGGCCTCCTCCTAAATCCGTGCCCATCTCCCCTCCTCCTTCCCTCTGGACCGCACTAGAGCGCCACCACCGTCACCGCAAGGCCCTCCCGTGCTTCTCCCCCTCCTCCCCGTGGCTGTTCCTTTGAGCTGCATCACCACCGTCAGCCTCGCCCGCCGCGGTCGACACCTTGCTCGACCCGGTGCCCCGGGGCGACCGTGCCACCCACGGTTGGACGCGGCTGGGCCCCCTGAATCCGCCGGTGTACCGGGCGTCACCGGAGATGGCCGGAGCCACCGGAACGGGCGCCAGCAAGCGCTCGGCCCCGCCTCCTCTGCCTCCTCTGTCGCGGGCGGGAGGAGGGCGATGAACCCGACAGGCGGGCCCCGCAGGTCAGCGACCCACCCAGCGGGCCCCGGCGTTTAAGTGGAGACGGGTTCGCCCGGGTCCGCTTCCCTCGCTCGAAGGCGCACCGCGGGGAATACGCCTTCGACGTGTCCCTGTCGCCCGCGCGGCTGAGCCACTGGGCCGGCCCACGGTCTATTTGCCGCCCTGAGCGCAGGATAAGGTTAAGACCTTTTTCCTTTTTTCCTTTTTCAGTCAACTTCAAAAATCCATAAACAGTTCAATTTAGCTCCAAATTTGATGATTCAAATTTCTAGTAGTTTCTAAATTCATTTCCTATCACAGGGTGCTATTTGCACATTTTTCCATAAAGATTTTCTTCACAAATATTTATCAAAACCACAATTTCCATTTTGTGAAGAACTTTGGAAAATCACAGAGGGCTCAAATTTAATCCAAATGCCATGATTCAAATTCCTAGATGTTTCTAAGTTCAAAACTTAGCTTTTGAACATTTTTAATAATACTTTCTGTAACACATAAATTATTGAGCCATTTCTTCATATTTATCAACTTTGCAAATTCATAGGAAATCCATTGGAACTCCAAATCCAGTGAAACCAATTCCTGTATTTCTGTACACTTCTTGCAAATCCATAAACCCCTTGATTCCATCATATCGAAATGTTTAGAAATATCCATTGATCAAATCCCATTGAAACCACTTTGGTCATACCTCATATGACCAAAGGTATCCTGGAAAAGTCCAACTTGCAATTTTAGAACACTTTTATTTTTGCCTTGTCGTGTTGCTTATTATGGTTGTTTTCAACGATAGTTGACGAAGTAGACGGAATGCTCGGAGTTGGACCAGAGATATTTGAAGACCTCGAAGACTTTGTTAAAACAGGCAAGCAGCCCTTTGACCATGTCTATGAAACCTTTTTCATGCATGTCATAAAGCACTTTATTAGTGATTGCTTTGGAATCATGATGACAGGGTAACCACTCTGGTGGGTTGCCTTCATTACTTACTCGTTGATACCTGCATTATGCATGACCCTACCTTCTTATGAGGGTTATGCTGGTGGGAGTAGATAGGATGCTAAGTAGTTGCTACGCAAAGGGACGGGAATATGCATGGTGATGGAGGCAAAGTACTTTCAAAGGACTTTTCGAAAACCCCATCGGGTGCCACTTATGCCCGAGGGAGATGATGAGTTGGGTAACCACTTGATGACGAAGTGGTGTACCGAGGCAAGTGTGTGTTGTTTTGAAAACGGATTAGATTTAAGATTTGTCGACTGTCCTAACCTTACATGTGCAACCACTCTATCCTTATATGGGAAAGGGCATTATTGATTACCTAGGCCGATACTAGCTTGGAGCCCGCATTACTTGTGACGGGAGAGTTGTTGGTGCGCTCTCTTGGGACGGGGTCATGCCAGGTAGGGCGACCAAGAAAATTTTTATGGGGCACCGGACACACCGTTGGTACCCCGTGCCAGTGGTATGTGATGAATATAGGAGCGAGGCTCCAAAATTTTAAGTTGTGAAATGTTGGGCACGGGGGTTACTACCAATCGAGTGCTCCTTGTTAGTGTCGTCTAGGGAAAGATAGTGATCGGGTGCTTACCCCGGGTACTTGAGGTACCGCGGGTCGTGGATGACACGGAAGTTCCCCGGATCTTGTGGGTAAAGTGTGCAACCTCTGCAGAGTGTAAAACTATTCGAATAGCCGTGTCCATGGTCAAGGACAGTTGGGCGGTGCTGCTTAAACTACGTCCATATGTTTTCAAGCCAGTGTTTGTGTTGGACAAGTGGGAAGAACTACTTCGGTCAAGTCAAGGACTTGACATGATTGAGTTGGGTTGGTGCCCACTCTATTTATGTTGATATCTGTAACCTGTCCTCATGGTTACTTGAATTCTCCTGATGCATGTCTTACAAGGTGTTGAACATGTCATTGCACTCAAAACTAGCTTTCCGCAAAAATTTACCTATATCATGCATTGTTGTATCTTGAGCCAAATCATGGGTTGCTTGCGAGTACATTCAAAGTACTCATTGGCTTGCCACTGGTTATTTTATTGGCCAGGCAAGAAAGACAAGATATATTGAAGAGTTCTTTGGTGACGATCGTGCGAGCTAGGACGCTTCCCAGTCAGAATGCCTGTAGGGTTAAGGCAGATGACATGGGTCCAAGTTATCGACGAAGATTTCCGTTGCAATGTTATACTCAAGACTTGACCATAATGGTCCTACTTGTGTAATACGGTATGTATGGATGTAAGACTCTTGTTATTCAGCTTCTGTGTGTTCAGTGAGCATTGATCTCTGGGATCACTGTACACGTGCATTCGGTGATCACGACTTATGAGTCGGGGTCCCCACATTGCACCAGCCCATAAATGGATCGCTGGAGCTTGCATACCTTGTTAGCATTCTTAGGGTCGACAAAACCTTCCGGCTGCATCATATACAGTTCTTCCTTAAGATAGCCGTTAAGGAATGCCGTTTTGACGTCCATTTGCCATATCTCATAATCATAGTATGCGGCAATTGCTAACATGATTCAGACGGACTTCAGCTTTGCTACGGGAGAGAAAGTCTCATCGTAGTCAACCCCTTGAACTTGCCGATAACCCTTAGCGACAAGTCGAGCTTTATAAATGGTAACATTACCATCCGCGTCCGTCTTCTTCTTAAAGATCCATTTGTTTTCTTTCGCTCACCGATCATCGGGCAAGTCTGTCAAAGTCCATACTTTGTTTTCATACATGGATCCTATCTCGGATTGCATGGCCTCTAGCCATTTGTTGGAATCTGGGCCCGCCATCGCTTCTTCATAATTCGATGGTTCACCGTTGTCTAACAACATGATTTCCAGGACAGGGTTGCCGTACCACTCTGGTGCGGAACGTGTCCTTGTGGACCTATGAAGTTCAGTAGTAACTTGATCCAAAGTTTCATGATCATCATCATTAACCTCCTCTCTAACCGGTGGAGGCACCACAGAAACATTTTCTTGAGCTGCGCTACTCTCCGGTTCAAGAGGTAATACTTCATCAAGTTCCACTTTCCTTCCACTTACTTCTTTCGAGAGAAACTCTTTCTCCAGAAAGGATCCGTTCTTGGCAACAAAGATCTTGCCTTCGGATCTTAGGTAGAAGGTATACCCAATGGTTTCCTTAGGGTATCCTATGAAGACGCATTTTTCCGACTTGGGTTCAAGCTTTTCAGGTTGAAGTTTCTTGACATAAGCATCGCATCCCCAAACTTTTAGAAACGACAACTTAGGTTTCTTCCCAAACCATAATTCATACGGTGTCGTCTCAACGGATTTAGACGGTGCCCTATTTAAAGTGAATGCGGCTGTCTCTAGAGCGTATCCCCAAAATGATAGCGGTAGATCTGTGAGAGACATCATAGACCGCACCATATCCAATAGAGTGCGATTACGACGTTCGGACACACCGTTACCCTGAGGTGTTCCAGGCGGCGTGAGTTGTGAAACAATTCCACATTTTCTTAAGTGTGTGCCAAATTCGTGACTTAAATATTCTCCCCCACGATCTGATCGTAAGAACTTTATTTTTCTGTCACATTGATTCTCAACCTCACTCTAAAACTCCTTGAACTTTTCAAAGGTCTCAGACTTGTGTTTCATCAAGTAGACATACCCATATCTACTCAAGTCATCCGTGAGAGTGAGAACATAACGATATCCTCCGCGATCCTCAACACTCATTGGACCGCACACATCAGTATGTATGATTTCCAATAAGTTGGTTGCTCGCTCCATTGTCCCGGAGGACGGAGTCTTGGTCATTTTGCCCATGAGGCATGGTTCGCATGTGTCAAATGATTCATAATCGAGAGACTCTAAAAGTCCATCAGCATGTAGCTTCTTCATGCGCTTGACACAAATGTGACCAAGGCGGCAGTGCCACAAGTATGTGGGACTATCGTTATCAACTTTACACCTTTTGGTATTCACACTATGAATATGTGTATTATCACGTACGAGATTCATTAAGAATAAACCATTGACCATCGGAGCATGACCGTAAAACATATCACTCATATAAATAGAACAACCATTATTCTCGGATTTAAATGAGTAGCCATCTCGTATTAAACGAGATCCAGATACAATGTTCATGCTCAAACTTGGCACTAAATAACAATTATTTAGGTTTAAAACTAATCCCGTAGGTAAATGTAGAGGTAGCGTGCCGACGGCGATCACATCGACATTGGAACCATTCCCGACGCGCATCATCACCTCGTCCTTCGCCAGTCTCCGCTTATTCCGCAACTCCTGTTTTGAGTTACAAATATGAGCAACGGCACCGGTATCAAATACCCAGGAGCTACTACGAGCACTGGTAAGGTACACATCAATTACATGTATATCACATATACCTTTAGTGTTGCCGGCCTTCTTGTCCGCTAAGTATTTGGGGCAGTTCCGCTTCCAGTGACCCTTCCCTTTGCAATAAAAGCACTCAGTTTCAGGCTTGGGTCCATGCTTTGACTTCTTCCCGGCAACTTGCTTACCGGGCACGGCAACATCCTTGCCGTCCTTCTTGAAGTTCTTCTTACCCTTGCCTTTCTTGAACTTGGTGGTTTTATTGACCATCAACACTTGATGTTCCTTTTTTATTTCTACCTCCGCTGATTTCAGCATAGCAAATACCTCAGGAATGGTCTTTACCATCCCCTGCATATTGTAGTTCATCACAAAGCTCTTGTAGCTAGGTGGGAGCAACTGAAGGATTCTGTCAATGACCGCCTCGTCTGGGAGGTTAATCTCCACCTGAGTCAAGCGGTTGTGCAACCCAGACATCTTGAGTATGTGTTCACTGACAGAACTATTTTCCTCCATCTTACAGCTGTAGAACTTGTCGGAGACTTCATATCTCTTGACCCGGGCATGAGCTTGGAAAACCATTTTCAGCTCTTCAAACATCTCATATGCTCCGTGTTGCTCAAAACGCTTTTGGAGCCCCGATTCTAAGCTGTAAAGCATGCCGCACTGAACGAGGGAGTAATCATCAGCACGCTGCTGCGAAGCGTTCATAACGTCTTGGTTCTCTGGGATGGGTGCTTCACCTAGCGGTGCTTCTAGGACATAGTGTTTCCTGGCAGCTATGAGGATGATCCTCAGGTTCCGGACCCAGTCCGTATAGTTGCTGCCATCGTCTTTCAGCTTGGTTTTCTCTAGGAACGCGTTGAAGTTCATGTTGACATTAGCGTGGGCCATTTGATCTACAAGACATATTGCAAATATTTTAGACTAAGTTCATGATAATTAAGTTCATCTAATCAAATTATATAATGAACTCCCACTTAGATTAGACATCCCTCTAGTCATCTAAGTGAAACATGATCCGACTCGACTAGGCCGTGTCCGGTCATCACGTGAGACAGACTAGTCTACATCGGTGAACATCTCCATGTTGATCGTATCTTTCATACGACTCATGTTCGACCTTTCGGTCTCTTGTGTTCCGAGGCCATGTCTGTACATGCTAGGTTCGTCAAGTTAACCTAAGTGTTTGCATGAGTAAATCTGTCTTACACCCGTTGTATGTGAACGTTGGAATCTATCACACCCGATCATCACGTGGTGCTTCGAAACAACGAACTGTCGCAACGGCGCACAGTTAGGGGGAACACTTTCTTAAAATTTATTACGAGGGATCATCTTATTTACTACCGTCGTTCTAAGTAAACAAGATGCAAAAACATGATAAACATCACATGCAATCAAATAATAGCAGTGACATGATATGGCCAATATCATATAGCTCCTTTGATCTCCATCTTGGGGCTCCATGATCATCTTGTCACCGACATGACACCATGATCTCCATCATCATGATCTCCATCATCATGATCTCCATCATCGTGTCTCCATGAAGTTTCTCGCCAACTATTACTTCTACTACTATGGCTAACGCGTTTAGCAATAAAGTAAAGTAATTTACATGGCGTTTCCAATGACACGCAGGTCATATAAAAAATAATGACAACTCCTATGGCTCCTGCCGGTTGTCATACTCATCGACATGCAAGTCGTGATTCCTATTACATGAACATGATCTCATACATCACATATATATCATTCATCATTCATCACAACTTTGGCCATATCATATCACAAAACACTTGCTGCAAAAACAAGTTAGACGTCCTCTAATTGTTGTTGCAAGTTTTACGTGGCTGCAATAGGGTTCTAGCAAGAACGTTTTCTTACCTACATGAAAGCCACAACGTGATTTGTCAACTTCTATTTACCCTTCATAAGGACCCTTTTCGTCGAATCTGCTCCAACTAAAGTGGGAGAGACAGACACCCGCCAGCCACCTTATGCAACTAGTGCATGTCAGTTGGTGGAACCGGTCTCACGTAAGCGTACGTGTAAGGTTGGCCCGGGCCGCTTCATCCCACAATACCGCTGAAGCAAAATAAGACTAGTAGCGGCAAGAAAGTTGACAACATCTACGCCCACAACAATTGTGTTCTACTCGTGCAAAGAGAACTACGCATAGACCTAGCTCATGATGCCACTGTTGGGGAACGTTGCAGAAAACAAAAATTTTCCTACGGTTTCACCAAGATCCATCTATGAGTTCATCTAGCAACGAGTATTCAGATTGCATCTACATACCTTTGTAGATCACGAGCGGAAGCGTTCACTAGAACGTGGATGATGGAGTCGTACTCGCCGTGATCCAAATCACCGATGACCGAGTGCCGAACGGACGGCACCTCCGCGTTCAACACACGTACGGAGCGGATGACGTCTCCTCCTTCTTGATCCAGCAAGGGGGAAGGAGAGGTTGAGGAAGATGGCTCCAGCAGCAGCATGACGGCATGGTGTTGGTGGAGAAGCAGTACTCCGGCAGGGCTTCGCCAAGCACGTGACGGAGGAGGAGAGGTGTTGCAGGGGAGAGGGAGGCGCCAAGATGCAAGGGTGCGGCTGCCCCCTCCCTCCCCCCCTTTATATAGGACCCTGGGGGGCGCCGGCCCTTGGAGATTGGATCTCCCAAGGGGGGCGGCAGCCAGGGGGGTGGTGTACCCCCACCACCCCCCAAGGCAAGTGGGGCGCCCCCCCCCCACCCTAGGGTTTCAACCCTAGGCGCAGGGGGTGGGCCAAGGGGGGCGCACCAGCCCACTATGGGCTGGTGCCCCCACCCACTTCAGCCCATGGGGCCCTCCGGGATGAGTGGCCCCACCCGGTGGACCCCCGGGACCCATCCGGTGGTCCCGGTACAATACCGGTGACCCCCGAAACTATCCCGAGGGCCGAAACTGCACTTCCTATATATAATTCTTTACCTTCGGACCATTCCGGAACTCCTCGTGACGTCCAGGATCTCATCCGGGACTCCGAACAACTTTCGGATTACAGCATATACATATCTTTACAACCCTAGTGTCACTGAACCTTAAGTGTGTAGACCCTACGGGTTCGGGAGACATGCAGACATGACCGAGACGCCTCTCCGGCCAATAACCAACAACGGGATATGGATACCCATGTTGGCTCCCACATACTCCTCGATGATCTCATCAGATGAACCACGATGTCGAGGATTCAATTAATCCCGTATGCAATTCCCTTTGTCAATCGGTATTTTACTTGCCCGCGATTCGATTGTCGGTATCCCAATACCTCGTTCAATCTTGTTACCGGCAAGTCACTTTACTCGTACCATAATGCATGATCCCGTGATCAAGCACTTTGATCACATTGAGCTCATTATGATGATGCATTACCGAGTGGGCCCAGTGATACCTCTCCGTCATACGGAGTGACAAATCCTAGTCTCGATCGTGTCAACCCAACAGACACTTTCGGAGATACCCGTAGTATACCTTTATAGTCATCCAGTTACGTTGTGACGTTTGGCACACCCAAAGCACTCCTACGGTATCCGGGAGTTACACGATCTCATGGTCTAAGGAAAAGATACTTGACATTGGAAAAGCTCAAGCAAACAAATTATACGATCTTGTGCTTATGCTTAGGATTGGGTCTTGTCCATCACATCATTCTCCTAATGATGTGATGTCGTTATCAATGACATCCAATGTCCATAGTCAGGAAACCATGACTATCAGTTGATCAACGAGCTAGTCAAGTAGAGGCTTACTAGGGACATGTTGGTGTCTATGTATTCACACATGTATTACGATTTCCGGATAACACAATTATAGCACGAATAAAAGACAATTATCATGAACAAGGAAAAATAATAATAATGCTTTTATTATTTCCTCTAGGGCATATTTCCAACAATCTTAACATTCGTGCCACAATAAAGAAAATTACATTGAGAATTATGCTAGGTAGCATTCCACATCAAAAATTCTGTTTTTATCATTTACCTACTCGAGGACGAGCAGGAATTAAGCATGGGGATGCTTGATACGTCTCCAACGTATATATAATTTTTGATTGTTCCATGCTATTATATTATCTGTTTTGGATGTTTAATGGGCTTTATTATGCACTTTTATATTATTTTTGGGACTAACCTACTAACTGGTGGCCCAATGCAAATTGCTATTTTTTTGCCTCTTTCAGTGTTTCACAGAAAAGTAATATCAAACGGAATCCAAACGGAATGAAACCTTCGCGGGGATCATTTTTTGGAACAAACGCAATCCAAGAGACTTGGAGTGGACGTCAAGGAAACAACGAGGCGACCAGGAGGTAGGAGGGCGTGCCCCCACCCTCGTGGGCCCCTTGTGGCTCCGCCGACCTACTTCCTTCGCCTATATATACTCTTATACCCTGAAAACATCCAGGAGCACCACGAAACACCTTTTCCACTGCCGCAACCTTCTGTACCCGTGAGATTCCCTCTTGGGGCCTTTTTTGGCGCTCCGCCGTAGGGGGAATCGATCACGGAGGGCTTCTACATCAACACCATAGCCTCTCCGATGATGTGTGAGTAGTTTACCACAGACCTTCGGGTCCATAGTTATTATCTAGATGGCTTCTTCTCTCTCTTTGGATCTCAATACAAAGTTCTCCTTGATTTCTTGGAGATCTATTCGATGTAATACTTTTTGCGGTGTGTTTGTCGAGATCCGATGAATTGTGGGTTTATGATCAAGATTATCTATGAACAATATTTGGTTCTTCTCTGAATTCTTATATGTATGATTTTATATTTTTGCAAGTGTCTTCGAATTATCAGTTTGGTTTGGCCTACTAGATTGATCTTTCTTGCAATGGGAGAAGTGCTTAGCTTTGGGTTCAATCTTGCGATGTCCTTTCCCAGTGACAGTAGGGGCAGCAAGGCACGTATTGTATTGTTGCCATCGAGGATAAAAAGATGGGGTTTATATCATATTGCTTGAGTTTATCCCTCTACATCATGTCATCTTGCTTAATGCGGTACTCTGTTCTTATGAACTTAATACTCTAGATTCATGCTGGATAGCGGTCGGTGTGTGGAGTAATAGTGGTAGATGCAGAATCGTTTCGGTCTACTTGTCACGGACGTGATGCCTATATACATGATCATGCCTAGGTATTCTCATAACTATGCACTTTTCCATCAATTGCTCGGCAGTAATTTGTTCACCCAGCGTAGAATTTGCTATCTTGGGAGAAGCCACTAGTGAAACATATGGCCCCCGGGTCTATTTTCCATCATATAAGTTTCCAATCTATTTTATTTTGCAATCTTTACTTTCCAATCTATACCATAAAAATACCAAAAATATTTATTTTATTATCTCTATCAGATCTCACTTTTGCAAGTGGCCATGAAGGGATTGACAACCCCTTTATCACGTTGGTTGCAAGGTTCTTATTTGTTTGTGCAGGTACTAAGGATTTGCGTGTAACCTCCTACTGGATTGATACCTTGGTTCTCAAAAACTGAGGGAAATACTTACGCTACTTTGCTGCATCACCCTTTCCTCTTCAAGGGAAAACCAACGCATGCTCAAGAGGTAGCAACTGCCGGCGCATGCTCATGTATTGCGTGAAGATTGAAAAAGTTTGAGAACATCAAAAGTATGAAAAAATTTCTTGGCTTGTCATCAGGGTTGTGCATGATTTAAATATTTTGTGTGATGAAGATAGAGCATAGCCAGACTATATGATTTTGTAGGGATAACTTTGTTTTGCCATGTTATTTTGAGAAGACATGATTGCTTTATTATGCTTGAAGTATTATTATTTTTATATCAATATTAAACTTTTGTCTTTAATCTTTCGGATATGAACATTCAGGCCACAATAAAGAAAATTACATTGAGAATTATGCTATGTATCATTCCACATCAAAAATTCTGTTTTTATCATTTACCTACTCGAGGACGAGCAGGAATTAAGCTAGGGGATGCTTGATACATCTCCAACGTATCTATAATTTTTTATTGTTCCATGCTATTATATTATCTGTTTTGGATGTTTAATGGGCTTTATTATGCACTTTTATATTATTTTTGGGACTAACCTACTAACTGGTGGTCCAGTGCAAATTGCTTTTTTTTGCCTATTTCAGTGTTTCACAGAAAAGGAATATCAAACGGAATCCAAATGGAATGAAACCTTCGCGAGGATCATTTTTAGAACAAACGCAATCCAGGAGACTTGGAGTGGACGTCAAGGAAGCAACGAGGCGGCCACGAGGTAGGAGGGCATGCCCCCCACCCTCATGGGCCCCTCGTGGCTCCGCCGACCTACTTCCTTCGCCTATATATACTATTATACCCTGAAAACATCCAGGAGCACCAAGAAACACTTTTTCCACCGCCGCAACCTTCTGTACCCATGAGATCCCTTCTTGGGGCCTTTTCCGGTGCTCCGCCGGAGGGGGAATCGATCATGGAGGGCTTCTACATCAACACCATAGCCTCTCCGATGATGTGTGAGTAGTTTACCACAGACCTTCAGGGTCAATAGTTATTATCTAGATGGCTTCTTCTCTCTCTTTGGATCTCAATACAAAGTTCTCCTTGATTCTCTTGGAGATCTATTTGATGTATTACTTTTTGTGGTGTGTTTGTCGAGATCCGATGAATTGTGGGTTTATGATCAAGATTATCTATGAACAATATTAGGTTCTTCTCTGAATTCTTATATGTATGATTTGATATCTTTGCAAGTCTCTTCGAATTATCAGTTTGGTTTGGCGTACTAGATTGATCTTTCTTGCAATGGGAGAAGTGCTTAGCTTTGGGTTCAATCTTGCGGTGTTCTTTCCCAGTGATAGCAGGGGAAGCAAGGCACGTATTGTATTGTTGCCATCAAGGATAAAAAGATGGGGTTTATATCATATTGCTTGAGTTTATCCCTCTACATCATGTCATCTTGCTTAATGCGTTACTCTGTTCTTATGAACTTAATACTCTAGATGCATGCTGGTTAGCGGTTGATGTGTGGAGTAATAGTAGTAGATGCAGAATCGTTTCGGTCTACTTGTCACGGACGTGATGCCTATATACATGATCATGCCTAGATATTCTCATAACTATGCACTTTTCCATCAATTGCTCGGCAGTAATTTGTTCACCCACCGTAGAATTTGCTATCTTGAGAGAAGCCACTAGTGAAACCTATGGCCCCCGGGTCTATTTTCCATCATATAAGTTTCCGATCTATTTTATTTTGCAATCTTTACTTTCCAATCTATACCAGAAAAATACCAAAAATATTTATTTTATTATCTCTATCAGATCTCACTTTTGCAAGTGGCCGTGAAGGGATTGACAACCCCTTTATCGCGTTGGTTGCAAGGTTCTTATTTGTTTGTGCAGGTACTAGGGATTTGCGCGTAACCTCCTACTGGATTGATACCTTGGTTCTCGAAAACTAAAGGAAATACTTACGCTACTTTGCAGCATCACCCTTTCCTCTTCAAGGGAAAACCAACGCATGCTCAAGAGGTAGCAACTGCCGGCTCCCTCCCTCTGCTCTGCTCGACCCTCATCAATAATGTCCTTGTCACCAAGACCCTCATCGGTGGCGGGGTAGGACTTAATGTTCTCTCCGTCGAGACGTTCGACCGCCTCCAAGTGCCATATGATTAGCTGCAGCCCACCAAGCCATTCTCAGGAGTCACTGACGGCTCCACCACTCCAATAGGGCAGATCCGTCTCCCTGTCACCTTCGGCCAACGCGACAACTACCACACCAAGCTCATCGACTTCGACGTCGCCCACATCGGCCTACAGTACAACACCCCTAGGGTATCTAGCCCTGGCCAAGTTCATGGCAGCCACCCATCATGGCTACAACGTCCTCAAGATGCCAGGGAACCGCGACGTCATCACGATCTCCTGCGAGGAGAAGGACGCAGTATGCTCTCTCGAGCACGCCTACCAAGCTGCAGCAGTTGAGAACCCAAACAACGAAGGTGCCGTCTACCCTCCCGAGGTTGTCCCCAAGAAGAAGAAGCTACACCGCCAAGAGTTTCAGGAGAGTGGTGTCTCCAGCCGCACCACCTCAGGACCAGCGCCCACGGGTGGGGCGCCTCCCTCCCTCGCATAGGAAGGTGCACCCGACGCCCTCCTTGGGCTGGGCTCGGGGGCTCTCTTCTGGAGGGCCTTAGACCTAGCCAACGTCATGAGGGAGGCGCTCGGGCACCACCTGGAGGCGTGCTTCATCGCACGCTTCCCTCGAGAGGGTGCTAGGCACCAGGTGCCTGGCGCTCAAGAGTTCATCACCAATGCCCCCAAGGAGCTTCAAGAGGCGAGAGCCATGTGCAGCGACCACTGCCGACCACCTGGCGCGGCTCCTTGTCCTGGCGAGGACGACGAGCTGCGCGTCTGTGTCAACATTCCAGAGCTCAACCAGGCCGCATCTGAGGAGCGCTTCTGGCCATCACGCCTTGGTCGGTGTGAGGGCCCCCTCACATCTATGTTCGCATGCCTTCCGGCTTGTCGAACGCGGCTGCCACCTTCCAGCGCCACATGCGGAGCATCCTGGTGGCTCAGGAGGGCAGACACCAAGCGGTGCTGACAGAGGTGGTGACGGTTCTTAACGAGCCTCCGGCGCCTACAGAGCCCCCGAGGCTAAGGGCACTGGCAGCTCGTGAGGAGCCACTTCCTCAGCATGCGTCCTCGGCTACAACAACACCCTCCCCGCCACGGTGCCAGGTATCATTTTTTGGTTTGTTCAGTTGGGGGCGCTTCTCGGGCTGCACCATCCCCAGGTCGTGCGGGTCTACCCCAGCGACGTGTATCCTTGCATTTTTAGTCTACTTATTTGGGGGTGCCCCTCGGGCTGCATCGTCCCCAGGCTGCACGGGACCATCCCTGTGGCATGTATCATCCTTGCACCTGCTTGAACTTAGCACTGCATTTTACTTCAAGATAACTCCTGATTGCCTATTACCCTTCGTGGTCCTCATGCGTTGCTAACCGGCCTTTTACTCATCCCGCAACGGGATTGTCGGTGGGAACGACACCTATGGGATCACAAGAATCCCTACTACGGTTAGCGGGGCGCGGGGTCGTGAGAAGAGCGGATCAAACAGATAGCACACGGTTCATTTATCCAGGTTCGGGCCGCGAGGATGCGTAAAACCCTACTCCTGCTTTGGTGGATTGTATATTTGTGTTCTTGAGCTAGCTATGGGGCGTGAGGAGCTCCAAAAAGCCGAATCCTTCCTCTGGTCGCCTTGGGCCTCCTTTTATAGAAAAAGGGGTTGCCACAATGGCACACAGGAGGTGGAAAGGGTACAGTGATGCGAGGTTATCCCTCGCATTACATGACAAGGCGCATTTAATGCATCTTGCTTAGGTGTCCTTGCTTTATCGGGGACGGGGGGGGGGGGAACCTGTCTCGTCCGTCGCCGCTCCTTCTTGTGTCGACACGCGCCCTGGCCAGCGATGCCTGTGATGCCATGTAGGTAGGCAGGCAGCTGAGGTGGCGCAGTGGTCGGTCTTCACGAAGATCTGCATGCCGCCACGCAGGTGCCTGCCCAGCTGGTTGGGGCGGCAGCTGCATGCATGCGGTGGTGGAGTTTTAGTCGGTGTGGGCCTGATGGTGGCCCTGCGGGTGTCCTCGGCAAGGGCCTTGCCGGGGCCCCGGCAAGGGTCTTGCCGAGGCGCCTGCTATCGTCCCCGATAAGGCGCTTGCCGGGGGCCTTGTGCCTTCCTTGGTTGGGATCCGGCAAGGGTCGTCATCTTCTATAGTGCGTATCTGATCTTGAATGTCTTCACAAAGGTCTGTATGCCACCATGGGGATGTCTCCCGAATCCTTGCCCCATGGGGGCAGTGGACTCAAGGGTGACTTGCTCCGTAGGTGTGGGGCGAGTTGCCGCGGCAGGGGTCTTGCCGGGGTCGCCGAAACTTCTTCCGGGCAAGGATCTTGCCGGGGAAGTCTGCCTCGTCTCCTTCGCTCTTCGTGGTCTTGGTCTTGGCGTCGTTCTAGCTCTCTTGGTCTTTGGTCTTACCCTGGCTCACCTCCCTTGCCGTGCTTGGTGTGGTGGTGCCCGTGGCTCAGACTGCCCATGCACAGTTATAGGGGTACAAAAAGTGTACCCTTCTTTTTGTAGACCGACAGGATCCCCCGGGCCTGGGCCACACATAAGCGCAACGCGTTGTTGGGCTAGGCCCAAAAACGGTGCGCGGGCAGGCGGGGCGGTTTTTACCGCGGTAAGATTCTTCGCACGCTGCGCTTCCCACGACTCCCGCGCGTGGCACGGCGTGGGGAGGCGCGTGTGACGTGGGCGGCATGCGTGGGGTTGGTTTCCGCAGGCATGCGTCACATCACAGTAAAGGGGGCGGTTTGTGCCTTCCCCATAAACGGGGGAGGCGTGGAGGCGTGGCCCATTTACTGAATGGGGCTGAGGCGCGGTCTTCAAGGCGTCCACTCCCCACGATCATGAGGTGGGGAGAGGTCATCTCACCCGTCCCCTCGGCTCTGCACGTCCGCCACGTGTCTCCCATGCGCCTGGGGTGGCAAACGGTGGAGGTGGGAAACCGGGCCGTCGCTGGTTGGGGCGGCGGGTCGGTTCCTGGCTCCCTGCGCCTTCCGTATCTTGATCGGCCGAGCGGGGCGGCCGAGCCCCAACCCCGATCCTTTATAAAGAGCGGGAGAGGGGGATGGCGTCCCGCATTCTTTCATCTTCTTCTTCCTTCAGCTTCTGCTCATCCCTTCCATCCGTCATGGAGAGAGGGAACCCCGGTCCTTCAACAGTAGCGGCGAGGGTCGCCGCTCGACAACGCGTCCCTCCTTCTCCTGCGCCTGCGGTGGTAGAGCCAGCTGTGAGGGGAAGGGGGAGGGGGCGAGGCCGTGGGCGAGGCCGGGGCGCTAGGGGAAGAGGAGGACGGGGCGGCGCGCCGGCCTCGCCTCCGCCAGCAGCTCCTCCTCCAATGGAGGGCCATGTTGGGGATGCCCCTTGTGAGTTCTTCGTCAGGCTGCGCCGGCCACCACGCCGTCGCCTTCGTCTCCCGACTCCATTTGCGCGGGAGATGGAGCTGGATCCGCCAGAGTCGTTGCGGCTGCACATGAGGGGCTGCGGGATCAGTGGCACGCGGGTCCGCGTCGACTTCCCCGCCCCTCACGTGATGTATCTTTGTCGGGGATGGAAGACGTTTGCTCATATCCACCGCTTGACGGAGGGGCTCACTCTCCATTTTAAGCTGATGGAGGGTGTCCTTCTCTCCGTCAAGGTCTTCGGGCTCTTTGGGACCCGTGCAAGGTGCTGCGTGGAGAGCTCTTCCGATAGCCAAGACTCCTCCTCGGGCGGGAGTGACGAGGAGGACAGCGGCAACGACAACGAGGGTAGCAGGCGGTAGGATGATGGGTCCGACTAGGTGTCGGGTCCCGCTCCGTGCGGCACCGGCGACCCCATCATCCGTGTCGCCGGCTCCTTGAACTTCTCAGGGTCATCTCCTTGGGCGGCTGGCGTTGGGAGGCTACAGAAGAGGAAGAGGGCGGGTGGCAAGGCCGTCAAGTCGGAGTACGCGGGCACCGATGCCTTCGACGCGTGCTGACGTCCTGCCGCCTTGTCTTCGAGCTCTGCTTCCGGCGTCGCCATCACCATCCAGCCTTTGGATGGCCACCGAGGTGTTCTCTTGGTGTCTTCTGCCACCTGTAGCTCGCCTAGGCGCTCCTTTTGCCCTTCTCGCCTCCTTGACCTGCCTCCTGAGGAGAGGGACGAGAAAGGGATTACGGGCACCTTATCTCTTTTTAGTTTGTAAGCCCTTGGGCCTTTGTTGAATTTAAAACTTGTAACCCCATTATTCATGTTTTTCATTCCCTATGGACTGTACCTGAGCGGAATGTTTTTAATGAAAAAGGGATGCTTGCCGGGTCATTTGTTTGCAGGTGAAACCCACGACACGGAGTAAATCCTTGATATCTTCAAGATAAACATTTCCTTGCCCGGCAACAGGCCTTGCCGTCTCCCCACTTCGCTCGATCTTTCTCACGCCTTTGGCGGAGGCAGGGATGAGGCGGGTTCAGGCTCCTCGTTTCATCCTTTCGCTGCCGCGACTACGACCAAACTTGGCCCCAGGAACGAGCCCTGGGGCCTATAGTTAGGGGAGCACGGTAGCTTAGGGAAAAACGAGGTTTCACATGCCTCAGTCCATAATGGAAGCAATACTGGCTTGCCGGGGGCTAGATGCTGGTCTGTTCCTCTCCCCTCTTTTTCCAAGTGGTTCGGCACGTATATCTGTGTGTCCTGTGAACCAAAGAAGACAAATAGACGCACACTCGACCTCTAAGCTAGGGGTTAGCCGCCGCTAAGCACTATCAACCCTAACCAAGGACGAGACTCGACCTAGCATGCATGCTATAACTTAGGGCGCCAGCGCTTCATTTATTTATGCTCAGGGTCTGCGCCTGGCTTTGTACAAAGGGTTACATGCATCATCGGCAAGGCTCGTACAAAAGGTGGCTTGCCGGGGGGCCCGGCAAGCCGCGCCTCACGGGTAAAACTTGCAAAGATGCTCAATGTTCCAGGAATTACTCACTGGAACGGCATCTTCGGTCTCCAGGCGGACTGCGCCGGGCCTGGTGACTCGTATTACCCGATAAGGGCCTTCCCACTTTGGCGTCAACTTGTTGGAATTCTTGGCCGATTGAACGCGCCGAAGAACAAGGTCGCCTTCCTCAAAGCTTCGGGCATGAACCTTGCGGCTATGGTAGCGGCGCAAGGCTTGCTGGTAGCGCGCTGCTCTCACAGCCGCCCGAAGACGATCTTCCTCAAGGAGCATTGCGTCATATTGCCGCAATTGCTCTTGCTCAAGCTCGTCATAAGCGAGTACTCGACGTGACCTGTATATGAGTTCCGTGGGGAGAACTGCTTCGCCCCGTATACCAGGGCAAAGGGTGTCTGGCCGGTGGCTCGATTTGGTGTCGTTCTGATTGACCAAAGAACCGCCGACAATTCATCAATCCAGCGCCTTCCACTCTTGTGCAGCATGTCAAAGGTCTTTGTCCTCAGGCCCCGCAGTACTTCAGCATTTGCCCTCTCAGCTTGACCATTGCTTCGGGGGTGAGCAACAGAAGCGAAACAGGCCCTGCTGCCGAGGTCTTGAATGTATTGCATGAAGGTGTGGCTTGTGAACTGTGTACCGTTGTCGGTGATAACCCTATTGGGTACACCAAAACGGCACACCAGTCCTTTGAAGAACTTGACGGCTGACTGTGCTGTGACCTTCCTCACTGCTTCCACTTCTGGCCACTTTGTGAACTTGTCGATCGCAACATACAAGTACTCAAAGCCCCCGACTGCGCGGGGGAAAGGGCCCAGTATGTCGAGCCCCCAGACCAAGAAAGGCCAGGATAGAGGAATGGTTTGAAGGGCTTGAGCTGGCTGATGAAGCTTCTTTGAATGGTACTAACACGCTTCACATTTGGTGACTAGTGTCGTTGCATCCTGGAGGGCGGTGGGCCAGAAGAAGCCTTGCCGAAACGCTTTGCCGGCAAGGGCCCTTGACCCGATGTGGGATCCACATATGCCTCCATGTATCTCCGCCAACAGCCCCAGTCCTTCCTCTCGAGGGATACACTTTAATTTCACGTCGTTCGGCCTCTTTCTGTACAGGACGTCATCGACGAACTGGTACATAGTAGAGCGATGGGCTACTCTTTCCACTTCTTCCTGCTCCTCAGGAAGTTCCCCTGTTTGGAGGAATCGGACGGTATGCTGTGCCCACGCTAGAGCCAGGGGCTCGCCGGCGAGGACTAAAGGCATTTCCTCCGCTATAGGAGCGGCTGTCTCGACGGCAAGAGCTTGACGCTCCGCCGGAGCTAGCCGTCCCACGGCGGGTTCAGTGTTCCCGGCAACATCCTTGCTGGCGGCTCCGGGGAGCTCGGCCGGAAAGTACTTGCCGGGCCCTGATTTCCTCCTCACGTTTCACTCTGTTGATGGATCAACGGATGGCTGAGTTAGCTGAAGCACAAAGGTACCTGGTTCCACAGGTAGCTTGAGGGCAGCGCGCTTTGACAGGTAGTCGGCGATGTCGTTCTCTGCTCGGGGAACGTGCTCCACCTGTATACCATCAAAACGCTCTTCCATCTTTCTCACTTCATCAACGTAGGCCTTCATCAACGGGCTCTGGTAATCTTTGTTGACTTGCTTGACGACAGGTTGCGAGTCGCCTCTGACGACGAGTTTCTTGATTCCGAGGTCTGCCGCGATCCTAAGACCGGCAAGCAGCCCTTCGTACTCAGCAGTATTGTTTGTCGACACCTCCCTGGGTAAGTGCATCTGGATCACGTACTTGAGGTGCTCTCCGGTGGGCGCGACAAGCAGTACGCCAGCCCCGGCGCCTTGTAAGGAGAAAGCTCCATCAAAGTACATGATCCAGTCGCAACTTTCCTCCTTGCCGGGGAGAGCAGTCTCTTGGGCTTCTTCATCCAGCGTCGCGGTCCATTCCGCAACGAACTCTGCTATGACTCGGCTTTGAATCGTTGAGGTACTCTCAAACCTGAGGCCAAAGCTGGACAGTTCTAGTGCCCACTCTACGATCCTTCCCGTTGCGTCTGGATTGTGCAATATCCGTTGCAGAGGGAGGCGAGTGACGATAGTGATTTCGTGCGCCTGGAAGTAGTGACGCAGCTTCCTCGAGGCCATAAGAAGGCCGAAGAGCAGTTTCTGCACACCGGAGTACCTTGATCTAGCCCCCTGCAGGAGGGAATTAACAAAGTAGACCGGGTGCTGCATCATTTTCTTCTTCAGCGGCACTCCAACTAGCTGTGTCGTCTCTGTATCGGTGGCATCAGGCTCCGTCGCTGCTATTACCTCATCATCAACTTCCCTCTGCGCCACTAGTGCGGCGCTGACAACATGGTTTGTTGCCGCCAGGTATAGCAGCAACGGTTCCTGTGGCCTAGGCGCAACTAGTATTGGCGCGGAGGAGAGGTACCTCTTCAAATCTTGCAACGCTGCTTCGGCTTCTGGCGTCCACTCCATCGGGCCCGCCTTTTTCAAAATCTTGAAAAAGGGAAGGGCGCGCTCGGCGGACTTGGAAATGAACCTGCTCATGGTGGCAACACAACCAGCAAGCCGACGCACATCCTTGACTCGCTTGGGTGCTTCAATCTACTCTATAGCTTTGATCTTGTCCGGATTGGCCTCTATCCCACGCTGTGACACAAAGAACCCGAGAAGCTTGCCGAACGGGACGCCGAAGACGCACTTCTCAGGGTTCAGCTTGAGATTGATCTTGCGTAGGTTTGCAAATGTTTCTTGCAAATCTGATATGAGTGTTGCCCTGTTCTTGGTTTTGACCACTATATCATCCATATAGGCTTCCATATTTCTATGGAGCTGGGGTTCAAAACCAATCTGGACCGCCCTTGCAAACGTTGAAGCAGCACTCTTCAACCCAAAAGGCATCCGTATAAAACAATATGTACCACATGGGGTGATGAATGCCATTTTCTCTTCGTGTGCTCTTGTCATGAAGATCTGATGGTAGCCGAAGTAGGCATCAAGGAATGACAACATATCACACCCAGCTGTGGAGTCAACAATCTGGTCGATGCGCGGCAACGGGAAGGGGTCTTTGGGACAAGCCTTATTGATATCTGTGTAATCAATACACAGCCTCCACTTCCCATTTGCCTTGCGCACTACCACCAGATTGGCCAACCACGTTGGATGGAGCAGTCCTCTTACTAAACCCGCTGCTTCCAGCTTCCGGATCTCCTCTGTGATGAATTCTTGTCGTTCCAAAGCTTCCTTTCTGACCTTCTGCTTGATGGGCCGCGCATGAGGACAGACGGCAAGGTGGTGCTCAATCACCTCCCTGGGAACGTCGGGGATGTCAGATGCTTGCCATGCAAACACATCAACATTCGCCCGCAGGAAGGTGACGAGCGTGCCTTCCTATTTGTCTTCAAGGGTGGAGCTTATAGTAAAAGCTCCTCCCGTGCCGTCTTCCTTAACAGAAACCTTCTTGGTTCCCGGCAGTGTGGCCCTGGACTTCTTGTTTCTGTCGGCGGAGCTCTTTGGCACGTCCTCGAAGGGAGCGCTACACTCCGAAGAGGCGCGCTTGCCGGAGTGGGTGCCTGAGGTCTCACCGGCCTTCTTCTTTTGCCTTCCCGGGGCTCCATCGGCAGAAGCATGCGCCTTAGCAGTGGCGGTTGTTGCAACTGCTTGTTGGTAGAGTTGGTCAGCGCAGATTAGCGCATCCTTCTTGTCTGATGGGACAGTGATGATTGTCACAGGCCCCGGCATTTTCAGGGTGTTGTAGGCGTAATATGACGCCGCCATGAACTTGGCCAGTGCTGGGCGGCCAAGGATCCCGTTGTAAGGCAAGGGGATCTTGGCAACGTCGAATACAATCCTTTCTGTCCTATAGTTCAGATCACTCCCAAAAGTCACGGGCAACGTGACCTTTCCCTTTGGTTGACTTCTTCCCGGGCTGACCCCCTGAAACGTGCCTGTCTCTTCGAGGTCTTCATCAGGAATCTGCAATTTCTCGACCACGGCAGGCGAGATTAAGTTCAGACCGGCCCCGCCATCGACCAGCGTCTTTGTCACCTTGAGGTTGCGTGTTGTTGGTGAAACCAACAATGGCAAGCACCCGACCGCAGTAGTGCGGTCAGGGTGATCCTCAGTGTCAAAGATGATAGGTGTGCTGGACCACTTCAGCGGCCTTTGGGCATCAAACGACGGCTCTGCCGCTGTAATCTCACGCGCCCACTGTTTAAGCTGGCGGTGAGAGGTATGCAGCGAGGCGCCGCATCGACGCACATGGCCTCTGTAGCTTTCTGAAATTCTTGGTCGCCAGACTCATCGTCCTCTTCCCGATCATCGTCTTCTGTCTTTTTGTCACGGCCCCGGGCGGGCCTTTCCTGTTGTTTATCTTTGCTGCGACGGCCCTCCTGGCCGTCACGCTTCTTGTCGGACCCCTCAGCACCATCCTGGCCTTTCTCCTTGTCCCGCCTCTCATATTCAGCCCTCTGCTTCTCAGCAAGGATCTCAACCTGTCAGCAGTCCTGGAGGGCATGGCCTTTGGTGCGATGGATCTTGCAGTATTGCTTGTCGGAGTTTCCTGGCTTCTCGGCATCCGCCAAGGCCCGACAGGCGACACATCCGGCAATTTCCTTGCCGGGGTCATCTGCCTTGGTTTTCTTGGCGGAGCCGGTGTCATCAGATCCCTCGACGGGAAGCACAACTTTACCTTTGCGCTTCCTGTTGCGGCGCCGGCGTTTCTTCGCCGGGGCGACAGTATCCTCATCTGAGGAGTCGGTTTCCACGCCGTCATCTTTGCTGGGGTACTTCCTTCCCTCTTCAGCTCGGGCACATCTGTCGGCAAGAGCATAGAGTTCTGCCACATCTTTGACCTTGTTCATCGCCAGTTCTTCGCGCATCTTGCGGTTACACACGTTTTGATGGAACGCGCTGATGATGGCGGCAAGGTGGACATCAGGGATATTGTACTGTACCTGGCTGAACCTCTATATATACTTGCGCAGACTCTCGCCTCCCTTCTGGGGAATGATGTGCAGGTCGCTTGCTTGGCCATGGGCTTGGTGACCTCCAGTAAAGGCGCCCACAAACTCATGGCACAAGTCCGACCAGGAGGAAATGGAGTCTACTGGCAAGTGCATCAACCACGACATGGCATTGGGTTTAAGAGCCAATGGAAAGTAATTCGCAAGCACCTTATCGTCGCGGGCTCCGGCAGCTTGCATCGCGATGGTGTAGATGCTGAGGAACTCCGACGGGTGGGTCTTGCCGTTGTACTTCTCGCCAACGTCAGGTTTGAAGGTGCGGTGAGTGGGCCACTGGAACTGCTGCAGCTCACGGGTAAAAGCCGGACAGCCTACCTCGTAAGGTAGGCCTCCAGGGCTCTCCGGGGCCGCGTGGTTCGCAGCAGGCCCTGCTCGCCTGTCTGACTGGTGGCGCGCTCCGCGCCGGCGCTCGATAGTGGTCTGACCGTCTTCATGGGCTCGCTCCCGAAGGACTTGACGCTGGTCACAGTGGGTCCGCGGGTCAGACGACGCTATGGAGATGTCGTCGCCCGTGACGTCGCGACGAGCTGGCGTCCGTGGTACCGGGCGAGGAGGAGGCGAATGCACCGTGGTCGCGGTGCCGCCGGCTTTCCTGCCACTAGTGCGTGGGACTCCATCGGAGCGTCGACCCAGGGGCCCCACCGGACTTGGTTCGTCTTTGTTGGCCACCGCAACAAGGCTTCGGATAGTGGCTCTCCATTCGTCGAGTTTCCCCGTAGTGGGAGGAAAGTCGAGGAGCAACTGCGCGCGCGCCAGGGCCTTTGCTGGCGTCGGTGGCAGCGAAACCTGCACGGATCGCGACGCGCCTCGACTTCTGACCATGTCAGAAGGAGCTCTATCACGACCCTGCGGTCGCATGCCATTTTCACCAGCGTCTCGGCGAGCGGGCAAGTCTTCTACATCCCGGGAGTGGCGCTCGGGGCTCTTCCCGCGGCGACGCCCGGGATCTTCGGCGTGATTACGCCGTTCGTCGCGCGCTGCCTGGGAGGAGCGCACCGTCGGCACCGGCGTGGGGGTCTTGGAGGTCCTTGCGCCGCCTTTGGGCGGGGCGGCGATGACCTTGGAAGGCCCCGCTCCACCCGCGGAGGGCCTGGCTCCGCCTTTGGATTTGGCGACGTGTGGACCGTTACCAGGCGCACAAACATCGCCGCCTCCCAAACTCCTGTTGATGGGATGGTGTTGGTGTTCACGAACGGCGCCCCGGGTCCTTTCTGCGACCGGTCCGCTGCTCGCCCCCGTTGGGACGGGCTGTTCGGCTTCCGACTGGCCAACCGCCACCGTCGCCTTATTCTTGGGCGCCATGATGATGAAGAAGCGTCGAACTAACTACTAAAGCCGATTCTCACAACTGCGCCCCCTACCTGGCGCGCCAAAGATGTCGGTGGGAACGACACCTATGGGATCACAAGAATCCCTACTATGGTTAGCAGGGCACGGGGTCGTGAGAAGAGCGGTCAAACAAATAGCACACGGTTCGTTTATCTAGGTTCGGGCCGCGAGGATGCATAAAACCCTACTCCTGCTTTGGTGGATTGTATATCTGTGTTCTTGAGCTAGCTATGGGGCGTGACGAGCTCCAAAAAGCCGAATCCTTCCTCTGGTCGCCTTGGGCCTCCTTTTATAGAAAAACGGGTTGCCACAGTGGCACACAGGAGGTGGAAAGGGTACAGTGATGCGAGGTTATCCCTCGTATTACATGACAAGGCGCATTTAGTGCGTCTTGCTTAGGTGTCCTTGCTTTATCGGGGACGGGGGAGAAACCTGTCTCGTCCGTCGCCGCTCCTTCTTGTGTCGACACGCGCCCTGGCCAGCGATGCCTGTGATGCCATGTAGGTAGGTAGGCAGCTGAGGTGGTGCAGTGGTGGGTCTTCACGAAGATCTGCATGCCGCCACGCAGGTGCCTGCCCAGCTGGTTGGGGCGGCAGCTGCATGCATGCGGTGGTGGAGTTTTAGTCGGCGTGGGCCTGATGGTGGCCCTGCAGGTGTCCTCGGCAAGGGCCTTGCCGGGGCCCCGGCAAGGGTCTTGCGGAGGCGCCTGCTGTCGTCCCCGGCAAGGCGCTTGCCGGGGGCCTTGTGGCCTTCCTTGGTTGGGATCCCGCCAAGGGTCGTCATCTTCTATAGTGTGTATCTGATCTTGAATGTCTTCACAAAGGTCTGTATGCCGCCATGGGGATGTCTCCCGAATCCTTACCCCATGGGGCATGGACTCAAGGGTGACTTGCTCCGTAGGTGTGGGGCGAGTTGCCGCGGCTGGGGTCTTGCCGGGGTCGCCAAAACTGCTTCCCGACAAGGATCTTGCCGGGGAAGTCCGCCTCGTCTCCTTCGCTCTTCGTGGTCTTGGTCTTGGCGTCGTTCTAGCTCTCTTGGTCTTCGGTCTTACCCTGGCTCACCTCCCTTGCCGTGCTTGGTGTGATGGTGCCCGTGGCTCAGACTGCCCGTGCATATTAATAGGGGTACAGAAAGTGTACCCCTCTTTTTGTACACCGACAGGGATACACATGCTGGCACAACGCTTGTGCTCAGGTCCGTCCCTGCAATGCTGACAAACCTGAGAGATTGAGCTCTGGCTCACGGCCTGCCCCGCGCATGCCACCTCACCAGATCCTCAGTGCCTTCATCTTCTCGCAGAAAGATCAGCGGTAGGATAGCGAACGCGATTATGAGCCATGTCTTTCCCTCGGACTAACCCGCAGGAATCTCCGAGGCTTGGATATGGATGGCCCCGTCGGCTGCCCCCTTTTAATGTGATTCGCTTGCGCGTTAAAGGGGGGGCTCCTGAGCATCGCGACTCAAGATCCCTTACTGACTCTCCAGCCCTCACCCCCTCGCCTTGACCACGGCACCGTGACCTGGCATACCAGCGGCGGCTAAGCCCCGCTCGAGGGTCGGGATCCGAGGACACAGAGCACCAGGATAAACAAGAAAGGGGGGAAGCTGGCGTGATTCGTACCCAGTATCACTACCGACGCAACACGGGCAGGGCGCGCTCCAGAGAAGATCATCTTAGGCTCGTTAAGATAAGTCACATGTTCATATCAACACAATACCGCAGTTCGAGAGTTTTGGCCCTCCCAGGAGTCGTCGCTGCTACTGGAGGAGCTGTCGACAGGAGTAGGGGCGGGCTTGGTGCCTGCACCTGCGCCATCCTGGCGGCTCCCTCCAGGACAGCACTCCAGGCGGCGGCCTTCCTCATCGAAGACCTTGAAGAACAGCATGGAGGTGTCGTTGGACTCGAAGTGGATGGGGAGGGCTCCTTCCGCACGGCAAGCACGGGCGACCTCGCCCCATCCTCGGGTCATGAAGATCTGGCCTCCGGGGACTGCTTCGACCTCAGCCCCTGTGGCCAGACTGCAGCACCCGGCGTGCAGCAGCCACACCTCAAGCGGCCCTCTGGGCGGCATCTCCTCGGTGAATAACTGCGGGAGTTGGATTCACATGCGCGGGGGCATTGCCGCCCATAACACGAACTCACGCGAGGACCCTTCAGCGTGAACGCGCAGGTCTGCTGCCCGTGCGGCCCGGGCTTGGCCACCATCGCCACTGTCGGGGCGGCGCGGGGCGTTGCCGCCTCCTCCGGAGCCCTGCACCTGAGGCAAAGGGAGCGGGAAGCCCGGAGGGGACGCTCGTACCACGGCCGCAACGCCGCTGTCCTGGTGCCGGCGCAGCGGGAACGGCTGAACCTCTTCTTTGGCGGAAGCGGATCCTGCTCCTCGCGGGGGGCTTTCCCCTTCTCCGCGACAGAGAACCTCCTGATCCGCGCCATGGGAGTGGTAGCTGGATGGCGAAGAAAGGACGGATAAGAAGTAGCAGGCAGCAAGAAGAAGGAGATGAGCAATGGAGCTCCGCTCCTTTCTTCATTTATAGTCGGCAGGAGGCCAACCGTCGGCCTCCACGATCGCACGCAATGATGGTTTTCTTCTGCATGCAACAGAGTCTCGTCAAGTCAAATGATTGCCAAGGCAGCGTGGGGAAGCGGAGGCGCCCACGTCCAATCAGTCACCACGCGTTGACCCAGGCCGCAGGCGGATGGGGCCCGCGGTGCTCCGCACTTGTCCTTTGGCTTCGCCTCGAAGCCAAGTTCGAGCGTGCCTTGGGCTCGGGGGCTACTGTCGGCGTCGTAGGAACGGGGGTGCCCAGACTTGCCTACCTGCGACCCATCATGTGGCTCCACCAACGGCCTGGTATGGCCCAGTCTCATCAGCCACAACTCAAGACCCTCGCGGGGGGCCAAGCCTCGCGAGGCGGGTGACACCAAGACTTCCCTGGGGGTGGCGTCGCTAGGCTGGCTCCTGAGGAGCGGAGATATCTATGCAGGGGGCACCTCGCGAGGTTCACATGACGTGAGCCATGACGACCAAGGCCAGGCGGGCGCCAGCGGGCACAGTGTACCAGTTTCCTCTTCGGTGCTAAAGAAGCAAGCACGGGCGAGGAGTCACGAGGCATCAGGCAAAGGTTTCCATATCGGTGCAACAAGACCAAGACAAGCAGGACGGCAAGACGGAGGTCACCACGGAGCCCACAGCAGCGTCACCACCAGGGCCTTTTGCAGGCGAAGACTACTTTTATCAGGATAGCTTGTACTAGTTGTCTCCCTTCAAATTTGGCCATTGTGGGATCCCTTCCTGCCTACATTTGGGAAGAGGATCAAGGCCACTATAAATAGGACTTAGCCACCACCACAGAGGAGGAGGGATCATTCAGATCATCCTCACACCCACCAGCTCATCAGGCACAAGAACACCTCCCCTCCTGAGGCTGTTCATCCATTGTACTAGTTCATCCTCACCCCATCAAGGCAATCCACCACCACACACTGGAGTAGGGTATTACACCGCGAGGTGGCCCGAACTAATATAAACCCTTGTGTCCCTTGTTCTTAGCGTTCATCGAACTAGGCCGTGGAATCGTTAGGTAGGTAGGCTGGGGAGGGAGAGTTCTTCGTGCGCACCCCAGAGTTCGAACCTCTCAAGGGTCTGTGGAACCCCGAATCCGACAATTTGAACCTAGAATGCATGCATTTGTTTGAGCATACCCCATGGCAGAAGCAAAAAGTTCTTATGAAAAAGGGAATTTATGCTCGGATCCATTGAATATCACCGTAGATATGAGAAAATCAATGTAAACAAAAGGATTTGGTATATGAGCAAAAACCTGTCAAAATTTGGGAAAGGTGAAGCAAACCACCCCAGAGCAAGGTAAGAAAATCATATAAAATTCTCGGGGGAACAATATATAAAGGAAAAGGATACCCGAGTTGGAAACGGTGTCCTCAAGTTATACTTGTTCCCTCAGCAACCAAATCTCGAGGACGAGATTTCTTTAAGGGGGAAGGTTTGTAACAGCCTGGTTTTTGGCCCTCTTCTTTTTCTTTTGATTTATTTGGTTTTTGCTCTGTTTTTCTTTTTGGAGTGGTTCTGCGGTCTTGCAACCTGGGAGATCATCATCATTTCCTCTTCTCCCAAATGGTTCATCATTCTTAAACTCATCCCAAGACCATGCCATGTCCATCCTAGCCCACCTCCATAATTCTTTTTCTTGGGGAGAATTCCTTTTCTATTAAAGGAATAACCTCAAGTGCCTTAGGTTGTGAAGCAACCTGTATTTCTGTCCATCCAAAAATTCCCAAATAATTCTCATAATTTTTTTGGGTCATATCTTGCTCAAATATGTCAAAATCCTTCCTTGGCCAGTTCAAAAATAATTCTCCAATGCTACTTCTTCACTTCTGTCCAGAATGGCACTTTGTGAAGGAAGTGTCATTTATATTATCTTCTTTGCTCCCAAACTTTTTGGGCATTCTTTCATGTCCAAATCGTTGCCTCGTGCCAAAATTGAACTTTATTTTCCTAGCCAATCTTCTCAGCAATTTTTCAAAGTTTCTGCCAAACTGAAGCCATTGTGAAGGAAGTACTAGCTAGGAGTATCAAAATGAGTTGAAATTTTGCACACTCCTTCATGTGCTCATATTATCACATTCCTCCAAATTTCAGCCCCATCCAATCATCTATGTGAGCACAGGATCACATCTTTGCTTCTGTCAATATTTTCAGGTTGTGAAGAAAGTATATTTTATATTGCTTCAATTTGGCTGAAAATTTACGAGAGCATTCTCATGACCATGAAACATCACTCCACCAATTTTGGTATCAATTATTTTAGCCAATATTTCTCTAGAATTTTTGCAAGTTCCTGGACAAAGGGGATGTGTGTGAAACAAGCACCATTTTGGTGAATCCAATTGGTATAAAAATTTTACAGCATCTTAATATGTCCAAATCGTTAGGCCTTGCCAAATTTCAGATCAAGTTGATACTCCATGTGAGTGAACCATCATGATCTTGATTCTGGACCATTTTGGTCACCTGCAAAGCAACCATATTGTTTTCTGGTCCATTTATCCTCAAACTCTCCAGGATTATAGTCCTTCTTAACCTAAACCTCCTAGACAACTTATTTGGCTTCAATCAATTCTCTATGGATCACCAGTGCCCAGCCAAGTTTGCTATAGAAAACTTTAGTCGATCACTACCATCCCAGTGCCTCAGATCAAGCCTAATGCTCCACTTTGGAAGGACTATCAGCTAGACAACATTTAGGGTGCCAGAGAGCATTGAATGCCCCGGTTCACGTGGTGACTACGACGATGGCGTGCCTGTGCATGCGCTCTGTGCGCAGTGGTCGCGTCCAGGGCGTCGTTTGTGCTTCGGCTACTCACCCTCTCGTCGTCTTCACGCGCGTGACCATGTCTAGTGGCTAAATCTCATCGTCGACGTCTCCCTGGACCCTCCGGCAGCTTCCTCACCGACGCTCGCCGCCATACGCGCACGGGCGAACAGTGGCCGGCAGGGCATTAATGTCGCTCGGCTTCTTCCTCCCCGTGCTCACTTGGCCTCCTCTACCCCATGAGACCTTCCATTGCTCCTCCTCCATCGCCTACCTCGTCTCCCAAGCAGCTCATCCTCCTCAACACACTCCTAGTAGACTCCCCAACCACTCCCTCGAGCTCGAGCGCTCCCATTCCTCCTCCATGGCCGCCATGTCCGCCTCAGACTTGGCCTAAATTCCGATGAACCAAGCCCGTTCCCTCCATTCCACCACCACCATCGGCTTCCCCGTGCCCCGGAGAGCCTCCCCAACCCATTCGTTTGTCGCTGGAGTCCTCCTGTGGCCGCACCCCAAGTCCGGTCGCTGCCCTGCCCGAGCTCTCTGTTGCTTGGTGCCACGGCCATCCTACTCCTCCCCGGCGCCTACTATCTCTCTGAACGGAGTCCGCGCTTCACCCTGACCCTGCCGGCAGCCTCGCCTTTACCGGAGACGGTCGAAGCCGCGAGTCCCTATCACCGGTGCCCCTCCTCTGGTTGTCATCGCCACCATCGTCCCGTCCTTCCCCTGGCGTGCGTAGACCCCTGGTCAGGTGCGGCGCCGTCTCCCGCACCGGCCGGTGGCCGGAGACCACCGGGGCTGGCCAGGCCGCCGCCTCTCCCTGCTCCTCTGCTCTAGACATCGGGAGGAAGAAGATGGGTGAGCGAGGAGGAAGAAACGACCCAGCCGACCACCTCCCTGCGAGCTGGCCCTGGACCCCAAAAGTCAGCCCCTCAGCCCTTGACCCCGCCTCGCCACGTCTGTTAAGTGGAGACGTATGCCGCGAATACGTATTCTGTTTCTGAAAGCACATATCCTTTCTTCTTCAGCTCCAAATACGTTTTCAGTTCAGTTAAAACGTATTTCTCTGATTGCGCTTTCCGTTTTCTGTTCAGGCCCTGTTTGAAAATACTTTCATTACAGATAGGTCCCTGGCAGAAAATACATCATAACTTTTAAACCACAACTCCAAATGAGGTGAGTCCAAAGCCCACTTCTTCGTATCATCGAGCCCGTTCTGTTGGTATCATTTTCACCATGTGTTAAAATTCTGGAAATGACCATTTTGCCCTTGCACTAAATCAGCCCCTCCGAGAAAGAATGTTTGCGACGATTCTTTCCGCGAGCTTCTCGCACTTCTTCCCGGTGAATCCTTCCACCCCAGGCAAGCCACACCCTCCATTTGCATGATTGCAATGCAGTGACATGGTTTAAATTATTTGAACTTCTTTAAAATATTGTTTTAGCTACTTGTGATCTGTTCATGGCATTTTCTCGGAGTTATTTTAATCTTGCCATTGCCATGACTTTGCTTGGAGTTCTAGGAATAATATTTTGCAGCTTATGTGTTTGACATGTTTCCATTGGATTATTAGTGACTTATGTTATGATTATTTTCATGTTGGTATCTGGTATTATATTTTGGAGTATTACTTTGGATGTCATGCTGCCATTGGATTATTAGTGGCTAGTTTTATTTTCATCATGATGCTAGTTGGTATTACGTTTTGGAGTATGATTTCGGATATGATGCTGGCATGTGGATCTTAGCTGGATAGCTTGTTCTTGATATTTGAGTAGTAGTATTATCATTCTTGGATTCATCATGATAGTAGTGTTATGCTATCCTCGGAGTATTTTGATATGGCGATATTATGCTTTGGATTAGTTGTTGGATATTGCTATGACTTGGATTACAGGTTGATAGATGATATTGGAGTATCAGTCATCATTATTATATTTTGGGGATAAATTCCGTCATTAAGTTGGTCAGGTGCCACTGAAACGGGCTTTTTCTAGTGCAACCACATTTGTCTTTTATGGGAAGGCATGCGGTCTATTGTCATGTCTCTCGCCGGTGCCTCCAACGAGGGAAGGTTATGGGCATGTGGTACCCTGGCCCGGTAAGCAGACATAACATTGTGTGCCTGTAGTTGTTGTTAGGCGCCTTTTTGTCCCCGTTTGGGACCGTTTTTGTTTTGCCACGACGGTGCCGCTGATGCCTTTGGTAGGCACGGGGCCACCCAGGACTGAACCCACGAGAGAGTGTCATGGCAGTAGGTCGGTTTTGTCAGAAAGTCGTTGGTCCACCTGAATGGGAGTGCGAGGCCATGGGTTTTGTGGTGTGGGTAAAGTGTGCTACCTCTGTAGAGTGTGTGTGTGTTTAATCTATTGATAGTCGCGTCCTTGGTCATGGGCATAAGTTCGTACTGGGTCACACCGTTCGATCAACACTCACATGACGGAATGACTTATAGGTGACTTATATGTTGATATATTGTGAGCAGTAACAGTTTGGCAGGATGTTGATGATGATGTTGGATGATGTTGAGGATGATCATTCAGTTTGTGATGTGGTCACGAGGTGATCATATGGATGTTTTGACCACACGGTGATCAGGTGGATCACGAGGTGATCGAGATGGTATATTGCTTGGCCGGTTAGCCAAGAGTGAGATGGTTATTGAGATTGGAGATGGTGGTTTATAAGTATTGTATTAGTTTCATATCATGCTTAGTAGTTGCTTTCATATCATAGTAGTTGTTATCTAATTAACATGTTTAATACTATGTTGTTGTTTTGCCTTGATGCTTTTGGTTGTTGTGAGCTTGCAAGTACATTCAATGTACTAACCTGACGTGTCATGCCAGATTGCAGGTGATGCCGTGATTGCTTGATTGTTTGTCGAGGTGTCCGTTCGTGCGAGCTAGATCGTGTCCCAGCCAGAGTCCCTACGGAGTGGAGTTCACCATCTTCATCGTTGTTCTGTTGCTAGAAGTATTCCGCTGCTACGACTTGTTCTGCTGCTAGCATAGAGCATGTGTAGTATCGCAGGCGTAGTGTCGCCGTGCTGAGTGATTCTTTGTAACATCAGACTTGTGTATTTATTATCCTTTGTAATAAGAGCTGATTTGTTCCATGTCAAGCAGTGTCGTATTCCAGAAGACTTCATCTCCATCTCTGAGCTGGAATATGGGGCTTTCTGGTTTCTCTGAGCCGGGGTGCCACAAGTACTTAACTAAATATTATGTTTAGGACAAACTTGTATATGCTTAAGTAGTTAACTAAATATATTATAGGGTTGTATATATAGTTGCTTAAGTACTTGTATAGTTGTTCTGCACCCAATGTATGCTTAAGTAGTTGTATAATTCCTAGGGTTCATCAATGGGTGCTTAAGTAGTTGTAGATGCTTAAGTAGCTAGCTAGGGTTCATCTAATTAGCTACTCCCTCCGTTCCAAATTACTCATCGCAGAAATGGATGTATTTATAACTAAAATACATCTAGATACATCCATACCCGCGACAAGTAATTCGGAATGGAGGGAGTAGTACTTATAGATGCTAAAGTACTAGGGCAGTAGGGTTAGGGCAATAGGGTTAGGGCAGTAGGGTTTAACTAGATGTTAGTTAGGGCAGTAGGGTTTGGTTTAGAGAAAAAATTCAGTATAAAAATATAAATTTCTATCAGTGCTGCAACTGTACCAGGTTCTTAATTTTTATTGATTTTTTATTATGACAGAAATTTAGGACATAATTTGAATTGAGTTCTAGGGTTCATAATTTGAAATTTGTGTAGATTTTCTTGACGTGTCAAACACTAGGAGAAGCAAATTTGAAGTGGTCATGTTATATGCAAATTCCTCAATAGTGTTTGCTCACGTTTATCTATTGTTGTAGTTGCTCATGTACATGTTCTTAAGTGGTCCTGTTATGTGCAACATTGAAGTGGTTCGATTGTGCCCAAGTGGCCTTTTGTTGTTTCCACGGAATGTAGCCGAGTGGCCTATGTTTTGCTGAAATGTAGATTCATTTCTGTTCTGGAAAATTTCAAGTGCTCGAATTGTCCACTTTTTAGCAAAGGTCATGCCAAAATTTTCCGTGAATTTCGGCATGGCTTGTGCTACAAACTAGGACATATCAAGTTCCCAGGATTTGCCGCACCGGGAATGAATCAATGTTCCTGCAAAACATAGGCCTTTTATGTCATTATTCATTTTATTAGGTCTAGAATTAATTGACTAGATTTAATCATCCAAAACATGGCTAGCAATGATGAAGGACAGGGTTCTGGTAATTGCAACATCTATGAGGCGGCAGACACTTATTTGAACCTTCTCGACGAGCAATAGTTGTTGTAGGGCCCACCTGTCACATCCGAGACTGAGATCGACATTGCGATCGACGCCGAGACCCAGACCGGCACCGAGGCTAGCGAAGCCGGCATAGAACCGAAACTGAATAGGATACGACGCCCCAACCAGCTCATCAGTACTAGACTGGTGGTCACGAAGGTGGACTCTGGCAATTTTGAGCCAAAATTTCCTGCGGAAGCGCGCGCGTGCTACGACAATCAAATAGGTTGCATCCAACGGACAACCGTCACCATCAACGATGAGAAACTAAAGAAGATACCAGATATGCAGAACTCCCTCCTAACGAAGTTGCACCAGGTATTCTTGTTCCCGGGTCGGGATCAAAACAAATATACTGATCCAGATAAAGATCCGGCAATGAAGAAGATAAATAGACGCGCCATGGGCAATTTTAGCGGCGCGTTGTCTGCCTGGAAAGTAAGGGTGAAAGCAAGGATCATCGACAAAAAAGAACCCTACTCCAAGATTGTAAAGGATAATTCAACAATTACGGAAGAGCGGTTTGAAATATTCAAGGAGGCTTGTGTTGCCGAAGCTGCCAAAGAAAGGTCGGAGTACATGAAGGGGCTTCAAGAGAGGAACATGGGGTGCCACCACCTCGGAAGTCGTGGTTACACGGGGAAGAGGTCCATATGGGCCAAGGAGGCCGCGGAACGCGAAAGTCTGGGCATCCCAGACCCTTTGGCGGAGTTCACCGTCCCGCAGGAGCATGACATCATCAGGGCTCGGTACCATTGGGACCAAGTCAACCAGGTTTTCGAGGCGGACGCAGTCACGACGGAGTTCATGAGACTGCTGGTAATTTTTGATTTACCCCCTAATTTTAGCTTCAGATCAATTCAGCTTCATGTTTAGTCATATTTGTAAACGATCCTTGTTCCTTTTGTAGAAAGAGCAGCACAGGATTGCGGCCGAAAGCGACTCACCGTCTGAGGCATTGGCGAGGCCCAACTGGGACACCCCATTCAACCAGGCCTTGAACATATTGAAAGGACTCCTGGTGGACACTCGACCATCATATGGACACGTGCACGGTGTCGAAGATGGTGCCATGTGGAAGAAGTACTGTCGTGAGACCATGGAGGAGAGAAAGGAAAGACGGAGGTTAAATGAAGAAAACAATGACAAGAAGGTTGCGATTGCGGTTGATAAGAAATCAGCTGAGACAGTCAAAGCAGCGGTAGCTACCGCAAAAGACAAGATTGCAGCTTCGTATAGTGTCTTGGTTCCGGCTATCGTCAGTTGGACTAAACAAAATCCAAATAAGGATGCAGCGGACTTTCCCCTTTCCAACTTCTTGGGGAGTAGCTCGACTAGCGTTCCACCAGCACCTTCTCCTGCACCGGCTCCCACACCTGCTCATAGTAGCCCGTCCTCCGTCTCGGACGTGCTCGGCAGTGCTTCGTCTTTGGCTGAGCTCGACGCCCTCATTGTACCTATCACACCAGCCCTCTTCAATATAACTCTAATCTCCTGTTTCCATTGCCTTTCGGATGTCTCATGTCGCAAACATGTCTTTGCAGGCCGACGTAACCCCATGCACCATACTGTACACCATCAACGACCAGAAGGTGGACGTGGGGAAGGCGACGATAACGAAGCCGAAGGAACAATAGTTCCACAACCGGTCGATCCCCCCTGATGTCTTCAAGGTTTTCATGGCCAGTGTCGAACCGGGCCACGAGAATTTGGCTCCTCCGGTAGCACTAGGGGGAGATGAGACAAGATCCCACGGCGGCTTGGCGATTGCAAGCGTTGGGTCCTGTTTTGGCCAAAGAGTCTGCTTCATCTGGAGGCGGCCAGGAGCACACCCACGACCAAGAAGCCTCGGCAAGGTATGAACACCAACACCCCACCTACCCAATTAGCGTCACCTGTTGTGCCGGGTGAGGAAGAGGCTCCATTAGTGGTTGATGATGTCGCCGTCGTCGAAGAAGCAATGCATGATGCCATCGACGAGGATGACGATGACCCTCTATAGTATCTCAATACTGGCGCCTCTGACGACGGAGGATTGATGGCTCAGTAGTATGAGTACTCAGGGTTTGAGCGTGATGAGTTGGTGCCTGAATTGGTGGAGGATGAAATTATTATAGGATCACTTCCAGTAGCAAAGAAGCATGGGAAGAGATTGAGGAAAGGCAACAAAGCAGCTTCTATGATCCAGCAGCCTCAGCAGCCTCGGGTTCAAGACCGTATACCTATCCTCGGTGCGGCAAAATGTCATATCCCCGGTGATTCGACCCTACCTAAGGCAGCAGTAGAGGCCATATATGGTGATCTAAAGAGACTTCATGATGATGTGCTGCAGAGAGAGAAAAGCCTGATCGCCTCGAAAAATCCAGGATACCCGCTCTACGTGGTTAACGTGCCGCAGCAAAGGTTGTACATCGACACATTCCCCGCGGAAAAGTTCTTCCTTCGGTTCGATTACATCTTCGACATGTTTCACTTGAAAAAGGTGAATTTTACATTTGTCCGCCTTTTTGCCTTGCACATGAACCACATCATCAGGATTAGCAGATACCTTATATCTATGTCGTTGACCCGTACTTCATGCACGAGGTCTGCTTGGTAGTCTGCCCAAAGCACCATGAATACACGAGTAACTACATCGCCGATTTCATGGTCGCCAATAAGGACAAGGAGAAGATTCTCATGCCTTATCATCCCATGTAAGTCATCTGCAAATATCTTTCCTTCGATTTCAATCATTCATTTGCACGCGCGGAGGCTAATTTGAGGTGTACTTATTTTGCGCAGCGACGGGTGCGCCGTCCTGATCATCCTTTACCTCTGATTCTCCCATGCTCTTTACTTGGACTCGTCGAAGAACATGAAGAAAAAGGATTACACCCACATCAAGTCTGTTCTCGACAGTGCTATCTTTAGCTACGTCCTACGGTGTGGAGAGATCAAGACTTGGAAGACAAGGAGCCGTGCGCCCGCCTTCGGTCATAAGACCAACTTCTGTTGCATTGCATCAACCGAGTGGTACTCTTAGTGATGGATTCTATGTCCTCCACCACATGCTGGAGTACAGACGGGATCCGTAGAACCTTCACATGTCACCTAGATCCGGAGATGCCCATATTCTATCACATCCAGCATGAACTTGCCCAAATCATCATGAAGGAGGTCGTCGAAAAACAAGGATGTTCTACGAAGAAGGGAAAATGTCACGGGAAGACGTCCGAACATGTGCATCAGCTCAGCGTCTCGACCTGAAGCCTTTCACTGCACTTGAGGACTATCTCCCTGACTTGGATGGATGGCACGACATGTTGGAGTGATTAATGATATATGACAAAGTGTCCATTTAGTCCATACTTTCTCTATGACGAAACTTTGAGTTATGCACGACGAAACTTTATTTGTGATGTAATTAAATCATCCTCCTCAACTAGCAAAGATCACTCTAGTTAGGGCATTTTGGGTACTATGAACTTTGTTATTTATGCTCATGAGATTTTGCTTCTATTTTTGTGAAGTCTGTCTCTTTTTGTTGCTCAACTATATATGTTGCATATTATCGACTCATGTGACAATGCAGGTACATAGATCATCGATGGCGAATAAGTGGTACGCCAGGAGTATACAACGAGTGGCTGGAGTGTCAGGCCCAGGTGTACCGGTTTATGAGCGACAACCAGAGAGGGTTAGATAGCAGAGCCGAAGTAGAAAGTAGTTAGTTTAGGTTCACGCTAGTGCGAGAGTGGGATACGAACCGGTGCCTCAAGAAGTACTACATTATGTATGATGAGAGCTGCTATGTAACTTGTATAGCTATATCATGATTATGATGTGACGACATGATTTGTGTTGGATGATATGATGATACTATTATGTGTATGATATGATGAGCATATTTCCAGTTTATGATATGATTAGAATACTGTATAAAATCTGTACAAAAACATCGCAAATACGTAGCAAAAATATATATGCGAAAATATAGTAGTAGCACTGAACAGGAAAACACTACTGCTAAGCCACTTAACAGTAGTGCTGGTATGGATAGCGCTACTGCTAAGTACCTATAGCAGTAGCGCGGGCAGAAATGCACTACTGCTAGGCTTTTCCCTAGTAGTGATACCACATCTAAAACATAAATCAGACGAGGGCCGACGGGGACAGATATCCAAACCATGCCACTATGTATAAAAAAACAACGTACATGTAAGAAAATTATATAAGTAACTATCTAAATCACACAAACATGATTTTCTTTTTATAAAAAGGATAAGAACAAGAGGCTCACCAAGGTGGTGCCGACGACGGGGACGGTGCAGGCGATCGGCGGTGGTTAGGACGGGGACGGGAAGGCACTAAGTAAACCACACCTACACATGCAAACTAATAAGTTAATTTGAGCTCAAATTGCATATAAATCAAATAAACTACCACATATAAACACTCCCAAACTAAAACCCACAAATCACTACACTTATAGAGCATTGCAAGAGCTAATCTAGCAATGAGAGATGAAAGGACAAAGTTGCTAACCTTTGTGAACACTTGGATGGATGGGCTACCTTCAAATCTCGACAAATTTTGGAAAAAATGGAGGATGAGCTCGAGCAAGAGGGGAAGAACAGAGAGGAAAGGAAAGGGGAGTAACAGAGAGCTCAGGCTGGACGAAGGGTTTATATAGGAGCATCTTTAGTCCCGGTTCCTGACCCAAACCGGGACCAAAGGTGATCCTCTAGTCCCGGTTTGTGTCACGAACCGAGACTAAAGGGGCTGGGGCCACAGCCTGACACCAGCGTGCCACCACCCCTTTAGTCCCGGTTTATGACACAAGCCCGGACTATAGGTACAAAACGAACCGGGACTAATGATGCTCATGCCCCTAGCCGTTGGAACCCATTAGTCCCAGGCCGTAAATGAACCGGGACTAATGAGTTGAACGTAAGGTCGTTTCCCTACTAGTGATAGCATGAAATATAAACTCTTAATTATGAATAATGGAAATATAATAATACAATGTTATTGCTTCTAGGGCATATTTCAAACACAGCCTCCACCACATGGGTGGATTAACAAGTTGCTCAGCTCGTTAAGTTCATACTCATTAAGCTCATGCTCGTAAAGGCTCGGCTCGGTAAGCTCAATAGATTAACGAGCAAAAAATCCTGCTCGGCTCAGTTCATTTGAAGCTCGTTAATCTCATGAGCGCTCGTTAACAGATTCTAGTGTGTTACAGTCTACATGATGAGTGTGTAGATGTGATTTTTAAGAAGGAAGATGGTGACTACAATAGGAAATGCACTAGTTTGTTGCCTCCTATGTAGATTAGATTGAATAGATAAGCTAAGGTGCTACAAGAAAATTTTCACGTAAGGTGAAATATTTGTTGTGTTGTTACTAACGGGCTTAGCAAGCTACTAGTGAAACTCGTTAGCTTGCTCGTTAAGCTTACCAAGCTAAAATTGATGTTTGGCTTTGTTCATTAAGAAGCGAGCCACGAGTATAACTAGTCGAACTATCGATCACTCATTAAGCTCACGAGCTACGAGCTTTTGGTCCAGTCCTACTCCACCGGCTACTGTTCATCCATCCTCCACGGGGTCCTATTCATCCACCCAAACCGGCTAGGTGTGTGGCGGTGTCCTCGTGGTCCTGTTCATCCAGTGGCAACCGCCTACTACCACGGGGTCCTGTTCATCCAACGGCAACCGCCTACACACGGCCTGGGTCCTATTCATCCAACCCCCACCGATAACTTTTCATCCACAGACAACCAACCAGCTGGACTCACCACACGTCTCGACTTGTTCTACATATGATGCACGCGGCAGCAACGGGCACTGTTCATCGAGAGGCAACCCAACACACCGGCTAGCTTCATCTCGCACAGGGGCTCGATCGGCTTCAGTGATAAGCGAGAGATCGATTGCGTTCAGTTATAGCAGCGAAGGAATCGGTCGTGTTCAGTTAGCACCAAAGGAATCACTCGGGTTCAGTTAGCAGCGAAGGGATCGGTCGATCGGCTTCAATACTACTAGTGGGATCGATCGCTCGTGTTCAGTACGTAGCTACCTAGTGCAATCGCTCGGGTTTAGTAATCAAATGCCTCGCTCGGGTTTAGTTAGCAAGCGCCCCGCGCACATGCGCGTACGAGAGAAACACACAAACCACACTACATCGCTCGGCCCCAACCACCCATCGTAACCGGGAACTCCCCGAAATTTTCTTGCCCTCACCTCTACCATGATTTTTACGTCATGGACGGTCCAAAGAATGTCATGCAGGTGCCTCTCCGGCCGAACCAGGACGAGAAGCCCATTTTATGTCATGTTTTTTGTCATATAAGTAGGAGACCACCATATTTATGATGATACGTGTTTTTGTCAGAATTATCGTCATAGAAGTGTCATAACCATGACAGAAAAAGTTTTCGCTCGGGCCATAATGTCACAGATGTGTCTTTTTTTGTAGTGCATGACTGGTCATGAACTCCTCATCGGCTTGCACCAGAAAGTCGACAAGAATCACAATTGGGTTAAGCGTCAACTTGCTACCTTCAATGCAAACATGACTGTGATGCAAAACTCGGTTCGGAAAAATCACTATTACGCCCACGAGATCTTGACAGAACATGGGACATACTCTCACATTTGAAGACGGATGAAGAACTTGTTGTAATTGAATTTCAAATGAACTTTAATTTGGCCAATCCGCCCAAGAAGAAGTTCAAAAAGGCTCAAGTTTCTCCTCTCATCTCGAGCTTAGTGTCTCCTTGGCGATCTACTAATGAAAATGAAGACGTTGAAGACACTACGGCTGGTCCTTCTGCTTCACGCGACCTCGACAACAATGTTGGCGCTCCTCCGACTTCGTCGTGATATTCTTCATGGGCGTTAGTTCTCAGTCTTTTCTCCTTTTGGTCATTTGATGACAAAGCGGGAGAAATATGAGTTAGTCTTCAAGCGGGTCATTATATGGGTTGTTTTTGCTGAGTTACAATTCTTTAACTTCATTTGATTCGCTCTTTGATGAGTTGTGATAACCCACAAGTATAGGGGATCAGTTGTAGCCTCTTTCAATAAGTAAGAGTGTTGAACCCAACGAGGAGCTAAAGGTAGAACAAATATTCCTTTAAGTTCCATCGACCACCGATACAACACTAAGCACGCTTACCGTTCGCTTTACCTAGAACAAGTATGAAACTAGAAGTACTTTGTCGGTGTTGTAGGATAGGTTTGCAAGATAATAAAGAGCACGCAAATAAAAACTAGGGGCTGTTTAGATAAAGAAACAATCAAGTTAGTTTAACAAGTGTGGAAAAGTGGTGGAAGGATTTGCGAAATTGTCCCTAAGCAATTGACTATGTTACTTGACTGATAGCAAGTTTTTATGTGGGAGAGGTCACTGCTAGCATGTCATCCCTTACTTGGAATTCTATGCACTTATGATTGGAACTATTAGCAAGCATCCGCAACTACTAACGTTCATTAAGGTAAAACCCAACAATAGAATTAAGATATATTCTTCCCCTTCAATCCCGTATGCATCAATTTCTATGCTAGGTTGAAGCTGCTATCACCCTTGCCCTCCAACACGTAGTCCTATCAACATACAACTAACCCTATGGTGTGATCCACACGCACGCTCATATGATGGGCACCAAAGGACAACAACATAACCACAAGAAAATTAAACCAATCATAGCAATTCACCAATCACCGATAGGACAACAAAAATCCACTCAGACATCATAGGATGGCAACACATCATTGGATAATAATATGAAGCATAAAGCACCATGTTCAAGTAGAGGGTACAGCGGGTTGTGGGAGAGTGGACCGCTGTAGATAGATGGGGGAAGGTGATGGAGGTGTTGGTGAAGATGACGGAGTTGTTGGAGTAGATCGCCGTCACACGATGATTGCCCCGGTGGCGTTCTGGCGCCACCGGGAGAGAGGGGGAGAGAGCCCCCTCCTCCTTCTTCCTTGACCTTCCCCCTAGATGGGAGGAGGGTTTCCCCTCTGGTCCATGGCCTCCATGGCCTCCATGGATCTCTCTCTATGTTTCCTTCTGTTTCTGCCTTCCCAGATTCTGGCCTTCCACCGTTTCTTAAATTCTCGGAGATCTGTAACTTCGATTGGGCCGAAATTTTAGCACAATTTTTATTCGGATATTAGCTTTCTTGCAGCAAAAGAAGGGAACCAACCGCCATACGAGGTGACCACAAGGGTCCAGGGCGCGCCCTACCCCCTGGGCCGTGCCCCTATGGCTTGTGGGCCCCTCGGGCATCGTCTCGCGTTGATTCCAATTCCCAAAAATCACAAATAGTCCAAAAAAAATCTCCGTAAGTTATTATCGCGTTTGGACCTCGTTTGATATGGATTTTCTGCGAAACAAACAACATGCAACAAACAGGAACTGGCACCGGGCACTGGATCAATATGTTAGTCCCAAAAATAGTATAAAAAGTTGCCAAAAGTATATGAAAGTTGTAGAATATTGGCATGAAACAATAAAAAATTATAGATACGACAGAGACGTATCAAGTTGTAACTTAAATAACTGGTTGTCTGACTCTTTTGCTACTCGTTATTTGCATGCCCTGATCTTAAATATATCTGCTCATGCATGCACAATTTCGTCAGACACCAATTTTCATCATGCATTCAAATACTTCAATATCTTATGATCATGCATGATTGGATTCCAACATATAGGGGGGATCTCCACAATTTCAACCTGCCATGTGCATTTGCAATCCAAAGAAAATTCTTCATATGCACATCTTCAGGGGGACTTCCTCAATATGTTGTAACTAATTTTTTCATACTATGTACTTACACCTCCATTATTTACTCCCGTTGAAAACCTAACCAATTTGTCATCAATCACCAAATAGAGGGAGATTGTAAGTGCATCAAGTGCCCCCTCAGTTGTTTTCAAATATTGAAGACAAATAGGTTGAGGAACTAACGTGTTTGTGAGTGTACATAGGAGATATAGTCTCTGAAGATCTGGTTTAACAAATGGAAGACAACCCATAAAAATGGATTTTTTTCAAGTGAAGAATTTGGTGATGAAATTGGTACGTCCTTTGAAGAAATTGATGTGTAGACTATGAAGCTTGAAGACTTTTGTTTTCGTAGTTTCTTTCTTCTTACTTTGAGTCATAGGAAAATTGTACTATTAAAGGGGGTCTAGGTGAGTCATAGTTCACATTTCCAAAGTGATGCTCAAACCTATACATACATAGCCGCTTCGAGTGAAGCCTTTGGAAATCTCCGAAATAGCTAACAAATTTGCTAGTGACAGTGCCGAAGTTTGTCTGGTCGCTGACGAATTTGGTCAGGATGAGGAGTTAGGATTTCGCCAGTGCGATCTGCCTATCGTGAGGAAATTGAGTTCCCAGACGAATTTGAGAGTTCAAATTCCGATCGTTGTTGTGTCGTGGCCCACCTGTTGAGTTGATCCTTATCCAAACAACGGTCATGTCTGAGAAGGGCATTTATGACAATGAATTCATGTCGGGTCGACCCCCTCCCCACACACACACACAACCTCTTATTGGTTGGCTGCTCAGAGAGAACTTGACACTTGTCATTTGAGAGTGACCCATCCTCTGACGACTTTGACTGAATCCCAAGTGAGGAAAAAGCCACCACAGCCAAAGTGATTGAGCATCACTGAAGAGATTGATATGTGTGATCCAACGCCTATTACCTTTGAAGACTGTCGTTCTTCCAGACGGTTAGCCGTCATGTTCTGAGAACCCAAGAGTCATTGTGGTGTGTCGATGAACAAGTCTGTGAAGGTTTTGGGAGTCTACCTTGAAGACTTATCATGAGTTATTGGGCTAGGTCTAAATACCTTAGCTCAAGAGGAATACGGTGAGGACTGTGTCTCCTCTGAGTTCATCTCAGCCGCCTCAACCAGATGTACTGTTGATACAACAATTGGAACTGGTCTACCAAATCTGTGTCTTCATTGAGCCTACCTAGTTTCAAATTCCTCAACCTTTACATTTACGTTATTCCCCTGCTGAAGAATTTGTGATCTACCTTCTGACGAATTTGAACTAAGGACTTTCATCATGCCGTCTTTCGTTTCTTTAGTTCATTTTCTTCATGCTTGTATGCTTGTATGATTACATGGTCTTCACCTATATGTATCTTGTATGCATGCTATCTATCTCTGTGATGATCTAGTTTCATTTTGTTTCCATTTCTTCACTCTGGTCTTCGTCAAATTCATTGGAATTTGAAAATTTTCTAAAAATCTTCCGTTCACCCCCTTCCCTCTAGGAGTAAACCTGCACTTGCAGAGGGCTGAGCAGTTTTGCCTAGTCTGTTTGAGAGAGAGAGAGAGAGAGAGAGAGAGAGAGAGAGAGAGAGATGTGCGTACTTTTTTGTGGGTAAAAGATTTACTCCTACGTTTATAACATGTGTGAATGTGCAGTGGACACCTTTAGATCATTTGGAGGACAAGATAAGATGTAACACGAGTGAATGTGTACTGGATACCCACACAAAAAGTGTACTGGACATAGTTTTAAGGGGCCTGGAGAGAGTGTGTGTGTGTGTGAGGCACATAGAGAGGGGGTTGTGTGATGGACATACACCTAGAGAACTGGAGAATGAGATATGAGCCCGCCATTTCTTTTCAGTGGATCCTACCGTCCAATCATAATGACTGGTGGTTTCCAAAAGAATAGTACGGTAGTATGGAATACTACTGTACTGTATGAGGGAGAAGCGGATTCAATGAAGAGTGATGGTTGCTCGTCCGTCCAACTTACTGTCGGGTCTATGTCATTTGAAGGCTCACTACTAGGGAAAACCTTATACACAGAATATTGCCAGTAGCGCGGTCTAAAAACAAGCGCTACTGCTACTTAGCAGTAGCGTGTTGCTAAAGACCACACTGCTAATACCAAAGTAGCAGTAGCACGCTAGGATAAAAGAGCGCTACTACTACAATTGACGGGCGTTGCCCCCAGACTATGTATTGTAGTAGCGCCCTTTCCATAGACGCGCTACTGCTAACATACTTAGCAGTAGCGCTTTTCTCCAACACTCGCTACTGCTAATGTACCATCCCCTCTCGCACCTAAGAATAGTCCCATACCGCTAAGCAGACAGGGTGTTTACCACCTTAAATACATTACTTCTCAAACCATCACAAGCACTTGGTCTTCATTGAACTCTATGTGTAGGATCTGTGGCCGCTTAAACCGGAGAAGATTCCTATTGACAATTCAGATTCTACACAAAAGGATCATCGATGAGCAATGTGTTTTTGATGTTTAATTTTACATGCTTAGCCTTAGCAGTAGCGCGTTTTGTTGGAAGGCTCTACTGCTATGACGTTTAGCAGTAGCACTTTTCCCTAAAGAGCGCTACTGTTAAGGCAACGTAGTTCTTCTCCACCCGGCCGCCTGCCACTCACTCTCCCCCCCTCCATCCCCTCCTTCACCCCGTCATCTGCCGCCGCCGCATTGCCGCCAGCTACTGCCGCCGTCGCCCCCTCCGTCCTACATCCTCTCCCTCCTCCATCCCGCTACCGTCGCCCCTCCCTCCCTAGCTCCCTCCTCCATCTCCCTTCATCCTGCCGCCATCGCCCTGCCGCCGTCACCGCCACCGAGGTAACTCCTCCTACCTCCCTCCTCCTCCCCCTTCCTTCCCACACCCTCCCTCCTACCTCCCCCTCCTCCCTCGCTCCTCCTTCCTCCCCTCCTTCCTCCCTCCTTCCTCCCTTCCTTGTCTCTGTTTTTGTAGAATGTAGGTAATATAAATGTAGATTTTAGAATGTGGACATTGTAGAATGTAGGTTTTTTAATAGAATATTTTTTGACTATTTTAGGTGGTTTGAATAGAATGTAGGTAGTTTAAATGTAGACATTGTAGAATATAAATATATATATAGATGGATGGATAGATGTTAGGGCTAGAACTACGGTATAGATAGGTAGAATGTAGGTGCTTAAAGTAAATAGTTTATTTATAGTAAGTGCTTAATATAACTAGCTTATTTATAGTGAGTTCTTAATAGAACTAGTTTATTTATAGTAAGTGCTTAATAGAACTAGTTTATTTAGTAAGTAGTTAATAGAACTAGTTTATCACTTTGTGATCAAAGAATGCTATATGAGATTTGATTATCTAAAATTTTACTCGGTGGAATATGCAGCCTTTGTACAGTCGTGTCTCCTTAGAGTGATCGTCATCCGAGCTACCTCTACTTCCTCTACACCCGAGTCGGTGAGCTAAAAGTTCACCTCCTCTTTATCCACTCCTCGGTGTGTTGAATAGAGTAGAACTAGGGTATTTAGTCGGTGAGCTTATGTGCGAATGCTTATGATAATTGGTCCGGATGGAATTGCAAGTTTAAGCATCATTGTATGTGTATGAACATCTTTGTATCGCTTGGAAAATCTGAGTGGCCTATGTTTTGCTGGAGTGTTCATTCATATCCGTTCCGGCAAATTTCAGACGCTCGATATGTCCTATTTTAGCAAAAGTCATGCCGGGTTTTTTCGTGAATTTAAACATGACTTGTGCCAGAGTATGTAGGAAATATCGAGTGCCCCAGATTTGTGTATTGAGTTTCCTGGTAGTTGCCTTCGGTCGATTTTCAATTAATGTTTCAACTATGAACATAGGAAATGTCTGACGATGAAAAGGATTTCGGTATGTGCGAATACTACAAAGACGGGTGTGGCCTGTGCGACAGAAATTTCCTAGTTGATGATAGGCGCTTCAGCATCAAGCTGGATGAGAACTTCGAAGTGGATATAGTAAGTCACAACGACAAGTCTTTTTTTGTAATTAAGCATGATTTCTACTTCATTTGCTTCAACTTATAATTTATTTATTTTACTATTCTACTAGCGTATCCCCTGCCATGCAAGAGTTTTTTTGTCTTGGATAAGATAGGTTTCAGTCCTATGAAAACTATGGAGGTAAAGAGAGTTTACTTGAAGACCGAGCATGGTTATACTTTGGATGCAAAACTATACAATGCGGACACCTACACCTATTTTGAAGGCAAAACTTGGCAAGCACTATGCAAGGCTTATGCATTTGAGCCTGATATGGTTATCACCTTTGATATTCGTCCGGAAGATGATATTGAAGGTAATAGAGACATCTGGTTCGATGTGCAGACGCCTCCAGTTCTAGAATTATGTGAGTTTCTCAACCATATTTATGTCTTCGATATTGTTTATTCAATAATGGTTGACAACTAATTTCTATTGACAACTTGTTTCCATTCAAGCAAACATGTCCGGCGCTTGGTAGACGGTACCGTCCACTGTCCCATGACTGAACTAAACTACAAGGAGATAAGTCATTATGTTTCATGGCTTGAGGATCTTGATGCTGTCAAGAGAAATTATTTTCCTGGACCTAGAAATCTTAGTACTCAAAACATGCAACCAATAGTGTTCATATTGAACTACGGTCACATCTATTTTGAAAAGATGGTAAGATTTTTACCATTTGTCCTCAGTGCATCTTTTGCGTACATTATTTTTTAATCTAAACTTCATTGCTAAGTATGTTACTATAAGATGTTCTTCAAGAGGGACTCCCGATGATAGTTGTGCCTTAGTGGATCGAGACTAAAAGTCGCATGTCAATGGTTAGCTTGCGGCCAAGACATCCTACATTGCACATGAGTGCATTCAGGATTTCTAAAACCGAAGAATGCTTAATAGTGAAAGACTGGAGCAAAATTGTGAAGGATCGCAGAGAAGTACTAGGGGCAGCAATCAGAAGCGCAACCCACGATTAGGAGACAGGTTCATCTGCATGCTTCAATATGACGAATCAGGACTGCTACACATGTTCTATCCTATTTTACCTAAGAGAGAGCAGCAGGAATGATTAGCTAGCTACAATGAGTTTGAAGATGATGATGTGCTACACTATGACTATGATGATTAAATAGCTAGTGTTACTGGTAATGACTATGATGATTATTACTCCCTCCATTCCGAAATAATTGTCGCCGGGAGAAATCTCCGACCAGGTGAAAACGAACGAAAGTACAGAACTAACCCTGAAATCAGATCGTCGTCTTCCTCGTTGTCTTCCTCCAGGGCAGCGCATCCAGGACAGCAGCAGGCCCCTCCTCCTCCTCCAGCTGCTCGTCCAGACTAGCAGCAAGCCCATCCTCCTCCTCTGCCCTCCACCAGCCGGAGCCTCCGCCAGGCTCCTCCCTGTCGTCCAGCTGCTCGTCCCCCTCACCAGCAGCAGGCCCCTCCTCCTCTATCCTCCACCAACAGGACCCTCCACCAGGCTCCTCTCTGTTGTCCAGTTGCTCAACCCCGTCGCCAGCAGCAGGCCCAACCTCCTCCGCCCCAGTCTTGTCGCCGCCGCCCTAGCGTCCTCGCCCCGCTGCCCAGACAGATCGTCGCTGCGACCCCGCCTGGTCATCGCAGCACACACCACTCCAGGTAGGTACTCCTCACCTCAAATTACAAAAATTAACAACACAAGATTGATTCAGTTAAACAGTACAGCAGAATTTGAGGAATCACTAGAATTTCAAATTCTAGACTCAACTGAAATAAAAGAGACAAATAAAGGAGGCAAGTGTAGCCTGCAGCCCACATTTCCCATCAGTCATCCAAATATGGCTAATTAAACATGGCTTGCTTTGGTTGTGTGTTAAGCTTACATTTATTCTTTAAACATGGATGGCTTTGGTTAGTTAGCAATGGCACTTTCAATTTACAGTCATAGCCAAGAAAAGAAAATGTAGGGTAAAGCAAAGAAAAGAGCAGCTGGCAAGGTGCACTATCTGCTTCTTACTGTAGACATGAATACAAGGATTACATCACTCTGTGTCTATAGGAGTAATATGAACATCATTCTACATGGGTGTATGAACATCTTCTTACAAAGTTGGAGCACAATCACTTCATTTATCGATCTATATATCATGGAAGAGGAACCGAAGAATGTGCATGTACTTACAATAGTCTTTTGTCTTTGTACTCCCAAATCTGGAAGCAGGCAAAGATTTTCTTTACTTACCAAAAAGACACTTAAAATTGGAGTCTACAACAGTCTTTTGTCTATAGGAGTAAATATGCACCGGTGTACTCAAATTCTGGAAGCACTAGCACTAGTAATGTACATTTGTTTGCTTCAGTAGATGTATACACAAATCTGGAAGCAGACAAAGGTTTTCTTTACCTACCAAAATCTGCTTCTGCTTTCTGGTAAATGGCTTGCATCGTCCTTGGATGAAGTGCATTGGAGTACTCCTATTAAAAGATGAACAGAAAAATGTTACTCCTACACTACACTGAAAAAGTTGCACAAATCTCTACTGCCAAGCCTTGAAAAGGGCAACCCCAGTGCATGTAGCTCCCGCTTGCGCAGGGTCTGGGGAAGGGTCCGACCACTTTGGGTCTATTGTACGCAGCCTTTCCCTACATTTCTGCAAGAGGCTGTTTCCAGGACTTGAACCCGTGACCTCATGGTCACAAGGCAGCAGCTTTACCACTGCGCCAAGGCTCCCCTTCACTACTGCCAAGCCTTGCATTCACAAAAATGAAGTACTCCATACTCCATACTATACATCCTTCCATAAGAAAAGAAGATGCCAACAAAGAAGATGCACATAAATCTCTACTCCATGCTTTACTGAATTTAGTGAATCAAGTCTGTAGAAGCTACAGAAGCTACAGGAGATCGCTACAAACCTCTACTCCATGCTTTAGCACATTCAGTTACACACAGGAGATGAAAGAAGAAGATGTGCAGATCCCATAAATCCGTGAGACCAGCCAAATTTCATTGCTTGATGGCCATTTAGACAATTTTGATAGTGATAAACCTTATTTATTTTAGTCAAAGCATCACAGTGACAGTGCTTATTTTATTTCAGTTTTTACAGTGGATACAGTTTTGGCAGTAAAATCCGTAGTACTCCAATTTTACAAACTGAAAACTATGACAGTATAAGCATATCTCAGTTTCCACATGGAAAATACACTTCTCAGCTTTACAAACTGAAAATTACTGTATGATAGTGCAAGAAGATCTTAGTTTCAAAATGGAAAATACACTTCTTAGTTTTACAAACTGAAAATTATGACAGTACAAGTAGTTTCAAAATCTCCAAGAAGTCACCTGGAAATGCAAAGTCTCCAGGGGAAAGCACTCGAGTAAGCTCATCACCTCGAGAACTTCACAATAATAGCCATGATCTTCAAGCTATGTTTACAAGCATATCACAATTTTTCAGTTTCACAAGCAGATCTCAATTTTTCAGTTTTGACAGTCAAGCATCCTCACCTTTGCTCTGTCATCGCGGGAGGCGACAGTGGTGGCTGCCCTATTCCCATGAGCTCGACGTGACGACCTCTCCTCTCTCCGGGCTCTGGCGACCTGCACCAGAACACCAACTGAGGGAGTCCTAGATTAGGGGGTGTCCGGATAGCCGGACTATAACCTTTGGCCGGACTGTTGGACTATGACGATACAAGATTGAAGACTTCATCCCGTGTCCGGATGGGACTTTCCTTGGCGTGGAAGGCAAGCTTGGCAATACGGATATGTAGATATCCTCCCATTGTAACCGATTCTGTGTAACCCTAGCCCTCTTCGGTGTCTATATAAACCGGAGGGTTTTAGTCCGTAGGACAACATACAATCATACCATAGGCTAGCTTCTAGGGTTTAGCCTCTCTGATCTCGTGGTAGATCTACTCTTGTACTACCCATATCATCAATATTAATCAAGCAGGAGTAGGGTTTTACCTCCACCGAGACGGCCCGAACCTGGGTAAAAACATCATGTCCCTTGTCTCCTGTTACCATCCGCCTAGACGCACAGTTCAGGACCCCCTACCCGAGATCCACCGGTTTTGACACCGACATTGGTGCTTTCATTGAGAGTTCCTCTGTGTCGTCCCCATCAGGCTTGATGGCTCCTTCGATCATCGTTGGCGATGCAGTCCAGGGTGAGACTTTTCTCCCCGGACAGATTTTTGTATTCGGCGGCTTTGCACTGCGGGCCAATTCGCTTGGCCATCTGGAGTAGATCGAAAGCTACGCCCCTGGCCATCGGGTCAGATTTGGAAGCCTTAACTACACGACCGATGTCCATGGAGACTTGATCTTCGACGGATTCGAGCCCTTGCCGAGTGCGCCGCACTGGCCCGATGGGCATGATTTAGCTCTGCCACCGGACAATGTTCAAGAAGTCGCACCTGCAACCGCTCCGACCCTTAATTCGGAGCCAATCGCGCCATCCATGGACGGGTGGTTGGGCCTCGCCATGGAGGCCGCAGTCTCAACGGCGATCGAGCCGGATACCCCCCGCGAGGCCCGTGACTCAAAATTCCCGGACTCCCCTCCGGACTCCGAGCCGCTCGTGCCCCTGCCAATCGAGGCCGATTGGGCGCCTGTCATGGGGTTTGCTGTCGCGGATATCTTTCAACACTCGCCCTTCGGCGACATACTGAATTCCCTAAGATCTCTCTCCTTGTCAGGAGAATCCTGGCCGGATTATAACCGGCAGGATTGGGATGCGGACGATGAAGAAATTCGACGCCCACCCACCACCCACTTCATAGCCACTATCGATGACTTGACCGACATGCTTGACTTCGACTCCGAAGACATCGACGATATGGACGACGATGCAGGAGACGAACAGGAACCAGTCATAGCCACCTCATCTCACGATGTATACATGGTGGACACACCTAAAGGAAGCGACAACAAGGAACAAAGGGACGCAGCGAAGGATCGTTCCCTCGAAAAGCAGACAAAGCGGCGTCGTAAGCGCCGCTCCAAACCCCGCCTCGACAGAAACAGCAGCCATACGGACCCAACAATAGAGCACGGTGATCCGGCGGACGACCAACACAGCATTGAACAACCGTCTGACCAGGGCAATACAGATAATCAATCCGAACAACCCATCCCCGGCGAAGATAACAGTCCGGACGACCTCACACCAGATAGGCGCCTGGAGCAGAAGAATCTCTATAAAAGACTCGTCGCCATTGCGGGTAGCCTGAAAAAGCATAAGCGGAAGCTCAAGACGGCGGAAGATGCACTCAGAATCAGATGGAGTAAAGTGCTCAACACCGCAGATAAATACGACGGCAGCCGTCACACAAAGAGCTACCCAAAGTGAAAGCTACTGCCTGAATTTGACGAGGAGGCCTTAGAGCCCCCCCCAGCCAAAAAACAAATCAGCCATCCGGTCGGATAGACGACCTCATGGCCCACACAGGGCGGCAAAGGATGCCGCACACAAACCAACGCGCGATCCACACAAGGACTTGCATCAAAAGGACGGCCCAGTCAGATCTATCTATGGGCCAAGAAAGCGTGCTCAAACACACAATACAATACAGCAAAATTCCGAAAACCATGGCACACCCAAGTACAGGGCCGCCGCACACCCCCTATGTTTCACCGATGAGGTGCTGGACCATGAATTTCCAGAGGGATTCAAACCCGTAAATATAGAGGCATACGACGGAACGACAGACCCTGGGGCCTGGATCGAGGATTATATCCTCCACATCCACATGGCTCGAGGAGATGATCTCCACGCCATCAAGTACCTACCCCTCAAGCTCAAAGGGCCAGCCAGGCATTGGCTTAAAAGCCTCCTGTCGGTGTCAAAACCGGCGGATCTCGGGTAGGGGGTCCCGAACTGTGCGTCAAGGTCGGATGGTAACAAGAGACAAGGGACACTTTATTTTACCCAGGTTCGGGCCCTCTCGATGGAGGTAAAACCCTACTCCTGCTAGATTAATATTGATGATAGGGGTAGTACAAGAGTAGATCTACCATGAGATCAAGGAGGCTAAACCCTAGAAGCTAGCCTATGGTATGATTGTGTATGAAGATGGTTGTCCTACGGACTACAACCCTCCGGTTTATATAGACACCGGATAGGGTTAGGGTTACATAGAGTCGGTTACAATGGTAGGAGATCTTGAATATCCGCATGCCTAGCTTGCCTTCCACGCCAAGAAAAGATCCTTCCGGACACGGGACGAAGTCTTCAATCTTGTATCTTCATAGTCCTGGAGTCCGGCTATCCGAACACCCCCTAATCCAGGACTCCATCAGTAGCCCCTGAACCAGGCTTCAATGACGACGAGTCCGGCGCGCAAATTGTCTTCGGCATTGCAAGGCGGGGGTTCCTCCACCAAGTTCTTCAAGAAGATTACAAACACCAAAAATAGTGTCCGGCTCTGCAAAATAAGTTTCCACATATTGCCATATAGAGAATAATATTAACACAAATCAAATCTGCTGACGTATTCCGCAGTGCGTCATAACACTGCGGCCAAGCTCTTTGTATAAATTGTTTTCATCGTTCCACCTCAGCGTGTTTAGCGAGGCGGTTTCCTTGGCACGTCTTGTCAGAGCAGAGATCGTGTGCCCCTTTTAACGGGATTCTCATCAATACGGACGTGGGTAACCCAACCGCGCCATTTACCACGGCGCTTGGAAGGCAAGTGAGTTTTATTAGGTAGGTGGGGACGCATAACCGCATCGGCCCATATAAGGGGATAAGGATCCACCTTTTTTACCTACGCCTTCTTCCTCCTTTGCCAATCCACCTCTTGCGCACTCAAGCTCCAGCGCCCAAGCCCGCTCTTCCCACCTCAACCTTCTCCAGCAATGTCCGGAGCGGGAGGCAAGTGGATGGTCTCCTCCATCACGGAGGTTCAAGTAAAAAAGCTAAGGAAGGCCGGATACCTGTCCAAGGACATCCCGCACCGGCTTCCCGAGAAGGGGCGGCTTCTCCCCACCCCAAGGCCCCATGAGAGGGTAGTTTTCCTTCCCAACTTCCTCCGCGGACTGGGTGTTCCACTCCACCCATTCGTCCGGGGGCTCATCTTCTACAACGGCCTGGATTTCCATGATCTGGCCCCGAACTTCATCCTTAACATCTCGGCGTTTATCGTCGTGTGTGAGGCCTTCCTCCGCATCCGCCCCCATTTTGGCCTTTGGCTCAAGACCTTTAAAGTCAAGCCCAAGGTAGTGCGCGGCAACCAAGCGGAGTGCGGAGGCGCTATGGCTGGCAAGATAGCCAACGTCCTCTGGTTCGAGGGCTCCTTTGTGGAGACCCTAAAGGGGTGGCAAGCAGGGTGGTTTTACATCACCGAGCGACGTGATCCGAAATGGGTCGCAGCCGCCGAGTTCCGATCCGGACCCCCCACGCGGCTTATGTCCTGGAAAGAGACGGGCCTATCGTGGGGCAAAGAAGAAGAGGTGACCGGATTGCAAACTTGCATCCAGTCCCTGGTGAACAAGCCAATCCGGCTTGTCAATATAGTCCAGGTTATGCTCGTCCGCCGGATCCTCCCGTGCCAACAACGGGACTTCAATCTGTGGGAGTTCGACCCCGCGCAGCACCAAACCCTCAAGGGGCTCTTCGACACGATGTACGAAGATGCTTGGAAGGTGCTTTTCAAGGGCGCCGAGTCTCCCGCATCCGCCTCCGAGGATCGCGGATACAGGTCGCAGCGTCACGCTAGCGAGGTAAGCTATCTTCACCTTTTACAGGATACTAAGCTCTTTTTCATAGATTAACTGTATGCGGGATCTAAACTCCCTTTACCTTTGACAGGCTTGGCGGAAGATATCCGGACCAATTAACTGTCCGGCTCCCCTGCCCGAAGACCCGGCCCCAGCTCTCCTACTGAAGCTGTTGACTCCAGCACCTTATGTGGTGCCGGAGAAGAAGGTCAAGAAAAAGAAGACTACCGGGACTCGAAAGAGTGCCCGTAACTTGGTGGTGTCGTACTCGTCATCTGACGAGTCCGAGACGCCCTCCTCTCGTGAAAACGCGGAGGAGGAAGAAGAAAGCTCTCCCCCCCCCCAGCAGAGGGAGAAGAGAAGGAGAAGGCCGCCCCATCAGGGGAGGCCGAGGGGTCTAGGAAAAGGAAGACCCCTCCACCGGACTACTCCCATGACGCCGAAGAGAGAGGAGAGGAGTGGCCGAACAGGGCCAAGCGTCCGGCGAAATTGTAAGTTCGGATATCAGAGTAACTCATGATGTTCCTTTAATGCACAGCTTTCCCTAATGTCGAATGTAATTTATGCAGCCTGCCCCAGACCGAATACAACGAATCATCGGGCGGTTCCCTGGACTCATCGGACGTGAACTCGGTTCCGCCCGCTGTCTCCCCCCGCACTACGGAAGACGCCGAAGTGGCGTCGCGACATGTTCCGGGGCAGGAGGAGGTGGTCCTGGAGGAGCCACAAGGCAACCTCCCGGACTCCCGGAGTGAAGGGGACAAGACCCCCCAGGGCTCCAAGTCCGGCTTTGTGACGGACACCGCGCTGGAATCTTCAACAGTTCCGAGCCGCGGTAGGCGAACTCCTTCCAAAAGGAGCAAGCCTTCTAAGCCAGCGACCTCCGTCCAACCGGAGTCGCTGGACCATCTGCTGGAGGTGCTTGACGGCGCCTCCATCGACAAGGGGCACCGTACTATTATGAGTATGGTGATCCAAAAGGTTCAGTTAGCCAAGAGTGGACTGGCTGAAGCTTGCGCTAGCCTTCTGACAGGCTTCGAGGTAAGTAAAAATATGCCAAATTATTTACCACATAGACAGTAGCCCCTGATGCTCTGTTCGGTGTTCGGAAAGAAAAGCCGAATAGAGGATCTAGTAATTTTCATAGGAGTCTAACAACAAAAAGTCAAATATGCGTATGCAGGCTTCGCTGCTGTCCACCGCCGCACTGACTGCGCAGGTGGATGTCCTTAAAAAGGACCTCGGGCGGACCGAGCAAGAGCTCGGCCTTGCCAAACGGCAGCTCGAGGAGAAAGAAGGTAAGAAATACCCTTAAAAAAAGAAAAAAGGTGCCTATAGAGAGGCTTGATTGCAGAAAGAAATAACAGGATTGTACTGCTTATTGTAGGGGCCACAACCGAGGTGGCAACCCTGAAGCAGGCGCTAGCTGAGGCCGGAAAGAAAACGGCCGAGGAGCGCGCAGAGCGAGAAAGGCTTGGGGTTCAAGTCGGCGAGGTGCAGCAAGAGCTGTAAGCTCTCATGAAAAAACATGAGAGTTTGGAGCTTGAGTCAAAAGCGCAAGCATCCGAGCTCGCGTCGGCCCTTGAGACCGCCAAGAGTGCCAAGGTCGAAGCCCAAAAGGCCCTCCAAGAGTTGGAGGAGGTGAAAAAGATAGCAACGGGTAAGGCATTCTCAATGCAAAGTAGGAACATAAAAGTAAACTACCTGTTACTTACCCGAATCCGGAGTTCTCTAGGGGCGTTCGCCGATCTTCCCCACAGTGTATCCGATGCCGCCGCGTTCTACCGAGATGAAGAGGGCAGCTCGACGGAGAGTGTGTTCTGGTCTCAGTATTCTGAGGCCGGACACCCTATGCCCTTGAGCGATCGGCTGAAACAGCTGGTCGAGCTCCACAAGGCGGCCGAACAGGCCATGAAGGGCTTACTAGTTCGGCTGTGGCCTGGAGAGGCCCTGCCTGGGAGCTATTTCGGGATAGTGCGGCGGCTGGTGGAGGCCTGTCCACGGCTTGAGGTCATCAAGCGCTCCGCCTGCATTGAAGGTGCCAGGAGGGCCCTTGCCCGTGTAAGGGTACACTGGGGTAAGCTGGACGGAGAGAAGCTGGTGAAGGACGGGCCACCGCCGGGGAAGGAGCATCGCAAGCCCGAGAACTACTACAAGGAAGTTCTTGCCGGAGCCCGCCTTGTCGCGGATGAATGTACTAAAGATGTAGTATTTGAATGAACTCGCTCGTTTGTATCCTGTGCGCTGAAAACTTGTTCATATGCGCTAAGCAATGCTTATTGAATTTAAAATATTATTTTCTGTGCGGCCGTTTATCAAAAATTGAGAGATGGCCAGTCGTCGGCTTCTGCCCCCATGCCACTAGTGCTGGGGTGTTCGGGATAAACCTGAGGGCTCTTTTTCCCATAGTTGGGTCCTTCGAGGGAGGCGCTCAGCACAACGAACTAGGTAATCGGACTATAATGCTTGAACACTCTCACTTAGCCATAGAACGTTATAATTTTAAATTTCGGCGAAGCCCCTATGAGGGAGTCCTGGATTAGGGGGTGTTCGGCTAGCCGGACTATACCTTCAGCCGGACTCCAGGACTATGAAGATACAAGATAGAAGACTCCGTCCCGTGTCCGGAAGGTTCTTTCCTTGGCGTGGAAGGCAAGCTAGGCGTGCCGATATTCAAGATCTCCTACCAATGTAACCGACTCTGTGTAACCCTAACCCTATCCGGTGTCTATATAAACCGGAGGGTTTTAGTCCGTAGGACGAACAATCATTATTCATCATCACAACCATAGGCTAGCTTCTAGGGTTTAGCCTCATTGATCTCGTGGTAGATCTACTCTTGTACTACCCATATCATCAATATTAATCAAGCAGGAGTAGGGTTTTACCTCCATCGAGAGGGCCCGAACCTGGGTAAAACAAAGTGTCCCTTGTCTCCTGTTACCATCCGACCTTGACGCACAGTTCGGGACCCCCTACCCGAGATCCGCCGGTTTTGACACCGACATTGGTGCTTTCATTGAGAGTTCCTCTGTGTCGTCGCCTTTGGGTCCGATGGCTCCTTTGATCATCAGCAACGACGAGGTCCAGAGCGAGACTTTTCTCCCTGGACAGATCTTCTTCTTCGGTGGCTTCGCTCTGCGGGCCAATTCCCTTGGCCATCTGGAGCAGATCGAAAGCTACGCCCCTGGCCATCAAGTCAGGTTTGGAAGCTTAAACTACATGGCAAATATCCAAGGAGACTTGATCTTCGACGGATTCGAGCCACAGCCAAGCGTGCCGCACCATCTCGAGGGACATGATATAGCTCTGCCCCCGAATAGTGTCCTGGAGGCCGCACACGCTCCGGCCCCGACCCTCGACTCGGAGCCCGTTGCGTTCGTTGAGGATGAAAGGTTGGACGTCACCTCAGGGGCTGCGATCTCAAAGGCGATCTAGCCGAACGACAGCCCCGCACTCCGCGTGTCCCATGACTCCGAGGAGCTGGACTCCTCCCCGAGTTACGAAACTCCCTTGCCCCTGCCGATCAAATCAGATTGGGCGCCTATAATGGAGTTCACGGCCGCGGATATTTTTCAGCAGTCACCCTTTGGCGATATTCTGAACTCCCTTAAGTCTCTCTCATTGTCAGGAGAGCCCAGGCCGAACTATGGCCTGCGAGGTTGGGATTCGGACGACGAAGAAATTCAAAGCCCACCCACCACCCACTTGATAGCCACTGTCGAAGATTTGACCGACATGCTTGACTTCGGCTCCGAAGAATTCGACGGTATGGACGACGGTATGGACGACGAATATGGAGACGAACCGGAACCAGCCCCCGTAGGGCGCTGGACATCCACCACAATCAATGACGTATTCATGGTGGATACACCGAAAAATATAAATAATGAGGAAAACGGGGGCGAAAAGAAGGATAAACCCTCCGAGAAGCACTCGAAACGACGACGCAAATGCCGAGTTAAGCCCCACCTCGATCAGAATCCAGCCATAGAGCAGGACGACCCAGTAGAGGGCGAGCGTGTCTCCGAACAGCAGTCCGAACAGGGTAACACGGGAAGAGAGGACGAACAGTCTTCCCCCGGTCATAACAAAACTCCGGACGATACCACGCCGGACAAAATTATGGAGCAGAAAAATCTCCAAGAAAGGCTCGTGGCTACAGCACGCAGCCTGAAAAAGCAGAAGCAAAAGCTAAAGACGGCGGAAAAATGCACCGAAGACAAGATGGAGCAAAGTAATCAAGACCGCAGACAAATACGGCGGCAGCCGCCGCACAAAAAGCTACCCAAAGAGAAAGCTACTGCCCGAATTCGACCAGGAGGCCATAGAGCCCCCAAACTCGAAAAACAAAAAGGCTACACGGTCGGATAGACGACCTCTTGTCCATCACAAAACGGCAAACGGTGCCGCACTAGATGCGGCATGCGACCCAGTCAAAGACTCGCATCATGGCCCAGCCAAGTCCATCTACGGGCCAAAAAAGCAAGCTCTCGCAAGCAATGCACAAAATCCACCGTCAGAATCCGGCACACCCAGATACAGGGGCGCCGCACACCCTCTATGCTTCACAGATAAGGTCCTGGAATATGAATTCCCGGAGGGATTTAAACCCGTTAACATAGAGGCATACGATGGAACAACAGACCCTGGAGTCTGGATTGAGGACTATATCCTCCACATACATATGGCTAGAGGAGATGATCTCCACGCCATTAAATATTTACCCCTTAAGCTTAAAGGGCCAGCTCGGCACTGGCTTAAAAGCCTTCCCGAAAACACAATCGGAAGTTGGGAAGAGCTTGAGGACGCTTTCCGAGCAAACTTCCAAGGGACCTACGTCCGTCCCCCGGACGCCTACGACCTTAGTCACATAACTCAGCAATCCGGCGAATCAGCTCGGCAGTTCTGGAACAGATTCCTCACTAAAAAGAATCAAATAGTCGACTGTCCGGACGCCGAAGCCCTAGCGGCTTTTAGGCACAATGTCCGAGACGAATGGCTAGCCAGACACCTCGGCCAGGAAAAGCCTAGAACAATGGCCGCACTCACAAGCCTCATGACCCGCTTTTGCGCGGGAGAGGACAACTGGTTGGCACGATGCAACCCCAGTGACCCAAGTACATCTGAAACCAGGGATGGAAACGGGAAACCACGGTGAAATAAAGATCATCGCCGAGTCAAAAGGAAAAGCCCGAAGAGCGCGGCAGTCAATGCCGGATTCAGAGGCTCACGGCAAAATTAGACAAAGACACCCCCTGAAGATAGCAGGGAGGATCCGTCCAGTCTAAAGAGAATCATGGACAGGATATGTCAGATACACAGTACTCCTGGGAAGCCTGCTAATCATACCCACAGAGATTGTTGGGTTTTTAAACAATCCGGACGGCTTAACGCCGAACACAAGGGGCTTGACGCACCAAGTGAGGAAGAGGATGAACCTCAAAAGCAGCAAACCAGGAAGCAAAAGAACTTCCCACAAGAAGTTAAAACAGTGAACTCACTTCACATAACAAGGCATGCAGAACCCATAAAGGTCCGCACATTCAAGCCTATCCCTAGGAAGTCCCGCCACTAGTCTCTAAAACCAATCACTTTTGATCAGTTTGATTATTCTCGTAATATCAAACATGCAGGCCGGACTGCCCTGGTACTTAAACCAATAATAGACGGATTCCAGTTTACCAACGTCCTTATGGACGGGGGCAGTGAACTAAACCTGATATATGAGGATACAATTCGCAGCATGGGCATCAACCCAACAAGAATTCGTCACAGTAATACCTCCTTTCAAGGGGTAGCACCCGGCCCGGACACCCACTGTATGGGTTTTATCCGGCTTGCGGTAATATTTGGCTCTGCCAATAACTTTCGTCGCGAAAAGCTCATCTTCCACATAGTCCCGTTCTCAAGTCGCTATCAAGCACTAATGGGATGCGGAGCTTTCGCTCGCTTTAAAGCAATACCGCATTACGCGTCCCTCACGCTAAAGATGCCCGGTCCTCGAGGAATCATCTCTTTGAAGGGAATGCACTAAAATATACCTCCTCCAAAAGGAGGACTGTGCGGCCGCTTAAACGGACGCACAATAAAACGGCCTCGCCAGCCAAAAAGACTTCAAGTCACAGAAGGCCATGAACCCGGACTCCATGAGTTCGGCAGGAGCCCGTCATCACTATAGGATTGTTATGCCACACCAGGGGCTGCACACAGAGACAATAACGCTCGATTTCATTTATTTTATATTTTGTTTTTTATTCCTTTTTGCCCCGCACGACCCATTTTCAATTTAGTTCCTCTCTTTTACAGATGAACGTCGTACGGCGCCCGTCCAGGACACGGCACAGCGGAGACACAGGCGCAGACGTGCAGTAGGGACCCGCCCAAAAGGATTCTTTTTAGATTAAGACCGTGCGTAAACCTTTTTTACTGTCTCTTGCTGTTATACATCCCCTGGTTTGTTTCACTATAACCAAGGAGGAAACTGGCGTCTTGGCATGTGGCCACGTCAGGATTATTGCTCGTACCTGGACACGAGGGGCTTTTTTCTTCTTTTTTTCAATAAAAAAGGAGGGGCGCTGTTCCGCACACGCCCGCAAAAGACCGAACACCTTAGGGAGTGTTCGGCGTCGTGAGTTTTGGCACTATATGCATCAGCTCCGAGTCATGATTTTGGTCACATGTTGGGTTGCCCGGCTCCTGAGTTCGGCCACCTTAAGTTCCGTTCTGTCGGCTAAGGTAGCACCAGGAGAACTACTGCGATTGCACCCCGGTTCGGCCGGGAGAGCGCCTCAGTAGACAAAGCCGAAAACCGACTGCCATGATGTAGCGAGAGACTGGTCGCCACTCGATGACTCATAGGGGTTTATCGAACTCCTCCGTTTTGACGAAGGGCCGCTTCCCGGTCAGGCAAACACGCGTCCCGAATTCAGATAAACGCAGTAGCCACTTCAGGGCTACCTAAAGAGTCCCACTGTCAAGCTCCTATGGCTAAGTGAAAGTGTTAAAGCATTATAGTCCGGTTGCCTGGCCCGCGGCACAATCACCTCCTTTGTAGGACCACGTTGGGTTAAGTGTGAATGTGTTTTCCGCGCGCACCCCCGCATTATGTGCGTGGGGGCTGAAGCCAACGACTGCAATCTTTCAGAATATAAATTAAAACGGCCGCACAGGAGGTGTTATGCATACTTGAAGGAACAAGTCTAAAAATACGCCATTACAATTCATATAACTACTAGTCTATGATTACATATGCTATCATAAGACAGCATCCTTTGAACACTGCGTCTCTATTATACGAGCGCCTGCGAGGACTTCCTCAAAATAGTGTTCGGCAGGCATTGGGCTTCTATCCGAATCACGGGACGCAACAATGGTAGGCTCCATATCCGCCCAGTATGTCTTAACACGGGCAAGAGCCAGCCGAGCGCCCTCCGTGCAAGCTGACCTCTTCAGAGCTTCAACCCGAGGCATCACGTCAAGGAACTGCTGCACCAAGCTAAAATAGCTCTTCGGCTTCGATCTCCCCTGACACAGGTGATCCATGGCATAGCTCATGGCGAGTCCAGACAACCTATTCAGCTCGGCCCATTGGACCAGGCGATCGTCCACTGCCAGTGGACGCTCTGGATTGGCGAACTGCGACCAGAAGAGTTTTTCCACTTCATGATCTTTCTTCTCTTGAAAGTACCTGGTCGCATCAGCGGCACTCGCCGCCAAATCCAGATAGGTGTCCTCCACGCTCCATGCTCGGTCCAACGGGGCGAACTTCGGATCACAGAATTTTCTTCGCAGCAGGAAGGGCTTTCCATCCGCAATCAGTCCGGCTTGACGTAGCTCCTCTTTTGCCGCTCTCATACCAGAGCGGGCATTCTTGGCGTCAGCAACGGCCTTCTCTAAGTCCGTCTGCCTGGCTTGACCTTCCTCTTCCAGAAGCTTGCAACGGTCTGTAGCACTTTTCAACTTTTCGGCAAGATCAGCCATCGTTTCTTTGCTTCGGCAATGGGAAGCCTGTTCGGCTTTCAGCTCTTCGCGGTCTGTTCCGGCAGCCGCATCGCTTTTTCTGGCTTGCTCCTTGGCTTTGGCAAGTTCGGCACTAAGTCCTTCTACGGCCGCCGCACCATCTGCATCAAGCATTTATAAGGTAAGATACGGACATAAAGCTACTCTTACTAACAATCGCCAATTAATCTTACATACCTTGAGCATCATCAAGCCGCTTGTTAACAAGCACGATGTCGGCTTCTGCCACATCAAGTTGTCGTTTCATTTCGGTCAACTCTCGAGTCCGGCTTGATTCCGGACAATTAGCCATCTGCATAAAAAGATGCCATTTACGGGACCTGAGAATAAGATCCTCTACGCGCCGCACATCTTTGCGCCACACAGAGTCTCAGCGGCTACTATCTACACAGGGCGCATGTTATTATGCGCAAATCAACATTGATGTTCGTTATTTAAAAACGTACCTCAAGGCCCGCCAATAAACTCTTGGCGGCCTCGTTCAGCCCGCTTTCCGCAGCTGAAATCTTCTCAATCACCGTGTGCATCAACACACGATGTTCCTCTGAAACAGAGGCTCGGCCCAGCAGAACTTTTAGCACCTCCGACCAAACACCAGATGGTGCCGGACTCGTCCCATGGCCTTCTTCGGGGGCCGGACACGGAGAACCTCAGGGGGCCGTATGATCGCCTTCTGCCTCTGGCTGATCCGGAGCTGTTGGGGAACGTAGTAATTTCAAAATTTTCCTACGCACACGCAAGATCATGGTGATGCATAGCAACGAGAGGGGAGAGTGTTGTCTATGTACCCTCGTAGACCGAAGCGGAAGCGTTGACACAACGTAGAGGAAGTAGTCGTACGTTCTCCTCGCGATCCAACCGATCACAGCACCGTTACTCCGGCACCTCCGAGTTCTTGGCACACGTTCAGCTCGATGACGATCCCCGGGCTCCGATCCAGCAAAGCGTCGGGGAAGAGTTCCGTCAGCACGACGGCGTGGTGACGATCTTGATGTGTTACCGGCGCAGGGCTTCGCCTAAGCACTGCAACGATATGACCGAGGTGGAATTTGGTGGAAGGGGGCACCGCACACGGTTGAGGAACGATCCGTAGATCAACTTGTGTGTCTATGGGGTGCCCCCTGCCCCCGTATATAAAGGAGCCAAGGGGAAGGGGCTGGCCGGCCAAGCCTTGGCGCGCCAGGTGAGTCCTACTCCCTCCGGGAGTAGGATTCCCCCCCCCCCCCCCCAAATCCTAGTTGGACTAGGATTCTCCAAGGGGGAGAGAGAGAGAGAGGGGGCCGGCCACCTCTCCTAGTCCTAATAGGACTAGGGGAAGGGGGAGGCGCGCAGCCCATGAGGGCAGCCCTCTCACCTCTCCACCAAGGCCCATGTTGGCCCATTATGCTCCCGGGGGGTTCCGGTAACCCTCCCGGTATTCCGGTAAAATCCTGATTTCACCTGGAACACATCCGATGTCCAAACATAGGCTTCCAATATATCATTCTTTACGTCTCGACCATTTCGAGACTCCTCGTCATGTCCGTGATCACATCCGGGACTCCGAACTCCTTCGGTACATCAAAACTCATAAACTCATTATATAACTGTCATCGAAACCTTAAGCGTGCGGACCCTACGGTTCGAGAACAATGTAGACATGACCGAGACACGTCTCCGGTCAATAACCAATAGCGGGACCTGGATGCCCATATTGGCTCCTACATATTCTGCGAAGATCTTTATCGGTCAGACCGCATAACAACATACGTTGTTCCCTTTGTCATCGGTTTGTTACTTGCCCGAAATTCGATCGTCGGTATCCAATACCTAGTTCAATCTCGTTACCGGCAAGTCTCTTTACTCGTTCCGTAATACATCATCTCGCAACTAACTCATTGGTTGCAATGCTTGCAAGGCTTATGTGATGTGCATTACCGAGAAGGCCCTGAGATACCTCTCCGACATTCGGAGTGACAAATCCTAATCTCGAAATACGCCAACCCAACAAATACTTTAGGAGACACCTGTAGAGCACCTTTATAATCACTCAGTTACGTTGTGACGTTTGGTAGCACACAAAGTGTTCCTACGGTAAACGGGAGTTGCATAATCTCATAGTTAAAGGAACATGTATAAGTCATGGATAAAAGCAATAGCAACATACTAAACGATCGGGTGCTATGCTAATGGAATGGGTCATGTCAATCAGATCATTCAACTAATGATGTGATCTCGTTAATCAAATAACAACTCTTTGTTCATGGTTAGGAAACATAACCATCTTTGATTAATGAGCTAGTCAAGTAGAGGCATACTAGTGACACTCTGTTTGCCTATGTATTCACACATGTATTATGTTTCCAGTTAATACAATTCTAGCATGAATAATAAACATTTATCATGATATGTAAGGAAATAAATAATAACTTTATTATTGCCTCTAGGGCATATTTCCTTCAGTCTCCCACTTGCACTAGAGTCAATAATCTAGATTACGAAGTAATGATTCTAACACCCATGGAGTCTTGGTGCTGATCATGTTTTGCTCGTGGAAGAGGCTTAGTCAACGGGTCTGCAACATTCAGATCCGTATGTATCTTGCATATCTCTATGTCTCCCCCCTGGACTAAATCCCGGATGGAGTTGAAGCGTCTTTTGATGTGTTTGGTTCTTTTGTGAAATCTGGATTCCTTTGCCAAGGCAATTGCACCAGTATTGTCACAAAAGATTTTCATTGGACCCGATACACTAGGTACAACACCTAGATCGGATATGAACTCCTTCATCCAGACTCCTTCATTAGCTGCTTCCGAAGCAGCTATGTACTCAGCTTCACATGTAGATCCCGCCACGACGCTTTGTTTAGAACTGCACCAACTGACAGCTCCACCGTTTAATGTAAATACGTATCCGGTTTGCGATTTAGAATCGTCCGGATCAGTGTCAAAGCTTGCATCGACGTAACCGTTTACGACGAGCTCTTTGTCACCTCCATAAATGAGAAACATATCCGTAGTCCTTCTCAAGTACTTATGGATGTTCTTGACCGTTGTCCAGTGATCCACTTCTGGATTACTTTGGTACCTGCCTGCTAAACTTACAGCAAGGCACACATCAGGTCTGGTACACAGCATTGCATACATGATAGAGCCTATGGCTGAAGCATAGGGAACATTTTTCATTTTCTCTCTATCTTCTGCGGTGGTCGGGCATTGAGTCTTACTCAACTTCACACCTTGTAACACAGGCAAGAACCCTTTCTTTGCCTGATCCATTTTGAACTTCTTCAAAACTTTGTCAAGGTATGTGCTTTGTGAAAGTCCTATTAAGCGTCTTGATCTATCTCTATAGATCTTAATGCCCAATATGTAAGCAGCTTCACCGAGGTCTTTCATCGAAAAACTCTTATTCAAGTATCCCTTTATGCTATCCAGAAATTCTATATTATTTCCGATCAGTAATATGTCATCCACATATAATATCATAAATGCTACAGAGCTCCCACTCACTTTCTTGTAAATACAGGCTTCTCCAAAAGTCTGTATAAAACCAAATGCTTTGATCACACTATCAAAGCGTTTATTCCAACTTCGAGAGGCTTGCACCAGGCCATAAATGGATCGCTGGAGCTTGCACACTTTGTTAGCTACCTTTGGATCGATAAAACCTTCTGGTTGCATCATATACAACTCTTCTTCCAGAAATCCATTCAGGAATGCAGTTTTGACATCCATTTGCCAAATTTCATAATCATAAAATGCGGCAACTGCTAACATGATTCGGACAGACTTAAGCATCGCTACGGGTGAGAAAGTCTCATCGTAGTCAATCCCTTAAACTTGTCGAAAACCTTTTGCAACAAGTCGAGCTTTATAGACAGTAACATTACCATCAGCATCAGTCTTCTTCTTAAAAATCCATTTATTCTCAATTGCTTGCCGATCATCGGGCAAGTCAACCAAAGTCCACACTTTGTTCTCATACATGGATCCCATCTCAGATTTCATGGCCTCAAGCCACTTTGCGGAATCTGGGCTCACCATCGCTTCTTCATAGTTCGTAGGTTCATCATGGTCTAGTAACATGACTTCCAAAATAGGATTACCGTACCACTCTGGTGCGGATCTTACTCTGGTTGATCTACGAGGTTCAGTAGAAACTTGATCTGAAGTTTCATGATCTTTATCATTAGCTTCCTCCCTATTTGGTGTAGGTGTCACAGAAACTGATTTCTGTGACGTACTACTTCTCAATAAGGTAGTAGATACAGTTATCTCATCAAGTTCTACTTTCCTCCCACTCACTTCTTTCGAGAGAAACTCCTTCTCTAGAAAGTTTCCGAATTTAGCAACAAAAATCTTGCCTTCGGATCTGTGATAGAAGGTGTACCCAACAGTCTCCTTTGGGTATCCTATGAAGACACATTTTTCCGATTTGGGTTCGAGCTTATCAGGTTGAAGCTTTTTCACATAAGCATCGCAGCCCCAAACTTTAAGAAACGACAACTTTGGTTTCTTGCCAAACCACAGTTCATAAGGCGTCGTCTCAACGGATTTTGATGGTGCCCTATTTAACGTGAATGCGGCCGTCTCTAAAGCATAACCCCAAAACGATAGCGGTAAATCGGTAAGAGACATCATAGATTGCACCATATCCAGTAAAGTACGATTACGACGTTCGGACACACCATTACGTTGTGGTGTTCCGGGTGGCGTTAGTTGCGAAACTATTCTGCATTGTTTCAAATGTAGACCAAACTCGTAACTCAAATATTCTCCTCCACGATCAGATCGTAGAAACTTTATTTTCTTGTTACGATGATTTTCCACTTCACTCTGAAATTCTTTGAACTTTTCAAATGTTTCAGACTTGTGTTTCATTAAGTAGATATACCCATATCTGCTTAAATCATCAGTGAAGGTGAGAAAATAACGATATCCGCCACGAGCCTCAACATTCATTGGACCACATACATCAGTATGTATGATTTCCAATAAATCTGTTGCTCTCTCCATAGTACCGGAGAACGGTGTTTTAGTCATCTTGCCCATAAGGCACGGTTCGCAAGTGCCAAGTGATTCATAATCAAGTGACTCCAAAAGTCCATCAGTATGGAGTTTCTTCATGCGTTTTACACCGATATGACCTAAACGGCAGTGCCACAAATAAGTTGCACTATCATTATCAACTCTGCATCTTTTGGCTTCAACATTATGAATATGTGTATCACTACTATCGAGATTTACTAAGAACAAACCATTCTTTAATGGTGCATGACCATAAAAGATATTACTCATATAAATAGAACAACCATTATTCTCTGATTTAAATGAATAACCGTCTCGCATCAAACAAGATCCAGATATAATGTTCATGCTCAACACTGGTACTAAATAACAATTATTTAGATCTAATATTAATCCCGAAGGTAGATGTAGAGGTAGCGTGCCGACCGCGATCACATCGACTTTGGAACCATTTCCCACGCGCATCGTCACCTCGTCCTTAGCCAATCTTCGCTTAATCCGTAGCCCCTGTTTTGAGTTGCAAATATTAGCAACAGAACCAGTATCAAATACCCAGGTGCTACTGCGAGAATTAGTAAGGTGTTCCGCTTCCAGTGACCAGTCTGCTTGCAATAGAAGCACTCAGTTTCAGGCTTAGGTCCAAACTTGGGTTTCTTCTCTTGATTAGCAACTTGCTTGCTGTTCTTTTGAAGTTCCCCTTTTTCTTCCCTTTGCCCTTTTTCTTGAAACTAGTGGTTTTGTTAACCATCAACACTTGATGCTCCTTTTTGATTTCTACCTCCGCGGCTTTCAGCATCGCGAAGAGCTCGGGCATAGTTTTGGTCATCCCTTGCATATTATAGTTCATCACGAAGCTCTTGTAGCTTGGTGGCAGTGATTGGAGAATTCTGTCAATGACGCAATCATCCGGAAGATTAACTCCCAGTTGAATCAAGTGATTGTTATACCCAGACATTCTGAGTATATGCTCACTGACAGAACCGTTCTCCTCCATCTTACAGCTAAAGAACTTATTTGAGACTTCATATCTCTCAATCCGGGCATTTGCTTGAAATATTAACTTCAACTCCTGGAACATCTCATATGCTCCATGGTGTTCAAAACGTCGTTGAAGTCCCGGTTCTAAGCCGTAAAGCATGGCACACTGAACTATAGAGTAGTCATCAGCTTTGCTTTGCCAGACGTTCACAACATCTGGCGTAGCTCTTGCACCAGGCCTGGCACCTAGCGGTGCTTCCTGGACGTAATTCTTCTGTGCAGCAATGAGGATAATCCTCAAGTTACGGACCCAGTCCGTGTAATTGCTACCATCATCTTTCAACTTTGCTTTCTCAAGGAACGCATTAAAATTCAACGGAACAACAGCACGAGCCATCTATCTACACAACATAGACAAGCAAGATACTATCAGGTACTAAGTTCGTGATAAATTTAAGTTCAATTAATCATATTACTTAAGAACTCCCACTTAGATAGACATCCCTCTAATCCTCTAAGTGATCACGTGATCCAAATCAACTAAACCATGTCCGATCATCACGTGAGATGGAGTAGTTTCAATGGTGAACATCACTATGTTGATCATATCTACTATATGATTCACGCTCGACCTTTCGGTCTCCGTGTTCCGAGGCCATATCTGTTATATGCTAGGCTCGTCAAGTTAAACCTGAGTATTCCGCGTGTGCAACTGTTTTGCACCCGTTGTATTTGAACGTAGAACCTATCACACCCGATCATCACGTGGTGTCTCAGCACGAAGAACTTTCGCAACGGTGCATACTCAGGGAGAACACTTCTTGATAATTAGTGAGAGATCATCTTATAATGCTACCGTCAATCAAAGCAAGATAAGATGCATAAAAGATAAACATCACATGCAATCAATATAAGTGATATGATATGGCCATCATCATCTCGTGCTTGTGATCTCCATCTTCGAAGCACCGTCATGATCACCATCGTCACCGGTGCGACACCTTGATCTCCATCGTAGCATCGTTGTCATCTCGCCAATCTTATGCTTCCACGACTATCACTACCGCTTAGTAATAAAGTAAAGCATTACATCGCGATTGCATTGCATACAATAAAGCGACAACCATATGGCTCCTACCAGTTGTCGATAACTCGGTTACAAAACATGATCATCTCATACAATAAAATTTAGCATCATGTCTTGACCATATCACATCACAACATGCCCTGCAAAAACAAGTTAGACGTCCTCTACTTTGTTGTTGCAAGTTTTACGTGGCTGCTACGGGCTTAAGCAAGAACTCATCTTACCTACGCATCAAAACCACAACGATAGTTTGTCAAATAGACTCCGTTTTAACCTTCTCAAGGACCGGGCGTAGCCACACTCGGTTCAACTAAAGTTGGAGAGACAGTCTTCCGCAAGCCATCTATGTGCAAACCACGTCGAGGGAACCGGTCTCGCGTAAGAGTACGCGTAAGGTTGGTCCGGATCGTCTCGTCCAACAATACCGCTGAACCAAAGTATGACATGCTGGTAGGTAGTATGACTTGTATCGTCCACAACTCACTTGTGTTCTACTCGTGCAAATAACATCAAACCATAAAAACCTAGGCTCGGATGCCACTGTTGGGGAACGTAGTAATTTCAAAATTTTCCTACGCACACGCAAAATCATGGTGATGCATAGCAACGAGAGGGGAGAGTGTTGTCTACGTACCCTCATAGACCGAAGCGGAAGCGTTGACACAACGTAGAGGAAGTAGTCGTACGTTCTCCTCGCGATCCAACCGATCACAGCACCGTTACTCCGGCACCTCCGAGTTCTTGGCACACGTTCAGCTCGATGACGATCCCCGGGCTCCGATCATGCAAAGCGTCGGGGAAGAGTTCCGTCAGCACGACGGCGTGGTGACGATCTTGATGTGTTACCGGCGCAGGGCTTCGCCTAAGCACTGCAACGATATGACCGAGGTGGAATTTGCTGGAAGGGGGCACCGCACACGGCTGAGGAATGATCCGTAGATCAACTTGTGTGTCTATGGGGTGCCCCCTGCCCCCGTATATAAAGGAGCCAAGGGGAAGGGGCTGGCCGGCCAAGCCTTGGCGCACCAGGTGAGTCCTACTCCCTCCGGGAGTAGGATTCCCCCCCCCAATCCTAGTTGGACTAGGATTCTCCAAGGGGGAGAGAGAGAGAGAGGGGGCCAGCCACCTCTCCTAGTCCTAATAGGACTAGGGGAAGGGGGGAGGCGCGCAGCCCATCAGGGCAGCCCTCTCACCTCTCCACCAAGTCCCATGTTGGCCCATTATGCTCCCGGGGGGTTCCGGTAACCCTCCCGGTATTCCGGTAAAATCCTGATTTCACCTGGAACACATCCGATGTCCAAACATAGGCTTCCAATATATCATTCTTTACGTCTCGACCATTTCGAGACTCCTCGTCATGTCCGTGATCACATCCGGGACTCCGAACTCCTTCGGTACATCAAAACTCATAAACTCATTATATAACTGTCATTGAAACCTTAAGCGTGCGGACCCTACGGTTCGAGAACAATGTAGACATGACCGAGACACGTCTCCGGTCAATAACCAATAGCGGGACCTGGATGCCCATATTGGCTCCTACATATTCTGCGAAGATCTTTATCGGTCAGACCGCATAACAACATACGTTGTTCCCTTTGTCATCGGTATGTTACTTGCCCGAGATTCGATCGTCGGTATCCAATACCTAGTTCAATCTCATTACCGGCAAGTCTCTTTACTTGTTCCGTAATACATCATCTCGCAACTAACTCATTGGTTGCAATGCTTGCAAGGCTTATGTGATGTGCATTACCGAGAAGGCCCTGAGATACCTCTCCGACATTCGGAGTGACAAATCCTAATCTCGAAATACGCCAACCCAACAAATACTTTCGGAGACACCTGTAGAGCACCTTTATAATCACTTAGTTACGTTGTGATGTTTGGTAGCACACAAAGTGTTCCTACGGTAAACGAGAGTTGCATAATCTCATAGTTAAAGGAACATGTATAAGTCATGGATAAAAGCAATAGCAACATACTAAACGATCGGGTGCTATGCTAATGGAATGGGTCATGTCAATCAGATCATTCAACTAATGATGTGATCTCGTTAATCAAATAACAACTCTTTGTTCATGGTTAGGAAACATAACCATCTTTGATTAATGAGCTAGTCAAGTAGAGGCATACTAGTGACACTCTGTTTGCCTATGTATTCACACATGTATTATGTTTCCAGTTAATACAATTCTAGCATGAATAATAAACATTTATCATGATATGTAAGGAAATAAATAATAACTTTATTATTGCCTCTAGGGCATATTTCCTTCAGGAGCAACCCTCTGTGACGACACTTCGGCGTCACCCGCCCTGCTAGGCGGTGTAGAAGGGGGAGGCGTTCCGCTTTCCATCATCTCCGGAAGAAGGTCCCCCGATGACGAGTTCTGCTGAGAAGGGTCGGAATCCGAACTACAAGGTAAGATTTCGGTTAAAGCTTCTTAAAGCATAAATTAAAGATTTCTCTTAAAAGAACAACTCTATTCTTACTTACGGCTCGGTGGAGGGCTGTTCCTTTTGAGGATTTAGTCCAGCCGAGGGGCTTCTCGGCTTTGAGTCCTCTGACGTGGATGTTTTCCCCCGCTTTGAAGCTTGGACCTCCGGGTCGTCAGAGGTGTCCCTTTTCTTCCCCCGAAGAGAGGAATTATCGATTCCCTCCTTCGGAATGGCCTCTTTCGAAGAGGCCATGGTTCCCTTGTTCGCCCCTTCGCCTCCTTCTGGAGGCGCTACCTCCAACATCCGGATAAGCACTGGATCTAGTCTGGTCTCGGGGAGGGGAGCCGGACAACGGATCAGCTTCGCTTTGGTATCCGGGCGATTGCGGCTTAAACCAGCATCCTCGGTCACATCCGGATTCATTTCTTGTGGTCCGAAGAATCGTTTATGCATCTCCGTAGGCGTCATGCCCATGAAACTTTGGAGAACTCGCGGCCCCTCCGGGTTGAACTCCCACAAGCGGAGAGGGCGGCGTTGGCCGGGCAGAGTCCGGCGAATCAGCATAACTTGAGTCACCTTGACCAAGTTGAGGTCTCCTTTCAAGAGATCCCTTATGCGGCCCTGCAGCAGAGAAACGTCTCCAGGCAGGCCCCGATCTAACCCCGTGTTGATCCACGATGTTAAACATGGTGGGGGGCCCGGGCGAAAGGCCGGAGGCGCCACCCAGGTGGTGCCCCGGGAAGAGGTGATATAGAACCACTCCTGTTGCCATAAACCGAGCTCCTCTTGAAAGGCGCCCTCGGGCCATGGAGCATTGGTAATTCTTTTTATGACAGTGCCTCCGCACTCTAAGTGACGCCCCTCGATTATCTTCGGCTCCACCTTGAAGGTCTTGAGCCATAATCCGAAGTGAGGGGTGACGTGGAGAAATGCTTCACACACAACTATGAAGGAGGAAATGTGGAGGATGGACTCCGGAGCTAGGTCGTGGAACTCCAGCCCATAGTAAAACATCAGCCCCCTTACGAAGGGATCCGATGGGAAGCCTAAGCCCCGAAGGAAGTGGGAGACGAATACTACGCTCTCACCAGGCTGAGGGCTCGGGATCACCAGTCCTTGGACAGGCAGCCTATGCGAAATCTCGCTGGTTATAAACCTAGCTTCCCTCAACTTTGATATGTCCTCCTCTATGATGGAGGAGGGCATCCACCGGCCCAGGAGGTCGGAGCTGGACATTGTTGAAGATCTGGTGCGCCTAGAATCTGGAAGCCTAGGGTGTTGGAACTCGAGGCGAGGGGTGAGTGCGCTTTGAGAGGAAACGGGGCCTTGGTCTCTTTATAAAGAGGCAGAATACCAAGAGTCCTCCCCGTAACCGTCTTGGACTAGCCAGTAATTAAGGCAGGACGTGCTAAACAGGCACAGTTGGGTTACCCACGTCCGTATTAATGAGAATCCCGTTAAAGGGGGCACACGATCTCTGCTTCGACAAGACGTGCCAAGGAAACCGCCTCGTTGAACGTGCTGCGGTGAAACAATAAAAAGAACCCATACAAAGGGCTTGGACGCAGTGTCATGACGCACTGCGGAATACGTCAGCAGATTTGATTTGTGCTTATATTATTCTCTATATGGCAATACGTGGAAAATTGTTTTGCAGAGCCGGACACTGTTTTCTGGTGTTCATTATCTTCTTGAAGAAACTTGGAGGAGGAACCCGCCTTGCAATGCAAAAGACAATTTGCGCACCGGACTCGTCGTCATTGAAGCCTGGTTCAGGGGCTACTGAGGGAGTCCTGGATTAGGGGGTGTTCGGCTAGCCGGACTCCAGGACTATGAAGATACAAGATAGAAGACTCCGTCCCGTGTCCGGAAGGTTCTTTCCTTGGCGTGGAAGGCAAGCTAGGCGTGCAGATATTCAAGATCTCCTACCAATGTAGCCGACTCTGTGTAACCCTAACCCTATCCGGTGTCTATATAAACCGGAGGGTTTTAGTCCGTAGGACGAACAATCATTATTCATCATCACAACCATAGGCTAGCTTCTAGGGTTTAGCCTCCTTGATCTCGTGGTAGATCTACTCTTGTACTACCCATATCATCAATATTAATCAAGCAGGAGTAGGGTTTTACCTCCATCGAGAGGGCCCGAACCTGCATAAAACAAAGTGTCCCTTGTCTCCTGTTACAATCCGACCTTGACGCACAGTTCGGGACCCCCTACCCAAGATCCGCCGGTTTTGACACCGACACCCTAGTTCGGAAGGCCGAATTCGGGGCGCTATCCACGCCTTTGGCCGGACATAGCCAGCTCCTCGCTCGAAGCGGCATAAGTCTTTAAGGACTCGAAAAACCTCTCGAACAGCGACCGATCTCACGCCTTATCATGACAGTCTGTTTTAGCTTTCTCCACTGAGGTGCTTAACCCACCTGAACTGGGGCACAATCGCAGTGGTTCTCCTAGTGCTACCTTAGCCGATATAGCGGAACGTAAGGCACCAAAACATAGGAGCCGGGCAAACCCAACATGTGACCAAAATCATGATTCGGAGCCGATGCATATAGTGCTATAAGTTCGGGGTGCCGCACTTGTGGAAGTGTACGGACTTCTCACACCAGATAGAAGGGTAATGAAGCCCCTGGCGTGTTTTGTCGTACCATGGTGTACGGGTGCTATCATGTTATTTAATAAACATATATATTAAAAGAGGATAATGCAAAAAAATAGACAAAAAGCTATGCATTGTTTATAAAGAGGCTATTTATCAAAGCCGAACGATACAAGTAGTGCGATAAGCAAAAAAGATATTAGACTATTTAACATGTCCTGACCAGGCGCAGGCCGCGGAATTTAGAAACAGATATATCGCTCGAAATAGAGACCACCTGAGAGTTCCGTAATGCGGCGTAGCTTTGTCTGCTTTCCTGGGTCTTGCATTGTCTGTGCGACAGCAGAGCCGAACAGGTTATCCAGAGTACGGAGTCCTGAAAGTAAAAAAGAAAAATTCGGCAGCCCCTAGTATGTTTGACGCCGTATTGTAAGCATGCCGTTAATGTGCCCCTCCCCCTGTGCCCATGGAATTTCGAGGGCGTAATTGTGTACTCGAGGTACTAGCTTCGCTATGTTGCGATGGCTGGGGTTGGGGCCGTATTGCTACGCTTACTCCGAACGTGCCAGGCGGTCTTGTTGCAGATTTTTCCGGGCGCGCTTTGCATTGTCCGGCTTTTTAACGGCCGGACTGGAGAGTTGCCTTGAAAGGCTGATTTGTACTTCCGCTGCGAGGGCCACCGTGTGCTCCTCCGTACGGATGGAGCGTTCTGTGTTTCCGTTGACCGTAATTACTCCTCGAGGGTCTGGCATCTTGAGCTTGAGATATGCGTAGTGCGGCACCGCATTGAATTTAGCGAATGCGGTTCGTCCGAGCACGGCGTGATAGCCACTGCGGAACGGGACTATATCAAAGATTAACTCTTTGCTTCGGAAGTTATCCGGAGATCCGAAGACCACATCAAGTGTTATCGAGCCTGTGCAATTGGCCTCTACACCTGGTATGACACCTTTAAAGGTCGTCCTTGTGGGCTTGATCCTTGATGGATCTATGCCCATTTTCCGCACTGTATCCTGATAAAGCAGGTTCAGGCTACTGCCACCGTCCATGAGGACTCTTGTGAGATGAAATCCGTCAATGATTGGGTCAAGGACCAATGCGGCAAAACCGCCGTGACGGATGCTAGTGGGGTGGTCCCTTCGATCAAAAGTGATCGGGCAGGAGGACCATGGGTTGAACTTTGGGGCGACTGGCTCCATCTTGTATACGTCCCGTAGCGCACGCTTCCGCTCCCTCTTGGGAATGTGGGTCGCGTATATCATGTTCACCGTCCGCACTTGTGGGGGAAACCCCTTTTGTCCATTGTTGTTCGGCGGCCTGGGCTCCTCCTCGTCGTCGCTATGCAGCCCCTTGTCTTTGTGTTCGGCTCTTAACTTGCCTGCCTGCTTGAACACCCAACAATCCCTGTTGGTGTGATTGGCTGGCCTTTCGGGGGTGCCATGAATCTGGCACGAGCGGTCGAGTATCCGGTCCAAACTGGACGGGCCCTGGGTATTCTTTTTAAATGGCTTTTTCCGCTGACCGGATTTATAGCCTCTGAATCCGGCATTTACTGTCGTATCCTCATTGCTGTCGCTGCTAACGCGGCGCTTTTACTTATTTCGATGTGTCCTACCACTTTTGTCCTTGGTATCCGAATTACCAGGGTTCTTCGATAAGTTGTTGTTGCGAGCTAGCCAGCTATCTTCGCCTGCGCAAAAGCGGGTCATGAGTGTCCTGAGGGCTTGTTGGGGAATGTAGTAATTTCAAAAAAATTCCTACGCACACGCAAGATCATGGTGATGCATAGCAACGAGAGGGGAGAGTGTTGTCTACGTACCCTCGTAGACCGAAGCGGAAGCGTTGACGCAACGTAGAGGAAGTAGTCGTACGTCTTCCCGATCCGACCGATCCAAGCACCGTTACTCCGGCACCTCCGAGTTCTTGGCACACGTTCAGCTCGATGACGCACCCCTAGCTCCGATCCAGCAAAGCTTCAGGGAGGAGTTCCGTCAGCACGACGGCGTGGTGACCATCTTGATGTTCTACCGGCGCAGGGCTTCGCCTAAGCACTGCAACGATATATTCGAGGTGGAATATGGTGGAGGGGGGCACCGCACACGGCTAAGGAACGATCACGAAGATCAACTTGTGTGTCTATGGGGTGCCCCCTGCCCCTGTATATAAAGTATGGAGGAGGAGGAGGCCGGCCAAGGCAAAGGTGCGGCCAGGATATGGAGTCCTACTAGGACTCCAAGTCCTAGTAGGAGTCCACCAAAAGGGGAGGAAGGGAGAAGGAATAGGAGGAGAAGGAGAGGTGGCCGGCCCCCTTTTCCCTAGTCCAATTCGGACCAAAGGGGAGGGGGGGCGCAGCAGCCTTTTCCTCTTCCCACTAAAGCCCATCAAGGCCCATTACTTCTCCCGTAATCCCGTAACTCCCCGATACTCCCGAAAATACCCAAATCACTCAGAACCTTTCCGATGTCCGAATATAGTCGTCCAATATATCGATCTTTACTTCTCGACCATTTCGAGACTCCTCTTCATGTCCCCGATCTCATCCGGGACTCCGAACTCCTTCGGTACATCAAAACTCATAAACTCATAATAACTGTCATCGTAACCTTAAGCGTGCGGACCCTACGGTTCGAGAACAATGTAGACATGGCCGAGACACATCTCCGGTCAATAACCAATAGCGGGACCTGGATGCCCATATTGGCTCCTACATATTCTACGAAGATCTTTATCGGTCAGACCGCATAACAACATACGTTGTTCCCTTTGTCCATCGGTATGTTACTTGCCCGAGATTCGATCGTCGGTATCCAATACCTAGTTCAATCTCGTTACCGGCAAGTCTCTTTACTCGTTCCGTAATACATCATCCCGCAACTAACTCATTAGTTGCAATGCTTGCAAGGCTTAAGTGATGTGCATTACCGAGAGGGCCCAGAGATACCTCTCCGACGATTGGAGTGACAAATCCTAATCTCGAAATACGCCAACCCAACATCTACATTGGAGACACCTGTAATACTCCTTTATAATCACCCAGTTACGTTGTGACGTTTGGTAGTACCCAAAGTGTTCCTCCGGCAAACGGGAGTTGCATAATCTCATAGTCAAAGGAACATGTATAAGTCATGAAGAAAGCAATAGCAACATACTAAACGATCGGGTGCTAAGCTAATAGAATGGGTCATGTCAATCAGATCATTCAACTAATGATGTGATCCCGTTAATCAAATAACAACTCTTTGTTCATGGTTAGGAAACATAACCATCTTTGATTAACAAGCTAGTCAAGTAGAGGCAAATTAGTGACACTCTGTTTGTTTATGTATTCACACATGTATCATGTTTCCGGTTAATATAATTCTAGCATGAATAATAAACATTTATCATGATATGTAAGGAAATAAATAATAACTTTATTATTGCCTCTAGGGCATAATTCCTTCAGTCTCCCACTTGCACTAGAGTCAATAATCTAGTTCACATCGCCATGTGATTAGCAGCAATACTTCACATCACCATGTGATTAACACCCATAGTTCACATCGATATGTGATCAACACCCAAAGGGTTTACTAGAGTCAGTAATCTAGTTCACATCGCTATGTGATTAACACCCAAAGAGTACTAAGGTGTGATCATGTTTTGCTTGTGAGAGAAGCTTAGTCAACGGGTCTGCCAAAATTCAGATCCGTATGTATTTTGCAACTTTCTATGTCTACAATGCTCTGCACGGAGCTACTTTAGTTAATTGCTCCCATTTTCAATATGTATCTAGATCGAGACTTAGAGTCATCCAGATCAGTGTCAAAACTTGCATCGACGTAACCCTTTACGACGAACCTTTTGTCACTTCCATAATCGAGAAACATATCCTTATTCCACTAAGGATAATTTTGACCGCTGTCCAGTGATCTACTCCTAGATCACTATTGTACTCCCTTGCCAAACTCAGTGTAGGGTATACAATAGATCTGGTACACAGCATGGCATACTTTATAGAACCTATGGCCAAGGCATAGGGAATGACTTTCATTCTCTTTCTATCTTCTGCCGTGGTCGAGTTTTGAGTCTTTACTCAACTTCATACCTTGTAACACAGGAAAGAACTCTTTCTTTGACTGTTCCATTTTGAACTACTTCAAAATCTTGTCAAGGTATGCACTCATTGAAAACTTATCAAGCGTCTTGATCTATCTCTATAGATCTTGATGCTCAATATGTAAGCAGCTTTACCGAGGTCCTTCTTCGAAAAACTTCTTTCAAACACTCCTTTATGCTTTGCAGAATAATTCTACATTATTTCCGATCAACAATATGTCATTTACATATACTTATCAGAAATGCTGTAGTGCTCCCACTCACTTTCTTGTAAATACAGGCTTCACCGCAAGTCTGTATAAAACTATATGCTTTGATCAACTTATCAAAGCGTGTATTCCAACTCCGAGATGCTTGCACCAGTCCATAGATGGATCGCTGGAGCTTGCACATTTTGTTAGCACCTTTAGGATTGACAAAACCTTCTGGTTGCATCATATACAACTCTTCTTTAATAAATCCATTAAGGAATGCAGTTTTGTTTTATCCGTTTGCCAGATTTCATAAAATGCGGCAATTGCTAACATGATTCGGACAGACTTAAGCATGGATACGAGTGAGAAACTCTCATCGTAGTCAACACATTGAACTTGTCGAAAACCTTTTGCGACAATTCTAGCTTTGTAGATAGTAACACTACTATCAGCTTCTGTCTTCCTCTTGAAGATCCATTTATTTTCTATGGCTTGCCGATCATCGGGCAAATCCATCAAAGTCCATACTTTGTTCTCATACATGGATTCCATCTCAGATTTCATGGCTTTAAGCCATTTTGCGGAATCTGGGCTCATCATCGCTTCCTCATAGTTCGCAAGTTCATCATGGTCTAGTAACATGACTTCCAGAACAGGATTACCGTACCACTTGGTGCGGATCTCACTCTGGTTTACTTACGAGATTCAGTAGTAACTTGATCTTGAAGTTACATGATCATTATCATTAGCTTCCTTACTAATTGGTGTAGTAGTCACAGGAACAGATTTCTGTGATGAACCACTTTCCAATAAGGGAGAAGGTACAATTACCTCATCAAGTTTTCTACTTTCCTCCCACTTACTTCTTTCGAGAGAAACTCCTTCTCTGGAAAGGATCCATTCTCAGCAACGAATATCTTGCCTTCGGATCTGTGATAGAAGGTGTACCCAACTGTCTTCTTTGGGTATCCTATGAAGACATATTTCTTCGATTTGGGTTTGAGCTTATCAGTATGAAACCTTTTCATATAAGCATCACAACCCCAAAATTTTTTAAGAAACGACAACTTTGGTTTCTTGCTAAACCATAGTTCATATAGTGTCGTCTCAACGGATTTAGATGGTGCCCTATTTAACGTGAATGTAGCTGTCTCTAATGCATAACCCTAAAACGATAGTGGTAAATCGGCAAGAGACATCATAGATTGTACTATATCCTATAAAGTACGGTTATGATGTTCGGACGCACCATTATGCTGTGGTGTTCCAGGTGGCGTGAGTAGTGAAACTATTTCACATTGTTTTAACTGAAGACCAAACTCGTAACTCAAATATTCGTCTCCGTGATCAGATCGTAGAAACTTTATTTTCTTGTCATGATGATTTTCCACTTCACTCTGAAATTCTTTGAACTTTTTCAAACATTTCAGACTTATGTTTCATCAAGTAGATATATCCATACCTGCTCAAAACATCTGTGAAGGTCAGAAAATAATGATACTTGTCGCGAGCCTTAATATTCATCGGACCACATACATCAGTATGTATGATTTCCAACAAATCTGTTGCTCGCTCCATTGTTCCGGAGAACGGCGTTTTAGTCATCTTGCCCAAGAGGCATGGTTCGCAAGCATCAAGTGATTCATAATCAAGTGATTCCAAAAATTCCATCTGCATGGAGTTTCTTCATGCGCTTTACACCAATATGACTTAAACAGTAGTGCCACAAACAAGCTGCACTATCATTATTAACTTTGCATCCTTTTGGCTTCAATATTATGAATATGTGTATCACTACGATCGAGATCCAACAATCCATTTTCGTTGGTGTGTATGACCATAGAAGGTTTTATTCATGTAAACAGAACAACAATTGTTCTCTAACTTAAATGAATAACTGTATTGCAATTAACATGATCAAATCATATTCATGCTCAACGCAAACACCAAATAACACTTATTTAGTTTCAACACTAATCCCGAAAGTATAGGGAGTGTGTGATGATGATCATATCAATCTTGGAACCACTTCCAACACACATCGTCACCTTGCCCTTTAACTAGTCTTTGTTCATTCTGCAACTCCCGTTTCGAGTTACTAATTTTAGCAACTGAACTAGTACCAAATACTGAGGGGTTGCTATGAACACTAGTAAAGTACACATCAATAACATGTATATCAAATATACTTATGTTCACTTTGCCATCCTTCTTATCCGCCAATCACTTGGGGTAGTTCCGCTTCCGGTGACCAGTCCCTTTGCAGTAGAAGCACTTAGTCTCAGGCTTAGGACCAGACTTGGGCTTTTTCACTTGAGCAGCAACTTGCTTGCCGTTCTTCTTGAAGTTCCCTTTCTTTCCTTTTGCCCTTTTCTTGAAACTAGTGATCTTGTCAACCATCAACACTTGATGTTTTTCTTTGATTTCTACCTTCGCCGATTTTAGCATCGCGAAGAGCTTGGGAATATTTTCCGTTATCCCTTGCATATTATAGTTCATCACGAAGTTCTACTAACTTGGTGATGGTGACTAGAGAATTCTGGCAATCACTATTTTATCTGGAAGATTAACTCCCACTTGATTCAAGCGATTGTAGTACTCAGACTATCTGAGCACATGCTCACTAGTTGAGCGATTCTCCTCCATCTTTTAGCTATAGAACTTGTTGGAGACTTCATATCTCTCAACTCGGGTATTTGCTTGAAATATTAACTTCAACTCCTGGAACATCTCGTATGGTCCATGACGTTCAAAACGTCTTTGAAGTCCCGATTCTAAGCCGTTAAGCATGGTGCACTAAACTATTAAGTAGTCATCATATTGAGCTAGCAAAACGTTCATAACGTCTGCATCTGCTCCTGCAAAAGGTCCGTCACCTAGCGGTGCATCAAGGACATAATTCTTCTGTGCAGCAATGAGGATAAACCTCAGATTACGGATCCAATCCGCATCATTGCTACTAACATTTTTCAACACAATTTTCTCTAGGAACATATCAAAATAAACACAGGGAAGCAACAATGCGAGCTATTGATCTATAACATAGATATGCTAATACTACCAGGACTAAGTTCATGATAAATTAAAGTTCAATTAATCATATTACTTAAGAACTCCCACTTAGATAGACATCCCTCTAATCTTCTAAGTGATCACGTGATCCAAATCAACTAAACCATAACCGATCATCACGTGAAATGGATTAGTTTTCAATGGTGAACATCATTATGTTGATCATATCTACTATATGATTCACGCTCGACCTTTCGGTCTCCGTGTTCCGAGGTCATATCTTATATGCATAGCTCGTCAAGTATAACCTGAGTATTCTGCGTGTGCAACTGTTTTGCACCCGTTGTATTTGAACGTAGAACCTATCACACCCGATCATCACGTGGTGTCTCAGCACGAAGAACTTTTGTAACGATGCATACTCAGGGAGAACACTTCTTGATAATTTAGTGAGAGATCATCTTATAATGCTACTGTCAATCAAAGCAAGATAAGATGCATAAAAAGATAAACATCACATGCAATCAATATAAGTGATATGATATGGTCATCATCATCTTGTGCTTGTGATCTCCATCTCCGAAGCACCGTCATGATCACCATCGTCACTGGCGCGACACCTTGATCTCCATCGTAGCATCGTTGTCGTCTCGCCAATCTTATGCTTCCACGACTATCACTACCGCTTAGTAATAAACTAAAGCATTACATCGCGATTGCATTGCATACAATAAAGCGACAACCATATGGCTCCTGCCAGTTGCCGATAACTCAGTTACAAAACATGATCATCTCATACAATAAAATTTAGCATCATGTCTTGACCATATCACATCACAACATGCCCTGCAAAACAAGTTAGAAGTCCTCTACTTTGTTTGTTGCAAATTTTACGTGGCTGCTACGGGCTTAAGCAAGAACTCATCTTACCTACGCATCAAAATCACAACGATAGTTTGTCAAATAGACTCCGTTTTAACCTTCTCAAGGACCGGGCGTAGCCACACTCGGTTCAACTAAAGTTGGAGAGACAGTCTTCCGCAAGCCATCTATGTGCAAAGCACGTCGAGGGAACCGGTCTCGCGTAAGAATACGCGTCAGGTTGGTCCGGATCGTCTCATCCAACAATACCGCTGAACCAAAGTATGACATGCTGGTAGGCAGTATGACTTATATCGCCCACAACTCACTTGTGTTCTACTCGTGCAAATAACATCAAATCATAAAAACCTAGGCTCTGATACCACTGTTGGGGAACGTAGTAATTTCAAAAAATTCCTACGCACACGCAAGATCATGGTGATGCATAGCAACGAGAGGGGAGAGTGTTGTCTACGTACCCTCGTAGACCGAAGTTGAAGCGTTGACGCAACGTAGAGGAAGTAGTCGTACGTCTTCCCGATCCGACCGATCCAAGAACCGTTACTCCGGCACCTCCGAGTTCTGGGCACACGTTCAGCTCGATGATGACGCACCCCTAGCTCCGATCCAGCAAAGCTTCGGGGAGGAGTTCCGTCAGCACGACGGCGTGGTGACCATCTTGATGTTCTACCGGCGCAGGGCTTCGCCTAAGCACTGCAACGATATATTCGAGGTGGAATATGGTGGAGGGGGGCATCGCACACGGCTAAGGAACGATCACGAAGATCAACTTGTGTGTCTATGGGGTGCCCCCTGCCCCTGTATATAAAGGATGGAGGAGGAGGAGGCCGGCCAAGGCAAAGGTGCGGCCAGGATATGGAGTCCTACTAGGACTCCAAGTCCTAGTAGGAGTCCACCAAAAGGGGAGGAAGGGAGAAGGAATAGGAGGAGAAGGAGAGGTGGCCGGCCCCCTTTTCCCTAGTCCAATTCGGACCAAAGGGGAGGGGGGCGCAGCAGCCTTTTCCTCTTCCCACTAAAGCCCATCAAGGCCCATTACTTCTCCCGTAATCCCGTAACTCCCCGATACTCCCGAAAATACCCGAATCACTCAGAACCTTTCCGATGTCCGAATATAGTCGTCCAATATATCGATCTTTACGTCTCGACCATTTCGAGACTCCTCGTCATGTCCCCGATCTCATCCGGAACTCCGAACTCCTTCGGTACATCAAAACTCATAAACTCATAATAACTGTCATCGTAACCTTAAGCGTGCGGACCCTACGGTTCGAGAACAATGTAGACATGGACGAGACACATCTCCGGTCAATAACCAATAGCGGGACCTGGATGCCCATATTGGCTCCTACATATTCTACGAAGATCTTTATCGGTCAGACCTAACAACATACGTTGTTCCCTTTGTCCATCGGTATGTTACTTGCCCGAGATTCGATCGTCGGTATCCAATACCTAGTTCAATCTCGTTACCGGCAAGTCTCTTTACTCGTTCCATAATACATCATCCCGCAACTAACTCATTAGTTGCAATGCTTGCAAGGCTTAAGTGATGTGCATTACCGAGAGGGCCCAGAGATACCTCTTCGACGATCGGAGTGACAAATCCTAATCTCGAAATACGCCAACCCAACATCTACCATCGGAGACACCTGTAATACTCCTTTATAATCACCCAGTTACGTTGTGACGTTTGGTAGTACCCAAAGTGTTCCTCCGGCAAACGGGAGTTGCATAATCTCATAGTCAAAGGAACATGTATAAGTCATGAAGAAAGCAATAGCAACATACTAAACGATCGGGTGCTAAGCTAATAGAATGGGTCATGTCAATCAGATCATTCAACTAATGATGTGATCCCGTTAATCAAATAACAACTCTTTGTTCATGGTTAGGAAACATAACCATCTTTGATTAACAAGCTAGTCAAGTAGAGGCAAATTAGTGACACTCTGTTTGTTTATGTATTCACACATGTATCATGTTTCCGGTTAATACAATTCTAGCATGAATAATAAACATTTATCATGATATATAAGGAAATAAATAATAACTTTATTATTGCCTCTAGGGCATAATTCCTTCAGGGCTGCCATAGATTTCGTCTTTTCCTGTCCCAGGTGCCGGGCAAGCCACTCGTCGCGGATGTTATGTTTGAAGGCTGCTAGGGCCTCTGCGTCCGGACAGTCGACTATCTGATTTTTCTTTATTAGGAACCGTGTCCAGAATTGCCTGGCCGATTCTTCTGGCTGCTGAATTATGTGGCTTAGGTCGTCGGCGTCCGGTGGCCGCACATAGGTCCCCTGGAAGTTGTCGAGGAATGCGGCTTCCAGGTCCTCCCAAGAACCGATTGAGTCTGCTGGTAGGCTGTTAAGCCAGTGCCGGGCTGGTCCCTTAAGCTTAAGGGGTAGATATTTGATGGCGTGTAGATCGTCGCCACGTGCCATGTGGATGTGAAAGAGATAATCCTCAATCCATACTGCCGGATCTGTCGTACCAGCGTATGACTCGATGTTGACGGGTTTGAAACCCTCTGGGATTTTATGATCCATTACTTTATCTGTGAAGAATAGTGTGTTGGAAATATGCCCTAGAGGCAATAATAAAAGCATTATTATTATATTTCCTTGTTCATGATAATTGTCTTTATTCGTGCTATAATTGTGTTATCCGGAAATCGTAATACATGTGTGAATAACAGACACCAACATGTCCCTAGTAAGCCACTAGTTGACTAGCTCGTTGATCAATAGATGGTCATGGTTTCCTGACTATGGGCATTTGATGTCATTGATAACGGGATCACATCATTAGTAGAATGATGTGATGGACAAGACCCAATCCTGAACATAGCATAAGATCATATAGTTCGTTTGCTAGAGTTTTCCAATGTCAAGTATCCTTTCCTTAGACCATGAGATCGTGTAACTCCCGGATACCGTAGGAGTGCTTTGGGTATGCCAAACGTCACAACGTAACTGGGTGACTATAAAGGTATACTACGGGTATCTCCGAAAGTGTCTGTTGGGTTGACACGGATCGAGACTGGGATTTGTCACTCCGTATGACGGAGAGGTATCACTGGGCCCACTCGGTAATGCATCATCATTATGAGCTCAATGTGACCAAGTGTTTGGTCACGGGATCATGCATTACGATACGAGTAAAGTGACTTGCCGGTAACGAGATTGAACGAGGTATTGGGATACCGACGATCGAATCTCGGGCAAGTAACATATCGATTGACAAAGGGAATTGTATACGGGGTTGCTTGAATCCTCGACATCGTGGTTCATCCGATGAGATCATCATGGAGCATGTGGAAGCCAACATGGGTATCCAGATCCCTCTGTTGGTTATTGCCCGAGAGTCGTCTCGGTCATGTCTACATGTCTCCCGAACCCGTAGGGTCTACACACTTAAGGTTCGGTGTCGCTAGGGTTGTAGGGATATGTATATTCAGTAACCCGAATGTTGTTCGGAGTCCCGGATGAGATCCGGGACGTCACGAGGAGTTCCGGAATGGTCCGGAGGTAAAGAATTATATATAGGAAGTGCTGTTTTGGCCATCGGGACAAGTTTCGGGGTTATCGGTATTGTACCGGGACCACCGGAGGGGTCCCGGGGGTCCACCAGGTGGGGCCACCTGCTTCAAGGGGCCACATGGGCCTTAAGGGGTGCGCCTTGGCCTACATGGGCCAAGGGGAACCAGCCCCAAGGGGGGCCATGCGCCTAGGGTTCCAAATAGGAGGAGTCCTACTGGTGGAAGGCACCTCCTAGTGCCTTGGGGGGAGGAAATCCTCCCTGGCCGCCGCCCCCCTTGGGAGATCCAATCTCCCAGGGCCGGCGCCCCCCCCCCCCAGAGGCCTATATAAAGGGGGGAGGGGAAGGGGGCAGCCGCACCCTTAGCCTTGGCGCCTCCCTCTCCCTCTCCAACACCTCCTCCTCCTCCATAGAGCTCGGCGAAGCCCTGCCAGAGTACTGCAGCTCCACCATCACCACGCCGTCGTGCTGCTGCTGGAGCCATCATCCTCAACCTCTCCTTCCCCCTTGCTGGATCAAGAAGAAGGAGACGTTACGCTGACCGTACGTGTGTTGAACGCGAAGGTGCCGTCCGTTCGGCGCTAAGGATCTCCGGTGATTTGGATCACGTCGTGTACGACTACCTCATCCCCGTTCCTTGAACGCTTCCGCACGCGATCTACAAAGGTATGTAGATGAATCTGAATACTCGTTGTTAGATGAACTCATAGATAGATCTTGGTGAAACCGTAGGAAAATTTTTGTTTTCTGCAACGTTCCCCAACAGTGGCATCATGAGCTAGGTCTATGCGTAGTTCTTCTTGCGCGAGTAGAACACAATTTGTTGTGGGCGTAGATGTTGTCAACTTTTCTTGCCGCTACTAGTCTTATCTTGCTTCAGCGGTATTGTGGGATGAAGCGGCCCGGACCAACCTTACACGTACGCTTACGTGAGACCGGTTCCACCGACTAACATGCACTAGTTGCATAAGGTGGCTGGCGGGTGTCTGTCTCTCCCACTTTAGTTGGAGCGGATTCGATGAAAAGGGTCCTTATGAAGGGTAAATAGAAGTTGACAAATCACGTTGTGGCTTTTACATAGGTAAGAAAACGTTCTTGCTAGAACCCTAATTCAGCCACGTAAAACTTGCAACAACAATTAGAGGACGTCTAACTTGTTTTTGCAGCAAGTGCTTGGTGATATGATATGGCCAAAGTTGTGATGAATGATGAATGATATATATGTGATGTATGAGATCATGTTCATGTAATAGGAATCACGACTTGCATGTTGATGAGTATGACAACCGGCAGGAGCCATAGGAGTTGTCATTATTCTTTTATGACCTGCATGTCGCCATGTAAATTGCTTTACTTTATTGCCAAACGTGTTAGCCATAGTAGTAGAAGTAATAGTTGGCGAGCAACTTCATGGAGACACGATGATGGAGATCATGATGATGGAGATCATGGTGTCAAGCCGGTGACAAGATGATCATGGAGCCCCAAGATGGAGATCAAAGGAGCTATGTGATATTGGCCATATCATGTCACTATTATTATTATTTGATTGCATGTGATGTTTATCATGTTTTTGCATCTTGTTTACTTAGTACGAAGGTAGTAAATAAGATGATCCCTCATAATAATTTCAAGAAAGTGTTCCCCCTAACTGTGCACCGTTGCGACAGTTCATTGTTTCGAAGCACCACGTGATGATCGGGTGTGATAGATTCTAACGTTCACATACAACGGGTGTAAGACAGATTTACACATGCAAACACTTAGGTTGACTTGACGAGCCTAGCATGTACAGACATGGCCTCGGAACACAGAAGACCGAAAGGTCGAGCATGAGTCGTATAGAAGATACGATCAACATGAAGATGTTCACCAATGTTGACTAGTCCGTCTCACGTGATGATCGGACACGGCCTAGTTGACTTGGATCATGTAATACTTAGATGACTAGAAGAGGGATGTCTATCTAAGTGGGAGTTCATTAAATAATTTGATTAGATGAACTTTAAAATTATCATGAACTTAGTCTAAAATATTTACAATATGTCTTGTAGATCAAATGGCCAACGTAGTCCTCAACTTCAACGCGTTCCTAGAGAAAACCAAGCTGAAAGACGATGGTAGCAACTACACGAACTGGGTCCGGAACCTGAGGATCATCCTCATAGCTGCCAAGAAAGATTATGTCCTACAAGCACCGCTGGGTGACGCACCTATTCTCCCTGCAGAACAAGACGTTATGAACGCTTGGCAGTCACGTTCTGATGATTACTCCCTCGTTCAGTGTGGCATGCTTTACAGCTTAGAGCCGGGGCTCCAAAAGCGTTTTGAGAGACATGGAGCATATGAGATGTTCGAAGAGCTGAAAATGGTTTTCCAAGCTCATGCCCGGGTCGAGAGATATGAAGTCTCCGACAAATTCTTTAGCTGTAAGATGGAGGAAAATAGCTCTGTCAGTGAACACATACTCAAGATGTCTGGGTTGCACAACCGCTTGACTCAACTGGAAGTTAATCTCCCGGATGAAGCTGTCATTGACAGAATCCTCCAGTCGCTTCCACCTAGCTACAAGAGCTTCGTGATGAACTACAACATGCAGGGGATGGTAAAGACCATTCCTGAGGTATATGCTATGCTGAAATCAGCAGAGGTAGAAATCAAGAAGGAACATCAAGTGTTGATGGTGAATAAAACCACTAAGTTCAAGAAGGGCAAGGGTAAAAAGAACTTCAAGAAGGACGGAAAGGAAATTGCCGCGCCCGGTAAGCAAGTTGCCGGGAAGAAGCCAAAGAATGGACCCAAGCCCGAGACTGAGTGCTTTTATTGCAAGGCAAGTGGTCACTGGAAGCGGAATTGCCCCCAAATACTTAGCGGACAAGAAGGCCGGCAAAACAAAAGGTATATGTGATATACATGTAATTGATGTGTACCTTACCAGTACTCGTAGTAGCTCTTGGGTATTTGATACCGGTGCAGTTGCTCATATTTGTAACTCAAAGCAGGAGCTACGGAATAAGCGGAGACTGGCGAAGGATGAGGTGATGATGCGCGTCGGGAATGGTTCCAAGGTCGATGTGATCGCCGTCGGCACGCTACCTCTACATTTACCTACGGGATTAGTTTTAAACCTCAATAATTGTTATTTAGTGCCAAGTTTGAGCATGAACATTGTGTCTGGATCTCGTTTAATTCGAGATGGCTACTCATTTAAATCCGAGAATAATGGTTGTTCTATTTATATGAGTGATATGTTTTATGGTCATGCTCCGATGGTTAATGGTTTATTCTTGATGAATCTCGTACGTGATGATACACATATTCATAGTGTGAATGCCAAAAGAGTTAAAGTTAATAATGATAGTCCCACATACGTGTGGCACTGCCGCCTTGGTCACATAGGTGTCAAACGCATGAAGAAGCTCCATGCAAATGGACTTTTAGAGTCTCTTGATTATGAATCATTTGACACGTGCGAACCATGCCTCATGGGTAAAATGACCAAGACTCCGTTCTCAGGAACAATGGAGCGAGCAACCGACTTATTGGAAATCATACATACTGATGTGTGCGGTCCAATGAGTGTTGAGGCTCGCGGTGGCTATCGTTATGTTCTCACCCTCACTGATGATTTGAGTAGATATGGGTATGTCTACTTAATGAAACACAAGTCTGAGACCTTTGAAAAGTTCAAGGAATTTCAGAGTGAGGTTGAAAATCAACGTGACAGAAAAATCAAGTTTCTACGATCAGATCGTGGAGGAGAATACTTGAGTCATGAATTTGGCACACACTTAAGAAAATGTGGAATAGTTTCACAACTCACGCCGCCTGGAACACCTCAACGTAATGGTGTGTCCGAACGTCGTAATCGCACTCTATTAGATATGGTACGATCTATGATGTCTCTTACCGATCTACCGCTATCCTTTTGGGGCTATGCTTTAGAGACTACCGCGTTCACTTTAAATAGGGCTCCGTCGAAATCCGTCGAAACGACACCGTATGAATTATGGTTTGGGAACAAACCTAAGCTGTCGTTTCTAAAAGTTTGGGGATGCGATGCTTATGTCAAGAAACTTCAACCTGAAAAGCTCGAACCCAAGTCCGAAAAATGCGTCTTCATAGGATACCCTAAAGAGACTATTGGGTATACCTTCTACCTCAGATCCGAAGGCAAGATCTTTGTTGCCAAGAATGGATCCTTTCTAGAGAAAGAGTTTCTCTCGAAATAAGTAAGTGGGAGGAAAGTAGAACTTGATTAAGTGTTACCTCTTGAACCGGAATATGGCGAAACTCAAGAAAACGTTCCTGAGGTGCCTACACCGACTAGAGAGGAAATTAATGATGATGATCAAGACACTTCTAATCAAGCTCCTACTGAAATTCGAAGGTCCATTAGGACACGTTCCACACCAGAGTGGTACGGCAACCCTGTCTTGGAAATCATGTTGTTAGACAACGGTGAGCCTTCGAACTATGAGGAAGCGATGGCGGGCCCGGATTCCGACAAATGGCTGGAGGCCATGAAATCCGAGATAGGATCCATGTATGAAAACGAAGTATGGACTTTGACTGACTTGCCCGTTGAACGGCGAGCCATAGAAAATAAATGGATCTTTAAGAAGAAGACAGACGCGGATGGTAATGTGACCATCTATAAGGCTCGGCTTGTCGCTAAGGGTTATCGACAAGTTCAAGGGATTGACTACGATGAGACTTTCTCACCGGTAGCGAAGCTAAAGTCCGTCCGAATCATGTTAGCAATTGCTGCATTCTACGATTATGAGATATGGCAAATGGACGTCAAAACGGCATTCCTTAATGGTTTCCTTAAGGAAGAATTGTATATGATGCAGCCGGAAGGTTTTGTCGATCCTAGGAATGCTGACAAAGTGTGCAAGATCCAACACTCGATTTATGGGCTGGTGCAAGCATCTCGGAGTTGGAACATTCGCTTTGATGAGATGATCAAAGCGTTTGGGTTTACACAGACTTATGGAGAAGCCTGCGTTTACAAGAAAGTGAGTGGGAGCTCTGTAGCATTTCTCATACTATATGTAGATGACATACTTTTGATGGGAAATGATATAGAACTCTTGGACAGCATTAAGGCCTACTTGAATAAAAGTTTTTCAATGAAGGACCTTGGAGAAGCTGCTTATATATTAGGCATCAAGATCTATAGAGATAGATCGAGACGCCTCATAGGTCTTTCACAAAGCACATACCTTGATAAGATATTGAAGAAGTTCAATATGGATCAACCTAAGAAGGGGTTCTTACCAGTATTACAAGGTGTGAAATTGAGCTCAGCTCAATGTCCGACCACGGCAGAAGATATAGAAGAGATGAGGGTCATCCCCTATGCCTCAGCCATAGGTTCTATTATGTATGCCATGCTGTGTACCAGACCTGATGTAAACCTTGCCGTAAGTTTGGTAGGAAGGTACCAAAGCAATCCCGGCAAGGAACACTGGACAGCGGTCAAGAATATCCTGAAATACCTGAAAAGGACTAAGGAAATGTTTCTCGTTTATGGAGGTGACGAAGAGCTCGTCGTAAAGGGTTACGTCGACGCTAGCTTCGACACAGATCTGGATGACTCTAAGTCACAAACCGGATACGTGTATATTTTGAATGGTGGGGCAGTAAGCTGGTGCAGTTGCAAGCAGAGCGTCGTGGCGGGATCTACATGTGAAGCGGAGTACATGGCAGCCTCGGAGGCAGCACATGAAGCAATTTGGGTGAAGGAGTTCATCACCGACCTCGGAGTCATACCCAATGCGTCGGGGCCAATCAAACTCTTCTGTGACAACACTGGAGCTATTGCACTTGCCAAGGAGCCCAGGTTTCACAAGAAGACCAGGCACATCAAGCGTCGCTTCAACTCCATTCGTGAAAATGTTGAAGATGGAGACATAGAAATTTGTAAAGTGCATACGGATCTGAATGTCGCAGATCCGTTGACTAAACCTCTCCCTAAGGCAAAACATGATCCGCACCAGAACTCTATGGGTGTTCGATTCATCACAATGTAACTAGATTATTGACTCTAGTGCAAGTGGGAGACTGTTGGAAATATGCCCTAGAGGCAATAATAAAAGTATTATTATTATATTTCCTTGTTCATGATAATTGTCTTTATTCGTGCTATAATTGTGTTATCCGGAAATCGTAATACATGTGTGAATAACAGACACCAACATGTCCCTAGTAAGCCACTAGTTGACTAGCTCGTTGATCAATAGATAGTCATGGTTTCCTAACTATGGGCATTTGATGTCATTGATAACGGGATCACATCATTAGTAGAATGATGTGATGGACAAGACCCAATCCTGAACATAGCATAAGATCATATAGTTCGTTTGCTAGAGTTTTCCAATGTCAAGTATCCTTTCCTTAGACCATGAGATCGTGTAACTCCCGGATACCGTAGGAGTGCTTTGGGTCTGCCAAACGTCACAATGTAACTGGGTGACTATAAAGGTATACTACGGGTATCTCCGAAAGTGTCTGTTGGGTTGACATGGATCGAGACTGGGATTTGTCACTCCGTATGACGGAGAGGTATCACTGGGCCCACTCGGTAATGCATCATCATTATGAGCTCAATGTGACCAAGTGTTTGGTCACGGGATCAGGCATTACGATACGAGTAAAGTGACTTGCCGGTAACGAGATTGAACGAGGTATTGGGATACCGACGATCGAATCTCGGGCAAGTAACATATCGATTGACAAAGGGAATTGTATACGGGGTTGCTTGAATCCTCGACATCGTGGTTCATCCGATGAGATCATCATGGAGCATCTGGGAGCCAACATGGGTATCCAGATCCCGCTGTTGGTTATTGCCCGAGAGTCGTCTCGGTCATGTCTACATGTCTCCCGAACCCGTAGGGTCTACACACTTAAGGTTCGGTGACGCTAGGGTTGTAGGGATATGTATATGCAGTAACCCGAATGTTGTTCGGAGTCCCGGATGAGATCCGGGACGTCACGAGGAGTTCCGGAATGGTCCAGAGGTAAAGAATTATATATAGGAAGTGCTGTTTTGGCCATCGGGACAAGTTTCGGGGTTATCGGTATTGTACCGGGACCACCGGAGGGGTCCCGGGGGTCCACCAGGTGGGGCCACCTGCTTCAAGGGGCCACATGGGCCTTAAGGGGTGCGCCTTGGCCTACATGGGCCAAGGGGAACCAGCCCCAAGGGGGCCCATGCGCCTAGAGTTCCAAATAGGAGGAGTCCTACAGGTGGAAGGCACCTCCTAGTGCCTTGGGGGGGAGGAAATCCTCCCTGGCCGCCGTCCCCCTTGGGAGATCCAATCTCCCAGGGCCGGCGCCCCCCCCAGAGGCCTATATAAAGGGGGGAGGGGAAGGGGGCAGACGCACCCTTAGCCTTGGCGCCTCCCTCTCCCTCTCCAACACATCCTCCTCCTCCATAGAGCTCGGCGAAGCCCTGCCGGAGTACTGCAGCTCCACCATCACCACGCCGTCGTGCTGCTGCTGGAGCCATCATCCTCAACCTCTCCTTCCCCCTTGCTGGATCAAGAAGAAGGATACGTTACGCTGACCGTACGTGTGTTGAACGCGGATGTGCCGTCCGTTCGGCGCTAAGGATCTCCGGTGATTTGGATCACGTCGTGTACGACTACCTCATCCCCGTTCCTTGAACGCTTCCGCACGCGATCTACAAAGGTATGTAGATGAATCTGAATACTCGTTGTTAGATGAACTCATAGATAGATCTTGGTGAAACCGTAGGAAAATTTTTGTTTTCTGCAACGTTCCCCAACATAGTGGGTGTGCGGCGCCCCTGTACTGGGCTATGTCACGACGCAGCTCGGAAGAGCTATGCCTGTTGTGTTCGGCCCGGCCGGATTTATTGTGTCCGGAGTGAAGATCATCATGTGTCGTCAGGCGTCCGCGCGATCCATAGATCGATCTTGTTTGCCTTGCTTTATCCTCCAGTACGTCTCATAGGTCTGGCTCATTTTCCCGTGCCTTAGTTGAACGACACCGGGGCATGGCTTGTTTAGAGGTTCGACAGGCCTCTCTGTCGCGGCCGCGAGGTGGCCGGTCTGCCATGTCATGTGTTTCCCCCTCTGATTGGGGTAGCGGCCTGTGCTTAGGATAATTTTTGGAGGGGCGCTCGAGTCCATACTCTTCGGCCGCAAGGACTTCAGTCCATCTGTCAGCTAGCAAATCTTGATCAGCTCTAAGCTGTTGCTGCTTTTTCTTTAGGCTATTCGCCGTGGCTAGAAGCCTGCGTTTAAAACGCTCTTGTTCGGCGGGGTCTGATGGTACGACGAATTCGTCGTCGTCGAGGCTTGCCTCATCTTCGGAGGGAGGCATGTAGTTATCATCCTCAACCTCTCGCTATGCCGCTCTCTCCTGAGGGATGGCTTTTCCATCTTCTTGCGCCGAATCTTGGTGGATTTGGTGTTCTTCGGCGCTATCTGGGGTAGTATTATCTCCCGTGCCGGAATCACCGTTTCTGCTGTGGCGGGATTTAGAGCGGCGCCGTTGATGCCGGTGTTTTGGCTGTTTTTTCGAGGTGTCATCCTCCGTTGTTCCATCTCCATCTCCATCCTTTAGAGCGTCCACCATATATATGTCATATGACGAGGTGGCGGTCCAGCGCCCTACAGGTGCTGGTTCTTGTTCGTCTCCTCCTTCGTTGTCCATACCGTCGAAGTCTTCGGAGCCGAAGTCAAGTATGTCGGTTAAATCATCGACAGTGGCTATTAAGTGGGTGGTGGGTTGGCTTTGAATTTCTTCGTCGTCCGAATCCCAACCTCGCAGACCATAGTCCGGCCTGGGCTCTCCTGATAGAGAGAGAGACTTGAGAGAGTTCAGGATATCACCGAAAGGTGAGCACTGAAAGATGTCCGCGGCGGTGAACTCCATTATAGGCGCCCAATCGGATTCGGTCGGCAGGGGCACGGGAGGCCCGGAGTTCGGAGAAGAATCCGACTCCTTGGAGTCATGGGCCGTGCGGAGTGCGGGGCTGGCGTTCGGCTCGACCGCCTTCAAGATGTAGCCCCCGAGGTGACGTCCAACCGTTCATCCTCAAAGAACGCAGCGGGCTCCGAGTCGAGGATCGGGGCCGGAGCGTGTGCGGCCTCCAGGGCACTATTCGAAGGCAGAGCTATATCATGCCCCTCGAGGTAGTGCAGCGCGCTTGGTTGTGGCTCAAACCCGTCAAAGATCAAGTCTCCGCAGATATCTGCCGTGTAGTTTAAGCTTCCAAACCTGACTTGATGGCCAGGGGCGTAGCTTTCGATCTGCTCCAGACGACCAAGCGAATTGGCCCGCAGAGCAAAGCTGCCGAAGACGAAGATTTGTCCGGGGAGGAAAGTCTCACCCTGGACCTCATCGTTGTTGATGATCAAAGGAGCCATCGGGCCTAAAAGTGACGACACAGAGGAACTCTCAATGAAAGCACCAATGTCGGTGTTAAAACCGGCGGATCTCGGGTAGGGGGTCCCGAACTGTGTGTCAAGGTCGGATGGTAACAGGAGACAAGGGACACTTTATTTTACCCAGGTTTGGGCCCTCTCGATGGAGGTAAAACCCTACTCCTGCTAGATTAATATTGATGATAGGGGTAGTACAAGAGTAGATCTACCACGAGATCAAGGAGGCTAAACCCTAGAAGCTAGCCTATGGTATGATTGTGTGTGAAGATGGTTGTCCTACGGGCTACAACCCTCTGGTTTATATAGACACCGGATAGGGTTAGGGTTACATAGAGTCGGTTACAATGGTAGGAGATCTTGAATATCCACACGCCTAGCTTGCCTTCCACGCCAAGAAAAGATCCTTCCGGACACGGGACGAAGTCTTCAATCTTGTATCTTCATAGTCCTGGAGTCCGGCTGAAGGTATAGTCCGGCTATCCGAACACCCCCTAATCCAGGACTCCCTCACCTCCCCGAAAACACAATTGGAAGTTGGGAAGAGCTCGAGGATGCCCTTCGGGCAAATTTTCAAGGGACCTATGTCCGACCACCGGATGAAGACGATTTAAGTCACATAACCCAACAGCCCGGAGAGTCAGCCCGAAAACTCTGGAACATGTTTCTCACTAAAAAGAACCAAATAGTCGACTGTCCGGATGACGAAGCCTTAGCAGCTTTTAAACACAGCGTTCGAGACGAATGGCTCGCCAGGCACCTCGGCCAGGAAAAGCCAAGAACAATGGCCGCATTAACAAGCCTCATGACCCGCTTTTTCGTGGGCAAGGATAGCTGGCTGGCAAGATGCAGCACCAGCGACCCAAGTACATCCGAAGTCAGGGATGGAAACGGGAAGCCATGACGCAATAAAGACCAGCGCCAGAATAAGGAAAACAGCCCGAAGAGCACGGCAGTTAACGTCGGATTTAAGAGCGCTCGGCGGGATCAACAAAAGCTGCCCCTCAAGGGCAACAGGGACGAACTGTCCAGCCTAAACAAGATTTTGGACAAGATATGTCAAATCCACAGCACCCCTGGTAAACCTGCAAATCACACCCATAGAGAATGTTGGGTCTTCAAGCAATCCGGCAAGCTCAATGCCGAACACAAGGGGCTGGATACACCAAGCAAAGACGATGACGAACCCCGCAAACAAAACACTGGGGAACAGAAGAAATTCCCACAAGAAGTCAAAACAGTAAACGTACTACACGTGACAAAAGGGAGAACCGAAGTGGCGCCCACAGAGATACGTGCCATGCGGCCTATCACCAAGGAGTTCCGCCACTGGTTGTCAAAACCGATCACCTTCGACGGGATTACTACAGAAGTATCCGGCACGCAGGCTGGGCTGCCTTGGTGTTAGACCCGATAATTGACGGACTCCACTTTACACGAGTCCTGATGGACGGCGGCAGTAGTTTAAACCTGATATATCAGGACACAGTCCGCGGGATGGGGATGGACCCAGCAAAAATTAGCCATAGCAATACTTCCTTTAAAGGAGCAATGCCAGGCCCAGAAGCCCATTCACGGGCTCTCTCCTACTAGAAGTTATGTTCGGCTCCCCCGATAACTTCTGTAGCGAAAAGCTAACCTTCCACATCGCTCCATTTCAAAGTGGCTATCAAGCACTACTGGGACGCGAAGCCTTCGCCCGCTTTAACGCAATACTGCATTATGCGTCTCTCACGCTTAAGATGCCCGGTCCACGAGGCATCATATCGTTAGCAGGAAATACTGAGCGCTTCTCGCGCGCGGAAGACTGTGCGGCTGCCTTGGCAGCCACACAGTAAAACGGCTTCACCAACCAAAGAACTTAACAGGTCGTTAAGACCACGGACACGGCTAGACAAGTTCGGCGTCAACACGTAACTGATAAAGGTTTAATAGCCGTATACCCCTATACAAGGGGCTCCACACATGTAAAACAAGAGGCAACAGGCTCAACTTTACCCATCTTGAATTATACTTTGCTTATTTAGTATAACATACATTTCACACGACTACTTTTTCAGCTAAGTTCCTCTCTTTTACAGATGAACACCGTGCTACGCCCGTCCAGGATACGGCACAACGGAGACACAGGCGCAGACGTGCAGCAAGGACCCGTTCCAAGGATTCTTTTCAGATTAAGACCCTGCGTAAACCTTTTTTACTGTCACTTGTTGATACACATCCCCCGGATTCTCAATATAACCGAGAAGGGGGCTGCCGTCTTGGCATGTGGCCACGTCATAATATTGCACGCGCCTGGACAATAGGGGCTTATCACTAAGGGCATTATTCATCCCGTTTAAAATCATAAAGTCCGCACACCTTAGGGAGTGTCCGGCGTCGCGAGTTTGGCCTTATATGCATCAGCTCCGAATCATGTCTTTGGTCAAATGTTGGGTTTGCCCGGCTCCTGTGTTTTGCTGCCTTATGTTCCGATCTATCGGCTAAGGCGGTACCAGGAGAACTACTGCGATTGTTCCCCGATTTAGCCAGGCGAGCACCTCAGTAGAGAAAGCCGAAAACTGACTGTCATGATATAGCGTGAGACTGGTCAACCACTCGATGACCTATCAGTATCTTCGGGATTCCTCCGCATTAACGAAGGGCCGTTTCCCGGCCAGGCACACACGCGCCCCGAACTCGGGCGAGCGCGGCGCCACCAGGGGCTATATGGTAGCCCCACTGTCAAACTCCTATGGCTAAGTGAAAGTGATAAAGCATTATAGTCCGATTGCCTAGTTTGCTACGCTATCACCTCCATAAATGGACCAAGACGTTGGATCAAGTGTGAAAATGCGTTTTCTGCGAACAAGCCGACGACTGCCATCTTATAAATATATATATATATATATGTGTGTGTGTGTGTGTGTGTGTGTGTGTGTGTGTGTGTGTGTGTGTGTGTGTGTGTGTGTGTGTGTGTACATTAACGACCGCATAGGAGGTATCACAATTCTTGCAGGCACAAGTATAAAAAGCCTTTACATTTAAGCAAACATTGTTTCATTCAAACATAATATTCTTAGAGCACTGCGCCTCTATTGAACAAGCACCCTCAAGAACTTCTTGGAAGTAGTGCTCGGCAGGCACTCGGCTTCGGTCAGAGTCATGGGCTGCAACGTTGGTGGCTTCCATTTCCGCCCAGTATGTCTTCACACGGGCAAGGGCCATCCGTGCACCCTCTACGCACGTTGACCTCTTCATCGTGTTGATACGCGGTATTGCACCAAGGAATTGCTGCACCAAACTAAAGTAACTCTTCGGCTTCGGCCTTTCCGGCCACAAATGATCCACGACGCACTCCATGGCGAGTCCGGACAGCCTATTCAGCTCGGCCCATTCGGCCAGCCGATCAGTCAATGGAGGCGTACGCTCCAGATGGCTAAATTGCGACCAGAATAGTTTCTCCACTTCACAATCTTTCTGATCTCGGAAGTGTTCGGCTGCATCAGCAGCACTCGCCGCCAAATCCAAATATGCGTTCGTAGAACTCTACAGCCGGTCCAAGGGGGCATACCTAGGATCTTCGAACTTCATCCGCGGCATAAAGGGCTTCCCAGCCGCGATGTCTCCGGTTTGACGCAGCTCCTCCTTCATCGCTCTCATCGCAGAGCGGCTATCCTTGGTCGCCATCGTGGCCTTCTCCAGGTCTGTATTCCTCGCCTAATCTTCTTTTCAAGAAGCTTGCAACGGTCAGCTGCGCTCTTCAATTCCACGGCCATCTTGGCCATTTCCTCCTTGCTTTGGCCATGAGCAGCCTGTTCGGCTTTCAGCTCCTCGATTGCCTTTAGGGCATCCGCATCGCTTCTTTTGGCTTGTTCCTTGGCTCGGGCAAGTTCTGCCCGCAGGTCCTCCACGGCCGCAGCTCTGTCTGCATTAAACACACGTTGTAAGATACTGGCATCCAGCTCCTCTTAACGGGTGTCCCCGGAGAAATTACATACCTTGTGCCTCGTCAAGCCGCTTGTTGACAAGCGTGATGTCGGCATCAGTCCGGCCGACCACCGGACACTTTGCCACCTGCATATAACGGTGGCAAAATTAAACCTGGGACTATGATCCTCCGCGCGCCGTCGTTTGCGACGACACCCAGAGTCTCAGGGGCTACTATCTACACAGGACGCATCTTAGAGTATGCGGTACTGAAGGTACATCATTTCACATACCTCAAAACCTATCAGTAAACTTATGACAGCTTCATGCAACCCGCTCTCCGCGGACGAAATCCTTTCAATTACCGTGCCCATCAATGCACGGTGCTCCTCTGAGATAGACGCCCGCCCTAGCAGATCCTTCAGTACCTCCGACCGTGCACCAGGTTGTGCCGGACTCGTTCGGTTGCTTCTCTCAAAAGCCGGACACAGAAGGCTTCGGGTGGCCATATGACGGCCTTCCGATTCTACCGGATCAGGACAAACCCTCTGCGACGACACCTCGGGGTCGCCCGCCTCATGAGGCGGGATGGCAAGGGGAGGCGTTCTTCTCTCCATCATTTCTGGAGGGAGATCCCCCGAAGACGAGCTCTGCTGAGAAAGGATGAGATCCCAACTACAAGGTAATTTTTTTTGTTATCTTCCTCAAAAGTGAAGCAAGGATTTCTGTAGGATCGTAAGTATGTCTAGAGGGGGGTGATTAGACTACTTGACCAAATAAAAATCTAGCCTTTTTCCAATTTTAGTTCTCGGTAGATTTTAGCTATCTTAGCACAAGTCAAGCAATCTCCACACAATTCAAGCAAGCATGCAAAATAGTATATGAGCAGCGGAAAGTAAATCATGCAACTTGCAAGAATGTAAAGGGAAGGGTTTGGAGGATTCAAACGCAATTGGAGACACGGATGTTTTTGTCATGGTTCCGATAGGTGGTGCTATCGTACATCCACGTTGATGGAGACTTCAACCCACGAAGGGTAACGGTTGCGCGAGTCCACGGAGGGCTCCACCCACGAAGGGTCCACGAAGAAGCAACCTTGTCTATTCCATCACGGCCGTCGTCCACGAAGGACTTGCCTCACTAGCGGTAGATCTTCACGAAGTAGGCGATCTCCTTGCCCTTACAAACTCCTTGGTTCAACTCCACAATCTTGTCGGAGGCTCCCAAGTGACACCTAGCCAATCTAGGAGACACCACTCTCCAAGAAGTAACAAATGGTGTGTTGATGATGAACTCCTTGCTCTTGTGCTTCAAATGATAGTCTCCCCAACACTCAACTCTCTCTCACAGGATTTGGATTTGGTGGAAAGAAGATTTGAGTGGAAAGCAACTTGGGGAAGGCTAGAGATCAAGATTCATATGGTAGTAATGGAATATCTTGAGCTCAACACAAGTGTAGGTGGTTCTCTCTCAGAAAATGTGTATTGGAAGTGTAGGTATGTTCCGATGGCTCTCTCCATGAATGAAGAGTGGGTGGAGGGGTATATATAGCCTCCACACAAAATCTAACCGTTACACACAATTTGCCAAACTCGGTGGGACAGAATTGTTAAACTCGGTCGGACCGATTCAGCAAACCTAGTGACCGTTAGGATTTTTTGTGGGACTGAGATGCAACTCGGTAGGACCGATATGGTTAGGGTTAGGGCATAACGTAATCTCGGTGTGACCGATTACACAAACTCGGTGAGACCAATTTTGGTAATAAGCTAACCAGAGAGTTGGTCAGGTAAACTCGGTGGGACCGATTCGCTCTTTTCGGTGAGACCGAAATGTTACGAACGGGAAACAGAGAGTTTACATTGCAATCTCGGTGGGACCGATCACTCATCTCGGTAAGACCGAAACGTTACGAAGGGAAACAGAGAGATTACAATCCCATCTCGGTGAGACCGAGATCCCTATCGGTGAGACCGATTTGCCTAGGGTTTGTGGCAGTGGCTATGACATTTGAAACTCAGTGGCGCCGGATAGAAAGAATCGGTGGGGCCGAGTTTGACTTTTGGTTTAGGTCATATGTGGATGTGGGAAGGTAGTTGAGGGTTTTGGAGCATATCACTAAGCACATGAAGCAAGAGGCTCATTAAGCAACACCTCATCCCTCCTTGATAGTATTGGCTTTTCCTATAGACTCAATGTGATCTTGGATCACTAAAATATAAAATGTAGAGTCTTGAGCTTCAAGCTTGAGCCAAACTTTTTGTCGTTAGAATTTTGAGGGATCCACTTTCCTCATCCATGCCATGCCATTCATTGAGCTTTTCCTGAAATATTAATCTTGGAATAATGTTAGCTCAATGAGCTATATGTTGTTAGGAATTACTAAAACCACCCAGGGATAGTTGCACTGTAAATCTCCCCCTTTTTGGTAATTGATGACAACATATAGATCAAAGCTTTGACAAATGATAATAAGAGTGAAAGATATTGTCGCTTTGAGAAGTATGTGATAAGCAAGAGCTCCCCCTAAATTTGTGCATATTTTAAGATTTGCTTTGGACTGCAAATGCACAATGAGTTAGGATCATGGGTTACTCTCCCATGTCACATACATCTTGGTGGAGCGCTCAAAATGATAAGAATTAAATACATGCACTCATCACCAAGCAAAGTGAATGATCATATAAGGATAAGTAAGATAATATCATCTAACAAGCATAAGTGTAGCTTATGATCAACCACGTGATCATCAATGTCTCATAGATAATAGCATAGTATCTCAAGCAATCAAAAGCAAAACAAAGTTCAACCAAGAAGACAAGAGAGAACAAAAGCAAGCTCTCTCTCTCTCTCTCGAAGCCTATGATCTATACATTTTTCTCCCCCTTTGGCAACAAGTTACCAAAAAGTTCCTAGAAAATGCATAGTACTATGTCGTCTCTCAAGCTTGGTGTCGGTGTCAAAACCGGCGGATCTCGGGTAGGGAGTCCCGAACTGTGCGTCAAGGTCGGATGGTAACAGGAGACAAGGGACACTTTATTTTACCCAGGTTTGGGCCCTCTCGATGGAGGTAAAACCCTACTCATGCTAGATTAATATTGATGATATGGGTAGTACAAGAGTAGATCTACCACGAGATCAAGGAGGCTAAACCCTAGAAGCTAGCCTATGGTATGATTGTGTATGATGATGGTTGTCCTATGGACTACAACCCTCCGGTTTATATAGACACCGGATAGGGTTAGGGTTACACAGAGTCGGTTACAATGGTAGGAGATCTTGAATATCCGCACGCCTAGCTTGCCTTCCACGCCAAGAAAAGATCCTTCCGGACACGGGACGAAGTCTTCAATCTTGTATCTTCATAGTCCTGGAGTCCGGCTGAAGGTATAGTCCGGCTATCCGAACATCCCCTAATCCAGGACTACCTCAGTAGCCCCTGAACCAGGCTTCAATGACGACGAGTCCGGCGCGCAGATTGTCTTCGGCATTGCAAGGCGGGTTCCTGCTCCAAGTTCTTCAAGAAGATTGTAAACACCAAAAATAGTGTCCGGCTCTGCAAAATAAGTTTCCACATATTGCTATATAGAGAATAATATTAACACAAATCAAATTTGCTGACGTATTCCGCAGTGCGTCATAACACTGCGGCCAAGCTCTTTATATAAATTGTTTTCATTGTTCCACCTCAGCGCGTTTAGCGAGGCGGTTCCCTTGGCACATCTTGTCAAAGCAGAGATCGTGTGCCCCTTTTAACGGGATTCTCATCAATACGGACGTGGGTAACCCAACCGCGCCATTTACCACGGCGCTTGGGAGGCAAGTGAGTTTTATTAGGTAGGTGGGGACGCATAACCGCATCGGCCCATATAAGGGGATAAGGATCCACCTTTTTTACCTACGCCTTCTTCCTCCTTTGCCAATCCACCCCTTGCGCACTCAAGCTCCAGCGCCCAAGCCCGCTCTTCCCACCTCAACCTTCTCCAGCAATGTCCGGAGCGGGAGGCAAGTGGATGGTCTCCTCCGTCACGGAGGTTCAAGTAAAAAAGCTAAGGAAGGCCGGATACTTGTCCAAGGACATCCCGCACCGGCTTCCCGATAAGGGGCAGCTTCTCCCCACCCCAAGGCCCCATGAGAGGGTAGTTTTCCTTCCCCACTTCCTCCGCGGACTGGGTTTTCCACTCCACCCATTCATCCGGGGGCTCATGTTCTACTACAGCCTAGATTTCCATGATCTAGCCCCGAACTTCATCCTCAACATCTCGGCGTTTATCGTCGTGTGTGAGGCCTTCCTCCGTTTCCGCCCCCATTTCGGCCTTTGGCTCAAGACCTTCAATGTCAAGCCCAAGGTGGTGCGCGGCAGCCAAGCGGAGTGCGGAGGCGCTATGGCTGGCAAGTTAGCCAACGTCCTCTGGTTCGAGGGCTCCTTTGTGGAGGCTCTAAAGGGGTGGCAAGCAGGGTGGTTTTACATCACCGAGCCACGCGATCCGAAATGGGTCGCAGCCCCTGAGTTCCGATCCGGACCCCCCACGCGGCTTATGTCCTGGAAAGAGACAGGCCTGTCGTGGGGCAAAGAAGAAGAGGTGACCGGATTGCAAACTTGCATCTAGTCCCTGGTGAACAAGCCAATCCGGCTTGTCAATATAATCCAGGTTATGCTCGTCCGCCGTATCCTCCCGTGCCAACAACGGGACTTCAATCTGTGGGAGTTCGACCCGGCGCAACACCAAACCCTCAAGGGGCTCTTCGACACGACGTACGAAGATGCTTGGAAGGTGCTTTTCAAGGGCGCCGAGGCTCCCGCATCCGCCTCCGAGGATCGCGGATACGGCTTGCAGCGTCACGCTAGCGAGGTAAGCTATCTTCACCTTTTACAGGATACTAAGCTCTTTTCCTTTCACAGTTTGACTCTGTGCAGGATCTAAGCTCCCTTACCTCTGACAGGCTTGGAAGAAGGTATCCAGACCAATTAACTGTCCGGCTCCCTTGCCCGAAGACCCAGCCCCAGCTCTCCTAGTGAAGCTGCTGGCTCCGGCACCTTATGTGGTGCCGGAGAAGAAGGTCAAAAAGAAGAAGACCACCGGGACTCGAAAGAGTGCCCGTAACTTGGTGGTGTCGGACTCGTCATCTGACAAGTCCGAGACGCCCTCCTCTCGTGAAAACGAGGAGGAGGAAGAAGAAAGCTCTCCCCCCCCCAGCAGAGGGAGAAGAGAAGGAGAAGGCCGCCCCAGCAGGGGAGGTCGAGGGGTCTAGGAAAAGGAAGACCCCTCCGCCGGACTACTCCCATGACGCCGAAGAGAGCGGAGAGGAGTGGCCGAACAGGGCCAAGCGTCCGGCGAAATTGTAAGTTCGGATATCAGAGTAACTCATGATGTTCCTTTAATGCACAGCTTTCCCTAATGTCGAATGTAATTTATGCAGCCCGCCCTAGACCGAATACAACGAATCGTCGAGCGGTTCCCTGGACTCATCGGACGCGAACTCGGTTCCGCCCGCTGTCTCCCCCCGCACTACGGAAGACGCCGAAGTGGCGTCGCGACAAGCTCCGGGGCAGGAGGAGGTGGTCCTGGAGGAGCCGCAAGGCAACCTCCCGGACTCAAGGAGTGAAGGCGACAAGAACCCCCAGGGCTCCAAGTCCGGCTTCGTGCCGGACACCGCGCCGGAATCTTCAATAGTTCCGAGCCGCGGTAGGCGAACTCCTTCCAAAAGGAGCAAGCCTTCTAAGCCAGCGACCTCTGTCCTACCGGAGTCGCTGGACCATCTGCTGGAGGTGCTTGACGGCGCCTCCATCGACAAGGGGTACCGTACTATTATGAGTACGGTCATCCAAAAGGTTTAGTCTGCCAAGAGCGGACTGACTGAAGCTTGCGCTAGCCTTCTGACAGGCTTCGAGGTAAGTAAAAATATGTCAAATTATTTACCGCATAGACAGTAGCCCCTGATGCTCTGGTCGGTGTTCGGAAAGAAAAGCCGAATAGAGGATCTAGTAATTTTCGCAGGAGTCTAACAACAAAAAGTCAAATATGCGTATGCAGGCTTCGCTGATGTCCACCGCCACACTGACTGCGCAGGTGGATGTCCTTAAAAAGGACCTCGGGCGGACCGAGCAAGAGCTCGGCCTTGCCAAACGGCAGCTCGAGGAGAAAGAAGGTAAGAAATACCCTAAAAAAGAAAAAAGGTGCCTATAGAGAGGCTTGATTGCAGAAAGAATAACAGGATTGTACTGCTTATTGTAGGGGCCACAACCGAGGTGGCAACCCTGAAGCAGGCGCTGGCTGAGGCCGGAAAGAAAACGGCCGAGGAGCGCGCCGAGCGAGAAAGGCTTGGGGTTCAAGTCGGTGAGGTGCAGCAAGAGCTTCAAGCTCTCATGAAAAAACATGAGAGTTTGGAGCTTGAGTCAAAAGCGCAAGCATCCGAGCTCGCGTCGGCCCTTGAGACCGCAAAGAGTGCCAAGGCCGAAGCCCAAAAGGCCCTCCAAGAGTTGGAGGAGGTGAAAAAGATAGCAACGGGTAAGGCATTCTTGATGCAAAGTAGGAATATAAAAGTAAACTACCTGGTACTTACCCGAATCCAGAGTTCTCCAGGGGCGTTCGCCGATCTTCCCCGCAGCGTATCCGATGCCGCCGCGTTCTACCGAGATGAAGAGGGCAGCTCGACGGAGAGTGTGTTCTGGTCTCAGTATTCTGAGGCCGGACACCCTATGCCCTTGAGCGATCAGCTGAAACAGCTGGTCGAGCTCCACAAGGCGGCCGAACAGGCCATGAAGGGCTTACTAGTTCGGCTGTGGCCTGGAGAGGCCCTGCCTGGGAGCTATTTCGGGCTAGTGCGGCGGCTGGTGGAGGCCTGTCCACGGCTTGAGGTCATCAAGCGCTCCGCCTGCATTGAAGGTGCCAGGAGGGCCCTTGCCCGTGTAAGGGTACACTGGGGTAAGCTGGACGGAGAGAAGCTGGTGAAGGACGGGCCGCCGCCGGGGAAGGAGCATCGCAAGCCCGAGAACTACTACAAGGAAGTTCTTCCGGAGCCCGCCTTGTCGCGGATGAATGTACTAAAGATGTAGTATTTGAATGAACTCACTCGTTTGTATCCTGTGCGCTGAAAACTTGTTCATATGCGCTAAGCAATGCTTATTGAATTTAAAATATTATTTTCTGTGCGGCCATTTATCAAAAATTGGGAGATGGCCAGTCGTTGGCTTCTGCCCCCATGCCACTAGTGCTGGGGTGTTCGGGATAAACCTGAGGGCTCTTTTTCCCATAGTTGGGTCCTTCGAGGGAGGCGCTCAGCACAACGAACCAGGCAATCGGACTATAACGCTTGAACACTCTCACTTAGCCATAGAACGTTATAATTTTAAATTTTGGCGAAGCCCCTAGTTCGGAAGGCCGAATTCGGGGCGCTATCCACGCCTTTGGCCGGACATAGCCAGCTCCTCGCTAGAAGCGGCATAAGTCTTTAAGGACTCGAAAAACCTCTCGAACAGCGACCGGTCTCACGCCTTATCATGACAGTCTGTTTTAGCTTTCTCCACTGAGGTGCTTAACCCACCTGAACTGGGGCACAATCGTAGTGGTTCTCCTAGTGCTACCTTAGCCGATATAGCGGAACGTAAGGCACCAAAACATAGGAGCCGGGCAAACCCAACATGTGACCAAAATCATGATTCGGAGCCGATGCATATAGTGCTATAAGTTCGGGGTGCCGCACTTGTGAAAGCATACGGACTTCTCAAACCAGATAGAAGGATAATGAAGCCCCTGGCGTGTTTTGCCGTACCATGGTGTACGGGTGCGATCATGTTATTTAATAAACATATATATTAAAATAGGATAATGCAAAAAATAGACAAAAAGCTATGCATTGTTTATAAAGAGGCTATTTATCAAAGCCGAACGATACAAGTAGTGCGATAAGCAAAAAAGATATTAGACTATTTAACATGTCCTGACCAGGCGCAGGCCGCGGAATTTAGAAACAGATATATCGCTCGAAATAGAGACCACCTGAGAGTTCCGTAATGCGGCGTAGCTTTGTCTGCTTTCCTGGGTCTTGCATCGTCTGTGCGGCAGCAAAGCCGAACAGGTTATCCAGAGTGTGGAGTCCTGAAAGTAAAAAAAATCCGGCAGCCCCTAGTACGTTTGACGCCGTATTGTAAGCATGCCGTTAATGTGTCCCTCCCCCTGTGCCCATGGAATTTCAAGGGCGTAATTGTGTACTCGAGGTACTAGCTCCGCTATGTTGCGATGGCTGGGGTTGGGGCCGTATTGCTACGCTTGCTCCGAACGTGCCAGGCGGTCTTGTTGCAGGTTACTCCGGGCGCGCTTTGCATTGTCCGGCTTTTTAACGGCCGAACTGGAGAGTTGCCTTCAAAGGCTGCTTTGTACTTCCGTTGCGAGGGCTGCCGTGTGCTCCTCCGTACGGATGGAGCGCTCTGTGTTTCCGCTGACCGTAATTACTCCTCGAGGGCCTGGCATCTTGAGCTTGAGATATGCGTAGTGCGGCACCGCATTGAATTTAGCGAATGCGGTTCGTCCGAGCAGGGCGTGATAACCACTGCGGAATGGGACTATATCGAAGATTAACTCTTTGCTTCGGAAGTTATCCGGAGATCCGAAGACCACATCAAGTGTTACCGAGCCTGTGCAATTGGCCTCTACACCTGGTATGACGCCTTTAAAGGTCGTCCTTGTGGGCTTGATCCTTGATGGATCTACGCCCATTTTCCGCACTGTATCCTGATAAAGCAGGTTCAGGCTACTGCCGCCGTCCATGAGGACTCTTATGAGATGAAATCCGTCAATGATTGGGTCGAGGACCAATGCGGCAAAACCGCCGTGACGGATGCTAGTGGGGTGGTCCCTTTGATCAAAAGTGATCGGGTAGGAGGACCATGGGTTGAACTTTGGGGCGACTGGCTCCATCGCGTATACGTCCCGTAGCGCACGCTTCCGCTCCCTCTTGGGAATGTGGGTCGCGTATATCATGTTCACCGTCCGCACTTGTGGGGGAACCCCTTCTGTCCATTGTTGTTCGGCGGCCTAGGCTCCTCCTCGTCGTCGCTATGCAGCCCCTTGTCTTTGTGTTCGGCTCTTAATTTGCCTGCCTGCTTGAACACCCAACAATCCCTGTTGGTGTGATTGGCTGGCCTTTCGGGGGTGCCATGAATCTGGCACGAGCGGTCGAGTATCCGGTCCAAACTGGACGGGCCCTGGGTATTCTTTTTAAATGGCTTTTTCCGCTGACCGGATTTATAGCCTCTGAATCCGGCATTTACTGCCGTATCCTCATTGCTGTTGCTGCTAACGCGGCGCTTTTGCTTATTTCGACGTGTCCTGCCACTTTTGTCCTTGGTATCCGAATTACCAGGGTTCTTTGATAAGTTGTTGCTGCGAGCTAGCCAGCTATCTTCGCCCGCGCAAAAGCGGATCATGAGTGTCGTGAGGGCTGCCATAGATTTCGGCTTTTCCTGTCCCAGGTGCTGGGCAAGCCACTCGTCACGGATGTTATGTTTGAAGGCTGCTAGGGCCTCTGCGTCCGGACAATCGACTATCTGGTTTTTCTTTGTTAGGAACCGTGTCCAGAATTGCCTGGCCGATTCTTCCGGCTGCTGAATTATGTGGCTTTGGTCGTCGGCGTCCGGTGGCCGCACATAGGTCCCCTGGAAGTTGTCGAGGAATGCGGCTTCCAGGTCCTCCCAAGAACCGATTGAGTCCGCTGGCAGGCTGTTAAGCCAGTGCCGGGCTGGTCCCTTAAGCTTAAGGGGTAGATATTTGATGGCGTGTAAATCATCGCCACGTGCCATGTGGATGTGAAGGAGATAATCCTCAATCCATACTGCCGGATCTGTCGTACCATCGTACGACTCGATGTTAACGGGTTTGAAACCCTCTGGGATTTTATGATCCATTACTTCATCTGTGAAGCATAGTGGGTGTGCGGCGCCCCTGTACTGGGCTATGTCACGACGCAGATCGGAAGAGCTATGCCTGTTGTGTTCGGCCCGGCCGGATTTATTGTGTCCGGAGTGAAGATCATCACGTGTCGTCGGGCGTCCGCGCGATCCATAGATCGATCTTGTTTGCCTTGCTTTATCCTCCTGTACGTCTCGTAGGTCTGGCTCATTTTCCCGTGCCTTACTTGAGCGGCACCGGGGCATGGCTTGTTTAGAGGTTCGGCAGGCCTCTCTGTCGCGGCCACGAGGTGGCCGGACTGCCATGTCATGTGTTTCCCCCTCTGATTGGGGTAGCGGTCTGCGCTTAGGATAATTTTTGGAGGGGCGCTCGAGTTCATACTCTTCGGCCGCAAGGACTTCAGTCCATCTGTCAGCTAGCAAATCTTGATCAGCTCTAAGCTATTGCTGTTTTTTCTTTAGGCTATTCGTCGTGGCTAGAAGCCTGCTTTTAAAACGCTCTTGTTCGGCGGGGTCTGATGGTACGACGAATTCGTCGTCGTCGAGGCTTTCCTCGTCTTCGGAGGGAGGCATGTAGTTATCATCCTCAACCTCTCACTCTGCCACTCTCTCATGAGGGCTGGCTTTTCCATCTTCCTGCGTCGAATCTTGCTGGATATGGTGTTCTTCGGCGCTATCCGGGGTAGTATTATCTCCCGTGCCGGAATCACCGTTTCTGCTGTGGCGGGATTTAGAGCGGCGCCGTTGACGCCGGCGTTTTGGCTGTTTTTTCGAGGTGCCATCCTCCGTTTTTCCATCGCCATCTCCATCCTTTGGAGCGTCCACCATATATATGTCATATGACGAGGTGGCGGTCCAGCGCCCTACAGGTGCCGGTTCTTGTTCGTCTCCTCCTTCGTCGTCCATACCGTCGAAGTCTTCGGAGCCGAAGTCAAGTATGTCGGTTAAATCATCGACAGTGGATATTAAGTGGGTGGTGGGTGGGCTTTGAATTTCTTTGTCGTCCGAATCCCAACCTCGCAGACCATAGTCCGGCCTGGGCTCTCCTGATAGAGAGAGAGACTTGAGAGAATTCAGGATATCACCGAAAGGTGAGTACTGAAAGATGTCCGCGGCGGTGAACTCCATTATAGGCGCCCAATCGGATTCGATCGGCAGGGGCACGGGAGGCCCGGAGTTTGGAGAAGGATCCGACTCCTTGGAGTCATGGGCCGCGCGGAGTGCGGGGCTGGCGTTCGGCTCGATCGCCTTCAAGATCGCAGCCCCCGAGGTGACGTCCAACCGTTCATCCTCAAACGACGCAGCGGGCTCCGAGTCGAGGATCGGCGCCGGTGCGTGTGCGGCCTCCAGGGCACTATTCGGAGGCGGAGCTATATCATGCCCCTCGAGGTAGTGCGGCACGCTTGGTTGTGGCTCGAACCCGTCGAAGATCAAGTCTCCGCGGATATCTGCCGTGTAGTTTAAGCTTCCAAACCTGACTTGATGGCCAGGGGCGTAGCTTTCGATCTGCTCCAGACGACCAAGCGAATTGGCCCACAGAGCAAAGCCGCCGAAGACGAAGATTTGTCCGGGGAGGAAAGTCTCACCCTGGACCTCATCGTTGTTGATGATCAAAGGAGCCATCGGGCCTAAAAGCGACGACACAGAGGAACTCTCAATGAAAGCACCAATGTCGGTGTCAAAACCGGCGGATCTCGGGTAGGGGGTCCCGAACTGTGCGTCAAGGTCGGATGGTAACAGGAGACAAGGGACACTTTATTTTACCCAGGTTCGGGCCCTCTCGATGGAGGTAAAACCCTACTCCTGCTGGATTAATATTGATGATATGGGTAGTACAAGAGTAGATCTACCACGAGATCAAGGAGGCTAAACCCTAGAAGTTAGCCTATGGTATGATTGTGTATGATGATGGTTGTCCTACGGACTACAACCCTCCGGTTTATATAGACACCGGATAGGGTTAGGGTTACACAGAGTCGGTTACAATGGTAGGAGATCTTGAATATCCGCACGCCTAGCTTGCCTTCCATGCCAAGAAAAGATCCTTCCGGACACGGGACGAAGTCTTCAATCTTGTATCTTCATAGTCCTGGAGTCCGGCTGAAGGTATAGTCCGGCTATCCGAACGCCCCCTAATCCAGGACTCCCTCACTTGGTCTTCAGGTGGTGGTGTCTGGAGAACTCCAAGAACAAATGCTTCAGTTGAAGTAGATGGAGCTGCTGGGGTAGGTGCTGGAGCTGGTGGCACTGAAGCAGTAGCTGGTGCAGATGAAGTGGCTCTGGTGTCAGGAACTGGCACTGCAGATGATCTCTGAGCTCTAGGCACTCTGCCAAATGCATCAGTGGTTGTTCTGCCCTTCCTCTCCTGCATGTCATCCTGTAGCTGCTCCACAACTGACTGAATCTCACTTACTTTCACATCCATGTCATAGAACTTCTGCTCCATTATTCTTTCCAAGCTCTCCTAGTTTCGAGTCAGGGTGGCCAGTCCTTTCTCAATCCTCAGAGTGGATGCAATCAAGTAGCCAAGATGATCTTGTTTGCTCTTTAGAAAATACTGAGATGCCTCTTCCATGGTTGGCATCTTGGCAGCTTTCTCCATCTTTGCCTTCTCTTTCTTTGCTTGTGCTTGCACTGAGGAGGGTTCATCTTCATTCATCACAACTTGGTTGTCCTCGAAGTCTGGGTAGATAGGCAAGTGTTCCTTATCCAACATGTATGTGCCTGTGCCCAACTTTGAGTTTATCAACTCCTGGATCTGTGGGGCATATCCACAACTTCTTTTCTGGTCAGCTGCAGTTCTCTTGATAGTCTCAACTATAAGGCTCATGACCTTGAACTTCTATGGCACATCAAATATATGTAGCAAGTTAATTGCATGGCCTTTGATCATTCTGTGATCACCATACTTGGGCAAGAGAGTGTGCCTAAGGATCCAATTGATTGTAGGCAGCCCTGACAGCAAGTGTTTTACCGACCCAAACTGGTGAGTCTCAAGATCTGCATCTGGAATTTCCTTGTACATGTTTGCCATAGAGTTGTGATCCATCTTCTTCTTGGCATAGACATCCAAGTCATCTTCTTGCTCTTCTGGGGCATTGATCAGATTTGCCCATTCCTCAATAGTTGATTGGTATCTTGTTCCTTCAGACATCCATACTATCCTGCCATCTGGATAGAAGTGTGCTGTGGAGTGGAATTGCATGATAAATTCATCATTCCACTTAGTGAGATTTTGAGCCACAAACTCATCTACTCCACAAGCCTTGAAACTGTCATACACACCAGGATAGTGTTCCTCATTCTTCTTCATGTAGGTCCAGTCGACCCACCTCATATCACACACTATAGGTTTTTGTCAAGTAGCACTGTCTCATAGAAATCTTGTTGTTCCTTGGTGTGGAACCTGTAATCCATAGCAGTTCTTCTTCTTGTAGCATATGGATCTGACTCTCTCCATTTCCTCATCCCTGAGTCTCTCCTGATCTTCATGTTCTCAGCCACAGGATGAGCATCATTGTGGTCTGGAATTTTTGGCTTCAATTTTCTCAAAACATGCTCTTCCTCTCCTTCTTCTTCAGCAACAGTCTCAGGCACTGCGGCCTTGTTCTTCTCAGCACCAGATATGTTCCTGGTATTCCTCTTTGGTGCAGTCTTGGGCTTGGAGGCGGCTTTGGGTGCTTCTTTAGGCTTTGATGTTGCAGCCCCTGTCCTGATAGCATCACCCATAAGCTTCTGGGCCTTAGGTGCTGGTGCAACAACCTCTTCTTCTTCTTCCTCTTCAGAAGAATGCTTCTCAAATTCTGCCATTGGATCAACTTTCTTGCACCATCTGCCCCTCTTTCTTTCCTACTTCTCTTTTGCAGCAGCCTCTTTGGGTTGAGATTCCAAAGATGCTTGAGAGGAGGCTCTGGCTTTTGACATAGGCTGTCTCCCTGCTCACCTCTTGGTCTTCAGACCTGGCTTGGTTGAAGCAGCTGTGCCATATTCCTTCTTAAGCACTTTCTTCTTTGATGTGGCTTCCTCTTCCTCTGCCACATAATCTTCATCCTCAGACTCTGAAGTTCTTTTCTTGCTTGCTCTAGTGGCAGCCTTTGGCAAATTGCTTGGGGTGCTTCTGCTACCCTCATCTGAGCTGCTAGAGGGACTAGTGCCCTCACTCATGTGAATCTGCTCTTCTGACTTGTTCTGGCTGTCACTTTGGTCTGACATGCTGCAAACACTGACTGCTGACCCTGTGAAGAGTAATAGATAAGATAGAGTGGATGAGCATCACAAAATACAGAGATTTTTGCAAAAGGATGATTCAAAAAGTTAGTTTTATTTTTCCACAGAAAGCATTTCGGATCAACCAATTTTCAAACTCGGTGATACCGAAGCAGTTTTGGAACCTAAACTAATGAACTCGGTCAGACCGAGTCATAGTTCGGTGGCACCGAGACTTCTAGGGTTTCACAAAGTTCTAAAATCGGTCACACCGATTTGTAATTCTTGGTCAGACCGAGAGTTACTAGTGCAATGGCGTTAGCCGAATCGGTGGGACCGAGTTTTTCAATTCGGTGGGTCCGAGCTGGTTTCGGCGGAAACCTAACCCTAAATTTTCGATTCAACTCTAATCTACGGAGTGTTTTGACTGGATAGAAGCGTTTCAATCGTGTCAAGATTCATAATGAACACAATGTGCTAGGAATCGGACGGGGATAGCACTGTGATCGAGTCCATACCCTAGTTCGGCGATGAACTCGCTATGGCGGCAACGGCGGGGAAGAATTCCGTTGACGGCGACGGAGACCAGCGACAGGAGGCGGCTGGCGACGAGGAGGACGATCTGGAGACCCAGGAGGCAGAGCGAGCTATGCGCGGGCGAAGGGGTTTCGGAGAAATTTCCAAAATTTTGCCCGTGAGTATATATAGCCTGACACTGTCGGTGTGACCGAGTGGAACAACTCGATGGCACCGAGATGCATAACTATTGACAGTTACAGTAACTCGGTGTGACCGAAAAGTTCAAATCGGTTGCACCGAGATGAAAACCTAGATTGACTTAGTGATCTCGATATGACCGAAATGGAGGAATCGGTCAGACCGAAACACACAAAGAAGTTTTGGAAGTTTAAGTCTATGACGAATCGGGGACTCCGAGTGCTCCTCACACAGAGTGGTTCGAATCTGACTTGATCAAATTTTGTGATGTAGCATGAATAGAGTTTGAGACGAGAAAAGCATAGATAGCTAGAGAAGGTTCTTAGGCATTCTTGTCCATCCACTTGGCAAAAGAAAAGAAAACCAATCAATCAAAACAACAAGTGGATGTCCTCGAATGAGTAAAATATGCAATCAACATGTTCACACAATAAAATGGCAATTGAAATATGTGGCAAAGCATGCACAACCAATTCTAGCATCTATCAAACAATTGGCGATGACTAGGTCATCTATATATGAGTATATTGACTTAGGAGTCAAATGAGAACATTTGATCATAGGTCATACTCATCGTTCAAGCACAAGTGGGGTTACCACTTCTACATAAAGCATTGTTGTGTTCACACCATTAGAGTTGCTTTAGCTCAATTCTTAGAGTAAAGCTCCCCCTAGATGTGAGATCCCCCCTAAGAGGGATGAACTAACCTTGGGTTTTGTCGATGATGACTTCATGTAGATGTTGAAGATGTGGATGCTCAAATGCTGATGTAGATCATTTGGAGCTATCCATTGGAGTGAGTTGCACTTTCAATACCTACACGGGTTAGTCCCACAAGGAACAAACAAGAATATCCATAGACATAGAGTAATGCACACACAAGATGATGTCTATGAAAGCTTTTAGGTTACCTTGTCCCTTGTCTTACCAACAAGAGGGTTTGTGACTCCTTGAACTAGTGCAAGATGTGGAAGTTGATTGCACTTGTTCTTGCCAAGATGATAAGAGTGAAGTATGTTGGCGGAGTCACCCTCAAGAACTCTCTAGTTATTCTTCTTCGGGATCCACAACATCTTGATGGGAATCCTCAGAGTTGTGGTTGTACTTGATGAAGTGGAACTTGATGTAGTCTTGGGAACCCACTTGACCAAGGCCTTAGGAGCTTCTTCAAATGCATCAATTTCCTCTTGAAGCTTGTCCTTGCCTTTTTGCTTGTGGTCTTGTTGTGGAAGATCATCTTGAGCTTGTGTCCCTTTGAAATAAGTAGGATCATACTTCTCTTGTTGAGGAACAAACTTCGTCTTGGGGTATTGATCTTCTTCCCACTCAACTCCATTGGCATTGAACTTTCATTCAAAACCAACACCTTGATTCTTCCGGTGCCTTCCTTGCTTGCGTACAATTTCCTCGAATTGCTTACTTCCGGCAAGGCTCTTGCAAACACCTTTCTCTATAATTCCCTTCAATAAGCTATTTTCTTGCTCAAGTGTAACTTGGCTAAGAGAATCATTAGTGGAATCAAGAGAACTACTAGAAGCAACAATACTGGATATAGCATGATTATTGTTACTACTAGAGGAAGAATCTTTCTTGTTCTTGTTACTAGACTTGACTTGAGGCATGTAAGTGGAAAAGAGTAAACGCTTGGCAATGTAAGAAGAACTTTTCTTGCGAAGATCGTCATTGATTGCTTTTAAGAACTCATTCTCTTTTTCAAGGTTGAGCTTTTCAAAGCGTAATTTCTCATGAGTCCTTAAAAGTTCTCGATGATCTCCTAAGATAGTTTCATGAGCCAACTTAAGAGTGTTTAGTTCTTTAGTTAGAGACTCAATCTTCTCCTTATCATTGTCATTCGTTTTATCTTGATTAGCATGATTAATTGACGTTTCATCATAGTATTCATCACTAGAGTTGTCAACAAGTAAATCATCATCACCTAACAAGTCATCTTCATCACTATTGAAATCAACATACTCGGGGTGTGATACCTTTGGGCCTTTAGCCATGAAGCATGTTCCAACTCCTTCATTTGGTGAGTCAAATATGTCGTAGGAGTTGGTTGTCACAAGTGCTAGACCGGCAACACCTTCATCTTGAGTATATTCAGATTCGGAGTGATAGCTTCTCTCGGAGTGGTTGTCGGAGTCGCAGACGGATACCCATTCACCAACATGAGCTTGATGTCTTCATTTTGTGTAACTCCTTGATGACTTGTCCTTTCTTTCCGAATCCTTGCTTCTCTGTGAGGGTCTTCGTTCATAACAATCATCTCTACTCCTTCTTTCTCTAGATGGTGATTCTTCTCTTCTACTTCTTCTCTTGGGAGAATCTTCACTTCTCTTGTAGGGGGCCGTACACTCATTCGAATAGTGTCCGGGCCTTCCACAATTGTAGCAGTTTCGCTCTCGACTGGAAGATCTTTTGTCATTGTAGGACCTTGACTTGGAACTTCTCTCTTTGCTTCTACTCTTGTAGAACTTGTTGAAGTTCTTCACCATTAGGCTCAATTCTTCATTGAAGGTTTGTTTCTCACTCGATGATGTGGGGGCTTCACATGAGGCTTTGCAAGCACCACTTGATTTGTTGTGAAGTTCCTCTTTATCCTTGAGTGACATCTCATGAGCAACAATTCTTCCGATGACTTCCGTTGGCTTGAGATCTTTGTAATTTGGCATCATTTGGATCAATGTGCACACGATATCATATTTTCCATCCAAGGCTCTTAGGATTTTCTTGATGATGAATCTATCGGTCATCTCTTCACTCCCTAAGCCGGCAATCTCATTTGTGATAAGAGCAAGCCTAGAGTACATTTCAGCGACAACTTCACCATCCTTCATTTTGAACTTGTCAAGTTGACTTTGAAGCACATCCAATTAGGATTCCTTGACGGAGTCGGTACCTTCGTGCATATCAATCAAAGTATCCCAAATTTCCTTTGCATTCTCAAGACGGCTGATTTTGTTGAATTCTTCGAGGCACAATCCGTTGAAGAGAATATCACAAGCTTGAGCGTTGTATTGCAGCATCTTCAACTCTTCCGCGGTAGCTTCACAGTTTGGTTCTTTCCCATCAAAGAATTCACCTTGCAAGCCAATACACACAATAGCCCAAACGGCAGGGTTATGTCCAAGAATATGCATTTTCATCTTATGCTTCCAACTAGCAAAATTAGTACCATCAAAGTAAGGACCTCTACGGTGATAATTTCCCTTGCTAGATGTCATACTCTCCTAGGTTGTGAAACCAAGGCTATGACCACCAAAAGCTATGGAAATCAAAGCAAATGGAGACCAATGCTCTGATACCACTTGTAGGATCGAAAGTATGTCTAGAGGGGGGTGATTAGACTACTTGACCAAATAAAAATCTAGCCTTTTTCAATTTTAGTTCTTGGCAGATTTTAGCTATCTTAGCACAAGTCAAGCAATCTCCACACAATTCAAGCAAGCATGCAAAAGAGTATATGAGCAGCGGAAAGTAAAGAATGCAACTAGCAAGAATGTAAAGTGAAGGGTTTGGAGGATTCAAACGCAATTGGAGACACGGATGTCTTTGTCGTGGTTCCGATAGGTGGTGCTATCGTACATCCACGTTGATGGAGACTTCAACCCACGGAGGGTAACGGTTGCGCGAGTCCACGGAGGGCTCCACCCACGAAGGGTCCACGAAGAAGCAACCTTGTCTATTCCATCACGGTCGTCGCCCACGAAGGACTTGCCTCACTAGCGGTAGATCTTCACGAAGTAGGCGATCTCCTTGCCCTTAAAAACTCCTTGGTTCAACTCCACAATCTTGCCGGAGGCTCCCAAGTGACACCTAGCCAATCTAGGAGACACCACTCTCCAAGAAGTAACAAATGGTGTGTTGATGATGAACTCCTTGCTCTTGTGCTTCAAATGATAGTCTCCCCAACACTCAACTCTCTCTCAAAGGATTTGGATTTGGTGGAAAGAAGATTTGAGTGGAAAGCAACTTGGGGAAGGCTAGAGATTAGAATTCATATGGTAGGAATGGAATATCTTGATCTCAACACAAGTGTAGGTGGTTCTCTCTCAGAAAATGTGTATTGGAAGTGTAGGTATGTTTTGATGGCTGTCTCCATGAATGAAGAGTGGGTGCAGGGGTATATATAGCTGTCGGTGTCAAAACCGGCGGATCTCGGGTAGGGGGTCCCGAACTATGCGTCAAGGTCGGATGGTAACAGGAGACAAGGGACACTTTATTTTACCCAGGTTCGGGCCCTCTCGATGGAGGTAAAACCCTACTCCTGCTAGATTAATATTGATGATATGGGTAGTACAAGAGTAGATCTACCACGAGATCAAGGAGGCTAACCCTAGAAGCTAGCCTACGGTATGATTGTGTATGATGATGGTTGTCCTACGGACTACAACCCTCCGGTTTATATAGACACCGGATAGGGTTAGGGTTACACAGAGTCGCTTACAATGGTAGGAGATCTTGAATATCCGCACGCCTAGCTTGCCTTCCACGCCAAGAAAAGATCCTTCCGGACACGGGACGAAGTCTTCAATCTTGTATCTTCATAGTCCTGGAGTCCGGCTGAAGGTATAGTCCGGCTATCCGAACACCCCCTAGTCCAGGACTCCCTCAGTAGCCCCCGAACCAGGCTTCAATGACGACGAGTCCGGCGCGCAAATTGTCTTCGGCATTGCAAGGCGGGTTCTTTCCCAAATTCTGTGTACCTGTAGGAATGATGTCCGATTTCTGTAATGTAGCGCTCCTTGGCTTCCACGCCCAATAATAGCCGTCTTCCACGTGTCAAACGAATGCGAAAAGCCTGGGGCGTTTTTACATCCACACCCCTAGCCATATAAATGAGCCGCCTATTTAATGGGATGAGGATTTAGATCCAAACCACATTTCCTCCTCTCCGCGAGTTATCATCAGAGCTTTCCCAGCTAAAGTCCATTCCAACATGGCCAGCCGTCGCAGCTCCTCCCCTCGCCCCTCCGGTCCTAAGCCCGGGGACTGGGAGAGTTGCACCATTCCGCATAGCGAGTTGGTGTCGCTTCAGGCCCAAGGATTTCTCCCTCAGGCATACATGGTCTCGGTCCGAGCCGGTCTCGCCACCTATAATGGCGGAAAACAAGCGGAGAGCACCCCCAATCCTTCTAAAGGAGAACGGGTGTGCCTTGTTCCCTATCTAATAAGGGGACTGGGATTTCCAATTCATCCATTTCTCCGCGGGCTTCTGGATTTCTACGGCCTCCAGCTGCACAATCTCACGCCCGGCTCCGTGTTACATATTGCGGGCTTTGTTGCCCTTTGCGAGCTATTTTTAGGCGTCGAGGCTCATTTCGCGTTGTGGAAGAGGTTGTTCTGCTTGGTACCCTATTCTCAAGAGGGGTCCATATATCAAGAGGGCGGAGCCGAAGTATGGCGCATCGCCGGGACCGGATACCTATCCGGAACCCCAAAAAAGGCGTCCGAGGACTGTCCTTCCGAATGGTTTTACATAGATGACGTCCCGCTGCCGGACCCTGTCCGGGTCGGTCTCCCTGAGTTCAACAGTGCTCCATTGAAGAAACGCTTGAGCTGGCGTCCGCGGAGCTCTCAGAGAGAAAACGACAGAGACGTCCTTTACCTGATGGGCCGGATAAGACCGTTGGCTCATTCCGGACTAACCATGATTGGAGTCATGGGCGCATGCATTATGCGGGGGGGTGCAGCCGCTTCAATATAGAGGCCACCCCATGTGGGATTTCAACGGGGAGGATGACGCCACCCGTTATGGCCGTAAGGGGCCGGCTTCAGTTGCCGCTCTAGTAAAGATTTTAACATCTTTGTACAAGGGAGGAAAGGAGGACTTCCTCTGCGTCAACCCGCGGGCCGGATTCACTATGTATGAACCTCCAAGTTGGGTAAGCGAACAATTGAGCCTGCCCGTTTGTTTAAAGCTCCCATGATTAGATACGTAGTCTGACGACTTCAATGCAGGAACTGCGACAGGAAGTAAAGGATGTCAATAGCCGCCCTCCACAGCCCGAGGACACAGAACGGTCTCTCGATCCAGACTCCGAAGAGGATCCGGACATATCGGTGGAGCTTATCAACGGGGTGTTCCACCAGTTAAGCAAGGACAATACCTTGGTAGCCATTACGGCTGATTACCCCGGGTTAATCCTGGCCTCCCAGGTGACAGAAACCGGAGTGTTTATTCCCTCAAGGGAGATTTCATTCTCACATATTCCGGCGTTTCTAATGACAACCGTATTTTGCAGGGGAGATTTCCGAGGCGGGAGGCCGAACCTGCGGCGGCTAGCCAACGAGGGGCCGCAGGGCCCCGTGGGGCAAAAAGAAATGTAGTCCAGACTGAGATGCTGGCGCAAAGGTAAAACGCGCCCTCTGTTTCCCTGGCGTTATTCTGTCACGGCATATTAACGTTCGTGCTGTCTCCGGGACGAAGAAGCCTCGCCGGACTATATCCGGAGAGGTTGCCAATCACGCCTCCACCAGCCAGGCTCCAACGTCTGGCCAGGAAGCGGGGACGAGTACCAGGCGCGCACCAGACGCTCCTCCAACAGAGGATGCGGACCGGCTGTCTGCCACAAATTCGGAAGTGGAGAGTGCCATGAACCACAGGCGTCGCCGGACAGTTCTACGCGATGCTTGTTTTTCCCGAGAGGCTTTAGATGCCTTTAATTCGGGAGATGCGTACCTCCGTGCCGCTCAAGATGGTTTAGCCAGAGCCATGGAGCAGTATGTGAAGGACATACGGGTAAGAAAATTTTGGTTAAATATATATATACCAGTAGCCCCCGAGACTTGAAACAGTTAAAGTAACTGATTTAAGGATCATATATCATCCAGGTTCTTACAGAGAAGAACGCCGTGCTGTCCCAGGAGCTGGAAAAGTGCAAGGCCCAACTAGAGGCCGCACTAGCCGCAACAGGGGAACCCGAAGGGACCCCCGCAGGTAAGATACACTTCGAAAGATTAGTATTGTGCGGCTTGGGTGCAAATCTGACAATTCATGTTGCAGATGGCGCCGGACTTGATCCGGAGAAGCAACAACTCTTACGCCGGTTGAAGGCCGGTGAGAGTGTGTTGACAAAGGTAAGGCGAGAGAAGAATGATCTTCAGGATGCCTACACCAAGCTGGACGTAGAACTTAAGGACATTCGTGGCCAGCTGTCGGACTCCACGAAGGAGAATCAGCGGCTTCGACGCGGCATATTTAGTAAGTGCTTGAACGAACTTTGAAAAATGAGTTCGGCGAGGAAGTCGAATAACAAAGTATTGTCTGTAGGTATGCTCACAGGTCGTCCTGCAGAGGAGATGCCCGGTTCTACGGGTGATCTTCTTCCCGAACTCCTGCAACTGTATGATCGAATTCGGCAGGCGATGCAAGGTGTTGCCCAAGCCTTATGGCCTGCCCACTCCACGCCCGAGGGCCTTGGAGAGCTTGCGGAGAAGCTGAAGGGAGCTCGGCGGCGCTTCCGGTTGTGGAAGATATCAGCCTGCCGACAAGGCGCTAGAGAGGCCTGGGCTATGGTGAAGACCCACTTTACTAAATCGGACCCCAATCATATGGCCGAGGTCGGACCGGTGGGGCCTGACGGGAAGGAGATCCCTGTGAGTTTAGTGTATGGCCAGGTAGAATTGGCCGCAAAGTATTCCCAGCAGGACTGTAAGTTAGACAGCCTGTTAGATGGTATAGAGGAGGAATACAGTCAGTCATGATGACTATGTAATTTAAAATTGACATATGTAATGCCTTCTAGATGGATTGTAGATCGTTTGTCGTTGGCGACCTTTTCGCTTCGACCTCGGGACCTGACGGTCCGGATTGTGTCCGAATACCATAGCGGTTATATAAGAACCGAGGTATGCATGGAGACCAGGCGTAGGGGTCATTAGTGCTTTATCAGACAAGTGCCCAACTAGTTACGTTATATTACATGGTTAGTAAGAAACATCTTCCAGAGAGAATAGTTCCGTTAAGGGTTCCTTTCGCTGGGGTGGCGTGCCCTGAAGTGCACGTCCGGACTACAAATGCAGGAAAACATCTGGGGGCATATAAAAGTAAAAAAGGTTCATCTTTAGTTCACCGACCGAATATTCCCTTAAGAACGCTAGCTTTCGGCTTCACCCAGTCTGAGGTACACATCCGGCTTATCCGGCAGTAACAATCGCAGAGGTGCTCCCTTTACCGCCTAGCCGAACAATCGGGAACGTAGGGGTAAGCACAGGAGCCAGGCAACCCAGCTTGGCCAAAACTTAAGGCATATCGATGCATAAAATGGTGAAGAAAAGGTGCATGCGGAAGTCTGACGCATGCGTTGGGCGTGAAACCCATAAAAAACAAGCTTCTGTTAAAGAAGCCCCCAGGTTTAAGGAGCGCTAGTAGCGCGTCACATGATGAGCCTTTAAGGGCTAGAAAAGGAAAGAGTGGGAGAAGACAAAATAAAAATAGAAAAATATATATATAAATGGACAGAGGAAGGAGACAAACTTCAGAGTTTGGCGCTAGGCATAGAATCTTCGGAGACGTGTGGCGTTCCATGGGTTCGGCTCGAGTCGGTTGTCCGACGCATCTCGCAGGCGGTACGCTCCACCAGTGAGGACTTGGTCAATTATGAAGGGACCTTCCCATTTGGGCTTGAGTTTGTCCTTTTTCTTATCCGGCAGGCATAGAACTAGTTCGTCAACATTGTAATTTTTGGCTCGTACTTCTCTGCTTTGATCTTCGAGCCTGCTGTTGATAAAATGCGGAACGGGCTTTAGCCACGTCACGCTCCTCCTCTAAGGCGTCCAGGTTATCCTGCCGATCAAGCTCGGCTTCTCTTTCTTCGTACATGCGCACTCGAGGTGAGTCATGAATTATGTCGCAGGGCAGAACTGCCTCTGCGCCGTACACCATAAAGAATGGTGTGAATCCGGTGGTACGATTCGGCGTGGTTCGCAGCCCCCAGAGTACGGAGTCGAGCTCCTCTACCCAATGCATATTAGATTCCTTGAGGGACCGCACTAGTCTGGGTTTGATGCCGCTCAGGATGAGACCATTTGCACGTTCGACCTGACCGTTAGTTTGTGGGTGATAGACAGAAGCATAATAGAGCTTAATGCCCATGTTTTTGCACCACAGCTTTACTTCGTCAGAGGTGAAGTTTGTGCCGTTATCAGTGATAATGTTGTGGGGGACACCATAACGGTTTATGACCCCGGATATGAAGTCTATCACAGGTCCGGATTCGGCCGTCTTAACAGGCTTGGCTTCTATCCATTTGGTGAATTTATCCACCATGACCAATAAGTATTTTTTCTTGTGGGTTCCACCTTTAAGGGGTCCCACCATGTCAAGCCCCCATACCGCAAAAGGCCAAGTGATGGGGATAGTTCGGAGGGCGTTGGGAGGCATATGGCTTTGGTTTGCAAAGAGCTGGCAACCGATGCAACGTTTGACTAAGTCATGGGCGTCTGCTCGGGCCGTCGGCCAATAAAAGCATGTACGGTAAGCCTTGCTTACAAGGGATCGAGCTGCAGCGCGGTGGCCACCGAGTCCGGCATGAATTTCAGCCAACAGACTCCGCCCTTCCTCTTCGGAGATACATCTTTGAAGGAATCCTGTAGTGCTTTTCTTGTAGAGCTCTCCCTCGTGGACTTTATAGTCTTTAGATCGCCGCACTATGCAGCGTGCCTCGTTTTGGTCCTCCGGGAGTTCTTGCTTAGTAAGGTAGGCTAGGAATGGTTCTGTCCACGGGGCGATGACCGCCATTATTACGTGGGCTGAGGGTGTGATTTCAGTGGCAGGGCCTCCGATTATGTCGGATTGTTCGGCGTCGGGCTGTGCGGTTATGTTCGGATTGTGATCCGAGGGTTCCCCCTCCCATGCTACAGATGGCTTGAATAATCTCTCTAAGAAGATGTTGGGGGGACTGCATCTCGTTTTGCTCCGATACGTGCCAGGACGTCCGCTGCCTGATTATTTTCTCGGGCTATATGGTGAAACTCCAGTCCTTCAAACCGAACTGACATTTTTAGGACGGCATTGCGATAAGCTTCCATTTTGGGGTCTTTGGTGTCGAAGTCTCCATTTATTTGGGATATCGCGAGGTTTGAGTCCCCGTGTACTTCCAGGCGTTGAATGCCCATGGATACTGCCATCCGGAGACCATGTAGAAGGGCCTCATATTTGGCTGCATTGTTGGAATCCGCGTACATAATTTGGAGTACATATTAGACTGTGTCTCCTGTAGGAGACGTCAAGACGACGCCATTCCCCAGTCCGGCCAACATTTTCGAGCCATCGAAATGCATGATCCAGTTTGAGTATGTGTCGTACTCTTTAGGGAGTTCGGCCTCTGTCCATTCGGCAACGAAGTCGGCTAGGACTTGCGATTTAATGGCTCGCCGTGGTTTATAGGTTATGTCGAACGGGAGGAGCTCTATGGACCATTTTGCTATCCGGCCCGTTGCATCGCGGTTACTGATAATGTCGTTGAGTGGTACTTCCGAGGCGACTGTTATAGAACAATCTTGAAAGTAGTGTCGCAGCTTTCGGGATGCCATAAACACCGCGTATGCAATCTTTTGGTAATGTGGGTACCGCGATTTGCATGGGGTGAGGACAGTGGATAAACCGGCCTTTGAAGGGGGATTTTGTGTCCGTCCATTGCCCGCTCGACGACGAGTACTGCGCTGACAACTTGATGAGTTGCTGTGATGTACAATAGCATGGGTTCGCCGGTGTTCGGCGCGGCCAGGACTGGGTTTGTTGCTAAGATGGACTTTATTTCCTCGAGTCCGGCCGTGGCAGCGTCCGTCCACTCGAAGTGTTCGGTGCGCCGAACGAGGCGGTAAAGGGGCAATGCCTTTTCTCCCAAGCGGGAGATAAAGCGGCTTAGAGCCGCCACGCATCCGGTGAGTTTCTGTATTTGTTTGAGGTCTTTTGGGACATCCAATTGTGACAAAGCCCGGATTTTAGCTGGATTTGCTTGAATTCCTCTACCGGATACAATGAAGCCCAAGAGCTTTCCGGCTGGAATGCCGAAAACGGATTTTTCCGGATTGAGCTTAATGTCGTATTTTCGGAGGTTGTCGAATGTAAGCCTCAAGTCGTCTACTAGAGATTCGACATGTCTTGATTTAACGACCACGTCATCTACATACGCCTCCACTGTTTTGCCGATCTAGTTTGCCAGACACGTTTGAATCATGCGCTGATATGTTGCGCCGGCATTTTTTAGCCCAAAGGGCATTGTGTTGAAGCAGAATGGGTCATATGGTGTGATGAATGCCGTTGCGGCTTGGTCTGATTCTGCCATCTTGATTTGATGGTAACCGGAGTATGCGTTGAGGAAACACAGCGAATCGTGTCCTGCAGTGGCATCGATGATTTGATCTATTCGAGGGAGGGGAAAAGGATCCTTTGGGCAAGCCTTATTGAGGTCTTTAAAATCGACGCACAGGCGCCAGGATTTGTCCTTCTTTGGTACCATGACCAGATTTGCTAGCCAGTCCGGGTGTTTTATATCTCTGATGAATCCGGCCTCGAATAACTTGGCTAGCTCCTCTCCCATAGCATGTCTCTTTGGTTCGGAGAAACGCCGAAGAGCTTGTTTGCAGGTTTGAATCCTTTTTGGATATTTAAGCTATGTTCGGCCAGCCTGCGTGGGATTCCTGGCATGTCTGAGGGGTGCCAAGCAAAAATGTCCCAGTTCTCTCGTAGGAACTCTCGCAGTGCGGCGTCTACATCAGGGTTCAGTCGTGCCCCGATGGAAGCTGTTTTATTGGGGTTCGTTGGGTGGACCTAGAATTTGACTATTTCATCCGCTGGTTTGAAGGATGTGGATTTGGATCTCTTATCGAGTATCACATCGTCCCTATTGACCGTGGATCGTAGCGCAGTCAGTTCCTCGGCCGCTAAGGTTTCGGATAGTGCCTCGGGGGCCAATGCGGCTGTCTTGTTTTTGGCGCGGAGTGCTATGTCCGGATCACTAGCGAGAGTGATAATTCCGTTGGGCCCGGGCATCTAGAGCTTCATATACCCGTAATGGGGTATAGCTTGGAAAACTGTGAATGCCTCCCGTCCTAATATGGCGTGATATCCGCTTTTGAACGGGGCCACTTGGAACGTGATCTGTTCGGACCTATAATTATCCGGCGTGCCGAATACCACATCTAGTGTGATCTTTCCGGTGCAGCGCGCTTCCTGAGTGGGGATTATTCCTCTAAAGGTTGTGCTGCTTTGCTCGATGCGGTTCCAGTCTATTTCCATCTTTTGAAGGGTTTCCTCGTAAATGAAGTTCAATCCGCTGCCTCCGTCCATGAGTACCTTTGCGAGGCGACAGCCGTCCACTATGGGACTGAGGACCAATGCGGCTGGTGCTCTGGCTGTTCGGAATTTAGGTTCGTCACTCGCGTTGAAGGTGATAGCAGTATTACTCCACGGATTTATTGTCGCTACTTGATAGACTTCAGTGAGGCTGCGGAGTGTTCTTTTTTGCATGTTATGTGATGCGAAAGTCTCAAAGACTGTGAGACGGAACTGAAATTCTCGGGCTGGTTTCCTTCGACCTCTGGAATTAGGAGGTCCTCGCCAAATTTGGCTACCTGCCGGAGTATCCAACATGCCCTGAGGCTATGAGTTGGGGTGGCGTCCTCTGCACTATGAATCCTGCAGGGTCCATCTAGCCACTTTTCCAGTACCGTTCCATGCCCCCTAAAGGGTTTTGATTTTTTGGCATTTAGTCCGGGCGCCTTACTGTGGTGTGCCCTCTTGATTCGGACGGGATTGCTATTCAAGGCCGGATTATCCCAAAATTTAATTTTGGTTTTCCAGGCACTTTCCATCGCACAGTATTTTTGTACTATGGACGCTAGGTCAGCAAAGCGTGTAATATTACGACGACTTACGGCGTTGAGTATTCCCTTGTCCGTGCAGTTACTGCAAAAGATTGAAATTGCGTCTCCCTCACGGCAGTCCTTTATCCTGTTCATAAGCAGGAGGAACCTGGCCCAGTAATGATGTACTGTTTCTTCGGGCATCTGCCTGATTTGGGAAAGATCGCTTAAGATCGGGCGGGCGGGTGTCGTTGAATCTGAGACTTCGCCCGGTTTGCTGTTCGGAAGCCGAAGAACTTCCGAATTCTGAGATCCAGAATCTTGGATGTTATCCGATTTGCCTGATTTTAAGCTCAGGTCTTGGATTGTATCCTCCCCTCCGCGGATATCCGGCATGGGGGGTTCAGGAATTCGGACGTAGCTTGTCCTTAAGATAGATGAAGGGTCGCCGCATTGTGTCTCCACCACAGCAACGTGGTGGGTGACTTGGGGAGAGTTAATTTCCCTTAAATCGGGTTTAAGCCCAACCTGGTCGTAATTTGTAGCGACCCCCAGGGCGGCGATGCGATCCAAGAGCTCGTTTACGGAAGAGAGCTCCATCGGATCCAGCTGCTCGGCGAGTTCCGAGCTGACGTGAAGGTTGCTTTCGATGACCCGAGAGGTCACCGTCGGTGCAACGGCCGAACAGGCGGTCATGAGAAAACCACCTAGCCGGAGGGTTTGGCCGACAGCCAATGCTCCCTTAGTAACGGCGCCGTCTTTAAAGACGGGAAAAGGCATCCTTCCTGATCGCGACGGCACAGAGGAACTCTCAATGAAAGCACCAATGTCGGTGTCAAAACCGGCGGATCTCGGGTAGGGGGTCCCGAACTGTGCGTCAAGGTCGGATGGTAACAGGAGACAAGGGACACTTTATTTTACCCAGGTTCGGGCCCTCTCGATGGAGGTAAAACCCTACTCCTGCTAGATGAATATTGATGATATGGGTAGTACAAGAGTAGATCTACTACGAGATAAAGGAGGCTAAACCCTAGAAGCTAGCCTACGGTATGATTGTGTATGATGATGGTTGTCCTACGGACTACAACCCTCCGGTTTATATAGACAACAGGTAGGGTTAGGGTTACACAGAGTCGGTTACAATGGTAGGAGATCTTGAATATCCGCACGCCTAGCTTGCCTTCCACGCCAAGAAAAGATCCTTCCGGACACGGGACGAAGTCTTCAATCTTGTATCTTCATAGTCCTGGAGTCCGGCTGAAGGTATAGTCCGGCTATCCGAACACCCCCTAATCCAGGACTCCCTCAATAGCCTCCACACAAAATCTAACCGTTACACACAATTTGCCAAACTCGGTGGGACCGAATGGTTAAACTCGGTCGGACCGATTCAGCAAACCTAGTGACCGTTAGGATTTTCGGTGGGACTGAGATGCAACTCTGTAGGACCGATATGGTTAGGGTTAGGGCATAACATAATCTCGGTGTGACCGATTACACAAACTCGGTGAGACCGATTTTGGTAATAAGCTAACCAGAGAGTTGGTCAGGTAAACTCGATGGGACCGATTCGCTCTTTTCGGTGAGACCGAAATGTTACGAAAGGGAAACAGAGAGTTTACATTGCAACCTCGGTGGGACCGATCGCTCATCTCAGTAAGACCGAAACGTTACGAAGGGAAACAGAGAGATTACAATCCCATCTCGGTGAGACCGAGATCCCTATCGGTGAGACCGATTTGCCTAGGGTTTGTGGCAGTGGCTATGACATTTGAAACTCGGCGGCACCGGATAGAAAGAATCGGTGGGGCCGAGTTTGACTTTTGGTTTAGGTCATATGTGGATGTGGGAAGGTAGTTGAGGGTTTTGGAGCATATCACTAAGCACATGAAGCAAGAGACTCATTAAGCAACAACTCATCCCTCGATAGTATTGGCTTTTCCTATAGACTCAATGTGATCTTGGATCACTAAAATATAAAATGTAGAGTCTTGAGCTTCAAGCTTGAGCCAAACTTTTTGTCGTTAGAATTTTGAGGGATCCACTTTCCTCATCCATGCCATGCCATTCATTGAGCTTTTCCTGAAATATTAATCTTGGAATAATGTTAGCTCAATGAGCTATATGTTGTTAGGAATTACCAAAACCACCCAGGGATAGTTGCACTGTCAATTTCTCTTATTATTAAACACTCTTTAACTTACGGCTCGGTGGAGGGCTGATCCCCTTAAGGGTATAGTACGGCTGGGACATCCCCTGTCGCAGGACCCTCTAGTGAAGATTTCTTCCCCCGCTTTGAGACCGCTGTCTCCCGGTCTTCAGAGGCGGTCCTCTTCTTCCCCTGAGGAGGAATTTTTGATTCCTCCCTTCCGGACAACCTCCTCCGCAGAGGCAGTAGCTCCCTTGTTCCCCCTTCATTTTCTTCCGAAGGCGCGATCTCCAGCATCCTGGTTAACACGGGGTCTGGCGAGGTCTCAGGAAGGGGGGCCGAACACCTGATCAGCTTCGCCTTCGCTATCCACTCCTATTTCAAGAACAGCTCTGTTAAGGGCAAGGTTGTGATAAACGAACGGATGGCATGTCCGGGCACAGGACTACTTACTTGGGTATCCGGACGATTGCAGCTCAGACCTGCATCCTCGGACGAGTCCGGACACGTTACTTGTGGCCCGAAGAACAATTTATACATCTCCATGGGTGTCATGCCAAAAAGATGCTGGAGAGCTTGTGGTCCCTCCGGATTGAACTCCCACAGGCGTAGGGGGAGACGTTTGCAGGGTAGGACTCGGCGAATTAACATGACCTGCGGCACCACGACCAAACTGATGTCTCTTTCCAGAAGGTCTCGGATGCGGCTCTGCAGCAGGGGCACATCCTTTGCTGACCCCCAGTCCAGCTCCTTATTTACCCATGACAATAGTCAGGGCGGGGGACCTGAGCAAAAAGCAGGCGACGCCATCCATTTGGTGCCCCTGGGAGCTGTGATATAAAACCACTCTTGTTGCCATAGGCTGGACTCCTCTTGAAAAGAGCCCTCAGGCCACGGAGCATTAGCATCCTTGCTTATTACTGCGCCTCCGCACTCTACGTTCTCTCCTTCTATCATCTTCGGCTCCACTTTAAAGGTCTTAAGCCACAGTCCGAAGTGAGGAGTAACATGGAGGAAAGTTTCGCACACGACTATGAACGATGAGATGTGGAGGATAGACTCCAGAGCTAAGTCGTGGAAGTCCAGCCCATAATAGAACATGAGCCCCCTCACAAAGGGATCCGATGGTAAGCCCAACCCTCGGAGGAAGTGAGAAACGAACACAACGCTCTCACCGGGCTTGGGAGTGGGAATAGCCTGCCCTGGAGCAGGAAGCCTATGCGGGATTTCGCCGGTCAAGTACCTAGTCTCCCACAGCTTTGCGATGTCTTCCTCCGTGACGGAGGAAGGCATCCATCGACCTTGAAGACTGGATCCGGACATGATCGAAGGCCTGAAGCGCCTGAATCTGAAGCTTCGCGTTTTGAAGCTCGAGGTGGGAGGCGGATTCGATTGAGATCGAAAGAAAAAGTAAGGCCTCGGTCTCCTTATAAAAGGGTGGAATACCGAGAGCCCTTCACGTTCCCGTTTGGGACTTACCTTCGATCGAGGAAATATACCAACGGGCATGACTGGGTTACCCACGTCCATATTGATGAGAATCCCGTAAATAAGGGGACACGATCTCTGCTTCGACAAGACATGCCAAGGAAACCGCCTCGCAAAACGCGCTGAGGTGGGGCAGTAAGAAACGATTCGAACAAAGGCTTGGTTGTGGTGTGATATCACGCTACTGAATACGTCAGCAGATTAGATTTGTGAAAATGTTATTCTCTCTACGGTGGTATGTGGAACTTGTTTTGCAGAGCCAGACACGATCCTCGTGTTCAAAATCTTCTATGGAGTAATCGGAGGAGGAACCCGCCTTGCAATGCTGAAGACAATCTGCGCACCGGACTCGTCGTCATTGAAGCCTGGTTCAGGGGCTACTGAGGGAGTCCTGGATTAGGGGGTGTTCGGATAGCCGGACTATAAACTTTGGCCGGACTGTTGGACTATGAAGATACAAGATTGAAGACTTCGTCCCGTGTCCGGATGGGACTTTCCTTGGCGTGGAAGGCAAGCTTGGCAATACGGATATGTAGATCTTCTCGACTCTATGTAACCCTAGCCCTCTTCGATGTCTATATAAACCGGAGGGTTTTAGTCCGTAGGACAACATACAATCATACCATAGGCTACCTTCTAGGGTTTAGCCTCTCTGATCTCGTGGTAGATCTACTCTTGTACTACCCATATCATCAATATTAATCAAGCAGGAGTAGGGTTTTACCTCCATCGAGAGGGCCCAAACCTGGGTAAAAACATCGTGTCCCTTGTCTCCTGTTACCATCCGCCTAGACGCACAGTTCGGGACCCCCTACCCGAGATCCGCTGGTTTTGACACCGACACCAACGCTGACCGTGCCTCCCCAACCTTGTACAGGTATATACGACGGTCCATTTTCATCAATCGTACTGTACATACAAATTTGTTGCATTTGTTCAGACATCACGGACAGCAACTTATAAATTGCCCATTTTTTGTTGGCTTTACTACTATTGCCCCTAACATTGACTAGGACCATGATCCTAGATTAAATTGTGCAAACTTCTGGGAAGAAAATTACTCCTGCTTTCATGTTTATGATATAACCTGAAGGAGAAAGAGTTCATTATCGACCAGCAGGTTCGGTTTTTTACCTCATTTTCCATTCTCACATTATCTCAATGCATTTTCAGCTTGATTCAGTCCTCCTCCATTATCGTCATCAGTCCTCCTCGTCAATCTGTTGCGGCCGCATGGCTGGCTACAGGCATGTTGATGAGGGCATCTACTGTACACAAGGCCCGCAAATCAAATCAAGTCCAATTCACAAAAGAAACATCAAATCACACGGCCAGAAGAGGGGAAGGGAACCTGCTCTGCTCCATGGAAGAGTTGGAGGAAGAAGAGACAACATGAAGAGGAGGACTGCGCATCAGGAACGAGTTCGGAGTGGCGCCGGTAAAGCTCGGAGATCTGCACCTGCTTGAATCGCCAAGTTCAATCCTTGTGCTGCATGAAGAGAGTAGATGAGCAGCAGCGAGGGAGCTAGGAGGGGGTGACGTACCGAAGGGCGTTGGAGTGGAGGAAGGCCATTGCGACAGTGGCGGTGACGCGGGCGAGGGAGAGGCAGCGGCGACACGGGAGAGGGAGAGGCAGCGGCGACATGGGCGAGGGAGAGGCACCGACGACGCGAGCTAGGTAGAGGCACCGGTGACGCGAGCTAGGGAGAGGTGCTGACGACGCGAGCTAGGGATTCGGCTGAGCTGAGACAGAGAGTGCGTGAGTGAGCGAGAGAGTGGACGAGGTGGGAGGGTAGTTTAGGAAACAGCAAAAAAGATTGTACGTGCCAAACTTTGTACTAGAAACTCCCGGCGACAATTATTTCGGAACAGAGGGAGTATTAGCTAGTGTTGGTGGTGATTAGATAGCTACACTATGACTATGGTGATTAAATAGTGGTAATGCCTATGATGATTATTAGCTAGTGTTGTTGGTGATGATATGATGTAAGAGTTTTTATATTAATATGATGATGATGATGATGATGATAAGTTATTATATCATTGGGTGAAAGAACCGCGGATTAGTTTCAAGTGGATGGACCCTAAGTGATCAAGTCATGGATTATCGTGATAATCCATGACTTGATCACTTAGGATCCATCCACCTGAAATTAATCCGTGGTTCTTTTACCTAGTGATTTAATAACTTATTATGGTGTAAAAACAATCTCTAAATTGCTACTGTATGTAAACTTGTATAAAGGTGTATGAATAACGATATAAAATAAAAAAAATAGAATACCAAATAGTAGTAGCGCGGGCATTGAGATGCGCTACTACTAATTACCAGTAGCGCCCGTTCCTCCATGCGCTACTACTAAGTAGATATAGCAGTAGTGCGTGTAAACACACGCTACTGCTAACCTTTACCTGTAGTGGCGTAGCAGTAGCGCAGTTAACCGCGCTACTGATAGGCTAAAAACTCGCGCTGCTGCTAGGCTTTTCCCTAGTAGTGTTCATTGGTCATTATTATTGCGGCTATACGACTGTGGAGAGTCTAAATTGTACTACTACATTCTATTTTGCTGCATGACACGTGGACCCGGATGCTAGATATCCCACGTTTCGGTGAATTGAGGTAGAATGATTTTGGAGCCAAGCACGTCATAGAGCTTCTGCACTCTTTTTTATTATTATTCTATGATAAAAATAATTTTCTCCACTCTTACACCGGAGGAGCGCGAAACATGGAAGCCTAGTGAGTACATGGCCCACCTCACACTACCATATTTCGTGGACACTAAAATTGTACTCCAATACTATGAGGCTTTCAGCTTTTGTTTCATGTATCTTGCCTCCAAGGTTTCCCCGTTACAACATTCTATAAAATGCAAAGGAAACTAACATGCATGTTGATGCATCTGAATGATTCACATATCATTGTCAATATTTACTTTACAACTAAAGACAATAGTTATGAGAAGGTGTACAAATAAAGAAAAAACTATTGATGCACTCCCAATTCCTTAAACCCTAAACCCTAAACAGGCTTAATTTCCTGGCGAGGTTGAACCCGTCGAAGGAAAGAAATCTGGAAGCCATGGACCATCCGATAATTTGGTGCAGTTCCACTAAAATTGAGTTGAGCATCCCTTATAGGCAAAGATATTCAAGAAGTGTGATTAGAATAATAATAGTGGCACTAGTTGATGAGAAATAAACTCACAAATATAAGCCAGTAGAGCTACGTGCGGGGCAAAGAAGTACAAAAAGATCCACATGGAGCGACGGGGGGAGCTGGGGCAGTAAAGTGGAGCAAGCCGGCTCCAAAGGAAGTTGCACCTGAGGGGTGTCATGATGTAGTTAGGAGGGCGATGAGAGGTGGCATCTGCTCATACCGCAACAGTGAGCAAGGGGCGAAGGCTACTGCGCTGGAGCTTTGTGAAAGAGAACAGCGGGGACGCCTGATCAGGACGCGCCAACATGGGTTTTCTCCCTCGTCGACGGTGACTACATCTACGCAAAACATCCTCCCCTTCTCCCGATGGACGGGATCAGGCCAGATATGTGACCTGCGGTGTGGTCATCGTCGTTTTGTACGAGAGAGTGTGAAGAGAGCACCCCCAGCAAGTAAGCGGGGGCTCCTAGCTATATGTATATATAGTGGAGCGGTTTTCTTTTTCTCTCCATATCAACCTTTTTATATTGTGTACGTGCCATTGAATAAAAAAAAACTTTATTTAGTAGTATAAATAATGCGCTAGCGCGTCAAGGCCGTACTTGGATTCATTCACGCGTGGTTCCCAACCCTCCATCAAGTGAACAACTACCACAAGCGTCAAATTATCACATGGGCTGCCTCTAAGTACATAAATGAGCTCCACTCTATAGCCCGCCTACATCACCCTATTGTACTTGCTCATATGTGTTCTCCCTCCTCGTCTCTCTCATGGAACGGTGGGTTGGCGATTTTCCCATCAATTGCGGTCGGTTTGCTCACAGTCGCTGAGATATGCCAAGAGGAAGCCAGTGTGCAAGGATTAAGAGAAAACTAAACAATGCATGTACTCCCTCTATCCATATAAATAGGGTCTAATGCATTTTGAAGGCAAACTTTGAACACATGTTAGAGATATATTACATGCAAGTTACACAAAGTATATCGTCAAATTCGTACATGGTCATTGTATTGCTCATGAGCATGCATGTGTTGTAATTAATTCATGATAGTAAACACTCGCCATCTAGTAGTTCATTGGTTGGTTTGGTGGTTTAGATTTTTGAATTGAGTCCCATAAACCGGAAGGGAGGGAATATTGTTTTCTGGAACCATCCCCATAGACTTGATGCTTTGTTGCTAGTATCGTCCAACATGTGTGGTGTTTTTCTTGAATAAAAGGATGTAGGAGCGGATTTTCAACGAAGAATGAAATGATGGTTGCTTCGTCCGAACAACTTACTATGGGAAAGGTGGGCCATTGTAATTTGACTGCTCATTAGTCATTATTACTGCGGCGCAACGACCAGGGTGAGTCTCCCCTGCACGTACTCCACCTACGTGTGTGACCATTATTGAGTCTCACTTGTATACTTGTCTCTAATTTCTTGCATGACACGTGGACCCAGATGTTACATGTCCCATGTGTCGGCGAAAGGAAGAAGAACGAGTTTCGACAACCGAGAAGGAGCTAGGAGCCGCACGGTGGAGCGTCTGCACTCTTATTTTATTTAATTTCGTGATAAAGCAATCTTATCCATATTTACTCCGGAGCAATGTGAAACACGTCTGCCAAGTGAAGTATTCATACATCATGTATTATACATAGACCACCTCACATTATCACCATATTTCCTGGCTTCCATGCGACACCTAGCCTATTTGTGTTCTCGCTCCTCGTCTCTCTCAAGGAGCGGCGGGTTGGCCATTTTGCCATCAATTACGGTCGGTTTGCTCACACTCGCTCCCACATGTCAGTAATATGCCAAGAGGAAGCGCATTGACCAACGGGCCAAATGCCACAGGCATGCCATGGGTGGGTCCAGTTTCTCATTTTTAACTTGTATAGTGTAGTAACACTTGGTTTTGCACCTTCATAGATCGATGGAAATCCCGGCTAAGAAGGTGCTTCACTTTTTACTAGTCCCGTCAACCGTCCTGCAATAGTATAGGGCTTATCTCCAAATTGTTGTACTACTACCATTTTGTAGGTCTCAATTTTATTGCTCTCGTTCACATGTTTAGATTTCAAAGCGCATTAAATCGTTGTGTGCAAGGATTAAGAGAAAACTAAGCAATGCATGTGAACGTTCTTGGTTATTGTATTGCTCACGCATGCATGCATTGCAATTAATACGTACATGATACTAGTAAACACTCACCATCTAATAGTTCATTTATTGGTGTAGATTTTTCAACTGAGCCCCCATAAACCGAAATGGAGGGAATATTTGTTATCTGGAACCATCCCCATACATTTGATGCATGCTTTGATGCTATCGTCCAATCTTCGCGTGTGGTGGTGTTCATGAATAAAAGGAGGTACTAGTACGAGCGGATTCAAATAAGAATGAATTGATGGATGATTCATCCGAGCAACTTACAGTGGAAAGGTGGGGATTTATGATTTGACTGGTCCTTAGTCATTATTACTGGGGCGCAATAACCGGGGTGAGTCTCCAATGCGGTTGTGCACTCTAATTTGGTGCATGGCACGTGGATCCGGATGCTGGATGTCCCACACGTCGGCAAAAGGAGGTAGAATGGATTCTGGCAATGCTAGGAAGCTTTCAGCATTTGTTTACACAATATATGTATGCATAATTTTTCAGCGAGATGAAAATGTACAATGATATGAAGCTTTCAGCTTTTATTTCATGTGTCTTGCCGGCTGGAAGGTTCTCTCATTACAACATTCCATCAAATTCAAAGAAAACTAACTTCCATCCTAATGCATCTAAATGGTTCGCAGATCAGAGCCAATATTTACATCAGAACGAAAGACAAAGTTGTGAGAAGGTGTAAAAATAAAGAAAATAAATAAAAAATTATCGATGATGTATGTAGGAATGTTGTTCGTATGCATGCTTTCATTTCCTGGCGACGATGTTCATTGGTTGGCAACTACTTTCCTGCAGCTATGTGAAAATCGACAAGACATGATGGCAAAGAAAGGAGGGGTTGGATGCATGGAACATTCCGATCATTTTGCACAGTTCCACTAAAATAGAGTTGAGTGTCCCTGTTCGCAAAGATATTGAGTAAGTGTGATTACAATAATAGTGCCACCGTTGACGAAACAGTAAACACACAAATAGAAGTCGGTCACCTTTGCAATCTCTCTTAAGACTAACTGCTTGTTGGAGAAGATTGGGCTCAAAGTTGGATGAGGATAGGAACTCAAATCTCCCTTTATGCAGTCCCACTTAAATGTAGAAACGGTGCCCGTGTAATATTTTAGTAGAACTACACAAAACACTTAAGAAAAAAGTAATTTATGCAGTTCACCAAAAGGTTGCAATAGCAACGAGGTGAAATGGATATCCCTGTTTGCACAAAGAGGTACAAAGAAAACAATTACTGGCCAATAACAGGTGATGGCACATATGCCCACAAAAAAAGCATCATCCTTATCTTAATAGAAAGATAGCAACACAGTGGCTTCTCTAAAATGGTGTGAGGAAGAGATCACAAAATGGAAAGGGCGCCGACCGAGCTACGTTTTAGGCAAAGAAGCAGAGAACGATCCACATGCAGGATTTCTACATGCGGCGATGTGGGAAGATGGGTAGCGGAGCGAGGCCGATTCCAGAGGAAGATGTACCCGAGGGTCGTCGAGATGTGGCTAGGAGGGCGATGGAGGGCGGTTGTGACACCCCGGCTCAAAGCAACTGGTTTACCTTGTGCTGCCAGCCTAGAGATCATGTATTTTGGCAACACACAACAACTTAAAACATAAACAACCACTTTATTAATATAATACTGGTACATGGGTTCGATGATTACATAAAGGAGCGAGGGCAAGCGACACATCCGGTGTGGCTACAATAAGTACATTATTTATGGAACATCTCCAGCGCCTCGATACTAGTTGATAAAACTACGCGACAGCGGAACAATGGGGCAGTGGAACTCCATTCCAAAGGGACACTGCTAGGACATGTCCTAGTTCGCGAAGTACGGGTCAACATCAACTCCATGCATGACTTCTCCTGCATCTGGCATGATAAGCCAAGTGAGTACATTGAATGTACTTGCAAGCTCGCAGCAATCAAGACAAACAATAGCATGACATTTACAGGTTAATCATGGGTGATAAACATAATACTAGTATGATAACTATGAAAGTGAAGGCGGCATTTAAGGTCTCACGGACCAACTTACTCATGCCGATGGTTATCGCATAACCACCAAGGGTCGATCTTGTGATCACTGCATAACCACATGGAGACCGATCTATATTCGTGATCATCGCATGACCACATAAAGATCAACCAACTTCTAATCACATGACTTGAGGGTTCTTTAGGATATTTTACTAGGATTTACTGTTGACCCATATGCTCCTTGTGAGTTGCATTGAGATTTTTCCTGAAGAGGAAGGGTGAAGCAATATAGTAGCGGATAATATTTCCCTCAGTGAAAACCAAGGTTACTGAACCAATAAGAACCACACAAACACCTAGTGAACAACACCTACACACCAGAGCAAATACTTGCGCCTAACGCGGGCAAGAGGGTTGTCAATCCCTTTAAACTCGTTTATAAGAATTAAATCTGATAATGGTAGATACATAAATTGCAAATTAGGGAGGTGGGAGTGATCTTTGGAAGGATTACTCCTTAATTAGTGATTTTGTAAACTTTTTAACATCAATTGTCGGCCTAACAAACAGAGCGACTGAATGAACTTGGCCAACCTAGTAATGGAAAAAAAAGAACCCATGGTCTCGACCTATTTTCCTTTCATTCCCCACACAATCTTTTTCTGTTTTGTTTTTCTTTTCCGTGGCATTCATCTGGTTTTCTTCTTCTTCTTTTTTGTTTTCTTGTTTTCCTTTTTTTACCCTTTAAATCCATGGATACTTTTTCAAACTTCAGAAATACTTTTAGAATTTCAAAATATTTTGAACATTCTTTAATATGTCTAAATTATCTAAGTTGGTTATCTTAAAAATAAAATATGCTTCCTCGTTCCTAAATATAAGTCTTTTTAGAGATTTCTATATGGACTACATATAGAGCAAAATGAGTAAATCTACATTCTAAATTACGTAGTACATATTGAAAAAGCTGAAAAAACTTATATTTAGGAATGAAGGGAGAATAAGTTTATTTTTTTTTGTGAGTTTCCTATAAATTCCATAGTATTTTAGAATTCCAGAACATTTTCTAAAACAGCGTACATTTTTCATAGTCGTGAACATTTTTTTAAAATCCAAAACATTTTTAAATACACAGATATTTTTATTCATAAATAGTTTTTAAATTCCAAAGCATTTTCATCATTCCTAGACATTTTTTAACATATACAAACATTTAAGATAATCTTTATTTTGTTTAAAAACATACACAAGTAGTATTTCTTAAAATTCATGTTTTTTAAGAAATTCGCGTACACACAGTGTCGCTATTCCTAAAAAATAATGTACATTTTCACCTAATGTCTCACTATTCCTTAGAAAACATGTCTCATAATTCTTGTGATACAAAAGTCTAGTATTTTATTTGAGAAAAGACAGTAAATGGGCATCTTATATGATAACCAGCAAGGAAAAATCAATCTCATTGTTCACTAATTAGGAACGGTCAACAGTTCCATTTTAAAAGCATGCGGTATTTGATCATGTTCATCTCTAGTTTTACAGCACCATTTTAAAAGCATGCGGTATTTGATCATGTTCATCTCTAGTTTTACAGCACCTGCGTGGTACCCAGAGATTTGTTAGAGTTCATGTATGACCCTCATCTAGGTCCTAATTTAAGGAATATGTGTTTTCAACAGTGAGTACCTTCTGATGATTTATTAAGTACCTCGAGGAATAGGTATTCGGTACTCGTGCTACATTGGTAAGGCCTGCTAAATGTTCAAATTTTGAACTCAATGCAAAAAGGCAAATAAATCTGAGAACATTGCATATTTTAGAGAAGAGGAAGGGGTCACGCACGAAAAATAAACCAGTCTACATGGTACTGCTGACTAAATTATCTTGTATTGTGTACCAGGTGAAGTACTGTTGAAGTATAACTATCTTGCCAATAGCATTTTCTACTGTATTTAAACATCAAACTGTAGAAGAGAAAACTCAGCGTTCAGTACAACACAGAGCAAGGACTCTAACTTCATTGTTTCAGCTTCCTTACAAATTTGATCCACATTTGTGCAAATTGACCAAACCAAAGTTTGTGACACCTCTGAAGAGTGCATAGGCAAATGATGAAGAAAAAAGCATTGCAAGGCAGAGAACAAAAATCTTCAGTGGCAATATTTGATCCAAATGAACATCCCAGCAGCCAAAGAGTAGAAACACAATAGGTTAATTAAACAACACAAAAAACAAACATAATCCCAACCTCTTGGCATTAGCACAAACAACTAATGCGCAGAGCCGCCATGCATGAACGAACAAACAACAGGACATTAAGGCCGCGTTCGGATTCCCTCGGCTCCGCGCCGGAGCGGAGCGGCAATCCAGCTGATTAAAGCTATAATTTGCAGAGCTGCTTAAAGCCGGCTCCGCGCGCTTCGCTCCGCGGATGACTACCGAACACGGCCTAAAACAAACACATGTGGGGCCACAAATTGCAAAGAAAATATCATCTATCAGGCAACTGACTTCGAGTTTTAAACTTAACATTCGGAAAGAAGCAAGGTCTCTGGAGCACTCAAAAATACAAGCAGTGGTTCTCTTTGTAGCCAGGATCATGCAGGCACAACAAGCTCTGCAAAACGTCTCAGGCTTCATTCAGCAGCAGAGCATGATAAACATAACAAGAGGATTCAGTCCTTCATCTCATCAAGAAAACGAGCCATTACAGACATATATAGTGAAGGTAGCAACAGAATGAACATCTCAGCAGCCAAAGAGTAGAAACACAATAGGTTAATTAAACAACACAAAAAACAAACATAATCCCAACCTCTTGGCATTAGCACAAACAACTAATGCGCAGAGCCGCCATGCATGAACGAACAAACAACAGGACATTAAAACAAACACATGTGGGGCCACAAATTGCAAAGAAAATATCATCTATCAGGCAACTGACTTCGAGTTTTAAACTTAACATTCGGAAAGAAGCAAGGTCTCTGGAGCACTCAAAAATACAAGCAGTGGTTCTCTTTGTAGCCAGGATCATGCAGGCACAACAAGCTCTGCAAAGCGTCTCAGGCTTCATTCAGCAGCAGAGCATGATAAACATAACAAGAGGATTCAGTCCTTCATCTCATCAAGAAAACGAGCCATTACAGACATATATAGTGAAGGTAGCAACAGACCACAGCCTACGACCATTACAAGTTCAACCATGCTTCCAACTGTGCCATATTTAAACCATCACACCCCGACTCTAATAGATATAAAAAGCACAGAAGGCTATCAGCGAATTAACTACTTATAAAATAGATAAATGCAGGGACACGTTAAAGACAAGATATAGATGCCTGGAGCTGAAGGTAATTAACCACAACAATCGAAGCAAGAGCTACACTGTTGAAAGCGCCACGAGTTGAGCTGCTCTTCTTTTTTTCCTGCAAGCAGTAGCAAATATGGCATTGTTAGACTAGTCACCAAGAAGTATCAAAGACATCTTCTAATTTTCTCAAAAAGAAGAACCCCCTCTAACAATGTAGCCGAGCACAAATTATGGTTGATCAAGCAAACACTAGTCATCAATCTAGCAGAATGTGCGCAAATAACATCAGGTAGGAGGAGTAGCAGTAGTAGATTCAGACTCAAATTACCATCTATATCAGACGATTCCTCTTTTCCTTGTGCAGAAGACCATCAGACAATCCAGTGTGGCTCGCACAGAACTTGGCAGCAAGCAGGGTAGGTATGTCAGGATGGAAATCTTTGGAAGGCTCGACTCTCCACGGCACTGGCGCTGGTAAGCCATCTTTGATCGGACGATGGCTGCAGGACAGGAGAGACTTTGTGCGCATGTCGATGCTGATCACACACTCAATCTCCCTGCATAGCCGAGCCCTCATCTCCCAATCAAGGTAGTAATCTCCCAGCAAGAGGTAGAGGACACCATTCTCGTCGGCCTTGAGGACTGGGCACTGCGGCATGGCCTGCGGCAGCCTCTCACGCTTGTAGGCCTCCGACTGCCAGAGCAGCGGCAAGGGCAGCTCCATGTCTTCATCTCTCATCCATGAGTGAAGGTCTGGCGACAGAGTCCAGCTCCGCAGCACAACGTCGGCAGGGGGCGTGTTGTCATGGGGGTTGTCGCCACTGATGGTGACAATGGAGATGAGCTTTATGGAGTCCCCGACAGGGCCCATGGTCCGACGATCCTTGGGGTAACTGCGGGAGAAGTCACGGCCTTGGCACTCCTCGGGAAGATGAATGAAGTCCAGCTCCACATGGTCAAGGTCTTCGCTGGTAGTGGTACCGGTGGATGGCATGTCACAGACAATGGCGCCATGCATGAGATCGGCCCAGAAAACCTTCCCTTTGAAAGTGAAGGCCGTGTCTACATTGTACGCCGGCTGGCGCGGCACCTGGGTATGCGGGCTGAAGCGCGCCTCCTGCTTCGTCCACTTCTTGCCAGCGGCATGCCTCGACCACCGGAAGATGATGCCCGACGACCCCTGCAACACTCTGTCGCGTGTCGCGAAACGGAACCCCAGATTGAACAGATCGTAGGAACCGTCGTCGCGTGGCAGGACGGCAGGTTGCCTCAGGAAGAAGAAGGGCACAGAATCAACTCTCGACGCGAAGTCGTAGCCCTCGAAGGAATCCATGGTGGCGGGGAGCAGCGAGAGCGAGTTCTTGGCTGCGTCGTAGACGAGCCCGTACCACCTGTCGCAGAACCCCAGAGTCATGACGAGGTAGTTCTCCACGACGGAGTCGAGGACGCACCCGATGCCTCGCTCCTGCGTCTCGATCTTGGCGCGCACGGACAAGGTGGAGAGCTCCGGCGGCTCGACGAGGTGCGCGTCGAGCGAGAACTGGTCCAGTATCCAGGACCCTTTCTCGATGTCCCCCCAATCTTTGCTCGCCTTGGCCATGATCTTGTCTTCCTGCTCCTTCTCCTCGGCGTCGAAGACCGGGACGTGCTTCCTCAGCACGACCCAGGAAAGCCTCCTCGGAGAAGACATGGCGGAAGGTGGCCGGAGATGTGGCTAGGGATTGGCGTGGATTGAGAGAGGATGCGGCGGCCTCCCGAGTCCCGATCCCCAAATCGAAAACCCTAGCTTAGGCTGTAGGCTTTAGGCCGTTTGCTGATGCCTGGACGGTGGAGATGCGGCCATACCAAACAACTGGAAGGAAATCTGTTGGGCTACATTTTGTTGTTGGATTGGTGGGCCGTGTAAACGCATCCGGGGTTGCCGCAACATTTTTTTGTTGGATTGGTGGGCCGTATAAAAGAATAATGACAACTCCTATGGCTCCTGCCGGTTGTCATACTCATCGACATGCAAGTCGTGATTCCTATTACATGAACATGATCTCATACATCACATATATATCATTCATCATTCATCACAACCTTGGCCATATCATATCACAAAGCACTTGCTGCAAAAATAAGTTAGACGTCCTTTAATTGTTGTTGCAAGTTTTACGTGGCTGCATTAGGGTTCTAGCAAGAACGTTTTCTTACCTACGTGAAAGCCACAACGTGATTTGTCAACTTCTATTTACCCTTCATAAGGACCCTTTTCATCGAATCCGCTCCAACTAAAGTGGGAGAGACAGACACCCGCCAGCCACCTTATGCAACTAGTGCATGTCAGTCGGTGGAACCGGTCTCACGTAAGCGTACGTGTAAGGTTGGTCCGGGCCGCTTCATCCCACAATACCGCTGAAGCAAGATAAGACTAGTAGCGGCAAGAAAAATTGACAACATCTACGCCCACAACAATTGTGTTCTACTCGTGCAATAGAGAACTACGCATAGACCTAGCTCATGATGCCACTGTTGGGGAACGTTGCAGAAAATTAAAATTTTTCCTACGGTTTCACCAAGATCCATCTATGAGTTCATCTAAGCAACGAGTCATGGGAGAGAGATTGCATCTACATACCACTTTGTAGATCGCGCACGGAAGCGTTAGGGGAACGGTGATGACGTAGTCGTACTCGCCGTGATTCGGATCACCGATGACCAAGTGCCGAACGGACAGCACCTCCGCGTTCAACACACGTACGGGACGATCGACGTCTCCTCCGTCTTGATCCAGCAAGGAGGAAGGAGAGGTTGAGGAAGATTGCTCCAACGGCAGCACGACGGCGTGGTGTAGTTGGTGCAGCAGTACTCCGACAGGGCTTCGCCAAGCACGTACGGAGGAGGAGAGGTGTTGGGGAGGGGAGGGGCTGTGCCTTTTGTTGTGTCCAGCAGCCCTCCCCTCACCCCTCTATTTATAGGGGAAGGGGCAAGGGGGGCCTGCCCCTCTAGATGGGATCTAGAGGGGGGCGGCGGCCAAGGGGGGAGGGGGCTTGCCCCCCAAGCAAGGGGGGCGCCCCCTTTAGGGTTCCCCCCAACCCTAAGGCGCATGGGCCCTTGGGGGGGAGGCGCACCAGCCCACTTTGGGTTGGTTCCCTTCCCCATACAGCCCATAAGCCCTTCCGGGAGAGGTGGCCCCTCCCAGTGGACCCCCGGAACCCCTCCGGTGGCCCCGGTACAATACCGATATGCCCCCGAACCATTCCGATGTCCGTATGACAACTTCCCATATATAAATCTTTACCTCCGGACCATTCCGAAACTCCTCGTGACGTCCGGGATCTCATCCGGGACTCCGAACAACATTCGGTAATCACTTACAAGTCTTCCTAATAACCCTAGCGTCACCGAACCTTAAGTGTGTAGACCCTACGGGTTCGGGAGACATGCAGACATGACTGAGACGGCTCTCGGGCAATAACCAACAGCGGGATCTGGATACCCATGTTGGCTCCCACATGCTCCTCGATGATGTCATCGGATGAACCACGATGTCGAGGGTTCAAGCAACCCCGTATACTATTCCCTTTGTCAATCGGTACGTTACTTGCCCGAGACTCGATCGTCGGTATCCCAATACCTCGTTTAGTCTCGTTACCGGCAAGTCACTTTACTCGTACCGTAATGCATGATCCCATGACCAAACACTTGGTCACATTGAGCTCATTATGATGATGCATTACCGAGTGGGCCCGGTGATACCTCTCCGTCATACGGAGTGACAAATCCCAGTCTTGATCCGTGTCAATCCAACAGATACTTTCGGAGATACATGTAGTGCACCTTTATAGTCACCCAGTTACGTTGTGACGTTTGGTACACCCAACGCACTCCTACGGTATCCGGGAGTTACACGATCTCATGGTCTAAGGAAAAGATACTCGACATTGGAAAGCTCTAGCAAAACGAACTACATGATCTTGAGCTATGCTTAGGATTGGGTCTTGTCCATCACATCATTCTCCTAATGATGCGATCTCGTTATCAACGACATCCAATGTCCATAGCCAGGAAATCATGACTATCTGTTGATCAACGAGCTAGTCTACTAGAGGCATACTAGGGACATGTTTGTGTCTAAGTATTCACACATGTATTACGATTTCCAGATAACACAATTATAGCATGAATAAAAGACAATTACCATGAACAAGGAAATATAATAATGCTTTTATTATTGCCTCTAGGGCATATTTCCAACAGTGTGATCCTTGGATCACCACCTAGTCTTCGACGTAGCTCCTGTGGAGTCCGAGAACCTAGGGTCTCTCTTGCCTGGAAATCTGATTTGGGCCAGTGCAAAATGGATAATGGTGTGTTGGGTTCAGGATCGATAACAAGATGGTGTTGATGCCATGATGCGGGACCTAGGACTACGAGACGAGGACCTGGATGGTGTGATCTATGAGCAAGAGGAGATGCCGCTGGTCGATTCTTTTCATTCGACCGCAATAGCAAGAGTTCATGCTGGAAAGACATTCAATCAATTTTGGTTCTTCAAATACATACGAGCAGCTTGGTATCTTGAGCAAGATGTTAAAATCCGTCCGCATGAGGATAAACTTTACACTCTCCACTTTTCATGCCTAGGGGATTGGAAAAGAGTCATGGAGTATGGTCCATGGAATTTTAGAGGGGGCGTAGTGATCATTGCCCCTTAATCCCTTATGATGGCTTCTCCAAACTGTCAAAGATTGATCTAGACACTTCAGAAATTTGAATCCAAATCCATGACATGCCAGATGGGTATGCCCCATTGCTGAAGTCCCTTACAAGAAAGGTGGGGTGAGTTCGTGTATGCAGAGCCGCGTCTAATGACTTCGAGGGGAAATTTTCAGGGCAAAGGTAGATCAGTGTGAGAGAGCTTCTTAAGAATGTCAAAGCTATAATACATGACAACAAAAGGCAGATTTTCCATGCCAAGTATGGAAAGACTCTCAGATTGGTGTGCCGTGTGCGGCCACCTAGGATGTTACTCCTATAAAGGATGCTGGAGTACACACTGTCTGTTGCGCATTTTCACATAATTCACGTACACACCGTTTCACCACTCCATAAAAACAGTGTGCGTTTTCACATAATGCCTCACTATTCCTCAAAAAAACAGGTCTCATAATTCTTGTGATACAAAAGTCTTAGTATAATTTTATTTTAAAATACTGTACACATAGAGCAACAAAAAGATGTCTACATATTCTGATCAAGCCACTCTCGTACACATACACCAACTTAATTTGCATCTTCACATAATGTCTCGCTATGGTGCAAATGCCTTACTATTATTTCATTTTATTTTATTCGAGAAAATACAGTCAACGGGCATCTTATAACTCATAACCAGCAAGGAAAAATCAATCTCACCATTCATTAGGCGCGGTCAACATTTCCATTTTAAAAGCATGTAGTATTTGGTCACTTTCATCTCTAATCATAGAGCACCTGCATGGTACCAAGAGATATGTTTTAGAACTCATGTCTGAACCTCGTCGAGGTGCTAATTTAGTTAGGAGTATGTGTTTTTAACAGTGAGCACCTTCTCCCCTAAAAAAAAACAGTGAGTACATTCTGATGGTTTATGAAGTACCTCGAGGAAGCGGTACTCATGTTACTTTGCTCAATGCCTGCTAAATGTTCAAGTTTTGAACTCGATGCATAAAGGCAATTAAATCCCAGAACATTGCATGTTTCAGAGATGAGAAAGGGGGCACACACACAAAATAAACCAGTCTACATAGTACTGCTGACTAAGTTATCCGGATGATCTAAGAAATACTGTATTGGGTACCAGGTGCTTAAGTTCCCACACCAGGTGAAGCATAGCCATCTTGCCAATCAGATTTTGTACTGCATTTAAACATCAAACTGTACAAAAACCTCATCGTTCAGTACAACGCAATGCAGAGCAAGTATTATAACTTACTGTTTCAGCTTCCCTACAACTTTGATCCACATTTGTGCAAATTGACCAAAACATAAGACATGAAACCTCTGAAGAGTGCATCATCTAAGGATGAAGAAAAGAGCACTGAAAGCCAAAGAACAAAAATCTTCAGCGGCTACATTTGATCCAAACGCACATCTCTGCAGCTAAAGAGCAGAAGCACAAGAATGCACTGATTTCGAGATTTAAACTGAACATTCGAAAAGAAAAAGAGAAAAGAAGCAATGGTCTCTAGAGCTGTCTAAAAATACAAGCACACTAGCTACTCTTTGTTCCCAGCGTCATGTAGGCACAGCGAGCTCTGTAAAATGTCTCAGGCTTCATTCAGCAGCAGAACATGATAAACAAAACAAGAGGATTCAGTCGCCTTCATCTCGTCCAGAAAAACGTCGAAGCCATTACGACATATATAGTGAAGGTAGCAACAGACCACAGCCTACGACCATTACAAGTTCAACTAAGTTTCAACTCTGCCATATTTAAACCACCACACTCCGACTCTACTACATATACGTAGAAAGCACAGAAGGTAAATAACCACAACAATTGAAGCAAGAGCTACACCGATGAAAGCACGGCGACTTGAGCTGCTCTTCCTTCTTTCCCTGCAAGCAGTAGCAAATGTAGCATTGTTAGACTAGCTAGTCGCCAAGAAGTATCAAGGACATCCTCTAATTTTTTCAGAAAGAAGAACACCCTTTAACAATGCAGTCAAGCACAAATTATGGTTGATCACGCTAGTCATCAATCTAGCAGAATGTGCGCAAATAACATCAGGTAGGAGGAGTAGCAGTAGTAGATTCAGACTCAAATTACCATCTACAGTATATCAGACGATTCTTCTTTTCCTTGTGCAGAGGACCATCAGACCATCCAGTGTGGTTCGCGCAGAACTTGGCAGCACACAGGGTAGGTATGTCAGGATGGAAATCTTTGGAAGGCTGGACTTCTTCCCACGGCGCTGGCGCCGGCAAGCCATCTTTGATCGGACGATGGCTGCAGGACAGGAGAGACTTTGTGCGCATGTCGATGCTGATCACACACTCAATCTCCCTGCATAGCCGAGCCCTCATCTCCCAATCGAGGTAGTAATCTCCCAGCAAGAGGTAGAGGACACCATTCTCGTCGGCCTTGAGGACTGGGCACTGCGGCATGGCCTGCGGCAGCCTCTCGCGCTTGTAGACCTCCGACTGCCAGAGCAGGGGCAAGGGCAGCTCCATGTCTTGGTCTCTCGTCCATGAGCGGAGATCTGGCGACAGGGTCCAGCTCCGCAGCACGACGTCGGCAGGGGGCGTGTTGTCACGGGGGTTGTCGCCACTGATGGTGACAATGGAGATGAGCTTTATGGAGTCCCCGACAGGGCCCATGGTCCGACGATCCTTGGGGTAGCTGCGGGAGAAGTCACGGCCTTGGCACTCCTGGGGAAGATGGATGAAGTCCAGCTCCACATGGTCGACGTCTTCGCTGGTAGTGGTACCGGTGGATGGCATGTCACAGACAATGGCGCCAAGCATGAGATCGGCCCAGAAAACCTTCCCTTTGAAAGTGAAGGCCGTGTCTACATTGTACGCCGGCTGGCGCGGCACCTGGGTATGCGGGCTGAAGCGCGCCTCCTGCTTCGTCCACTTCTTGCCAGCGGCATGCCTCGACCACCGGAAGATGATGCCCGACGACCCCTGCAACACTCTGTCGCGTGTCGCGAAACGGAACCCCAGATTGAACAGATCGCAGGAACCGTCGTCGCGTGGCAGGACGGCAGGTGGCCTCAGGAAGTAGAAGGGCGCAGAACTAACTCTCGACGCGAAGTCGTAGCCCTCGAAGAAATCCATGGTGGCGGGGAGCAGCGAGAGCGAGTTCTTGGCTGCGTCGTAGACGAGCCCGTACCACCTGTCGCAGAACACCAGAGTCATGACGAGGTAGTTCTCCATGACGGAGTCGAGGACGCACCCGAAGCCGCGCTCCTGCGTCTCGATCTTGGCGCGCACGGACAAGGTGGAGAGCTCCGGCGGCTCCACGAGGTGCGCATCGAGCGAGAACTGGTCCAGTATCCAGGACCCATCCTCGATGTTCCCCCAATCTTTGCTCGCCTTGGCCATGATCTTGTCTTCCTGCTCCTTCTCCTCGGCGTCGAAGACCGGGACGTGCTTCCTCAGCACGACCCAGGAAAACCTCCTCGGTGAAGACATGGCGGAAGGTGGCCGGAGATGTGGCTAGGGATTGGCGTGGATTGAGAGAGGATGCGGCGGCCTCTGGAGTCCCGATCCACAAATCGAAAACCCTAGCTTAGGCTGTAGGCTTTAGGCCGTTTGCTGATGCCTGGACGGTGGAGATGCGGCCATACCAAACAACTGGAAGGAAATCTGTTGGGCTACATTTTGTTGTTGGATTGGTGGGCCGTGTAAACGCATCCGGGTTGCCGCAAAGCGGGAGGGAATGAAACGTCCTTAAAAAAAAGAGAACATTTTGAGCAATAACTTGCTAATTTATTAATTATATATATATATATATAATGTGTCACTCCGGTTTATTTTTTGATATTAATTGATCCTTCTAACCTAACATTAAATATAGAATAAGCCCAGCTAATTCCTGTATTTCAAGAAAGTGCAGATGGACTGGGATTTCTTATAAAATATTAAATGAGCCGCATTGACGTGAAATTATTTGTTCACCCAGCCCAGCAAATGGACTGTAAATTCTAGAAAACATGGGTTAAATATATGCCACATTTTTGCAGGCTGACATGTGGGCCAATAGGACGAAGCCTACGCATGGCATTGTCAACTTAGTCAACAAATGATTCTGACATCCACAACCATTGGATTTATATCCAACGGCCGGCATGCACCTTCAGTCTCTCGTCTTCTTCCTCCAGCGTCGCCGTGACCGTCTGCTTCAGCCTCCGACGGCTAGTGTCTCTGGTTAGCATGCATCGTTGCGAAGGCTTTGCTGACGATGAAGGGGCCCTCCCAAGGGGAAGCCAGTTTGTGCTGGCCGGCTTGCTGCTGGACGAGCCGAAGTACGAGGTCGCCCTCGCAGAATGTGAGGGGCTTGATCTTCTTGCTGTGATAGTGTTGTAGGATTTGCTGATACATGGGCGATTTGCTGAGGCCCAACAGGTGCGCCTCCTCGAGTAGGTCGATGTCATCTTCGCGGGCTTTCTTGACTTCTGCCTTCGTGTACATGGTGACTCGCAGCGAGTCAAGCTCGATGTCAGTTGGGATGATTGCTTCCGCTCCGAAGACGAGGAAGAACGGGGGGAACCCGGTCGACCGATTCGGCGTTGTCCGGAGACTCCAGAGGACGGCCGGTAGCTCATCGAGCCAGCTGCCTAGTGAGCGAACGAGGGGCTCGATGAGTCGCGGCTTGATGCTGCCAGGATCAGGCCGTTTGCCCGCTCGACCTGGCCATTGGATTGGGGATGTGCGACGGAAGCCAGGTCGAGCCAGATGCTGGATACAGAGCAGTATTGCGCCAGCACGCCCTTGGCGAAGTTGGTGCTATTGTCCGTGATGATGCCGTCTGGGACGCCGTAGCGAACCACGATGTCTTTGATGAACCGGACGGCCGTCAGCCCATTGAGTTTCTTGATCGGCCGCACCTCGATCACTCACCAGCAAGTGTGTCATGCCGCCTCGGGCAGTTTTCAAGGGCCCCACCATGTCGAGCCCCCAGACGGCAAAGGGCCAGGTGATCGGGATGGTTTGGAGGGCCGAAGGCAGCTGGTGGATCTGCTTGCTGAAGTGTTGGCAACCTTCGCACTTGAGGATGAGCGACTCGGCATCTTTGAGGGCTGAGGGGCAGTGAAGCATGGCGGAAAGCTTTGGCCACCAGGGGATGTGAGGCAGTGTGGTGCCCACACTCGCCCTGGTAGATGCCGAGGAGGATCTTGCTACCCTTGTCTTGCTCGACGCAGCGCTGGAACACGCATGTCGCACTGCGCTTGACGAGCTTGTTGTTGATGATGATGTAGGCGGACGCCCGGCGCTGCACCTGCCGGGCCTCGGTCTCGTCCATGGGGAGCGCTCCGCTCTCCTGGAAAGCAAGGATCGGCTGGGCCCAGGACCGAGCTGTTACCACAATGAAGACGGTCACTTGGATGGGATCAGGGGCGACAGCCCCTGGGTCGGAGTCAGAATCCCTCGAGTTGGGGCTGACAGCCCCCGAGCCGGAGCCGACAGCCCCTCGAGCCAGAGCCGGTGATACGTCTCCAACGTATCTATAATTTTTGATTGTTCCATGCTATTATATTATCTGTTTTGGATGTTTAATGGGCTTTATTATACACTTTTATATTATTTTTGGGACTAACCTACTAACCGAAGGCCCAATGCAAATTGCTGTTTTTTGCCTATTTCAGTGTTTCACAGAAAAGGAATATCAAACGGAATGAAACCTTCGGGAGAGTTATTTTTGGAATAAACGCAATCCAGGAGACTTGGAGTGGATGTCAAGAAAGAAACGAGGAGGCCACGAGGCAGGAGGGTGCGCCCAGGGTGGTAGGCGCGCCCCCACCCTCGTGGGCCCCTCATGGCTCCCCTGACCGACTTCTTTCGCCTATATATACTCATATACCCCGAAAACATTCAAGAGCACCACGAAACCCTATTTCCACTGCCGCAACCTTCTGTACCCGTGAGATCCCATCTTGGGGCCTTTTTCCGGCGCTTTGCCGGAGGGGGAATCGATCACGGAGGGCTTCTACATCAACACCATAGCCTCTCCGATGATGTGTGAGTAGTTTACCACAGACCTTCGGGTCCATAGTTATTATCTAGATGGCTTCTTCTCTCTCTTTGGATCTCAATACAAAGTTCTCCTCGATTTTCTTGGAGATCTATTCGATGTAATTCTTTTTGCGGTGTGTTTGTCGAGATTCGATGAATTGTGGGTTTATGATCAAGATTATCTATGAACAATATTTGAATCTCCTCTGAATTCTTTAATGTATGATTTGTTATCTTTGAAAGTCTCTTCGAATTATCAGTTTGGTTTGGCGTACTAGATTGATCTTTCTTGCAATGGGAGAAGTGCTTAGCTTTGGGTTCAATCTTGCATTGCTCGATCCCAGTGATAGAAAGGGAAATGACATGTATTGTATTGTTGCCATCGAGGATAAAAAGATGGGGTTTATATCATATTGCTTGAGTTTATCCCTCTACATCATGTCATCTTGCCTAATGCGTTACTCTGTTCATATGAACTTAATACTCTAGATGCATGCTGGATAGCGGTCGATGTGTGGAGTAATAGTAGTAGATGCAAAATTGTTTCGGTCTACTTGTCGCGGACGTGATGTCTATATGCATGATCATGCCTAGATATTCTCATAACTATGCACTTTTCTATCAATTGCTCGACAGTAATTTGTTCACCCACCGTAATATTTATGCTATCTTGAGAGAAGCCACTAGTGAAACCTATGGCCCCCGGGTCTATTTTCCATCATATTAATCTCCCGTCAACTAGCTATTTCTGTCGCCCTTCTTTTATTTTGCAATCTTTACTTTCAATCTATACAACAAAAATACCAAAATATTTATCTTATTATCTCTTTCAGATCTCACTTTTGCAAGTGGCCGTGAAGGGATTGATGTCGGTGTTAAAACCGGCGGATCTCGGGTAGGGGGTCCCGAACTGTGCGTCAAGGTCGGATGGTAACAAGAGACAAGGGACACTTTGTTTTACCCAGGTTCGGGCCCTCTCGATGGAGGTAAAACCCTACTCCTGCTAGATTAATATTGATGATATGGGTAGTACAAGAGTTGATCTACCACGAGATCGTAGAGGCTAAACCCTAGAAGCTAGCCTATGGTTATGATGATGAATAATGATCGAGGTCCTACGGACTACAACCCTCCGGTTTATATAGACACCAGATAGGGTTAGGGTTACACAGAGTCGGTTACATTGGTAGGAGATATTGAATATCCGCACGCCTAGCTTGCCTTCCACGCCAAGGAAAGAACCTTCCGGACACGGGACGAAGTCTTCAATCTTGTATCTTCATAGTCCTGGAGTCCGGCTAGCCGAACACCCCCTAATCCAGGACTCCCTCAGTAGCCCCCGAACCAGGCTTCAATGACGACGAGTCCTGCGCGCAAATTGTCTTCGGCATTGCAAGGCGGGTTCCTCCACCAAATCCTGTGTACCTGTTCGAATAATGTTTCGATTTCCGTAGTGCTCCTCGGCTTCTGTGCCCAATAATGACCATCTTCCACGTGAATGCGAAAGGCCAGGGGCATCTTTACATTTATACCCCTAGTCATACGAACGAGCCGCCTATTTAACGGGACGGGGAATTAGATCCAAACCACATCTCCTCCTCGCGAGTTATCATCGGAGCACCTCCAGCAAAGGTCCATTCCAACATGGCCAGCCATCGCAACTCCTCCCCTCGCCCCTCCGGTTCCAAACCCGGAGACTGGGAGAGTTGTACCATCCCGCACAGCGAGTTAGTGTCGCTGCAAGCCAACGGATTTCTCCCCCAGGCGTACATGGCCTCGGTCCGAGCCGGACTCGCCACCTATAAGGGCGGAAAGCAGGCGGAGGGCACTCCTAATCCCTCTAAGGGATAAAGGGTGTGCTTTGTCCCTTATTTACTAAGGGGACTAGGATTTCCGATTCACCATTCCTCCGCGGGCTTCTGGAGTTCTATGGCCTCCAGTTACATGATCTTACGCCTGGCTCCGTTCTTCATATCACGGGCTTTGTTGCTCTCTGCGAGCTGTTCCTGGGCATAGAGGCCCACTTCGCGCTGTGGAAAAGGCTATTATGCTTGGTACCCCGTTCTCAAGAGGGGCCATATATCAAGTGGGCGGCGCCGAAATATGGCGCATTGCCGGGACCGGATATCCGCCCGGAACCCCAAAGAAGGCGTCTGAGGACTGGCCTTCAGAATGGTTTTATATAGACGACGTCCCGCTGCCGGACCCTATCCGGGCCGGCCTCCCCGAGTTCAGCACGGCTCCCTTGAAAAATCGCCTAAGTTGGCGTCCGCCGAGCTCTCAGGGAGAGGATAACAGAGATGTCCGCTACCTGATGAGCCGGATAAGACTATTAGCTCACTCCAGACTAACCATGATTGGAGTCATGGCCGTATGTATCATGCGGGGGATGCAGCCACTTCAATACAGAGGCCACCCCATGTGGGAATTCAACGGAGAGGACGACGCTACTCGTTATGGCCGTAAAGGACCAGCCTCCACTGCCGCGCTAGTAAAGATATTAGCATCTTTATACAAGGGAGAAAAGGAGGATTTCCTCCGCGTCAACCCACGGGCCGGATTCTCCATGCAAGAACCTCCAAGCTGGGTAAGCGACCAACCGCACTCGCCCATCTGCTTTGATTTTCCCATATTTAGTCGCGCCGTCTGACAACTTTAGCGCAGGGGCTGTGGCAGGAAGTGAAGGACATTGACAGCCGCCCTCCCCAGCCCGAGGACCCAGAACGGTCCCACAATCTGGACTCCGAAGAAGATCCGGACATAGCAGTGGAGCTCATCGATGGGGTGTTCCATCAACTGAGCAAGGACAATACCTTGGTAGCCATTATGGCTGATTACCCTGGGTTAATCCCGGCTTCCCAGGTGACGGAAACTGGAGTGTTTATTCCCTTAAAAGAGATTCCGTCCTAACATATTTCGGCGTTTCTGATGACAACCGTATTTTTCAGGGGAGATTTCCGAGAAGGGAGGCCGAACCCGCGGCGGCTGGCCAACGAGGAGCCGCCGGACCCCGTGGGGTAAAAAGGAATGAAGTCCGGACTGAAAGTCCGACACAAAGGTAGAACAAGCCTTCTGTCTGTCTGGTGTTATTCTGTCAAGGCATGTTAACATCCGTACCATTTTTCAGGACGAAGAGGCCTCGCCAGACTATATCCGGAGGAGCCGCCAACCGCGCCTCTACCAGCCAGGCTCCAATGTCTGGCCCAGAAGCGGGGGCGAACACCAGGCTTGCGCCGGACGCTCCTCCGACAGAGGATGCGGACCGGCTATCTGCCACTAATTCAGAAGTGGAGAGCGCCATGAACCATAGGCGTCGCCGGACAGTTCTGCGCGACGCTTGCTTCTCCCGAGAGGCTTTAGATGCCTTTAATTCGGGAGATGCGTACCTTCGTGCCGCTCAGGATGGCTTAGCCCGAGCCACGGAGCAGTATGTAAAAGACATACGGGTAAGAGAATTTAGGTTAGATATATGTATACCAGTAGCCCCCGAGACTTGAAACAGTTAAAGTAACTGATTTAAGGATCATATGCAGGTTCTTACAGAGAAGAACACCGTGCTGTCTCAGGAGCTGGAAAAGTGCAAGGCCCAACTAGAGGCCGCACTAGCCGCAACAGGGGAGCCCGAAGGGACCCCTGCAGGTACGATATACTTCGAGAGTAATATTGTACGGCTTCTATATTAATCGGACAACTAATGTTCCAGATGACGCCGGACTTGATCCGGATAAACAACAACTCATACGCCAGTTAAAGGCTGGCGAGAGTATATTGACAAGGGTGAGGCAAGAGAAGAATGATCTTCAAGATGCCAACACCAAATTGGATGTCGAACTAAAAGATGTTCGTGCCCAATTGTCAGACTCCACAAAGGAGAATCGGCGACTTCGACGCGGCATCTTTAGTAAGTGCTTGAACGAACTCTCGAAAAAAAAGTTCGGCGAGGAAGTCGATTAACAGCTTTATGTCTGTAGGTATGCTTACAGGTTGTCCTGCAGAGGAGATGCCCGGTTCTATGGGCAACCTTCTTCCCGAGCTCTCGCAGCTGCACAATAGAGTTCGGCAGGCGATGCAAGGCGTCGTTCGGGCATTATGGCCTTCCTACTCCGTGCCCGAAGGTCTTGGAGATCTTGCAGAGAAGCTGAACGGAGCTCGGCGGCGCTTCCAGTTGTGGAAGAAATCAGCCTGCCGGCAAGGCGATAGGGAGGCCTGGGCCATGGTGAAGACGCGTTATACCAAGTCTGACCCGAACCATATGGCCGAGGTCGGACCTGTAGGGCCTGATGGGAAGGAGATCCCTGTAAGCTTAGTGTACGGCCAAGTAGAGTTGGCCGCAAAGTATTCCCAGCAAGACTGTAAATTAGACAGCCTGTTAGATGGTATAGAAGAGGAATACAATCAGTCACAATGACTGTGTGATTAAAATTGACATATGTAATGACTTCTAGCTGGATTGTAGATCGTTTGTCGTTGCCGACCTTTTCGCTTCGACCTCAGGACCTGACGGTCCAGAGTGTGTCCGAATACCATAATGGTTAAAGAAAAACCACGGTATGCATGGAGACCAGGCGTAGGGGTCATTAGTGCTTTATCAGACAAGTGCCCAACTAGTTATGTTATATTACATGGTTAGTAAGAAACATCTTCCAGAGAGAATAGTTCCGTTAAGGGTTCCTTTCGCTGGGGTGGCGTGCCCTAAGGTGCACGTCAGGACTGCGAGTGCAGAAATCATCTGGGGGCATGTAAAAAATAAAAAAGGTTCATCTTTAGTTCACCGACCGAATATTCCCTTAAGAACGCTAGCTTTCGGCTTCACCCAGTCTGAGGTACACATCCGGCTTATCCGGCAGTAACAATCGCAGAGGTGCTCCCTTTACCACCTAGCCGAACAATCAGGAATGTAGGGGTAAGCACAGGAGCCAGGCAACCCAGCTTGGCCAAAACTTAAGTCATATCGATGCATATAATGGTGAAGAAAAGGTGCATGCGGAAGTCTGACGCATGCGTTGGGTGTGAAACCCATATAAACAAGCTTCTGTTAAAGAAGCCCCCAGGTTTAAGGAGCACGGGTAACGCATCACTTAATGAGCCCTTACGGGTTAAAAAAGAATAGAGTGGGAGACAAAGTAAAGAAAAATGCATGAATGTAAAAATGGATAGAGGAAGGAGACAAACACGGAGTCCGGCGCTAGGCATAGAATCTTCGGAGACGTGTTGCGTTCCATGGGTTCGGCTCGAGTCGGTTGTCCGACGCGTCTCGCAGGTGGTACGCTCCACCGGTTAGGACTTGATCAATGATGAATGGACCTTCCCATTTGGGCTTGAGTTTGTTCTTTTGCTTATCCGGCAGGCGTAGAACTAGTTCACCAATATTATAATTTTTGGCCCGTACTTCTCTGCTTTGATATCTTCGAGCTTGCTGTTGATAAAACGCGGAACGGGCTTTAGCCACATCTCGCTCCTCTTCTAGGGCGTCCAGGTTGTCCTGCCGATCAAGCTCGGCTTCTCTTTCTTCATACATGCGCACTCGAGGTGAGTCATGAATTATGTCGCAGGGCAGAACTGCCTCAGCGCCGTACACCATAAAAAATGGTGTGAATCCGGTGGTACGACTTGGCGTGGTTCGCAACCCCCAGAGTACGGAGTCGAGCTCCTCTACCCAGTGCATATTGGATTCCTTAAGGGACCGCACTAACCTGGGTTTGATGCCGCTCATGATGAGACCATTTGCACGTTCGACCTGACCGTTAGTTTGTGGGTGATAGACAGAAGCATAGTCGAGCTTAATGCCCATGTTTTTGCACCACAGATTTACTTCATCAGAGGTGAAGTTTGAGCCATTGTCGGTGATAATACTATGGGGGACACCATAACGGTGTACGACCCCGGATATAAAGTCTATCACAGGTCCGGATTCGGCTGTCTTGACAGGCTTGGCTTCTATCCATTTGGTGAATTTATCCACCATGACCAATAGGTATTTTTTCTTGTGGGTTCCACCTTTAAGGGGTCCCACCATGTCCAGCCCCCAGACCGCAAAAGGCCAAGTGATGGGGATAGTTCGGAGGGCATTACGTGGCATATGGCTTTGGTTGGCAAAGAGCTGACAACCGACGCATCGTTTGACTAAGTCCTGAGCGTCTGCTCGGGCCGTCGGCCAATAGAAGCCTGTATGGAAAGCCTTGCTTACAAGGGACCGAGCTGCAGCGTGGTGGCCACCGAGTCCGGCGTGAATTTCGGCCAATAGACTCCGCCCTTCCTCTTTGGATATACACCTTTGAAGGACTCCTGTAGCGCTTTTCTTATATAGCTCTCCCTCGTGGACTTTATAGGCTTTAGACCGCCGTACTATGCAGCGCGCCTCATTTTGGTCCTCAGGGAGTTCCTGCCTAGTAAGGTAGGCTAGGAATGGTTCTGTCCACGGGGCGATGACCGCCATTATGACGTGGGCTGATGGTGTGATTTCGGTGGAAGGGCCACCGATTATATCTGATTGTTCGGCGTAGGGTTGTGCGGTTATGTCCGGGCTGTTGTCCGAAGGTTCCCCCTCCCATGTCACGGATGGTTTGAATAATCTTTCGAGGAAGATGTTGGGGGGGGGGACCGCATCTCGTTTTGCTCCGATGCGTGCCAGGACATCCGCTGCCTAATTATTTTCTCGGGCGATGTGATGGAACTCCAGTCCCTCGAACCGAGCTGACATTTTAGCACAGCGTTGCGATAAGCTGCCATCTTTGGGTCTTTGGCGTCGAAGTCGCCGTTTATTTGTGATATTGCGAGGTTTGAGTCCCCTCGTACTTCTAGGCGTTGAATGCCCATGGATACTGCCATCCGGAGACCATGTAAGAGGGCCTCGTATTCGGCTGCATTATTGGAGTCCGTGTACATAATTTGGAGTACGTATTGGACTGTATCTCCCGTAGGGGACGTCAGAACAACGCCAGCCCCCAGCCCGGCCAACATTTTGGAGCCGTCGAAATGCATGATCCAGTTTGAGTACGTGCCGTACTCTTTAGGGAGTTCGGCCTCTGTCCATTCGGCGACGAAGTCGGCTAGGACTTGTGATTTAATGGCTCGCCGTGGCTTGTAGGTTATATCAAATGGGAGGAGCTCTATGGCCCACTTCGCTATCCGGCCCGTTGCATCGCGGTTGTTAAGAATATCGTTGAGTGGTACTTCCGAGGCTACTGTTATAGAACACTCTTGAAAGTAGTGTCGTAGCTTCCGGGATGCCATGAACACCGCGTATGCGATCTTTTGGTAATGCGGGTACCGTGATTTGCATGGTGTGAGGACAGTGGACACGTAGTAGACTGGCCTTTGAAGGGGTAGTTTGTGTCCGTCCGCTACCCGTTCGACGACGAGTACTGCGCTGACACCTTGATGAGTTGCGGCGATGTATAACAGCATGGGTTCGCCGGTATTTGGCGCGGCCAGGACGGGATTTGTTGCCAAGATGGCCTTTATTTCCTTGAGTCCGGCCGTGGCTGCGTCCGTCCACTCAAAGTGTTCGGTGCGCCTTAAAAGGCGGTAAAGGGGTAGTGCCTTTTCTCCCAAGCGGGAGATGAAGCGGCTTAAAGCCGCCACGCGTCCGGTAAGTTTCTGAATTTGTTTGAGATCTTTTGGGACATCCAATTGTGACAGAGCCCAGATTTTAGCTGGATTTGCTTCAATTCCTCTACCGGATACAATGAACCCCAGGACCTTTCCGGCTAGAACGCCGAAAACACATTTTTCCGGATTGATCTTGATGTCATATTTTCGTAGGTTGTCGAATGTAAGTCTCAAGTCGTCTACTAGAGATTCGACGTGTCTTGATTTAACGACCACATCATCTACGTACGCCTCCACTGTTTTGCCGATCTGATTTGCCAGACATGTTTGAATCATGCGCTGATATGTTGCGCCGGCGTTTTTGAGCCCGAAGGGCATTGTGTTAAAGCAGAATGGTCCGTACGGCGTGATGAATGCTGTTGCAGCTTGGTCTGATTCGTCCATCTTTATTTGATGGTAACCGGAGTATGCGTCGAGGAAACACAGGGAATCGTGTCCTACAGTGGCATCGATGATTTGATCAATTTTGGGGAGGGGAAAGGGATCCTTTGGGCAGGCCTTATTAAGGTCTTTGAAGTCGACACACAGGCGCCAGGATTTGTCCTTCTTTGGTACCATTACCAGGTTTGCTAGCCAATCCGGGTGTTTTATATCTCTAATGAATCCGGCTTCCAATAGTTTGGCTAGCTCCTCTCCCATGGCCTGTCTCTTTGGCTCGGAAAAACGCCGAAGGGCTTGTTTGACAGGTTTGAATCCTTTCTGGATATTTAAGCTGTGCTCGGCCAGTCTGCGTGGGATTCCTGGCATGTCTGAAGGGTGCCAAGCGAAAATGTCCCAGTTCTCTCGTAGGAACTCGCGCAGTGCGGCGTCTACATCAGGGTTCAGTTGTGCCCCGATGGAGGCTGTTTTATTAGGGTCCGTTGGGTGGACCTGGAATTTGACTATTTCGTCCGCTGGTTTGAAGGATGTGGATTTGGATCTCTTATCGAGTATCACATCATCCCTATTAACCGTGGATCGCAGCGCCGTCAGTTCTTCGGCCGCTAAGGCTTCAGATAGTGCCTCGAGGGCCAATGCGGCTGTCTTGTTTTCGGCGCGGAGTGCTATGTCCGGATCACTAGCGAGAGTGATGATTCCGTTCGGCCCGGGCATCTTAAGCTTCATATACCCATAATGGGGTATAGCTTGGAAGACTGTGAATGCCTCTCGTCCTAATATAGCGTGATATCCTCTTTTGAACGGGGCCACTTGGAACGTGATTTGTTCGGACCTGTAATTATCCGGAGTGCCGAATACCACATCCAGTGTGATCTTTCCGGTGCAGCGCGCTTCCTGACTGGGGATTATACCTCTAAAGGTTGTGCTGCTTCGCTCAATGCGGTTCCAGTCTATTTCCATCTTTTGGAGGGTTTCCTCGTATATGAGGTTCAATCCGCTGCCTCCGTCCATGAGTACCTTTGCAAGGCGACAACCGTCCACTATGGGACTGAGAACCAATGCGGCTGGTGCTCTAGCTGTTCAGAATTTAGGTTCGTCACTCGCGTTGAAGGTGATGGTCGTATTGCTCCATGGATTTATTGTCGCCATTTGGTGGACTTCGGTGAGGCTGCGAAGTGCTCTTTTTCGCATATTATTTGATGCGAAAGTCTCAGAGATTCTAAGAACGGTACTGGAATTCTTGGGCTGGTTATCTACGACCTCTGGAATTAGGAGATCTTCGCCAATTTTGGCCACCTGCCGGAGTATCCAACATGCCCTAAGGCTGTGTGTTGGTGTGGTGTCCACTGCACTATGAATTTTGCGAGGTCCATCTAGCCACCTTTCTAGTACGGTTCCATGTCCCCTAGAGGGTTTTGATTTTTTGTTTAATCGGGACGTCTTACTATAGTGCGCCCTTTTGATTCGGACGTGATTGCTATTCAGGGCCGGATCATCCAAAATTTAATTTCGGTTTTCCAAGCACTTTCCATTGCGCAGTATTTCTGCACTATGGACGCCAAGTCAGCAAAACGCGTAATATTACGGCGACTTATGGCGTTGAGTATCCCCTTGTCCGTGCAGTTACTGCAGAAAATGGAAATCGCGTCTCCCTCATGGCAGTCCTTTATCCTGTGCATAAGCAGGAGGAATCTGGCCCAGTAATGATGTACTGTTTCTTCTGGCCTCTGCTTAACTTGGGAGAGATCGCTTGGGATTGGGCGAGCGGATCTTGTTAGATCTGATATCTCGCCCGGTTTGCTGTTCGGAAGCCGAACAACCTCCAGATTCGAAAATCCGGAGCCTCGGATGTTATCCGGTTTGCCTGATTTTAAGTTCAGGTCTTGAACTGCATCCTCCCCTCCATGGATATCCATCGTGGAGGGTTCTGGGATTCGGATGTAACTAGTTCTTAAGATCGATGAGGGGTCGCCGCATTGTGTCTCCGCCACAGCAACATAGTGGGTGGCCTGGGGGGAGTTGATTTCCCTTAGATCGGGTTTAAGCCCAACCTGGTCGTAATTTGTGGCGACCCCCAGGGCAGCAATACGATCCAGGAGCTCGTTTACGGAGGAGAGCTCAATCGGATCCAGCTGTTCGGCAGATGCCGGACTCACGTGGAGATTGTTTTCGATGACCCGAGAGGTCATCGTCGGCGCAACGGCCGTTGGGGCGGTCATGAGGAAACCACCCAGCCGGAGGGTCTGGCCGGTAGCCAAAGCTCCCTCAGTGACGGCGCCGTCTTTAAAGACGGGAAAAGGCATCCTTCCTGATCGCGACGGCACAGAGGAACTCTCAATGAAAGCACCAATGTCGGTGTCAAAACCGGCGGATCTCGGGTAGGGGGTCCCGAACTGTGCGTCAAGGTCGGATGGTAACAGGAGACAAGGGACACTTTGTTTTACCCAGGTTTGGGCCCTCTCGATGGAGGTAAAACCCTACTCCTTCTAGATTAATATTGATGATATGGGTAGTACAAGAGTTGATCTACCACGAGATCGTAGAGGCTAAACCCTAGAAGCTAGCCTATGGTTATGATGATGAATAATGATCGAGGTCCTACGGACTACAACCCTCCGGTTTATATAGACACCGGATAGGGTTAGGGTTACACAGAGTCGGTTACATTGGTAGGAGATCTTGAATATCCGCACGCCTAGCTTGCCTTCCACACCAAGGAAAGAACCTTCCGGACACGGGACGAAGTCTTCAATCTTGTATCTTCATAGTCCTGGAGTCCGGCTGAGAGTATAGTCCGGCTAGCCGAACACCCCCTAATCCAGGACTCCCTCAATTGACAACCCCTTTATCGTGTTGGTTGCAAGGTTCTTATTTGTTTGTGCAGGTACGAGGGACTTGCGTGTAGTCTCCTACAGGATTGATACCTTGCTTCTCAAAAACTGAGGGAAATACTTATGCTACTTTGTTGCATCACCCTTTCCTCTTCAAGGGAAAACCAACGCAATTCTCAAGAGGTAGCAAGAAGGATTTTTGGCGACGTTGCCGGGGAGATTTACGCACAAGTTAAGACATACCAAGTACCCTTCACAAACTCTTATCCCTCGCATTACATTATTTGCCATTCGCCTCTCGTTTTCCTGTCCCCCACTTCACCCTGCCGTTTTATTCGCCCTCTTTTTCCGTTCGCCTCTTTTTCGCTTGCTTCTTGTGTGCTTGTGTGTTGGATTGTTTGTCATGATGGCTCAATATAATACTAAATTGTGTGACTTTTCCAATACCAACAACAATGATTTTCTTAGCACTCCGATTGCTCCTATTACCGATGTTGAATCTTGTGAAATTAATGTTGCCTTGCTGAATCTTGTCGTGAAAGATCAATTCTCTGGCCTTCCGCCACACATATAAACAACTTTGTTGATTTGTGCGATATGCAAAAGAAGAAAGATGTGGATAATGATATTGTTAAATTGAAACTATTTTCGTTTTTGCTTAGAGATCGTTCTAAAACTTGGTTTTCGTCTTTGCCTAAAAATAGTATTGATTCTTGGAATAAGTGCAAAGATGCTTTTATCTCTAAGTATTTTCCTCCCGCTAAGATCATCTCTCTTAGAAATGATATTATGAATTTTAAGAAACTTGATCATGAACATGTTGCGCAAGCTTGGGAGAGGATGAAATTAATGATACGTAATTGCCCTACACATGATTTGAATTTATGGATGATTATACAAAATTGTTATGCCGGATTGAATTTTGCTTCTAGAAATCTTTTAGATTCATCCGCAGGAGGCACTTTTATGGAAATCACTTTAGGAGAAGCTACTAAACTCCTAGATAATATTATGGTTAATTATTCTCAATGGCACACCAAAAGATCTACTAGTAAAAAGGTTCATGCGATAGAAGAGATTAATGTTTTGAGTGGAAAGATGGATGAACTTATGATATTGTTTGCTAATAAGAGTGTTCCTTCTGATCCTAATGATATGCCTTTGTCTACTTTGATTGAGAATAATAATGAATCTATGGATGTGAATTTTGTTGGTAGGAACAATTTTGGTAACAACGCGTATAGAGGAAACTTTAATCCTAGGCCATATCCTAGTAATTCCTCTAATAATTATGGTAATTCCTATAACAACTCTTACGAAAATTTTAATAAGATGCCCTCTGATTTTGAGACTAGTGTTAAAGAATTTATGATTTCTCAAAAGAATTTCAATGCTTTGCTTGAAGAAAAATTGCCTAAGATTGATGAATTGGCTAGGAACGTGGATAGAATTTCTCTTGATGTTGATTCTTTGAAACTTAGATCTATTCCACCTAAGCATGATATCAATGAGTCTCTCAAAGCTATGAGAATTTCCATTGATGAGTGCAAAGAAAGAACCGCTAGGATGCGTGCAAAAAAAATTGCTTTATGAAAGCGTGTTCTTCTAGTTTGCATGATAATAGGGATGAAGATCTAAAAGTGATTGATGTGTCTCCTATTAAATCTTTGTTTTGCAATATGAATCTTGATAATGATGGGACTGGAGATGAATCAACTTTAGTTAAAAGGCGTCCCAATGATTCGGAGTTTTTAGATCTTGATGCAAAAATTGGTAAAAGTGGGATTGAAGAGGTCAAAACTTTACATAGCAATGAACCCACTATTTTGGATTTCAAGGAATTTAATTATGATAATTGTTATTTAATAGATTGTATTTCCTTGTTGCAATCTGTGCTAAATTTTCCTCATGCTTATAGTCAAAATAAAGCTTTTACCAAACACATCGTTGATGCTTTAATGCAATCTTATGAAGAAAAGCTTGAATTAGAAGTTTCTATCCCTAGAAAACTTTATGATGAGTGGGAACCTACTATTAAAATTAAAATTAAAGATCATGAATGCTATGCTTTGTGAGATTTGGGTGCTAGTGTTTCCACGATTCCAAAAACTTTGTGTGATGTGTTAGGTTTCCGTGAATTTGATGATAGTTCTTTAAACTTGCACCTTGCGGATTCCACCATTAAGAAACCTATGGGAATGATTAATGATGTTCTTATTGTTGCAAATAGGAACTATGTGCTCATAGATTTCATTGTTCTTGATATAGATTGCAATCCTACATGCCCTATTATTCTTGGTAGACCTTTCCTTAGAACGATTGGTGCAATTATTGATATGAAGGAAGGGAATATTAGATTCCAATTTCCATTAAGGAAATACATGGAACACTTTCCTAGTAAGAAAATTAAATTACCTTATGAATCTATTATGAGATCCACTTATGGATTGCATACCAAAGATGATAATACCTAGATCTATTCTTGCCTTTATGCCTAGCTAGGGGCATTAAATGATAGCGCTTGTTGGGAGGCAACCCAATTTTATTTTTGTTTCTTGCTTTTTAGTTCTGTTTAGTAATAAATAATTGATCTAGCCTCTATTTAGATGAGGTTTTATGTTGTAATTAGTGTTTCTTCCAAGTAAAACCTATAGGATCTTCTTGGATGATAGTTATTTGATCTTGCTGAAAAAATCAGAAACTTTCTGCTCACGAAAATAATTGTTAAAAATCACTAGAATGAGATAATATACTGATTCCAATTGAAGTAGATCAATAAACAAATTATTTATGTCTATTTTGGTAGAATTTTTGAGTTACAGGAAGTTTGCGTTTGATACAGATTACTACAGACTGTTCTATTTTTGACATATTCTGTTTTTCGTGTGTTGTTTGCTTATTTTGATGAATCTATGGCTAGTAAGAGGGGGTATGAACCATAGAGAAGTTGGAATATAGTAGGTTTAACACCAATATAAATAAAGAATGAGTTCATTACAGTACCTTAAAGTGGTGGTTTGTTTTATTTCGCTAACGGAGCTCATGAGATTTTCTGTTGAGTTTTGTGCGTGACGACCTCCTCCCAACCCCGCGCTTCGGCCACCTTCCTCCCCGAGCTCCGGCCTCCTTCCTCCCCCGCCTCTGGTAGCCTTCCTCCCCGCGCTTCGGCCGCCTTCCTCCCCACGCTCCAGCCACCTCCCTCCCCCGCCTCCGGTCACTTTCCTCCCTGCGCTCCGGTCGCCTTCCACCCCAAGATTCGTCCACCTTCCACCCCCGAGATCCCAGTGCTGGCGTCCAACCCCTCCGTCCGTGAGCTAGGGGACTGGGACACCCTCCTCGTTGCGGCGTCATTGCTGGCCGTCAGCGGCGGAAGCGGGGTGGCGGCCGGGACCTTGTCGTGCTCTCCTCCGACTACTGTCAAGGTATGCATGCACATCTGTACTTCAGTCAACAAAAGACAGCAGGGATTGGTATTATGATTTGTGTGCTGATTGGTCCTGTGTGTTACTTTAATGTTGGACTCGGGAATCTGACATTAAAATGAATCATGTACAAGCTGGAACATGGAGCTTGCAGCTTATGTTTGTTGTAGTTTGAATTTAGGCTCGGCTCTCTCTTGTACTTCAGTTATTCTTCAGTTTTCAGTATTGGTGTAGTCTGTATGGTGAAGATGAAGTTCCTTTGTGAACTTCTCGGTTTAATATACATGAACTTGGTCATCTTTTTTATATGTACTTACATCAGCTCATCCAGTTGTTCGTGTACTTGTAATACTAATCAGTTCAGATTTCGAGAGAGGCAAGCTCAGAGAAAAAAATACAGAAGTTCAAAGTCGATAAAAAAGGGGATGTTATTTCTTTGTACTTGTAATTTGTTATTTCTTTGCAACTAGATGTGACAGACAGAGGCAAGATGCAAAGTGTGCTATTTGTTAGATGTCCAGTACAGATTTTTCTCTAAGAAAAAAGCAGCAGGAGGCAACAGTTTTGAATGTGCTAGTTGTAAGTCACTTAGTTATTAGATGGTCATTTCAGATTTTTGTAGATGCAACATTTGTTTTCTCGTGCTATTTGAACTAGTCTTGGTTCATATATTTCTTTGAGAAAAAAGTAGCAAGAGGCGGCAGTATTGAATGATCTTTGTTAGATGTTCTGTAAATATTATGGAATTTTCTGTGGGACACACCTGAACTGAAGTTGTTACCCACTAAAAGAAACTTCAACTTGTTTGAACATATACTTGTTAGGTTAATTATCATTACTATAGCTCTCTGCTATCCCATTTGCCTACCCTATAATCAATGAACAATGTATGCATACTTCTGAATTGTCTTGCCACCGTGGCCGAGTTAGCTTCAACCTGTGTAGGTTAGTCGTCATATGTGTGATGCATCCGCAGTTAGTTGACCACAACTTGTACAATTAAATGTCACCTCTGGTTTCAGGTTTCTTCGTTGTTGTAAGTCTTGTGAAATATCTTACCACTGAGGTTGTGGTGCCTTTTTCTTTCAGTAAAAATTCAGGTTGGGAAGCTTATTTTTTCCAAAGTGATTATTTGGGTACTACAAGCCCCCACAGAGTGGAAGCGGTTGTTACAACAGGTTTGAAGTAGATATTACAAAAGGTTTGATTTTTCTAGACCATGTACAAAAACAGTAGCAGTTCTAGTACTTATGCAGTCGTCTGCCTTTTCTTAACTTTGTTTGATTTTTTTCGTGAAATATATAAAGCCAGTAGCAGTACTATTACTTATTTTACAACAGGTCATTGACTAAAACTATATCAGTTTAGCACATGTACTTACAAAAACAAATCAACATGTTTGTAGGGTCTTTTCAGCTCATCTTGTTGGCTTTCTCGGTTCATATTGCAGGCTTTTAGGATTAGATTCTCATGTGTGTTTCAGTATTAGGGAGAAGTAAAACCATTCATTTCTTGTATATTTATTATTACTATAGTACTAGCTACTCCGTTCTAGTAGTATATGGAGTATGTGATCAGCTCATGTAGTATATACTGTGCACAAAATGTTTGTACGGTGCTTTACATACAAAAAACTTGCTTTCTCTACACCATGCAAGCTTCCTCAAAGGAGCTCATGTCAAACGAGTGCTTTACATACAAATGAGCGCAATGATGGGCGCACGCGACATCTCTGGTTGCATGGCCGGCACCATTATCTTAAATTTTTGTTTCTGCACTAGGTTTAATAATGTATTTTGTTCACACAATTTTAGTGAAAAAATTACTTCATGTTACTCATGGTCTCGCAACTGTATGTTCACCTGTGAAGGTATCTCTCATTGCTTATTGTTACATTAATTTCCATGGTAAGAAAGGTTTACGTTAAAAGTAACATCCATATAGGAAAAATGCTTCTATTCTTACATTTCTTTTGGAAAAAAGAGCACTAGTACTGATGAGTCGTACTGACAAGGATGCCGTCTACAATTCTGATGAGTCATACTGACAAGGACATAATTATTGTGCAAATGGCAAAAAACAAATGTCTTGTTGAACCGGTATGGGCCCAAGCCCATCAAGCCTTGTCACTTAGGGCCCAAGCCCATGAGGAGGTGCTGACCTAGAAGGAGGCATCCAGTCCTCCCGTTCTCAGGAGAGCCGCCACACACATACGGAACAGCCAGAAACAAGGTGAGCCTGCGACTCAACATGGTATCAGAGTGCAGACATGAAGGTTGTGCCGGCTTCGACATTTGCAGTCACTGAGCGCATGGAGTGGAGCGATCCCAACAAATGTCATATCTGTGGGGAGATAGGTCACTGGAAGTGGGCCTGTCCAACTCGTGGCAGAGGCAGGGGATACAATAGAGGGGGAACTGGCAGAGGCAGGAGTGCTAGAGGCAGAGGTGGATACTTAGGGACCTCAAGGGGTCAGGCTTCTATGGGTAGAGGTGGTTACTCAGGACACTCAGGGGATCAGAGGGCTCACATGACAGTGGAAGGAGACACTGGGCGTCAAAAGGCAAAGATGCAGATGATGCTAACTATGGAGACTTTGCTCTCTGGGCCTCCACTGATGAAGGTAATCCGAAAAAGGCATCTCTTGCTTCTAATGAGAGTGCTCCAGAGTGGGTTCTTGACTCTGGAGCATCTAAGCATGTTGCTAGTAAATCCTGCATGTTTGAGTCTTACAATAAGCACCCTCCATCTGACACGGGCACTATGCAAACTTCTGATGGCACAAACCAACTTGTCATAGGGGTTGGCACAGTCAAGTGCACTCTGACCATCTCCCTATCCTTAGTTTTACATGTGCCGGCTTTTCCTGTCAATTTGGTCTCTTTCAGTGCTCTAATTGATCAAATTGACTGTCGTGTGATCCTTGACAAATTCAGGTGCGTGATTCAGGAGCGACAGATGAGTCAGATGGTTGGGACTGGCACCAGGCGTAGGGGGCTCTGGTACATGGACCAGGAGGTGCAGCCGGACTTGGTGTGTGCTGCGACCATGGAGGACAAGGAGAAGGAGGCGATGATCCAACACTGTAGGATGGGCCATGTATCTTTTGATAAGATGAGTAGAATATTTCTGGATGTTATGTGTGGGATAGCCAAGGGCAAGTTGACATGTGATGCTTGCGAATATGCCAAACACACACGAGCCTCATATGTGGGTAAGGGGCTTAGGTGCATATCTCCTTTTATGCTTATTCATTCAGATGTATGGAAGAGCCCAGTTGTATCAATGAATGGAATGAAATACTTTGTTACAATCATCGATTGCTATTCTCGTATGACTTGGATTTATTTGATGCATCACAAAGATGAGGTGTTTAGCTGTTTTAAGAATTTCCATGCCTTGGTGAAGAATCAGTTTCAGGTGCAGGTGTAGGTGATCAGGACTGACAATGGGACAGAGTATGTGAACAACACATTTGGGGCTTACTTATCTGATCAAGGTATTCTTCATCAAACTTCATGCCCAGACACCCCTCCTCAGAATGGAGTGGCAGAAAGGAAAAACCGGCATATTCTTGAGGTTGCCCGGTCATTGATGTTTACGATGAATGTGCCCAAATTCTTGTGGAGTGAAGCAGTTATGACAGCCACATACTTGATCAATAGGACACCATCAAGAATACTAAGCATGAAATCTCCGTGTGAGCTAGTATATGGAGAAACTAAGTTTGTTGTTCCCGCAAAGTTGTTTGGCAGTACTTGTTTTGTTCGAGATCACCGTCCTTCTGTTGGAAAACTTGATTCGCGGGCAGTGAAGTGTATTTTTCTGGGCTATTCTTCTAGTCAGCAGGGATATAAATGTTGGTGTCCCTCAGAGAAACACAGGTTTGTCAGTATGGACGTAACCTTCAGGGAGTCTGAGCCATTCTATGGTGAGCCAACAGATCTAAGTGTGTTGTTTCAAGAGCTTGACCATTTACACTCTGTGCAAGATGGTCAAGAGGGGGAGAAGGCTGTATCTCACACTCACGAGGATTATGTGGGCACTAACATTGTTGATGATGTGCAGGTTCAAGTCCAGCCAATTGTGGGTACAATTTCAGTTGGTACTCTCACTGATGGTGATGTGCAGGTACGGGTCCAGCCAACAGTGGGTTCCATTCAGATTGGTAATCTCTAGCTCCCTGTTCAAGAACGGTGGCAGAAGATCCCCCTAGTGTACTCTCGACGAGAGCCACAAGTGCCACAGGTGCATGACTCATCTGACACTCATCTGGTATATTCTCAGCGACAGCCACTTGTGTAGGAGGGGGAGCAACAAGTGTAGGGGGAGCAGTCAGTGCAGGGGGAGCAGCAAGGCATTGGTGCAAGCTCATCTGACACAGTGGAGCTACCTATTGCGTTGTGAAAGGGGACACGTGAAGCGGCTCAGAAGGCTTTATCACCGGAGGTTTTGGATGATCATGACATTGGAAATTTTGTTTCTTATGAGGCTTTGTCTCCTTCCTATAGAGTGTTTGTTGCCTCTCTTCAAACTGTGTCAATCCCAAAGGATTGGAAGGCTACAAAGCAAGATCCGAAGTGGCATGAAGCAATGATAGAAGAGTTGGAAGCATTGAGGAAAAACAAGACGTGGGTGCTAACCACATTGCCGGCAGGAAAGAAAGCAGTGAGTTGTAAGTGGATCTATACAGTGAAGCAGAATCCTGAGGGGAAGGTGGAACGGTATAAGGCCAGATTGGTCGCCAGAGGATATAGTCAAACTTATGGAATTGACTATGACGAGACGTTTGCTCCAGTGGCAAAGATAAACACAGTAAGGATATTGGTTTCCTGTGCTACAAACTTTGGGTGGAAATTGCATCAATTAGATGTCAAGAATGCCTTCTTGCATGGTGAGTTGCAGGAAGAAGTGTACATGGAGATACCACCAGGTTTTGGTACTTCACAGACCACGGGTAAGGTATGCAGGTTGAAGAAATCCTTGTATGGACTGAAGCAATCGCCGAGGGCTTGGTTCGATAGGTTCAGCCGTGTTGTCCGTGTTATGGGGTATGATCAATGTAATGGTGACCACACGTTGTTCTACAGACACTCACTCTCTAATCGAAAGATCACCATTCTTGCAGTTTATGTGGACGACATTATCCTCACCGGAGATGATGAGGAGGAAATAAAGAGATTAAAGGGGTGTCTGAGCAATGAGTTTGAGGTGAAGGATTTGGGCAACCTAAAATACTTCCTTGGGATTGAAGTGGCCCGGACAGAGAAGGGAATATCTTTGTGCCAAAGGAAATACACCTTGGATCTCTTGAGTGACATGGGCATGATGGGATGCCATGCAGCCCCTACGCCGATTGAACAAAATCATCAAGTGATAGCTCAGTCAGGCGAGCTGGTGAATAAGGAAGATTATCAGAAACTGGTTGGGAGGTTATCGTACTTGTGTCATACCAGGCCTGACATTATGTATGCCGTGGGTGTGGTGAGCAGATACATGCATGAACCAAGGAGTGGGCATCTTGATATTGTGCACAGAATTCTGAGATACTTGAAGGGGACTCCAGGTAAAGGGTTGTGGTTTGTGAAGAGTGGACATCTTAAGGTGGATGGCTATAGTGACTCTGATTGGGCCAGTTGTCAAGATGATAGAAGATCAACTTCTGGATACTGTGTGTTTGTGGGAGGAAACTTGGTGTCGTGGAGAAGCAAGAAACAACCTGTTGTGTCTAGATCAACAGCAGAAGCCGAGTATAGAGCTTTATCTCAAGGGTTATGTGAGATGCTCTAGGTGAAGTACCTACTGAGCGAGTTAAAACTTCTGAGGAAGGGACCCTTGAAGGTGTGGTGTGACAATCAGTCAGCTATAGCCATTGCTAATAAACCAGTTCAGCATGATAGGGCAAAACATGTGGAAATTGATCGCTTCTTCATTAAGGAGAAACTTGATGCTGGTATCATCAGTCTTACTCACGTCAGCTCTGGGCAGCAGTTTGCAGATTGCTTGATAAAGGGACTGGGAACGAAGGACTATAACTTGGCATGTGACAAGATGGGGATGATAGATATCTACCACCCATCTTGAGGGGGAGTGTTGAACCGGTATGGGCCCAAGCCCATCAAGCCTTGTCACTTAGGGCCCAAGCCCATGAGGAGGTGCTGACCTAGAAGGAGGCATCCAGTCCTCCCATTCTCAGGAGAGCCACCACACACATACGGAACAGCCAGAAACAAGGTGAGCCTGCGACTCAACATGTCTTATAAAGAAATGTGCTTGAAGTTCAATTACTATGGTCTAAAAAATTCAATTACATCGCTAGTACATTCAGAATTGCTAATTAAAAAAATGAAGTTCCTGTTTTAGGATTATGTAAGTTCAAAATTATTGTATGATGTGTGTGCCATAGTTATCTGAACTTCAATCCTGACTAATATTCCATTATAGTACTACTGCATATTCACTTCTGATTGCTTCTTGCGGCCACTATTTTTATCATGATTTTGTGTGTCCATCCAGGAGTGTTTTTGTTTCTGTAGGTCAGCTGCTCAACAATAGAAGCATGTACCGCCCAGTACATGTATTACTACTGTGAAGTTTCAAAAATCAGAACTCAACAAGTTTAGCGTTGATGGTACTGTGCACATGCGCTAAGCCGTTCTACAACATAGCCCTAAGCCGTTCTACGCTGCAGCTCGAGAGGTGCTAGCTTTTCCCCACCTCCCCCTAGACGTTCATCTCCTTATTTTGTGTATATTCAGTTCAACATCTGGTGGTTCTTCAGGCCACCTTAGTGTGCATTTTCTGTTCATCTTGCAGGTGAAGGAGCTCCCCTTGGGTTCATCTTGCAGGTTTTGTTCAAACTTGGCAACCTAGACCGTTCAACAACACCACCATAGCCTGTTCAGTTGGCGGCGTTCCTGCAGCTACAGATGTGGTGCTGATAGTACTAGGCATTGGTTGTGTTTGATCAAATGCCTAGGAGCTCCCATGATTAACACATGGAATCCAGATGATTTCATTTCATCATCCCCCAAGCACTTCAATGGTGGCTCCTTCCCGGTTGGCTCAATCACTGCTAGATTTAGGTGGGTGTAGGTGTGGGTTTTCAGGAGCAACATTTGAGAAACTAAGGAACCAAGTTCCTATCGCCATGCACCGCCCCCATATTCCCCCGCGGCCATTGCGCGCCACCGCCGCCATGCGCCACCCCCACATCCCGTTGCAAAATGGTAAAAGTTCAAGTGGTAAAATAAGAGAAGTCCATAATATCACTGCAAAACAATGTTGAGTTCAAAAGAAAACACAACACATTTTCGTTTTATTAAAAAATCATCCAGTTCAAACGGTATAAACTATGCAATTTCGGGCATGATGATATCATTGAGAAGTTACAAGGAAAATTATACCAAAAGTACGAAGTAAAGTCTAGTATGTGAAAACACGCTTAGTACAAAACCATACAAACATACATTCAAGTACTCTTTTTCTGTAGCCATTCAAAACTACTGTGAAAAATACCTCAGTACAAACACACAAATAGATCAGTACGAGTACTCTCTTTTTCGACCAGAAAAACAACACAATGGGTCTCATCGTATTCAAAATTACTCTTTAACAATTGCGAATTTGAGAAAATATTCAACATGACTAAGTTTTGCATTTTCGATATCTTTCCAACGGTATATTATTTGCCCCTTTCCGACACACTTTTCAAAAAAATCATGTTCGAAATAAAATTTCATCGTATTTGTCGGCGTTCTGGGAACGGGGGTCCCCAGACTTGCCTGCCTGCGGCCCACGGCGTGGCTTTGCTAGCAGGCCTGTACGACCCATCTTCATCAGCAAGACATTCAAGACCCTCGCGAGGGGCCGAGCCTCGCGAGGCGGACGACGCAAGACCACCTCAGGAACGGCCTCACCAGGCTGCCTCACGAGGAGCGGAGAAATCAAGGTGGGGCAAACCTCACGAGGCTCTCATGAAGTGAGCCATGACGACCAAGATCAGGCAGGCGCCAGTGCGCGCAGCGTCCTTATTTCCTCTTTGGTGCTAAGGAGGCAAGCGCTGGCGCGGAGTATCGAGGAATCAGGCAAATGTTTCCATATCAGTGCAACAAGACCAAGACCAGCAGGACGACAGGGCGGAGGTCACCATGGAGCCCAAGACGGCGTCATCACTAGAGCCTTTTGCAGGCGAAGACCGCTTTTGTCAGGATAGCTTGTACTAGCTGTCCCCTTTCAAATTGGCTGCCGTTGTTGGCTCCCTTCCCGCTCAATAATTGGGGAGAGGACCAGGGCCTATATAAGTAGAGCTAGCCACCACAGTAGAGGGCATCTGATAGCTCATTGAGAAGCACCACACCCACAAGCTCGCAGGCACAAGAACACCTCAAACATAGGAGGCTGTTCTTCCCCTTGTACTATTCATCACCAGCCCAAGAGGCAATCCACCACCACCACACTGGAGCAGGGTATTACACCACAACGGTGGCCCCAACTAGTATAAATCTTGTGTCTTTGTGTTGCGAGTTCGTCGAGTTCGTCCGCGAGATCTTAGCGAGTTAGGGCGTAGATCGGTAGGGAGGAAATCTCTGTGTGCACCCCAGTGTTCGAACCTTGAGGATTTTGCTAGAACCCGAGATCCGACATTTGGTGCGCCAGGTAGGGGTGCGTTGTAGTTCCTCTCCACCAATCTACACTCTGCCGCCACCGCACTTCGCCCTCATGGCAGACGCCCCGCTACAGGCTCCGACGGCCGGTGCTGACGACGGGGCCAGGGGGCTCCGAGCCCTGGCTCCCGCCCTGCGGCAGGTGCGATGGCCACCCAAGTTCAGGCCGGAGATGCCACCGCGCTACAACGGCACGGCGGCCCGTCGGCTTTCCTGCTGGCATACGAGGAGGCCGTCCTCGAGGCCGGGGGCGACGACAAGGTCATGGCCAACTTGCTCCCCATGGCCCTCGCCGGCGAGCGACGTGCCTGGCTGCTCAACCTCCCTGGATCCACGGTGGCATCCTGGGAGGAACTCCGCGACCTCTTCACTGTGCGCTACGCGGTACCTGCACACCATGCAGTCGCGGCCCTGCTGGGCGGCTCTCAAGCACCGCCTTCCGATCGCCATATCAAGTCGTTCCTCCGCCATATCGGCGCCGTTTCCATGCGCTCGGGGGCTCCGCCCGGCTGGGCTGCGCCTGAGGCTGACCTCACCTTCAACTCAGAAGACCACCCGACTCCATCGCCAGCTCGGGCATGCTCCCAATGCTCTGCACGCCCACCATCTGCAACGTGGTTGTTACCAAGACCCTCACCGACGGCGACGCCGGCCTCAACTTGCTCTCCGTGGAGGCCTTCAGCCTTCTTCATGTGCCACTCGAGCGGCTCAGCCTCAGCAAGCCTTTCTCAAAAGTTGGTGGTGGCACTTCCCGCTCCCTAGGGCAGATCCGCCTCCCCGTCACCTTCGGCACGCGCGACAACTACCGCACCGAGCTGGTTGACTTTGACATCGCCCACATCGGCCTCTCGTACAACGCCATTCTCGGGTACCCAGTTCTGTCCGAGTTCATGGCGGCGACTCATCCGGCCTACAACCTCATGAAGATGCCTGGAAGCAAAGGCGTCCTCACTGTCAAGGGGGATGCCAAGGAGGCCCTGGCGGCGCTCAAGCTCTCCCTCAAGTCCGCTGTGGCAACGCAGCCTACCGATGCGGGCACCTCCGAGCCCAAGGGAGCCACACCGACCAAGAAGAAGTAGTTGTTCACACAAGACAAGGCGGAAACCAAGAAGGTGTTAGTCGACGAGGACGGGCCCTCAGGAGCCACCTTTACCATAGGCGCCGGCCTCGACCCAAGCCAAGAAGAAGCATTGGTGAAGTTCTTGCACGCGAACAAGGATATATTCGCGTGGGAGCCCAATCAGCTGGCGGGAGTCCTGAGAGAGGTGATTCAGCATCATCTAAGGGTATGCCCCAATGTGCGCCCTGTCAAGCAGCGGGCAAGACGGCAGTCCACGAAGAAGCAAGCCTTTCTTGTCCAAGAAACCCACAAGTTGGAAGCAGCGGGTGTCATTCGTGAGGTTCGGTACCCCGAGTGGCTGGCGAACCCCGTTGTAGTGCCAAAGAAAGGCGGGAAGGAACGGATGTGCGTCGACTTCACCAACCTCAACAAGGCCTGCCCCCAAGATCCGTTCCCGCTCCCACGCATCGATCAGATCGTCGACTCCACCGCCGAGTGCGACCTGTTGTGCTTCTTGGATGCATTCTCAGGGTATCACCAGATCAAGATGGCAGTAGAAGATGTAGAGAAGACAGCCTTCTTGACCCCATGTGGGGTGTACTGCTACACCTGCATGCCCTTCGGACTACGCAACACAGGTGCAACTTTTCAGTGGCTAATGCACATCGCCTTGGGGTAGCAACTCGGGAGAAACACGGATGCCTGCATCGACGACATTGTGGTAATGTCTCGGGAGGCAGGGACCTTGATTCAAGACCTGGAGGAGACCTTCGCGAGCCTGCGCCAGGTGAACTTGCGGCTCAACTCGGAGAAGTGCATGTTCGGTGTCCCTTCCGGCAAGCTGCTAGGCTTCCTCGTGTCCCATAGAGGGATCGACGCGAACCCAAAAAAGATCAAGGCCATTGAGGACATGAGCCCGCCACAGACCCTTAAGGAAATGCAGAAGTTGGCTGGTCGGGTAACTGCATTGGGACGCTTCATCTCCAAGCTAGGAGAGCGCGCCCTACCCTTCTTCAAGCTGTTGAAGAAGAAGGATCCATTCGAGTGGACCCAGGAGGACGACCGAGCTTTTCAAGACCTCAAAAGATACCTGACTAGCCCTCCAGTGATGGTGGCACCACGACCTCTCGATCCCCTTGTACTCTACCTTGCCGCTACCCCGTACTCCGCCAGCGCAGCTCTGGTGGCGGTTCGGGAGGAGCACCAAGCCAAGGGCGCGTCGCGCCAAGCTACAGCTGAAGCAATGCAAGATCAGGAAGGCGCCGCAAGAGCCTTAGCAGCGTCAACAGAAGACCAAGCTCGGCAGGACAACATCACCGAGATTCCCGCAAGCAATCAGGTGTCAGGAGTCCCTCCATCTCAGGAGACGTCCCAACCTCTACAAGATTGTAACGCCCTCGATGCGGCTATATCTCCCACGTGTCGAAGCACGACTTAGAGGCATAACCACATTGAAAGCAATGTCGTAAGTGAGGTAATCTTCACACAACCCATGTAATACATAAGGGAAAAAGATACATAGTTGGCTTACAATCGCCACTTCACACAATTACATGAATAAAACAATACATCATACAGTTACAATCAGGGCCCGACTACGGAGCCAAAATAAAAGAAGAAACCCCAAAAGCGACAAAGGACCAAGATCGACCCCAACTGGGCTCCACTACTGATCGACTAGAACGAAACAACAAAAGGACAAGATCTCCCTCGAACTCCTCCTTGAGCTCGGGTGCGTCACCTGCACGGTCTCATCGGCACCTGCAAACTGGTTTGGAAGTATCTGGTGAGTCATGAGGACTCAGCAATCTCACACCCGCGAGATCAAGACTATTTAAGCTTAAAGTAGGACAGGGTAGTGAGGTGGAGCTGCAACAAGCGACTAGCATATATGGTGGCTACATACGCAAAAGAGAGCGAGAAGAGAAGGCAAAGCACGGTCGAACAACTATGATCAATAAGTGATCCTGAACTACTTACGCCAAACAAAACTCCAACAACCGTGTTCACTTCCCGGACCCCGCCGAGAAGAGACCATCACGGTTACACACGCGATTGGTGTATTTTAGTTAAGATCAACTTCGGGTTTTCTACAACCGGACATTAACAAATTCCCATCTGCCCATAACCGCGGGCACGGCTTTCGAAAGTTCAAAACCCTGCAGGGGTGTCCCAACTTAGCCCATGATAAGCTCTCGCGATCAATGAAGGATATTCCTTCTCCCCGGGAAGATCCGATCAGTCTCGGAATCCCGGCTACAAGACATTTCGACAGCAATAAAACAAGTCCAGCAAAACCGCCCGATGCGCCGACATCCTGATAGGAGCTGCACATATCTCGTTCTCAGGGCAACACCGGATAAGTCAAGCTACGAGTAAAACCAGCCCTCGAGTTTCCCCGTGGTGGCCCCGCAGGTTGCTCGGTTCAGACCAACACTTAGACAAGCATTGGCCCGGGGGGGGGGGGCTAAATAAAGATGACCCTCGGGTTGATCAGACCCAAGAGAAAAGGATAGGTGGTAGGCAAATGGTAAAACCAAGGTTGGGCCTTGCTGGAAGAGTCTTATTCAAAGCGAACTGTCAAGGGGGTCCCATAAATCACCCGACCGCGTTAGGGACGCAAAAATCCGGGAACATAACACCGATATGACGGAAACTAGGGTGGCAAGAGTGGAACAAAACACCAGGCATAAGGCCGAGCCTTCCACCCTTTACCAAGTATATAGATGCATTAATTAAATAAGACATATTGTGATATCCCAACAAGTAAACACGTTCCAACAAGGAACAACATCTCCATGTTCCAACAAGGAACAAACTTCATCTTCACCTGCAACTAACAACGCTAAAAGAGGGGCTGGGCATAGCGGTAACATAGCCAAACAACGGTTTGCTAGGACAAGGTGGGTTAGAGGCTTGGTTTAGCAATATGGGAGGCATGATAAGCAAGTGGTAGGTATCGCCGCATAGGCATAGCAAAAGAGCGAGCAACTAGCAAGCAAAGATAGAAGTGATTTCGAGGGTATGGTCATCTTGCCTGAAATCCCGCAAGGAAGAAGAACGAGTCCATGAAGAAGACAAGCGGACGTAGACGAACGGATCCTCACAAACGCAACGGTATCGGAACTAACCCGAAGAAGCAACACCGGAAAGTAGCAAACACCAAAGTAAACAACCAACACATAAACATGGCATGATATGCGAGATGTGATATGCAATGCATATGCATGCTTCGGAAGGAAAAGGATGAACCTGGCATAATATTGGCAAACCAAGTATGCCACTGGATAGGTGAGATGCTTTCGGTCGAAATCGATATAAAGATCACCGGAATCGGATGCACGGTTTGCAAATGACAAGCAAAACAATAATGACAAGAATCTGCCATTAACAGCAAGATGCTACTTAGCAAGCAACAAGAAATTAAGCTACTGCACCCAAACATGTCCACAAAGCACATGAAAGTAATCTACTCAAGATGCTCGACAAAAGATGAACACTGAGCTACGGCTAAATCACACCACAACAGGTTCAAACAAGCATGGCCAAAGTGCAAAAGATAGCAGGTTCACAGACTTAGTGAAAATACTAACATCGCAGAAATTAACATCGGGATGACATGTTAAGATCAAGGAAACAACATGCTACAGGAACAGGACATAGCAAATTAAGGCATGGCATGAATATACTCAAAGCACTTAACAAAAGTCCCTTACTGACCATAAGCCATAAAGGATCAGAAAATATGATAACACCCATGTCAATAAAGCAAGTTTCGTTACAGGTTTCAGACTTAGCAGAAAACTGGACATGTCAAAAATAGATAACAAGTAGGCATGTTTACGAGCTTGATGCACTCACTACAGAGCATCGCATGATAATCTAAGCATACATACATCACGAAGACATGGCATAGAAGATAAACATGGCAAGAACAACATCATAGCATGCAAGGATCAACTACAACAACTTGGCAAAATCGAATAACATGTAAACAATCTGCCAGTTACATTTTATAGCAAAAGTAGAGCTCGATTGACTCAAGCTATGGCACTCCATAAATACCAACAAAGGAATCGATGGATAGAGCAAATCCATATGCTCAAAACACTCTTACTGATCATGCTCAAAAGAGGCATAGATCTCTCTGAAACAACATGAACACATGGCATAAAAATAACAGCAGGCAGGGACTTGGTGAAATTACCAAGTCTCTGAAATCAGCAACACTAAGTACCCTAGTTTGAATGCTTGTGCTAGTCACCACAAAGATCACAAAAATACATGGCATAAATCTATAGAAAGAGGGCATGGCATATTACAAAACACATGTAGGACTCAACCTCATAGGGTGCACACATCAATCATGGCAAAAATGGCAAAAGTGCATGTTCTGGTAAGAATCAGAAACTAACATCACATAGCCCTCTTCTAACAGCATTTAGGGCCTCAAAATGACCTAAAATGAAAATGATGCAATGGAATGAAATGATTTACTCTTCGGTACGAACAATTTGACATATTATAAGCACAAGACGGATATACGGATGCAGAGATATGATGCGATGATCATGGCATGTTAATGATAGAATGTCGGGGACTTAGTGAAAATATACTCTCCGGAAAAGTCAACTCGGGATGGCGATATCCGGGACGCGGGGATCCGAGACGGGGACGGAGCGCGGCGAGGGGACGGAGGAACTCCGGGCGGCGGGCGAGCCGAGGAGCGGGGCGGCGAGCGGCGGGCACGCGGGCGCGCAGCGGCGCGTTGCGGCGGCGCGCGGCGGGGTCCGGCGGGGAGGCGCGCGGAAGGGCGGCTCGGGAGACGCGTGGCACATGGCGGCGGCGGCCAGACGCGGCGGGCGGCGCGCGCGGGGTCGGGGGCGCAGGCGCGGGCGGCAGCCGGGCGGCGCGTGGCTCGGGCGCCTCGGGCCCGGGAGGCGGCGGAGCGGGCCGGCCGCGGGCTTCCGCGGGCCTGCGGCGGCGGAGGAGGAGAGAGAGGGCGCGGGAGGCCACGTGGCGCGGCGCGATAGGTGGAGAAGGGCGGCGGGGCGACGTGGCGCATTGCCATTGGCCCGGGTGAGGTGGCGGGATTTCGTCCGGTGGCGGACGGACATGTCCGGCTGCGCGCGGGGAATATTGCTAGGGTTTCATCTGCGCGAGGAATCCGGGGGGGGGGGGAGCACTTATTTATAGGTAGAGGGGGCTAGGAAGCTCCAAATGGAGTGCGGTTTTCGGCCACGCGATCGTGATCGAACGACCGAGAGGATGGAGGGGACTTAGATGGGTTTTGGGCCACTTTGATAGGGGTGTTGGGCTGCACCAAAAGAGGCCTTTGCGGATACCCGGTTAACCGTTGGAGTATCAAACGGACTCCGATTGATCTGAAATTTGACAGGCGGTCTACCGGTGCTATACCAAGGCCGCTTGACAAACCTTGGTCCATTCCGAGAAAGTTTAATACCCACTCACGGAAAAAGGTAAAAGGGGACGCCGGGGAACATAGAAGCGCCGGATTGCAAAACGGACAACGGGGAAAATGCTCGGATGCATGAGACGAACACGTATGCGAATGCGATGCACATGATGACATGATATGAAATGCAGATGATGACATGGAAAAGAGCGACACGCAAGCACATTACATGGCAACGATGGCGAATAACTGGCGGACACCTGGCGCATCAGATCCGGGGCGTTACAACACTCCACCACTACGAAAGGATCTCGTCCCGAGATCTAGAATGGCACCGGAGGGAAAACGGAAGATAAAGAGGAGTGGAAAAACTAAGTTGCTTCTTTGACAAAAGAGTGAAACCAAAGAACCTTGAGAGGTTGAACAAAATGAAAGAACGAAAACAACGAAGATGAACAAAGTTGAAAACACTCTGTTAGAAAAGAGGGACGTGGGATATGACGAGAACCCAGCGGACTAGTGACAAGATAGATGTTGAAACCACTCCGGTTAAAACTATATGGAGAGGGAATAAGAATGACATGATTTGGACCGCACCCCGGTAGAAAAGAGGAGGAAAAACTTGATAAGATGGAAAAGAACTTGAAGAGATGACACAACACTTCGGTTGAGAAGGGAGGTAAAACTTGACAAAATGGGAAAAAACTTGAAAAGAAGGCATGACACTCCGGTTAAAAGGATAAACACGAAACGAACATCATCCTCACCACTCGAGATGATGAGTGAAGAGAGCAACATCACAATGCCTCCGGGAGAAAGAATAGAAGATAGATCATTGAAATAAAAGAATGGAGAAGAAAATGACAACTCTCACAATTAAAATTGAAAGAGAAAGCTTACGAAGAAAAGGTTGAACGGAGTTGTTGGATTATCAACAACGAAAGCTTAATCTTGATGTGGACTTATGGAAGACATCCCAAAATATGAGGTGACGACCTGCCACTCACGGGAAAAAGAATTGGATTGATAAGAACAAGGAGACGAGAAAGCTTACTTCATCGGGAGGATAAAAGAAGAACTTGGGTCATTAATGAGCACCATAAATAGCAACAATCCTTAGGGAAGGCTTTAGGTGAAATATAACCCAAGATAACTCCAATGAAGAGATTGATGGATTTAAAATACCTCATTCTTGACAACATGTGAATCATGAGACATGAACTCCAATTATCAAGAATGACATAATACCACCTCGAATGATACGGTTGAAAGGATTGCACTTTAAAATGCAAGATAAAGAATACTTGAACTCCTTAAAACAAGACATGTGTTGAACACCATGTTTATTTTTGAGTAGCTTGGCGGATCTTAACTTCGAGAGAAATCTTGATGAACAATTGAAGAATGAAAAGAATCCTTGATGACCCACCATGTAGAGCCTCCATGAAGAACTCCGATAATAGAAGGATGATAGGAGGAAATGTAGGATGAAAAGAATAAGATTGAAGCCTTGCAATGATTTAGATGGATCTTCGTGATGATGAGATCTTGGAACTCCGGGAAAAGAAAAGATGAAACAATTGAGACCAAGAATTTATTCATCATGAATAAACTCCGAAAAAAATGAATTAATCACTTGGATGAAACAAGAATAAGAATTACATTATGCGTGTCCTTCACCAATTAACTTGCTGACAAGCAATGGATTTGGCATACTACTTATTCCCATAGAAAGGATTAAGATGGGTATAGCGCAACCTTGGGAAGGTCTTCCACGAACCACCGGTAGGATTGGAAAGAACGAATTAACCTATATGATAACAAAGGAAGAAGGATCTTGAACGAACCACCGTAAGAATTGAAAAAGAACGAAGAAAAGATAAAGAAACACCGGGAAGAATTAGCAAATGAATGAAGACGCTTGCTAGGATTTAGATACATGAGCACGAAGAGATCATGAACTGATTAGAGAATATTGAAAGATGCACCGGTAAGATTTGGAGAACGAGAGCTGAAAGCTTGAATAAATAATTCTGAGATGATTGGCTCCCGAGAATCAAACTGAAAAGACTTCTGAAATGCTCCGGATGAGTGAAAATTTATTCTCACAATCGAAAACAATTATGAGAGGATGGCAACAAGCTAGGACCACGAATCTTGAAGTGAATGGAGCAAGATTTAAGAGAAACTCTTCTTCGGTCTTCAGATGTTGAGAACGATGACGAAAAACACCACCATGAGTTATTGAGGCACTCCGGAAAGAAAATTAGAAAGGTTGAACCAATGATGAAAGAATTGAAAGGTCTTTGAGAAAGACATTTGACTGATGATAATTCATTCTTACGTCAAACTTTGCAATGAATTTGGGAATAGCTCCAAGAAAAATTAGAAGAGTCAGGTAAGATCCTGGGAAAAGACCTGTGGGTTAGGGCCCACTCAAAAGAAAACACCGTTGAACGATCGCTTGAAAGGGATATTGCACCGGTAGAATTAAATGGCTTGAATGAGATAGCATCCTCAAAAGAACTTGAGTGAATTGAGAATGGAAACTTGAATCTTTTGAGATATTTTCATCACTCCGGAACAAATGAATAGCGAGAAGTGAAATATTGTGAGGTGCACCGGTATTAGAAGGTATTGAAACGAGGAAAAAGAATACGATCAACACTGAAAGCTTGACTTGAATCCATCGAAGAAGATATAGAACGAAGAATGATGAACTTGAAGCTCCTTTAGAATCTTCATGATAATCACCGGATAAGAACATTGAAGGAAAGAATGAAGAAACTTCCATCAATAAAGGTTACTTGAATGAGAAATCTGAGTCCTTGAAGAAAGAGGGTGGGAGGGCGGGAAAACAAAGACAACTTGGAACGGATGAAGCAAACACCGTTGAGAAAAACTGATAATTGATCTGGCAGAAATTGAACGAATATGATGAACTTGAAGGGAAGCACACTGGTCGAAAAAGGATTGACATGACAACCTCAATGATCAAGAAGGATTGGTATCCACATAGGAATATGAGAACACCGTTTGGGAAAAGGTATGGATCAACACTTGACTTCGAAGCAACTCGAATACCACAAAACAAAACAAAAACAAAGGATTGGCTTGCAAAATAAGCCGGAAACAAACCTATGATAGATCCCATATCGTATCATGTGTCTGTTGGAAAGATATCCTAAGAGATACTTGAATTCCCACTTATAAACTCCCGAAACTTTCTAGTTATGCAATTAGGTGTAGGGGATACAGGGGACACAAAATATATCACCCAAACTAACAATACCTAGATCCAGCTGTATCCATCCTTCAACACATAACCAAGAAATCCTCGGATATCATCTACCTCAACCTTCGAAAAGCATCCGTTATACGAGTCATGGCAATACTCCCGCACTCGCCTCAGTACTGGGCTATCAGGGTTATCTCACCAACAACTGTACAAAAGAGATTTTCGATGTCGGCGTACTAAACTCAGGTATTCCAAAACCGCAACGATAAAATTATGACGATAACACCTCGGAGCTCAACTCCTCGGGACACTGCCACAACCCCTAAATGTCAGGAGGCAACCAAGACAATGTTGTCATCATAAAACCATCGGAACGATTGTAATATACCCGCGTGATCCTAAATTTTTTTTAGTGAAATTTGAGAAGAGAAGAGTCAAAACTCTACGCCAGGATGCCTTACCAGAGCGATGAGGAGACTGGGAAGTAAAAAGAATTCCTAAACTCTCCGATATATAATTCCTAAATGACTCAAAACATTTTTTTCTAGACACAACTCGGCCACTAAAAACGATCAATCAGTGGGGGCTCCTAAGGTCGGGGAAGGCTCTGATACCAACTTGTAACGCCCTCGATGCGGCTATATCTCCCACGTGTCGAAGCACAACTTAGAGGCATAACCGCATTGAAAGCAATGTCGCAAGTGAGGTAATCTTCACACAACCCATGTAATACATAAGGGAAAAAGATACATAGTTGGCTTACAATCGCCACTTCACACAATTACATGAATAAAACAATACATCATACAGTTACAATCAGGGCCCGACTACGGAGCCAAAATAAAAGAAGAAACCCCAAAAGCGACAAAGGACCAAGATCGACCCCAACTGGGCTCCACTACTGATCGACTAGAACGAAACAACAAAAGGACAAGATGTCCCTCGTACTCCTCCTTGAGCTCGGGTGCGTCACCTGCACGGTCTCATCGGCACCTGCAAACTGGTTTGGAAGTATCTGATGAGTCACGAGGACTCAGCAATCTCACACCCGCGAGATCAAGACTATTTAAGCTTAAAAGCAGGACAGGGTAGTGAGGTGGAGCTGCAGCAAGCGACTAGCATATATGGTGGCTACATACGCAAAAGAGAGCGAGAAGAGAAGGCAAAGCACGGTCGAACAACTATGATCAATAAGTGATCCTGAACTACTTACGTCAAACATAACTCCAACAACCGTGTTCACTTCCCGGACCCCGCCGAGAAGAGACCATCACGGTTACACACGCGATTGGTGTATTTTAGTTAAGATCAACTTCGGGTTTTCTACAACCGGACATTAACAAATTCCCATCTGCCCATAACCGCGGGCACGGCTTTCGAAAGTTCAAAACCCTGCAGGGGTGTCCCAACTTAGCCCATGATAAGCTCTCGCGATCAACGAAGGATATTCCTTCTCCCCGGGAAGATCCGATCAGTCTCGGAATCCCGGCTACAAGACATTTCGACAGCAATAAAACAAGTCCAGCAAAACCGCCCGATGCGCCGACATCCTGATAGGAGCTGCACATATCTCGTTCTCAGGGCAACACCGGATAAGTCAAGCTACGAGTAAAACCAGCCCTCGAGTTTCCCCGTGGTGGCCCCGCAGGTTGCTCGGTTCGGACCAATACTTAGACAAGCATTGGCCCAGGGGGGGGGGGTGCTAAATAAAGATGACCCTCGGGTTGATCAGACCCAAGAGAAAAGGATAGGTGGTAGGCAAATGGTAAAACCAAGGTTGGGCCTTGCTGGAAGAGTCTTATTCAAAGCGAACTGTCAAGGGGGTCCCATAAATCACCCGACCGCGTTAGGGACGCAAAAATCCGGGAACATAACACCGATATGACGGAAACTAGGGCGGCAAGAGTGGAACAAAACACCAGGCATAAGGCCGAGCCTTCCACCCTTTACCAAGTATATAGATGCATTAATTAAATAAGACATATTGTGATATCCCAACAAGTAAACACGTTCCAACAAGGAACAACATCTCCATGTTCCAACAAGGAACAAACTTCATCTTCACCTGCAACTAACAACGCTAAAAGAGGGGCTGGGCATAGCGGTAACATAGCCAAACAACGGTTTGCTAGGACAAGGTGGGTTAGAGGCTTGGTTTAGCAATATGGGAGGCATGATAAGCAAGTGGTAGGTATCGCCGCATAGGCATAGCAAAAGAGCAAGCAACTAGCAAGCAAAGATAGAAGTGATTTCGAGGGTATGGTCATCTTGCCTGAAATCCCGCAAGGAAGAAGAACGAGTCCATGAAGAAGACAAGCGGACGTAGACGAACGGATCCTCACAAATGCAACGGTATCGGAACTAACCCGAAGAAGCAACACCGGAAAGTAGCAAACACCAAAGTAAACAACCAACACATAAACATGGCATGATATGCGAGATGTGATATGCAATGCATATGCATGCTTCGAAAGGAAAAGGATGAACCTGGCATAATCTTGGCAAACCAAGTATGCCACTGGATAGGTGAGATGCTTTCGGTTGAAATCGATATAAAGATCACCGGAATCGGATGCACGGTTTGCAAATGACAAGCAAAACAATAATGACAAGAATCTGCCATTAACAGCAAGATGCTACTTAGCAAGCAACAAGAAATTAAGCTACTGCACCCAAACATGTCAACAAAGCACATGAAAGCAATCTACTCAAGATGCTCGACAAAAGATGAACACTGAGCTACGGCTAAATCACACCACAACAGGTTCAAACAAGCATGGCCAAAGTGCAAAAGATAGCAGGTTCACAGACTTAGTGAAAATACTAACATCGCAGAAATTAACATCGGGATGACATGTTAAGATCAAGGAAACAACATGCTACAGGAACAGGACATAGCAAATTAAGGCATGGCATGAATATACTCAAAGCACTTAACAAAAGTCCCTTACTGACCATAAGCCACAAAGGATCAGAAAATATGATAACACCCATGTCAATAAAGCAAGTTTCGTTACAGGTTTCAGACTTAGCAGAAAACTGGACATGTAAAAAACAGATAACAAGTAGGCATGTTTACGAGCTTGATGCACTCACTACAGAGCATCGCATGATAATCTAAGCATACATACATCAGGAAGACATGGCATAGAAGATAAACATGGCAAGAACAACATCATAGCATGCAAGGATCAACTACAACAAGCTTGGCAAAATCGAATAACATGTAAACAATCTGCCAGTTACATTTTATAGCAAAAGTAGAGCTCGATTGACTCAAGCTATGGCACTCCATAAATACCAACAAAGGAATCGATGGATAGAGCAAATCCATATGCTCAAAACACTCTTACTGATCATGCTCAAAAGAGGCATAGATCTCTCTGAAACAACATGAACACATGGCATAAAAATAACAGCAGGCAGGGACTTAGTGATATTACCAAGTCTCTGAAATCAGCAACACTAAGTACCCTAGTTTGAATGCTTGTGCTAGTCACCACAAAGATCACAAAAATACATGGCATAAATCTATAGAAAGAGGGCATGGCATATTACAAAACACATGTATCAACCTCATAGGGTGCACACATCAATCATGGCAAAAATGGCAAAAGTGCATGTTCTGGTAAGAATCAGAAACTAACATCACATAGCCCTCTTCTAACAGCATTTAGGGCCTCAAAATGACCTCAAATGAAAATGATGCAATGGAATGAAATGATGTACTCTTCGGTACGAACAATTTTACATATTATACGCACAAGACAGATATACGGATGCAGAGATATGATGCGATGATCATGGCATGTTAATGATAGAATGTCGGGGACTTAGTGAAAATATACTCTCCGGAAAAGTCAACTCGGGATGGCGATATCCGGGACGCGGGGATCCGAGACGGGGACGGAGCGCGGCGAGGGGACGGAGGAACTCCGGGCGGCGGGCGAGCCGAGGAGCGGGGCGGCGAGCGGCGGGCACGCGGGCGCGCAGCGGCGCGTTGCGGCGGCGCGCGGCGGGGTCCGGCGGGGAGGCGCGCGGAAGGGCGGCTCGGGCGACGCGTGGCACATGGCGGCGGCGGCCAGACGCGGCGGGCGGCGCGCGCGGGGTCGGGGGCGCAGGCGCGGGCGGCAGCCGGGCGGCGCGTGGCTCGGGCGCCTCGGGCCCGGGAGGCGGCGGAGCGGGCCGGCCGCGGGCTTCCGCGGGCCTGCGGCAGCGGAGGAGGAGAGAGAGGGCGCGGGAGGCCACGTGGCGCGGCGCGATAGGTGGAGAAGGGCGGCGGGGCGACGTGGCGCATTGCCATTGGCCCGGGTGAGGTGGCGGGATTTCGTCCGGTGGCGGACGGACATGTCCGGCTGCGCGCGGGGAATATTGCTAGGGTTTCATCTGCGCGAGGAATCCGGGGGGGGGGGGAGCACTTATTTATAGGTAGAGGGGGCTAGGAAGCTCCAAATGGAGTGCGGTTTTCGGCCACGCGATCGTGATCGAACGACCGAGAGGATGGAGGGGACTTAGATGGGTTTTGGGCCACTTTGATAGGGGTGTTGGGCTGCACCAAAATAGGCCTTTGCGGATACCCGGTTAACCGTTGGAGTATCAAACGGACTCCGATTGATCTGAAATTTGACAGGCGGTCTACCGGTGCTATACCAAGGCCGCTTGACAAACCTTGGTCCATTCCGAGAAAGTTTAATACCCACTCACGGAAAAAGGTAAAAGGGGACGCCGGGGAACATAGAAGCGCCGGATTGCAAAACGGACAACGGGGAAAATGCTCGGATGCATGAGACGAACACGTATGCGAATGCGATGCACATGATGACATGATATGAAATGCAGATGATGACATGGAAAAGAGCGACACGCAAGCACATTACATGGCAACGATGGCGAATAACTGGCGGACACCTGGCGCATCAGATCCGGGGCGTTACAACACTCCACCACTACGAAAGGATCTCGTCCCGAGATCTAGAATGGCACCGGAGGGAAAACGGAAGATAAAGAGGAGTGGAAAAACTAAGTTGCTTCTTTGACAAAAGAGTGAAACCAAAGAACCTTGAGAGGTTGAACAAAATGAAAGAACGAAAACAACGAAGATGAACAAAGTTGAAAACACTCTGTTAGAAAAGAGGGACGTGGGATATGACGAGAACCCAGCGGACTAGTGACAAGATAGATGTTGAAACCACTCAGCAATCTCACACCCGCGAGATCAAGACTATTTAAGCTTAAAAGCAGGACAGGGTAGTGAGGTGGAGCTGCAGCAAGCGACTAGCATATATGGTGGCTACATACGCAAAAGAGAGCGAGAAGAGAAGGCAAAGCACGGTCGAACAACTATGATCAATAAGTGATCCTGAACTACTTACGTCAAACATAACTCCAACAACCGTTTTCACTTCCCGGACCCCGCCGAGAAGAGACCATCACGGTTACACACGCGATTGGTGTATTTTAGTTAAGATCAACTTCGGGTTTTCTACAACCGGACATTAACAAATTCCCATCTGCCCATAACCGCGGGCACGGCTTTCGAAAGTTCAAAACCCTGCAGGGGTGTCCCAACTTAGCCCATGATAAGCTCTCGCGATCAACGAAGGATATTCCTGCTCCCCGGGAAGATCCGATTACTCTCGGAATCCCAGCTACAAGACATTTCGACAGCAATAAAACAAGTCCAGCAAAACCGCCCGATGCGCCGACATCCTGATAGGAGCTGTACATATCTCGTTCTCAGGGCAACACCGGATAAGTCAAGCTACGAGTAAAACCAGCCCTCGAGTTTCCCCGTGGTGGCCCCGCAGGTTGCTCGGTTCGGACCAACACTTAGACAAGCATTGGCCCGGGGGGGGGGGGGCTAAATAAAGATGACCCTCGGGTTGATCAGACCCAAGAGAAAAGGATAGGTGGTAGGCAAATGGTAAAACCAAGGTTGGGCCTTGCTGGAAGAGTCTTATTCAAAGCGAACTGTCAAGGGGGTCCCATAAATCACCCGACCGCGTTAGGGACGCAAAAATCCGGGAACATAACACCGATATGACGGAAACTAGGGTGGCAAGAGTGGAACAAAACACCAGGCATAAGGCCGAGCCTTCCACCCTTTACCAAGTATATAGATGCATTAATTAAATAAGACATATTGTGATATCCCAACAAGTAAACACGTTCCAACAAGGAACAACATCTCCATGTTCCAACAAGGAACAAACTTCATCTTCACCTGCAACTAACAACGCTAAAAGAGGGGCTGGGCATAGCGGTAACATAGCCAAACAACGGTTTGCTAGGACAAGGTGGGTTAGAGGCTTGGTTTAGCAATATGGGAGGCATGATAAGCAAGTGGTAGGTATCGCCGCATAGGCATAGCAAAAGAGCGAGCAACTAGCAAGCAAAGATAGAAGTGATTTCGAGGGTATGGTCATCTTGCCTGAAATCCCGCAAGGAAGAAGAACGAGTCCATGAAGAAGACAAGCGGACGTAGACGAACGGATCCTCACAAACGCAACGGTATCGGAACTAACCCGAAGAACCAACACCGGAAAGTAGCAAACACCAAAGTAAACAACCAACACATAAACATGGCATGATATGCGAGATGTGATATGCAATGCGTATGCATGCTTCGGAAGGAAAAGGATGAACCTGGCATAATCTTGGCAAACCAAGTATGCCACTGGATAGGTGAGATGATTTCGGTTGAAATCGATATAAAGATCACCGGAATCGGATGCACGGTTTGCAAATGACAAGCAAAACAATAATGACAAGAATCTGCCATTAACAGCAAGATGCTACTTAGCAAGCAACAAGAAATTAAGCTACTGCACCCAAACATGTCAACAAAGCATATGAAAGTAATCTACTCAAGATGCTCGACAAAAGATGAACACTGAGCTACGGCTAAATTACACCACAACAGGTTCAAACAAGCATGGCAAAAGTGCAAAAGATAACAGGTTCACAGACTTGGTGAAAATACTAACATCGCAGAAATTAACATCGGGATGACATGTTAAGATCAAGGAAACAACATGCTACAGGAACAGGACATAGCAAATTAAGGCATGGCATGAATATACTCAAAGCACTTAACAAAAGTCCCTTACTGACCATAAGCCACAAAGGATCAGAAAATATGATAACACCCATGTCAATAAAGCAAGTTTCGTTACAGGTTTCAGACTTAGCAGAAAACTGGACATGTCAAAAACAGATAACAAGTAGGCATGTTTACGAGCTTGATGCACTCACTACAGAGCATCGCATGATAATCTAAGCATACATACATCAAGAAGACATGGCATAGAAGATAAACATGGCAAGAACAACATCATAGCATGCAAGGATCAACTACAACAACTTGGCAAAATCGAATAACATGTAAACAATCTGCCAGTTACATTTTATAGCAAAAGTAGAGCTCGATTGACTCGAGCTATGGCACTCCATAAATACAAACAAAGGAATGGATGGATAGAGCAAATCCGTATTCTCAAAACATTCTTACTGATCATGCTCAAAAGAGGCATAGATCTCTCTGAAACAACATGAACACATGGCATAAAAATAACAGCAGGCAGGGACTTAGTGAAATTACCAAGTCTCTGAAATCAGCAACACTAAGTACCCTAGTTTGAATGCTTGTGCTAGTCACCAAAAAGATCACAAAAATACATGGCATAAATCTATAGAAAGAGGGCATGGCATATTACAAAACACATGTAGGACTCAACCTCATAGGGTGCACACATCAATCATGGCAAAAATGGCAAAAGTGCATGTTCTGGTAAGAATCAGAAACTAACATCACATAGCCCTCTTCTAACAGCATTTCGGTCCTCAAAATGACCTCAAATGAGAATGATACAATGTAAAGAAATGATGTGCTCCTCGAGGCGAACAATTTGACATATTATACGCACAAAACGGACGTACGGATGCAGAGATATGATGCGATGATCATGGCATGTTAATGATAGAATGTCGGGGACTTAGTGAAAATATACCCTCCGGAAAAGTCAACTCGGGATGGCGATATCCGGGATGCGGGGATCCGAGACGGGGACGGAGCGCGGCGAGGGGACGGAGGAACTCCGGGCGGCGCGCGAGCCGAGGAGCGGGGCGGCGAGCGGCGGGCACGCGGGCGCGCAGCGGCGCGTTGCGGCGGCGCGCGGCGGGGTCCGGCGGGGAGGCGCGGGGAAGGGCGGCTCGGGCGGCGCGTGGCACATGGCGGCGGCGGCCAGACGCGGCGGGCGGCGCGCGCGGGGTCGGGGGCGCAGGCGCGGGCGGCAGCCGGGCGGCACGTGGCTCGGGCGCCTCGGGCCCGGGAGGCGGCGGAGCGGGCCGGCCGCGGGCTTCCGCGGGCCTGCGGCGGCGGAGGAGGAGAGAGAGGGCGCGGGAGGCCACGTGGCGCGGCGCGATAGGTGGAGAAGGGCGGCGGGGCGACGTGGCGCATTGCCATTGGCCCGGGTGAGGTGGCGGGATTTCGTCCGGTGGCGGACGGACATGTCCGGCTGCGCGCGGGGAATATTGCTAGGGTTTCATCTGCGCGAGGAATCCGGGGGGGGGGAGCACTTATTTATAGGTAGAGGGGGCTAGGAAGCTCCAAATGGAGTGCGGTTTTCAGCCACGCGATCGTGATCGAACGACCGAGAGGATGGATGGGACTTAGATGGGTTTTGGGCCACTTTGATAGGTGTGTTGGGCTGCACCAAAAGAGGCCTTTGCGGATACCCGGTTAACCGTTGGAGTATCAAACGGACTCCGATTGATCCGAAATTTGACAGGCGGTCTACCGGTGCTATACCAAGGCCGCTTGACAAACCTCGGTCCATTCCGAAAAAGTTTAATACCCGCTCACGGAAAAAGGTAAAAGGGGACGCCGGGGAACATAGAAGCGCCGGATTGCAAAATGGACAACGGGGAAAATGCTCGGATGCATGAGACGAACACGTATGCGAATGCGATGCACATGATGACATGATATGAAATGCAGATGATGACATGGAAAAGAGCGACACGCAAGCACATGACATGGCAACGATGGCGAATAACTGGCGGACACCTGGCGCATCAGATCCGGGGCGTTACAAAGACACGAGCCTCAACAGCGCGCCAGCCCTCGTTGAACACCCGGTGTATTTTGTCAGCATAGTGTTGCTGGACGCAATGGCGCGATATCCCATGCCCCAGAAGCTCTTGCTCGCGCTCTTGGTGGCCTCGCGCAAGCTGCGGCACTACTTCCAGGGCCACCCCATCAAGGTTGTCTCAGCCTACCCATTGGAGATGGTGCTCAGGAGCCCCAATTCTGCCGGAAGGGTCGCCGAGTGGAACATCGAGCTGCAAGAATTCCAGTTGGAGTTCAGCACTACCAGGGTCATCAAGGGAGCCGCGCTCGCTGATTTTGTGGAGGAATGGACGGATGCCCCGACACTCGAAGTAGGTGAAGACTGGTCCACCTCACCAGGAAGCGAGGCGTGAGACGTTTGGGTCATGTATTTCGATGGCGCCTTCGCGCATCAGGGTGCAGGGGCTAGAGTAGTACTCATCTCGCCCACTCAGGACAAGCTCTACTACGCCGTGCAGCTCTATTTTCAGCAGGGCGAGAAGGTCTCCAACAACATCACGGAATACGAGGGCCTCATAGCTGGCCTCAAGGCCGCGGCTGCTCTGGGGGTGAAGCGCCTTATCGTTAAGGGCGACTCGCAGCTCCTCGTCAACTTCTCCAACAAAGTATACGAGCCGAGGGACGAGCATATGGAGGCATACCTCGCGGAGGTGCGCAAGATGGAGAAGCAGTTCTTGAGTCTGGAGTTACAGCATGTGCCCCGGGGCACCAACAAGGAAGCTGACAACATCGCCAAGAGGGCATCCAAGCGGCAGCCACAAGAGCCCGACGTCTTTGAGGAACGACTCTTCAAGCCATCAGTGACACCACCACTTTCAAGCACAACTTAGCCTCGCGAGGAGCTCCGCAGCCGCCTGCCACGGGAGCCCCAACCTGTGGCCCGACCTCAGGAGCTTGCCTGCTCTTGGCGCTCGAGCCCCAGGAGGGATGCTGGACCAAGGAATTCAAGGAGTATCTGATGCAAGGGGCCCTACTGGAGAAGGACGAGGACGCAAAGCGCGTGGCCCGGCAAGCCACGGCGTACTGCATCCAGGACGGTGAGTTGTACAGGAAGCGGCCAAATGACGTTACTCTGCGCTGCATTTCCAGGGACCAGGGGAAGGAGCTGCTAATTGACATACAAGGTGGGGACTGCGGGCACCACTCGTCATCACGGACCCTCGCCGACAAGGTATTCCGCAGTGGGTTCTACTAGCCCACTGCGCTCAACGATGTAGCTGAGCTAGTGAAGTCCTGCGAAGCCTGCCAGTTCCACGCCAAGCAGATTCATCAGCTGGCTCAGGGCCTCCAGACCATCCCACTCACGTGGTCGTTCGCAGTATGGGGGCTGGACATCTTGGGCCCGTTCCCTCGAGCGTCTGGGGGCTACCGCTACCTCTACGTCGCCATCGACAAGTTCACCAAGTGGGCGGAAGTGGAAGCCGTCCGCACCATCCTAGCCGGCTTCGCTGTCAAGTTCATCAAGGGCCCCGTGAGCCGTTTTGGGGCCCCCAACCGCATCATCACAGATAACGGCTCGCAGTTCACTAGTAACCTCTTCAAAACCTACTGCGCTAACCTTGGAACACAGATTTGCTACGCTTCGGTAGCACACCCCAGGAGCATTGGTCATGCCGAATGCGCCAACGCAGAGGTCTTGAGGGGCCTCAAGACCAGGACCTTCAAGAAGAAGCTCGAGGCCTGCGGCAGGGGCTAGCACAACGAGCTCCAGTCCGTGCGGTGGTCCATCCGCACCACTACCACCAGGCCAACGGGAGAGACTCCATTCTTCCTTGTCCACGGAGCCGAAGCGGTCCTCCTTCACGAGGTCAAGCATCACTCCGCACGGGTCCTGGCGTTTGATGAAGCGCAGCAGGACGCCACGCGGGGGATGGACCTCGTGTTGGGGGAGGAACGTCGTCCCGAAGCTGCACTGAGGGCGGCGAGGTACCAGCAGGTGCTGCGGCGATATCACTACGGCAACATCCATTCCAGGACGCTCGAGACGGGCGACCTCGTCCTGAGGCGGGTCCTCTCCAGGGAAGGGCTGCACAATCTCTCACCTATGTGGGAGGGCCCGTTCAGGGTCGTCCATGTCTCCAAGCCTGGAGCCGCGCGCCAGGAGACGCAGGACGGGGTACCCGTCCAGAACGCCTGGAACATCCAGCACCTCCGGAAGTTCTACCCATAAAGCAAGGGCCAGTGCCTGAGAAGCAAGGCCCAGTGCCCGTGAAGAAAGTCCCAGTGGCTGTGAAGAAGGCCCGGTGCCTGTGAAGAATCACCGCCCGTGACACTCTCACGTAATAGTGAGTGGGGCTGTACATGCCCCGGAGTCTCAGGAGTGCCGCCCTCGGGCCTCGGGGGCTCCCTCCCACGCCTAGTGACAACACTTAGCTCCGCGCTGGTGAGAAGACTTGAAGACTAGACTAGGTGCCGGACGCGGCTTTTCATTTGTTTTCCGTAGTTGGCTCGCCCTTTTTTAATCGAAGTTTGCTTCTAGCGTCTATCGCTGATTTGGTTCTATCGCCTTTTGTCGCTATTTCCGGCTCTAGTTGGCCTGTGTTTTCTCTCGCACACCTCGCGAGGGGGCTAGGTAGGTGCCCTCGCGAGCCTTTTTTCCTTCTCCCTACCTTCCGTCTGTTTTCTCGCGAGGCGCCCTCGTTCGAGCCCACAATTTGGTACATCTCCCTTAATCCGTGCCCCTTGGGTACCGCGATATGAAACGTTGTGCCAAGGCTTGGGCGAACGATAAGTTTCCTAGTGAGCTTCCTAACGAATTTTTTGTAGTTCCTGAGCGACCACTAAGGCAAGACGTGCACGAGGAAACAAATGCCTCGTGAAGGGGAGGTTGCCCCAGACACTCCAAGCTAAGTTATCTCTGCACAGAATAACGACACAACGCGAGAGCAACAAACATAGCATAATGGTTAAGGAGTCATGGTTTGATACATGCCACTCCGGGCCCATACTGGTTTCGTCTTGATGCAGGAAGGAAAAGAGGAACAAAACAAAAGCGGCGCTCGCCCCTATAGGAGTCCGCGGGGGCAGGCCCTTGGCGACATCCCTGGCTTAGTCCGACCCCTCCTCGCGCTTCACGGATGCGCGACGATGAAATGACACGCTACCACCTTCGAAGCGAGCGCGGCGACTCGGCGGCTGGTCGTAGCCGCCACTGCTGGATCTGTCGCCGAGAGAGGAGCCACCGTAGCCGGCCGAGCACCTCCTCGCCATCGTTCACCTCAGGGCAGCATCCGGCGCGACAGCCGTCTTCCCCGAACACCCTCACATAGAGGGTCGCGTCACGTCAAACTTGAAGTGGAGGGTGCAGCGCCTGCTGAGGCCGCGCGCGCGGGCGAACGTCTGCCAACCGCAGGCCAGAGTTATGTTGCCCGCGACGGAGATGTCGACCGCGACCCAAGAAGCCCGGCTGCAGCAACCGTCTGCCTGCAGCCAGAGCCCGCCCAGACCGGAGGCCGACAACTCATCGGCAAAGCAGCGAGGAAGCTGGAGCCAGCTGTCGGCCGGATCCTCCGACCAGACAACGAACTCCGGTAGCACCTCTGACGCATGGAACCGCAGACGGGGAGGCCGCGTGACCACGGCGCATCTCCTTTCGTCGACGGGGCTGCCGCGACCAGAGCTACTCCTCCCACGTGCATCGGCGCCACCCCGGGAGCCGATGGCCACGGCGGGAGTCGCGGCGTCCTTGCGGGGACGACCACGTCCACGCTTGGGCGCCGGGGAGCTGGGCCCCTCCCGAGGGGCCTTGCCCTTCTCCGCGGCGGAGAACTTCTTCGATGACGCCATTACTATGAAGGAGAGGAGCAAGGAGGAGGAAGCAGGCGAACCGCGGAGAGATGGGCGACGAGGGCTCTGCCCCCTCCCCATTTATAGTAGAAGAAGGCTAACCGGTGCCTCCCACGATCACAGGTAATGATGGTTTTCCTAGCAAGTTGCAGGGACTTTTCAAGTCGAGCAGTTGCCGAGGCAGCGTGGGGAAGCAGAGACGCCCACGTCTAATCAACCGCCACGCGTCGACCGAGGCCACAGGCTTTTGGGGCCCGCGGTGCTCCGCGCTTGACCTTTGGCTTCGCCGTGAAGCCAAGCCCGAGCGCACCTTGGGCCCGGGGGCTACTGTCGGCGTTCTGGGAATGGGGGTCCCCAGACTTGCCTGCCTGCGGCCCACGGCGTGGCTTTGCTAGTAGGCCTGTACGGCCCATCTTCATTAGCGAGACATTCAAGACCCTCGCAAGGGGCCGAGCCTCGCGAGGCGGACCACACAAGACCACCTCAGGAACGGCCTAACCAAGCTGCCTCGCGAGGAGCGGAGAAATCAAGGCGGGGCAAACCTCGCGAGGCTCTCGTGACGGTGAGCCATGACGACGAAGATCAGGCAGGCGCCACCGCGCGCAGCGTCCTTGCTTCCTCTTTGGTGCTAAGGAGGCAAGTGCAGGTGCGGAGTACCGAGGCATCAGGCAAAGGTTTCCATATCAATGCAACAAAACCAAGACCAGCAGGACGACAGGATGGATGTCACCATGGAGCCCAAGACGGCGTCATCACCAGAGCCTTTTGCAGGCGAAGACTACTTTTGTCGAGATAGATTGTACTAGCTGTCCCCTTTCAAATTGGTCGCCGTTGTTGGCTCCCTTCCCGCTCAATAATTGGGGAGAGGACCAGGGCCTATATAAGTAGAACTAGCCACCACAGTAGAGGGCATCTGATAGCTCATTGAGAAGCACCACACCCACAAGCTCGCAGGCACAAGAACACATCAAACTCAGGAGGCTGTTCTTCCCCTTGTACTGTTCATCACCAGCCAAAGAGGCAATCCACCACCACCACACTAGAGTAGGGTATTACACCACAGCGGTGGCCCGAACCAGTATAAATCTTGTGTCTTTGTGTTGCGAGTTCATCGAGTTTGTCTGCGAGATCTTAGCGAGTTAGGGCGTAGATCGGTAGGGAGGAAATCTCCGCGCGCACCCCAATGTTCGAACCTTGAGGGTTTTGCCCGAACCCGAGATCCGACAGTATTCGAATTCGAGTTTAAATCGTAAGAATTAGAAAAACATTTCTATACAAAAAAGTTTCACATTTTCCATAGCTTTCCAACGCCATATCATTTGCATCAATCCGACAAACCGTTTGCAAAAAAACGCGAAAATACTTTTCGCCCAGAATTTCACCGTTTTCACATTACCTTTAAATCATATAGAATTTGAAAAAACAATAGATATATGGAAGATGCGGAATTTTACCAGCTTTCGAACGCCATCTTATTTGCTCAATTCCGACAAACCTTTGCAAATTAAGTCCAAAATATGATTCACGTTTTCGGTTTTGAAAAAAATGTTTTTTTCAAAACTGCTCTTAAACCCTGATGATTTTGCAAAAAAATCCTATATGACTATAGCGTAGCTGTCAAGAGCTTTCCAACGATATATTACACGCCTCATTCCAACAAAAACAATTTGCAATTTTTTTAACTAGAGAGGACGATCAATTCGACGAGATGAAAATCATCAGTACAATCGCCTGAAACTGTCAGCTAAAGTATGGTAACAGAATAATATTCTGTTACGCGAAATATAATAGCACATATGTACATACTCCTTGCCCATGTGTCCTCCTTCTAGAAATAAACCTGCTTATGTTTATTTAATTATTTGCTAATCCCGTAGGTGTAGATAGAGGAGTTCACGTGGGCTTTGAACAGTTGTTACACATTAAAGGGGATAAGCCACATATAGATCGAAATCTTGTTGGATAGTAAAAAAATCCATGTTAGATGCATGCATCATAGAAAAAGATAGGTGTTGAAAAAGATGTTGTATATACTCCATCAAACAAATATGGTATATGCCCATCATGATAAACTGGTATATGTATATGCTTCATATACTTCACCAAAAAACGTGGCATATACTTCATAAAAAAGGGGTATATACTCCCATCTCAAACAAATTGCGGCATATACTTCACCGAAAAACATGGCATATACTTCATAAGAAAAGGGGTATATACTCCCATCTCAAACAAATTGCGGCATATACTTCACCGAAAAAATGTTGCATTTACTTCATAAAAAGGGTATATACTCTATGGCAAAAAATGCGTCATCGCAACAGTATGGTACATCTATTTTAACATGTATATAAGAATGTATAATGAAAAACAAATCGGAGAAGAAAGAGAATGTTGAACAAGTATTTAAAAAGGTTGATCATGTATATAAGAATTTAGAATGAGAAACAAAAAAGAAACAAAGAATGTATAGAAGGAAAAAGAAAAGAATGAAAAAAATGGAGAAGAAAAAAGAAGTGAAACAAAAGAAAATGAAAAAATGAAACAATTCGGAGGGGAAGAATGAATGAATGAAAAAATTGGAGAAGAAAAGAAATAATACAAAAAAAGAAAAAAGAAAAAATGGAGAAGTCCGGCTCAGTCGCCTATAATTGATCATGATCCATTTTCTAAGCAGGAACTGGAAGCTGGTGGTGTGGTTAGCTCCGCTGGTTATCCCCACATTTCCGGGAGCAACTAGTTGACGAGCGCTCCTCCGGGAGCCTCGCAATGATCAGTGCCACTTGGCGTGCTCACAGCCATTGGCCACATGTCGCGGTATGGGCGCTCCTGTCGTGGAATTGTCACGGCAAATGTCCTAACAGAAGGACTTAGTCGTGGAGCCATCACAACTAGGTTAACTTGAAGGGGTTAAATGGGACAAAGGTCATAGAGAGTTTATACTCGTTCGGCCCCTTGCGGTGAAGGCAAAAGCCTAATCCTGTTTGAGGAGGTATTGCTTGGGTTTCGATTACCAGGGAGTGAATACGCTTGACCTAGTTCTCGATCTCTTGTTTCTTGCCCTTAAACCGCCGCCGGGTCATGATGTCGCTTGAAGCTACGTCGGTATTTCCACAAAGAGGAAGGGATGATGCAGCACAACGGCGGTAGGTATTTCCCTCAGAAATGAAACCAAGGTTATTGAACCAGTGGGAGAACCAAGCAACACAACGTAAACATCCCCTGCACACAAATAACAGCCACTCGCAACCCGACGTGTTAAAGGGATTGTCAATCCCTTTCGGGCAACGGCGCCAGAAATTGGCACGGAGATGGGAGAAAATTGTAATAGATTGAATAAAATAGATCACAAATAAAATAAAGTGCAGCAATTATATTTGTATTTTTGGTTTAATAGATATGAATAAAAATGCAAAGAAAAAGTAGATCGCAAAGCAAATATATGAGAAAAAGACCCCGGGGCCGTAGGTTTCACTAGTGGCTTCTCTCGAGAAAAATAGCAAACGGTGGGTAAACAAATTACTGTTGGGCAATTGATAGAACTTCAAATAATTCTGACGATACTCAAGCAATGATCATTACATAGGCATCACGTCCAAGATTAGTAGACCAACTCCTGCCTGCATCTACTACTATTACTCCACACATCGACCGCTATCCAGCATGGATCTAGTGTATTAAGTTCATGGGAAAACGGAGTAATGCAATAAGAACGATGACATGATGTAGACAAGATCTATCTATGTAGAGATAGACCCCATCGTTTTATCCTTAGTAGCAACGATACATACGTGTTGTTTCCCTTTCTGTCACTGGGATCAAGCACCATAAGATCGAACCCACTACCGGGCACCTCTTCCCATTGCAAGATAAATAGATCAAGTTGGCCAAACAAAACCCAAATATCAGAGAAGAAATATGAGGCTATAAGAGATCATGCATATAAGAGATCAAAGAAACTCAAATAACTTTCATGCATATAAAAAGATATGACTGATCATAAACTCAAAGTTCATCAGATCCCAACAAACACACTGCAAAAAGAGTTACATCACATGGATCTCCAGGAGACCGTTGTATTGAGAATCGAATGAGAGAGAGAAAGCCATCTAGCTACTAAGTACGGACCCGTAGGTCTACAAAGAACTACTCACGTATCATCGGAGAGGCACCAATGGAGGTGGTGAACCCCATCCGAGATGGTGTCTAGATTGGATCTGGTGGTTCTGTACTCTGCGGCGGCTGGATGAATATTTCATCGATGTTCTGGGGTTCTATGATTTTTGGGGTATTTATAGAGCAAAGAGGCGGTCCGGGGGGCACCCGAGGTGGGCACAACCCACCAGGGCGCGCCTGGGCCTCCTGGCGCGCCCTGGTGGGTTGTCCCCTCCTCGGGACTCCCCCCAGGTGCCACCAGGGCCCAATATCTTCCTTCTGGTCCATAAAAATTCTCCATCAAGTTTCGTTGCGTTTGAACTCCGTCTGATATTGATTTCCTGCAATGTAAAAAACATGCAAAAAACAACAACTGGCACTTGGCACTATGTCAATAGGTTAGTACCAAAAAATCATATAAAATGGCTATAAAATGATTATAAAACATCCAAGATTGATAATAAAACAACATGGAACAATAAAAAATTATAGATACGTTGGAGACGTATCAGCATCCCCAAGCTTAACTTCTGCTCGTCCTTGAGTAGGTAAGTGATAAAAACAAAAAAAATTATGTGGAGTGTTGTTTATCATGTCATATCATATTCTTTCTTTATAGCATGGACATTTGGACTTTTATGTGATTCAAAGCAATTGTCTAGTTTTGACATAATAATGTAGATACTCAAGCATATCAACAAGCAACCATGTCTTTCAAAATATCAATGCTAAAATAAGTGCCCATCATGCTCAAACATTGATCCATTCACGAAACACACTCGAATATTAGCTACACCCAATACTTACTCATGATCATAGTGCCTCCTAGTTGGTTCTTTTTGTAAGAGAAGATGGAGACTCAAATTCAAAAATAAAAATGGCATAAAGTAAAAGAAAGGCCCTTCGCAGAGGGAAGTGGGGAGTTGTAGAGGTACCAGAGCTCAAAGCAAAAAATTAGAGATAAAATCATTTTGGGAGGTGTATCCATCCCACCCACAAAAATGACTTAGAGCTGCCAACACTTTCCATGCTAGATGTGCCATAGGCGGTTCCCAAACAGAAAATAAATTTTATTGCTTTTTCCACCATACTTCACTTTCCATGGCTAACGTATCCACGGGTGCCTTCCATACCAACACTTTCCAAGGAATTTATTATTTGACAACATAAAGTAATTTTTTTTCATTTAGGGATTGGGCATCCCTAAAACCTTTGCCTTACTCTTGTGCAATGACAAGTGAATAATCACTCATCATGAGAATAACACATCTAGCATGGAAAATATTAGCCACCCCTCACCGCTCTGCAAGCTAAACTAACACACAAAAGAGAAGTTTATTTTGAAAATTAGAGATGGCACATGCAAATTTGCTTAGAACGGCAGAAGAATACCACATATAGGTAGATATAGTGGACTCATGTGGCGAAACTGGGTTAAAGAATTTTAGATGCACAAGTAGAGATCATACTTGGTGCAAAATGAAGGCTTGCAAAAGATTGAGAAGCGACCAGCCAAGAAACGAATAATCTCGTAAAGAAAGCATTAAGCATAAGTAACACCAAATAATGCACCACAAGTAGGATATAATTTTCATTGCATGACTATTTACTTTCGTACTTGCATATAGAATCACAAACCTTAACACCAATATTCTTACCAAAGCATAGTTACTCATCAATATAACTCACATATCACATCATCATATCTCAAAACTATTACTAAGAATCAAGTTTATTTTGTCCAATGATCTTCATGACCTTTTTTACTTTATCCTTCTTAGATATCTATCACTTTGGGACTGATTTTTCATGTGTTCTTTTTATAAGCTCAAACAAATATAAGTGAAGATCATGAGCATAAAAATTTTCTTTCTCTCAAAATAATTTAACAAATAAATTTATGTGAAGCAAGAGAGCATTTATTCAAAAATAACTAAGCACACCGTGCTAAAAAAATATATAAGTGAAGCACTAGAGCAAGTCCATAGCTCATAAAAGATTTAAGTGAAGCATAGAGAGCAATTCTAACAAGTCATGATATAATGTTGGCTCTCTAAAATAGGCGTGTCCTGCAGGATTGATGAATTAAAAAGCAAAATAAAACAAGAAAAATACTCATATCATACAAGACACTCCAAGTAAAACACATATCATGTGACGAATAAAATATAGCTTCAAGTAAAATACCGATGGTTGTTAGAAGAAAGAGGGGATGCCACTCGGGGGCATCCCCAAGCTTAGTTGGTTGCTCATTCTTGGATAAAAGCTTGCGATGCCGGGGCATCCCCAAGCTTAGGCTGTTCTATCCTTCTTTCATCCATCGTAAGATAACCTAAAACTTTAAAACTTCAATCACACAAAACTCAACAAAACCTTCGTGAGATCCGTTAGTAAAAGAAAGCAAACCACTACTAGAAGTACTGTATTAAACCAATTCATATTTTTTTTGGTATTATATCTACTATATTCCAACTTTCCTTTGGCAAAAACTCATCAACGAAAACCATAGAGCCATCAAAATAAGCACACAACACAAAGAAAACAGAATCTGTCAAAACAGAACAGTCTGTAGCAATCTGACACTTTCGAACACTTCTGTAACACCAAAAATTCTGAAAAATTAGGACGACCAGGGTAATTTTTATATTAATGTTCTACAAAAAGAATGAACTTAAAAGCACTCTGATTAAAAATGAGAATTGTTTTCGTGAGTGCAAAGTTTCTGTTTTTCAGCAAGATCAAACAACTATCACCCAAAGTAATCCTAAAGGCTTTACTTGGAACAAACATTAATTAAAACAAAAAAAAACAATCATACCAGTAGCATAATTTTGCTAACACACAAGAACAGAAAGAAAAAAGGAAAAAATAAATTTTATTCATTGGGTTGCCTCCCAACAAGCGCTATACTTTTACGCCCTTAGCTAGGCATAAGATTTCAATGATGCTCACACGAAAGATAATAATTGGAACACAAAGAAAGCATCATGAAACATGTGACAATCACATTTAAGTCTAACATACTTCCTATGTGTAGGAATTTTATAGGAAAACAAATTTTCAAGACAAGAAATATCTAGCATATGCAAAGGAGAGGAATAAAACATTGCCAATCTCAACATAACGAGAGGAAATTTAATAACATGAAAATTTATACAACCATATTTTCCTATCTCATAATAATTATATTTAGTATCATAATCAAATTCAACAATATAGCTATCATATAAAATTTTTGCTTCATGATCCACATGCATAAAAGTTTTATAATCTTCCAAGATAGTGGGATTAACATCAACTAAAGTCATGACCTCTCCAAACCCACCTTATAAAAAATTCATAAGTCTGAACACTCTCCAAATACGTGGGATTATTTCTAGCTAAAGTTGACACTCTTCCAAACCTACTTTTAATATTATCGCAAGCATATTCATCATGAGGTTGAAATAAACTTTCAAGATCATAAGAATCATTATTACCCCAATCATGATCATTGCAATAAGTAGTGGACATAGCAATATTAGCATCCCCAAGCTTGGGGTTTTGCATATTATTAGCACAATTGACATTAATAGAATTTATAGTAAAATCATTGCAATCATGGTTTTCATCCAAGGATCTATCATAAATCACTTCATAAATTTCTTCGTCACAATTTTCAGATTCACGAATCTCAAGCAAAACTTCATAAAGATAATCTAGTGCACTCAACTCACTAGCAATTGGTTCATCATAATTGGATCTCTTGAAAAGATTAGCAAGTGGATGGGGATCCATATCAATTGATTTTTAGCAAGCGAAGATGCAAGAAAATAGAAGATACATGGCAACACAAGCAAACATGAGATCTGACGAGAAAACGATGAACGAAAAAGAGGGCGAATAAAAACGGCAAACTTTTGTGAAGTGGGGGAGAGGAAAACAAGATGCAAATGGAAAATAATGTAAATTATCAGGAGATGAGATTTGTGATTAGGAACCTGGTATATCACTACTAGGGAAAACCCTAGCAGTAGCGCGGGTATTTTGCCTATCAGTAGCGCGGGACGACGCGCTACTGATAAGGCGCTACAGCTAACGTGTAGCAGTAGCTCCTGTCGTCCCATGCTACTGCTATACATGGATAGCAGTAGCGCGCTTTGGTGAAGAGCGCTGCTGCTAATATCTGCAGCAATTTTTAGAAGGAAGCGCTACTGGTAAGGCGGCGCTACTGCTAACTTTGTTGCCCTCGCTACTACTAGTTTTATTAGTTTTTTCTGCATATTTGTTTTGTATTTGAATAGGTTTTATACAATAACCTTTAGCATATCATACCCATACAAATGTAATCATAGCATATACATACAACTAGTCTCATCAAATCATGTCATCATCATAATCATCATCCAACACAAAGTGGTCTCTCGTCATCATCTCAAAAATAGCGATACAAGTCTCGATTACTTCCAACTACATCGTCATCCATCTAAACAATGATAAACGCGAGAAGAGCTATCACTTTGAGTGAGAGCGGAACTATGCAGTACATGAGTTAGTATCCCTCTCTCGCATTAGTGTGAACCGGAAACCGGTACACCTGGGCCTGACACTCCGGCCACTCATCGTATATATACTCCTGGCGTATCACTTCTTCCCCATCGATGATATATGCACCTACATTGTCACATGAGTCGATGATATGCAACATATATAGTTGAGCAACAGAAAGAGACATACTTGGAAAAAATAGAAGCAACATATCATAAGCATAAATAGCAAAGTTGATCGTACCCAAAATGCCCTAACTAGAGTGATCGTCGCTAGTCGAGGAGGACGGTTTAATTACATCACAAATAAAGTTTCATCGTGCATAACTCAAAGTTTAGTCATTCAGAAAGTATGGACTAAAAGGACACATTTTCATATATCGACAATCACTCCAACATGTCGTGCCATCCATCCAAGTCAGGGAGATAGTCCCGGAGCCTAGTGAAAGGCTTCAGGTCGAGACGCTGAGAGGCTACCCGTGTTCGGAAGTCTTCCCGCGACATCTGTCCTTCTTCGTAGAACATCCCTGTTTTTCCGACGACCTCCTTCATGATGATTTGGGCAAGTTCGCGCTGGATGTGATAGATTTCAGCTCAAAGTCGATGGTCCTCGATATCTCCTACGTTCTTTGCCCATTGTAGAATATGGGTATCGCCGGATGTAGGTGACATGCGAAGGTTCTAGTGATCCCGTCTGTACTCTAGCATGTGGTGTAGGAGATAGAATCCATCATTAAGAGAATCACTTGGTTGTGCAGCAGAAGTCGGTCTTATGGCCGAAGGCGGGCCTGCCGCCCCTTCTCTTCTTGTCCTTGCCCTCTCCACCCCATGCGTCGTAGTAAAACATAGCACTGTCGAGAACATCCTTGATGCGGGTGTAATCCTTTTTGATAATTTTCTTCGACGAGTCCAAGTAAAGAGCATGGGAGTATCGGGGGTAGAGGATGATGAGGATGGCGTGCCCGCCGCTGCGCAAAATAAGTACACGTCAAATTAATTAGCCTCCACCGTGCAAATGAATGATTGAAATCGAAGGAAGGATATCCGCGTGGATGACTTACAGGGGATGATAAGGCACGAGAATCGCCTCCTTGTCCTTATTGGCGAGCATGAAATTGATGATGTATTCCCTCGCGCATTCACGGTGCTTTGCGCAGACTCCCAAGAAGCCCTCGTGCATGAAGTACGGGTCAGCGACACGGATATGAGGTATCTGCTCAACCCCGATGATGTAGTTCATGTACAAGGCATAAAGGCGGACAAACGTAAAATCCAGCTTCTTCACGTGAAACATGTCGAATATGTAATCGAATCAAAGGAAGAACTTATCCGCGGGGAAGAAGTCGATGTACAACAATTGCTGTGGAACATTAACCACGTAGAGTGGGTATCCTGGATCTTTTGAGGCAATGAGGCCTTTCTCTATCCGCAACACATCATCATGAAGTCTTCATAGATCACCGAATTTGGCCCCTAGCGCTGCTGCAGGTAGGATTGGCTGACCGAGGATATGCCATTTATCCGCACCGGGGATATCTAGACGGTTTTGAACCCGAGGCTGCTGAGGCGGCTGGATCATAGAATCAGCTTTTTTGCCTTTGATGGATCACTTCCTAGACTTCTTTACTACCGGAAGGTCGTCCATAAGACGTTCAGCTTCGGAGACGGCAATTCAGGCACCGACTCATGACGCTCAAACCCTAAGTAGGCGCCAATATAGACATACTGTTGAGTGCCATCGTCATCCTCATCCTCATCTATGGCGACGTCACCAGTGACAAATGGAGCCTTTTCCTCACCCCCTCCGCTATCACCCAACATGACAGCCGACGCTAATTGGGTAGGTGAGGTGTTGATGTTCATACCTAACTGCGTGCTCGTGGGTGTGCTCCTGGTTGCCTCCAGACGAAGCAGACTCTTTGGCCACAACAAGACCCACCCATTGCAACAATCACCAAGCCGCCGCGGGGTCTCGTCGTCATCCCCCGCTAGTACTAGAGGAGGCAAATTCTCATGGCCCGATTTGACACTGGCCACGGAAACCTTGAAGACGTTCGGTGGGATCGGCCGGCTGTGGAACAATGGTTCCTTCAGCTTCATTATCGTCGCCTTCCCCACGTCCACCTTATGGTCGCCGATGGTGTACAATATGGTGCACGGGGTTTCGTCGGCCTGCAAAGAAAAGTCTGCGACATGAGACATCCACAAGGCAACGAAACAGGAGATTATACATTTATTGAAGGGTCCCGGTGTGACAGATACCGTGAGGGCGTCGAGCTTAGCCAAAGACGAAGCACCGCCGAGCACATCCGGTGCGGGAGCCGGTGTGGGAGCAGGTGCAGCTGCAGGTGCTGGTGCAATGCTAGTCAAGCTATTCCCCAAGAAGTCAACAAGGGGAAAGTCCACTGCATTTTTTTTCTAGATTTTGCCTGGTCCAATTTAAAACGGCTAGAACCAAGGAAGTAGACATATCTACAACCACCTGTTTTGTGGCAGCTACCGCTGTTGCGACTGTCTGAGATGATTTCTTCTCAACCGCAATCTCAACCTTCTTGTCGATGTTTTCTTCAGTTAACCTCCATCTTTCCTTTCTCTCCTCCGTGGTCTCATGGTAGTACTTCTTCCACGTGGCGCCGTCTCCGACACCGTGCACGTGTCCATACGACGGTCGAGTCTCCATCGGGAGTCGTTTCAATATGTTCAACGCCCGGTTGAATGGAGTGTCCCACTTGGGCCTCGCCAACGCCTCAGACGGCGAGTCGATTTCAGCCGCAATCCTGTGCTGCTCTCTCTGCAAAAGGGACAAGGATCGTTTGCAAATATGACTAACGTGTAGTCGAATTGATCAGAAACTAAAATTACCAGCAGTCTCATGAACTCCGTCGTGACCGCGTTCGTCTCAAAAACCTTCTTCACTGGGTCCCAACGGTGCCGGGCCCTGAGGACGTCACGCTCCTGCGAGATGGTGAACTCCGCCAAGGGGTCTAGAATGCCTAGACTCGCGGCTTCCGCATCCTCCTTGGCCCATATGGACCTCTTCCCGCCATAACCACGGCTTCCGAGGTGGTGGCACCCAATGTTCCTCTGTTGAAGCCCCTTCATGTACTTCGACTTTTTTTTGGCATCTTCGGCCTCGCAAGCCGCCTTGAATATTTCAAAGTGCTCTGCCGTGATTGTCGGATTATCCTTTACAATCTCGGAGTAGGGTTCCTTTTTGTCGATGATCCTTGCTTTCACCCTTGTTTTCCATGCGGCCAACGCGTCGCTAAACTTGGACATGGCGTGTTTGTTTATCTTCTTCATTGCCGGGTCCTTATCTGGATCTTTATAATCCTTTTCATTCCGGCCCGGGAACAAGAATATCGGGTGCACCTTCTTTAGGAGGGAGGGCCTCATATTATCCATCTTCTATAGTTTCTCATCGTTGATGGTGGCGGTTGTTCGTACGATGCAGCATATTTGATTGCCGTAGCACGCGCGCGCTTCCTTGGGCGCGGTTGGCTCAAAATTGTCATCGTCCACCACCGTGACCACCAGTGTAGTATGTAGGATTTCGGGTTCTGGCAGACCCTTGAGGTTCAAACACTGGGGTGCGCGCGGAGATCTCTCCCCTACCAATCTACGTCTGATCCTCTCGTGCAAACTAAGATGAAAACGATGAACAACACAAGGAACACGAGGTTTATACTGGTTCGGGCCACCGTTGTGGTGTAATACCCTACTCCAGTGTGTGGTGTGGTGGATTGCCTCAGGGGCTGATGATGAACAGTACAAAGGAAGAACTGCCTCGCGAGAGCTGTTCTTGAGGTGGCGCGATGAAATGCTTGGGTGAGTTCGATCGCTTCTCTCTCTATCTCTCTCTATCGTTGCCTCCTGATCCGATGCCCTACTCTGTGGTGGCTAGCTCTATTTATAGAGGCCCTAGGCCTCTCCCTGAAATAATTGAGCGGGAAGGGCGCCAACAATTGGCCATCTTGAAGGGGAAGATCTAGTACGAGTTATCCTGACCAAAGGTGGTATTCGGCTGCCAAAAGCTCTGGTGGTGACGCCGTCTTGGGCTCCACGGTGACCTCCATCCGGCCGTCCGGCTGGTCTTTTCTCGTTGCACCGGAATGGTAACCTTTGCCTGATGCCTTGTCCTGTGCTTGCCTCCTTTGCACCAAAGGGGAAACAAGGACTCTGCATAGGCCGGCGCCCGCCTGGTCTTGATCGTCATGTCTTGCGTCACTGGATCCTCGCGAGGTACCCTTGCATTGATCTCTTCGCCTCCTCGTGAGCCTGCCTGATGAGGCCGCTCCTGAGGAAGCTCTCTGTCGTCCGCCCCGCGAGGCTTGTCCCCTCGCGACGGTCTTGAGCTTGTGTTGATGAAGATGGGCCGCGCTGGGCCCCCACTTGAGCCACGCCGCAGGCCACAGACAGGCAAGTCTGGGGACCCCCGTTCCCAGAACGCCGACAGTAGCCCCCGGGCCCATGGCGCGCGCGGGCTTGGCCTAGCGAAGAAGCGATGGGGCAAGCGCGAAGCGCCGCGGGCCCTAACAGCCTGCGGCCTTGGGCGCCGCGTGGCGGTTGATTGGACGTGGGCGTCTACGCTTCCCACGACGCCTCGACAACTGCACGACTTGACAAGTCCCTGCATGCAGAGATATGCGTCATGATTACCTGCGATCGTGGTGCTTGGCGGTTGGTCTTCTGCGGTTATAAGTACGGGGCTGTGTGAGCTCCGCCAGTTCGCCCCTTTTTGCTTCTTCATCCTTCTTCTTCCTTGTCCTTGCTTTCTCTTGCGCCGATGGCACCGATCCGCCAGTTTTCTGCAGAGGAGAAGGGGAAGGTCCCCCGAGAAGGTCCTGACCCCCTCCAACCGAAGAAACGGCCAGTCTCCCGCCGCTGGGACGAAGGCGCCTGGCAGGAGGTGTCGAGGCCGTGGTACGAGCAGCCGTCGCCTGGGTTTTCGCTGCCCTTGTATGCCCGCGTCGTGGTCCCTAGGGAGGAGGACGCCGAGCAGCCCCAACAGCGTCGCCGTCGATGTCGGCGGGTCACGGTGGTGCGCGTCGTCCCTCCTGGAGTCCACACGAAGCGCTCCTCTCGAGAACTTGTGCTCCACGCTGCCATGCCTCCAATGTTGTGGATCCGCCTTCCTCCCTCTTTCGCCTTCGAGATGCGGGGCATGTCTCTGGAGCTCTGGCTGCAGCACGCCGACTGTAGCACCCCTGCGACCGGAGCGGAGGTCGCGGTCACCGCTCCGGGCAAGGTCTTCACGACCCGGGGCTGGGGTGAGATCGCCCGGGTCTGTCGATCGGTGGGTGCCCTCGTGATTCATCTTGAATACGACGGTGCCTCCCCGATGTTCTTCAAGGTCTTCGATGCTGAAGGACGCCGGCTGGAGTGCTGCCCTGAGGGAAGCGGCGGGGATGACAAACTGGCGAGGGCCCGGCCTGCCGGTTGGTCCTCCAGCAGCTCCTCAGGCAGCAGCGGAGGGACTGAGGGCTTCAGCGGCTCCCCTGAACTCCTCATGACCCCGGAGATGAGCGACGACAGCTACGAGCCTCCGAGCTCGCGCCGTGCCCGGAGCGGGGCAGCTGCATCGGGCCGCCGACGCTGCTGATTTGGATGGGGTTGGCGCCATCACCGGTTAGCCCACTGTTGATGATGGCGTCGCTTGCGGAGGTGCTGGCAATTAGCGTTCCTTAGGGTTAGCTCCTTTTGTTCCCTGCGAGGAATTAGAGTAACACCCCGCGGGGGTATGTAAGGTGTCTGCCGTGCCTCTTGTAAATATTATATCCTTAATATGAATTGGCGTGAGGTGTCCGTCCTGTCCCGGCTGAGCTCCCCCTTTCTATCCTCACAAGGATTTGATGCTCTACGCTGACAGGCCCCAGTCCCCAGGCAAGCTTCAGCCGCCGCTGGTATGCCAGGTCGCGATGCCGTGGTCAAGGCCAGGAGGTGAGCGGCCCGAGGTCCGGTGAGAGCCCCCGAGTCGCGATGCTCGGGAGGTCCCCTTTAGCGCTCAAGCAATCCTCGCTGGGCGAGAAAGGGAGGTAGTGTCGCCGTGACAGAATTACACAGGGCGGGGATTTAGCGTTGCGTTGGTCTAGCTCTTGTGAGGGCGTGACTTATCTTGTGCGCCTGACGTAGTCCCTCAGAGAAGCGCTAGGCCCGAGAGTCGGAGAACAAGGCACTGCCGGGTTGGGCCCTCGCGAGCTTCTTCCCACTTTCCCGCACTTCCCTTAATGCTCTACGTCTTCAGGTCCCGGCCCTCGAGCGAGCTCAGCCGCCGCTGGTACGACAGGTCGCGATGTCGTGGGTCAAGGCCAGGGGGTGAGGGTTGGAGAGCCAGTAAGAGCCCATGAGTCGCGATGCTCAGGCGCCCCCCTTTTAACGTGCAAGCGCTTTGCATGACAATAAGCAGTAGGTGATAATTTGCGGGGACTTCATCCTAAGGCGAACATTAAAGATGCAGCTGCCGCTGGGTCGGGCCCGAGTGGTGCGGGGGTGATGTAGCCCGAGGGGCGCCCCCAACAAGGTAAGTAAAGAACATTAACAAAATGGATACATGCCGCGGGGACGGACCCACGCGGCCTGGGAATGGTGCAGCCCTGTGGGCGCTCCCAACTGAAGGTAGAACTCTGAAAGATGTCACCTGACGCCGTTGAAGATGAAGTGATGCTGAGGAAGTGAGCGATGCGCGGTGAAGATGTCGGCCCTCACGAGCCCCCAGGCCGTGGGGCCTCGGGAGGCTCCGTGGGCTCAAGCGGGTCCTTGAGAGCCATCTCCATCTCTGCCAGGACCGCGTGGTGCCTGACCTCCTGAGCCTCCAGAATGCTCCTCAGCAAGCGCTGGTGAGCGGCGGCCGCGGCGAACGTAGCCGTGAGGTGGCCCCTCACAACGCCCCATGTACGAAGGCCAGAGGCGCTCCTGAGACGCGGCTCGGTTGAGCCCCGGGACATCGATGCAGACGCGCAGCCCACCATCCTCGCCTGGATGTGGGGCTACGGCAGGCAAGCGGCGGCTGCCGCGCATGACTCTTCACTCTTGTAGCTCTTGAGTGTTTCTTGCGATGAACTCCTGAGGGTTTGGTCTTCCTTGCCTTGTACCTTCCTGAGGGAAAAGCGCCTGAAAGTGCCCCTCCAAGTGATGCCCGAGCGCCTCCCTCGCGACCTTGGCAAGGTCGGTGGCTCTCCAAGGAGGAGCCCCCGAGTCCTGCCTGAGGAGGGCGCTGGGCGCGCTTTCGTATGCGTGAGAGGGTGGCGCTCCCTTGTGGCTTGGGCCTGGCGAGGTCTTCTTCTTCTTGAGGGTCGCTTCGAGAGGTCTCCCGCCCCTGCGATCTGGGTCTTCGATTGCTGCGGCTTGGAAGGCACGCTCCAGTGAGTATGCTGCGTCTCTTTCTTCACAGGGCACGATGATGACTCCACCACTTCCAGGCATCTTGAGGACATTGTAACCATGATGAGTTACTGCCATGAACTTGGCTAAGGCCGGGTACCCGAGGATGGCGTTGTACGGTAGGCGAATGTGAGCGACGTCGAAGTCGATGAGCTCGGTGCGGTAGTTGTTGCGCTGCCCGAAGGTGACTGGAAGGCGCACCTGCCCAATCGGAACAGTAGAACCATCGGTGACTCCTAAGAAAGGCTTGGTTGGATGAAGCTGATCGTACGACACTTGGAGATTGTCGAACGTCTCGACGGACAGGACGTTGAGTCCAGCACCGCCATCGATGAGGGTCCTGGTGACCTGCACATTTCTGATGACTGGGGAGCAGAGCATCGGGAGGAATCCAGCCGTTGCCGCGCACTTGAGGTGATCCGCTGAGCTGAACGTGATAGCGCACGTAGACCACCTGAGAGGGCGCGTGGCCTCAGGCTTGGGAAGAACTGCGTTCACCTCGCGAGCAAACTGCTTGAAGATGCGCTGTGAGGCTGGGGCCTGAGCGCCACCCAAGATGCAGGCAATTGCGCGCGGCTCCTGGAAGCCCCCAATCCCATCGTCTTGATGTTGGTCTTCATTCCTCCTTGGCGGTGGCGGCAGAGGCGGGAGGCCTGCGTTGCCGGGCGGGCCGTCTTCACGAGGCTGGTCCCTCCAGCCCCCCTCGCGAGGCTAGTCCTGCCAGCGGTCCTCGTGAGGGCGATCACGCCATCCCTGGTGCGGGCCACGGTGTAGGATCGGAAGTATGTCTAGAGGGGGGGGGGGTGATTAGACTACTTGACCAAATAAAAACTTAACCTTTTCCCAATTTTAGTTCTTGGCAGATTTTAGCTACTTTAGGACAAGGCAAGCAATCATCACACAATTCAAGCAAGCATGCAAAGAGTATATAGGCAGCGGAAAGTAAAGCATGCAACTTGCAAGAATGTAAAGGGAAGGGTTTGGAGAATTCAAACGCAATTGGAGACACGGATGTTTTTCCCGTGGTTCAGATAGGTGGTGCTATCCTACATCCACGTTGATGGAGACTTCAACCCACGAAGGGTAACGGTTGCGCGAGTCCACGGAGGGCTCCACCCATGAAGGGTCCACGAAGAAGCAACCTTGCCTATCCCACCATGGCCATCGCCCACGAAGGACTTGCCTCACTAGCGGTAGATCTTCACGAAGTAGGCGATATCCTTGCCCTTACAAACTCCTTGGTTCAACTCCACAATCTTGTCGGAGGCTCCCAAGTGACACCTAGCCAATCTAGGAGACACCACTCTCCAAGAAGTAACAAATGGTGTGTTGATGATGAACTCCTTGCTCTTGTGCTTCAAATGATAGTCTCCCCAACACTCAACTCTCTCACAGGATTTGGATTTGGTGGAAAGAAGATTTGAGTGGAAAGCAACTTGGGGAAGGCTAGAGATCAAGATTCATATGGTAGGAATGGAATATCTTGGTCTCAACACATGAGTAGGTGGTTCTCTCTCAGAACATATGAGTTGGAAGTGTAGATGTGTTCTGATGGCTCTCTCCCATGAGTGAAGAGGAGGTGGAGGGGTATATATAGCCTCCACACAAAATCCAACCGTTACACACAATTTACCAATCTCGGTGGGACCGAATCAACAAACTCGGTCGGACCGAAATAGTAAACCTAGTGACCGTTAGAGATTTTTGGTGGGACTGACATGCAACTCGGTAGGACCGATATGGTTATGGTTAGGGCATAACGTAATCTTGGTGTGACCGATTACACAAACTCGGTGAGACCGATTTGGTAATTAGCTAACTAGAGAGTTGGTCAGGTAAACTCGGTGGGACCGATTTGCTCTTTCGGTGAGACCGAAAAGTTACAAAAGGGAAACAGAGAGTTTACATTGCAATCTCGGTGGGACCGATCCGCTCTTTCGGTGAGACCGAAAAGTTACGAAAAGGAAACAGAGAAATTGCAATCCCATCTCGGTGAGACCGAGATCCCTATCGGTAGAACCGATTTGCTTAGGGTTTGGCAGTGGCTATGACAAGTGAAACTCGGTGGCGCCGGGTTGAAAGAATCGGTAGGTCCGAGTTTGGCTTAGGGTTTAGGTCATTTGTGGATATGGGAAAGTAGCTGAGGATTTTGGAGCATATCATTAAGCACATGAAGCAAAAGGCTCATTAAGCAACACCTCATCCCTCCTTGATAGTATTGGCTTTTCCTATGGACTCAATGTGATCTTGGATCACTAAAATGTAAAATGAAGAGTCTTGAGCTTTTGAGCTTGAGCCAATCCTTTGTCCTTAGCATTTTGAGGGTTCCACTTTGTCAGGACCCCGATCCTAAGTCACACCGATCTAGCATGTAACACATCATATCACTTTGCGGCCTCACGCACGGTATTCCCACGGGTGCCACCTTACCTGGCCCGGGACCGTTTGCGCCTTTTTGCTCACGTATATGATATTGTCGCTAGCATCCATATGAAAAAGAACCCGGGCCGACATGGCTAGTCGTGAACCCAAAGCGGCACTAACCCATGGAGACAGGCATACATGAATCAACCTCGAGCATGTCGGTCAATAGCGTGTGAATCCGGGCTGTAGCACTGGGCTAACAGGACTCCGGTAACCCAGGCTGTAGCAGGCTAGGCAGGACTCCATATGTCATCGCGTGACATTTCCCCGAAGGGACAGACACAGGAACAAAGTGAAACACATGCCGGCCAGTCAAGTGTCCTGAGCAGTAGTGCTGGGCTAGCAGGACTCCGATGAACCGGGCTGTAGCGGACTACTATGGCTCATGGATGCACTAGACTACATTTCCCCATAAGAGAGGCTACTAAGGATAAACAACTAGATTGTCGGATCCCACACATACCAAGCATTTCAATCATACACACAATATGCTCGATATGTGTAAATACAACATGGCATCACAACATAACTCTACGACTCAAGTATTTATTCATTAGGCTCCGAGGAGCGAGATATTACAAGCATGGCTCTCACGACCCAACATTCAGAGCATACAAGTCAAAGCACATGCGGAAGCTTAACATGTCTGAGTACAGACATCTACAAATGAAAAAGGCTGAGAAGCCTGACTATCTACCAGATCCTGCCGAGGGCACAAGATCGTAGATGAGGTATCAAGCTAAACGTCGAAGTCCACACGGAACTACTAGCGAGACTGACGTCTGTCTGCAAAAAAACATAAAATAGGCAAACATGAGTACAAATGTACCCAGCAAGACTTACATCATAACTAGCTACATATGCATCGGTATCAATAAAGGGGTGGTGGAGTTTAACTGCAGCAAGCCAGCTTTGACTCGGTGGCTATCCTGAACTACGACTGCAAGTAACTCTTTTGAGGTGGCGCACACGAGTCCACATATTCACCATACCAATACACCATTATGGATCCGCTCCCGTCTCCCTACGAGAACGCCATCCATAGCACTCACGCTTATCTTGCGCATTTTAGAGTATCCACTTTCACTTGTCTATGAACTCTACTCCTCAATCAAGGCCTACAAAGTACTGATTGGACACAAGCAAGTCCCACCACACTTCAATTGGATCTGGAACTCATCCTGTCAACCAAAACATAAGGTATTCTTCTGGAAGCTACTTCATGATAGAGTAAATACAAGGCATCTGCTAAGGAGGAAAAACTTTGTGTTGGAAGTTTACAACTGTGTTGTTAGAGATTGTCAACAGGAAGAAACTCTGCATCATCTGTTTTGGGATTGCCCCTTTGCTCAACAATGCTGGAACTACATCTGCCCTACTAGGACTCTAAATTTATCAGTCCTCGAAGCCTTCCAAGACCTTAAGAATAAGCTGCACTTCCCTTTCTTCATGGAGATCATAATTCTTGGATCATGGGCCATCTGGATATCTAGAAACAACAAGATATTTGAGAATATTACTCCAACTTTCCAAGGCTGGAAGTGCATCTATTTAGAGGAACTCAAACTTCTGAAATATAGAATGAAGACTAAGCACGAGAGAATGTTCTCTAACTGGCTGGATTCTCTGTTGTAATCTCTTTTACTTCTTCTTTTGTCTGTAGTTTTTTTTCCTAGTTTCTTTTCTTTTCTTTTCTTTTCTTTTCTGTTTTTTGTTTTCTTAGGCTTACCTCAAGCCCATAAGACTACTCTGTTTCATCTACCTTAACAAAAGTTGCAGTGGGGTGTTTACCCTACTGTTTATAGTAAAAAAAAACTTGTCTATGAACTATGCAAGGGGTCCAAGTTTCCATATCCGAGGAATCCGGCTATTCGAATAGATAATGATAACCCTGCAGGGGTGTACTTCTTCACACACGCTCTCGCCACTTATCGCCCTGTACACGTCATGTACCTAGGCAACCTTCAAGCGGAAGCCGGGCGAGGGAGTCGGCCACGACCTGACTAACCACATGATACGTCTAAAACGTATCTATAATTTCTGCTTGCTCCATGCCTCTTGTGTGTGATATTGCTATGATATTTATACACTTCCATACACTTTGGATCATATTTGGACTAACCTATTAACTCAGTGCACCCCAGTGCCAGTTTCTGTTTTCTGCTGTTTTTGTATTTCAGGTTTTCCCATCACATAAACTGCCAGAAAAATCCCGGAAAAATTATATAAAAAATCAGCGTTCCGGAAGCTTCCACACGGCCTAAGTAGGGCCGGAGGGGGGCCACCAGAGCTCCAGGCGCCCTGGTGGCGCGGCACCCCTCCTGGCCGCGCCGGGGGGCGCCTGGGCCCCCCAGGCCTCCGCTGATGCCCCCCTTTGGCATATATTTAACACGCGTCCCGAAACCCTCGAGGACGGAACCCTTTTTCGCGATCTCATCTCTGTTCCGCCACCGCCGCGCTTCCAAGATCGGGAGCACCAGGAGAACTCTTCCCGGCACCCTGCCGGAGGGGAGGATCACCACCGGGAGCCTCTCCACCACCATGGACGCCTCCCGGATGAGTTGTGAGTAGTCTACCTTGGACCATGGGTCCATGACCAGTAGCTATGTGATGTTCTCCTCCCCTTCTTGTGCTTCACTAATTAGACCTCGTGAGCTGCCCTACATGATCGAGGAACATATGTAATCCTTATGCTGTTGCTATGATGAGTTTGCTGGGATCCGATGGATTGTGAGATTATGTTCAGATTGTGTTTGAGTAATATATTTGATTTACCTCTTTTATATTTATGTTCGTAAGTAATTCTTGCATGTTCTCCGTTGCTGTTTATTGCTTTGGCCAAGTAGTAGGTAGTGACTCCAAGAGGGAACATTATGCTTGATTATGGGTTCATGCCCCTCGATGACTAGCTTGAGTGACAGAAACATGAGTCTAGGGGATGTGCTGTTGCCACAAGGGGGAAAACAACGGTGCTTGTACTCGCGGGTGCAAGGATTGTTTACTTTACGCAAAGTTCTTTTAATGCAGTTGTCTGTTGCTTTGAGTTTACACTATGGGTGGGACTCGCAACTTAATACCAGCGAGATGTTCTGGATAGATATCTCAAGGTGGATGATTAGTAGTAGATGCAGCTGGATTTCGGTCTACTTACCTTGGTGTACTGCCCATGCTTTGAACCTCTACCTTTGTTGCAACATAGTTAGCATTGGTTTGCGCACATAATTCTGTCAATTGCCCAGCTGTAATTTGTTTACCTCACATAGCTGTTTTATCGTCTTTTGGGAGAGAGACATCACTAGTGAACATCATGGGACCCCGGTCCATATTACCATCATTGATCACATCCACTATTTACTTTCCGTTTTTACTTACTAGTTGCAGCAATACCTATCACTATTATCACTTGCGTTTGATTCTTTGTAAACGACAAGGCCGGAGGGATTGACAACCTCTCTGTACTTGTTGGGAGCAAAGTTATTTGTATCTGTGTGCAGGTCCAAGTTGATTGCTAATATCTGGCGCCGTTAGCAGTTGACACCTTCTTGTTGAACCTTGGAGTCTCAGGGGAAATCGATCCTTGGTATCTTTGCCAAGGGAAAACTACCGCTACACTGCATCACAAACCTTCCACTTGGGGTAACCAACGAGGGGCGAGAAGCCATCAAGAAAAGTTTTCTGGCGCCGTTGCCGGGGACTCCACTCTTCAAGATAGGGGAGTTGCACGCTATCTTTTACCTTTGCTTTTTAGTCTTGTTAGTTTACCTTTCAGTTTTGCTTTAGTATCCTTTATCAAAAATTACAAAAAATTAACTATTTGCTAGTAGTCCTTTCTGTTTAGTCAAGCATGTTAGGATTTGGTGCTTTGAGGGAATCAGAAGTTTTAGATTTCCATCAAAGGGATGGAGAAAATATGAAGAAGGCTTGGGACAGAATTTCTGATGCACATAGGAGAATTATGCCTTGGATACCTATAAAAATTGTGCTTAGAAATTTTTACCATGGTCTTTTTAAATGGTGTAAACACTCTCTTGATATTATAGCTGAAGGAGATTTCCTAGAGTGTGATGAAGCTAGAGCTCTTGAAATTATACATGGTCTATCTAGTTACTTTGTTTATGATCATAACTTTGATACTGTCATAGATAGACTTGCCACTATTGAGAAGAGAATGGATGCTCTAGACTTAATGAAGGTAGAGAAACCCAAACCCAATAAGAGAGATATTTTGGAAATGGACAATGATTGGGAGCCTTTTGTTAGGATTAGCATCTCTAATCAAGACTTCCTTGCTTACTGTGATATTGGATCTATGGTTTCTACTATGCCAAAAATTGCTCATGATTCTTTAAAATTTGACATGGATAGATTATCATCTTATCATGAACACACTAATGGATATATTTCTGAAATCCAGGGAAGAATAAAAGACGTGCCAGTTAAGTTTCTTAAAGGGATTGCAATGATTGATTTCTTCATCATGAAGCCAAACCAAGGAAATATAGTGCTTGGAAGGGACTTCCTCCGAGCGGTAAAAGGCTTCATCGATATAGGTAAGGGACAAATCCGCTTACGCGGAAAGGCAAAGGGGTGTACCCCTTTCCTAGAAGGAACAAGAGTGAACTTGTTGAGGAACCATTTGAAGCAATTTATAACTCCGTTATGATGGTTATTGATTCCTCTATGCATTATGCCTAGCTTAAAGGCATAAAAGAAAGCGCTTTTGGGAGGCAGCCCACAATGAATAAATTTTTATTTTGCTTTTGTTGTGTCTTGATGTTGTTACTACAGTAGCATCATCATTGTATCTTTACTTTTCAACTTTGTGCCAAGTGTAGCCTCTGATTGCAAGAAAGTTCAAAAGTTGTGACGTGCTGTCCAGGAAACAGATTCTGTCCTTGAACAGAAAAATTCGTATAAAATCACCAGATCATCTTTTTGGTCTGAATTTTTTCGACAGCGTGCTCTATACAATTGTCTTTCGGGCGTCTGTTCTGAGTTTTTTTATTAGAGTTGCAGAAGTGCCCCAAAAAAATCATTTACTACCTGCTGGTCTGTTTTTCACAGATTCTGTCCTGTTTTGCCTTTCCTTCATTTTGCAAACCTTGAGCTTGCTTTTTATTTGCAAAAACCTTTTGGCAATCTTGAGAAACAGTAGACCTTCAAGAATATCTTTATTTCCAGCAAGGAACAATTATACTATTATGGGTACTAACCTCGCTAATCAGATTATGATGAGTTATGTATGAAGGGAGTTTTCAAGTGTGCGAGGGAAGATGATAAAAAGATTCAGGAGTGTCAAATGCTCAAGCTTGGGGATGCCCCCATGCACCCCCAAGAAATATTCAAGAAAACTCAAGCGTCTAAGCTTGGGGATGCCCCCGTGCATCCCCTTCTCCATCAACATTATCAGTTCGTCTTTCGTTCCACTATATTTTTATCACTTCATGTGTTATGTGCTATGCTTGGAGCGTCTTGCTTTTAGTTTCCTTTTAGTTTTCCTTAGCTTTTCATAACGAGTCGGAACTCAGCTTTCTTTGTGTGGGAGAGAAACACGCTCCAGTTCTACCTAGAACACAACATAGAAATTGCGTGTCTATCTTTGCTGTGTATGTTCTTTGTCTTTCAATAGCTACTGTCATGCTTAGCTCTTAGTTTTCATGCTCATCTTTTTAAAGAGCTTTTGTTTAGTTGGTCATTGGAACTCTCTTTATTTATCATGCTTATATTGTTAAGAGAGTTGGCTTCTGTTGCATTGGTCGATATGTCTATGATAAAAATGCTACGTGCATAATGGTGCTTAGTAATTCATGTTTTCTTATGGTTAGTCTCAAATAGCTGGGGGGTTTCCAATGTGTTATTGGAGTACCAACATGATTTGTTTGCCTATGATGTGGTATGGTTTAGTGATATCTTCCTTCGAGAATTTATTTTGATTGACTTGGCATATGCTCACGCATATTTAAGACTGTAAAGAAAGTCTGTCAAGCCTTGATGATCTTTTATTTCTAAGTAGCGATATAACTTCCATGCCTGATTCAATGTTGCTTTGTCGCTCTGCATGATTATGACCGTCATTGCTCTCTTAGTTGGTCGCTCCCAGTCTTTTGCTAACCTTCGCCTGTACTAAGCGGACTGACTTCTTGTGCATCCAAAATCCTTTAAACCAGTTATGCCACATGAGTTCACCATACCTTCCTATACATGGTATTTACCTGCCATTCCTAACGAAGACTTTCATGCACCATCTCGAAATTACTCAAAAAAAGCATTTCTATTTTGTGCCTCTGTTTTAGTTCATGAGGAAGTAGTAGTTAATTCATGATCTTTTTAAGTTGGACAAGCTTCACCCCGGGATTGCATGTCTAATGTGCAAACCCATAATACGAGAAGGAACTGGCATAGAGTGCGCCCGGCTCATTAAAAAATAATATAACAAACAAACCCTCCTTCACGCTTTGTTCATGAGAAATCAGAAAACTTTGGCAGTGATAAACAAAGGAGATTAAGAGGATGTGATCGTCCTCATTCGGGAGCCGTTCCTCAAAACTTGTCCATCTCAAGAAGTAATTGAGTTATCTGCTAGCATTCGTTGACGAAACATGCATATCCAAAAATAATAATTTTTACTTCTGTTTTTAAAACCAAGAGCTCTGGTACATGCTTTGTCTTTGTTTCCAACCACGGGTTTTCAACCTTGCCAACAAAAGCCACGGTTCGAGAGTCTCCACCTTCTTTAAAGCACCAACTACTGAGAGCATGATTGTCATTCTGAGTGTAATGTGCATTGTCCCAAAGTAGCATTGTCTTTTGCATGATTGTGATATCGTTTATTCTGAAATCATTGTATCTAGTCATCACTTAAACCTTGGAGGTGCCCCTGCATTTATGTTTTGCTTCACTAAAGGGGGCAAGCGAGATATCACTTTATTATATTTGCACACCATGCTCATTACAAATCTATTTGATGTTTCAGTATCATGTTGTAAAACTTTCAGTTCTTTGTGATTTTCTCACGAGGCAACTTAATTACTACAGATTCATTGTCTCAGTAAGCTTTTGTCATATGACTATGAAAAGTCCTTATATAGTTAATAGCATGTCACCACAGAAATTATTCTTGTTATCAATTACCTACTCGAGGACGAGCAGGAATTAAGCTTGGGGATGTTGATATGTCTAAAACGTATCTATAATTTCTGCTTGCTCGATGCCTCTTGTGTGTGATATTGCTATGATATTTATACACTTCCATACACTTTTGATCATATTTGGACTAACCTATTAACTCAGTGCACCCAGTGCCAGTTTCTGTTTTCTGCTGTTTTTGTATTTCAGGTTTTCCCATCACGTAAACTGCCAGAAAAATCCTGGAAAAATTATATAAAAAATCAGCGTTCCGGAAGCTTCCACACGGCCGAAGTAGGGCCGGAGGGGGGCCACCAGGGCTCCAGGTGCCCTGGTGGCGCGGCACCCCTCCTGGCCGCGCCGGGGGGCGCCTGAGCCCCCCAGGCCTCCGCTGATGCCCCCCTTTGGCATATATTTAACACGCGTCCCGAAACCCTCGAGGACGGAACCCTTTTTCGCGATCTCATCTCTGTTCCGCCGCCGCCGCGCTTCCAAGATTGGGAGCACCAGGAGAACTCTTCCCGGCACCCTGCCGGAGGGGAGGATCACCACCGGGAGCCTCTCCACCACCATGGATGCCTCCCGGATGAGTTGTGAGTAGTCTCCCTTGGACCATGGGTCCATGACCAGTAGCTATGTGATGTTCTCCTCCCCTTCTTGTTCTTCACTAATTAGACCTCGTGAGCTGCCCTACATGATCGAGGCACATATGTAATCCTTATGCCGTTGCTATGATGAGTTTGCTGGGATCCGATGGATTGTGAGATTATGTTCAGATTGTGTTTGAGTAATATATTTGATTTACCTCTTTTATATTTATGTTCGTAAGTAATTCTTGCATGTTCTCCGTTGCTGTTTATTGCTTTGGCCAAGTAGTAGGTAGTGACTCCAAGAGGGAACGTTATGCTTGATAGTGGGTTCATGCCCCTCGATGACTAGCTTGAGTGACAGAAACATGAGTCTAGGGGATGTGCTGTTGCCACAAGGGGGAAAACAACGATGCTTGTACTCGCGGGTGCAAGGATTGTTTACTTTACGCAAAGTTCTTTTAATGCAGTTGTCTGTTGCTTTGAGTTTACACTATGGGTGGGACTCGCAACTTAATACCAGCGAGATGTTCTGGATAGATATCTCAAGGTGGATGATTAGTAGTAGATGCAGATGGATTTCGGTCTACTTACCTTGGCGTACCGCCCACGCTTTGAACCTCTACCTTTCTTGCAACATAGTTAGCATTGGTTTGCGCACATAATTCTGTCAATTGCCCAGCTGTAATTCGTTTACCTCACATAGCTGTTTTATCGTCTTTTGGGAGAGAGACGTCACTAGTGAACATCATGGGACCCCGGTCCATATTACCATCATTGATCACATCCGCTATTTACTTTCCGTTTTTACTTACTAGTTGCAGCAATACCTATCACTATTATCACTTGCGTTTGATCCTTTGTAAACGACAAGGCCGGAGGGATTGACAACCTCTCTGTACTTGTTGGGAGCAAAGTTATTTGTATCTGTGTGCAGGTCCAAGTTGATTGCTAATATCTGGCGCCGTTAGCAGTTGACACCTTCTTGTTGAACCTTGGAGTCTCAGGGGAAATCGATCCTTGGTATCTTTGCCAAGGGAAAACTACCGCTACACTGCATCTCAAACCTTCCACTTGAGGTAACCAACGAGGGGCGAGAAGCCATCACCACACTAGTCTCTAGTCCAGGTTTATCGCCTATTCGGGTTCCATCCGCAAGGAGATCCGGCCGGGGTGTCGCTCACGGCCCCAAACGATGTGAGCAGGGTTCCCAAGCCCACCAACCGGGTGCCACTTGGTACACCGTGCCACTGTGCCTAGTCTGTCCCAAGCCCACCTGTACCGGGTGCCACTTGGTAGACTACTAACACTACCTACAAACACCAGAAACTAGTTGCAACTCCTGGACAGAGATCATGTTGATTAATAAGTCGAGAGGGGCCGAGTTACCGGAATCCAATGTGTGGTAGTAACTGTTCATGGATCACATACACAGAACTCAGTTCCTGAGGACGGCTGCAATGAGACAACCCACCATGTACTCCTACATGGCCTCTCACCGCTACCTTTACCAAATCGTGTTCACACACTTAGCTCTCAGCAGTAGGACATGTTCACCAAATTCCAATTCATCCCCGATGAATCAGACCAGACTCAACTCTAAGCAGTACCAGGCATGACAAACAAACATGAATGAGTAGGCACATCAGGGCTCAAACAAATCCTACTCATGCTAGTGGGTTTCATCTATTTACTGTGGCAATGACAGGTCATGCAGAGGAAAGGGGTTCAACTACCGCAGCATGTAACCGTTGAAACGTTGTTGTCCTAATGCAGTAAAAGAGAGCAGGAGCGAGAGAGTGGGAGTGTATCGGAATGAACAAGGGGGGTTTGCTTGCCTGGCACTTCTGAAGATAATATAGCTCTTCATCGGTGTCATCGAACTCATCGTCGAAACCACGTCTATCGAGAGGGGACAACCACCGGCAAACAGAGAAAGGACACAATCAATGCAATGCTCAATATGATGCATGATCATGACATGGCAATATGCTGTGGTTTGAGCTAATGCAACTAGCAGCAGGTTAAATGAAGTTGGTTTGAACCTAAGATTGAAATTCAAACTCCACATGTGGTTATTTAAATGCCATTAAATTGAATTGTCCTAAACAGAGGATATAAGTTGCTCTAACATGCATGAAAATGCCATAAACAGATTCTTTGGATTTTTCTGATCATTTTTCATATATAATTTGTTTCATTTGGAGTTATAGATAATTTTCTATGATTTTTAGAAGTTTTGGGCATTTTCTGGAATTTCCTATATAAGAATAAATCCAGAAAAGGATTTACTGCGTCAGCCTGGTGTCATTGTGAAGTCAGCAGTCAACTGAGACGGTCCAGGTCAACCCCGACCTGTGGGTCCCGCGTGTCAGTGTAATTAGCCTAACTAGTTTTTAGTTAGCACTAAACTAATTTAATTAGAAGACGGGCCCCACCTGTCATGGAGTCAGGGGGAGTCAACCTGGGCCCACACGGGGTCAACCAAGGTCAAACGCAGGCCGACGGGGTCAAACCCACCGGCGACTCGACGCCAGCGAGGCCCGAGACGGCGGCGTGGCTCGGGAAACGCCCACAGGGCACGAACGAGGCCGTTCTTGGGCTCGTTGGAGAGCTCTTGCAGGCGCGCGTCGAGTGATGGAGGAGGCCGAGCCTATGGTGGCCGGAATCGTCGCCGGCGATGACAAGCGCGGCGGCCGGTGTTCGGACGTCGAGCGGGACGAGGCTACGGAGTGCTAGCGGCTGGCCAAAGGGGTTCTCTGGACTCCTGGGAGCTCCAGGAGCACAACCATGCAACGGGTTTGAGCGGAGGAGCTCGCGAGCGCAAGACTCGCCGGCCATGGCGGCGGCCGGAGCTCGGGTGATCTTGGGGCGGCGACTAGAGGGCGGGGCAAGCAGAGGAACAGAGGGGAAACGGTCAGCAGCTCACCGCGGTTCTAGTGAGACAGGCGTCAAGCTCGGGGAGGCAGGGACGACGGAGAATGACGGCGAAATCCGGCGGTAGATGCGGCGGTGATGAGCTCGGAGGCGTCGTCATAGGGCGTACGGCGGTGTGTCCCTTGGCTTGGTGAGGCGGTGATCGACAGCAGACCAGTGGAACACGGCAACGGGCCTCGACGTGGGCGGTAGCTACGGCGACGGCGAGCGGCGCTCGGGCGGTGCAGGGGAGAGAACCAGGGGAGGGGATGGGGACGAGGCAGTGAGTGAGGGGGTTCCAGGGGGTGCGGGGCGACGAGGAGGAACTCATCCACGCGTCCAGCGGCTCGGTGGCATGCAGGTGACGGCGTGGCGCCTCGCGCGCGCGTGCGCTGTCCCGCCTCTGCCTACTGGTAGAGGTTAGGGATGACTGGCACCAGGCCAGTGGGCTGGGCTGGCCAGGTAAGTGGCCCAGGTAGGTTCTCTCTCTTTCTGGTTTCTGTTTTATTAATGTTTTCAATTATTCTGTAAACTTTAGGGCTTTATTAAAAAATGCTAGGGCATTACCAAAAATCATGAAACTGCTCCATGTCACTGTTTGGAATATTTCCAACAGTAAACATTCCAGTTTGTGATTATTTGAGCATTTAAAATATTATTAGCAATAAAATGCCCAAATGCAAATACTATATAATTTAATTCAAAAATCCAGGAATAGCCTATAAATATGTTCATCATTTTTGGAAGAGGTTTTCACCTTTAACAGAAATCATGAACATTTCCAAAGGGCATTCTGGGTTATTGAAAATATTTTTATTGAACCTAGTTAAATTTCATTTGGTGCTAGGGTTTCAACAATCCCCATTTCAAATTTCATTTGAATTTAAACATGATGCAACAACCAAGCTAGTACAAGGCCAAGGTAAGGCTAGGGATGTGACACACTTTCACCATCCATGCCATGCCAATCATTGAGCTTTCCTGAAATAATTGTCTTGGAATAGCATTAGCTCAATGAGCTATATGTTGTTATGAATTACCAAAACCACCTAGGGATAGTTGCACTTTCAATCTCCCCCTTTTTGGTAATTGATGACAACATATAGATCAAAGCTTCGACAAATGATAATAATGATGAATTATATCGTGGCTTTGAGAAGTATGTGATAAGTAAGAGCTCCCCCTAGATTTGGCATATTTAAAATTTGCTTTGGACTGCAAATGCACAAAGAGTTAGAATCATGGGTTACTCTTCCATGTCACATACATCTTGGTGGAGCGCTCAAAATAATAAGAATGAAATACATGCATTCATCACCAAGAAAAGTGAATGATCACATAAGATAGATAAGATATATCAAGCATGCATAAGTGTAGCTTATGATCAAACACATGATCATCAATGTCTCACAAGCATATCAAAGTATCTCAACCAAAAGCAAACAAAGTTTAAAACAAAACACCAAATAAAGCAAGAGAGAATAAAAGCAACACTCTCTCTCGAAGCCTATGATCTATACATTTTTCTCCCCCTTTGGCAACAAGTTACCAAAAAGTTCCTAGAAAATGCATAGTGCTAGATCGACACTCAGGCTTGATCTTCTAGTGGTGGTGGTGTCTGGATCACTCCAAGGACGAAGGCTTCTGTAGACGTGGTTGGAGCTGGAGCTGAAGTAGATGCTGGAGCTGGTTGGGCTGGTGCTGTGGCTGGAGCTGAGGTGGTAGCTCTGGTGTCAAGAACTGGCACTGCAGTCGACCTCTGAGCTCATGGCACTCTGGCAAATGCATCAGTCGTAGTCTTCCCTTTCCTCTCCTGCATGTCATCTTGAAGTTGCTCCACTTCAGACTGAATCTCTGTTACTTTGACATCCATCTCATAGAACTTTTGTTCTACGATCCTCTCTAAGCTCTCCTGATTCTGAGTAAGGGTGGCCAGTCCTTTCTCAATCCTCAGTGTGGATGCAATTAAGTAACTAAGCTGCTCTTGCTTGGTTTTCAAGAAATACTCAGATGCCTCCTCTTGAGTTGGCATCTTGGCAGCTTTCTCCTTCCTTGCCTTCTCCTTCTGTGCTTGAGCATGAGCTGAAGATGGATCATCCTTGTTCATCACAACTTCATTATCTTCAAAATCTGGATGAATAGGCAAATGTTCCTTGTCTAAGAGGTATATGCCTGTGCCCATCTTGGAGTTAATCAGCTCCTGGATCTGAGGGGCATAACCACAACTCCTCTTCTGATCTGCTGCAGTCCTCTTGATTGTTTCTACCATGAGGCTCATGACTTTGAACTTTTGTGGCACATCAAAGATATGAAGCAAGTTGATTGCATGGCCTCTGATCATCTTGTGATCACCTGACTTGGGCAACAAAGTGTGACTCAGTATCCAATTGATGGTTGGCAACCCTGACAGAAGATAATGTACAGACCCAAACTTGAAAGTATCAAGTGCCTTGTTTGGAATTTCCTTGTACATGTTGGACATTGAGTTGTGGTCCATCTTCTTCTTGGCATATATATATCTAGGTCATCCTCATGCTCCTCTATGGCATTGATGAGCTATGCCCACTCAGCAACTGTTGATTGGTACCTCGTACCTTCAGACATCCATACAATTCTGCCATCTGGATAAAAGTGTGCTGTGGAGTAGAACTGCATGATCAGCTCTTCATTCCACTTTGTGAGCTTCTGCCCAACAAAGTCAGCTAATCCACATGCCTTGAAGCTGTCTTGCACTCCAGGATAGTGCTCTTCATTGTCCTTGATGTATTCCCAGTCAACCCATCTCATGTCACAAACAATGGGCTTCTTATCCAACAAGACTGTCTCATAGAAGTCCTGCTGTTCCTTAGTGTGGAACCTGTAGTCAACATCAGTTCTCCTCCTGGTAGCATATGGATCTTCTGCTCTCCACTTTCTCAGCCCTGAGTCTCTTCTGATCTTCATGTCCTCAGCCACAGGATGAGCATCATTGTGGTCTGGGATCTTGGGCTTTAACTTTCTGAGAACTTGTCCTTCCTCTTCTTCTGCAATGTCAGACACTGGGGCCTTGTTCTTCTCAGCAGCTGGGATGCTCCTTGTATTTCTCTTTGGAGCTGTCTTGGCCTTTGATGCAGCCTTGGGTGCTTCCTTGGGCTTGGATGCAGTAGCCCCTGATCTTATAGCATCACCCATCAGCTTGGGTGCCTTAGGTGCTGGTGCAGCAACCTCTTCTTCTTCATCCTCTTCTTCCTCAGAAGAATGTTGTTCAAATTCAGCCATGGGATCAACTTTCTTGCACCATCTGCCTCTTTTCCTTTCCTTCTTCCCTTCAGCAGCAACTGGCTCTTTGGTTGCAGGCTTTTCAGGTATCTGAGTTGAAGCTCTGGCCTTAGGCATAGGCTGCCTACCTGCTGGCCATTTGACCTTTAAGCCTGGCTTGGTGCTCTGTCTTGAGCCATGCTCTTTCTTGAGCACTACTTTCTTGGAAGTAGCTTCTTCTTCTGCCACATAGTCCTCATCCTCTGATTCTGAGGTTCTTTTCTTCCTTTGTCTGGTGGCAGCTTTTGGCAAGTTACTGGGGGTGCTCCTGCTGCCTTCATCTGAAGAACTGGAGGGACTATTGCCCTCACTCATGTGCACTGGCTGTTCTGATAGGTTCTGGCAATCACTCTGATCTGACGTGATGAACAAGCTGACTGCTGACCCTGTGAATAGTTTATAGATGAGGTAGAGTGGATGAGCATCACAAAATGCAGTGATTTTTGCAAAAGGATGATTCAAAATCTTAGTTTTAGTTTCCCATAGAAATCATTTCGGATCTACCGATTTTTAAACTCGGTGATACCGAAGCAGTTTTGGAACCTAAACTAGTGAACTCGGTCAGACCGAGTCACAGTTCGGTGGCACCGAGACTGCTAGGGTTTCACAAAGTTCCAAAATCGGTCACACCGATTAGTAATTCTCGGTTAGACCGAGTCTCACTTGTGCAATGGCATGAGCCAAATCGGTGGGACCGGGTTTTTCAACTCGGTGGGTCCGAGATGGTTTCGGCGGAAACCTAACCCTAAAATTTCGAATCAAACCTATTCTATGAATCACATTGACTGGATTGGAGTGTTTCAAACGTGGCTAGAATCAATATGATCACAATGTGCTAGGAATCAGATTGGGAAATAGCACAAAGATCGAGTCCATACCCTAGTTCGGCGGAGACTCGCTACGGCGGTAACGGCGGGGTTCAATTCCGTTGACGGCGACGGAGACCAGCGACTGGAGGCGGCTGGCGGCGAGGAGACGATCCGGAGACCACGTTGGCAGAGCGAGCTATCGCGCGGGCGAAGGGGTTCGGAGAAATTTCCAAATTTTTGCCCGTGACTATATATAGCCCGACCCTGTCGGTGTGACCGAGTGGAACAACTCGGTGGCACCGAGATGCAAAACTATATACAGTTATTGCAACTCGGTGTGACCGAATGGTTCAAATCGGTTGCACCGAGATCGAAAATTTAGATCAACTTAGTGATCTCGGTAGGACCGAAAGTGGGGTATCGGTCAGACCGAGAATCACAAAGAGGTTTTGGAAGTTTAAGTCTATGACGAATCGGGGACTCCGAGTGCTCCTCACACAGAGTGGTTTGAATCTGACTTGATCAATTTTGTGATGTAGCATGAATTGAGTTTGAGACGAGAAAAGCATAGATAGCTAGAGGAGGTTCTTAGGCATTCTTGTCCATCCACTTGGCAAAAGGAAATAAAGCCAAACAATCAAAACAACAAGTGGATGTCCTCGAATGAGTAAAATATGCAACCAACATGGTCACACAATAAAATTGCAATTGAAATATGTGACAAAGCATGCACAACCAATTCTAGCATCTATCAAGCAATTGGCGATGACTAGGTCATCTATATATGAGTATATTGACTTAGGAGTCAAATGAGAACACTTGATCATAGGTCATACTCATCATTTAAGCTCAAGTGGGGTTACCACTTTTACATAAAGCATTGTTGTGTTCACATCATTAGAGTTGCTTTAGCTCAAGTCTTAGAGTAAAGCTCCCCCTAGATGTGATATCCCCCCTAAGAGGGATGAACTAACCTTGGGTTTTGTCGATGATGACTTCATGTAGATGTTGAAGATGTGGATGCTCAATGTTGATGTAGATCACTTGGAGCTATCCATTTGAGTGAATTGCACTTTCAATACCTATATGGGTTAGTCCCACAAGGAACAAACAAGAATATCCATAGACATAGAGTGATGCACACACAAGATAATGTCCATGAAAACTTTTAGGTTACCTTGTCCCTTGTCTTACCAGCGAGAGGGTTTGTGACTCCTTGAACTAGTGCAAGATGTGGAAGTTGATTGCACTTGTTCTTGCCAAAATGATAAGAGTGAAGTATGTTGGCGGAGTCACCCTCAAGAACTCTCTAGTTCTTCTTCTTTTGGATCCACACCATCTTGATGGGAATCCTTGGAGTTGTAGTCGTACTTGATGAAGTGGAACTTGAAGTAGTCTTGGGAATCCACTTGACTAAGATCTTAGGAGCTTCTTCAAATGCATCAATTTCCTCTTGAAGCTTGTCCTTGCCTTTTTGCTTGTAGTCTTGTGGTGGAAGATCATCTTGAGCTTGTGTCCCCTTGAAAGAAGTAGGATCATACTTCTCTTGTTGAGGAACAAACTTTGTCTTGGGGTATTGATATTCTTCCCACTCAACTCCGTTGGCATTGAACTTCCGTTCAAAACCAACACCTTGATTCTTCCGGTGCCTTCCTTGCTTGCGTACAATTTCCTCGAATTTCTTACTCCCGGCAAGACTTTTGTACACTCCTTTCTCTATAGTTCCCTTCAATAATCTATTTTCTTGCTCAAGTGTAACTTGGCTAAGAGAATCATTAGTGGAATCAAGAGAACTACTAGAAGCAACAATATTGGATTTAACATGATCATTGTTACTACTAGAGGAAGAATCTTTCTTGTTCTTGTTACTAGACTTGACTTGAGGCATGTAAGTGGATAAGAGTAAACGCTTGGCAATGTAATAAGAACTTTTCTTGCGGAGATCATCATTGATTGCCTTTAAAAACTCATGCTCTTGCTCAAGATTGAGCTTTTCAAAGCGTAACTTCTCATGAGCTCTTAAAAGTTCTCGATGATCTTTGAAGATAGTTTCATGAGCTAACTTAAGAGTGTTTAGTTCTTTAGTTAGAGCCTCAATTTTCTCCTTATCATTGTCATTCGTTTTAGCATGATTTATTGACGTTTCATCATAGTATTCATCACTAGAGTTGTCAACAAGTAAATCATCATCACCTAACAAGTCATCTTCATCACTATTAAAATCAACATACTCGGGGTGTGTTACCTTAGGAACTTTGGCCATGAAGCATCTTCCAATTCCTTCATTTGGTGAGTCAAATAAGTCGTAGAAATTGATTGACACAAGTGCTAGACCGGCAACACCTTCATCTTGAGTATATTCCGAATCAGAGTGATAACTTCTCTCGGAGTGGTTGTCAGAGTCGGAGCCGGATACCCATTCACCAACATGAGCTTGATGTCTTCGTTTTGTGTAGCTCTTTGATGATTTTTCCTTTCTTTCCGAATCCTTGCTTCTCCGTGAGTGTCTTCGTTCATAACGATCATCTCTACTCCTTCTCTCTCTTGGTGGTGATTGTTCTCTTTTGCTTCTTCTTTTTGGAGAATCTTCTCTTGTTTTGTAGGGAGTCGTACACTCATTGGAATAGTGTCCGGGTCTTCCACAATTGTAGCAGTTTCGCTCTCGACTAGAAGATCTTTTGTCATTGTAGGACCTTGACTTGGAGCTTCTATCTTTGCTTCTACTCCTGTAGAACTTGTTGAAGATTTTCACCATTAAGATCAATTCTTCGTTGAAGTTTTGTTAATCACTTGATGATGTGGGGGCTTCACATGAGGCTTTGTAGGCACCACTTGATTTGTTGTGAAGTTCCTCTTTATCTTTGAGTGACATCTCATGAGCAACAATTCTTCCAATGACTTCCGTTGGCTTGAGATCTTTGTAACTGGGCATCATTTGGATCAATGTGCACACGGTATCATATTTTCCATCCAAGGCTCTTAGGATCTTCTTGATGATGAATTTGTCGGTCATCTCTTCACCCTAAGCCGGCAATCTCATTTGTGATGAGATCAAGCCTAGAGTACATTTCAGCGACGCCTTCACCATCCTTCATTTTGAACTTGTCAAGTTGACTTTGAAGCACATCCAATTTGGATTCCTTGACGGAGTCGGTACCTTCGTGCATATCAATTAAAGTATCCCAAATTTCCTTTGCATTCTCAAGACGGCTGATTTTGTTGAATTCTTCGGGGAACAATCCGTTGAAGAGAATATCACAAGCTTGAGCGTTGTATTGCAGCATCTTCAATTCATCCGCGGTAGCTTCACGGTCTGGTTCTTTCCCATCGAAGAAGTCACCTTGCAAACCAACACACACAATAGCCCAAACGGCGGGGTTATGTCCGAGAATATGCATTTTCATTTTATGCTTCCAACTAGCAAAATTAGTACCATCAAAGTAAGGACCTCTACGGTGATAATTTCCCTCGCTGGATGCCATACTCTCCTAGGTTGTGAAACCAAGTCTATGACCACCAAAAGCTATGGAAATCAAAGAAAATGGAGACCAAAGCTCTGATACCACTTGTAGGATCGGAAGTATGTCTAGAGGGGTGGGGGGGGGTGATTAGACTACTTGACCAAATAAAAACTTAACCTTTTCCCAATTTTAGTTCTTGGCAGATTTTAGCTACTTTAGGACAAGTCAAGCAATCATCACACAATTCAAGCAAGCATGCAAAGAGTATATAGGCAGCGGAAAGTAAAGCATGCAACTTGCAAGAATGTAAAGGGAAGGGTTTGGAGAATTCAAACGCAATTGGAGACACGGATGTTTTTCCCGTGCTTCAGATAGGTGGTGCTATCCTACATCCACGTTGATGGAGACTTCAACCCACGAAGGGTAACGGTTGCGCGAGTCCACGGAGGGCTCCACCCACAAAGGGTCCACGAAGAAGCAACCTTGTCTATCCCACCATGGCCATCGCCCACGAAGGACTTGCCTCACTAGCGGTAGATCTTCACGAAGTAGGCGATCTCCTTGCCCTTACAAACTCCTTGGTTCAACTCCACAATCTTGTCGGAGGCTCCCAAGTGACACCTAGCCAATCTAGGAGACACCACTCTCCAAGAAGTAACAAATGGTGTGTTGATGATGAACTCCTTGCTCTTGTGCTTCAAATGATAGTCTCCCCAACACTCAACTCTCTCACAGGATTTGGATTTGGTGGAAAGAAGATTTGAGTGGAAAGCAACTTGGGGAAGGCTAGAGATCAAGATTCATATGGTAGGAATGGAATATCTTGGTCTCAACACATGAGTAGGTGGTTCTCTCTCAGAACATATGAGTTGGAAGTGTAGATGTGTTCTGATGGCTCTCTCCCATGAGTGAAGAGGAGGTGGAGGGGTATATATAGCCTCCACACAAAATCCAACCGTTACACACAATTTACCAATCTCGGTTGGACCGAATCAACAAACTCGGTCGGACCGACATAGTAAACCTAGTGACCGTTAGAGATTTTCGGTGGGACTGACATGCAACTCGGTAGGACCGATATGGTTAGGGTTAGGGCATAACATAATCTCGGTGAGACCGATTACACAAACTCGGTGAGACCGATTTGGTAATTAGCTAACTAGAGAGTTGGTCAGGTAAACTCTGTGGGACCGATTTGCTCTATCGGTGGGACCGAAAAGTTACAAAAGGGAAACAGATAGTTTACATTGCAATCTCGGTGGGACCGATCCGCTCTTTCGGTGAGACCGAAAAGTTACGAAAAGGAAACAGAGAAATTGCAATCCCATCTCGGTGAGACCGAGATCCCTATCGGTAGAACCGATTTGCTTAGGGTTTGGGAGTGGCTATGACAAGTGAAACTCGGTGGCGTCGGGTTGAAAGAATCGGTAGGTCTGAGTTTGGCTTAGGGTTTAGGTCATTTGTGGATATGGGAAAGTAGCTGAGGATTTTGGAGCATATCATTAAGCACATGAAGCAAAAGGCTCATTAAGCAACACCTCATCCCTCCTTGATAGTATTGGCTTTTCCTATGGACTCAATGTGATCTTTGATCACTAAAATGTAAAATGAAGAGTCTTGAGCTTTTGAGCTTGAGCCAATCCTTTGTCCTTAGCATTTTGAGGGTTCCACTTTCACCATCCATGCCATGCCAATCATTGAGCTTTCCTGAAATAATTGTCTTGTAATAGCATTAGCTCAGTGAGCTATATGTTGTTATGAATTACCAAAACCACCTAGGCATAGTTGCTCTTTCACACGGTCTTCCCATCATCCTCCACCTCTTCCTCCTCCTCGGCCATAGCCCCTGTCGTTGCGCTCGGGGCATCGGCCAATTCGCCCGTCTCGCACGGCTCTGAGCTCTTGACATTCGTTGGTGTTGTGGGTGTGGAGGTCGTGGTACACGTAGTAGCGTCCTGCCTTGGATGACTCAGGCTGATCCCTGCCTCGCTTGGTGTCTGGATCCACTGCTAGCACAGCAGCCCCCTTGCGCTTCATGTCTTTGCCCTTGAGCTTCTTCTCTTCTGGGTCGGCTGCCGGGAGCTCGAGAAGGGAGAGGCGCCCTTCCTCAGCTCCGGCGCACTTGGTCGCCAAGTTGAACAGCTCCAGGGATGTGCACAGGTCTTCATGGATGGCTAGCTCCTCCTTCATCTTGATGTCACGCACGCCGTCGGAGAAAGCTGAGATAATGGCTTCCTCAGTTACCTTGGGGATCTTGAGGCGAGCATAGTTGAAGCGCTAGATGTACTTCTGCAGGGTTTCCCCTGGCTGCTGCTTGATGCAGTGCAGGTCGCTCACGGCCGGGGGCCGGTCGCGAGTGCCCTGGAAGTTGGCGATGAAGCGGGTGCGCATCTCGCTCCAGGAGGAGATCGTGCCGGGGGCCAGGTTCAGGAGCCAGGTGCGGGCACCGTCCTTGAGCGCCATGGGGAACCAATTCGCTATGACCTTTTCGTCCAAGCTGGCGGCTACGATGCCTAGCTCGTAGAGCTGCAGGAACTCCGCGGGGTCCGTCGTGCCATCGTAGCGAGGAGGGAGGTCAGGCTTGAACTTGCCCGACTATGTGATGCCATGCAACTCGGGGGTTAAGGCGAGGCAGCCCGCTGTGTCCACCGGCGAGCTCGGCTGGTGCCGATCTTGCTCTTGCAGGTCACCACGCGCCGCCGCTGGGAGCAGCGCGGGGTCTTGTCGTGGGAGCGCTGGGACGCGATCTTGGCACGCCGGTGCCGGGAGCGCGCGAGCACCTTCTCGGGGATGTGGGATCTCTTGGCAGGTCCTTTCTTGCTGCATCGGCGTCGGACGTAGTGGGTCTCGCCCTGGGGCTGCACGCCTTGCAGCCAAGGCACCTTCTTGGGGAGGAGGTGGCGGAGGCACCTCCTGATCATCGCCTCCTGCGCGGAACAGAGGGCGTGGTAGCGAGGGGGACCGCAAGGGGAGCCCCCTGCGGCGCTGAGGAGCTCGGTGATGCGGGCGAGCCAGTCCTCATAGAGGTCATCGACGGGGCGGTAAAGGAGAAGCTCCTTTGCCAAGAGCAGCGAGGCACACACATCCATGGGGGCGCGTCGGGCGTGGGACGACGAGCCAGCCGGGGTCAGCGACGGGGTGGCAGTGCGGCCATCCCACCGCACCGAAGGATGCTGGGACGAGGCCTGCTGCTCGTTCCCCGCCGAGCCGGTGGCGGCGTTGCCGGTGGGCGATGGGGAACGACGAGGGGGACCGCCGACGGGCGCCGTCTGGGCGACGCGGGTGGCGATGGCAGCCCGGCGCTCGGCGCGAGCCCGACGAGCGTCATCCATGGACGTGACGGAAGATCACACGCGAACAGCGGAAGAAGGGATTCCGGCGCACCCCTACCTGGCACGCCAAATGTCGGATTTCAGGTTCCGGCAGACCCTTGAGGTTCGAACATTGGGGTGCGCGCGGAGATCTCTCCCCTACCGATCTACGTCCGATCCTCTCGTGCGAACTAAGATGATAACGATGAACAACACAAGGGACACGAGGTTTATACTGGTTAGGGCCACTGTTGTGGTGTAATACCCTACTCCAGTGTGTGGTGTGGTGGATTGCCTCAGGGGCTGATGATGAACAACACAAAGGAAGAACTGCCTCGCGAGAGGTGTTCTTGAGCTGGCGCGATGAACTGCTTGGGTGAGTTCGATCGCTTCTCTCTCTATCTCTCTCTATCCTTGCCTCCTGACCCGATGCCCTACTCTGTGGTGGCTAGATCTATTTATAGAGGCCCTGGGCCTCTCCCCGAAATAATTGAGCGGGAAGGGCGCCAACAATTGGCCATTTTGAAGGGGAACATCTAGTACAAGTTATCCTGACCAAAGGTGGTCTTCGGCTACCAAAAGCTGTGGTGGTGACGCCGTCTTGGGCTCCATGGTGACCTCTGTCCGGTCGTCCGGCTGGTCTTGGTCTCATTGCACCGGAATGGTAACCTTTGCCTGATGCCTTGGCCTGTGCTTGCCTCCTTTGCACCAAAGGGGAAACAAGGACTCTGCACAGGTCGGCGCCCGCCTGGCGCCCGCCTGGTCTTGATCGTCATGGCTTGCGTCACTGGATCCTCGCGAGGTACCCTTGCATTGATCTCTCCGCCTCCTCACGAGCCTGCCTGATGAGGCCGCTCCTGAGGAAGCTCTTTGTCGTCCGCCCCGCGAGGCTTGGCCCCTCGCGAGGGTCTTGAGCTTGTGTTGATGAAGATGGGCCGCGCTGGGCCCCCACTTGAGCCACGCCGCAGGCCGCAGGCAGGCAAGTCTGGGGACCCCCGTTCCCAGAACGCCGACATAGTAGTCGTGAGTTTGTTAGGAAGCCGTTGCCTCTTTGCTTTCGGTTCTACACCGGTGTCGGCATTCTGGGAACGGGGGTCCCCAGACTTGCCTGCCTGCGGCCTGCGGCGTGGCTCGAATGGGGGCCCAGCACGACCCATCTTCATCAACACAAGACCCAAGACCCTCACGAGGGGCCAAGCCTCGCGGGGTGGACGACACGGCGCATCCTCAGGCGTGGCCTCATCAGGCTGGCTCACGAGGAGGCGGAGAGATCAAGGCGGGGTACCTCGCGAGGTGCCCATGACGCAAGCCATGACGACCAAGGATACCAGGCGGGCGCCAGCCCGCGCAGTGTATCTCTTTCCTCTTCGGTGCAAAGGGGGCAAGCGCAGGCGAGAGGATCAAGCAAAGGCATACATTTTGGTGCAACAAGACCAAGACCAGTCCAACGGTGGGAAGGAGGTCATCGTGGAGCCCAGAACGGCGTCACCACAGGGCCTTTGGCAGGCGAGGACCAACTTTTGTCAAGAAAAGTGTACCAGAAGTTCCCCTTCAAAATGGCCAATTGTTGGCGCCCTTCCCGCTCAATATTTGGGAAGAGTCCCAGGGCCTTTGCCTATAAATATGACTAGCCACCCCCAGGATAGAGGCAAGCAGTTACAATCCAGACAAGCAGAACCTAGAACCTGGGCAAGCAGAGAGCGAGAGAGAGAGAGAGAGAGAGAGAGAGAGAGAGAGAGAGAGAGAGAGAGAGAGAGAGAGAGAGAGAGAGAGAGAGAGAGAGAAGGGCGATCGAACTCCTCCTATCGGTTCATCCCCCTAGCCAAGAACAGACCCTCGCGAGGCTGTTCTTCCTTGTATTGTTCATCATCATCAGCCCAAGAGGCAATCAACCCACCACAAACTAGAGTAGGGTATTACACCACAATGGTGGCCCGAACTAGTATAAACCCTGTGTCTCTTGTGTTGTTCTTTCAATAGTTAGATCTTTGCGAGACGGAGAGGTAGAGGGCCTAATCTCCGCGCGCACCCCAGAGTTCGAACCTTAAGGGTCTGCCGGAACCCGAAATCCGGCATTTGGCGCGCCAGGTAGGGGTGCGCCGGAATCCACCTTTCTACCACTCCGCGTTCCGTCGCACCGTCATCACCATGTCCGGCGACCAGGCGGGCAACCAAGATCCGTGGGCGGCGTGGCCCGCCCGCGCGGAGCCGCTCGCCTCGGGCGACCCTGCGCCCCAGGTAGCTCGTGGTCCGCAGGGCGCGCGGGCCGCGGGCGGCGCGGACAGGCTTCATCAACCCTCACGCCGCGACAAGCACGGTTGGCGGCAAGGGCCTCCAATCACGCCGCGACCACGACACCGTACACCTGCCGGGAGCAGGAGAACTCGAGGGCCGCGCTCACGGTGGCCCGAGAGCTGCTGCAGTGTAGGCTGCTGGAAGGCGGCCGCGATGCTGGAGCGGGTCGCCGAACTCCTGGGCTTCGCCCTTCGGGGGCTCACCCCTTCTGCATCCAGCTTCTGTCTCAAGCCCAGGGCGGCACGCGCGGGGGCCCCGCACGCTCCCGCGGGCCTCAGGGTTACCCCAACACCAGCGAATCCGTCGGCGCCGGACTGGCGGTGGCGCTACCCCCGCCCCCGGCGCGTGAAGGAGAGGGGCTCGGCGCGGCCCACGGGGCCAGCAGGCAGCCGCGCTACCACCCCGCAGTGGGCACGTCAAGCAGCTTCGCATGGCACATGGAGCACTACGGCACAGCCTTCGGGATGGCGGCGCCAGAAGATTACGTGCCCCACATGATGGACCAAGGGCACGCTCACGAGGGCGAGCAAGGCTCGCTTCTCAGCCCAAGCTGGGGAGACGAGACACCAGAAGCTGAGCTCTTCCAGGAGCCCTGGGACGGCTCCACTAGCCTCGCTGGAGGTGACAACTATCGGGTACCACTAATTCCTCAGGAACAGGCGTACGCTAATCATGGATCGCAGGAGGTGCAGGTCGCCGCAGCGAGCAGCTGCCCCGCTCCCGCGGTCTCCTACCCCTCGGGAGGGGGGCGCAGGGGGCTGCATGAGAGGGGCAGAGATCCCACATCGTCACCTCGGCGTTCGGAGCAAGGCGTTCTCAGGAGGTAGGCCCTCCGCTAGGGAGGCGCCTAAGGGCCTGCCCCTGGTGGAGGACCCGTGGTCGTCGAGGGAACCGCTGGCGACCGCTCTACCCCACCGGCGACATCCTGGTTTCCGGTCGTCGTTGGTGGCACTAGAGTGTGGCGCAAGGCGGGGCCCTCGTCTGGCGATATGAAGCAAGGTCGGTACCTATGAAGAAGGCCTAGTGCCTGTGAAGCTCGCCGCCCCGTGACACTCTCACGTAATAATGAGTGGGGCTGTAGACGCCCCAGAGTCTCAGGGGTGCTGGCCTCAGGCCCTGGGGCTCCCTCCCACGCCCAGTGGACAACACTTAGCTCCGCGCTGGTGAGAAGATGTCCGAGGGAGTCCTGGATTAGGGGGTGTTCGGCTAGCCGGACTATACCCTCAGCCGCACTCCAGGACTATGAAGATACAAGATTGAAGACTTCGTCCCGTGTCCGGAAGGTTCTTTCCTTGGCGTGGAAGGAAAGCTAGGCGTGCTGATATTCAAGATCTCCTACCAATGTAATCGACTCTGTGTAACCCTAACCCTATCCGGTGTCTATATAAACCGGAGGGTTCTAGTCCGTAGAACGAACCATCTTCATACACAATCATACCATAGGCTAGCTTCTAGGGTTTAGCCTCCTTGATCTTGTGGTAGATCTACTCTTGTACTACCCATATCATCAATATTAATCTAGCAGGAGTAGGGTTTTACCTCCATCGAGAGGGCCCGAACCTGGGTAAAATAAAGTGTCCCTTGTCTCCTGTTACCATCCGACCTTGACGCACAGTTCGGGACCCCCTACCCGAGATCCGCCGATTTTGACACCGACATTGGTGCTTTCATTGAGAGTTCCTTCGTGCCGTCGTAATCAGGAAGGATGCCTTTTCCCGTCTTTAAAGACGGCGCCGTCACTGAGGGAGCTTTGGCTACCGGCCAGACCCTCCGGCTGGGTGGTTTTCTCATGACCGCCCCTACGGCCGTTGCGCCGACAGTGACCTCTCGGGTCATCGAAAACAATCTCCACGTGAGTCCGGCATCTGCCTAACAGGTGGATCCGGTGGAGCTCTCCTCCGTAAACGAGCTCCTGGATCGCATTTCTGCCTTGGGGGTCGCCACAAATTATGACCAGGTTGGGCTTAAACCCGATATAAGGGAAATCAACTCCCCCCGAGCCACCCACCATGTTGCTGTGGCGGAGACACAATGCGGCGACCCCTCGTCGATCTTAAGGACTAGTTATGTCCGAATTCCGGATCCCTCCACGCCGGATATCCGCGAAGGGGAGGATGCAATTCAAGACCTGAACTTAGAATCAGGCAAACCGGATAACATCCGAGGCTCCGGATCTTCGAATCCGGAGGTTGTTCGGCTTCCGAACAGTGAACCGGGCGAGGTATCAGATTTAACGAGTTCCGCTCGCCCAATCCTAAGCGATCTCTCCCAGGTTAAGCAGAGGCTACAAGAAACAGTACATCATTACTGGGCCAGATTCCTCCTGCTCATGCACAGGATAAAGGACTGCCACGAAGGAGACGCGATTTCAATCTTCTGCAATAACTGCATGGACAAAGGGATACTCCACGCCGTAAGTCGCCGCAATATCACACGTTTTGCCGACTTGGCGTCCATAGTGCAAAAGTACTGTGCGATGGAAGGCGCTTGGAAAACCGAAATTAAATTTTGGGATTATCCGGCCCTGAATAGCAATCCCGTCCGAATTAAAAGGGCGCACTACAGTAAGACGTCCGGATTAAACAAAAAATCAAAACTCTCTAGGGGACATGGAACCGTACTAGAAAGGTGGCTAGATGGACCCTGCAAAATTCATAGTGTAGTGGACGCCGCACCAACACACAGCCTCAGGGCATGTTGGATACTCCGGCGGGTGGCCAAAATTGGCGAAGACCTCCTAATTCCAAAGGTCGAAGGGAACCAGCCCGAGAATTTCAGTACCGTTCTCACAATCTCTGAGACTTTCGCATCAAATAATATGCGAAAAAGAGCACTTCGCAGCCTCACCGAAGTCCACCAAGTAGCGACAATAAATCCATGGAGCAATACCGCCATCACCTTCAACGCGAGCGACGAACCTAAATTCCGAACAGCCGGAGCACCAGCCGCATTGGTTCTCGGTACCATAGTGGACGACTGTCGCCTCGCAAAGGTACTTATGGACGGAGGCAGCGGATTGAACCTCATCTACGAGGAAACCCTTCAAAAGATGGAAATAGACTGGAACCGCATTGAGCGAAGCAGCACAACCTTTAGAGGAATAATCCCTAGTCAGGAAGCGCGCTGCACCGGAAAGATCACACTGTATGTGGTATTCGGCACTCCGGATAATTACAGATCTGAACAAATCACGTTCCAAGTGGCCTCGTTCAAAAGTGGATATCACGCTATATTAGGACGAGAGGCATTCACAGTGTTCCAAGCTATACCCCATTAAGGGTACATGAAGCTTAAGATGCCTGGGCCGAACGGAATCATCACTCTCGCTAGTGATCCGGACATAGCACTCCGCGCCGAAAACAAGACAGCCGCATTGGCCCTCGAGACATTATGTCACGACCGGTTTTCCAATAAAAATATTTTTTGAGAAACCAATCTTTAGAATCCAGTTTGAGATAAAACCTCCTCACTGGCAGACAAACTTTTGATACAATAAGCCAGTAGCATAAATATATTACAGGGTTGAGCTGACGATGCTCAACAATTTATTACAAGCGTGCCAATAATTATACATAAAGGCGATTAATGACACAAGGGAGTGGTGGCATACTACCGACTCGCAAATATGGTAGAGGTGGAGTAACACAGTGGGGAGTGGATATGAGATTCTCAAACTAACATCCCATCGAGCGTCGAGGTGAAGCTCGATGAATTTATTAGGGTAGCGGAAGCGGATATGAAACAGTGACCAACTCCAGGGTTGCACGAGACTGACTGGGACTCCTCTAGGCGTCGGATTCGCTATCGAACTCTTCATCGATGAGATCACCTTCGTCACCATCTGGCCAAATCAACAAGCCAGTGAGTACTTTGAAAGTACTCGCAAGACAGTTTGGACGTAAGATATAACAAATGCCAACATGAAATACATGGATAAGTTAACCAGTACAATCAGACATAGAGGTGATAATGCTGGGTGCCAAACGAGTGTCTGAAAGACTCCTCGAGCGGAAAATGCAGAATAATAATACTGGTGCCAAACGAGTGTCTGAAAGACTCCTCGAGTAGAAAATGCGGAATAATAATACTGGTGCCAAACGAGTGTCTGAAAGACTCCTCGAGCGGAAAATGCAGAGTAATAATACTGGTGCCAAACGAGTGTCTGAAAGACTCCTCGAGCGGAAAATGCGGAATAATAATGCCACAATCGGGCTTCTGAGCGACACCACATAAAGGGCTTTAAAAGAAATGCCACAGTCGGGCGTCTGAGCGACACCACATAAAGGGCTTTAAAAGAAAATGCCACAGTCGGGCGTCTGAGCGACACCACATAAAGGGCTTTAAAAGAAATGCCACAGTCGGGCGTCTGAGCGACACCACATAAAGGGCTTTAAAAGAAAATGCCACAGTCGGGCGTCTGAGCGACACCACATAAAGGGCTTTAAAATAAAATGCCACAGTCGGGCGTCTGAGCGACACCACATAAAGGGCTTTTGACTGATAAGGAAATAATATATTCATCATAAATATATTCAACTCATGGAAATAAACGGGTTAGTACATCCACAAGGATAAACATTTAACCGGTCTTAGTGCCCATGTGTCCCACCGGGTAATCTGTCACCAAACTGGCACATGACTGTTAGCAGGGAACTTGGAAATAGATAAGATGATTTAAGGATATAGAGCTCTGCAGAGTTTGTACAAAAATTTCCCACAGTCGACGGATTTCCGTAGTCACTAGGACTAGTTCCGTTACGGTATTTCATAAGAAAACACAGCAATCCAGTACACACCCATCCAACTCTTCGATGCCAGGAATCACCCTCAACATCGTCCAAGAAAAACTATTGAGACGGGGAGATCACAATCTCGAATAGCATGGGATCAAATTTATATACGCGCGCTCTAAGGGGTGCCCCCCTCTCGGTCCCAACCGGAAACACCCATGCCCCCTGACCGGATGCCTGGCTTTAATCCAGGGCCATGGAACCAGCATCCCGGCCTCTCCTTTTTGGTGTGTACCCAGAAAGCGGTTTGCATCTTACTAAACCATATCCCTTTCGGGAAACATGTGGTAGTACAGGGAAAGGAAATGGATTTGAACCCAACCGATATGGGCTGGTACTGAAGATAACTTGCATGGCCTAAGACTGGCATGCTACAACACTACCATCTTACCCGTCTTCATGCCAACACATGGCCTTGCATACTCACGTCCAACGACGTGTGAAATCATCGGGCTTACTTGCTCCAACAATGCATAATGAACGGTTCATCGGTATGCTTCCCACATGCCATGAAACTATCTATATGCAAACATGCCAAGACACTCATCATATCAAAAGTTCGAACATGCTTTCCTGGTTCAGAGTAGTCGGAGCCTAGCTCGGTGAAGTTCGCGGCCCCGTCACCTTCGTCGGTATCTACGGTACAGAGAAAACATACGCGCTAACGTGAATACCGAGAGATGCAGAAAAAGTGTTTCAAATATTTTTCAAATAAATCTGATAAAAAACTAGACAAAATTTTGAAGAGGACAGAAAAAGAATCAATCAAAAATATGCTTCTGAAAAAAAGTTATAAAGGTTTTTGCCCAGGGACTCAACTGTAATGAAACAGAAACTTCCCAGGGTCCTATTTATAAAAGCAGAAAACGTTTCAGACTTGAATACGCTGGCTCAGAGAAGAAGACGTATTTTGCCCAAATGCGTTTTCAGGAAACGATTCGAATAAAACGAAGAATCTGACGGGGCGGTCCCACCCGTCAGGTTTGAAAACAAACGGCGCCTTTGGCGCCAGAGAGCCGTGGCGATCGCCGGCGGCGATCCACGGCGAGGCAGAGAGATCGGAGGTTACCTCCGTGCTCAGGGTGCCATTCCGCGTTGGTTGGTGGTGGTGGTGGTCGCCGAGAAGCACCACGACGGCGGTGAAGGAAATATGCCCTAGAGGCAATAATAAAGTTATTATTTATTTCCTTATATCATGATAAATGTTTATTATTCATGCTAGAATTGTATTAACTGGAAACATAATACATGTGTGAATACATAGACAAACAGAGTGTCACTAGTATGCCTCTACTTGACTAGCTCATTAATCAAAGATGGTTATGTTTCCTAGCCATGAACAAAGAGTTGTTATTTGATTAACGAGATCACATCATTAGTTGAATGATCTGATTGACATGACCCATTCCATTAGCATAGCACCCGATCGTTTAGTATGTTGCTATTGCTTTTATCCATGACTTATACATGTTCCTTTAACTATGAGACTATGCAACTCCCATTTACCGTAGGAACACTTTGTGTGCTACCAAACGTCACAACGTAACTGGGTGATTATAAAGGTGCTCTACAGGTGTCTCCGAAGGTACATGTTGAGTTGGCGTATTTCGAGATTAGGATTTGTCACTCCGATTGTCGGAGAGGTATCTCAGGGCCTTCTCGGTAATGCACATCACATAAAGCCTTGCAAGCATTGCAACCAATGAGTTAGTTGCGAGATGATGTATTACAGAACGAGAAAAGAGACTTGCCGGTAACGAGATTGAACTAGGTATTGGATACCGACGATCGAATCTCGGGCAAGTAACATACCGATGACAAAGGGAACAACGTATGTTGTTATGCGGTCTGACCGATAAAGATCTTCGTAGAATATGTAGGAGCCAATATGGGCATCCAGGTCCCGCTATTGGTTATTGACCGGAGACGTGTCTCGGTCATGTCTACATTGTTCTCGAACCGTAGGGTCCGCACGCTTAACGTTACGATGACAGTTATTATGAGTTTATGCATTTTGATGTACCGAAGGAGTTCGGAGTCCCGGATGTGATCACGGACGTGACGAGGAGTCTTGAAATGGTCAAGACATAAAGAATTATATATTGGAAGCCTATGTTTGGACATCGGATGCATTCCAGGTGAAATCAGGATTTTACCGGAATACCGGGAGGGTTACCGGAACCCCCCGGGAGCATAATGGGCCAACATGGGCCTTGGAGGAGAGGTGAGAGGGCTGCCCTAGGGGCTGCGTGCCTCCCCCCTTTCCCTAGTCCTATTAGGACTAGGAGAGGTGGGCGTCCCCCTCTCCCTCTCTCTCCCCCTTGGAGAATCCTAGTCCAACTAGGATTGGGGGGGGGGGAATCCTACTCCCAGAGGGAGTAGGACTCTCTAGCGCGCCAAGGCCTGGCCGGCCAGCCCCTCCCCCTTGGCTCCTTTATATACGGGGGCAGGGGGCACCCCAAAGACACACAAGTTGATCTACGGATCGTTCCTTAGCCGTGTGCGGTGCCCCCTTCCACCAAATTCCACCTCAATCATATCGTTGCAGTGCTTAGGCGAAGCCCTGCGCCGGTAACACATCAAGATCGTCACCACGCCGTCGTGCTGACGGAACTCTTCCTCGACGCTTTGCTGGATCGGAGCCCGGGGATCGTCATCGAGCTGAACGTGTGCCAAGAACTCGGAGGTGCCGGAGTAACGGTGCTGTGATCGGTTGGATCGCGAGGAGAACGTACGACTACTTCCTCTACGTTGTGTCAACGCTTCCGCTTCGGTCTACGAGGGTACGTAGACAACACTCTCCCCTCTCGTTGCTATGCATCACCATGATCTTGCGTGTGCGTAGGAAATTTTTTGAAATTACTGCGTTCCCCAACAGTGGTATCAGAGCCTACGTTTTTATGGTTTGATGTTATTTGCACGAGTAGAACACAAGTGAGTTGTGGACGATACAAGTCATACTGCCTACCAGCATGTCATACTTTGGTTCAGCGGTATTGTTGGACGAGACGATCCGGACCAACCTTACGCGTACTCTTACGCGAGACCGGTTCCCTCGACGTGCTTTGCACATAGATGGCTTGCGGAAGACTGTCTCTCCAACTTTAGTTGAACCGAGTGTGGCTACGCCCGGTCCTTGAGAAGGTTAAAACGGAGTCTATTTGACAAACTATCGTTGTGGTTTTGATGCGTAGGTAAGATGAGTTCTTGCTTAAGCCCGTAGCAGCCACGTAAAACTTGCAACAACAAAGTAGAGGACGTCTAACTTGTTTTTGCAGGGCATGTTGTGATGTGATATGGTCAAGACATGATGCTAAATTTTATTGTATGAGATGATCATGTTTTGTAACCGAGTTATCGGCAACTGGCAGGAGCCATATGGTTGTCGCTTTATTGTATGCAATGCAATCGCGATGTAATGCTTTACTTTATTACTAAGCGGTAGTGATAGTCGTGGAAGCATAAGATTGGCGAGACGACAACGATGCTACGATGGAGATCAAGGTGTCGCGCCGGTGACGATGGTGATCATGACGGTACTTCGAAGATGGAGATCACAAGCACGAGATGATGATGGCCATATCATATCACTTATATTGATTGCATGTGATGTTTATCTTTTATGCATCTTATCTTGCTTTGATTGACGGTAGCATTATAAGATGATCTCTCACTAAATTATCAAGAAGTGTTCTCCCTGAGTATGCACCGTTGCGAAAGTTCTTCGTGCTGAGACACCACGTGATGATCGGGTGTGATAGGCTCTACGTTCAAATACAACGGGTGCAAAACAGTTGCACACGCGGAATACTCAGGTTTAAACTTGACGAGCCTAGCATATACAGATATGGCCTCGGAACACAGAGACCGAAAGGTCGAGCGTGAATCATATAGTAGATATGATCAACATAATGATGTTCACCATTGAAACTACTCCATCTCACGTGATGATCGGACATGGTTTAGTTGATTTGGATCACGTGATCACTTAGAGGATTAGAGAGATGTCTATCTAAGTGGGAGTTCTTAAGTAATATGATTAATTGAACTTTAATTTATCATGAACTTAGTACCTGATAGTATCTTGCTTGTCTATGTTGTGTAGATAGATGGCTCGTGCTGTTGTTCCGTTGAATTTTAATGCGTTCCTTGAGAAAGCAAAGTTGAAAGATGATGGTAGCAATTACACGGATTGGGTCCGTAACTTGAGGATTATCCTCATTGCTGCACAGAAGAATTACGTCCTGGAAGCACCGCTGGGTGCCAGGCCTGGTGCAAGAGCTACGCCAGATGTTGTGAACGTCTGGCAAAGCAAAGCTGATGACTACTCTATAGTTCAGTGTGCCATGCTTTACGGCTTAGAACCGGGACTTCAACGACGTTTTGAACACCATGGAGCATATGAGATGTTCCAGGAGTTGAAGTTAATATTTCAAGCAAATGCCCGGATTGAGAGATATGAAGTCTCCAATAAGTTCTATAGCTGTAAAATGGAGGAGAACGGTTCTGTCAGTGAGCATATACTCAGAATGTCTGGGTATAACAATCACTTGATTCAACTGGGAGTTAATCTTCCGGATGATTGCGTCATTGACAGAATTCTCCAATCACTGCCACCAAGCTACAAGAGCTTCGTGATGAACTATAATATGCAAGGGATGACAAAAACTATGCCCGAGCTCTTCGCGATGCTAAAAGCCGCGGAGGTAGAAATCAAAAAGGAGCATCAAGTGTTGATGGTTAACAAAACCACTAGTTTCAAGAAAAGGGGCAAAGGGAAGAAAAAGGGGAACTTCAAAAAGAACAGCAAGCAAGTTGCTACTCAAGAGAAGAAACCCAAGTCTGGACCTAAGCCTGAAACTGAGTGCTTCTATTGCAAGCAGACTGGTCACTGGAAGCGGAACTGCCCCAAGTATTTGGCGGATAAGAAGGATGGCAAGGTTAACAAAGGGGCTACGGATTAAGCGGAGATTGGCTAAGGACGAGGTGACGATGCGCGTGGGAAATGATTCCAAAGTCGATGTGATCGCGGTCGGCATGCTACCTCTACATCTACCTTCGGGATTAATATTAGATCTAAATAATTGTTATTTAGTACCAGCGTTGAGCATGAACATTATATCTGGATCTTGTTTAATGCGAGACGGTTATTCATTTAAATCAGAGAATAATGGTTGTTCTATTTATATGAGTAATATCTTTTATGGTCATGCGCCATTAAAGAATGGTTTGTTCTTACTTAATCTCGATAGTAGTAATACACATATTCATAATGTTGAAGCCAAAAGATGCAGAGTTAATAATGATAGTGCAACTTATTTGTGGCACTGCCATTTAGGTCATATCGGTGTAAAACGCATGAAGAAACTCCATACTGATGGACTTTTGGAGTCACTTGATTATGAATCACTTGGCACTTGCGAACCGTGCCTTATGGGCAAGATGACTAAAACACCGTTCTCCGGTACTGTGGAGAGAGCAACAGATTTATTGGAAATCATACATACTGATGTATGTGGTCCAATGAATGTTGAGGCTCGTGGCGGATATCGTTTTTTCTCACCTTCACTGATGATTTAAGCAGATATGGGTATATCTACTTAATGAAACACAAGTCTGAAACATTTGAAAAGTTCAAAGAATTTCAGAGTGAAGTGGAAAATCATCGTAACAAGAAAATAAAGTTTCTACGATCTGATCGTGGAGGAGAATATTTGAGTTATGAGTTTGGTCTACATTTGAAACAATGCGGAATAGTTTCGCAACTCACGCCACCCGGAACACCACAACGTAATGGTGTGTCCGAACGTCGTAATCGTACTTTACTGGATATGGTGCGATCTATGATGTCTCTTACCGATTTACCGCTATCTTTTTGGGGTTATGCTCTAGAGACGGCCGCATTCACGTTAAATAGGGCACCATCAAAATCCGTTGAGACGACGCCTTATGAACTGTGGTTTGGCAAGAAACCAAAGTTGTCGTTTCTTAAAGTATGGGGCTGCGATGCTTATGTGAAAAAGCTTCAACCTGATAAGCTCGAACCCAAATCGGAAAAATGTGTCTTCATAGGATACCCAAAGGAGACTATTGGGTATACCTTCTATCACAGATCCGAAGGTAAAATTTTTGTTGCTAAAGTCGGAAACTTTCTAGAGAAGGAGTTTCTCTCGAAAGAAGTGAGTGGGAGGAAAGTAGAACTTGATGAGATAACAGTATCTACTCCCTTATTGAGAAGTAGTACATCACAGAAATCTGTTTCTGTGACACCTACATCAAATAGGGAGGAAGCTAATGATAATGATCATGAAACTTCAGATCAAGTTTCTACTGAAATTCGTAGATCAACCAGAGTAAGATCCGCACCAGAGTGGTACGGTAATCCTATTTTGGAAGTCATGTTACTAGACCATGATGAACCTACGAACTATGAAGAAGCGATGGTGAGCCCAGATTCCGCAAAGTGGCTTGAGGCCATGAAATCTGAGATGGGATCCATGTATGAGAACAAAGTGTGGACTTTGGTTGACTTGCCCAATGATCAGCAAGCAATTGAGAATAAATGGATTTTTAAGAAGAAGACTGACGCTGATGGTAATGTTACTGTCTATAAAGCTCGACTTGTTGCAAAAGGTTTTCGACAAGTTCAAGGGATTGACTACGATGAGACTTTCTCACCCGTAGCGATGCTTAAGTCTGTCCGAATCATGTTAGCAGTTGCCGCATTTTATGATTATGAAATTTGGCAAATGGATGTCAAAACTGCATTCCTGAATGGATTTCTGGAAGAAGAGTTGTATATGATGCAACCAGAAGGTTTTGTCGATCCGAAGGGAGCTAACAAAGTGTGCAAGCTCCAGCGATCCATTTATGGACTGGTGCAAGCCTCTCGGAGTTGGAATAAACGCTTTGATAGTGTGATCAAAGCATTTGGTTTTATACAGACTTTTGGAGAAGCCTGTATTTACAAGAAAGTGAGTGGGAGCTCTGTAGCATTTCTGATATTATATGTGGATGACATATTACTGATCGGAAATAATATAGAATTTCTGGATAGCATAAAGGGATACTTGAATAAGAGTTTTTCAATGAAAGACCTCGGTGAAGCTGCTTACATATTGGGCATTAAGATCTATAGAGATAGATCAAGACGCTTAATAGGACTTTCACAAAGCACATACCTTGACAAAGTTTTGAAAAAGTTCAAAATGGATCAGGCAAAGAAAGGGTTCTTGCCTGTGGCACAAGGTGTGAAGTTGAGTAAGACTCAATGCCCAACCACCGCAGAAGATAGAGAGAAAATGAAAAATGTTCCCTATGCTTCAGCCATAGGCTCTATCATGTATGCAATGCTGTGTACCAGACCTGATGTGTGCCTTGCTGTAAGTTTAGCAGGAAGGTACCAAAGTAATCCAGGAGTGGATCACTGGACAGCGGTCAAGAACATCCTTAAGTACTTAAGAAGGACTAAGGATATGTTTCTCATTTATGGAGGTGACAAAGAGCTCGTCGTAAACGGTTATGTCGATGCGAGCTTTGACACTGATCCGGACGATTCTAAATCGCAAACCGGATACGTATTTACATTAAACGGTGGATCTGTCAGTTGGTGCAGTTCTAAACAAAGCGTCGGGGCGGGATCTACATGTGAAGCTGAGTACATAGCCGCTTCGGAAGCAGCTAATGAAGGAGTCTGGATGAAGGAGTTCATATCCGACCTAGGTGTTGTACCTAGCGTAACGGGTCCAATGAAAATCTTTTGTGACAATACTGGTGCAATTGCCTTGGCAAAGGAATCCAGATTTCACAAAAGAACCAAACACATCAAAAGACGCTTCAACTCCATCCGGGATTTGGTCCAGGTGGGAGACATAGAGATATGCAAGATACATACGGATCTGAATGTTGCAGACCCGTTGACTAAGCCTCTTCCACGAGCAAAACATGATCAGCACCAAGACTCCATGGGTGTTAGAATCATTACTTTGTAATCTAGATTATTGACTCTAGTGCAAGTGGGAGACTGAAGGAAATATGCCCTAGAGGCAATAATAAAGTTATTATTTATTTCCTTATATCATGATAAATGTTTATTATTCATGCTAGAATTGTATTAACTGGAAACATAATACATGTGTGAATACATAGACAAACAGAGTGTCACTAGTATGCCTCTACTTGACTAGCTCATTAATCAAAGATGGTTATGTTTCCTAAGCATGAACAAAGAGTTGTTATTTGATTAACGAGATCACATCATTAGTTGAATGATCTGATTGACATGACCCATTCCATTAGCATAGCACTCGATCGTTTAGTATGTTGCTATTGCTTTTATCCATGACTTATACATGTTCCTTTAACTATGAGACTATGCAACTCCCATTTACCGTAGGAACACTTTGTGTGCTACCAAACGTCACAACGTAACTGGGTGATTATAAAGGTGCTCTACAGGTGTCTCCGAAGGTACATGTTGAGTTGGCGTATTTCGAGATTAGGATTTGTCACTCCGATTGTCGGAGAGGTATCTCAGGGCCTTCTCGGTAATGCACATCACATAAAGCCTTGCAAGCATTGCAACCAATGAGTTAGTTGCGAGATGATGTATTACAGAACGAGAAAAGAGACTTGCCGGTAACGAGATTGAACTAGGTATTGGATACCGACGATCGAATCTCGGGCAAGTAACATACCGATGACAAAGGGAACAACGTATGTTGTTATGCGGTCTGACCGATAAAGATCTTCGTAGAATATGTAGGAGCCAATATGGGCATCCAGGTCCCGCTATTGGTTATTGACCGGAGACGTGTCTCGGTCATGTCTACATTGTTCTCGAACCGTAGGGTCCGCACGCTTAACGTTACGATGACAGTTATTATGAGTTTATGCATTTTGATGTACCGAAGGAGTTCGGAGTCCCGGATGTGATCACGGACGTGACGAGGAGTCTTGAAATGGTCAAGACATAAAGAATTATATATTGGAAGCCTATGTTTGGACATCGGATGCATTCCAGGTGAAATCAGGATTTTACCGGAATACCGGGAGGGTTACCGGAACCCCCCGGGAGCATAATGGGCCAACATGGGCCTTGGAGGAGAGGTGAGAGGGCTGCCCTAGGGGCTGCGTGCCTCCCCCCCTTTCCCTAGTCCTATTAGGACTAGGAGAGGTGGGCGTCCCCCTCTCCCTCTCTCTCCCCCTTGGAGAATCCTAGTCCAACTAGGATTGGGGGGGGGGGGGAATCCTACTCCCAGAGGGAGTAGGACTCTCTGGCGCACCAAGGCCTGGCCGGCCAGCCCCTCCCCCTTGGCTCCTTTATATACGGGGGCAGGGGGCACCCCAAAGACACACAAGTTGATCTACGGATCGTTCCTTAGCCGTGTGCGGTGCCCCCTTCCACCAAATTCCACCTCGATCATATCGTTGTAGTGCTTAGGCGAAGCCCTGCGCCGGTAACACATCAAGATCGTCACCACGCCGTCGTGCTGACGGAACTCTTCCTCGACGCTTTGCTGGATCGGAGCCCGGGGATCGTCATCGAGCTGAACGTGTGCCAAGAACTCGGAGGTGCCGGAGTAACGGTGCTGTGATCGGTTGGATCGCGAGGAGAACGTACGACTACTTCCTCTATGTTGTGTCAACGCTTCCGCTTCGGTCTACGAGGGTACGTAGACAACACTCTCCCCTCTCGTTGCTATGCATCACCATGATCTTGCGTGTGCGTAGGAAATTTTTTGAAATTACTGCGTTCCCCAACAGGCGGTGGCCCCTGCTCCGGCGGACGACGGTTCGGGCGTGGATGGAGGTCGCCGGAGAGAGCTGCACTGATCAAATTGAGGAGGGGGTCAAGGATCTGGTAGCTAGAGAGGGAGATGGACGGAGTTTGGGCGCCGGAGACGGCCCCACCGGAGCGAATCGAGCTGGAGGCCGAGGCGGAGCGGGGTGGCCGGAGTCGGGGGAGGAGACCTCCTCGAGGTCCTCCCAGTGACCTGGCAGGGCGTTGGTGGAGTGTAGGGGTGGTGCGTGCTCGCGGGAGGGCTCGGGGTCTCCTTTTATAGGCGATCCGAGGCGGTGGCCGAGAACGGCGTTCTACGGCGAGTGATTACGGTGGTGCAGTGCTTGGTCGGGGGAGTTTAGGAGTTGAGCACCGTCGTGGAGGTTCGCGGAGTCCGTTTTGGAGCCAACGGCGTCGGTTTATGCTTGCTGAGGTGGAGCTCGACGGAACGGGACGGCGTGGGTCCATCGGCGGCAGAGAGCACGCTCTGTGCATGCCGCGCCACGACGGCTGTGCTGCATGCGTGTGCTGGCGTGGTGGTGGACACGCGGAGCCATCAGCGGGGTTGGGCGGTGCGGAACGGCGTTGAGCTGCCGTTCTGCTCCCTGTTGGCTGCCACGGCGGTTCAGCCGCCGCGAGACACGCCGGCGTGGTCGGGTCAGAGCGCCACCGACGCCAGGAAGAAGCCAAGCGCGCGTGCGGGGCTCTGGACACGCAGACCAGGCGGCGAGCAACGTGCCAAGGGCACTGTGGGCGCGTGACTGAAGATGATCTGAAGAAATCAACACTGAAGACTGAATTTGCTGAACGTGTTCGAACAGTGCATGCAAGGTGTTCGACAGAATGATCCAGGCATGTAGGGATTTTCCTTGGGCTGATTTTTGGTGGAGTGACTTCTCATTGCTCTAGTAGGCTGCCTGATTTTTGGTGGAATTTTTGGAGAAGTGTAGATATAAATTTCACCAAATTTGACAAATCTGGTCCAAACTTGCAGGGAGTGTAAGTTGAAAATTTTGAAAAGAAGATGAGTGGATCAAGATGGTTCTGGGTTGTGGGTGCAAAGGACTAGCCAGTAGAGTTGGTTTGAAGTCAAATCTCAAATGAAAAAGGGTACTTGCTTTGAAAATCCATCAGGCTCAAAATAATTGACAGAAAATATTTGAGAGATAAAACAAAATCGAAAACTTGTTTGGATGAGTTGGGATAGGGAATTTGAGTTGTTGACAAGGAGGGGAGAAGATGTTGGAGTTGTTTTACCTCATGGGAAAAATACAAGGTCATGGATGGTTTTCAATAGAATGAAAATCCCAAATCTTTTTCATAGAGTTTTTCTTAAAAAGAAAAGACTAAACACCCAAAAAAAATCTGAGAAGGGAAACAATATAGAAGGAGTTTTTAAGAAGGTCAAACCCAAAGCTTGAAGGAGAAAACAGAAATAACAAACCCTAGTCAAGGAAAAGGATTTTTAAGAGGGTTGTTTTTCTGAAAGCCTCAAATCTCAAGGAAAATCCAGCAAGGATTTTTGCAAAAAAACCCAAATGAAATTTTTGGAGTGTCACAACACCTACCCCCTTAGGAAAAATCTCGTCCCCGAGATTTCAGTTGATCCTTAAATAAGTGTGGATGCTCTGTTCGAAGAAAATCCTCTCTTTCCCATGTTGCTTCACTTTCGGTGTGATTACTCCCCTGAACTTTGAAAAATTTGACGGTTTTCTGTCGGGTCCTCCTTTCAGACTCCTCTAATATCTTTACTGGGTGTTCCCGATAAGTGAGGTCTGGCTGCACGTCTATGTTCTCATGGGATACTTGTTTCTTTGGGTTGCTCACACATTTCCTCAATTGCGATACGTGGAACACGTTGTGGATATCTGACAGTTCCTCAGGTAGGTCTAGTTGGTATGCTACTGCGCCTTTCCGTGCCAATATACCGAATGGCCCGATGAATCTTGGCACTAGCTTTCCCTAAATTTTGAATCGTTGCAACCCCCTCATAGGTGACACTCGTAGGTACACGAATTCACCGGGTTCGAAGTTGACCCCATGATGTTTCTGATCGTAATAACTCTTTTGCCGGCTTTGGGCGGTCTTGAGTCGATCTCTGATTAGTTGGACCTTTTCCTCGGCTTCCTTGAGCACGTCTGGGCCGAAGATACGACTGTCTCCGGTCTCTGACCAATTTAACGGGGTACGACATCTTCGTCCATACAAGGCCTCAAATGGTGCCATTTGCAGGCTGGCCTGATGACTGTAGTTGTACGCGAACTCGGCGTATGGCAGGCTGTCTTCCCAACTGGTTCCATAGGTGAGGACACAGGCTCTCAGCATGTCCTCTAAAATCTGGTTTACCCGTTCTGTTTGTCCATCTGTCTGGGGGTGGTATGCCGTACTGAAGGCTAGTTGAGTTCCTAGAGCCTGTTGTAACTGCTCCCAAAATCTCGAGACGAACTGTGTTCCTCTGTCAGATATTATAGTCTTCGGGACACCGTGCAGACAAACTATGCGAGAGAGATATATCTTGGCAAGCTTCTGAGTGGTGTGGGTCGTCTTTACTGGAATGAAATGTGCCACCTTAGTCAACCTGTCAGTGATAACCCATATGGCATCATTCCCGTGTCGTGATCGAGGTAGTCCGACAATGAAATCCATCCCTATTTCATCCCATTTCCACTCAGGTATTTTATTTGGTTGCAGTAGTCCGGCTGGTCTCTGATGTTCGGCCTTTATACGTTGGCAGGAGTCACAGCATGCAATGAAGGTGGCTATGTCCCTTTTCATACCGTGCCACCAAAATCCTTCTTGGATATCCTTATACATCTTGGTTCCTCCAGGGTGGATCGAATATGGAGCGGTGTGGGCTTCAGCTAGAATTTGCCGTTTGAGGTCTTCTATGTCTGGCACGCAGAGTCTGTTTCCGTACTATAGTGTCCCTTCTTCGTCTATGATGAATTCCGAGGCCTTGCCCATACTCACCTTTCTTTTGATGCCTTCAATGCTGGGGTGACCCGGCTGGGCTTCTTTGATTCTTTTCACAAGGTTGGGTTGTATCTCCAAGTTTGTTATGGTGCCTTCTGCTACCATCAACAAGTTGAGTCTGGCAAATTCCCGTTGGAATTCGGGTCTTAAGTTGGGCAGACTGTTGTTGTCGGCGCTGGGGTTCCGACTAAGAGCATCGGCTACTACATTTGCTTTTCCAGGATGATAGTGGATTCCGACATCATAATCCTTTACTAGCTCCAACCAGCGTCGTTGCCTTAAATTCAGCTCTGGCTGTGTGAAAATATATTTGAGACTTTTATGGTCCGTATATATTTCACATCGATTTCCAAGTAGGAAATGCCTCCATTCCTTGAGTGCATGAATAACTGCTGCCATTTCTAAGTCATGAGTGGGATAGTTTTCCTCATGCTTGCGAAGTTGCCTTGAAGCGTATGCGACAACCTTGCCTTCTTGCATTAATACGCATCCGAGTCCCTTCCTGGACGCGTCACAATATACTTCAAAATTCTTGCGTATGTCTGGCACAATCAATACTGGTGCTGTTGTTAATTCCCGTTTTAGCTCTTGGAAACTTTTCTCACAGGCTTCTGTCCATTCAAATTTCTTATCTTTCTTGAGCAACTGCGTCATTGGCTTGGCTATGGTGGAGAATCCTTCAATAAATCTGCGGTAATATCCTGCCATTCCCAAGAAACTCCGTATGTCCGTTACGCTGGCTGGTGACTTCCAGCCAAGTACGGCCTTGACTTTCTCTGGGTCCACGGCCATCCCGTCTTGGGTTAGCACGTGGCCTAGAAAGCCTACTTGCCTTAACCAAAATTCACACTTGCTGAACTTGGCGTACAATTGGTGTTTCCTGAGTTCTCCTAGTAAAATTCTGAGATGTTCAACGTGTTCTTCTGGTGTTTTGGAGTATACTAAAATATCGTTGATGAATACCACAACGAACTTGTCCATAAACTTCATAAATACTTTGTTCATGAGGTGAACAAAATATGCAGGGGCATTTGTTAATACAAAAGTCATTACTGTGAACTCATACAATCCATATCTGGAGGTGAAGGCTGTCTTGGGGATATCTTCTGTTCATACCTTTAATTGATGGTATCCTGACCTTAGGTCGATTTTTGAGAATACCTTGGCCTTAGCGAGTTGATCGAATAAATCATTTATTCTTGGCATCGGGTATTTGTTCTTGATCGTGACCATGTTGAGTGCTCGGTAGTCAATACACAATCGCAGTGTTCCATCTTTCTTTTTGGCAAACAAAATTGGTGATCCCCATGGTGAGGAACTGGCTCGAATGTATCCCTTGTCAAGCAATTCCTTTATTTGTTTCTTCAGTTCAACTAACTCGGATGGTGCCATTCTGTATGGTTTCTTGTATATGGGGGTGGTCCCTGGTGCTAGCTCAATGCTGAATTCTATCTCTCGGTCGGGTGGCATGCCTGGTAGCTCTTCGGGAAATACGTCTGGAAATTCACGTACTACTGGAACCTTGTTTAATTCAGAAATGTCCACCTTGTTCAGTCTTGGTTGTCTGGGCATTTCTCTTTCTTTGGCGGATACTCTTATTGTCTTACCATGGTGGTGTGTGAGAATCACGGTCCGATTGAAACAATCAATGAAACCTCTGTTGGTGGTTAACCAATCCATCCCTAGGATGACATCCAGTCCTTTATTTTCCAACACAATGAGATTGGCGTGAAACTTCAATCCTTTGAACTCAATAATCACATCCTGACAGTAATTCTGAGTGACTTGCTAAATCCCAGGGGACGTGATGATCATGGATTTCTCCAAAGGAAGCATCGAAAAATTATTTTGCAAAGCAAAACTTTTCGAAATAAAAGAGTGAGAAGCTCCAGAATCAAACAAAACCATTGCAGGTATTGTGTTGACAGGGAACGTACCGAGTACGATATCCGGAGCATTTTGTGCCTCCTCTTTGGTCACGTGGTTCAGATGACCTTTCCTGTGGTTATTGCTGGGATTGAAGTTGTTTCGCTTGGGCGCTGAATTATTGTTGCCGTTGTTCGGCTTTGGTGCTGAGCTTCTTGGCTTGGGACACTGCTTGGCATAGTGTCCTTCTTCTCCACATGCGTAACAAGTAACACCTGGGCGATATGTGAACTCCTTGTCCCTAGCGTGAAAATTCCTTGTTGGGCGTGAGACGTTGGATGATGATTTGTGCGTCCCACCCTTCTGAAAATCGGTCTTACTTCGGTGATTGCGAGCATGGTTAGTCTGGTCCCTCTTTCGCTTGCGGAAATCTTCCAAACTGCGTCTTTCATTTTCCAGAGTAATGGCTTTATCCACCAGTGTCTTCAAATCTGGAAAAGTGTGTATGACCAGTTGGCATTTAAGCGCGGGCGCTAGGCCATCAAGGAATTTCTCCATTTTCTTGCTTTCAGCCATACGCTCTTCGTTGGCGTAGCGGGATAACAGAGTAAATTGGCCGTTGTAGTCGGACACTGTCATGTTCCTTTGCTTGAGGTCATCGAACTCTCTTTTCTTGATTTTCATAATACTCTTAGGAATATGCGCGCCACGGAAACCTTCTTTGAAATCATCCCAGGTTATATCATTTTCGTTGGGATGCATGTGCAAAAAATTCTCCCACCAGGATGCGGCTGCTCCCGTGAGATAATGTGGTGCGTACAGTACCTTTTCTGGATCTGAGCACTTTGCAATAATTAACTTTCTCTCCATATCACGAAGCCAGTCTTCGGCCTCAAGTGGCTTGTCAGTATGAGAAAATGTTGGGGGACGTGTCTTCTGTAGCTCAGATAACTTGGAATGCTGCGGATACTGCCCATGGTGATTTCCCATGTTAATGACTTGGTTCATCATTTCCCGATGTTGTTGCTGACTCTGTTCATAAAGGCGGCACATTTGGGAAAGTGCCGTTTCACTGTCCTGTTGACTTGTCTGACCTTGGGCAAAATTATTGCCTGATTGAGTATTATAGTGTTGACTTGACTGCCCTGGTGCAAAATTGTTGCCAGGTTGATTGCCATAATTTTCCTCTGGTGGAGTTGGCATGGAGCGAGTCCAAGGACGAGACATTTTTCACTCTGGGGATGTACTTGTAAAACCCATAAGAAAAATGGAAGGGTTGCAAAGATAAAACCCATAATGCACGACGTTGACAAATAAATTTTTAAAACCAAGATACTCAAGGGAAAACAAATCGATTTGCGCATAGAGAAGGACTGCATCATTATGCATCTTACACGCGGCGATAATTATACAATACATCACTCAGGACATGCGTACATAATCCTGACATGTTATTTAGGCTAGTGCACTTCTCCAGATCCTACATGATGCGCAAACAAGCTACTTCTCACAACATCTTACATGGCGATGCAACGCATGGCGGCTAAGCGTACTCAGTCGGAGATGTTGATGACGTCCTTGGCCCTGCCAAGGGTGAGGCGTAGCGAAGCCGGGGACTCGACTTCCTCCTCGCTAATAGGCTCCATGCGAGTAGTGCTGCGCCGAGTAGATGGAGCGGGTGCCAGGGGCGGAATGACACGGATTGGAGTCGGTGCGAGTGGCGGTGCAGTGCGCGCTGGAGTGGGCGCAATGACCTGGTTGAACTCTTCGGTGGTAGGCAGGCGACGAGCAGGAGCATGGGATGCAGAGGACGAGACAAAAGTCAGTGGCGGTGCGGTGGGCAGGAGCTCCCGCCTGTTGGCGGCACAACCATGGACTGAGTCCATGCGGGCGGCCACAAAGTCATCCACCAAGTTGTCGAAGGCTGCCTCCAAGGTCCGAAGATACTCAATAAGCATCTCAAAAGCCTCGTCTCGTTCTCCTCTGAGGCAGGAGAATGTGTAGTGAAAGGTGTAGGGCACATGGCATGGAAGATATCAGTAGCGACGAGCCTTCATCGCGGGAAGGGCATCCCTGAGACGAGCTATCGCCTTGCGGGCTGCCATCTGGATGGCATGCTTCTCCGAAGGCAAGGCTCTCCCCAAGAATCGGAAGCGGCGTAGCTCACCACGCCCTCCCTTGAACTGCACCGCGGCCTGGTGCATAGTCAGACTGTCGTTGACTCTGTGCTGACAGAGAGTGACAACTGGGCGCACAGACGGCCCCATCGCGACCTGAACGACGAAGGAGAGAAGCTTGACGAACCCATCGGGTACGTTGGCGAAGGTCTGAGACTCGCAGCTGCGGTCGGCCATCTACAAAAGTAGGCAAAAATCCTGAATGGTCAGATCATAAATATATGCTGACTGTCAGAAAAATGACTACTATTGTAAAAACATGAATAAGCTCTATCATGCTCATAACCGATTAGCGATCGCACCTAGTGGCTTCCTACAGTCAGCCTGGCTCTGGTACCAAGCTTGTCACGACCGGTTTTCCAATAAAAATATTTATTGAGAAACCAATCTTTAGAATCCAGTTTGAGATAAAACCTCCTCACTGGCAGACAAACTTTTGATACAATAAGCCAGTAGCATAAATATATTACAGGGTTGAGCTGACGATGCTCAACAATTTATTACAAGCGTGCCAATAATTATACATAAAGGCGATTAATGACACAAGGGAGTGGTGGCATACTACTGACTCGCAAATATGGTAGAGGTGGAGTAACACAGTGGGGAGTGGATATGAGATTCTCAAACTAACATCCCATCGAGCGTCGAGGTGAAGCTCGATGAATTTATTAGGGTAGCGGAAGCGGATATGAAACAGTGACCAACTCCAGGGTTGCACGAGACTGACTGGGACTCCTCTAGGCGTCGGATTCGCTATCGAACTCTTCATCCATGAGATCACCTTCGTCAGCATCTGGCCAAATCAACAAGCCAGTGAGTACTTTGAAAGTACTCGCAAGACAGTTCGGACGTAAGATATAACAAATGCCAACATGAAATACATGGATAAGTTAACCAGTACGATCAGACATAGAGGTGATAATGCTGGGTGCCAAACAAGTGTCTGAAAGACTCCTCGAGCGGAAAATGCAGAATAATAATACTGGTGCCAAACGAGTGTCTGAAAGACTCCTCGAGCGGAAAATGCGGAATAATAATACTGGTGCCAAACGAGTGTCTGAAAGACTCCTCGAGCGGAAAATGCAGAGTAATAATACTGGTGCCAAACGAGTGTTTGAAAGACTCCTCGAGCGGAAAATGCGGAATAATAATGCCACAATCGGGCGTCTGAGCGACACCACATAAAGGGCTTTAAAAGAAATGCCACAGTCGGGCGTCTGAGCGACACCACATAAAGGGATTTAAAAGAAAATGCCACAGTCGGGCGTCTGAGCGACACCACATAAAGGGCTTTAAAAGAAATGCCACAGTCGGGCGTCTGAGCGACACCACATAAAGGGCTTTAAAAGAAAATGCCACAGTCGGGCGTCTGAGCGACACCACACAAAGGGCTTTAAAAGAAAATGCCATAGTCGGGCGTCTGAGCGACACCACATAAAGGGCTTTTGACTGATAAGGAAATAATATATTCATCATAAATATATTCAACTCATGGAAATAAACGGGTTAGTACATCCACAAGGATAAACATTTAACCGGTCTTAGTGCCCATGTGTCCCACCGGGTAATCTGTCACCAAACTGGCACATGACTGTTAGCAGGGAACTTGGAAATAGATAAGATGATTTAAGGATATAGAGCTCTGCAGAGTTTGTACAAAAATTTCCCACAGTCGACGGATTTCCGTAGTCACTAGGACTAGTTCCGTTACGGTATTTCAGAAGAAAACGCAGCAATCCAGTACACACCCATCCAACTCTTCGATGCCAGGAATCACCCTCAACATCGTCCAAGAAAAACTATTGAGATGGGGAGATCACAATCTCGAATAGCATGGGATCAAATTTATATACGCGCGCTCTAAGGGGTGCCCCCCTCTCGGTCCCAACCGGAAACACCCATGCCCCCTGACCGGATGCCTGGCTTTAATCCAGGGCCATGGAACCAGCATCCCGGCCTCTCCTTTTTGGTGTGTACCCAGAAAGCGGTTTGCATCTTACTAAACCATATCCCTTTCGGGAAACATGTTGTAGTACAGGGAAAGGAAATGGATTTGAACCCAACCGATATGGGCTGGTACTGAAGATAACTTGCATGGCCTAAGACTGGCATGCTACAACACTGCCATCTTACCCGTCTTCATGCCAACACATGGCCTTGCATACTCACGTCCAACGACGTGTGAAATCATCGGGCTTACTTGCTCCAACAATGCATAATGAACGGTTCATCGGTATGCTTCCCACATGCCATGAAACTATCTATATGCAAACATGCCAAGACACTCATCATATCAAAAGTTCAAACATGCTTTCCTGGTTCAGAGTAGTCGGAGCCTAGCTCGGTGAAGTTCGCGGCCCCGTCACCTCTGTCGGTATCTACGGTACAGAGAAAACATACGCGCTAACGTGAATACCGAGAGATGCAGAAAAAGTGTTTCAAATATTTTTCAAATAAATCTGATAAAAAACTAGACAAAATTTTGAAGAGGACAGAAAAAGAATCAATCAAAAATATGCTTCTGATAAATAGTTATAAAGGTTTTTGCCCAGGGACTCAACTGTAATGAAACAGAAACTTCCCAGGGTCCTATTTATAAAAGCAGAAAACGTTTCAGACTTGAATACGCTGGCTCAGAGAAGAAGACGTATTTTGCCCAAATGCGTTTTCAGGAAACGATTCGAATAAAATGAAGAATCTGACGGGGCGGTCCCACCCGTCAGGTTTGAAAACGAACGGCGCTTTGGCGCCAGAGAGCCGCGGCGATCGCCGGCGGCGATCCACGGCGAGGCAGAGAGATCCGAGGTTACCTCCGTGCTCAGGGTGCCATTCCGCGTTGGTTGGTGGTGGTGGTGGTCGCCGAGAAGCACCACGACGGCGGTGGCCCCTGCTCCGGCGGACGGCGGTTCAGGCGTGGATGGAGGTCGCCGGAGAGAGCTGCACTGATCAAATTGAGGAGGGGGTCAAGGATCTGGTAGCTAGAGAGGGAGATGGACGGAGTTTGGGCGCCGGAGACGGCCTCACCGGAGCGAATCGAGCTGGAGGCCGAGGCGGAGCGGGGTGGCCGGAGTCGGGGGAGGAGACCTCCTCGAGGTCCTCCCAGTGACCTGGCAGGGCGTTGGTGGAGTGTAGGGGTGGTGCGTGCTCGCGGGAGGGCTCGGGGTCTCCTTTTATAGGCGATCCGAGGCGGTGGCCGAGAACGGCGTTCTCCGGCGAGTAATTACGGTGGTGCAGTGCTTGGTCGGCGGAGTTTAGGAGTTGAGCACCGTTGTGGAGGTTCGCGGAGTCCGTTTTGGAGCCAACGACGTCGGTTTATGCTTGCTGAGGTGGAGCTCGACGGAACGGGACGGCGCGGGTCCATCGGCGGCAGAGAGCATGCTCTGTGCGTGCCGCGCCACGACGGCTGTGCTGCATGCGTGTGCTGGCGTGGAGGTGGACACGCGGAGCCATCAGCGGGGTTGGGCGGCGCGGAACGGCGTTGAGCCACCGTTCTGCTCCCTGTTGGCTGCCACGGCGGTTCAGCCGCCGCGAGACACGCCGACGTGGTCGGGTCAGAGCGCCACCGACGCCAGGAAGAAGCCAAGCGCGCGTGCGGGGCTCTGGACACGCAGACCAGGCGGCGAGCAACGTGCCAAGGGCACAGTGGGCGCGTGACTGAAGATGATCTGAAGAAATGAACACTCAAGACTGAATTTGCTGAACGTGTTCGAACAGTGCATGCAAGGTGTTCGACAGAATGATCCAGGCATGTAGGGATTTTTCCTTGGTCTGATTTTTGGTGGAGTGACTTCTCATTGCTCTAGTAGGCTGCCTGATTTTTGGTGGAATTTTTGGAGAAGTGTAGATATAAATTTCACCAAATTTGACAAATCTGGTCCAAACTTGCAGGGAGTGTAAGTTGAAAATTTTGAAAAGAAGATGAGTGGATCAAGATGGTTCTGGGTTGTGGGTGCAAAGGACTAGCCAGTAGAGTTGGTTTGAAGTCAAATCTCAAATGAAAAAGGGTACTTGCTTTGAAAATCCATCAGGCTCAAAATAATTGACAGAAAATATTTGAGAGATAAAACAAAATCCAAAACTTGTTTGGATGAGTTGGGATAGGGAATTTGAGTTGTTGACAAGGAGGGGAGAAGATGTTGGAGTTGTTTTACCTCATGGGAAAAATACAAGGTCATGGATGGTTTTCAATAGAATGAAAATCCCAAATCTTTTTCATAGAGTTTTTCTTAAAAAGAAAAGACTAAACTCCCAAAAAAAATCTAAGAAGGGAAACAATATAGAAGGAGTTTTTAAGAAGGTCAAACCCAAAGCTTGAAGGAGAAAACAGAAATAACAAACCCTAGTCAAGGAAAAGGATTTTTAAGAGGGTTGTTTTTCTGAAAGCCTCAAATCTCAAGGAAAATCCAGCAAGGATTTTTGCAAAAAAAACCAAATGAAACTTTTGGAGTGTCACACATTATCTGAAGCCTTAGCGGCCAAAGAACTGACGGTGCTGCGATCCACGGTTAATAGGGATGATGTGATACTCGATAAGAGATCCAAATCCACATCCTTCAAACTAGCGGACGAAATAGTCAAATTCCAAGTCCACCCAACGGACCCTAATAAAACAGCCTCCATCGGGGCACAACTGAACCCTGATGTAGACGCCGCACTGCGCGAGTTCCTACGAGAGAACTGGGACATTTTCGCTTGGCACCCTTCAGATATGCCAGGAATCCCACGCAGGCTGGCCGAACACAGCTTAAATATCGAGAAAGGATTCAAATCTATCAAACAAGCCCTTCGGCGCTTTTCCGAGCCAAAGAGACAGGCTATGGGAGAGGAGCTAGCCAAACTATTGGAAGCCGGATTCATTAGAGATATAAAACACCCGGATTGGCTAGCAAACCTGGTAATGGTACCAAAGAAGGACAAATCCTGGCGCCTGTGTGTCGACTTCAAAGACCTTAATAAGGCCTGCCCAAAGGATCCATTTCCCCTCCCTCGAATTGATCAAATCATCGATGCCACTACAGGACACGATTCCCTTTGTTTCCTCGACGCATACTCCGGCTACCATCAAATAAAGATGGCCGAATCCGACCAAGCTGCAACAGCATTCATCACGCCATACGGCCCATTCTGCTTCAACACAATGCCCTTTGGGCTCAAAAACGCCGGCGCGACATATCAGCGCATGATTCAAACATGTCTGGCAAACCAGATCGGCAAAACAGTGGAAGCATATGTAGATGATGTGGTCGTCAAATCAAGACACGTCGAATCTCTAGTAGACAACTTGGGACTTACGTTCGGCAACCTCCGAAAATATGACATCAAGCTCAATCCGGAAAAATGTGTTTTCGGCGTCCCAGCCGGAAAGCTCCTGGGCTTCATTGTATCCGGTAGAGGAATTGAAGCAAATCCAGCTAAAATCAGAGCCCTGTCACAACTGGATGTCCCAAAATATCTAAAACAAATACAGAAACTTACCGGATGTGTGGCGGCCTTAAGCCGCTTCATCTCCCGTTTGGGAGAAAAGGCACTGCCCCTTTACCGCCTCCTAAGGCGCACCGAGCACTTCGAGTGGACGGACGCTGCCACGGCCGGACTCAAGGAAATAAAGGCCATCTTGGCAACAAACCCCGTCCTGGCCGCGCCGAATACCGGCGAACCCATGCTATTATACATTGCCGCAACTCATCAAGTTGTTAGTGCAGTGCTCGTCGTCGAACGAGTATCGGACGGACACAAACTACCCCTTCAAAGGCCAGTTTACTACGTGTCCACTGTCCTCACACCGTGCAAATCACGGTACCCGCATTACCAAAAGATCACATACGCGGTGTTTATGGCATCCCGAAAGCTACGACACTACTTCCAAGAGTGTTCTATAACAGTAGCCTCGGAAGTACCGCTCAACGATATTCTTAACAACCGCGATGCAACAGGCCGGATAGCGAAGTGGGCCATAGAGCTCCTCCCATTTGATATAACCTACAAGCCACGGCGAGCCATTAAATCACAAGTCCTAGCTGACTTCGTCGCCGAATGGACAGAGGCCGAACTCCCTAAAGAGTACGGCACGTACTCAAACTGGATCATGCATTTCGACGGCTCCAAAATGTTGGCCGGACTGGGGGCTGGCGTCGCTCTGACGTCCCCTACGGGAGACACAATCCAATACGTACTACAAATTATGTATACGGACTCCAATAATGCAGCCGAATACGAGGCCCTTCTACATGGTCTCCGGATGGCAGTATCCATGGGCATTCAACGCCTAGAAGTACGCGGGGACTCAAACCTCGCAATATCCCAAATAAATGGCGACTTCGACGCCAAAGACCCAAAGATGGCAGCTTATCGCAACGCTGTGCCAAAAATTTCAGCTCGGTTCGAGGGATTGGAGTTCCACCACATCGCCCGAGAAAATAATCAGGTAGCGGATGTCCTGGCACGCATCGTAGCAAAACGAGATGCGGTCCCCCCCAACATCTTCCTCGAAAGATTATTCAAACCATCCGTGACATGGGAGGGGGAACCTTCGGACAATAGCCCGGACATAACCGCACAACCCGACGCCGAACAATCAGACATAATCGGTGGCCCTGCCACCGAAATCACACCATCAGCCCACGTAATTATGGCGGTCATCGCCCCGTGGATAGAACCATTCCTAGCCTACCTTACCAGGCAGGAACTCCCTGAGGACCAAAATGAGGCGCGCTGCATAGTACGGCGGTCTAAAGCCTATAAAGTCCACGAGGGAGAGCTATATAAGAAAAGCGCTACAGGAGTCCTTCAAAGGTGTATCTCCGAAGAGGAAGGGCGGAGTCTATTGGCCGAAATTCATGCCGGACTCGGTGGCCACCACGCGGCAGCTCGGTCCCTTGTAAGTAAGGCTTTCCGTACAGGCTTCTATTGGTCGACGGCCCGAGCAGACGCTCAGGACCTAGTCAAAACGATGCGTCGGTTGTCAGCTCTTTGCCAACCAAAGCCATATGCCACCCAATGCCCTCCGAACTATCCCCATCACTTGGCCTTTTGCGGTCTGGGGGCTTGACATGGTGGGACCCCTTAAAGGTGGAACCCACAAGAAAAAATACTTATTGGTCATGGTGGATAAATTCACCAAATGGATAGAAGCCAAGCCTGTCAAGACAGCCGAATCCGGACCTGTGATAGACTTCATATCCGGGGTCGTACACCGTTATGGTGTCCCCCACAGTATTATCACCGATAACGGCACAAACTTCACCTCTGATGAAGTAAAGCTGTGGTGCAAAAACATGGGCATTAAGCTCGACTATGCTTCTGTCTATCACCCACAAACTAACGGTCAGGTCGAACGTGCAAATGGTCTCATCATGGGCGGCATCAAATCCAGACTAGTGCGGTCCCTTAAGGAATCCAATATGCACTGGGTAGAGGAGCTCGACTCCGTACTTTGGGGGCTGCGAACCACGCCAAACCGTACCACCGGATTCACACCATTCTTTATGGTGTACGGCGCCGAGGCAGTTCTGCCCTGTGACATAATTCATGACTCACCTCGAGTGCGCATGTACGAAGAAAGAGAAGCCGAGCTTGATCGGCAGGACAACCTGGACGCTCTAGAAGAGGAGCGTGATGTGGCTAAAGCCCGTTCCGCGTTTTATCAACAGCAAGCTCGAAGATATCAAAGCAGAGAAGTACGGGCCAAAAGTTATAATGTTGGTGAACTAGTTCTACGCCTGCCGGATAAGCAAAAGAATAAACTCAAGCCCAAATGGGAAGGTCCATTCATAATTGATCAAGTCCTAACCGGTGGAGCGTACCGCCTGCGAGACGCGTCGGACAACCGACTCGAGCCGAACCCATGGAACGCAACACGTCTCCGAAGATTCTACGCTTAGCGCCGGACTCTGTGTTTGTCTCCTTCCTCTGTCCATTATTCACATTTATAAATTTTTCTTTACTTTATCTCCTATTATTTTTTCCCTAGCCCATCACGGGCTCATTAAGTGATGCGCTATCCGCGCTTCTTAAACCTGGGGGCTTCTTTAACAGAAGCTTGTTTATATGGGTTTCACACCCAACGCACGCGTTAGACTTCCGCATGCACCTTTTCTTCACCATTATATGCATCGATATGACTTAAGTTTTGGCCAAGTTGGGTTGCCTGGCTCCTGTGCTTACCCCTACGTTCCCGATTGTTCGGCTAGGTGGTAAAGGGAGCACCTCTGCGATTGTTACTGCCGGATAAGCCGGATGTGTACCTCAGACTGGGTGAAGCCGAAAGCCAGCGTTCTTAAGGGAATATTCGGTCGGTGAACTAAAGATGAACCTTTTTTATTTTCTACATGCCGCCAGATGATTTCTGCATTTGCAGTCCGGACGTGCACTTTAGGGCACGCCACCCCAGCGAAAGGAACCCTTAACGGAACTATTCTCTCTGGAAGATGTTTCTTACTAACCATGTAATATAACATAACTAGTTGGGCACTTGTCTGATAAAGCACTAATGACCCCTACGCCTGGTCTCCATGCATACCGTGGTTCTTCTATAACCATTATGGTATTCGGACACACTCCGGACCGTCAGGTCCCGAGGTCGAAGCGAAAAGGTCGGCAACGACAAACGATCTACAATCCAGCTAGAAGGCATTACATATGTCAATTTTTTACACAGTCATTATGACTGATTGTATTCCTCCTCTATACCATCTAACAGGCTGTCTAATTTACAGTCCTGCTGGGAATACTTTGCGGCCAACTCTACTTGGCCGTACACTAAGCTTACAGGGATCTCCTTCCCATCAGGCCCTACAGGTCCGACCTCGGCCATGTGGTTTGGGTCGGACTTGGTATAACGCGTCTTCACCATGGCCCAGGCCTCCCTAGCGCCTTGCCGGCAGGCTGATTTCTTCCACAACTAGAAGCGCCGCCGAGCTCCGTTCAGCTTCTCTGCAAGGTCTCCAAGACCTTCGGGCACGGAGCAGGAATGCCATAATGCTCGAACGACGCCTTGCATCGCCTGCCAAACTCTATCGTGCAGCTGCGAAAGCTCGGGAAGAAGGTCGCCCGTAGAACCGGGCATCTCCTCTGCAGGACGACCTGTCAGCATACCTACAGACATAATGCTGTTAATCGACTTCCTCGCCGAACTTTTTTTCGAGAGTTCGTTCAAGCACTTACTACAGATGCCGCGTCGAAGTCACCGATTCTCCTTCGTGGAGTCTGACAATTGGGCCCGAATATCTTTTAGTTCGACATCCAATTTGGTGTTGGCATCCTGAAGATCATTCTTCTCTTGCCTCACCCTTATCAATATACTCTCGCCAGCCTTTAACTGGCGTATGAGTTGTTGTTTATCCGAATCAAGTCCGGCGCCATCTGCAACATTAATTGTCAGATTAACATACAAGCCGTACAATACTACTCTCGAAGTATATCGTACCTGCGGGGGGTCCCTTTGGGCTCCCCTGTTGCGGCTAGTGCGGCCTCTAGTTGGGCCTTGCACTTTTCCAGCTCCTGGGACAACGCGGTGTTCTTCTCTGTAAGAACCTGCATATGATCCTTAAATCAGTTACTTTAACTGTTTCCAGTCTCGGGGGCTACTGGTATATATGTATTTAACCAAAATTCTCTTACCCATATGTCTTTCACATACTGCTCCGTGGCTTTGGCTAAGCCATCTTGAGTGGCACGAAGGTACGCATCTCCCGAATTAAAGGCATCTAAAGCCTCTCGGGAGAAACAAGCGTCGCGCAGAACTGTCCGGCGACGCCTATGGTTCATGGCGCTCTCCACTTCTGAATTAGTGGCAGATAGCCGGTCCGCATCCTCTGTTGGAGGAGCGTCCGGCGCAAGCCTGGTGTTCGTCCCCGCTTCTGGACCAGACGTTGGAGCCTGGCTGGTAGAGGCGCAGTTGGCGGCTCCTCCGGATATAGTCCGGCGAGGCCTCTTCATCCTGAAAAACGGTACGGATGTTAACATGCCTTGACAGAATAACACCAGAGAGACAGAAGGCTTGTTCTACCTTTGTGCCGGACTTTCAGTCCGGACTTCATTTCTTTTTACCCCACGGGGTCCGGCGGCTCCTCGTTGGCTAGCCACCGCAGGTTCGGCCTCCCTCCTCGGAAATCTCCCCTGAAAAATACGGTTGTCATCAGAAACGCCGAAATATGTTAGGACGGAATCTCTCTTAAGGGAATAAACACTCCGGTTTCTGTCACCTGGGAGGCCGGGATTAACCCAGGGTAATCAGCCGTAATGGCTACCAAGGTATTGTCCTTGCTCAATTGATGGAACACCCCATCGATAAGCTCCACTCCTATGTCTGGATCTTCTTCGGAGTCCGGATTGTGGGACCGTTCTGGGTCCTCGGGCTGGGGAGGGCGGCTGTCGATGTCCTTCACTTCCTGTCGCAGTCCCTGCGCTAAAGTTGTCAGACAGCGCGACTAAACATGGGAATATTAAACCAGATGGGCGAGTGCAATTGTTCGCTTACCCAACTTGGAGGTTAGTGCATAGAGAATCCGGCCCGCGGGTTGACGCGGAGGAAATCCTCCTTTTCTCCCTTGTACAAAGATGCTAATATCTCTACCAGAGCGGCAGCTGAGGCTGGTCCTTTGCGGCCATAACGGGTGGCGTCGTCCTCCCCGTTGAATTCCCACATGGGGTGGCCTCTGTATTGGAGTGGCTGCACCCCCCGCATAATACATACGGCCATGACTCCAATCATGGTTAGTCCGGAATGAGCCAACAGTCTTATCCGGCTCATCAGGTAATGAACGTCTCTGTTTTCCTCTCCTTGAGAGCTCCGTGGACGCCAACTTAAGCGTTTCTTCAAGGGAGCCGTACTGAACTCAGGGAGGCCGGCCTGGACAGGGTCCGGCAGCGGGACTTCATCTATATAAAACCACTCCGAAGGCCAGTCCTCGGATACCTTCTTTGGGGTTCCGGGTGGGTATCCGGTCCCGGCGATGCGCCATATTTCGGCGCCGCCCACTTGATATATGGACCCCTCTTGAGAACGGGGTACCAAGCAGAACAGGCTTTTCGCATTCACTCGACGCGTGGAAGATGGCAATTATGGAGCACAGAAGCCGAGGAGCGCTGCGGAAATCAAGATATTATTCATACAGGTACACAAGATTCGGAGGAGGAACCCGCCTTGCAATGCCGAAGACAATTTGCGCGCTGGACCCGTCGTCATTGAAGCCTGGTTCGGGGGCTACTGAGGGAGTCCTAGATTAGGGGGTATTCGGCTAGCCGGACTATACCCTCAGCCGGACTCCAGGACTATGAAGATACAAGATTGAAGACTTCGTCCTGTGTCCGGAAGGTTCTTTCCTTGGCGTGGAAGGCAAGTTAGGCGTGCGGATATTCATGATCTCCTACCAATGTAACCGACTCTGTGTAACCCTAACCCTATCCGGTGTCTATATAAACCGGAGGGTTCTAGTCCGTAGGACGAACCATCTTCATACACAATCATACCATAGGCTAGCTTCTAGGGTTTAGCCTCCTTGATCTCATGGTAGATCTACTCTTGTACTACCCATATCATCAATATTAATTTAGCAGGAGTATGGTTTTACCTCCATCGAGAGGGCCCGAACCTGGGTAAAATAAAGTGTCCCTTGTCTCCTGTTACCATCCGACCTTGACTCACAGTTCGGGACCCCCTACCCGAGATCCGCCGGTTTTGACACCGACAATGTCCAAGACTAGATTAGGTGCCGGACGCGGCCTTTTGTCTATTTTCATTGCCTTTCCCTTTGGTTGTAACTTTTCCCCCACTGGATTTAAGCTGAATTTGAATTTGAGATTTGCATGTGTTCGGGGAAGTGGTGCTTGGTCTTGTTCGAGCCATTTCTCGCGTTCTGGTTACCGCCTCACCACAGCTGCCTCCCCTCGCGAGCCTCTCGTGAGTCGGGCCGGGCCTAGCTCGAGCGCAGCCCAGACTGCCGCTGTTGCTCCTTGTCGGGAGGACGTTTCGGCGCCTACGGAGGGCGCCCTGTCATGAAAAGGCCCGGAGCCTGTGAAGAAGGTGAATGCTTGTGAAGCTATCGCGTTCGTAAAAGGCCCGGAGCCTGTGAAGAAGGTGAATTCCTGTGAAGCTATCGCGTTTGTAAAAGGCCGAGAGCCTGTGAAGAAGGCGAATGCCTGTGAAGCTATCGCGTTCGTAAAAAGGCCCGGAGCCTGCGAAGAAGGCGAACGCCTGTGAAGCTATTGCGTTGAGGAGAAGGCCCAGAGCCTGAGAAGATGGCGAACGCCTGTGAAGCCATTGCGCTTAGGAAAGGGACCAGAGCCCGTGAAGAAGGCCAACGCCTGTGAAGTCTCCCACCAGTCATGATCTTACATCCTGAGAACTCAACTAGAGAGCACCCAAGACGTCGCGTCCTCCCGGAATAAAGGTAAACCAGCCAACCATCAGGCACAGGCACACGCGCAATATAACTGCTACTGATATGATGAACGCATGTTTTACATGAGGGGCTTCCTCTCCTAAAATGCTCTTACAATCATCAGGCCAAACACCTGAGTTCTATCCATGCAGGGTAAAAAGACAGGAGCAATACATAGTCAATCGGACAAATCCCCCAATGCATCCTCGGAAGCGCCTCCTGAGTTGTCGCTGGCATCGCTGAACTCGCCTTCGTTGCCTGCGCCGCCGCCAGCGGCATCGGGGCTGTCCACCAGACCGCCCTCGTCGGCAGCCACAATCACGTCGTCGTCATCCGAAGCGAAGGCCCTGACGAGAGTGTCCACGTTGTTTTCCACCCAGTCCGCCAGGTCGCCTCGGACGGCCTGGGGATTGGGGCGATGGCGGCGTCAAAGTCGAAGTGGGGATCCATGTTCTGGAGATGGCTGAAGACACGAGAAAAGGCGCGCCCGAGCAGGGCACGGCTCCTCTCCTCCACCAACCTATCGGCCCTGGCCGACCGCGCTTCCAGCTGCGTCACCACGGCGGTGAAGAACTGCAGGTTGCCGGCATAGTTGATCGTGTGCGGCTCGCCAACAGCCGCCTCGCAGATGTTGCCCAAGGCTGTGTTAGCTCTCTCCCTGAGCGTAGTAAGCATGGGGCCATGCACGTGCTCCAGGACCTGCCACTGGCTTATCTCATCAGCGTTCTGGCGCTCGACGGTCTCAGCCTCCTCCACCCGCTGGCGAAGACGGAGCACCTCCGCCTGGAGGGCGCCGACACCTTCTGTGCTGCCTCAAGGGCGGCCCGGGAAGCGTCGGCCCGCCGCGTCGCCTCATCCCGTTGGGCCCTTAGGGCTGCGGTTCTTCCCTCAGCCTCGACCCGGATCAACTCCAGCTTCCCCTCGAACTCACGCTCGAGGCCTTGGCGCGCCGTCGCCACACGACGACCAACCTCCTCCAGGACACGTGCTTCCCGCGCAGCGACGTCATCTTCCGCCTGCGTCACCAGGCGCTCCCTCGTCTCCAGCCGCTCGTACTCGTGGGTGCGTTCGGCGGCTTCCAGCACCAACGCTTCCTCGCGCTTCCGAAGCTCAACCGGGTCGCCAGAAGCCACCTTCATCGACACAAGGGCCACCTCACGTAGCTCCACTTGCTCCTCCAACGCGTGGCACCGGGCCAGGTGAAGGAAATATGCCCTAGAGGCAATACTAAAGTTATTATTTATTTCCTTACATATCATGATAAATGTTTATTATTCATGCTAGAATTGTATTAACCGGAAACATAATACATGTGTGAATACATAGACAAACAGAGTGTCACTAGTATGCCTCTACTTGACTAGCTCGTTAATCAAAGATGGTTATGTTTCCTAACCATGAACAAAGAGTTTTTATTTGATTAACGGGATCACATCATTAGTTGAATGATCTGATTGACATGACCCATTCCATTAGCTTAGCACCCGATCGTTTAGTATGTTGCTATTGCTTTTATCCATGACTTATACATGTTCCTTTGACTATGAGATTATGCAACTCCCGTTTACCGTAGGAACACTTTGTGTGCTACCAAACATCACAACGTAACTGGGTGATTATAAAGGAGCTCTACAGGTGTCTCCAAAGGTAGATGTTGGGTTGGCGTATTTTGAGATTAGGATTTGTCACTCCGATTGTCGGAGAGGTATCTCTGGGCCCTCTCGGTAATGCACATCACATAAGCCTTGCAAGCATTGCAACTAATGTATTAGTTGTGAGATGATGTATTACGGAACGAGTAAAGAGACTTGCCGGTAACGAGATTGAACTAGGTATTGGATACCGACGATCGAATCTCGGGCAAGTAACATACCGATGACAAAGGGAACAACGTATGTTGTTATGCGGTCTGACCGATAAAGATCTTCGTAGAATATGTAGGAGCCAATATGGGCATCCAGGTCCCGCTATTGGTTATTGACCGGAGACGTGTCTCGGTCATGTCTACATTGTTCTCGAACCGTAGGGTCCGCACGCTTAACGTTACGATGACAGTTATTATGAGTTTATGCATTTTGATGTACCGAAGGTTGTTCGGAGTCCCGGATGTGATCACGGACATGACGAGGAGTCTCGAAATGGTCGAGACGTAAAGATTGATATATTGGAAGCCTATGTTTGGACATCGGAAGTGTTCCAGGTGAAATCAGGATTTTACCGGAATACCGGGAGGGTTACCGGAACCCCCCGGGAGCCAAATGGGCCAACATGGGCCTTGGTGGAGAGGTGAGAGGGCTTCCCTCATGGGCTGCGCGCCTCCCCCCTCCCCTAGTCCTATTAGGACTAGGAGAGGTGGACGGCCCCCTCTCTCTCTCTCCCCCTTGAGGAATCCTAGTCCAACTAGGATTGGGGGGGGGGGGGAATCCTACTCCCGAAGGGAGTAGGACTCACCTGGCGTGCCAAGCTTGGCCGGCCAGCCCCTCCCCCTTGGCTCCTTTATATACGGGGGCAGGGGGCACCCCAAAGACACACAATTGATCATTGAGATCTTTCCTTAGTCGTGTGCGGTGCCCCCAGCCACCAAATTCCACCTCGGTCATATTGTCGCAGTGCTTAGGCGAAGCCCTGCGCCGGTAGTACATCAAGATCGTCACCACGCCGTCGTGCTGACGGAACTCTTCCCCGAAGCTTTGCTGGATCGGAGCCCGGGGAACATCATCGAGCTGAACGTGTGCCAAGAACTCGGAGGTGCCGGAGTAACGGTGTTTGGATCAGTCGGATCGTGAAGACGTACGACTACATCAACCGCGTTGATATAACGCTTCCGCTTTCGGTCTACGAGGGTACGTAGACAACACTCTCCCCTCTCGTTGCTATGCATCACCATGATCTTGCGTGTGCGTAGGAATTTTTTTGAAATTACTACGTTCCCCAACAGTGGTATCAGAGCCTAGGTTTTTATGGTTTGATGTTATTTGCACGAGTAGAAAACAAGTGAGTTGTGGACGATACAAGTCATACTGCCTACCAGCATGTCATACTTTGGTTCAGCGGTATTGCTGGATGAGACGACCCGTACCAACCTTACGCGTACGCTTACGCGAGACCGGTTCCCTCGACGTGCTTTGCACACAGATGGCTTGCGGGAGACTGTCTCACCAACTTTAGTTGAACCAAGTGTGGCTACGCCCGGTCCTTGAGAAGGTTAAAACGGAGTCTATTTGACAAACTATCGTTGTGGTTTTGATGCGTAGGTAAGATGAGTTCTTGCTTAAGCCCGTAGCACCCACGTAAAACTTGCAACAAACAAAGTAGAGGACGTCTAACTTGTTTTTGCAAGGCATGTTGTGATGTGATATGGTCAAGACATGATGCTATATTTTATTGTATGAGATGATCATGTTTTGTAACCGAGTTATCGGCAACCGGCAGGAGCCGTATGGTTGTCGCTTTATTGTATGCAATGCAATCGCCCTGTAACGCTTTACTTTATCACTAAGCAGTAGCGATAGTCGTAGAAGCATAAGATTGGCGAGACGACAATGATGCTACGATGGAGATCAAGGTGTCGCGCCGGTGACGATGGTGATCATGACGGTGCTGTGGAGATGGAGATCACAAGCACAAGATGATGATGGCCATATCATATCACTTATATTGATTGCATGTGATGTTTATCTTTTATGCATCTTATCTTGCTTTGATTGACGGTAGCATTCTAAGATGATCTCTCACTAAATTATCATAGTAATAGTGTTCTCCCTGAGTATGCACCGTTGTGAAAGTTCTTCGTGCTGAGACACCACGTGATGATCGGGTGTGATAGGCTCTACGTTCAAATACAACGGGTGCAAAACAGTTGCACACGCGGAATACTCAGGTTTAACTTGACGAGCCTAGCATATAACAGATATGGCCTCGGAACACGGAGACCGAAAGGTCGAGCGTGAATCATATAGTAGATATGATCAACATATTGATGTTCACCGTTGAAACTACTCCAATTCACGTGATGATCGGACATGGTTTAGTTGATATGGATCACGTGATCACTTAGAGGATTAGAGGGATGTCTATCTAAGTGGGAGTTCTTAAGTAATATGATTAATTGAACTTTAATTTATCATGAACTTAGTCCTGGTAGTATTAGCATATCTATGTTGTAGATCAATAGCTCGCGTTGTTGCTTTCATATGTTTATTTTGATATGTTCCTAGAGAAAATTGTGTTGAAAAGATGTTAGTAGCAATGATGCGGATTGGATCCGTGATCTAAGGTTTATCCTCATTGCTGCACAGAAGAATTATGTCCTTGATGCACCGCTAGGTGACGGACCTATTGCAGGAGCAGATGCAGACGTTATGAACGTTTTGCTAGCTCAATATGATGACTACTTAATAGTTTAGTGCACCATGCTTAAACGGCTTAGAATCGGGACTTCAAAGACATTTTGAACGTCATGGACCATACGAGATGTTCCAGGAGTTGAAGTTAATATTTCAGGCAAATACCCGAGTTGAGAGATATGAAGTCTCCAACAAGTTCTATAGCTAAAAGATGGAGGAGAATCGCTCAACTAGTGAGCATGTGCTCAGATTGTCTGGGTACTACAATCGCTTGAATCAAGTGGGAGTTAATCTTCCAGATAAGATAGTGATTGACAGAATTCTCTAGTCACCATCACCAAGTTAGTAGAACTTCGTGATGAACTATAATATGCAAGGGATGACGAAAGTAATTCCCAAGCTCTTCGTGATGCTGAAATCAACGAAGGTAGAAATTAAGAAAAACATCAAGTGTTGATGGTTAACAAGACCACTAGTTTCAAGTAAAGGGCAAAGGGAAGAAGGGGAACTTCAAGAAGAACGGCAAGCAAGTTGCTGCTCAAGTGAAGAAACCCAAGTCTGGTCCTAAGCCTGAGACTAAGTGCTTCTACTGCAAAGGGATTGGTCATCGGAAGCGGAACTACCCCAAGTGTTTGGTAGATAAGAAAAGATGGCAAAGTAAACAAAAGTATATTTGATATACATGTTATTGATGTGTACTTTACTAGTGTTCATAGCAACCCCTCAGTATTTGGTACTAGTTCAGTTGCTAAGATTAGTAACTCGAAACGGGAGTTGCAGAATGAACAGAGACTAGTTAAGGGTGAAGTGACGATGAAAGTTGGAAGTAGTTCCAAGATTGATATGATCATCATCGCACACTCCCTATACTTTCGGGATTAGTGTGGAACCCAAATAAGTGTTATTTGGTGTTGAGCATGAATATGATTTGATCATGTTTATTGCAATACGGTTATTCATTTAAATAAGAGAATAAATTGTTGTTCTGTTTACATGAATAAAACCTTCTATGGTCATACACACCAACGAAAATGGTTTGTTGGATCTTGATCGTAATGATACACATATTCATAATATTGAAGCCAAAAGATGCAAAGTTAATAATGATAGTGCAACTTGTTTGTGGCACTGCCATTTAGGTCATATTGGTGTAAAGCGCATGAAGAAACTCCATGCTGATGGAATTTTGGAATCACTTGATTATGAATCACTTGATGCTTGCGAACCATGCCTCATGGGCAAGATGACTAAGACTCCGTTCTCCGGAACAATGGAGCGAGCAACAGATTTGTTGGAAATCATACATACTGATGTATGTGGTCCGATGAATATTAAGGCTCGCGACAAGTATCATTATTTTATGACCTTCACAGATGATTTGAGCAGATATGGGTATATCTACATGATGAAACATAAGTCTGAAACATTTGAAAAGTTCAAAGAATTTCAGAGTGAAGTGGAAAATCATCGTAACAAGTAAATAAGGTTTCTACGATCTGATCGCGGAGACAAATATTTGAGTTACGAGTTTGGTCTTCAATTAAAACAATGTGGAATAGTTTCACAAATTCATGCCACCTGGAACACCACAGCATAATGGTGTATCCGAACGTCATAACCGTACTTTATTGGATATAGTACAATCTATGATGTTTCTTACCGATTTACCAATATCATTTTGGGATCATGCATTAGAGACAGCTGCATTCACGTTAAAAAGGGGCACCATCTAAATCCGTTGAGACGACACAATATGAACTATGGTTTGGCAAGAAACCAAAGTTGTCGTTTCTTAAAGCTTGGGGTTGTGATGCTTATGTGAAAAAGTTTCATCCTGATAAGCATAAACCCAAGTCGGAGAAATATGTCTTCATAGGATACCCAAACGAGAAAGTTGGGTACACCTTCTATCACAGATCCAAAGGCAAGACATTTGTTGCTAAGAATGGATCCTTTCTAGAGAAGGAGTTTCTCTCGAAAGAAGTGAGTGGGAGGAAAGTAGAACTTGATGTGGTAACTGTACCTGCTCCCTTATTGGAAAGTAGTTCATCACAGAAATTTGTACCTGTGACTACTACACCAATTAGTGAGGAAGCTAATGATGATGATCATGAAACTTCAGATCAAGTTACTACCGAATCTAGTAGGTAAACCAGAGTGAGATCCGCACCAAAGTGGTACGGTAATCCTGTTCTGGAGGTCATGTTACTTGACCATGACGAACCTACGAACTATGAGGAAGCGATGATGAGCCCAGATTCCGCGAAATGGTTTGAGGCCATGAAATCTGAGATATGATCCATGTATGAGAACAAAGTATGGACTTTGATGGATTTGCCCGATGATCGGCAAGCCATAGAAAATAAATGGATCTTCAAGAGGAAGACAGACGCTGATAGTAGTGTTACTATCTACAAAGCTAGAATTGTCGCAAAAGGTTTTCGACAAGTTCAAGGTGTTGACTACGATGAAAGTTTTTTCACTCGTATCTATGCTTAAGTCTGTCCGAATCATGTTAGCAATTGCCGCATTTTATGAAATCTGGCAAATGGATAACAAAACTGCATTCCTTAATAGATTTATTAAAGAAGAGTTGTATATGATGCAACCAGAAAGTTTTGTCAATCCTAAAGGTGCTAACAAAATATGCAAGCTCCAGCGATCCATCTATGGACTGGTGCAAGCATCTCGGAGTTGGAATACACGCTTTGATAAGTTGATCAAAGCATATAGTTTTATACAGACTTGCGGTGAAGCCTGTATTTACAAGAAAGTGAGTGGGAGCACTACAACATTTCTGATAAGTATATGTGAATGACATATTGTTGATCGGAAATAATGTAGAATTATTCTGCAAAGCATAAAGGAGTATTTGAAAGGAGTTTTTTCAAAGGAAGACCTCGGTGAAGCTGCTTACATATTGAGCATCAATATCTATAGAGATAGATCAAGACGCTTGATAAGTTTTTTCAATGAGTACATACCTTGACAAGATTTTGAAGTAGTTCAAAATGGAACAGTCAAAGAAGGAGTTCTTGCCTGTGTTACAATGTGTGAAGTTGAGTAAGACTCAAAACCCGACCACGGCATAAGATAGAAAGAGAATGAAAGTCATTCCCTATGCCTTGGCCATAGGTTCTATAAAGTATGCCATGCTGTGTACCAGATCTATTGTATACCCTGCACAGAGTTAAGCAAGGGAGTACAATGGTGATCTAGGAGTAGATCACTGGACAGCGGTCAAAAATTATCCTTAGTGGAATAAGGATATGTTTCTCGATTATGGACGTGACAGAAAGGTTCGCCGTAAAGGGTTACGTCGATGCAAGTTTTGACACTGATCTGGATGACTCTAAGTCTCGATCTAGATACATATTGAAAGTGGGAGCAATTAGCTAGAGTAGCTCTGTGCGGAGCATTGTAGACATAGAATTCGCAAAATACTTACGGATCTGTATGTGACAGACCCGTTGACTAAAATTATCTCACAAGCAAAACATGATCACAACTTAGTACTCTTTGTGTGTTAATCACATAGCGATGTGAACTAGATTACTGACTCTAGTAAACCCTTTGAGTGTTGGTCACATATCGATGTGAACTATGGGTGTTAATCACATGGTGATGTGAACTATTGCTGGTAAATCACATGGCGATGTGAACTAGATTATTGACTCTAGTGCAAGTGGGAGACTGAAGGAAATATGCCCTAGAGGCAATAATAAAGTTATTATTTATTTCCTTACATATCATGATAAATGTTTATTATTCATGCTAGAATTGTATTAACCGGAAACATAATACATGTGGGAATACATAGACAAACAGAGTGTCACTAGTATGCCTCTATTTGACTAGCTCGTTAATCAAAGATGGTTATGTTTCCTAACCATGAACAAAGAGTTGTTATTTGATTAACGGGATCACATCACTAGTTGAATGATCTGATTGACATGACCCATTCCATTATCTTAGCACCCGATCATTTAGTATGTTGCTATTGCTTTTATCCATGACTTATACATGTTCCTTTGACTATGAGATTATGCAACTCCCGTTTACCGTAGGAACACTTTGTGTGCTACCAAACGTCACAACGTAACTAAGTGATTATAAAGGAGCTCTACAGGTGTCTCCAAAGGTAGATGTTGGGTTGGCGTATTTCGAGATTAGGATTTGTCACTCCGATTGTCGGAGAGGTATCTCTGGGCTCTCTCGGTAATGCACATCACATAAGCCTTGCAAGCATTGCAACTAATGTATTAGTTGTGAGATGATATATTACGGAACGAGTAAAGAGATTTGCCGGTAACGAGATTGAACTAGGTATTGGATACCGACGATCGAATCTCGGGCAAGTAACGTACCGATGACAAAGGGAACAACGTATGTTGTTATGCGGTCTGACCGATAAAGATCTTCGTAGAATATGTAGGAGCCAATATGGGCATCCAGGTCCCGCTATTGGTTATTGACCGGAGACGTGTCTCGGTCATGTCTACATTGTTCTCGAACCGTAGGGTCCGCACGCTTAACGTTACGATGACAGTTGTTATGAGTTTATGCATTTTGATGTACCGAAGGTTGTTCGGAGTCCCGGATGTGATCACGGACATGACGAGGAGTCTCGAAATGGTCGAGACGTAAAGATTGATATATTGGAAGCCTATGTTTGGACATCGGAAGTGTTCCAGGTGAAATCAGGATTTTACCGGAATACCGGGAGGGTTACCGGAACCCCCCGGGAGCCAAATGGGCCAACATGGGCCTTGGTGGAGAGGTGAGAGGGCTGCCCTCATGGGCTACGCGCCTCCCCCCTCCCCTAGTCCTATTAGGACTAGGAGAGTTGGCCGGCCCCCTCTCTCTCTCTCCCCCTTGAGGAATCCTAGTCCAACTAGGATTGGGGGGGGGGGGAATCCTACTCCCGCAGGGAGTAGGACTCACCTGGCGCGCCAAGCTTGGACGGCCAGCCCCTGCCCCTTGGCTACTTTATATACGGGGGCAGGGGGCACCCCAAAGACACACAATTGATCATTGAGATCTTTCCTTAGCCGTGTGCGGTGCCCCCAGCCACCAAATTCCACCTCGGTCATATTGTCGCAGTGCTTAGGCGAAGCCCTGCGCTGGTAGTACATCAAGATCGTCACCACGGCGTCGTGCTGACGGAACTCTTCCCCGAAGCTTTGCTGGATCGGAGCCCGGGGAACGTCATCGAGCTGAACGTGTGCCAAGAACTCGGAGGTGCCGGAGTAACGGTGCTTGGATCGGTCGGATCGTGAGGACGTACAACTACATCAACCGCGTTGATATAACGCTTCCGCTTTCGGTCTACGAGGGTATGTAGACAACACTCTCCCCTCTCGTTGCTATGCATCACCATGATCTTGCGTGTGCATAGGAATTTTTTTGAAATTACTACGTTCCCCAACACCAGGAGCTCCCGAGCCCGTTCTTCTGCTGCTTCTCGCCGTCGGTCAGCTCCCCGGGCCTCCTCAGCAGCCTGGGACCGAGCCGCCCAAGAGGCCTCCAGCGATGCCTTCGCCTCTTCATCATCAAAGTCTCGCTGATGGCGCGCGAGGGCGATGTCGGTCTCCAGCTCGCGCCTCTCCGCGGCCAGGCGCAGGCCCTCGGCCTCCAGGCGCGCGTCTTCATCGGTGAGCTCCTCCCCAAGTAGGTCCACCGCGCCACTCGCCCTTCGAAGGAATTCGTGGCGACTAGCACGGCGCTCCCGAGCACGCTCGAGCACGTCTTCCACACCATCGTCTGCCCCAAGCAAGCACCGGGGACCACGAATCATCGCTCCCCCTCCGGGCAGGGGGCTGGGGGCTGGCGCCCTCACGACGGCCGGGCGCGCCGTAACAGAAGCCCGGCCTGGGGCCAGCCCGTCTCCAGAAGAAGGGCGCAGGGGGCGCCTCAGCCAGTCATAGCCCGCGACCAGACGAGAAGCCCATGGTAGGCTGGCTATGCCAAGAGAAGGCCCGCGAAGGAGGATCGCGGGGAGAGAAGGGCCGCAGCGTGCCTCAGGATGGTCCACCCCGTCATTCTCCCTCACCGCAAGGGCAGTGCTGCTCGGAGTACTTGGGGGCGATGGAGGAGACGGAGCCAAAGGAGGCGTCGCCTCAGCAACTTCCGCGAGCTCGGCCGGGAGAGGCCTACGAAGTAAGGATCAGCAAATGCAACAATGGGATCAGGAGACAGGAAAGGAGAAGGCTTACTCGTCAGTAGCGAAGTACTTCCGGCGCTTTAGCAGGCGACAAGAGAATTCATCACCCAGGTCCTCCCTTTTCCTCCGGAGGGCCTCAAAGTCCACACGGAAGCGGCCCAAGAGAAGAGCGCTAGGATCAGCCTGCGACAAAGACGGAGCATCAAAGCGATCCGCGTCAAGGGCGCCTGCCTGACGCGCACCGTCAATCGCCTTGCCAGAAGACGCGGCCGGGGCCTCAGGAGCCTTGGCCCCAGGCGCTGGGGCGCCCGCTTGCCACCCTCAGCCTCGGCAGTACAGGCCTCGGGAGCTGCCCCCTCGAGAGCATCGACAGGTGCAGCCACTTTCTCACGAGCTCTCTCGGCCTCCGCCGCCTCACGCCTCCCTGCTCCACCACTCAAGGAGGATTCGCCTTGACCGACCGGAAGGGCGGTCACCACCACAGGGTTCTCGCGAGGCCCTTGGAGGCCAGCAGGGCGCAGCCCCCATTCATCAAAGGAGGGCATCTGCCTCACTAAGTCATCCCTGTTCTGGCAGAGGTACAACAGGGCCCCTCCCTGCTGGATGCTGCCCGGGTTGGGGTCACCAGTCAGGACCAAGAGCACCGTCCTTAGCGCCCCAGGCGTCAGGTCTTCTTCCTGGAGCCTCATATGATCACCATGCCCGCTGAAGGCGCACATGCGGCGGGAATGGCGCTGGAGAGGGGCAATGCGGCGCAATAGGAACTCCTTCACCACCTTGGGCGCTGTCACGCCGAGCGATTTCAAGAACGTGAAGCGGCGCCAGACGAAGGCGAGCCGGGGGCTCTCGAGCGTCTCCTGGCCCCAGCCCGAATTGGGTACAGCCGGCGAAGTTGGCTTCGCTAGCAGGGGGCTGGGCACCCCGACATCAACGTACAACCAACGTTCGCGGAACCCAGCTGAAGGCGAAGGGAGCATGAAGTCGATCCCTGCGGCCGCAGTCTCGGGCGCGGCGATGAAGCTCACGCACGCCGAGCATTGAGTGGGGTCGACAAGGCGCAAAGAGAAGAAGTGGCGCAACAAGGCAACGGAAGGAGGGATACCCATCATCGCCTCGCAAACAAAAGCGAGACTGAAAGAAGGGTGATGGATTCAGGACCCAGATGCATCATGTGGATCAGGTAACGGGAGAGGACGACATTGAAGAAATCGGAAAAGGGGGGAACCAGACCCGCCCACAAGGCGTCGACAAAATAATGAACCTCTGTGCTTATCCTGTCAGTGGGGAAGTGAGATGTAGGCCAGGCCGTCGTCCTCCCACACTCGTTGAAGATGGTGGCCAGAGCCGGGCTGAGCTTATCCAGGCACTCTAGATTGAGTATGATCGACCGGCCAACGGCGGGGGCCACCGACGGCAACGGGCGAGATGGAGGCAAAGATTTCTTCCCTTTCTCTTTCTTCGTCGGAGCCATGGCGATGGAAGGGAGGTGGAAGACGGGAGATGGGATTGGAGGCAAGGGTCAGAGTTCGAAGGGAGGAAGAGTAGGGGACGGTCGAGCAACAGGAAGGTGACCGGCTGTGTACAACTGCGGGTTGACCTAGCAGGGCGCAAAATAAGGGAGCGTGGGGTAACAGTGCCGCCCACGTCCAATCAACCGCCACGCGGCGCCCAAGGCCGTAGGCTGTTAGGGCCCGCGGCACTTCGCGTTTGCCCTTTCGCTTCTCGGCGTGGCCAAGTCCATGTGGGCCTTGGGCCCGGGGGCTACTGTCGGCGTTCCGGGAACGGGGGTCCCCAGACTTGCCTGCCTGCGGCCTGCGGCATGGCTCGAATGGGGGCCCAACATGGCCCATCTTCATCAACACAAGACCCAAGACCCTCGCGAGGGGCCAAGCCTCGCGGGGTGGACGACACGGCGCATCCTCAGGCGTGGCCTCATCAGGCTGGCTCACGAGGAGGCGGAGAGATCAAGGCGGGGTACCTCGCGAGGTGCCCATGACGCAAGCCATGACGACCAAGGATGCTAGGTGGGCGCCAGCCCGCGCAGTGTCTCTCTTTCCTCTTTGGTTCAAAGGGGGAAAGCGCAGGCGAGAGGATCAAGCAAAGGCATCCATTTCAGTGCAACAAGACCAAGACCAGTCCAACGGTTGGAAGGAGGTCATCGTGCAGCCCAGAACGGTGTCACCACAGGGCCTTTGGCAGGCGAGGACCAAATTTAGTCAGAATAAGTGTACCAGATGTTCCCCTTCAAAATGGCCAATTGTTGGCGCCCTTCCCGCTCAATATTTGGGAAGAGGCCCAGGGCCTTTGCCTATAAATAGGACTAGCCACCCCAGGATAGAGGCAAGCAGTTAGAAGCCAGACAAGCAGAACCTAGAACCTGGGCAAGCAGAGAGCAAGAGAGAGAGAGAGAGAGAGAGAGAGAGAGAGAGAGAGAGAGAGAGAGAGAAGGGCGATCGAACTCCTCCTATCGGTTCATCCCCCTAGCCAAGAACAGACCCTCGCGAGGCTGTTCTTCCTTGTATTGTTCATCATCATCAGCCCAAGAGGCAATCCACCCACCACAAACTAGAGTAGGGTATTACACCACAATGGTGGCCCGAACTAGTATAAACCCTGTGTCTCTTGTGTTGTTCTTTCAGTAGTTAGATCTTTGCGAGACGGAGAGGTAGAGGGCATAATCTCCGCGCGCACCCCAGAGTTCGAACCTTTAGGGTCTACCGGAACCCGAAATCTGACAACCGGCTCTGCTCCCCGAGGCAGTGTCGGCCTCAGTCTCAGCGTCGGTCTCGATGCCGGTCTGAGTCTAAACACCGGTCTCAGTCTCAGTCTCAGCACCGGTCTGCGTGTCGGTCTCAGTCCCTGATGCGACTGGTGGGCCCAGCAACAACATCGGTTGATCGTCGGCAAGGCTCAAAAATTCGTCTGCCGCCAGGTAGACATCGTCGCAATAACCAGAACCCTGTCCTTCATCGTTGCTACCCATGTTTCCTACGATTAAATTTAGTCAATTAATTCTAGACCTAATAAAATGAATGATGACATGAAAAAGGCCTATGTTTTGCAGGAACGTTGACTCCTTCCTAGTGCGGAAAATCCCGGGCACTCGATATGTCCTAGTTTGCAGCACAAGTCATGCCGAAATTCACGGAAAATTTCGGCATGACCTTTGCTAAAAAGTGGACAAATCGAGAACCTAAAATTTGTCGGAACGGAAATGAATCAACATTCCGGTAAAACATAGGCCACTCAGCTTCATTCCCTGGAAACAACAAAAGGCCACTTGGGCACAATCGAACCACTTCAATGAAAAGATATAACATGACCACTTCAATGAAAAGATATAATCAACAATAAAAGTCTAGGAAGGGATCATCTTTAAAATAAAACTTGCCTAAATTCTTTTCCTAGAAAAATAGTGGTCGAAAATAATTTTTTCCTCTAACCTAGCGAACCTAGTTAACCTAGCTTGTTAACCTAATGAACCAAATTACCTAGCTAGTTAGTTAACCTAGCTTTTTAACCTAGTTTAACTAGATAATTAATCTAATTAAACTAGTTAACCTAGCTAGTTCTCTGTCAAAGCCCTAAGTAATTTTTTGATAATTAACCTAATGAAACTAGTTAACCTAACTAGTTCTCTGTCAAAGCCCTAACTACATTTTTGCATTAACCTAGAAAATTAACCTAATTAAACTAGTTAACCTAGCTAGTTAGTATGTCCAATGTTTGTGATATGCATCAGGGAGAGAGAGAGAGAGGACGGGTGCTTACAGACGATGGCTCTGGTGGCGAGGGAGGCAGTGGTGGCGAGGAACGCAGGGGCGTCTCCGGTAACGGCGAGGGAGGTAGTTGTGGCGAGGGAGGCAGGGGCGTCGAGGGTGGCTCCGGTGGCGCCGAGGGCAGCTCTGGTGGCGTTTATGAGGTCGCACGGCTCCAGTGGAGTTGGGGGCGGCTCTGGTGGCGTCGACGGCGCGCGGCTCTGGTGGCTCCGGGGGCGTCGACATCGGTAGGAGACGGCGGTGAAGTGGGGCAATGGCGAATTGGGGACACAACGGCGAAGTGGGGGCGAGGGATTTGGGGGAGAAGTGGTGGCCGGGTGGAGAGAAAACCGCTGGTTAAGTGAAACATAGCGGTAACGCGTTAAAGGAAACGCGCTATAGCTAAGTTAGGTATAGCGCGTTTCACAAAACGCGCTACTGCTAAGCCTGTCTCTTTTTTTCCCTTTCTCATCTATTTTTCTTTACATTTTATTTTTTTCCTTTCTCCTTTTTCTATTTTCTTTCATTTGCATTTACTTTTCTATTTGTTGTTCGATTTATTTTATTTTCGTTAGCAGCAGCGCCTTTCTACTTAAATGCACTGCTACAATATACATAGCGGTAGCGCGGTTTAATTAAGAATGCTACTACTATGGGTAGCTTACCGACTTAGTCGTGAGAATTTTAGTCGTAGCGCGTTTATAGTTAGCCGCGCTACTGCTACGTTTGTATCTGTAGCGCCCTTATCCTGCACGCACTACTGCTATTTAGCACTAGAGCACTTTTTAAATAAGCACTACTGCTAAAGTTCTGTGTATAAGGTTTTCCCCAGTAGTGTATATTGAAGATCCTCCCCGGCAACGGCGCCGGAAATTCCTTTTGATGTCACTTGAAGCTATGTCGGTATTTCCCCAAAGAGGAAGGGTTGATGCAGCACAGCGGCAGTAGGTATTTCCCTCAGAAATGAAACCAAGGTTATCGAACCAGTAGGAGTACCAAGCAACACAACATAAACAGCCCCTGCACACAAATAACAGTCACTCGCAACCCGACGTGTTAAAGGGGTTGTCAATCCCTTTCGGGAGAAAATTGGCACGGAGACGGGAGAAAATTGTAATAGATTGAATAAATAGATCGCAAATAAAATAAAGTGCAGCAAGTATTTTTTATTTTTTGGTTTAGTAGATCTGAATAAAAATGCAAAGGAAAAGTAGATTGCAACGCAAATATATGAGAATGAAGACCCGGGGGCCACAGGTTTCACTAGTGGCTTCTCTCGAGAAAAATAGCAAATGGTGGGTAAACAAATTACTGTTGGGCAATTGATAGAACTTCAAACAATTATGACAATATCCAGGCAATGATCATTACATAGGCATCACGTCCAAGATTAGTAGATCGACTCCTGCCTGCATCTACTACTATTACTCCACACATCGGCCGCTGTCCAGCATGCGTCTAGTGTATTAAGTTCATTGAAAAATGGAGTAATGCAATAAGAACGATGACATGATGTAGACAAGATCTATCTATGTAGACATAGACCCCATCATTTTATCCTTAGTAGCAACGATACATACGTGTCATTTCCCTTTTTGTCACTGGGATCAAGCACCGCAAGATCGAACCCACTACTGGGCACCTCTTCCCATTGCAAGATAAATCGATCAAGCTGGCCAAACAAAACCCAAATATCAGGGAATAAATACGAGGCTATAAGATATCATTCATATAAGAGATCAAAGAAACTCAAATAACTTTCATGTACATAAAAAGATATGACTGATCATAAACTCAAAGATCCCAACAAACACACCGCAAAAAGAGTTACATCATATGGATCTCCAAGAGACCATTGTATTGAGAATCAAACGAGAGAGAGAGAAAGCCATCTAGCTACTAAGTATGGACCTGTAGGTCTACAAAGAACTACTCACGCATCATCGGAGAGGCACCAATGAAGGTGGTGAACCCCATCTGAGACGGTGTCTCGATTGGATCTGGTGGTTCTGGACTCTGTATCGGCTGGATGAATATTTCGTCGATGTTCTAGGGTTCTGGGATTTTCGGGTATTTATAGATCAAAGAGGCGGTCCGGGGGGCACCCGAGGTGGGCACAACCAACCAGGGCGCGCCTAGTCTCCTGGCGCGCCTTGATGGGTTGTCCTGAAGGAAATATGCCCTAGAGGCAATAATAAAGTTGTTATTTATATTTCCTCATATCATGACAAATGTTTATTATTCATGCTAGAATTGTATTAACCGTAAACTTGATACATGTATGAATACAAAGACAAAACAAAGTGTCCCTAGTATGCCTCTACTTGACTAGCTCGTTAATCAAAGATGGTTAAGTTTCCTAGCCATAGACATGTGTTGTCATTTGATGAACGAGATCACATCATTAGGAGAATGATGTGATGGACAAGACCCATTCGTTAGCTTAGCATTATGATCGTTACAGTTTCATTCCTACTGCTTTCTTCATGACTTATACATGTTCCTCAGACTATGAGATAATGCAACTCCCGACTAACGGAGGAACACCTTGTGTGATATCAAATGTCACAACGTAACTGAGTGATTATAAAGATGCTCTACAGGTGTCTCCGAAGGTGTTTGTTGAGTTGTCATAGATCTAGATTAGGATTTGTCACTCCGAGTATCGGAGAGGTATCTCTGGGCCCTCTCGGTAATGATCATCACTATAAGCCTTGCAAGCAATGTGACTAATGAGTTAGTTGCAGGATGATGCATTATGGAATGAGTAAAGAGACTTGCCGGTAACTAGATTGAACTAGGTATGATGATACCAACGATCGAACCTCGGGCAAGTAACGAGATTGAACAAGGTATGATGATACCCAAATCGGAGAAGTGCGTCTTCATAGGATACCTAAAAGAAACTGTTGGGTACACCTTCTATCACATATCCAAAGGCAAGATATTTTTTGCTAAGAATGGATCCTTTCTAGAGAAGGAGTTTCTCTCAAAAGAAATGAGTGGGAGGAAAGTAGAACTTGATGAGGTAATTGTACCTGCTCCGGAATTGGAAAGTAGTACAGCACAGAAATAAGTTCCAATGATTCCTACACCAATTAGTGAGGAAGCTAATGATAATGATCATGAAACTTCAGATCAAGTTACTACCAAACCTCGTAGGTCAACCAGAGTAAGGTATGCACCAGAGTGGTATGGAAAACCTGTTCTAGATGTCATTTTACTTGACCATGACAAACCTACGAACTATGAGTAAGCAATGATGAGCCCAGATTCCGTGAAATAGCTTGAGGCCATGAAATCTGAGATGGGTTCCATGTATGAGAACAAAGTGTGGACTTTGGTTGACTTGCTTGTTGATCGGCAAGCCATAGAGAATAAATGGATCTTCAAGAGTAAGACAGACACTAATGGTAGTGTTACTATCTACAAAGCTCGAATTGTCGAAAAGGTTTTTGACAAGTTCAAGGTGTTAAATACGATGAGATTTTCTCACTCATATCGATGCTTAAGTCTGTCCAAATCATGTTAGAAATTGCCAAGTTTTATGAAATCTGGCAAATAGATGTCAAAACTACATTCCTTAATGGATTTATTAAAGAAGAGTTGCATATGATGCAACCAGAAGGTTTTGTCAATCCTAAAGGTGCTAACAAAATGTGCAAGCTCCAGCGATCCATCTATCGACTGGTGCAAGCATCTCGGAGTTGGAATATATGCTTTGATGAGTTGATCAAAGCATATAGTTTTATGCAGACTTGCGGTGAAGCCTGTATTTAGAAGAAAGTGAGTGGGAGCACTACAGCTTTTCTGATAAGTATATGTGAATCACATATTGTCGATCGGAAATGATGTAGAATTTTCTGAAAGCATAAAGGAGTGTTTGAAAGGAGTTTTTCAAAGAAAGACCTCGGTGAAGCTGCTTACATATTGAGCATCAAGATCTACAGAGATAGATCAAGACGCTTGATAAGTTTTTTCAATGAGTACATTGTTGGAGAACGCAGTAATTTCAAAAAAAATCCTACGCACACGCAAGATCTATCATGGTGATGCCTAGCAACAAGAGGGGAGAGTGTTGTCCACATACCATCGTAGACCGGAAGCGGAAGCGTTATGACAACACGGTTGATGTAGTCGTACGTCTTCATGGTCCGACTGATCCTAGTACCGAAAGTACGGCACCTTCGCGATCTGCACACGTTCAGCTCGGTGACGTTCCACGAACTCTTGATCCAGCTGAGTGTCGAGGGAGAGCTTTGTCAGCACGACAGCGTGATGACGGTGATGATGAAGCTGCTGGCGCAGGACTTCGCCTAAGCACTGCAATGATATGACCGAGGTGGATTATGGTGGAGGGGGGCACTGCACACGGCTAAGGCAATGTCCGTTGTTGTGTTCTAGGGTGCCCCCTGCCCTCGCATATAAAGGAGCAAGGGGAGAGGCCGGCCGGCCCTTGGGGCGCGCCAAGGAGGGGAGAGTCCTCCTCCTAGTAGGAGTAGGACTCCCCCTTTCCTAGTCCAACTAGGAGGAGGAAGCGGGAAGGGAGGAAAGGGAGAGAGGGAGGGAAAGAGGGGGCGCCGCCCCCCTCCTTCATCATCACCATCGCCACGCCGTCGTGCTGACAAAACTCTCCCTCGGCCTCAACTGGATCAAGAGTACGAGGGACGTCATCGAGCAGAACATGTGCTGAACATGTGCTAGGATCGGTCGGACCGTGAAGACGTACGACTACATCAACCGCGTTGATAAAATGCTTCTGCTTTCGGTCTATGAGGGTACGTAGACACACTCTCCCGCTCGTTGCTATGCATCACCTAGATAGATCTTGTGTGTTCGTAGGATTTTTTTTGAAATTACTGCGTTCCCCAACAGTGGCATCCGAGCCAGGTCTATGCGTAGATGTTATATGCACGAGTAGAACACAAATAGTTGTGGGCGATAATAGTCATATTGCTTACCAGCATGTCATACTTTGATTTGGCGGTATTGTTGGATGAAGCGGCCCAGACCGACATTACATGACTGCGTTCATGAAACTGGTTCTACCGTCGTGCTTCGCACACATGTGGCTAGTGGGTGTCTGTTTCTCCAACTTTAGTTGATTCGAGTGTGACTATGCCTGGTCCTTGTTGAAGGTTAAAACAACACACTTGATGAAAAATCATTGTGGTTTTGATGCGTAGGTAAGAATGGTTCTTGCTATAAGCCCGTAGCAGCCACGTAAAACTTGCAACAACAAAGTAGAGGACATCTAACTTGTTTTTGCGGGGCTTGTTGTGATGTGATATGGTCAAGACATGATGAGATATAAAATGTTATATGAGATGATCATGTTTTGTAAAGTTATCGGCAACTGGAAGGAGCCTTATGGTTGTCTCTTTATTGCATAAGATGCAAGCGCCATGTAATTGCTTGAAAGTGCTAGTTATCGACTAGAGGGGGGGTGAATAGGCGATTTTTATGAAAGTCTTCAAAACACGGGGGCTTTGAAGACAAATGATAGAAATGAACCTATTGATATGCAGCGGAAGGTAGACTACACTAGTCATGCCATAGTCAAGTAAGTAATGAAGTGAAAGTACGAAGACTATAAGCAGCTAGCTAGTATAGATCAGGATGGAAGATAGTATGAAGCCAACCAATAATAGTCGTGACACAGTGAAGTCAATCAGATAAAGCAAGCAGTCAATGACTTCACAAAGACAAACTGTAAGTAAAGAGAGGGAGAAGATAGAACCAGCTGCTTGGAGAGGACAAGGATTTGTTGGACCAGTTCCAGTTGCTGTGACAACTGTACGTCTAGTTAGGGAGGCCGAGATTCAACTCAGAAGACCGCGTCTTCACCTTATTCCCCTTGAGCTAAGGACACTTAGTCCTCGCCCAATCACTCTGGTAAGTCTTCAAGGTAGACTTCCAAACCTTCACAGACTTTGTTCAACGGCAATCCACAATTACTCTTGGATGCTTAGAACACGACGCCTAACCAACTGGAGGATTCAAAGTCCTCAAGTGTAATAAGTCTTCAAATCACGTAGACAGAAAGACTTCAGCGATGCCTAACACTCTTCGGCTCTGGGTGTTTTGGGCTTTGTCCTTGCAAGGATCTGTCTCTCAAATGCTTCGGAGGTGGGTTGCTCTCAAACGACAAAAGCCGTGCACTAACTCTAAGCAACCACCAATTTATGGTGTAGGGTGGGCTATTTATAGCCAGGAGGCAACCCGACCTGATTTGTCCGAATTACCCTGGGTCACTAAGGAACTGACACGTGTCCAACGGTCAGATTTCAAACACACGCGGTAGCTTGACTTGGGATACAAGTAAAGCTGACTTATCCAGCTTTGGATAAGATTTTCTCTCATTGTCTTCGCTCGAAGACATAGGATTTGGTTCAGCATCAGTTCAGTCACCCTGACTTTGTTCACTTGGACCCCACTTAACAGTATGTTGGTTCCTATGACTCAACAAATAAGAAAAGGAAACTACGAAACAACTATGTCTTCGCACTCCATAGTCTTCACGTGAATGTCTTCTCAAGTCATAATCTTCCTTGTGAATATCTTCACATACCACCATTGTCTTCAATGTCTTCACACATTTTTAGGGGTCATCTCCGGTAGGTAAACCGAATCAATGAGGGACTACTACCTGTGTTATCCTGCAATTCTCACAAACACATTAGTCCCTCAACCAGGTTTGTCGTCAATACTCCAAAACCAACTAGGGGTGGCACTAGATGCACTTACAATCTCCCCCTTTTTGGTGATTGATGACAAACTGGTTGAAGTTTTCAACAGGGATAAAAGTATGTGAAATTGTAAGTGTTAAGGTATTGTCTTCATAAGTAGTGAAAGGCTCCCCCTGAAGATGTGCATATAAGTAGTTTGCATTTGAATGCAAATGCACATGGCAGGTTTTGCTTTGTGGAGATCCTCTTCAACTGATGAAGACAATTCATCATGCATATAAAGATATAACGAGGATAATGACATGCATAATGAAAAATGGACGTCTGCGGAATGACTTCATGCGGAATTTATCATTGCATCACAGAATAGCAGACAAAGTAGCAGACGACCATCAGGTTTAAGTGTTACAACCCAAAGAACCAAATGTATCAAAAACGAGAGTTGTAACCACTTGGAAAAATATAAAGCACCCACCGATATGGACCTACTTGAAGATTATCAACTCATATGCTTCTCCCCCTTTTGTTAGTAAGGACCAAAAAGGTTTGACGACATAGAGCATCTACTCGTTGCCTTCAGGAGTAGAAGAAGGTGCAGGGTCGATGCTGGAGTCCGGTGGTGCAGAGGGGCATGGTGTAGTGTCGAGACGCGGCGAAGTAGTGGTTGGAGAAGTAGCATCATCGTCGTCATCAATGACTCTTGCATTAACCGTTGCAGCCGAGGAGAAATCGGAGTCTTCTTATGATGGAGTACGACGCAAGACAGCATTCCGGGGAGGCGTGGATTCGAACTTGTAGCACTACTGGAATCAGCTACTTTGCCATCTGCCAGCTCTTTGCCGTCAGCTAGCGGACGGCTGATACGTCCAAAACGTATCTATAATTTCTGCTTGTTCCATGCCTCTTTTGGGTGATGTTGCTATGATATTTATACACTTCCATACACTTTTGATCATATTTGGACTAACCTATTAACTCAGTGCACCCCAGTGCCAGTTTCTGTTTTCTGTTGTTTTTGTATTTCCGTTTTTCCCGTCACGTAAACTGCCAGAAAAATTCCGGAAAAATTATATAAAAAATCAGCGTTCCGGAAGCTTCCATGCGGCCAAAGTAGGGCAGGAGGGGGCCCACAGGGGCTCCAGGCGGCCTGCCCGCGCGGCCCCCCCTTGGCCGCGCCGGGGGGGGGGGGACGCCTGGGCCCCCCTGACCTCCTCTGGTGACCCCCTTTGGCATATATTTAACACCCGTCGAGGAAACCCTGATTCCGGACCCCTTTTCTCCAGACGCAATTCCAATCTCCGCCGCCATCGCCATCAAGCTTCGGGGGACCAGAATTCCTGTGCCGGCACCCTGCCGGGACGGGGAAGTGCCCCCGGATTCATCTCCATCGACGTTGCTTCCTCCCTTCATGATGCGGGAGTAGTTCCTCCTCGGGGCTGAGGTTTCTACCAGTAGCTATGTGGTTAATTCTCTCTCCCATGATGTGATCTTCGTTGTGATCATAGGCTATGTTAATCTAGGGTGATCCCATGATATTTCCCCTTCCTCTATGTATTGGATTGATGTACTCACTTGTCTTTATCTAGTATAATCCCCGAGACCAAGGTGACAGCGGTCTATTGGACATGGATTAGAAAAGTATTTTCATGAGTAATTTCCTCTCTTGTGCGTTGATTGAAGATTGAGAGTCTCTTGGTGCTTGTCTTTGACTATCCTTTAGATATGTTGTGGTGATTGTGGGACTCTCTTTGGATGGCCGCGGTGACATTGGGAAATCCTTAGATGAGAACTACGAACTTTGAGGTGTGCTTTTGTAGCCCTACATAATTCTCGTCCTCTCTTGACCACGAAGGAATGACCTCCGGGTGCGTCCCCTTTGCATGTTTTGTGGGAAATATCATGTGATTCGATTATGTTAATGTTGTTGGGAGTTGCCACTAGTGAAAGTATGATCCCTAGGCCTTGTTTCCACCATTGCAATACCATTTGTGCTCACGTTTACCACTTATTTGCTTGCTGCACTTTTTATTACAGATTTATATTACTTTGCTTTGCCATCCATATCACTTGCCATTTAACATCTCTTCGCCGAACTAGTGCACCTATACATCTGACAAGTGTATTAGGTGTGTTGGGGACACAAGAGACTTCTTGTATCTTAGTTGCAGGGTTGCTTGAGAGAGACCATCTTCAACCTCTACTTCCCTGAGTTCGATAAACCTTAGGTCATCCACTTGAGGGAAATTGCCGCTGTCCTACAAACCTCTTCGCTTGGAGGCCCAACATAGTCTACAAGAGTAGAAGCGTGTGTAGACATCAAGCTATTTCTGGCGCCGTTGCCGGGGAGGTGAGTGCTTGAAGGTATATCTTTAGATCTTGCAATTAAATCTTTTTGTTTCTTGTTTTTATTTCACTAGTTATGCTTATGGACAACCCTGTTATTGGATCGTTGCTTGCGGGAAGACGCCCCACACCTGTGGTGGTTGCTCCTCCCCCTACTGAAATTGTGCCCTCTAAAATACTAGCTGGTATTATCAATTATGTTTTGGCTAATCGTTATGCAGGAGACAGACATCCCGGTGAACACTTGCTATATTTGTCACAACTATGTTCATTATTTAAGCTTGCAGGTGTATCGAGGGAATTTGTCATGAGGAAATTGTTTGCCGTATCACTTATAGACAAAGCTTCAGATTGGTATAGACTTCTCGATAACTCACACTTGCTTGACTGGCAGGAGCTTATGTCTCTCTTTTATACTAAGTTTTATCCTCTTCATGAAGTCCATGAGAATAGAAATTATGTTTATAATTTCTATCCTCATGACGGAGAGAGCATAGCTCAAGCTTGGGGAAGACTGAACACGTTAATGCTAAAATGTCCTAACCATGGGCTCCCCAAAGATATGATTATTACTAATTTCTATGCGAGGCTCTCTCGACAGGATAAAGATTTTCTCGATGCTTCCTCTATGGGTTCTTTCACAAACGAAAAGATTGATGCTAAATGGGAACTCCTTGAAAGAATTCAACGCAACACTGAAGATTGGGAGATCGACAAAGGTAAAGAGTCAGGTATAATTTATGAGTATGATTGCATTAAGTCCTTTGTTGAAACTACAAGTTTTAATAAGTTTAGTGCTAAGTTTGGACTTGATTCTCAACTCCTTGTTGATTTCCTCAAATCTTTTGCTTCACATCTTAATATGCCTAAGGAGGATTGGATCGAGTATCATAAACCTTTTAAAGAGACTTGCAAAGAGAATGAAATTGTTCATGATGATTGCAACATGCATGATCCAATTCCTAAAAATGAAGTTTTATATAAGCATGTTAATTTTTGTGGAGTGGATAGACTTTGTGAAAGGCCTATGATTGAAGAAGAGAAGTATTGTAAGCAACATAAGCATGAAAGAACAATCACTTGGGTCAGAGATTTAAATGAAATTGCTAGAGAATTGTGTGACCTTTATCCTTTTACTAGTGAACTTTGCTGTATAGAGGGTCACTTTAATTTTCAATGCATGAACTTTCAAAACATAACTGTTAACCAGTTGTGTGATAACATGATCACTTCTGATCTTTATGATGAGCTTATGTTATTTTTGATGTGTGAGGAGTTATCAGAAAAGACTTCTTGGCTAGATGTTAATGCCATAGGAATAAAAAACACTTTGCAAAATTGTCATCTCTATTGTGTTGTTAATTGCCATGAAAATGATTACATAAGTAAGATTAGAAAGGAGGGGACTTTACCAAAGTATAAAAATGTCTCCTATATTTTTGCTAATAAAAAGGAGAGTTTCTCCCAACTTTCCCCTATTGTTTCTAATGATAAACCAGGACATGTGGATAAGCTTCATCTCCAACCACTCCCTCCTAAGATGAAGAAGAAGAAAAAGAAGAGGAGGAGGAAGAGGAGCAAGAAGGAAGAAGAATGGGTATCAACCTGGCCTGAGCATATTCCTCCCATCAACTTTTATCCTAACGGTTGTAAGTCTAAAGAAGAAGGTGAAGTTTATTGCCTTAATTATCATCTTGATGATACGTCCGTAGGTACTATTGAAGATGATTTTGATTATGATATGCATGTTACTTATTGTGATTGGGAAAATGATGATAATGCCACTTATGATCTTGAAAATCTTTTTGGTACCAACTCTGAAAGTGATGATATGGAAAGCTCTAAGCTTGGGGATGATAGGATTGCAAATCCTTTACCCACTAGTAATGTGACAATTGATAATTCTTTTGCTAGTAAGAATAAAGACAACATGTTTACAAATATAGTTGCTAGCAATGATAATGCTCTTCTCTACTATGATGATGTTATAACTCCAATCTATAGTGATTATAAAGGTACCTATGACATAAGGAGAAATTATCCTTATGAAACTTGTCACAATCATGGAGGGAATTACTCCCTTGTTGAACACCATCTTCCTAATACACAATTAATCTACAGTGTTCAAGTTGTTTATGATAGTCCTACTCCCACTATTACCAATGAGAAAGATTATGCTTATGTGGAGAGTAAGAGTACCTTTTTGCATGTGGATCATGGTATCAATGCTTTATGTGATGCTTATATTGTTGAGTTTATTCGTGATCCCACTGAAAATTATTATGAGAAGGGAACATATGCTTATAGATATTTCAATAATATCAAGTTCCCTCTCTTTATGGTGAACATTTAGTTTAGTTTTAGGAATGAAGAAGAAGAGAAAAAGAGGAGAGGAGAAGAAGAAGAGGAGGAGGAGGAGAAGAAGAAGAAGAAGAAGAAGAAGAAGAAGAAGAAGAAGAAGAAGAAGAAGAAGAAGAAGAAGAAGAAGAAGAAGAAGAAGAAGAAGAAGAAGAAGAAGAAGAAGAAGAAGAAGAAGAAGAAGAAGAAGAAGAAGAAGAAGAAGAAGAAGAAGAAGAAGAAGAAGAAGAAGAAGAAGAAGAAGAAGAAGAAGAAGAAGAAGAAGAAGAAGAAGAAGAAGAAGAAGAAGAAGAAGAAGAAGAAGAAGAAGAAGAAGAAGAAGAAGAAGAAGAAGACCCCGACCCCGACACCCCGACCCCGACACCCCGACCCCGACCCCGACCCCGACACCCCGACCCCGAGCCTGACCCGACACCCCGACCCCGACACCCCGACCCCGACCCCGACACCCCGACCCCCCGAGCCTGACCCGACACCCCGACCCCGAGCCTGACCCGACACCCTGACCCGACACCATACCCCGACCCTGAAACAACACCCCGACACCGACACCGCACTACCCCGACATCGACACGACACCCCGCCCCCCCCCCCCGACCCCGAAACAGCACCCCGACCCCGACACGGCACCCCGACCCCCGACACCTCTCGAAAAGGTGTTCTTTGGCCTTCCAGAGGCCGACGGGGTCATATATTTGTGAATTATTAGTTAGGTCATATATTCTTCGATTTTGTCATGAAAGACATCATATATAATTGTGTTGACCGGGTAGTTTTAAATGTGCAGTTGTTTCATCGCTTCGAGGTTTGGTGTTCGACGACCTCGCCGTGCGTCTGACGAGCTCTGCCCCTTCGTTCGTGGGTGAGCACAAATGACATGTCCTCCTCCCCCATTAATTATTTGCTCTATTCCGATGAAACTTGATAGCTAGCTATATTTGTGCCTTGAATCATCAGTATGCGTAACCAATATGTGTCTCTCGTTCAAAAGCGTCATAGTTATAAATATGCATGCATTTGCATATTTATAACCTTGATTCTTTCGAATTGTCCAACGCTATCCATGGACAGCCCGAGTATGTGTAGATTGGGTTCGTTTTCCCATATGCTTTGCTATCGATCCGACGCATAACTTTCATCAGTGCCTCCCCTGTTGTTCCCTGGGTACACATCATCTCTGTTTATTGCAGAGACGTGTATCAGGAGAACAGCGGGGAGGTGCTGCCGAAATTTTGCGTCGGATCTGGAGCATAGCATGGGAAAATGAACCCAATCTACACATACATGGGTGGGATTAGGACCTATCATTACCTATTAGAGTGTAGGTTGCATGGACGTAATAAAATTGACAAAGTAGATCAACTGATGAATATATACATGGTGAATTACATATATAATTGTTGTGTGTCCAGTAGCTCTGAAAGTCAAGATGAGTGACCGTGCGTGGATGTATACCAGTCACACTGGTCAGAACAAATGGAGCGTTGAATGGTTCACAAAAACCAAGGGGTTTGTGCAAGCCGCATTTGCAAATGGCCAAAAGAAAACCTGGTGCCCCTGTTTCCGGTGCGGCAATTGGGAAAAGAAGACAGAGGCTGAAATGGGCAAACACCTGCAGAAGAGTGGTTTTATGCCCGATTATACGATGTGGACATTTCATGGTGAGTCTGCCCAACGTGACCGAGCTGAGGTGGATCGTCGTCGCACCGACGAGCATGGTACCGGGATGGAAAACATGGTGCAAGGCTATGATGATGCTCGGGATTCGGACGAGGAGATGGAGGAATCTGCAAAGGCCTTCAATGAAATGTTGGAGTCTTCAAAACGTCCGTTCCACGAGCACACTGAGCTTTGTCAGTTGGATGCCATCTCACAAGTAATGGCTCTGAAGGCTCAGTTCAACTTGGGCAGAGAATGCTATGACGCAATTATGACAGTATTTGGACGCTTTCTACCCAAAGGCCATGTAATGCCTGCAAACCTGTACCAGTCGGATAAAATCCTCCGTGCACTGAAGATGCCCTATGAGAAGATACATGCCTATGAGAAAGGATGTGCCTTATTTAGGCTTGACTATGCGGACTTGAACTATTGTCCCATTTGCAAGTCTTCAAGGTATATTGTGGTAGACAACGGTATGGGTGAGAAGACACAGACCAAAATCCCCGTTAGTGTTCTTCGGTATATGCCAATCGTACCAAGACTTCAACGTCTTTTCATGGTCGAAGAGACGGCCAGACAAATGACATGGCACAAAACAGGCAAAAGAACCGAACTAGATGCAGATGGGAATCAGATGATGGTACACACATCGGATGGTGTTGCGTGGTAAAAGTTTGATGAATTACATGCTGACAAAGCGGCAGATCCGAGGCATCCTCGAGTCGGCATCAGCACGGATGGGTTCAGTGTGTTTGGTATGACGGCAGCCCAATACAGTTGTTGGCCCGTATTTGTCTTTCCACTCAATCTCCCCCTGAGGGAGTCCTGGATTAGGGGGTGTTCGGATATCCAGACTATACCTTTAGCCGGACTCCAGGACTATGAAGATACAAGATTGAAGACTTCGTCCCGTGTCCGGAAGGATCTTTTCTTGGCGTGTAAGGCAAGCTAGGTGTGCGGATATTCAAGATCTCCTACCATTGTTACCGATTCTATGTAACCCTAACCCTATCCGGTGTCTATATAAACCGGAGGGTTGTAGTCCGTAGGACAACCATCTTCATACACAATCATACCATAGGCTAGCTTCTAGGGTTTAGCCTCCTTGATCTCGTGGTAGATCTACTCTTGTACTACCCCTATCATCAATATTAATCTAGCAGGAGTAGGGTTTTACCTCCATCGAGAGGGCCCGAACCTGGGTAAAATAAAGTGTCCCTTGTCTCCTGTTACCATCCGACCTTGACGCATAGTTCGGGACCCCCTACCCGAGATCCGCCGGTTTTGACACCGACATTGGTGCTTTCATTGAGTGTTCCTCTGTGTCATCGCTTTTAGGCCCGATGGCTCCTTTGATCATCAACAACGATGAGGTCTAGGGTGAGACTTTCCTCCCCGGACAAATCTTCATCTTCGGCGGCTTCGCTCTGCGGGCCAATTCGCTTGGTCGTCTGGAGCAGATCAAAAGCTACGCCCCTGGCCATCAAGTCAGGTTTGGAAGCTTAAACTACACGACAGATATCCATGGAGACTTGATCTTTGACGGGTTCGAGCCACAACCAAGCGCGCCGCACTACCTCGAGGGGCATGATATAGCTCTGCCTCCGAATAGTGCCCTAGAGACCGCACACGCTCCGGCCCCGATCCTCGACTCGGAGCCCGCTGCGTTCTTTGAGGATGAACGGTTGGACGTCACCTCAGGGGCTGCGATCTTGAAGGCGGTCGAGCCGAACGCCAGCCCCGCACTCCGCACGGCCCATGACTCCAAGGAGTCGGATTCTTCTCCGAACTCCGGGCCTCCCGTGCCCCTGCCGATCGAATCCGATTGGGCGCCTATAATGGAGTTCACCGCCACGGACATCTTTCAGTGCTCACCTTTCGGTGATATCCTGAACTCTCTGAAGTCTCTCTCTCTCTCTCTCTCTATCAGGAGAGCCCAGGCCGGACTATGGTCTGCGAGGTTGGGATTCGAACGACGAAGAAATTCAAAGCCCACCCACCACCCACTTAATAGCCACTGTCGATGATTTAACCGACATACTTGACTTCGGCTTCGAAGACTTCGACGGTATGGACGACGAAGGAGGAGACGAACAAGAACCAGCACCTATAGGGCGCTGGACCGCCACCTCGTCATATGACATATATATGGTGGACGCTCCAAACGATGGAGATGGCGGTGGAACAGCGGAGGATGACACCTCGAAAAAACAGCCAAAACGCCGGCGTCAACGACGCCACTCTAAATCCCGCCACAGCAGAAACGGTGATTCCGGCACGGGAGATAATACTACCCCGGATAGTGCCGAAGAACACCAAATCCAGCAAGATTTGGCGTAGGAAGATGGAAAAGCCAGCCCTCAGGAGAGAGCGGCAGAGCGAGAGGTTGAGGATGATAACTACATGCCTCCCTCCGAAGACGAGGCAAGCCTCGACGATGACGAATTCGTTGTACCATCAGACCCTGCCGAACAAGAGCATTTTAAACGCAGGCTTCTAGCCACGGCGAATAGCCTAAAGAAAAAGCAGCAACAACTTAGAGCTGATCAAGATTTGCTAGCTGACAGATGGACTGAAGTCCTTGCGGCCGAAGAGTACTGAAAGTGCAGCTATCCCTAGGTGGTTTTGGTAATTCATAACAACATATAGCTCATTGGGATAATGATATTCCAAGACAATTATTTCAGGCAAGCTCAATGATTTGCATGGCATGGATGGTGAAAGTGGAACCCTCAAAATGCTAAGGACAAAGGATTGGCTCAAGCTCAAAAGCTCAAGACTCTTCATTTCACATTTTAGTGATCCAAGATCACATTGAGTCCATAGGAAAAGCCAATACTATCAAGGAGGGATGAGGTGTTGCTTAATGAGCTCGTTGCCTTATGTGCTTAATGATATGCTCCAAAATCCTCAACTACTTTCCCACTTCCACATACGACCTAAACCCTAAGCCAAATTCGGTCATACCTATTCTTTCTATCCGGCGCCACCGAGTTTCATATGTCATAAGCCACTGCCAAAACCCTAGCAAATCGGTTCTACCAATAGGGATCTCGGTCTCACTGAGATGGGATTGCAACCTCTCTGTTTCCCTTTCGTAACTTTTCGGTCTCACCGAAAGAGCGGACCGGTCCCACCGAGATTGCAATGCAAACTCTCTGTTTCCCTTTTGTAACTTTTCGGTCTCACCGAAAGAGCAAATTGGTCCCACCGAGTTTGCCTGACCAACTCTCTGGTTAGCTAATTACCAAATCGGTCTCACCGAGTTTGTGTAATCGGTCTCACCGAGATTACGTTATGCCCAAACCCTATCCACATCGGTCCTACCGAGATGCATGTCAGTCCCACCGAAAATCTCTAACGGTCACTAGGTTTACCTTTTCGGTCCGACCGAGTTTGTTGATTCGGTCCCACCGAGATTGGTAGATTGTGTGTAACGGTTGGATTTTAAGTGGAGGCTATATATACCCCTCCACCTCCTCTTCATTCGTGGAGAGAGCCATCAGAACACATCTACACTTCCAACTCATATGTTCTGAGAGAGAACCACTTACTCATGTGTTGAGACCAAGATATTCCATTCCTACCATATGAATCTTGATCTCTAGCCTTTTCCAAGTTGCTTTCCACTCAAATCTTCTTTCCACCAAATCCAAATCCTGTGAGAGAGAGTTGAGTGTTGGGGAGACTATCATTTGAAGCACAAGAGCAAGGAGTTCATCATCAACACACCATTTGTTCCTTTTTGGAGAGTGGTGTCTCCTAGATTGGCTAGGTGTCACTTGGGAGCCTCCGACAAGATTGTGGAGTTGAACCAAGGAGTTTGTAAGGGCAAGGAGATCGCCTACTTCGTGAAGATCTACCGCTAGTGAGGCAAGTCCTTCGTGGACGATGGCCATGGTGGGATAGACAAGGTTGCTTCTTCGTGGACCCTTCGTGGGTGGAGCCCTCCGTGGACTCGCGCAACTGTTACCCTTCGTGGGTTGAAGTCTCCACTAACGTGGATGTAGGATAGCACCACCTATCTGAACCACGGTAAAAACATCCGTGTCTCCAATAGCGTTTGAATTCTCCAAACCCTTCCCTTTACATTCTTGCAAGTTGCATGCTTTACTTTCCGCTGTCTATATACTCTTTGCATGCTTGCTTGAATTGTGTGATGATTGCTTGACTTGTCCTAATGTTGCTAAAATCTGCCAAGAACTAAAACTGGGAAAAGGTTATGTTTTTATTTGGTTAAGTAGTTTAATCACCCCCCCTCTAGACATACTTCCGATCCTACAAGTGGTATCAGAGCTTTGGTGTCCATTTGCTTTGATTCCCATAGCTTTTGGTGGTCATAGCCTTGGTTTCACAACCTAGGAGAGTATGGCGTCTAGTGAGGGAAATTATCACCGTAGGGGTCCTTACTTTGATGGTACTAACTTTGCTAGTTGGAAGCATAAAATGAAAATGCATATTCTTGGACATAACCCTGCCGTTTGGGCTATTGTGTGTGTTGGTTTGCAAGGTGACTTCTTCGAAGGGAAAGAACCAAACCGTGAAGCTAGCGCGGATGAGTTGAAGATGCTACAATACAACGCTCAAGCTTGTGATATTCTCTTCAATGGATTGTGCCCCGAAGAATTCAACAAAATCAGCCGTCTTGAGAATGCAAAGGAAATTTGGGATACTTTGATTGATATGCACGAAGGTACCGACTCCGTCAAGGAATCCAAATTGGATGTGCTTCAAAGTCAACTTGACAAGTTCAAAATGAAGGATGGTGAAGGTGTCGCTGAAATGTACTCTAGGCTTGCTCTCATCACAAATGAGATTGCCGGCTTAGGGAGTGAAGAGATGACCGACAGATTCATCATCAAGAAGATCCTAAGAGCCTTGGATGGAAAATATGATACCGTGTGTACATTGATCCAAATGATGCCCAATTACAAAAATCTCAAGCCAACGGAAGTCATTGGAAGAATTGTTGCTCATGAGATGTCGCTCAAGGACAAAGAGGAACTTCACAACAAATCAAGTGGTGCTTACAAAGCCTCATGTGAAGCCCCCACAACATCAAGTGAGAAACAAAACTTCAATGAAGAATTGAGCTTAATGGTGAAAAACTTCAACAAGTTCTACAAGAGAAGAAGCAAAGATAGAAGCTCCAAGTCAAGGTCCTACAATGACAAAAGATCTTCTAGTCAAGAGCGAAACTGCTAAAATTGTGGAAGACCCGGACACTATTCCAATGAGTGTACGGCTCCCTACAAAAGAAGAGAAGATTCTCCAAAAAGAAGAAGCAAAAGAGAGGAATCACCATCACGAGAGAGAAGGAGTAGAGATGATCGTTATGAACGAAGACACTCACGGAGAAGCAAGGATTCAGAAAGGAAGGAAAAATCATCAAGGAGCTACACAAAACGAAGACATCAAGCTCATGTTGGTGAATGGGTATCCGGCTCCGACTCCGACAACCAATCCGAGAGAAGTTATCACTCCGACTCCGAATATACTCAAGATGAAGGTGTTGCCGGACTAGCACTTGTGTCAACCAACTCCTACGACATATTTGATTCACCTAATGAAGGAATTGGAAGATGCTTCATGGCCAAAGGTCCTAAGGTAACTCACCCTGAGTATGTTGATTTTAATAGTGATGAAGATCACTTGTTAGGTGATGATGATTTATTTGTTGACAACTCTAGTGATGAATCCTATGATGGAACGTCAATTAATCATGCTAAAACGAATGACAATGATAAGGAGAAAATTGAGGCCCTAACTAAAGAACTAAACACTCTTAAGTTAGCTCATGAAACTATCTTCGAAGATCATCGAGAACTTTTAAGGGCTCATGAGAAGCTACGCTTTGAAAAGCTCAATCTTGAGCAAGAGCATGAGCTTTTAAAGGCAATCAATGATGATCTCCGCAAGAAAAGTTCTTCTTACATTGCCAAACGTTTACTCTTATCCACTTACATGCCTCAAGTCAAGACTAGTAACAAGAACAAGAAAGATTCTTCCTCTAGTAGTAACAATGATCATGTTAAATCTAATATTGTTGCTTCTAGTAGTTCTCTTGATTCCACTAATGATTCTCTTAGCCAAGTTACACTTGAGCAAGAAAATAGCATATTGAAGGAAATCACAGAGAAAGGAGTGTACAAAAGCCTTGCCGGAAGTAAGCAATTCGAGGGGATTGTATGCAAGCAAGGAAGGCACCGGAAGAATCAAGGTGTTGGTTTTGAACGAAAGTTCAATGCCAATGGAGTTGAGTGGGAAGAAGATCAATACCCCAAGACAAAGTTTGTTCCTCAACAAGAGAAGTATGATCCAACTTCTTTCAAGGGGACACAAACTCAAGATGATCTTCCACCACAAGACTACAAGCAAAAAGGAAAGGACAAGCTTCAAGAGGAAATATATGCATTTGAAGAAGCTCCTAAGACCTTAGTCAAGTGGATTCCCAAGACTACTTCAAGTTCCACTTCATCAAGTACGACTACAACTCCAAGGATTCCCATCAAGATGGTGTGGATCCAAAATAAGAAGAACTAGAGAGTTCTTGAGGGTGACTCCGCCAACATACTTCACTCTTATCATTTTGGCAAGAACAAGTCCAATCAACTTCCACATCTTGCACTAGTTCAAGGAGTCACAAACCCTCTTGTTGGTAAGTCAAGGGACAAGGTGACCTAAAAAAACTTTCATAGACATCATCTTGTTTGTGCATCACTCTATGTCTATGGATATATTTGCTTGTTCCTTGTGGGACTAACCCATGTAGGTATTGAAAGTGCAATTCACTCAAAAGGATAGCTCCAAGTGATCTACATCAACATTGAGCATCCACATCTTCAACATCTACATGAAGTCATCATCGACAAAACCCAAGGTTAGTTGATCCCTCTTAGGGGGGATATCACATCTAGGGGGAGCTTTACTCTAAGACTTGAGCTAAAGCAACTCTAATGATGTGAACACAACAATGCTTTATGTAAAAGTGGTAAACCCAATTGAGCTTAAACGATGAGTATGACCTATGATCAAATGTTCTCATTTGACTCCTAAGTCAATATACTCATATATAGATGACCTAGTCATCGCCAATTGCTTGATAGATGCTAGAATTAGTTGTGCATGCTTTGTCACATATTTCTATTGCAATTTTATTGTGTGTGACACTCCAAAAATTTCATTTGGGTTTTTGCAAAATCCTTGCTGGATTTTCCTTGAGATTTGAGGCTTTCAGAAAAACAACCCTCTTAAAATTCCTTTTCCTTGACTAGGGTTTGTTATTTCTGTTTTCTCCTTCAAGCCTTGGGTTTGACCTTCTTAAAAACTCCTTCTCTATTGTTTCCCTTCTCAGATTTTTATTTTTGGGAGTTTAGTCTTTTCTTTTTAGAAAAAAACTCTATGAAAAAGATTTGGGATTTTCATTCTATTGAAAACCATCCATGACCTTGTATTTTGCCCATGAGGTAAAACCACTCCAACATCTTCTCCCCTCCTGGTCAACAACTCAAACTTCCTATCCCAACTCATCCAAACAAGTTTTGGATTTTGTTTTATCTCTCTAATATTTTCTGTCAATTATTTTGAGCCTGATGGATTTTCAAAGCAAGTACTCTTTTTCATTTGAGATTTGACTTCAAACCAACTCTACTGGCTAGTCCTTTGCACCCACAACCCAGAACCATCTTGATCCACTCATCTTCTTTTCAAATTTTTCAACTTACACTCCCTGCAAGTTTGGACCAGATTTGTCAAATTTGGTGAAATTCATATCTACACTCCTCCAAAAATTCCACCAAAAATCAGGCAGCCTACTAGAGCAATGAGAAGTCACTCCACCAAAAATCAGCCCAAGGAGAAATCCCTACATGCCTGGATCATTCTGTCGAACACCTTGCATGCACTGTTCAAACACATTCAGCAAATTCAGTCTTCAGTGTTGATTTCTTCAGATCATCTTCAGTCACGCGCCCACAGTGCCCTTGGCACGTTGCTCGCCGCCTGGTCTGCGTGTCCAGAGCCCCGCACGCGCGCTTGGCTTCTTCCTGGCGTCGGTGGCGCTCTGACCCGACCACGCCGGCGTGTCTCGCGGCGGCTGAACCGCCGTGGCAGCCAACAGGGAGCAGAACGGCGGCTCAACGCCGTTCCGCGCCGCCCAACCCCGCTGATGGCTACGCGTGTCCACATCCACGCCAGCGCACGCATGCAGCACAGCCGTCATGGCGCGGCACGCACAGAGCGTGCTCTCTGCCGCCGATGGACCCGCGCCGTCCCGTTCCGTCGAGCTCCACCTCAGCAAGCATAAACCGACACCGTTGGCTCCAAAACGGACTCCGCGAACCTCCACGACAGTGCTCAACTCCTAAACTTCCCCGACCAAGCACTGCACCACCGTAATCACTCGCCGGAGAACGCCGTTCTCGGCCCCCGCCTCGGATCGCCTATAAAAGGAGACCCCGAGCCCTCCCGCGAGGACGCACCACCCCTACACTCCACCAACGCCCTGCCAGGTCACTGGGAGGACCTCGAGGAGGTCTCCTCCCCCGACTCCGGCCACCCCGCTCCGCCTCGGCCTCCAGCTCGATTCGCTCCGGTGAGGCCGTCTCCGGCGCCCAAACTTCGTCCATCTCCCTCTCTAGCTACCAGATCCTTCACCCCCTCATCAATTTGATAAGTGCAGCTCTCTCCGGCGACCTCCATCCACGCCCGAACCGCCGTCCGCCGGAGCAGGGGCCACCGTCGTCGTGGTGCTTCTCGGCGACCACCACCACCACCAACCAACACGGAATGGCACCCTGAGCACGGAGGTAACCCCCGATCTCTCTGCCTCGCCGTGGATCGCCGCCGGCGATCGCCGCGGCTCTCTGGCGCCAAAGGCGCCGTTCTTTTTCAAACCTGACGGGTGGGACCGCCCCGTCAGGTTCTTTGTTTTATTCGAATCGTTTTCTGAAAACGCATTTGGGCAAAATACGTCTTCTCCTCTGAGCCAGCGTATTCAAGTCTGAAACGTTTTCTGCTTTTATAAATAGAACCCTGGGAAGTTTCTGTTTCATTACAGATGAGTCCCTGGGCAAAAACCTTTATAACTTTTTATCAGAAGCATATTTTTGATTGATTCTTTTTCTGTCCTCTTCAAAATTTTGTCTAGTTTTTTATCAGATTTATTTGAAAAATATTTGAAATACTTTTTCTGCATCTCTCGGTATTCACGTTAGCGCGTATGTTTTCTCTGTACCGTAGATACCGACGGAGGTGACGGGGCCGCGAACTTCACCGAGCTAGGCTCCGACTACTCTGAACCAGGCAAGCATGTTTGAACTTTTGATATGATGAGTGTATTGGCATGTTTGCATGTAGATAGTTTCATGGCATGTGTGGAGCATACCGATGAACCGTTCATTATGCATTGTTGGAGCAAGTAAGTCCGATGATTTCACACGTCGTTGGACGTGAGTATGCAAGGCCATGTGTTGGCATGAAGATGGGTAAGATGGCAGTGTTGTAGCATGCCAGTCTTATGCCATGCAAGTTATCTCAGTACCAACCCGTATCGGTTGGGTTCATATCCATTTCCTTTCCCTGTACTACCACATGTTTCCCGAAAGGGATATGGTTTAGTAAGTCGCAAACCGCTTTCTTGGTACACACCAAATAGGAGAGGCCGGGATGATGGTTCCATGGCCCTGGATTAAAGCCAGTCATCCGGTCAGGGGGCATGGGTGTTTCCGTTTGGGACCGAGAGGGGGCACCCCTTAGAGCGCGCGTATATAAATTTGATCCCATGCTATTCGAGATTGTGATCTCCCCGTCTCAATAGTTTTTCTTGGACGATGTTGAGGGTGATTCCTGGCATCGAAGAGTTGGATGGGTGTGTACTGGATTGCTGTGTTTTGTTCTGAAATACCGTAACGGAACTAGTCCTAGTGACTATGGAAATCCGTCGACTGTGGGAAAGTTTTGTACAAACTCTGCAGAGCTCCATAGCCTTAAATCATCTTATCTATTTCCAAGTTCCCTGCTAACAGTCATGTGCCAGTTTGGTGACAGATTACCCGGTGGGACACATGGGCACTAAGACCGGTTAAATGCTTATCCTTGTGGATGTACTAACCCGTTTATTTCCATGAGATGAATATATTTATGATGAATATATTATTTCCTTATCAGTCTAAAGCCCTTTATGTGGTGTCGCTTAGACGCCCGACTGTGGCATTTCTTTTAAAGCCCTTTATGTGGTGTCGCTCAGACGCCCGACTGTGGCATTTCTTTTAAAGCCCTTTATGTGGTGTCGCTCAGACGCCCGACTGTGGCATTTCTTTTTAAAGCCCTTTATGTGGTGTCGCTCAGACGCCCGACTGTGGCATTTCTTTTAAAGCCCTTTATGTGGTGTCGCTCAGACGCCCGATTGTGGCATTATTATTCCGCATTTTCCGCTCGAGGAGTCTTTCAGACACTCGTTTGGCACCAGTATTATTATTCAGCATTTTCCGCTCGAGGAGTCTTTCAGACACTCGTTTGGCACCAGTATTATTATTCAGCATTTTCCGCTCGAGGAGTCTTTCAGACACTCGTTTGGCACCAGTATTATTATTCCGCATTTTCCGCTCGAGGAGTCTTTCAGACACTCGTTCGGCACCCAGCATTATCACCTCTATGTCTGATCGTACTGGTTAACTTATCCATGTATTTCATGTTGGCATTTGTTATATCTTACGTCCGAACTGTCTTGCGAGTACTTTCAAAGTACTCACTGGCTTGTTGATTTGGCCAGATGCTGACGAAGGTGATCTCATGGATGAAGAGTTCGATAGCGAATCCGACTCCTAGAGGAGTCCCAGTCAGTCTCGTGCAACCTTGGAGTTGGTCACTGTTTCATATCCGCTTCCGCTACCCTAATAAATTCATCAAGCTTCACCTCGACGCTCGATGGGATGTTAGTTTGAGAATCCCAGATCCACTCCCCATTGTGTTACTCCACCTCTACCGTATTTGCGAGTCAGTAGTATGCCACCACTCCCTTGTGTCATTAATCGCCTTTATGTATAATTATTGGCACGCTTGTAATAAATTGTTGGGTATCGTCAGCTCAACCCTGTAATATATTTATGCTACTGGCTTATTGTATCAAAAGTTTGTCTGCCAGTGAGGTGGTTTTATCTCAAACTGGATTTCTATAGATTGGCTTCTCAATAAATATTTTATTGGAAAACCGGTCGTGACATTGTGTGAGCATGCTGGTTGCATATTCTACTCATTCGAGGACATCCACTTGTTGTTTTGATTGTTTGGCTTTATCTTTTCTTTTGCCAAGTGGATGGACAAGAATGCCTAAGAACCTCCTCTAGCTATCTATGCTTTTCTCATCTTAAACTCTATTCATGCTACATCACAAAATTGATCAAGTCAAATTCGAACCACTCTGTGTGAGGAGCACTCGGAGTCCCCGATTCGTCATAGACTTAAACTTCCAAAACCTCTTTATGATTCTCGGTCTTACCGATACCCCACTTTCGGTCCTACCGAGATCATCAAGTTGATCTATGTTTTCAATCTCGGTGCAACCGACTTGAACTATTCAGTCACACCGAGTTGCAATAAGTGTATACAGTTTTGCATCTCGGTGCCACCGAGTTGTTCCACTCGGTCACACCGACAGGGTCGGGCTATATATAGACACGGGCAAAATTTGGAAATTTCTCCGAACCCCTTCGCCCGCGCCATAGCTCGCTCTGCCGACGTGGTCTCAGGATCGTCTTCTCGCCGCCAGCAGCCTCCAGTCACTGGTCTCCATCACCGTCAATGGAAATCACCTCCGCCGTTGCCGCCGTAGCGAGTCTCCGCTGAACTAGGGTACGGACTCGATCTTTGTGCTATTCCTCAATCTGATTCCTAGCACATTGTGATCATAATGATTCTTGCCACGTTTGATAAATTTCTATCCAGTCAAAGAACTCATAGATTAGGTTTGATTCGAAAATTTTAGGGTTAGGTTTCCGCCGAAACCATCTCGGACCCACCGAGTTGGAAAACTCGCTCCCACCGATTTGGCCTATGCCATTGCACAAGTGAAACTCGGTCTGACCGAGTGTAACTAATCGGTGTGACCGATTTTTGAACTTTGTGAAACCCTAGCAGTCTCAGTGCCACCGAACTGTGACTCGGTCTGACCGAGATCACTAGTTTAGGTTCCAAATGCTGCTTCGGTATCACCGAGTTTAGAAATCGGTAGATCCGAAATGCTTTCTGTGGGAAACTAAAACTAAGTTTTTGAATCATTCTTTTGCAAAAATCTCTGCTTTTTGTGATGCTCATCCATTCTACCTCATCTATAAAACTATTCACAGGGTCAGCAGTCAGCAGTCAGCTTGTCAATCATGTCAGACCAGAGTGACAGCCAAAATCAGTCAGAACAGCTTGTGCACATGAGTGAGGGCACTAGTACCTCAAGTTCCTCAGATGATGGCAGCAGGAGCACTCCTAGCAATCTGCCAAAGGCTGCCACCAGACAGAGAAAGAAGAAAACTTCAGATTCTGAAGATGAAGACTATGTGGCAGAGGAGGAGGCAACCTCCAAGAAAGTTGAGCTCAAGAAAGAACATGGTTCAAGGCAGAGCACCAAGCCAGGCTTGAAGATCAAAAGGCCAGCAGGGAGGAAACCTATGCCAAAGGCCAGAGATTCAACCAAGATTCCTGATAAAACCACTTCCAAGGAGCCAGTTGTTGCTATAGAGAAGACAGAAAGGAAAAGAGGCAGAAGGTGCAAGAAAGTAGATCCTATGGCTGAGTTTGAACAACATTCTTCTGATGAAGAAGAAGAGGAAGAGGAAGGTGCTGCACCAACACCCAAGGCACCCAAGCTGATGGGTGATGCTATTAGGTCAGGGGCAGCTGCATCCAAGCCCAAGGAAGCCCCCAAGACAGCTCCAAAGCAAAAGCCCAAGAGGAATACAAGAAATATTTCAACTGCTGAGAAGAACAAGGCCCCAGTGCCTGATGTTGCAGCAGAAGAAGAATGACAAGTTTTTAGGAAATTGAAGCCCAAGATCCCAGACCACAATGATGCTCATCCTGTGGCTGAGGACATGAACATAAGGAGAGACTCTGGATTGAGAAAGTGGAGAGCAGTAGATCCCTATGCTACCAGGAGAAGGACTGTTGTAGACTACAGGTTCCATACTAAGGAACAACAGGACTTCTATGAGACAATCTTGTTGGACAAGAAGCCAATTGTCTGTGACATGAGATGGGTCGATTGGCAATATATCAAGGACAATGAAGAGCACTTCCCAGGAGTGCAGGACAGCTTCAAGGCTTGTGGGGTAGCAGACTTTGTTGGGCAAAAGCTGACAAAGTGGAACAAGGAACTTATTATGCAGTTCTACTCCACAGCACACTTTTACCCTGATGGGAGGATCACATGGATGTCTGATGGTACAACGTACCAATCAACTGTTGCAGAATGGGCTCAACTGATCAATGCCCCAGAAGAAAGTGAAGATGATTTGGATGTCTACTCCAAGAAGAAGATGGACCACAACTCAATGATCAACATGTACAAAGAGATCCCTGACAAGGCACTTGAAACTTTCAAGTACGGATCTGTACATTATCTTCTGTCAGGATTGCCCACAATCAACTGGATCTTAAGGCACACTCTGTTGCCCAAGTCTGGAAATCACAAGATGATCAGAGGCCATGCTATCAATTTGCTTCATATCTTTGATGTGCCTCAGAAGTTCAAAGTCATGAGCCTGATGATAGAGACAATCAAGAGGACAACAGCAGACCAGAACAGAAGCTGTGGATATGCTCCTGAGATCCAGGAACTAATCAACTCCAAGATGGGCACAAGCATCTGTCTATTGGATAAGGAACATCTTCGTATTCATCCTGAGTTTGAAGACAATGAAGTTGTGATGAACAAGGATGAACCATCTTCAGCCCATGCCCAAGAACAAAAGGAGAAGGCAAGGAAGGAGAAAGCTGCTAGGATGCCAACTCAAGAGGAGGCATCAGAATACTTCTTGAAGACAAAGCAAGAGCATCTCAGTTACCTGATTGCATCCACCCTGCGAATTGAGAAAGGTTTGGCCAACCTAACTCTGAACCAGGCAAGCCTAGAGAGAATCGTAGAACAGAAGTTCTATGACTTGGACATCAAGGTGACAGAGATACAGACAGCAGTAGAGCAGCTCCAGGATGACATGCAGGAGAGGAGAGGGAAGACAACTACAGATGCATTTGCTAGAGTGCCACAAGCCGAGAGGTCCAGTGCAGTGCCAGTTCCTGACAAAAGATCAACTGCCTCAGCTCCAGCCGCAGCATCAACCCAACCTGCTCCAGCATCCACTTCAGCTCCAACTCCATCAGCATCAACAGAAGCCTTCGTCCTTGGAGTGATCTAGACTCCACCACCACCTGAAGATCAAGCCTAAGAGTCGACATAGCACTATGCATTTTTCTAGGAACTTTTTGGTAACTTGTTGCCAAAGGGGGAGAAGATGTATAGATCATAGGCTTCGAGAGAGAGAGTGTTGTTTTTCTCTCTTGTTTTATTGATTGGTGGTTTTTGATACAATTGTTTGCTTTTGGTTGAGATACTTTGTTATGCTTGTGAGACATTGATGATCATGTGTTTGATCATAAGCTACACTTATGCATGCTTGATATATCTTATCTATCTTATGTGGTCATTCACTTTGCCTTGGTGATGAGTGCATGTATTTCATTATTTATCATTTTGAGCGCTCCACCAAGATGTATGTGACATGGAAGAGTAACCCATGATTCTAATTTCTTGTGCATTTGCAGTCCAAAGCAAATTTTTATATGCACAAATTTAGGGGGAGCTCTTACTTATCACATACTTCTCAAAGCGACGATGTAATTCATTCTTATTATCATTTGTCAAAGCTTTGATCTATATGTTGTCATCAATTACCAAAAAGGGGGAGATTGAAAGTGCAACTATCCCTAGGTGGTTTTGGTAATTCATAACAACATATAGCTCATTGAGCTAATGCTATTCCAAGACAATTATTTCAGGAAAGCTCAATGATTGGCATGGCATGGATGGTGAAAGTGGAACCCTCAAAATGCTAAGGACCAAGGATTGGCTCAAGCTCAAAAGCTCAAGACTCTTCATTTCACATTTTAGTGATCCAAGATCACATTGAGTCCATAGGAAAAGCCAATACTATCAAGGAGGGATGAGGTGTTGCTTAATGAGCTCGTTGCCTTATGTGCTTAATGATATGCTCCAAAATCCTCAACTACTTTCCCACTTCCAAATATGACCTAAACCCTAAGCCAAATTCGTTCATACCGATTCTTTCTATCCGGCGCCACCGAGTATCATATGTCATAAGCCACTGCCAAAACCCTAGCAAATCGGTTCTACCGATAGGGATCTCGGTCTCACCGAGATGGGATTGCAACCTCTCTGTTTCCCTTTCGTAACTTTTCGGTCTCACCGAAAGAGCGGATCGGTCCCACCGAGATTGCAATGCAAACTCTCTGTTTCCCTTTTGTAACTTTTCAGTCTCACCGAAAGAGCTAATCGGTCCCACCGAGTTTGCCTGACCAACTCTCTGGTTAGCTAATTACCAAATCGGTCTCACCGAGTTTGTGTAATCGGTCTCACCGAGATTACGTTGTGCCCAAACCCTATCCACATCGGTCCTACCGAGATGCATGTCAGTCCCACCGAAAATCTCTAACGGTCACTAAGTTTACCTTTTCGGTCCGACCGAGTTTGTTGATTCGGTCCCACCGAGATTGGTAGATTGTGTGTAACGGTTGGATTTTAAGTGGAGGCTATATATACCCCTCCACCTCCTCTTCATTCGTGGAGAGAGCCATCAGAACACATCTACACTTCCAACTCATATGTTCTGAGAGAGAACCACCTACTCATGTGTTGAGACCAAGATATTCCATTCCTACCATATGAATCTTGATCTCTAGCCTTTCCCAAGTTGCTTTCCACTCAAATCTTCTTTCCACCAAATCCAAATCCTGTGAGAGAGAGTTGAGTGTTGGGGAGACTATCATTTGAAGCACAAGAGCAAGGAGTTCATCATCAACACACCATTTGTTACTTCTTGGAGAGTGGTGTCTCCTAGATTGGCTAGGTATCACTTGGGAGCCTCCGACAAGATTGTGGAGTTGAACCAAGGAGTTTGTAAGGGCAAGGAGATCGCCTACTTCGTGAAGATCTACCGCTAGTGAGGCAAGTCCTTCGTGGGCGATGGCCATGGTGGGATAGACAAGGTTGCTTCTTCGTGGACCCTTCGTGGGTGGAGCCCTCCATGGACTCGCGCAACCGTTACCCTTCGTGGGTTGAAGTCTCCACTAACGTGGATGTAGGATAGCACCACCTATCTGAACCACGGGAAAAACATCCGTGTCTCCAATAGCGTTTGAATTCTCCAAACCCTTCCCTTTACATTCTTGCAAGTTGCATGCTTTACTTTCCGCCGCCTATATACTCTTTGCATGCTTGCTTGAATTGTGTGATGATTGCTTGACTTGTCCTAAAGTTGCTAAAATCTGCCAAGAACTAAAACTGGGAAAAGGTTAAGTTTTTATTTGGTCAAGTAGTCTAATCACCCCCCCTCTAGACATACTTCCGATCCTACAAGTATGAACTCGAGCGCCCCTCCAAAAATTATCCTAAGCGTAGGCCGCTACCCCAATCAGAGGGGGAAACACATGACATGGCAGACCGGCCACCTCACGGCCGCGACAGAGAGGCCTGTCGAACCTCTAAACAAGCCATGCCCCGGTGCCGTTCAACTAAGGCATGGGAAAATGAGCCAGACCTGCGAGACGTACTGGAGGATAAAGCAAGGCAAACAAGATCGATCTATGGATCGCGTGGACGCCCGACGACACGTGATGATCTTCACACCGGACACAATAAATCCGGCCGGGCCGAACACAACAGGCATAGCTCTTCCGAGCTGCGTCGTGACATAGCCCAGTACAGGGGCGCCGCACACCCACTATGCTTCACAGATGAAGTAATGGATCATAAAATCCCAGAGGGTTTCAAATCCGTCAACATCGAGTCATATGATGGTACGACAGATCCGGCAGTATGGATTGAGGATTATCTCCTTCACATCCACATGGCACGTGGCAACGATCTACACACCATCAAATATCTACCCCTTAAGCTTAAGGGACCAGCCCGGCACTGGCTTAACAGCCTACCAGCAGACTCAATCGGTTCTTGGGAGGACCTGGAAGCCGCATTCCTCGACAACTTCCAGGGGACCTATGTGCGGCCACCGGACGCCGACGACCTAAGCCACATAATTCAGCAGCCAGAAGAATCGGCCAGGCAATTCTGGACACGGTTCCTAATAAAGAAAAATCAGATAGTCGACTGTCCGGACGCAGAGGCCCTAGCAGCCTTCAAACATAACATCTGCGACGAGTGGCTTGCCCGGCACCTGGGACAGGAAAAGCCGAAATCTATGGCAGCCCTCACGACACTCATGACCCGCTTTTGCGCGGGCGAAGATAGCTAGCTAGCTCGCAGCAACAACTTATCGAAGAACCCTGGTAATTCGGATACCAAGGACAAAAGTGGCAGGACAGGTCGAAATAAGCAAAAGCGCCGCGTTAGCAGCGACAGCAATGAGGATACGGCAGTAAATGACGGATTCAGAGGCTATAAATTCGGTCAGCGGAAAAAGCCATTTAAAAAGAATACCCAGGGCCCGTCCAGTTTGGACCGGATACTCGACCGCTCTTGCCAGATTCATGGCACCCCCGAAAGGCCAGCCAATCACACCAACATGGATTGTTGGGTGTTCAAGCAGGCAGGCAAGTTAAGAGCCGAACACAAAGACAAGGGGCCGCATAGCCACGACGAGGAGGAGCCCAGGCCGCCGAACAACAATGGACAAAAGGGTTTCCCCCCACAAGTGTGGACGGTGAACATGATATACGCGACCCACATTCCCAAGAGGGAGCGGAAGCGTGCGTTACGGGACGTATATGCGATGGAGCCAGTCGCCCCAAAGTTCAACCCATGGTCCTCCTGCCCGATCACTTTTGATCGAAGGGACCACCCCACTAGCAACCGTCACGGCGGTTTTGCCGCATTGGTCCTTGACCCAATCATTGACGGATTTAATCTCACAAGATTCCAGATGGATGGTGGCAGTAGCCTGAACCTGCTTTATCAGGATACAATGCGGAAAATGGGCATAGATCCATCAAGGATCAAGCCCACAAGGACGACCTTTAAAGGCGTCATACCTGGTGTAGAGGCCAATTGCACAGGCTCGATAACACTTGATGTGGTCTTCGGATATCCGGATAACTTCCAAAGCAAAGAGTTAATCTTCGATATAGTCCCGTTCTGCAGTGGCTATCACGCCCTGCTCGGACGAACCGCATTCGCTAAATTCAATGCGGTGCCGCACTACGCATATCTCAAGCTCAAGATGCCAGGCCCTCGAGGAGTAATTACGGTCAACGGAAACACAGAACGCTCCATCCGTACGGAGGAGCACACGGCGGCCCTCGCAGCGGAAGTACAAAGCAGCCTTTCAAGGCAACTCTCCAGTCCGGCCGTTAAAAAGCCGGACAATGCAAAGCGTGCCCGGAGTAATCTGCAACAAGACCACCTGGCACGTTCGGAGCAAGCGTAGCAATACGGCCCCAACCCCAGCCATCGCAACATAGCGAAGCTAGTACCTTGAGTACACAATTACGCCCTCGAAATTCCATGGGCACAGGGGGAGGGGCACATTAACGGCATGCTTACAATACGGCGTCAAACGTACTAGGGGTTGCCGGATTTTTCTTTTTTACTTTCAGGACACCATACTCTGGATAACCTGTTCGGCTCTGCTGCCGCACAGACGATGCAAGACCCAGGAAAGCAGACAAAGCTATGCCGCATTACGGAACTCTCAGGTGGTCTCTATTTCGAGCGATATATCTGTTTCTAAATTCCGCGGCCTGCTCCTGGTCAGGACATGTTAAATAGTCTAATATCTTTTTTGCTTATCTCACTACTTGTATCGTTCGGCTTTGATAAATAGCCTCTTTATAAACAATGCATAGCTTTTTGTCTATTTTTTGCATTATCCTCTTTTAATATATATGTTTATTAAATAACATGATAGCACCCGTACACCATGGTACGGCAAAACACGCCAGGGGCTTCATTACCCTTCTATCTGGTGTGAGAAGTCCGTACACTTTCACAAGTGCGGCACCCCGAACTTATAGCACTATATGCATCGGCTCCGAATCATGATTCTGGTCACATGTTGGGTTTGCCCGGCTCCTATGTTTTGGTGTCTTACGTTCCGCTATATCGGCTAAGGTAGCACTAGGAGAACCACTGCGATTGTGCCCCAGTTCAGGTGGGTTAAGCACCTCAGTGGAGAAAGCTAAAACAGACTGTCATGATAAGGCATGAGACCGGTCGCTATTCGAGAGGTTTTTCGAGTCCTTAAAGACTTATGTCGCTTCGAGCGAGGAGCTGGCTATGTCCGGCAAAAGGCGTGGATAGCGCCCCGAATTCGGCCTTCCGAACTAGGGGCTTCACCGAAATTTAAAATTATAACGTTCTATGGCTAAGTGAGAGTGTTCAAGCATTATAGTCCGATTGCCTGCTTCATTGTGCTGAGCGCCTCCCTCGAAGGACCCAACTATGGGAAAAAGAGCCCTCAGGTTTATCCCGAACACCCCAACACTAGTGGCATGGGGGCAGAAGCCGACGACTGGCCATCTCTCAATTTTTGATAAAAGGCCGCACAGAAAATAATATTTTAAATTCAATAAGCATTGCTTAGCGCATATGAACAAGTTTTCAGCGCACAGGATACAAACGAGCCAATTCATTCAAATACTACATCTTTAGTACATTCATCCGCGACAAGGCGGGTTCCGGCAAGAACTTCCTTGTAGTAGTTCTCGGGCTTGCGATGCTCCTTCCCCGACGGCGGCCCGTCCTTCACCAGCTTCTCTCCGTCCAGCTTACCCCAGTGTACCCTTACACGGGCAAGGGCCCTCCGGGCACCTTCAATGCAGGCGGAGCGCTTTATGACCTCAAGCCGTGGACAGGCCTCCACCAGCCGCCGCACTAGCCCGAAATAGCTCCCAGGCAGGGCCTCTCCAGGCCACAGCCGAACTAGTAAGCCCTTCATGGCCTGTTCGGCCGCCTTGTGGAGCTCGACCAGCTGTTTCAGCTGATCGCTCAAAGGCACAGGGTGTCCGGCCTCAGAATACTGAGACCAGAACACACTCTCCGTCGAGCTGCCCTCTTCAGCTCGGTAGAACGCGGCGGCGGCGGATACGCTGCGGGGAAGATCGGCAAACGCCCCTGGAGAACTCCGGATTCGGGTAAGTAACAGGTAGTTTACTTTTATGTTCCTACTTTGCATTGAGAATGCCTTACCTGTTGCTATCTTTTCACCTCCTCCAACTCTTGGAGGGCCTTTTGGGCTTCGACCTTGGCACTCTTGGCGGTCAAAAGGGCCGACGCGAGCTCGGATGCTTGCGCTTTTGACTCAAGCTCCAAACTCTCATGTTTTTTCATGAGAGCTTGCAGCTCTTGCCGCACCTCGCCAACTTGAACCCCAAGCCTTTCTCGCTCGGCGCGCTCCTCGGCCGTTTTCTTTCCGGCCTCAGCTAGCGCCTGCTTCAGGGTTGCCACCTTGGCTGTGGCCCCTACAATAAGCAGTACAATCCTCTTATTTCTTTCTGCAATCAAGCCTCTCTATAGGCACCTTTTTTCTTTTTTTAAGGGTATTTCTTACCTTCTTTCTCCTCGAGCTGCCGTTTGGCAAGGCCGAGCTCTTGCTCGGTCTGCCCGAGGTCCTTTTTAAGGACATCGACCTGCGCAGTCAGTGCGGCGGTGGACAGCAGCGAAGCCTGCATACGCATATTTGACTTTTTGTTGTTAGACTCCTGCGAAAATTACTAGATCCTCTATTCGGCTTTTCTTTCCGAACACCGAACAGAGCATCAGGGGCTACTGTCTATGCGGTAAATAATTTGGCATATTTTTACTTACCTCAAAGCCTGCCAGAAGGCTAGCGCAAGCTTCAGTCAGTCCACTCTTGGCAGACTGAACCTTTTGGATCACCGTACTCATAATAGTACGGTGCCCCTTGTCGATGGAGGCGCCGTCAAGCACCTCCAGCAGATGGTCCAGCGACTCCGGTTGGACGGAGGTCGCTGGCTTAGAAGGCTTGCTCCTTTTGGAAGGAGTTCGCCTACCGCGGCTCGGAACTGTTGAAGATTCCGACGCGGTGTCCGGCACGAAGCCGGACTTGGAGCCCTGGGGGGTCTTGTCCCCTTCACTCCGGGAGTCCGGGAGGTTGCGTTGTGGCTCCTCCAGGACCACCTCCTCCTGCCCCGGAACTTGTCGCGACGCCACTTCGGCGTCTTCCGTAGTGCGGGGGGAGATAGCGGGCGGAACCGAGTTCACGTCCGATGAGTCCAGGGAACCGCCCGACGATTCGTTGTATTCGGTCTGGGGCAGGCTGCATAAATTACATTCGACATTTGGGAAAGCTGTGCATTAAAGGAACATCATGAGTTACTCTGATATCGGAACTTACGATTTCGCCGGACGCTTGGCCCTGTTCGGCCACTCCTCTCCGCTCTCTTCGGTGTCATGGGAGTAGTCCGGTGGAGGGGTCTTCCTTTTCCTAGACCCCTCGGCCTCCCCTGCTGGGGCGGCCTTCTCCTTCTCTTCTCCCTCCACTGGGGGAGGGGAGAGCTTTCTTCTTCCTCCTCCGCGTTTTCACGAGAGGAGGTCGTCTCGGACTCGTCAGATGACGAGTCCGACACCACCAAGTTACGGGCACTCTTTCGAGTCCCGGTGGTCTTCTTCTTCTTGACCTTCTTCTCCAGCACCACATAAGGTGCCGGAGTCAACAACTTCACTAGGAGAGCTGGGGCCGGGTCTTCGGGCAGGGGAGCCGGACAGTTAATTGGTCCGGATATCTTCCGCCAAGCCTGTCAAAGGTAAAGGGAGTTTAGATCCCGCATAGAGTTAATCTATGAAAAAGAGCTTAGTATCCTGTAAAAGGTGAAGATAGCTTACCTCGCTAGCGTGACGCTGCGAGCTGTATCCGCGATCCTCGGAGGCGGATGCGGGAGCCTCGATGCCCTTGAAAAGCACCTTCCAAGCATCTTCGTACATCGTGTCGAAGAGCCCCTTGAGGGTTTGGTGCTGCACCGAGTCGAACTCCCACAGATTGAAGTCCCGTTGTTGGCACGGGAGGATCCGGCGGACGAGCATAACCTGGACTATATTGACAAGCCGGATTGGCTTGTTCACCAGGGACTGGATGCAAGTTTGCAATCTGGTCACCTCTTCTTCTTTGCCCCACGACAGGCCTGTCTCTTTCCAGGACATAAGCCGCGTGGGGGGTCCGGATCGGAACTCGGGGGCTGCGACCCATTTCGGATTGCGTGGCTCGGTGATGTAAAACCAACCTGCTTGCCACCCCTTTAGGGTCTCCACAAAGGAGCCCTCGAACCAGAGGACGTTGGCTATCTTGCCAGCCATAGCGCCTCCGCACTCCGCTTGGTTGCCGCGCACTACCTTGGGCTTGACATTGAAGGTCTTGAGCCAAAGGCCGAAATGGGGGCGGACGCGGAGGAAGGCCTCACACACAACGATAAACGCCCAAATGTTAAGGATGAAGTTCGGGGCCAGATCATGGAAATCCAGGCCGTAGTAGAACATGAGCCCCCGGACGAATGGGTGGAGTGGAAAACCCAGTCCGCGGAGGAAGTGGGGAAGGAAAACTACCCTCTCATGGGGCCTTGGGGTGGGGAGAAGCTGCCCCTTCTCAGGAAGCCGGTGCGGGATGTCCTTGGACAGGTATCCGGCCTTCCTTAGCTTTTTTACTTGAACCTCCGTGACGGAGGAGACCATCCACTTGCCTCCCACTCTGGACATTGCTGGAGAAGGTTGAGGTGGGAAGGGCGGGCTTGGGCGCTGTTGCTTGAGTGCGCAAGAGGTGGATTGGCAAAGGAGGAAGAAGGCGTAGGTAAAAAAGGTGGATCCTTGTCCCCTTATATGGGCCAATGCGGTTATGCGTCCCCACCTACCTAATAAAACTCACTTGCCTCCCAAGCGCCATGGTAAATGGCGCGGTTGGGTTACCCACATCCGTATTGATGAGAATCCCGTTAAAAGGGGCACACGTTCTCTGCTTTGACAAGACGTGCCAAGGAAACCGCCTCGCTAAACACACTGAGGTGGAACGATGAAAACAATTTATATAAAGAGCTTGGCCGCACTGTTATGACGCACTGTAGAATACGTCAGTAGATTTGATTTGTGTTAATATTATTCTCTATATGGCAATATGTGGAAACTTATTTTGCAGAGCTGGACACTATTTTTGGTGTTTGTAATCTTCTTGAAGAACTTGGAGGAGGAACCCGCATTGCAATGCCGAAGACAATTTGCGCGCCGGACTCGTCGTCATTGAAGCCTGGTTCAGGGGCTACTGAGGGAGTCCTGGATTAGGGGGTGTCCGGATAGCCGGAGTATACCTTCAGCCGGACTCCAGGACTATGAAGATACAAGATTGAAGACTTCGTCCCGTGTCCAGAAGGATCTTTCCTTGGCGTGGAAGGCAAGCTAGGTGTGCGGATATTCAAGATCTCCTACCATTGTAACCGACTCTATGTAACCCTAACCCTATCCGGTGTCTATAGAAACCGGAGGGTTGTAGTCCGTAGGACAACCATCTTCATACACAATCATACCATAGGCTAGCTTCTAGGGTTTAGCCTCCTTGATCTCGTGGTAGATCTACTCTTGTACTGCCCCTATCATCAATATTAATCTAGCAGGAGTAGGGTTTTACCTCCATCGAGAGGGCCCGAACCTGGGTAAAATGAAGTGTCTCTTGTCTCCTGTTACCATCCGACCTTGACGCACAGTTCGGGACCCCCTACCCGAGATCCGCCGGTTTTGACACCGACACCCCCCGAACAGATTATGCAAAGAAAGAACATTTTCCTGACGTTGATAATTCCAGGACCCAACTATCCGGGGAAAAATATGAATGTGTACATGCAGCCGCTTAAGGACGAATTGCAAGAAGCCCGGGATAATGGGTTCAAGACATACGACCCCTTTAGCGAACGGAACTTCATAATGCGTGTCTGGTACATGTACTCGACGCATGACTTGCCGGCGTATGCGCTATTCGTCGGCTGGTGTGTGCATGGAAGGTTCCCGTGCCCCACATGCAAGGGAGCTCTTGAGTTTCGTTGGCTTCAGGCCGGTCGCAAGTTTTCTTGCTTCGACATGCATAGCCAGTTCCTGGATCCTCGCCATAAGTTCAGGAAAGACAAGAAGAACTTCATCAGGGCTAGAGTTGTCAAAAACTCTACACCACCTGCATTGACAGGCCAACAGACCCTGGATCAGTTAAACGCTATCGAGCCAGATCCACAACGTCCAGGGTACTTCAAGGGGTATAATACTAAGCACGCGTGGACTCACAAAACATACTTATGGGATCTGCCTTACTTCAAAGACCTCCTTTGCCCACACAACATCGACGTGATGCACACTGAGAAGAATATCGCCGAGGCACTTTTTGGTACATTGTTCGGCATAGATTGGAAGTCAAAGGATAATACTAAGGCTAGAGTCGATCTGGAGGTGCTATGTGATAGGCCGTTACAAAACATGAAAGAACCTAAAGGAAAGCAGAACTGGATGAAGCCAAAGGCATGGTTCAATCTTGGAAGGCCAGCTATGAGGGAAATTCTCTTGTGAGTGCAACAGCATTTGATGTTCCCCGATGGGTATGCAGCGAATCTAAAGAGGGGAGCGAATCTTGATAAACTGAAGATATTTTGTCTCAAGAGTCATGATTGGCACATATGGATTGAGCGGGTAATGCCGGTGATGTTGCGTGGCTTCATCCCTGAGGATGAATGGCTAGTACTGGTAGAACTCGGCTATTTCTTCCGTGTTCTTTGTGCGAAAGAACTATCACCTGGCGTGCTAGAAGAAATGGAAGAGTTGGCGCCGGAGTTGATCTGCAAGTTAGAGAAGATCTTTCCACCAGGCTTCTTTAATCCAATGCATCATTTGATTTTGCATCTCCCGACCGAGGCAAGATTGGGGGGGCCCGTGCAAAATCGTTGGTGCTACCCAACTGAGAGGATGTAGAAGACGCTTCGAGAAAAATGTAAAAATAAACATAGAATAGAAGCATCAATGGCTGAGGCATTCATCACAGAGGAGGCGGCAAACTTCATAACATCGCACTACAAAGCCAAAAATCGTCATTTGCATAATCCGAAGCCTCGGTAAAATGCTGACGAGCCTAAAAAGGGTGGATCCAACCTCAGCCTATTCAAAGGGAATGTCGCACCAGCTAGTGTTTCACATCCAGTATCTTTGGATAACGAAGAATGGCGGACCATTTCGTTGTATATCTTCAACAACCTGATAGAAGTGCGGCCGTACATCGAGTAAGTTCTCGGTACATTGTTTCGCAACTTCTATTTCCTTTGAACTACTCTTATTCCTAGATATGTCATATAGTCGATACGTCGCCATATTCTCGTATGGAGCGGAGATCCAAAAGGATTCCGTCGAAGAGTATGAGCTTCTCGCAAAGCAAGGAGGCGGCTATCCCGGTTTCATCTCTTGGTTCAAACAAACGGTAATTTCTATTAGACAATTTCATTTCATTCGCTAATTTGTGCATAATGCAACAATCCTTTCATATTAAACTTGTAGGCTAATTCAGAGTCTATGGACGCCGAATTGAGACAAGTCGCTAATGGTTTTGACTATAAGGTCCGTTCATTTGACAAGTACGACATCAACGGGTATCGCTTTCGTACCTATGGCAAAGAGCTATCTATGGCCGACCGAAAGTGTACAAATTGTTGTGTATCTGCTATCGGCGAAGGAGGTACCGAGTATTATGGGAGAGTTGAAGCAATTTATGAACTTCTGTTCTATGGTGAACACCCACCGAATGTCGTAGTCTTCAAATGTTATTGGTTTCAACCGAAGGAGACTAGAAGGACTCATGAACATATAGGGCTAGTTGAAATAGACCAAAGCACTCATTTAGATGTTCCTGATGTCTATATTATGGCTCAACAGGTGACCCAAGTATTCTATCTACCATGGGCCTGCCAAACTAATCCAAATCTGAAAGGTTGGGATGTCGTTTATGAAGTGCCGCCACGTGCTAGACTTTCTCCCCCAAAGGAAGAGGATTATGAACTTCACATTAACCCAGACACATATGAAGGAGAATTATTCCAAGAGACACGTCTTTCCAAAAAGCGTTTCAAGAACCGCTATACTTCACCCCAAAACATTCAAGTAGACAGCGACAATCAATCCGACATCACCCCAGAGGAGGAACAAGAAGAGCCAGAACAAGAAGAGGTTACTGCTGCGGATGACCTGTCAATGCTTGACCGATTACGTCAAGGTGGCCTTGCACATGTTGATGCCAATGAACCCTATGAGCCCATCATTGATTATAGTGATGATGATGATTATGCATTTATTGATGATACTGATCGAGATTATTAGTAGTGTCAGGTATTCAATTTTTTTATGTTGTACTTGATGATGATACACTTAAGTGATATACATATTATTATTCATGTCGGCAATTTTTTATGTTGTACTAATTTCGTTTATTCTTTATCATGGCAGGTGTTGAAAGATGGTGGGCGCTGGTCGGGAGCGCGCCGAGGCCCCTTCTTCGTCGGCGCGTGGTGTGAGGTCTTCCATTCCACACGCACCTCTCCGCCGAGAGTTGCTGGACAGTATGGCGACACCGCCGGGCCCTTCTTCGTCGACCGCGGTGCCCAGCAGGGGACGAGGTAAGAAGAAGAGAGGAGGTGGAGCACGTGGTCGCGGGAGAGGAGGTAGGGTGACTCTTACGGCGCCTTCCTCGCCGCCGCCCCAGCTGTTTCACCCGAGCACATGACTGCTAGGGTGGACTCGTCTGAGGAGGAGGCTGCACGGACTCCGGTCCACGAGCCTCCGGTCCACGGGTCTTCGGCCCATGAGCCTCGGGTCGACGGGCCTTCGGCCCACGAGACCCCGGAGGAGCACACGTCTGGATGGGGTACCTGGTCGGGTCAGCCCGAGGATGGCGGGGAGCCGAGTGGCCATGCTAATGATGGCGGGGAGCCGACTGATGAGGAGGGGGAGGAGGGGGCAACGTCTACCAGCGTGGTGCTACACGGCTCTCGTCCGTGCCGGCGACCCGCGAGCAAAGGTGGTTGATTTTCCCTGATGGGGAGAGGTAAGTGCATTTAATCTTTTTGTACCTTCTGCATTCACGTTTCTTCAAATAACTGATGTGTTGGCCTTGTCATGCTGCAGGGGTTGGGACCACCATGAAAGTGTCCGCCGGCCCAACTCCGTCCTTGGAGTTCTGATTCGGCAAAACTTTCCGGGGTTTGTCACGTTGCCTGGTGAGGGTCGGCTTCCAGAGGTTAGATTGACTTGGGAGCTCTACTTGGCTGCCCCAGCCCCGCCGGGTGAGATTATCGACGGTGTCTTGTGCAAGATGAGGGCAGACGTCGTGATCAGAAAGTTCTGGGTAATTGCTCTTTTACACAATTAAAAATCTTCAACTAGCTAGTTATTAATTATACTAATTAATAATTTCTCATTTGATTGCAGACATTCTACAGGTGTGAGGAGGGATACGAGGAGGAGGCGGATCATGTTATCCACAAGGAGTGCAAGCGCCTACTTCAGAACTTACGGCATGAGGTTCGGGTGCAGGCTGTTCGAGACTACTACACCGGGCGTGGTATCAAGAAGCCAAGCAGGAGTGCCGCGATAAGTTCTTGAGTAAGGAGAAGTACATGAAGGTAATTATTAAGGCCTTGTACTTACTTCCTTCATTTAGTAATTCATAGCCTTAGCGCTCAAGTTTCTATTTGCTAACTTAGGCCCCTCCGAGATGTTGTGCGGATCGGATGGATTGTTGGGAGGTGTTGGTCAATGCGTGGTGCTCAAAAGAATGGCTGGCCACCCACAAAGAGGCCAAGGACAAACGTGCCCAAATGGAAGGTGTGCCACACCACTAAGGCAGCTCCAACTTATTTCAGTACGGGCGGAACTGGGTATGTGGTTTGCTTCATGATTCATGCAATTCATTCATCATGTTAGCTTTAGCCCTTTAATTCCTAATTTACTTTGTTTCTCTCTTTCAGGCACGCTACAATAAGGCGGATAAGGTGCCAGAGGTGTACGACCTGTATGCCATGGCCCACACTGGCCCTTACAAGAAAGTCAAGGCATTCTCTGCGTCTGACCTCGATGATCCAAAGAACTTCACCAACATCTCCTCCCACGACAAGCTCGTGCAATATAGAGATCAGGGGAAGGCGAGGAAAGGGGAGGACTTTAACCCGAGCCAGGGTCCCATTGATACAGAGCTGATGATGATATCTGGTGGCGGGAGGTCCCATGGCTCCATAGCCATGGGAGATGGACTTATCCGTTGTCCTAGCACTCTCCCGGAGATCAAGGCGCGCCAGTCTAGCTCCGCTCCTGAGATAAGGTCTTGTGAACGGCCAGTCCAACTCGCCTTCAAGGTTAGTTATACGCTCAGCTATCTTTCTCCATTACATTGTGTGCGCTTCCATCAATGATTACAAATGGTCATGTGAGTGGTGTTGCAGGCTGCTATACAGAGTGAGAGAGATAGAACGGAGAAACTTCTGGCAGAGGCGGCGGAGAGGCAGCGAGAGTTGGAGGAGAAGACAACAAAGATGTTGGAGGAGGAGAGGGCACGGAATGACATGCAGGCAAGGGCCATCTACGAGCTCCTTGTGGTAAGTTTCTTCTGCAGATTACTTGCTAGTCTTAACATTTGAGTCTCATTACTAACTAGTTTGACTCTGTTGTGAAAACCAAATGTGCAGTCTGTGTGCGAGAAGTCCGGTCAGACCGCTCCGCCGATGCCAGTGATTGCTCCTGGGAGCACGGTGAGTTTAATTTGAATGGACATTACTTGCTAGTCTTCACATTTGAGTGTCATAATGCTAACGAGACATTGGAAATGATCTTTGGTGCAGCTTAACTCCAGAAACGCATCGCATGATCCTTCTCCAGCTACCGGCGCGAGCCAGCCCGCTCCTTCTCCAGCTACCGGCGCGAGCTAGCCCGCTCCTACACCTCCGTGATCACGGTAAGTTTCTCTAGTGTTTTGCTTAACAAATGCATAAAGACCTAGACTTAGCTTTATTTCCTCCAATATGCTTACCATAATGACCTAGAGTTAGCTTCTTTTCCTCCAAAATGACTTAATAAGCTTACTGACCTCATAAACCATCCATTCTACCTAAGTTAGCTCTAAAACAATATGTACTTAGCTTACTTATGTCAAAAATTACATAATTAACTTAGTTAGCTCATGAACGATCCATTTTACCTAAGTTAGCTCTAAAATGACTCATTTTACCTTAGTTAGCTTATAAGTGATCCAATTTATCCAAGTTAGCTCTAAAATGACCCATTTTACGTAGATTAGCTCCTAAATGATCCATTTTACCTACGTTAGCTTTAAAATGACCCATTTCACCTAGGTTAGCTCCAAAATGACCCATTTCACCTAGGTTAGCTCCAAAATGACCCATCTTACCTAGGTTAGCTTATAAATGATCCAGTTTATCCAAGTTAGCTCTAAAATGACCCAATTTACCTAGAGTAGCTCCTAAACGATCCATTTCACCTAAGTTAGCTAAAAACGATCCATTTCACCTAAATTAGCTCTTAAATGATCCATTTCACCTAAGTTAGCTAAAAAACGATCCATTTCACCTTAGTTAGCTAAAAAAACGTGGCATTTCACCTTAGTTAGCTCATAAACGACCCATTTCAACTAAGTTAGCTCAAAAACGATCCATTTCACCTTAGTTACCTCAAAAACGATCCATTTCACCTTAGTTAGCTAAAAAACGATCCATTTCACCTTAGTTAGCTCAAAAACGATGCACTTCACCTTAGTTAGCTCATAAACGACCCATTTCAACTAAGTTAGCTCATAAACAACCCATTTCAACTTAGTTAGCTCATAAATGATCCATTCCACCTAAGTTAGCTCATAAATGATCCATTCCACCTAAGTTAGGTCATAAATGACATATACTTCTTGTTCTAGTCTTCTTCTTGTTCTATTCACCTATTTCTAACTTTCTTATTTACCATTTTGCAGATTTCACTCACTTCATGGAAGCTAGCTTGCTATGATGGAGTGCTTTCTTTTTCTTTGCTAAAACTTTGCATTGTATCTAGCTTGCTATGATAGAACTTGCTATGTTGATGAAACTTTGCTATGTAATATGTATATGGAACAATGTGTATGGATGGAACTTGATGGAACTTGCTATGTTGATGAAACTTTGATATGTCATATGTATATGGAATTATGTGATGGATATATGATATGTTTGCTGTTAAATATATCTATATATGTCATATATATTTGCTCTGAAAATTGTTGAATTAAGGAAAAACAGAAAAAAAAGACAATGTGCAGTCTCTTTGCCGTCTGCTACCGATGGCAAAGGGCTCTTTGCCATCAGCAGCGGACGGCAAAGAGGCCACGTGGCAGGCAACTGTGCTTCCTGGGAGGCTGACCAATTTGGTCAGTTTGCCTACAGTGGCTGACGGCAAAGGCTTTGCCGTCGGCGGCGGACGACAAAGATTAAAAACTTTGCCTACAGTGGCGGACGGCAAAGGCCTGCCGTGTAGTGACGTCGGCTGACATCACTCGGCGGACGGCAAAGGCCTTCCGAAGTTTGCCGTCAGCGGCGGACGGCAAAGGCCTGCCGTTAACCACCTAATGGAGTAACAGCGCATTTATTGCCGTCTGCACTCTTTGCCGTCCGCTGCTGATGGCAAAGGCTCCTTTGCCGTCAGCCGCCAGAAGCAGACGGCAAAGTACCTCTTTGCCGAACCTTACTTTGCCGTCACCTTTTGCCGTCCGCGGCGGACGGCAAAGACCTTTGCCGTCAGCCATCCATGCCTTTGCCGTCAGCCGTGGCTGATGGCAAAGTAACTGATTCCTGTAGTGTAGCGCTCAGTGAAGCCATCTTCACGAAGATCATCTTCGGAGTTTAGCAAAGTCAGCCTCTTCCATGACCTCCGACAGGCTTCATGTGATACGAAGGCATTCTTGGTGGCAAGATTTTGAATGCGATTAACATCCACCAAGAGGCTATGCATCTGACGCTTCAGCCAGTCATGGTACTTATTGATACATCTCCAACGTATCTATAATTTTTTATTGTTCCATGCTATATTATATTCTGTTTTGGTTGTTTAATGGGATTTATTATACACTTTTATATTATTTTCGGGACTAACCTATTAACCGGAGGCCCAGCCCAAATTGCTGTTTTTTGCCTATTTCAGCGTTTCGAATGAAAATGATATAAAACGGAGTCCGAACGGAATGAAACCTTCGGGAACGTGACTTTCGGAACAAATGTGATCCAGAGGACTTGGAGTGGACGTCAAGCAACCGACGAGGAAGCCACGAGGTAGGGGGCGCGCCCTCCACCCTCGTGGGCCCCTCGTGGCTCCACGGACCTACTTATTCCTCCTATATATACCTACGTACCCCCAAACCAGCGAGGGGCACCACGAAAACCTAATTCCATTGCCGCAACCTTATGTACCCGTGAGATCCCATCTTGGGGCCTTTTCCGGCGCTCCGTCGGAGGGGGCATTGATCACGGAGGTCTTCTACATCAACACCATAGGCTCTCCAATGATGTGTGAGTAGTTTACCTTAGACCTTCGGGTCCATAGTTATTAGCTAGATGGCTTCTTCTCTCTCTTTGGATCTCAATACAAAGCTCTCCTCGATTCTCTTGGAGATCTCTTTGATCTAACTCTTCTTTTGCGGTGTGTTTGTCGAGATCCGATGAATTGTGGGTTTATGATCTAGATTATCTATGAACAATATTTGAATCTCCTCTGAATTCTTTTATGTATGATTGGTTATCTTTGCAAGTCTCTTCGAATTATCAGTTTGGTTTGGCCTGCTAGATTGATCTTTCTTGCAATGCGAGAAGTACTTGGCTTTGGGTTCAATCTTGCGGTGTCCTTTCCCAGTGACAGCAGGGGCAGCAAGGCACGTATTGTATTGTTGCCATCGATGATAAAAAGATGGGGTTTATATCATATTGCATGAGTTTATCCCTCTACATCATGTCATCTTTCTTAAAGTGTTACTCTCTTCTTATGAACTTAATACTCTAGATGCATCCTGGATAGCGGTCGATGTGTGTAGTAATAGTAGTAGATGTAGGCAGGAGTCGGTCTACTTGTCACGGACGTGATGCCTATATACATGATCATACCTAGATATTCTCATTACTATGCCCAATTCTATCAACTGCTCGACAGTAATTCGTTTACCCACCGTAATACTTATGCTCTTGAGATAAGCCACTAGTGAAACCTATGGGCCCCGGGTCTATTTTCCATCATATTAATCTCCCAACAACAAGCTAATTCTATTACCATTTATTTTGCTTTCTTTACTTTCAGTCTTTATCATAAAAATACCAAAAATATTATCTTATCTTCTCGATCAGATCTCACTCTCGTAAGTGACCGTGAAGGGATTTACAACCCCTTTATCGAGTTGGTTGCGAGGTTCTTATTTGTTTGTATAGGTGCGTGGGACTCGAGCGTGATCTCCTACTGGATTGATACCTTGGTTCTCAAAAACTAAGGGAAATACTTTCGCTACTTTACTGCATCACCCTTTCCTCTTCAAGGGAAAACCGACGCGGTGCTCAAGAGGTAGTAAGAAGGATTTCTGGCGCCGTTGATGGGGAGTCTACGCACAAGTCAAGACTTACCAAGTACCCATCACAAACTCTTATCCCTCGCATTACATTATTTGCCATTTGCATCTCGTTTTCCTCTCCCCCACTTCACCCTTGCCTTATTTCGCCCTCTTTTTCCGTTCGCTTTTTTCACTCGCTTTTTTGTTTGCTTGTGTGTTGGATTGCTAGCTTGTCACGATGGCTCAAGACAATACTAAATTGTGTGATTTTGCCAATACCAACAATAATGATTTTCTTAGCACTCCGATTGCTCCTCTTACCGATGCTGAATCTTGTGAAATTAATGTTGCTTTGCTGAATCTTGTCATGAAAGATCAATTCTCCGGCCTTCCTAGTGAAGACGTCGCTACCCATCTAAATAGCTTTGTTGATTTGTGTGACATGTCAAAGAAGAAAGATGTGGACAATGATATTGTTAAATTGAAGCTATTTCCGTTTTCTCTTAGAGGTCATGCTAAAACTTGGTTTTCGTCTTTGCCTAAAAATAGTATTGATTCTTGGAATAAGTGCTAAGATGCTTTTATCTCTAAGTATTTTCCTCCCGCTAAGATCATCTCTCTTAGAAACGATATTATGAATTTTAAGCAACTTGATCATGAACATGTTGCACAAGCTTGGGAGAGGATGAAATTAATGATACGTAATTGCCCTACACATGGTTTGAATTTATGGATGATTATACAAAAAAATTATGCCGGGTTGAATTTTGCTTCTAGAAATCTTTTAGATTCGGCCGCGGGAGGCACTTTTATGGAAATTACGTTAGGAGAAGCTACTGAACTCCTAGAAAATATTATGGTTAATTATTCTCAATGGCTCACCGAAAGATCTACTAGTAAAAAAGTGCATGCGATAGAAGAAATTAATGTTTTGAGTGGAAAGATGGATGAACTTATGAAATTGTTTGCTAATAAGAGTGTTTCTTCTGATCCTAATGAAATGCCTTTGTCTACCTTGATTGATAATAATAATGAATCTATGGATGTGAATTTTGTTGGTAGGAATAATTTTGGTAACAACGCGTATAGAGGAAACTTTAATCCTAGGCCGTTCCCTAGTAATTCCTCTAATAATTATGGTAATTCCTACAAAATTCTTATGGAATTTTAATAAGATGCCCTCTGAATTTGGGACTAGTGTTAAAGAGTTTATGAATTCACAAAAGAATTTCAATGCTATGCTTGAAGAAAAATTGCTTAAAGTTGACGAATTGGCTAGGAACATGGATAGAATTTCTCTTGATGTTGATTCTTTGAAACTTAGATCTATTCCACCTAAGCATGATATCAATGAGTCTCTCAAAGCCATCATAATTTCCATTGATGAGTGCAAAGAAAGAACCGCTAGGATGCGTGCTAAGAAATATTGCTTTGTAAAAGCGTGTTCTTCTAATTTTTATGAGAATAACGATGAAGATCTAAAAGTTATTGATGTGTCCCCTATTAAATCTTTGTTTTGCAATATGAATCTTGATAATAATGGGACTAGAGATGAGTCAACTTTCATTAGAAGGCGTCCCAAAAATTCGGAGTTTTTAGATCTTAATGCAAAAATAGGTAAAAGTGGGATTGAAGAGGTCAAAACTTTAGATATCAATGAACCCACTATCTTGGATTTCAAGGAATTTAATTATGATAATTTCTCTTTGATAGATTGTATTTCCTTTTTGCAATCTGTGTAAAATTGTCCTCATGCTTATAGTCAAAATAAAGCTTTTACTACACATATCGTTGTTGCTTTGATGCAATCTTATGAAGAAAAACTTGAGTTGGAAGTTTCTATCCCTAGAAAACTTTATGATGAATGGGAAGCTACTATTAAAATTAAAATTGAAGATCATGAATGCTATGCTTTGTGTGATTTGGGTGCTAGTGTTTCCACGATCCCAAACACTTTATGTGATTTGTTAGGTTTTCGTGAATTTGACGATTGTTCTTTAAACTTGCACCTTGCGGATTCCACTATTAAGAAAACTATGGGAAGAATTAATGATGTTCTTATTGTTGCAAATAGTAACTATATGTGCCCATAGATTTTATTGTTCTTGATATAGATTGCAATCCTTCATGTCCTATTATTCTTGGTAGACCTTTCCTTAGAACGATTGGTGCAATTATTGATATACGAAAGGGAATATTAGATTCCAATTTCCGTTAAGGAAGGGCATGGAACACTTCCCTAGAAAGAAGATTAAATTACCATATTAATCTATTATGAGAGCCACTTATGGATTGCCTACCAAAGATGACAATACCTAGATCTATCCTCGCTTTTATGCCTAGCTAGGGGCGTTAAACGATAGCGCTTGTTGGGAGGCAACCCAATTTTATTTTAGTTTTTTTTGCTTTTTGCTTCTGTTTAGGAATAAATCTTTGAACTAGCTTCTTGTTATATTTGTTTTTGTGTTTTAATCAGTGTTTGTGCCAAGTTAAACCTATAGGATCTTCTTGGATGGTAGTTATTTAATCTTGCTGAAAATTCCAGAAACTTTCTGTTCACGAAAACAATTGTTAAAATCACCAGAACGTGATAAAATACTGATTCAAATTGCAGTATATCAATAAACAAATTATCTAGGTCTTCCTATTTTGTTGGATTTTTCCGAGTTCCAGAAGTTTGCGTTAGTTACAGATTACTACAGACTGTTCTGTTTTTGACAGATTCTGTTTTTCGTGTGTTGTTTGCTTATTTTGATGAATCTATGGCTAGTAAAATAGTTTATAAACCATAGCAAAGTTGGAATACAGTAGTTTTAACACCAATATAAATAAATAATGAGTTCCTTACAGTACCTTGAAGTGGTGTTTTGTTTTCTTTCGCTAACGGAGCTCATGAGATTTTCTGTTTAGTTTTGTGTTGTGAAGTTTTCAAGTTTTGGGTAAGGATTTGATGGATTATGGAACAAGGAGTGGCAAGAGCCTAATCTTGGGGATGCCCAAGGCACCCCAAGGTAAATCTAAGGACACCAAAAAGCCAAAGCTTGGGGATGCCCCGGAAGGCATCCCCTCTTTCGTCTTCGTCCATCGTTAACTTTACTTGGAGCTATATTTTTATTCCCTACATGATAAGTGTTTTGCTTGGAGCGTCTTGTATGATTTGAGTCTTTGTTCTTAGTTTACCACAATCATCCTTGCTATACACACCTTTTGAGAGATACACACATGATTCAGAATTTATTAGAATACTCTTTGAGCTTCACTTATATCTTTTGAGCTATATAGTTTTTGCTCTAGTGCTTCACTTATATCTTTTAGAGCACGGCGGTGGTTTTGTTTTATAGAAACTATTGTTCTCATATGCTTCACTTATATTATTTAGAGAGCCCTACAAAACAACATGGTAATTTTCTTAAATTTAGAAATTAGTCCTAATATGATAGGTATCCAAGATTAGAAAAAACTTCCTTATAAGTGCGTTGAATACTAAGAGAAGTTTGATGCTTGATGATTGTTTTGAGATATGGAGGTAGTGATATTAAAGTTGTGCTAGTTTAGTACTTGTGAATTTGAGAAATACTTGTGTTGAAGTTTGCAAGTCCCGTAGCATGCACGTATGGTAAACGTTGTGTAACAAATTTGAAACATGAGGTGTTCTTTGATTCTCCTCCTTATGAGTGGCGGTCGGGGACAAGCAATGGTCTTTTCCTACCAATCTATCCCCCTATGAGCATGCGCGTAGTGCTTGGTTTTTGATGACTTTGTAGATTTTTGCAATAAGATGTGAGTTATTTATGACTAATGTTGAGTCCATGGATTATACACACTCTCACCCTTCCATCATTGCTAGCCTCTTCGATACCATGCATTGCCCTTTCTCACCTTGAGAGTTGGTGCAAACTTCGCCGGTGCATCCACACCCCGTGATACGATACGCTCTATCACACATAAACCTCCTTATATATTCCTCAAAACATCCACCATACCTACCTATTATAGCATTTCCATAGCCATTCTGAGTTATATTGCCATGCAACTTTCCACCGTTTCGTTTATCATGACACGTTTCATCATTGTCATATTGCCTTGCATGATCATGTAGTTGACATCGTATTTGTCGTAAAGCCACCATGCATATTATTCATACATGTCACTGTTGATTCATTGCCCATCCCGGTACACCGCCGGAGGCATTCATATAGAATCATACTTTGTTCTAGTATCGAGTTGTAATCATTGAGTTGTAAATAAATAGAAGTGTGATGATCATCATTCATGGAGCATTGTCCAAAAAAAGAGAAAGGCCAAATAAAAAAACGAAAGGCCCAAAAAAAGAAAAAAAGAAGGGGCAATGTTACTATCCTTTTTTTCCACACTTGTGCTTCAAAGTAGCACCATGATCTTTATGATAGAGAGTCTCTTGTTTTGTCACTTTCATATACTAGTGGGAATTTTTCATTATAGAACTTGGCTTGTATATTCCAACAATAGGCTTCCTCAAATGCCCTAGGTCTTAGTGAGCAAGCAAGTTGGATGCACACCCACTTAGTTTCTTTTGTTGAGCTTTCATACATTTATAGCTCTAGTGCATCCGTTGCATGGCAATCCCTACTCCTTGCATTGACATCTATCGATGGGCATATCCCTAGCTCGTTGATTAGCCGCGTTGATGTGAGACTTTCTCCTTTTTGTCTTCTCCACATAACCCCCATCATCATATTCTATTCCACCCATAGTGCTATATCCATGGCTCATGCTCATATATTGCGTGAACGTTGAAAAAAGTTTGAGATTACTAAAGTATGAAACAATTGATTGGCTTTTCATCGGGGTTGTGCATGATGAGAGCATTCTTGTGTGACGAAAATGGAGCATGACCAAACTATATGATTTTGTAGGGATGAACTTTCTTTAGCCATGTTATTTTGAGAAGACATAATTGCTTAGTTAGTATGCTCGAAGTATTATTACTTTTATGTCAATATTAAACTTTTATCTTGAATCTTTCGGATCTGAATATTCATACCACAAATAAGAGAATTATATTGAAAATTATGCTAAGTAGCATTCCACATCAAAAACTCTGTTTTTATCATTTACCTACTCGAGGACGAGCAGGAATTAAGCTTGGGGATGCTTGATACGTCTCCAACGTATCTATAATTTTTTATTGTTCCATGCTATATTATATTTTGTTTTGGATGTTTAATGGGCTTTATTATACACTTTTATATTATTTTTGGGACTAACCTATTAACCGGAGGCCCAGCCCAAATTGCTGTTTTTTTGTGCCTATTTCAGTGTTTCAAAGGAAATGGATATCAAACGGAGTCCAAACGGAATGAAACCTTCGGGAACGTGATTTTCGGAACAAACGTGATCCAGAGAACTTGGAGTGGACGTCAAGCAACCGACGAGGAATCCACGAGGTAGGGACGCGCCTACCCCCCTGCGCGCGCCCTCCACCCTCGTGGGCCCCTCGTGGCTCCACCGACCTACTTCTTCCTCCTATATATATACCTGCGTACCCCCAAACCATCGAGGGGCACCACAAAAACCTAATTCCATCGCTGCAACCTTCTGTACCCATGAGATCCCATCTTGGGGCCTTTTCCGGCGCTCCGCCAGAGGGGGCATTGATCATGGAGGGTTTCTACATCAACACCATGCCTCTCCGATGATGTGTGAGTAGTTTACCAAAGACGTTAGGGTCCATAGTTATTAGCTAGATGGCTTCTTCTCTCTCTTTGGATCTCAATACAAAGTTCTCCTCGATTCTCTTGGAGATATATTGGATGTAACTCTTGTTTTGCGGTGTGTTTGTCGAGATCCGATGAATTGTGGGTTTATGATCCATATTATCTATGAACAATATTTGAATCTTCTCTGAATTCTTTTATGTATGATTGGTTATCTTTCAAGTCTCTTCGAATTATCAGTTTGGTTTGGCCTACCAGATTGATCTTTCTTGCAATGGGAGAAGTGCTTGGCTTTGGGTTCAATCTTGCGGTGTCCTTCCCAGTGATAGCAGGGGCAGCAAGGCACGTATTGTATTGTTGCCATCGAGGATAAAAAGATGGGGTTTATATCATATTGCATGAGTTTATCCCTCTATATCATGTCATCTTGCTTAAAGCGTTACTCTGTTCTTATGAACTTAATACTCTAGATGCATGCTGGATAGCGGTCGATGTGTGGAGTAATAGTAGTAGATGCAGGCAGGAGTCGGTCTACTTGTCACGGACGTGATGCCTATATACATGATCATACTCTAGATATTCTCATAACTATGCTCAATTCTATCAATTGCTCGACAGTAATTCGTTTACCCACCGTAATACTTATGCTCTTGAGAGAAGCCACTAGTGAAACCTATGGCCCCCGGGTCTATTTTCCATCATATTAATCTCCCAACAACAAGCTATTTCTAATACCGTTTATTTTGCTTTCTTTACTTTTAGTCTTAATCATAAAAATACCAAAAATATTATCTTATCATCTCTATCAGATCTCACTCTCGTAAGTGACCGTGAAGGGATTGACAACCCCTTTATCGTGTTGGTTGCGAGGTTCTTATTTGTTTGTGTAGGTGCATGGGACTCGAGCGTGGTCTCCTACTGGATTGATAACTTGATTCTGAAAAACTGAGGGAAATACTTATGCTACTTTACTGCATCACCTTTTCCTCTTCAAGGGAAAACCAACGCAGTGCTCAAGAGGTAGCACTTATCCTATTTCTGATGCAAGGCCACGAGAAGCTCTCGGTCATTGAGAACTTGAGACCGCTTCCGAGGCCTTTGAGCAATAGTGCTTTCAGTGGCTTTAGTGGTTGCACGATAAGGTGCACGTGTAGTACCAGCCAAAGGATAAACACGAGTTGCAGGAAGAACTCCCTCAATTGGTTGCCAAAAGCTTTGGCGATCAACATCGTGAAGATAAATTGGCTCCTTGGCAGGCTCAGGGTAGATGGCTTCAACAGACATATCAACCTTTGGCAAGAAGATAATATGGTTGCGCACAGAGGGCTGATAGTTGACAAAAGAGTGAAGCTTGATTAAGCACATCACCCATGGAGCATAAAACTTCAGGCCAAAGAGATCAACTCCAGATGCTGCAAGTTGCCTGATGAAGAAATCTTGAGCATTGAAGCTGATGCCATTGAGGATATAGAAAACCAATGTCTTTATTGAACCTTCAAGCTTGGCTGCAGGAGAATGTCCTTTGATAGGCCACAGAGTTCGCCTTATTATATGATAAATGGTCCGGGGTAGATACTCTAAGTCTTCGACAAGGAATTACTTTGGATATTCAACATCTCGTGGCAGTGGCTTCATCATGCTGAGCATTTGACTCATGTTTGGCTCAGGCTTCTGAAATATGCTCTCCAATGCATTGCGGTGAAGCTGACAACCAGGTTCATAAAGTTCACCTGGAGTGGGCAGGGAAGTAAGCTCAATGATATCTTGGGCTTTAGCTTCATGGTGTACATCACCTGTCATCCACTCAAGGACCCAAGTCTTTGGATCCCTGTTGTAGCCGCAAATGTGTAGAGTGGCATAGAATTGTAGCAGAAGCTCCTCATTCCAATGCTCTTTGTTAGTGACAAACTACAGAAATCCAGCATCTCTGAAGCAATCTAGAGCTTCTTCCAAGCAGGGCAGACCAGCAATGACTTCACAATCCAGACGCATGTGAGGAAAGATTCACCCTTGATAGTATAGGATGCATGAGTAATAGTTGCGCTGCTGATAGCTCCAGAAGCGATCAGATGAGATTCTTGGCCTTGATTAAGGGTTCTATGCACTGTCAAAGAAGGTATTGTGAGCCCTGAGGCTATTGATATTGAATGATCCTGGCGAAGTTGCAGCTCCAGGAAATCTTGGCAGTCGGGGCTTTGGCTTCTGAACCTGAGGCTTGTGCTCCACATGGTAGTCAAATTGTGGTCCGGGAGCAGGCAGAGGAACCAGAATTGGTCATCGAACAGTGACAAGCTGGCCGCGATCAAATGCTTGCTCAATGGTGTGAGGCCTTGGAGGCAGTACAAGAGCATTGGCATTGACATGGACTTCAAACTGCACATTGGCTTCAGGTGCAACATTAGCTTTAGGCACCATATTTACTTCAGGCGCCACATTAGCTTCAACCATGACAATGTCATTGGCTTCAGTAGTATTGTTGGTGGCCGCCTCAGTGTTTTCAACCTCCACTTGAGTAGCTGGAAGGTCAGGCACAGACTCGTTCTCGAGAACATTTTTCTTCAGTGATGGGGGTGTGGCAACTCTCTCTTCTTCATGACGCGGTTCTTGGTTTTCATCGGCTGATGCAACTAGAATGTCTTCAGCAGCTTTTGCTTCAGACTCAGAGACGTTCGCAGTTGGAGTGGCTTCAGGAAACACTTGACGTGCTACTGAGTTGTGTTGCACTTCTCCTTCTGGAACGCTCGGCATGGCGACCTGTGGCCTAGGGCCTTTGCGAAGCCTACGGAAAGAGGGTGACGCTTGTGCTGATGGAGTGGTCTGTACCATGTAATCTTCGTCGTCAAGCACCGGAGAGGTGACTTGAGGTGGTGGAGTTCTTGGGGTTTCATCTTGACTGGGGGAGTCTTGACGGTGATCAGCCCATGATGCATCCTGAGCAATTGGCATCAAGGGACGACCAATGCTGATGAGTTCGCTGTTCGTGCGAACAGGTGATGATACTAGTTGGTGTTCGATCTAAGGAAGGACTTCATCATCTTCTACATTGTCGTGATGACCAATGTCTTCAACTGTGATGGGGTCGACAACTTGAATATCTTCAGATTTAGGAGCCTCTATGGTAGTAGGCTCATGAACTACTAATTGACGCTCTTGGTTGGTGGAGGCAGGACGAGCAAATGAGATGGGCTCAACAACAAGTGGCTCTGTGGCTGCAGCACGTTCTTTCCGTGAAGACTTTGTCTTCGGCTTCTTTGTTGATGGAGCACCATCAGAGGCATTCTTGTGCTTGCGCTTCTTGGCTTCAGCCTCAGCTGCCCTTGTCTTCTTCAGTTCTGAAGCTGCTGATGGAACCTTAGGCTTCGAGCCTGTCATGCTGGCAGGGAAGACAATGCGAGGTGCTTCCCGCCCTGATACTTCAGCTTGGGCCACAGCAGGCTTCGTCTGTTTGGCAGCCATCTTGGGGTCAATGCCAGGACGCGAAGTGCCTTGCGCTTTTCAGTCTCATTATGAACTTGAACACATTTACTTGCGAAGAGTTTCATCCGCTCTCTTGATCCTTTAGCTTCTTCATGTTTCTTGTGAAACTGCTCCTTGAGGTCATGCAACATCTGCTTGAAGCTTTGAACATCAGCCACACTAATCTTGGCCATGTTCCTCTTGAATCGAGCTTTCTCATGGTCAATCTTGTTCTTCAGTTCGACGATCTTCTGAGCCAGAGCCAGCTCATTAGCAATGGCACTATGGAAAGAGACACTGATGCCAATTGGAAGCTGAAGATCGTCGATGCTAAGGCTTGGGTTGTCAAACCATTCATCAATGAAGTTATACAAAATATCCACATCAAAGAGGGGCAGATCGTTGAAGATCTCCGCCTCTTGCTTGCTCTTTATCAGCAGCTCAAGAGCATCATCACAAAGATCTTCGTCGCTTGACAGATCAATGGCTTCATCTTTCGTTTATCAGAACGGCAGCTAGGGCAAGTTCTTGCCCGGAACTCTTGATGGGCTTCTTCTTCTTGGGCTTCTCCGTCTTCTTGGAGACACGAGAAAGATCTTCAGACTGCACACTGGGAGGTGCAGTGGCCAGTGGCTTCACACGCGAAGCTTTTGGTGTGGTAGGGGGCTTTGAAACCTTTGTTTTCTTCTGCTTTTGTGGCTTAGGTGGAGCTGGCGCTTCATCAGAATCTGCGTCATTAGCAGAGTGCTCCACGGCTGCCCCTTGAACAGCAATGTGAGTGAGGAGGCCTTCGAGGTTGTAGAAGGGCCCGATGACATTTTGATTTAGCATCACGAGTGCCATCAGCCCTTGGAGCAGATGGACCAGGGTTGAAGTCAAGTCCAAATGCTTTCTTGTTCTTTGCAGCAGAATCCTTGGCAAACTTATAGTTGCGCTTGAATAGATTGTCATCACGACACCATAGCAGAGAGGATGGGTCGGCATTCTCGGGCTGTGGTCCGCGGACCATGCAAGGATAGAAGCCTTGAGCAATGGCTACAGACTTGGACTTGGGTTGAAGATTTTTGTAGAGAATATCTCCCCACGGTCGCTTGATGGCATTCTTCTACGCATACTCAGCCTTGAAGAATCTATACTTGAACCATTCCTCTGCCCAATATCTTCAAATCCATTGGATTCGAGTCTTGCGTTCACCATAGGTTTTTTCAGGATCTGTCTTGTACATTTCATATAGATCAGTTGGCAAATCTTTGGATGTATTCCCACGGCGCCGTCTGCCGCCCTTTCTAGCTGTCTTCTCAGTGGCCATTAAGTTCAAGCTGAATGGCTTCAGAACTGTCAAAGGCTTCCGTTTGCTGGTCAGACATGAACTAGCTTGAGGAGAATTGATGTGACGTTGTAAGAATTTTACAAATGAATGCAGACTATGAGAACCAAGGGATTCTCCCATGGACATGTACCTGTGACAGCATTAGAGGTGCGAGGGAAGGGAAGAGGTCATATGTATTCTCAGAAGATTTTGAAGATAAATCAGTTTGAAGACATTGACCTCATAGCGCTAAGACATTCACTTATATGGTGAGAGTTGGTTCCAGATTTGTATGAATCCAAGAATAAGTACAAGTGAGGAATCTAACTAGTTTTGAAGCATAAGTGAATATACTAGGCATGATATGAGATTCAGAACAAGATATATCCAGATATGGAAGTCAAGAAACTACTTTTGGTGAAAGTAGATGGATCTGATGGATCAAAAAGGAAGTAAAAGTAACATATAATTACCACACGAAGAACTGCTAGACGAAAATGAGAGGGAGGCCGAGAAGTTCAATCTCTCGTGCCCTTACTTGGCGACGGAAGACACCTACGGCGGCGGCGGAGAGGATGAAGTCCGCGTCCGGCGTGAGGACGGCATCGAAGAGGTCGCGGCAGCTAAGTGCTTCTTCTCCGGCATCGACGCGAGTTAGCGGAGGCGCTAGGGTTTGTGCGAGGTGGTGAGGTGGAAGAGGAGATTGTGACCGCGGTGAGTTGTGTATTTATAAGGAAAGGGACAACACAAAACAATTACATAGGTGCCCCTGGCGGTTCACATCTGAGGGACACATGGCAAACATGCAACACATTGGAAGTTGTTCCATGTTCCCACGCACGCCTGGACTGTCGGTGGTCGTTCTGGCTTCTCCGGGTTTCAGGCAATAAGGATATAGCATTTAAAATAGATTCAACTTTTGTCTCTGTATCTTCTGCTCACAAGGACGCAGAGAAGACATTTGGCAGTTTCAATAGAATGCATATGATTTGGATAGATAGAATTTGAGGTAGAAGCACAGAAGGGGTTAGGGTCCGATCACATTCACTTAGATCAAAAGATTCAAGCATGAAGACATAGCTATAAGTGAATGTTGTAGAGGACATAACACAACTATATGTATATATCTGAATAAGACCAAATCAACATGTGAAGATAAACATGAAGTTAAATAAATGTTGAAGACAAATCAAATGCGAAGGCTTTTGCAAATATGACGCCAAATGGAACACTTCAAACAAAGGTTTGGTGGTGGCGTTACCCACCGTATAGGAAGTATTAGACCCAGACACGACGCATAATTATCGTGGCGCTCCGAAGTCAAATTCCGCGTTAATGTATTCACACTTAGAGTGTATGTCTTCATCGATTGAATATATACGTTACTTCGTGTGTTGCACATCTAAGTCATCAACATGCATAAGTGTTAGGATGTGTGTCCAATTACAGGACATTTGAGGATTCTAAGATATTTAGCTCACACTGCAACTTGCAAAACCTTTTCTCATCCAAGGGCTTTGTGAAGATATCTGCCAATTGCTCTTCAGCGTTGACACGAATGATACCAATATCTTCCTTCATGACATGATCCCTAAGAAAGTGATGACGAATTTCAATGTGCTTTGTCTTCGAGTGCTGAACTGGGTTGTTGGCAATCTTGATGGCGCTTTCATTGTCGCGGTAGAGTGGCACTTGCTTTATATGGATGCCATAGTCCTTGAGAGTTTGCTTCATCCATAGAAGCTGAGCGCAGCAAGATCCAGTAGCAATGTATTCAGATTCAGCAGTAGAGAGAGATACATAGTTCTGCTTCTTTGAAGACCAACATACAAGTGATCGTCCCAGAAAGTGACATGTGCCTGATGTAGACTTACGATCAACCTTGTCACCAACATAATCAGCATCAGAGAATCCAACTAGATCAAACTCTGAGCCCTTTGGATACCATAATCCTATCATTGGGGTGTAAGCCAAATATCGAAGAATTCGCTTCACAGCTAAGTGATGCGATTCCTTTGGTGCCGCTTGGAATCAGGCACACATGGCAACACTAAGCATTATATCTGGCCTAGATGCACATAAATAAAGTAAAGAACCAATCATGGAGCGGTATAACTTTTGATCGAACTCTTTACCATTGGCGTCGGGACTCAGATGACTTTTGGTTGGCATTGGCGTCGTGTATCCTTTGCAATCTTGCATTCCAAACTTCTTCAGGCAATCTTTGAGATATTTCTCTTGAGATATGAAGATGTCGTTGCTCTGCTGACGGATTTGAAGACCAAGGAAGAACTTCAGCCCACCCATCATGGACATCTGATATTGCTCTTGCATCATGTGTCCAAACTCATCACTGTATCTCTTGTCAGTGCAGCCGAAGATAATGTCATCCACATAGATTTGGCACACAAACAGTTCTCCATCATATGTCTTCGTCAAGAGTGTAGGATCTAGAGAGCCAGGTTTGAAGCCTCTGCTCTTCAGGAAGTCTTTGAGTGTGTCATACCAAGCACGAGGGGTTTGTTTGAGGCCATACAGTGCCTTGTTGAGCTTGTATACCATATTAGGATGTTTTGGATCTTCAAAGCCAGGTGGTTGTGCAACATACACTTCTTCTTCAATCTTACCATTGAGAAAGGCACTCTTCACATCCATTTGATACAAAAGGATGTTGTGATGGTTGGCATAGGCTAGTAGTATGCGAATGGCTTCAAGCCTAGCCACGGGAGCAAATGTTTCATCAAAGTCAATCCCTTCAACTTGAGTGTATCCTCGAGCAACGAGACGAGCCTTGTTTTTGACAACTTGACCATGCTCATCTTGTTTGTTGTGATAGATCCATTTGGTGCCTATGATATTGTGCTTGCGAGGGTCAGGACGCTTGACTAATTCCCACACATTGTTCAGCTCAAACTGTTGAAGCTCTTCTTGCATAGCTTGAATCCATTCAGGTTCCATGAAGGCTTCAACAGCTTTCTTGGGTTTAGATATTCAGACAAATGCAAAGTGCCCACAGAAATTTGCTAGATGCGTTGCTTTTGAACGAGTGAGTGGACCAGGTACATTGATGCTATCAATTATATTCTCAATCTGTACTTCATTTGCAACACGAGGATGAACTGGACGAAGATTTTGCTCTTGCTGATCATTGTCTTCATCTTGAGCATTGGCTTCAGGCTGAGCAGTGTTTAGGGTTGATTAGGTGCAGAAATGATAAGTTCCTCTTCAGCCTGTGCCTCTGAAGGTATGATTTCTCCAGTTCCCATGAGCTTAATCAATTCACTAGGAGGGACTTCATCTAGCACATTTGGCAGGTGCTCTCTTTGCGAGCCGTTAGTCTCATCGAACCGCACATCCACAGTTTCAACCAATTTATAGTGAACGAGGTTGAAGACTCTATAGGAGTGCGAATCCTTTCCGTAACCAAGCATAAAACCTTCATGTGCTTTCGGTGCAAATTTTGAAGTGTGATGTGGATCCTTGATCCAGCACTTGGCACCAAATACTTTGAAGTAGCTTATGTTTGGCTTCTTACCAGTCAGGAGCTCATAGGATGTCTTCTTCAGAAGCGTGTGAAGATAAACACGGTTGATGATGTGGCATGCAGTATCAATGGCTTCAGGCCAGAACTTCCTTGGAGTCTTGTACTCATCAAGCATCGTTCGAGCCATCTCAATGAGGGTTCTATTCTTGTGCTCCACGACATCATTCTACTAAGGTGTATATGGAGCAGAGAACTCATGAGTGATTCCCAATGTATCAAGGTAAAGGTTGAGACCAGTGTTCTTGAACTCTGTGCCGTTGTCACTTCTAATGTGCTTGATCTTGATGCCACAGTTCATCATGGCATGATTGGCAAAGCGTCTGAAGACATCCTCCACTTCATTCTTGTAGAGGATTATATGCACCCATGTATATCTTGAATAATCATCAACAATGGCGAAGCCATAAAGGCAAGCAGTGGTAGTAAGAGTAGAGTAGTGAGTAGGGCCGAATAAGTCCATGTTTGTCTTCGAGGGATGCTTGGCCCTAGTCATCTTTCCAGCTTCGCAGGCACCACACAGATGATCCTTCTTGAACTTGACGCCCTCGATGCCTACGACATGTTTCTTATTCGCGAGAGTGTACAAGTTCCTCACGCCAGCATGCCCTAGCCTCCGATGCCAGAGCCAGCACTCTGAAGCTTTTGCTAGAAGACATATGGCCAACTGTGGTCCTGCTGAGAAATCTACCATATACAGATCATCTCTCCGATACCCTTCAAAGACTAGAGACTTGTCAGATTCCATTAGAACACGGCAACGATATTTTCCAAATATCACAATCATGTTCAAATCACAAAGCATTGAGACAGACGTTAAGTTGAAACCAAGGGATTCGACAAGCATCACTTTATCCATGTGCCGATCCTTTGAGATTGCAACTCTACCTAGACCCAATACCTTGCTTTTACCAGTGTCAGCAAATGTGATGTGACTCTTGTTAGATGGACGTAAGGTTGAGTCCATGAGAAGACTTCGATCACCAGTCATATGATTAGTGCATCCACTATCCATAATCCATTCTGAAACATGTGGTGTCATACCCTACAGTACAGTTAGGGGGATAGGCTTCACCAAGGGTATTGTGAAGCATAAAAATTTGACGAACAAGCGGATTATGAAAGCTCAGATCTAGGTTAGGGCTGATAGGATGATTGGCAAGCGATTTAGGAAAAAAATACATAGTAAGACCATTTGGGCATTTTATCTTGCGCCCCACAAGATGTTTTAGCTCCCCAACATAAGCATCAGACGCCTTTGATTTCCAGCTGGAGACCTTTCCCTGCAAAAGAGAGTTAAGTTTTCTTAACCACCCACATTTCCAGGGATGACTTCGAAGCTATGAGTCTAAGTGCAGCACCTGAGAACTTCGGCTTTGGAGCCCTAGCAAATAGCCCTGCAGGTGGTGAATAATACTCATATGAATAAGCAAAATAGTTCTTGGTCTTATGAACATAGCGGTTTGATGATACACGCTCATATTCATGAGTCTGAGTACTATTTCCCTACAAAACATTGGCGTTAGGGTGACTCTGGTGAGTCCTCTGTCTATATGAAGCCTTTGGACCATATGAAGCTTTTGGTCTGGGGTTTGTCTTCTTCCCAGGTGGTGTCATGATGACATTCCTAGAAAGATTCTCAATGCAACTTTTGGGTACCCAGATCTTCTTCATAGGTGGCCCATTCCTGCAGTTATTTCCAATATACCCCGCAAACACTTCACCATTCTGATTCTGAAACAGTTTATAGTTTGCATCACAGGAATAATCAATGATAATTGGGTTAGCACAAGTGAAGCCAAACAAGGTAGATGGATCCACTGAAGGTCCCTTTGCAGCAACCCATGTGGTTTTGGGGTACTGCTCAGGCTTCCAGTAAGAACCATCAACATTCATTTTCCTCTCGAACCCAACACCCTCTTTCCTATGGTTTCGGTTCAGAATCTGCTTTTTGAGGACATCACATAGTGTCTGATGCCCTTTGAGACTTTTGTACATCCCTGTCTCAAGCAATGTGTAGGATCGAAAGTATGTCGAGAGGGGGGTGATTAGACTACTTGGCCAAATAAAAATCTAGCCTTTTCCCAGTTTTAGTTCTTGGCAGATTTTAGCTATCTTAGCATAAGTCAAGCAATCTCCACACAATTCAAGCAAGCATGCAAAAGAGTATATGAGCAGCGAAAAGTAAAGCATGCAACTTGCAAGAATGTAAAAGGGAAGGGTTTGGAGGATTCAAACGCAATTGGAGACACAGATGTTTTTGTCGTGGTTCCGATAGGTGGTGCTATCGTACATCCACGTTGATGGAGACTTCAACCCACGGAGGGTAACGGTTGAGCGAGTCCACGGAGGGCTCCACCCACGAAGGGTCCACGAAGAAGCAACCTTGTCTATTCCATCACGGCCGTCTCCCACGAAGGACTTGCCTCACTAGCGGTAGATCTTCACGAAGTAGGTGATCTCCTTGCCCTTACAAACTCCTTGGTTCAACTCCACAATCTTGTCGGAGGCTCCCAAGTGACACCTAGCCAATCTAGGAGACACCACTCTCCAAGAAGTAACAAATGGTGTGTTGATGATGAACTCCTTGCTCTATTGCTTCAAATGATAGTCTCCCCAACACTCAACTCTCTCTCACAGGAATTGGATTTGGTGGAAAGAAGATTTGAGTGGATTTCAACTTGGAGAAGGCTAGAGATCAAGATTCATACGGTGGGAATGGAATATCTTGAGCTCAACACAAGTGTAGGTGGTTCTCTCTCAGAAAATTTGTATTAGAAGTGTAGGTTTGTTCTGATGGCTCTCTCCACGAATGAAGAGTGGGTGGAGGGGTATATATAGCCTCCACACAAAATCTAACCGTTACCCACAATTTTCCAAACTCGGTGGGACCGAATGTTAAACTCGGTCGGACCGATTCAGCAAACCTAGTGACCGTTAGGATTTTCGGTGGGACTGAGATGCAACTCGGTAGGACCGATATGGTTAGGGTTAGGGCATAACATAATCTCGGTGTGATTGATTACACAAACTCAGTGGGACCGATTTTGGTAATAAGCTAACCAGAGAGTTGGTCAGGTAAACTCGGTGGGACCGATTCGCTCATCTCGGTGAGACCGAAATGTTACAAAAGGGAAACAGAGAGTTTACATTGCAATCTCGGTGGGATCGATCGCTCATCTCGGTAAGACCAAAACATTACGAAGGGAAACAAAGAGATTACAATCCCATCTCGGTGAGACCGAGATCCCTATCGGTGAAACCGATTTGCTAGGGTTTGTGGCAGTGGCTATGACATATGAAACTCGGTGGCGCCGGATAGAAAGAATCGGTGGGGCCGAGTTTGACTTTTGGTTTAGGTCATATGTGGATGTGGGAAGATAGTTGAGGATTTTGGAGCATATCACTAAGCACATGAAGCAAGAGGCTCATTAAGCAACACCTCATCCCTCCTTGATAGTATTGGCTTTTCCTATAGACTCAATGTGATCTTGGATCACTAAAATATAAAATGTAGAGTCTTGAGCTTCAAGCTTGAGCCAAACTTTTTGTCCTTAGAATTTTGAGGGATCCACTTTCCTCATCCATGCCATGCCATTCATTGAGCTTTTCCTGAAATATAAATCTTGGAATAATGTTAGCTCAATGAGCTATATGTTGTTAGGAATTACCAAAACCACCCAGGGATAGTTGCACTTTCACAATGTCTTCAACCTGGCATTTTCATCAGCAATAGTAGTGGTATCCTCAGCAGAGGGGTTAGTTACCACATCAGCAGTTGAAGATATTGCAACAACAGTAGCAGTAGAACATTCAGCAACAGAGGTGGTGTTATCATGCTCAAGGCATTTTAGACATGGTGGTTCCAATCCTGCCTGAGCGGGACTGATCTGTCGAGCGCAAAGTGACTCGTTCTCTTTTTGAAGATCTTCATGAGCCGCTCTCAATGTCGGCGTTCTGGGAACGGGGGTCCCCAGACTTGTCTGCCTGCGGCGTGGCTCAAGTGGGGGCCCGGCGCGGCCCATCTTCATCAACACAAGTTCAAGACCCTCGCGAGGGGCCAAGCCTTGCGGGGAAGACGACAGAAAGCTTCCTTAGGAGCGGCCTCATCAGGCAGGCTCGCGAGGAGGCGGAGAGATCAATGCAAGGGTACCTCGCGAGGACCCCGTGACGCAAGCCATGACGATCAAGGCCAGGCGGGCGCCGGCCTGCGCAGAGTCCTTGTTTCCCCTTTGGTGCAAAGGGGGCAAGCACAGACCAAGGCATCAGGCAAAGTTTACCATTCCGGTGCAACGAGACCAAGACCAGCCGGACGGACGGACGGAGGTCACCATGGAGCCCAAGACGGCGTCATCACCAGTGCTTTTGGCAGCCAAAGACCACATTTGGTCAGGATAACTTGTACGAGATGTTCCCCTTCAAAATGGCCAATTGTTGGTGCCCTTCCCGCTCAATTATTTCAGGGAGAGGCCCAGGGCCTCTATAAATAGAGCTAGCCACCACAGAGTGAGGAATCTGACCTAGAGGTAAGGATAGAGAGAGAGGCGATTAAACTCACCCAAGTAGTTCATCGCGCCAGCTTAAGAACACCTCTCGCGAGGCTGTTCTTCCCTTGTACTGTTCATCATCAGCCCCTGAGGCAATCCACCACACCACACACTGGAGTAGGGTATTACACCACAACGGTGGCCCGTGTTGGAAATATGCCTTAGAGGCAATAATAAAAGCATTATTATTATATTTCCTTATTCATGATAATTGTCTTTATTCGTGCTATAATTGTGTTATCCGGAAATCGTAATACATGTGTGAATAACAGACAACAAACATGTCCCTAGTGAGCCTCTAGTTGACTAGCTCGTTGATCGACAGATAGTCATGGTTTCCTGACTATGGACATTGGATGTCATCGATAACGGGATCACATCATTAGGAGAATGATGTGATGGACAAGACCCAATCTTAACATAGCATAAGATCGCATAGTTCGTTTGCTAGAGTTTTCCAATGTCAAGTATCCTTTCCTTAGACCATGAGATCATGTAACTACCGGATACCGTAGGAGTGCTTTGGGTGTGCCAAACGTCACAACGTAACTGGGTGACTATAAAGGTATACTACGGGTATCTCTGAAAGTGTCTGTTGGGTTGACATGGATCGAGACTGGGATTTGTCACTCCGCTTGACGGAGAGGTATCACCGGGCCCTCTCGGTAATGCATCATCACAATGAGCTCAATGTGATCAAAGTGTTTGATCACGGGATCATGCGTTACGGTACGAGAAAAGTGACTTGCCGATAACGAGATTGAACGAGGTATTGGGATACCGACGATCGAATCTCGGGCAAGTAAAATACCGATTGACAAAGGGAATCGTATACGGGATTAATTGAATCCTCGACATCGTGGTTCATCCGATGAGATCATCGTGGAGCATGTGGGAGCCAACATGGGTATCCAGATCCCGCTGTTGGTTATTGCCCGAGAGCCGTCTCGGTCATGTCTGCATGTCTCCCGAACCCGTAGGGTCTACACACTTAAGGTTCGGTGATGCTAGGGTTGTGAAGATATGTATATGCAGTAACCCGAATGTTGTTCGGAGTCCCGGATGAGATCCCGGACGTCACGAGGAGTTTCGGAATGGTCCGGAGGTAAAGATTTATATATGGAAAGTCATCATACGGACATCGGGACAAGTTTCGGGGTTATCGGTATTGTACCGGGACCACCGGAGGGTCCCGGGGGGTCCACCGGGTGGGGCCACCTATCCCGGAGGGCCCCATGGGACGTATGAGGGAGGGAACCAGCCCATAGTGGGCTGGTGCACCAACCCCCCCAAGGGCCCATGCGCCTAGGGTTTGGGGGGGGAAACCCTAAAGGGGGCGCCCCCCTTGCTTGGGGGGCAAGCCCCCCCTTCCTGGCCGCCGCCCCCCCTAGGAGATTCCATCTCCTAGGGCCGGCGCCCCCCAAGGGGTTATATAAAGGGGGTAGGGGAGGGGGGCTGAACACCCTATGCCCTGGCGCCTCCCTCTCCCTCTCCAACACCTCCTCCTCCTCCGCAAGAGCTCGGCGAAGCCCTGTCGGAGTACTGCGGCTCCACCATCACCACGCCGTCGTGCTGCTGCTGGAGTCTTCTTCCCCAACCTCTCCTTTGCCTTGCTGGATCAAGAAGAAGGAGACGTTACGTTGACTGTACGTGTGTTGAACGCGGAGGTGCCGTGCTTTCGGTGCTAGGATCTCCGGTGATTTGGATCACGGTGTGTACGACTACTTCATCCCCGTTCGTTGAACGCTTCCGCTCGCGATCTACAAAGTGGTATGTAGATGCAATCTCTCTCTCCCTTGACTCGTTGCTAGATGAACTCATAGATGGATCTTGGTGAAACCGTAGGAAAAATTTTAATTTTCTGCAACGTTCCCCAACGGTGGCATCATGAGCTAGGTCTATGCGTAGTTCTTCTTGCGCGAGTAGAACACAATTTGTTGTGGGCGTAGATGTTGTCAACTTTTCTTGCCGCTACTAGTCTTATCTTGCTTCAGCGGTATTGTGGGATGAAGCGGCCCGGACCAACCTTACACGTACGCTTACGTGATACCGGTTCCACCGACTAACATGCACTAGTTGCATAAGGTGGCTGGCGGGTGTCTGTCTCTCCCACTTTAGTTGGAGCGGATTCGATGAAAAGGGTCCTTATGAATGGTAAATAGAAGTTGACAAATCACGTTGTGGTTTTAACGTAAGTAAGAAAACGTTCTTGCTAGAACCCTAATTCAGCCACGTAAAACTTGCAACAACAATTAGAGGACGTCTAACTTGTTTTTGCAGCAAGTGCTTTGTGATATGATATGGCCAAAGTTGTGATGAATGATGAATGATCTATATGTGATGTATGAGATGTTCATGCTATTGTAATAGGAATCACGACTTGCATGTCGATGAGTATGACAACCGGCAGGAGCCATAGGAGTTGTCTTGATTTTTTGTATGACCTGCGTGTCATTGAGAAACGCCATGTAAACTACTTTACTTTATTGCTAAACGCGTTAGCCATAGTAGTAGAAGTAATAGTTGGCGAGCAACTTCATGGAGACACGATGATGAAGATCATGGTGTCAAGCCGGTGACAAGATGATCATGGAGCCCCAAGATGGAGATCAAAGGAGCTATGTGATATTGGCCATATCATGTCACGTTTATTGTTTGATTGCATGTGATGTTTATCATGTTTTGCATCTTATTTACTTAGAACGACGGTAGTAAATAAGATGATCCCTCATAATAATTTCAAGAAAGTATTCACCCTAACTGTGCACCGTTGCGACAGTTCGTTGTTTCGAAGCACCACGTGATGATCGGGTGTGATAGATTCTAACGTTCACATACAACGGGTGTAAGACAGATTTACACACGCAAAACACTTAGGTTGACTTGACGAGCCTAGCATGTACAGACATGGCCTCGGAACACAGAATACTGAAAGGTCGAGCATGAGTCGTATAGAAGATACGATCAACATGAAGATGTTCACCGATGTTGACTAGTCCGTCTCACGTGATGATCGGACACGACCTAGTTGACTCGGATCATGTAATACTTAGATGACTAGAAGAGGGATGTCTATCTAAGTGGGAGTTCATTAAATAATTTGATTAAATGAACTTTATTATCATGAACTTAGTCTAAATTTTTTACAATATGTCTTGTAGATCAAATGGCCAACGTAGTCCTCAACTTCAACGCGTTCCTAGAGAAAACCAAGCTGAAAGACGATGGTAGCAACTATACGGACTGGGTCCGGAACCTGAGGATCATCCTCACAGCTGCCAAGAAAGATTATGTCCTACGAGCACCGTTGGGTGACGCACCTATTCTCCCTGCACAACAAGACGTTATGAACGCTTGGCAGTCACGCTGCGATGATTACTCCCTCGTTCAGTGCGGCATGCTTTACAGCTTAGAGCCGGGGCTCCAAAAGCGTTTTGAGAGACATGGAGCATATGAGATGTTCGAAGAGCTGAAAATGGTTTTCCAAGCTCATGCCCGGGTCGAGAGATGTGAGATCTCCAACAAATTCTTTAGCTGTAAGATGGAGGAAAATAGCTCTGTCAGTGAGCACATACTCAAAATGTCTGGGTTGCACAACCGCTTGACTCAACTGGAAGTTAATCTCCCGGATGAAGTGGTCATTGACAGAATCCTCCAGTCGCTTCCACCTAGCTACAAGAGCTTTGTGATGAACTACAATATGCAGGGGATGGTAAAGACCATTCCTGAGGTATATGCTATGCTGAAATCAGCAGAGGTAGAAATCAAGAAGGAGCATCAAGTGTTGATGGTGAATAAAACCACTAAGTTCAAGAAGGGCAAGGGTAAAAAGAACTTCAAGAAGGACGGCAAGGATGTTGCCGCGCCCGGTAAGCAAGTTGCCGGGAAGAAGCCAAAGAATGGACCCAAGCCCGAGACTGAGTGTTTTTATTGCAAGGGAAGTGGTCACTGGAAGCGGAACTGCCCCAAATACTTAGCGGACAAGAAGGCCGGCAAAACCAAAGGTATATGTGATATACATGTAATTGATGTTTACCTTACCAGTACTCGTAGTAGCTCTTGGGTATTTGATACCGGTGCAGTTGCTCACATTTGTAACTCAAAGCAGGAGCTGCGGAATAAACGGAGACTGGCGAAGGACGAGGTGACGATGCGCGTCGGGAATGGTTCCAAGGTCGATGTGATCGCCGTCGGCACGCTACCTCTACATTTACCTATGGGATTAGTTTTAAACCTCAATAATTGTTATTTAGTGCCAAGTTTGAGCATGAACATTGTGTCTGGATCTCGTTTAATTCGAGATGGCTACTCATTTAAATCCGAGAATAATGGTTGTTCTATTTATATGAGAGATATGTTTTATGGTCATGCTCCGATGGTTAATGGTTTATTCTTAATGAATCTCGTACGTGATCATACACATATTCATAGTGTGAATACCGAAAGAGTTAAAGTTGATAACAATAGTCCCACATATTTGTGGCACTGCCGCCTTGGTCACATAGGTGTCAAACGCATGAAGAAGCTCCATGCCGATGGACTTTTAGAGTCTCTTGATTATGAATCATTTGACACGTGCGAACCATGCCTCATGGGTAAAATGACCAAGACTCCGTTCTCAGGAACAATGGAGCGAGAAACCAACTTATTGGAAATCATACATACCGATGTGTGCGGTCCAATGAGTGTTGAGGCTCGCGGTGGCTATCGTTATGTTCTCACCCTCACTGATGACTTGAGCAGATATGGGTATGTCTACTTAATGAAACACAAGTCTGAGACCTTTGAAAAGTTCAAGGAATTTTAGAGTGAGGTTGAAAATCAACGTGAGAGAAAGATCAAGTTTCTATGATCAGATCATGGAGGAGAATACTTGAGTCACGAATTTGGCACACACTTAAGAAAATATGGAATAGTTTCACAACTCACGCCGCTTGGAACACCTCAGCGTAATGGTGTGTCCGAACGTCGTAATCGCACTCTATTAGATATGGTGCGATCTATGATGTCTCTTACCGACTTACCGCTATCTTTTTGGGGCTATGCTTTAGAGACTGCCGCATTCACTTTAAATAGGGATCCGTCGAAATCCGTTGAGATGACACCGTATGAATTATGGTTTGGGAAGAAACCTAAGCTGTCGTTTCTAAAAGTTTGGGGATGCGATGCTTATGTCAAGAAACTTCAACCTGAAAAGCTCGAACCCAAGTCGGAAAAATGCGTCTTCATAGGATACCCTAAAGAAACTGTTGGGTATACCTTCTACCTCAGATCCGAAGGCAAGATCTTTGTTGCCAAGAATGGATCCTTTCTGGAGAAAGAGTTTCTCTCGAAGGAAGTAAGTGGGAGGAAAGTAGAACTTGATGAAGTGTTACCTCTTGAACCGGAAAATGGCGAAGCTCAGGAAAACGTTTCTGAGGTGCCTGCACCGACTAGAGAGGAAATTAATGATGATGATCAAGATACTTCTAATCAAGCTCCTACTGAAATTCGAAGGTCCACAAGGACACGTTCTGCACCAGAGTGGTACGTCAACCCTGTCTTGGAAATCATGTTGTTAGACAATGGTGAACCTTCGAACTATGAGGAAGCAATGGCGGGCCTGGATTCCGACAAATGGCTGGAAGCCATGAAATCCGAGATAGGATCCATGTATGAAAACGAAGTATGGACTTTGACTGACTTTCCCGTTGAATGGCGAGCCATAGAAAATAAATGGATCTTTAAGAAGAAGACAGACGCGGATGGTAATGTGACCATCTATAAAGCTCGGCTTGTCGTTAAGGGTTATCGACAAGTTCAAGGAATTGACTACGATGAGACTTTCTCACCGGTAGCGAAGCTGAAGTCCGTCCGAATCATGTTAGCAATTGCCGCATACTATGATTATGAGATATGGCAAATGGACGTCAAAACGGCATTCCTTAATGGTTTCCTTAAGGAAGAATTGTATATGATGCAGCCGGAAGGTTTTGTCGATCCTAAGAATGCTGACAAGGTGTGCAAGCTCCAACGCTCGATTTATGGGCTGGTGCAACCATCTCGGAGTTGGAACATTCGCTTTGATGAGATGATCAAAGCGTTTGGGTTTACACAGACTTATGGAGAAGCCTGTGTTTACAAGAAAGTGAGTGGGAGCTCTGTAGCATTTCTCATATTATATGTAGACGACATACTTTTGATGGGAAATGATATAGAACTCTTGGACAGCATTAAGGCCTACTTGAATAAAAGTTTTTCAATGAAGGACCTTGGAGAAGCTGCTTATATATTAGGCATCAAGATCTATAGAGATAGATCGAGACGCCTCATAGGTCTTTCACAAAGCACATACCTTGATAAAATATTGAAGAAGTTCAATATGGATCAATCTAAGAAAGGGTTCTTACCTGTGTTACAAGGTGTGAAATTGAGATCAGCTCAATGTCCGACCACGACAGAAGATATAGAAGAGATGAGCGTCATCCCATATGCATCAGCCATAGGTTCTATTATGTATGCCATGCTGTGTACCAGACCTGATGTAAACCTTGTCGTAAGTTTGGTAGGTAGATACCAAAGTAATCCCGGCAAGGAACACTGGACAGCGGTCAAGAATATCCTGAAGTACCTGAAAAGGACTAAGGAAATGTTTCTCGTTTATGGAGGTGACGAAGAGCTCGTCGTAAAGGGTTACGTCGATGCTAGCTTCGACACAGATCTGGATGACTCTAAGTCACAAACCGGATACGTGTATATTTTGAATGGTGGGGCAGTAAGCTGGTGCAGTTCCAAGCAAAACGTCGTGGCGGGATCTACATGTGAAGCGGAGTACATGGCAGCCTCGGAGGCAGCACATGAAGCAATTTGGGTGAAGGAGTTCATCACCGACCTCGGAGTCATACCCAATGCGTCGGGGCCAATCAAACTCTTCTGTGACAACACTGGAGCTATTGCACTTGCAAAGGAGCCCAGGTTTCACAAGAAGACTAGGCACATCAAGCGTCGCTTCAACTCCATTCGTGAAAATGTTCAAGATGGAGACATAGAAATTTGTAAAGTGCACACGGATCTGAATGTCGCAGATCCGTTGACTAAACCTCTCCCTAAGGCAAAACATGATCAGCACCAGAACTCTATGGGTGTTCGATTCATCACAATGTAACTAGATTATTGACTCTAGTGCAAGTGGGAGACTGTTGGAAATATGCCCTAGAGGCAATAATAAAAGCATTATTATTATATTTCCTTATTCATGATAATTGTCTTTATTCGTGCTATAATTGTGTTATCCGGAAATCGTAATACATGTGTGAATAACAGACAACAAACATGTCCCTAGTGAGCCTCTAGTTGACTAGCTCGTTGATCGACAGATAGTCATGGTTTCCTGACTATGGACATTGGATGTCATCGATAACGGGATCACATCATTAGGAGAATGATGTGATGGACAAGACCCAATCTTAACATAGCATAAGATCGCATAGTTCGTTTGCTGGAGTTTTCCAATGTCAAGTATCCTTTCCTTAGACCATGAGATCATGTAACTCCCGGATACCGTAGGAGTGCTTTGGGTGTGCCAAACGTCACAACGTAACTGGGTGACTATAAAGGTATACTACGGGTATCTCTGAAAGTGTCTGTTGGGTTGACATGGATCGAGACTGGGATTTGTCACTCCGCTTAACGGAGAGGTATCACCGGGCCCTCTCGGTAATGCATCATCACAATGAGCTCAATGTGATCAAAGTGTTTGATCACGGGATCATGCGTTACGGTACGATAAAAGTGACTTGCCGATAACGAGATTGAACGAGGTATTGGGATACCGACGATCGAATCTCGGGCAAGTAAAATACCGATTGACAAAGGGAATCGTATACGGGATTAATTGAATCCTCGACATCGTGGTTCATCTGATGAGATCATCGTGGAGCATGTGGGAGCCAACATGGGTATCCAGATCCCGCTGTTGGTTATTGCCCGAGAGCCGTCTCGGTCATGTCTGCATGTCTCCCGAACCCGTAGGGTCTACACACTTAAGGTTCGGTGACGCTAGGGTTGTGAAGATATGTATATGCAGTAACCCGAATGTTGTTCGGAGTCCCGGATGAGGTCCCGGACGTCACGAGGAGTTTCGGAATGGTCCAGTGGTAAAGATTTATATATGGAAAGTCATCATACGGACATCGGAACAAGTTTCGGGGTTATCGGTATTGTACCGGGACCACCGGAGGGTCCCGGGGGGTCCACCGGGTGGGGCCACCTATCCCGGAGGGCCCCATGGTCCGTATGAGGGAGGGAACCAGCCCATAGTGGGCTGGTGCGCCAACCCCCCCAAGGTCCCATGCGCCTAGGGTTTGGGGGAGGGAACCCTAAAGGGGGCGCCCCCCTTGCTTGGGGGGCAAGCCCCCCCTTCCTGGCCGCCGCCCCCCCTAGGAGATTATATAAAGGGGGGAGGGGAGGGGGGGCTGAACACCCTATGCCCTGGCGCCTCCCTCTCCCTCTCCAACAGCTCCTCCTCCTCCGTAAGAGCTCGGCAAAGCCCTGTCGGAGTACTGCGGCTCCACCATCACCACGCCGTCGTGCTGCTGCTGGAGTCTTCTTCCCCAACGTCTCCTTTGCCTTGCTGGATCAAGAAGAAGGAGACGTTACGCTGACCGTACGTGTGTTGAACGCGGAGGTGCCGTGCTTTCGGTGCTAGGATTTCCGGTGATTTGGATCACGGTGTGTACGACTACTTCATCCCCGTTCGTTGAACGCTTCCGCTCGCGATCTACAAAGTGGTATGTAGATGCAATCTCTCTCTCCCTTGACTCGTTGCTAGATGAACTCATAGATGGATCTTGGTGAAACCGTAGGAAAAATTTTAATTTTCTGCAACGTTCCCCAACAGCCCGAACCAGTATAAACCTCGTGTCCCTTGTGTTGTTCATCGTTTTCATCTTAGTTCGCACTGTTGGGGAACGTAGTAATTTCAAAAGAATTCCTACGCACACGCAAGATCATGGTGATGCATAGCAACGAGAGGGGAGAGTGTTGTCTACGTACCCTCGTAGACCGAAGCGGAAGCGTTGACGCAACGTAGAGGAAGTAGTCGTACGTCTTCCCGATCCGACCGATCCAAGCGCCGTTACTCCGGCGCCTCCGAGTTCTTAGCACACGTTCAGCTCGATGACGATCCCCGGGCTCCGATCCAGCAAAGCTTCGGGGAGGAGTTCCGTCAGCACGACGGCGTGGTGACGATCTTGATGTACTACCGACGCAGGGCTTCGCCTAAGCACTGCAACGATATGACCGAGGTGGAATATGATGAAGGGGTGCACCGCACACGGCTAAGGAACGATCACGAAGATCAACTTGTGTGTCTATGGGGTGCCCCCTACCCCTGTATATAAAGGATGGAGGAGGAGGAGGCCGGCCAAGGCTTGGTGCGGCCAGGATGAGGAGTCCTACTAGGACTCCAAGTCCTAGTAGGAGTCCACCAAGAGGGGAGGAAGGGAGAAGGACGTGGAGGAGTAGGAAAGGTGGCCGGCCCCCTTTTCCCTAGTCTAATTCGGACTAGAGGGGAGGGGGGGCGCAGCAGCCTTTTTCCTCTTCCCACTAAAGCCCATCAAGGCCCATTACTTCTCCCGTAATCCCGTAACTCCCCGGTACTTCCGAAAATACCCGAACCACTCAGAACCTTTCCGATGTCCGAATATAGTCGTTCAATATATCGATCTTTACGTCTCGACCATTTTGAGACTCCTCGTTATGTCCCCGATCTCATCCGGGACTCCGAACTCTTTCGGTACATCAAAACTCATAAACTCATAATATACCTGTCATCGAAACCTTAAGCGTGCGGACCCTACGGTTCGAGAACAATGTAGACATGACCGAGACACGTCTCCGGTCAATAACCAATAGCGGGACCTGGATTCCCATATTGGCTCCTACATATTCTACGAAGATCTTTATCGGTCAGACCGCATAACAACATACGTTGTTCCCTTTGTCATCGGTATGTTACTTGCCCGAGATTCGATCGTCGGTATCCAATACGTAGTTCAATCTCGTTGCCGGCAAGTCTCTTTACTCGTTCCGTAATACATCATCTCGCAACTAACTCATTAGTTGCAATGCTTGCAAGGCTTAAGTGATGTGCATTACTGAGAGGGCCCAAAGATACCTCTCCGACAATCGGAGTGACAAATCCTAATCTCGAAATACGCCAACCCAACATCTACCTTTGGAGACACCTGTAGAGCTCCTTTATAATCACCCAGTTACGTTGTGACGTTTGGTAGCACACAAAGTGTTCCTACGGTAAACGGGAGTTGCATAATCTCATAGTCAAAGGAACATGTATAAGTCATGGATAAAAGCAATAGCAACATACTAAACGATCGGGTGCTAAGCTAATGGAATGGGTCATGTCAATCAGATCATTCAACTAATGATGTGATCCCGTTAATCAAATAACAACTCTTTGTTCATGGTTAGGAAACATAACCATCTTTGATTAACGAGCTAGTCAAGTAGAGGCATACTAGTGACACTCTGTTTGTCTATGTATTCACACATGTATTATGTTTCCGGTTAATACAATTCTAGCATGAATAATAAACATTTATCATGATATGTAAGGAAATAAATAATAACTTTATTATTGCCTCTAGGGCATATTTCCTTCAGTCTCCCACTTGCACTAGAGTCAATAATCTAGTTCACATCGCCATGTGATTTACCAGCAATAGTTCACATCACCATGTGATTAACACCCATAGTTCACATCGATATGTGACCAACACTCAAAGGGTTTACTAGAGTCAGTAATCTAGTTCACATCGCTATGTGATTAACACCCAAAGAGTACTAAGGCGTGATCATGTTTTGCTTGTGAGATAATTTTAGTCAACGGGTCTGTCACATACAGATCCGTAAGTATTTTGCGAATTCTATGTTTACAATGCTCCGCACAGAGCTACTCTAGCTAATTGCTCCCACTTTCAATATGTATCTAGATCGAGACTTAGAGTCATCCAGATTAGTGTCAAAACTTGCATCGACGTAACCCTTTACGGCGAACCTTTCTGTCACGTCCATAATCGAGAAACATATCTTTATTCCACTAAGGATAATTTTTGACCGCTGTCCAGTGATCTACTCCTAGATCACCATTGTACTCCCTTGCTTAACTCTGTGTAGGGTATACAATAGATCTGGTACACAGCATGGCATACTTTATAGACCCTATGGATGAGGCATAGGGAATGACTTTCATTCTCTTTCTATCTTCTGCCGTGGTCGGGCTTTGAGTCTTACTCAATTTCACACCTTATGACACATGCAAGAACTCTTTCTTTGACTATTCCATTTTGAACTACTTCAAAATCTTGTCAAGGTATGTACTCATTGAAAAACTTATCAAGCGTCTTGATCTATCTCTATAGATCTTGATGCTCAATATGTAAGCAGCTTTACTGAGGTCTTTCTTCGAAAAACTCCTTTCAAATACTCGTTTATGCTTTGCAGAATAATTCTACATTATTTCCGATCAACAATATGTCATTTACATATACTTATCAGAAATGCTGTAGTGCTCCCACTCACTTTCTTGTAAATACAGGCTTCATCGCAAGTCTGTATAAAACTATATGCTTTGATCATCTTATCAAAGCGTATATTCCAACTCCGAGATGCTTGCACCAGTCCATAGATGGATCGCTGGAGCTTGCATATTTTGTTAACACCTTCAGGATCGACAAAACCTTCTAGTTGCATCGTATACAACTCTTCTTTAATAAATCCATTAAGGAATACAGTTTTGCTTATCCATTTGCCATATTTCATAAAATGCGGCAATTGCTAACATGATTCGGACAGACTTAAGCATAGATACGAGAGAGAAACTCTCATCGCAGTCAACACCTTGAACTTGTCGAAAACCTTTTGCGACAATTCTAGCTTTGTAGATAGTAACACTACTATCAGCGTCCGTCTTCCTCTTGAAGATCCATTTATTTTCTATGGCTTGCCGATCATCGGGCAAATCCATCAAAGTCCATACTTTGTTCTCATACATGGATCATATCTCAGATTTCATGGTCTCAAACCATTTCGCGGAATCTGGGCTCATCATCGCTTCCTCATAGTTCGCAAGTTCGTCATGGTCTAGTAAAATGACTTCCAGAACAAGATTACCGTACCACTCTGGTGCGGATCTCACTCTGGTTTACCTACGAGATTCAGTAGTAACTTGATCTGAAGTTACATGATCATCATCATTAGCTTCCTCACTAATTGGTGTAGTAGTCACAGGAACGGACTTCTGTGATGAACTACTTTCCAATAAGGGAGAAGGTACAATTACCGTATCAAGTTCTACTTTCCTCCCACTCACTTCTTTCGAGAGAAACTCCTTCTCAAGAAAGGATCCATTCTTAAGCAACGATTTTGCCTTTGGATCTGTGATAGAAGGTGTACCCAACAATTTCCTTTGGGTATTCTATGAAGACGCATTTCTCCGATTTGGGTTTAAGCTTATCAGGATGAAACTTTTTCACATAAGCATCACAACCCCAAACTTTAAGAAACGACAACTTTGGTTTCTTGCCAAACCATAGTTCATATTGTGTCGTCTCAACGGATTTAGATGGTGCCCCTTTTTAACGTGAATGCAGCTGTCTCTAATGCATGATCCCAAAACGATATTGGTAAATCGGTAATAAACATCATAGATTGTACTATATCCAATAAAGTACGGTTATGACGTTCGGATACACCATTATGCTGTGGTGTTCCAGGTGGCATGAATTTTTGAAACTATTCCACATTGTTTTAATTGAAGACCAAACTCGTAACTCAAATATTTGTTTCCGCGATCAGATCGTAGAAACCTTATTTTCTTGTTACGAAGATTTTCCACTTCACTCTGAAATTATTTGAACTTTTCAAATGTTTCAGACTTATGTTTCATCAAGTAGATATACCCATATCTGCTCAAATCATCTGTGAAGGTCAGAGAATAATGATACTTGTCGCGAGCCTTAATATTCATCGGACCACATACATCAGTATGTATGATTTCCAACAAATCTGTTGCTCGCTCCATTGTTCCGGAGAACGGAGTCTTAGTCATCTTGCCCATGAGGCATGGTTCGAAAGCATCACGTGATTCCAAAATTCCATCAGCATGGAGTTTCTTCATGCGCTTTACACCAATATGACCTAAACGGCAGTGCCACAAACAAGTTGCACTATCATTATTAACTTTCCATCTTTTGGCTTCAATATTATGAATATGTGTATCATTACGATCGAGATCCAACAAACCATTTTCGTTGGTGTGTATGACCATAGAAGGTTTTATTCATGTAAACAGAACAACAATTGTTCTCTAACTTAAATGAATAACCGTATTGCAATAAACATGATCAAATCATATTTATGCTCAACGCAAACACCAAATAACACTTATTTAGGTTCAACACTAATCTCGAAAGTATAGGGAAGTGTATGATGATGATCATATCAATCTTGGAACTACTTCCAACATACATCGTCACTTCACCCTTAACTAGTCTCTGTTTATTCTGCAACTCCTGTTTCGAGTTACTACTCTTAGCAATTAAACAAGTATCAAATACTGAGGGGTTGCTACGAGCACCAGTAAAATACACATCAATAATCTGTATATCAAATATACTTTTGTTCACTTTGCCATCCTTTCTTATCCACCAAATACTTGGGGTAGTTCCGCTTCCAGTGACCAATCCTTTGCAGTAGAAGCACTTAGTCTCAGGCTTAGGACCAGACTTGGGTTTCTTCACTTAAGCAGCAACTTGCTTGCTGTTTTTCTTGAAGTTCCCCTTCTTCTTCCCTTTGCCCTTTTCTTGAAACTAGTGATCTTGTCAACCATCAACACTTGATGTTTTTCTTGATTTCTACCTTCGTTGATTTCAGCATCACGAAGAGCTTGGGAATTACTATCGTCATCCCTTGCATATTATAGTTCATCACGAAGTTCTACTAACTTGGTGATGGTGACTAGAGAATTCTGTCAATCACTATCTTATCTGGAAGATTAACTCCCACTTGATTCAAGCGATTGTAGTACTCAGACAATCTGAGCACATGCTCACTAGTTGAGCGATTCTCCTCCATCTTTTAGCTATAGAACTTGTTGGAGACTTCATATCTCTCAACTCGGGTATTTGCTTGAAATATTAACTTCAACTCCTGGAACATCTCATATGGTCCATGACGTTCAAAACGTCTTTGAAGTCCCGATTCTAAGCCGTTAAGCATGGTGCACTAAACTATTAAGTAGTCATCATATTGAGCTAGCAAAACGTTCATAACGTCTGCATCTGCTCCTGCAATAGGTCCGTCACCTAGCGGTGCATCAAGGACATAATTCTTCTGTGCAGCAATGAGGATAAACCTCAGATCACGGATCCAATCCGCATCATTGCTACTAACATTTTTCAACACAATTTTCTCTAGGAACATATCAAAAATAAACATATGAAAGCAACAACGCGAGCTATTGATCTACAACATAGATATGCTAATACTACCAGGACTAAGTTCATGATAAATTGAAGTTCAATTAATCATATTACTTAAGAACTCCCACTTAGATAGATATCTCTCTAATCCTCTAAGTGATCACGTTATCCAAATCAACTAAACCATGTCCGATCATCACGTGAGATGGAGTAGTTTCAATGGTGAACATCACTATGTTGATCATATCTACTATATGATTCACGCTCGACCTTTCGGTCTCCGTGTTCCGAGGCCATATCTGTTATATGCCAGGCTCGTCAAGTCAAACCTGAGTATTCCGCGTGTGCAACTGTTTTGCACCCGTTGTATTTGAACGTAGAGCCTATCACACCCGATCATCACGTGGTGTCTCAGCACGAAGAACTTTCGCAACGGTGCATACTCAGGGAGAACACTATTACTATGATAATTTAGTGAGAGATCATCTTATAATGCTACCGTCAATCAAAGCAAGATAAGATGCATAAAACATAAACATCACATGCAATCAATATAAGTGATATGATATGGCCATCATCATCTTGTGCTTGTGATCTCCATCTCCGCAGCACCGTCATGATCACCATCGTCACCGGCGCGACACCTTGATCTCCATCGTAGCATCGTTGTCGTCTCGCCAATCTTATGCTTCCACGACTATCGCTACCGCTTAGTGATAAAGTAAAGCATTACAGGGCGATTGCATTGCATACAATAAAGCGACAACCATACGGCTCCTGCCGGTTGCCGGTAACTCGGTTACAAAACATGATCATCTCATACAATAAAATATAGCATCATGTCTTGACAATATCACATCACAACATGCCCTGCAAAAACAAGTTAGACGTCCTCTACTTTGTTTGTTGCAAGTTTTACGTGGCTGCTACGGGCTTAAGCAAGAACTCTTCTTACCTACGCATCAAAACCACAACGATAGTTTGTCAAATAGACTCCGTTTTAACCTTCTCAAGGACCGGGCGTAGCCACACTTGGTTCAACTAAAGTTGGTGAGACAGTCTCCCGCAAGCCATCTGTGTGCAAAGCACGTCGAGGGAACCGGTCTCGCGTAAGCGTACGCGTAAGGTTGGTCCGGGTCGTCTCATCCAACAATACCGCTGAACCAAAGTATGACATGCTGGTAGGGAGTATGACTTGTATCGTCCACAACTCACTTGTGTTCTACTCGTGCAAATAACATCAAACCATAAAAAAACCTAGGCTCGGATGCCACTGTTGGGGAACGTAGTAATTTCAAAAAAATTCCTACGCACACGCAAGATCATGGTGATGCATAGCAACGAGAGGGGAGAGTGTTGTCTATGTACCCTCGTAGACCGAAGCGGAAGCGTTGACGCAACGTAGAGGAAGTAGTCGTACGTCTTCCCGATCCGACCGATCCAAGCGCCGTTACTCCAGCGCCTCCGAGTTCTTAGCACACGTTCAGCTCGATGACGATCCCCGGGCTCCGATCCAGCAAAGCTTCGGGGAGGAGTTCCGTCAGCACGACGGCGTGGTGACGATCTTGATGTACTACCGACGCAGGGCTTCGCCTAAGCACTTCAACGATATGACCGAGGTGGAATATGATGAAGGGGTGCACCGCACACGGCTAAGGAACGATCACGAAGATTAACTTGTGTGTCTATGGGGTGTCCCCTGCCCCTGTATATAAAGGATGGAGGAGGAGGAGGCCGGCCAAGGCTTGGTGCGGCCAGGATGTGGAGTCCTACTAGGACTCCAAGTCCTAGTAGGAGTCCACCAAGAGGGGAGGAAGGGAGAAGGAAGTGGAGGAGTAGGAAAGGTGGCCGGCCCCCTTTTCCTAGTCCAATTCGGACTAGAGGGGAGGGGGGGAGCAGCAGCCTTTTTCCTCTTCCCACTAAAGCCCATCAAGGCCCATTACTTCTCCCGTAATCCCGTAACTTCCCGGTACTTCCGAAAATACCCGAACCACTCAGAACCTTTCCGATGTCCAAATATAGTCGTCCAATATATCGATCTTTACGTCTCAACCATTTCGAGACTCCTCGTCATGTCCCCGATCTCATCCGGGACTCCGAACTCCTTCGGTACATCAAAACTCATAAACTCATAATATAACTGTCATCAAAACCTTAAGCGTGCGGACCCTACGGTTCAAGAACAATGTAGACATGACCGAGACACGTCTCCGGTCAATAACCAATAGCGGGACCTGGATGCCCATATTGGCTCCTACATATTCTACGAAGATCTTTATCGGTCAGACCGCATAACAACATACGTTGTTCCCTTTGTCATCGGTATGTTACTTGCCCGAGATTCGATCGTCGGTATCCAATACGTAGTTCAATCTCGTTGCCAGCAAGTCTCTTTACTCGTTCCGTAATACATCATCTTGCAACTAACTCATTAGTTGCAATGCTTGCAAGGCTTAAGTGATGTGCATTACCGAGAGGGCCCAGAGATACCTCTCCGACAATCGGAGTGACAAATCCTAATCTCGAAATACGCCAACCCAACATCTACCTTTGGAGACACCTGTAGAGCTCCTTTATAATCACCCAGTTACGTTGTGACGTTTGGTAGCACACAAAGTGTTCCTACGGTAAACGGGATTTGCATAATCTCATAGTCAAAGGAACATGTATAAGTCATGGATAAAAGCAATAGCAACATACTAAACAATCGGGTGCTAAGCTAATGGAATGGGTCATGTCAATCAGATCATTCAACTAATGATGTGATCCCGTTAATCAAATAACAACTCTTTGTTCATGGTTAGGAAACATAACCATCTTTGATTAACGAGCTAGTCAAGTAGAGGCATACTAGTGACACTCTGTTTGTCTATGTATTCACACATGTATTATGTTTCCGGTTAATACAATTCTAGCATGAATAATAAACATTTATCATGATATGTAAGGAAATAAATAATAACTTTATTATTGCCTCTAGGGCATATTTCCTTCACGCACGAGGGGATCGGACGTAGATCGGTAGGGGAGAGATCTCCGCGCGCACCCCAGTGTTCGAACCTCAAGGGTCTGCCGGAACACGAAATCCGACATTTGGAGCGCCAGGTAGGGGTGCGCCGGAATCCTTCTTCCTCCGCATCGCGTTCCGTCGCCTCGCCATCCAGATGACAAGTGACCAGGCTGGCAACGCCGACCGCTGGGCGGCGTGGTCCGCCCACACCGTGCCGCCGTCTCAGGGCGACCTCAACCTTGCGCCTCAGGCAGATCGTGCTCCGCAGGGCGCTGCAGGGCACGGGCGACGCGGCCAGACGCCGCCTGCCCTCACGCCATGGCAGGTGCGGGCCACAGCAAGGGCCTCGAACCATGCCGCTGCCACCGTGCCGTACACCCGATGGGAGCAGGCGAACTCCAGGGCCGCGCTCACGATGGCCCGAGAGCTACTACGGTGCCGTTTTCTGGAAGGCGGCCGCGACGTGTTGCTTGAGCGGGTGGCCGAGCTACTAGATGCCGCCGCCTCAGGAGCACCCCCTTTCTGCATCCAGTTGCCGCCCCAGGTCCAGGACGGGTCCCGGGCCAGTACAGCGCCAACACCACCATCAGCACCAGGCGGCAGGTCGCGCCGGCCCTTCCTCAGGCCGGCGAAGGGATGCTCGCCGTAGCCTTTGGCCTCGGCGAGCCACCGCGCCATCACCCCCAAGGTGACGCTCCAAGCCAGACTGTGTGGCATGCAAGGCGCTACGGCAAAGCCCACGAGGTGGTAGCTCCGGAGGCTTATGTACCCCGCATGGTGGATCAAGGACACGCACAGGAAGAAGATCACGGCTTGTTCCTCGGGCCCGGCTGGGATGAGGAGACGCCGGAAGCCGAGCTCTTTCAGGGACCCCAGGAGAGCCTCGACAACCGCGCTGACAGCAGCAACTATCGGGTACCACTCATCCCTTAGGAGCAAGCTTACGCTAATCATGGGTCGCAGGAGGTACAGGTCGCCGCAGCAGATGGCTGCCCCAATGCTGCAGCCTCCTATTCCTCAGGAGGAGGGCGCAGGGGGCTGCAGGATAGGGGCCGAGATCAGGGCTCACCCTCGGGGCGGTCGGAGCAAGGTGTTCTCAGGAGGTAGGCCTTCTGCCGGGGAGATGCCCCATGGCCTGCCCACGGCAGAGGACCCGTGGTCGTCGGGGGAACCGCTGGCGACTGCTCTACCCCGTTGGCGTCGTCCTTGGTTTACGGTCGCCGCCAATGGCGGTAGAGTGTGGCGCAAGGCGGGCCCCTCGTATGGCGATATGAAGGAAGGCCGGTACCTATGAAGAAGGCCCAGTGCCTGTGAAGCTCGCCGCCCCGTGACACTCTCACGTTATAATGAGTGGGGCTGTACACGCCCCGGAGTCTCAGGGGTGCCGGCCTCAGGCCCTGGGGCTCCCGCCCACGCCCAGTGGTAGCACTTAGCTCCGCGCTGGTGAGAAGACGTCGAAGACTAGACTAGGTGCCGGACGCGGCCTTTTGCTTTTTGCTTCTTCCTTGTTGACAAGTTTCTTCGGTTTGGATTTAAGTTGGATTTGAGTTCGAAGCTTGCGTGCGTTTGGGGAAGGGGTGTTTAGTCTCGTTCGAGCAATCTCTCACGTTCTGATTTCGGCTTTACGCCCCAAGCTAGCGTCGGCTGCCTCCCCCCTCACGAGCCCCTCGTGAGCTGGGCCAGGACAGGCACGCCTACGACCAGGACCACTGTCCCCGCTCCCTCTTCGGAGGTCCTCATCACAGGATCGGCGAGTTAATCGAAAGGCGCCCAAGGCGCGGCGTCCCCTCGCAGGCCCGTTCAGGGCTCGCCGGGGATGAAAGGTACACAAATCAACAGAACCATCGCCAGGCTAGCGACTAAACTCACGCAACATTGTGCTCACCAGAGTACAAATTACAAGTCTTTACATGAGGGGCCTCCGGGGCACATTCGGATGAACACTCCGTACAACTAAAACCAGACCTCAAGTTGCCCCGAGGTGGCGCTGCAAAGGGCTCTAGTTCGGACCAGCACTTAGAGAAGCACTGGCCCGGGGGGGCTGAATAAAGATGACCCTCGGGTTGGCCGACCCAAGGGAAAGGGGTAGGTGGTAGGCAAATGGTAAAACCAATGTTGGGCCTTGCTGGAAAAGTCTTATTCAAAGCGAACTGTCAAGGGGGTCCCATAAATCACCCAACCGCGTTAGGGACGCAAAATCCGGGAACATAACACCGATATGACGGAAACTAGGGCGGCAAGAGTGGAACAAAACACCAGGCATAAGGCCGAGCCTTCCACCCTTTACCAAGTATATAGATGCATTAATAATATAAGAGATATTGTGATATCCCAACAAGTAAAGATGTTCCAACAAGGAACAACATCTCCATGTTCCAACAAGGAACAAACTTCATCTTCACCTACAACTAACAACGCTATAAGAGGGGCTGAGCAAAGCGGTAACATAGCCAAACAACGGTTTGCTAGGACAAGGTGGTTTAGAGGCTTGTTTTAACAATATGGGAGGCATGATAAGCAAGTGTTAGGTATCGCAGCATAGGCATAGCAAAAGAGCGAGCAACTAGCAAGCAAAGATAGAAGTGATTTCGAGGGTATGGTCATCTTGCCTGCAAAGTTCTCAGGGTTGTCGAAAGCTTGGTCCTCGTAAGTGTTCTCAACAGGTTCCTCGGTCACGTACTCGTCTCCCGGCTCTACCCAAAGCAAGAACACAAGCAAAGGGGACATCCATCAATCACGATGCAATGCGCAAACAACATGATGCAAAACATGGCATGATATGCGAGATGTGGTATGCAAAGCATATGTGGGCTCCGTAAGGACAAAGATGAACAAGGCATAATCTTGGCAAACCAAGTATGCCACTGGATAGGTGAGACGATTTCGGTTGAAATCGATATAAAGATCACCGGAATCGGGTGCACGGTTTGCAAATGACAAGCAAAACAAGAATGACAAGATTCTGCCATTAACAGCATGGTGCTACTTAGCAAGCAACAAGTAATTAAGCTACTGCACCCGAACGTACCAACAAAGCATATGAAAGTGATCTACTGAAGATTCTTGACAAAAGATGAACACTGAGCTACGGCTAAATCACATCACAACAGGTTCAAACAAGCATGGCAAAAGTGCAAAAGATAACAGGTTCACAGACTTGGTGGAAATAACACCATGCCTGAAATTAACATCAGGATGGCATGTTTAGAGCAAACAAACAACATGCTACAGGAACATAATATAGCAAAGCAAGGAATGGCATGAGTCTACTCAAAGCATTGAACAAAAGTCCCTTACTGACCATGAGCAAAAAGGGATCAGAAAATATAATAACACCCATGTCAATTAAGCAAATTTCGTTACAGATTGCGGACTTAGCAGAAAACTGGACATGTCGAGAACAGATAACAAGTAGGCATGTTCGTGAGCTTGATGCACTCACTACAGAGCATTGCATGATAAGCTAAGCATACATCCATCAAGAAGACATGGCATAGAAGCTAGACATGGCAAGAACAACATCATAACATGCAAAGACCAACTACAACAAGCTTGGCAAAATCGAATAACATGTAAACAATCTGCCAGGAACATTTTATAGCAAAAGTAGAGCTCGATTGACTCAAGCTATGGCACTCCATAATTACAAACAAAGGCATGGATGGATAGAGAAAAACCATATGCTCAAAAGACCCTTACTGATCATGCTCAAAAGAGGCATAGATCTCTCTGTAACAACATGAACACATGGCATACAAATAACAGCAGGGCATGACTTTGAAATTACTAAGTCTCTGAAATCAGCAACATTATGATCCCTAGTTTGCAAGCTTGTGCTAGTCACCACAAAGATCACAAAAATACATGACATACACCCCTGGAAATATTGTATGGCATATTACAAAACACATGTAGGACTCAACTTCATAGGGTTCACACATCAATCATGGCAAAAATGACAAAAGTGCATGTTCTGATAAAAATCTAGAACTAACATCACATAGCCCTCTTCTAACAGCATTTCAGGCATCAAGGTGAGCTCAAATGAAAATTATGCAAAGATATGAAATGATGTACTCATCGAGGCGAACAATTTGACATATTACACGCACGAAACGGAGTAGTATGCAGCAAGTTATGATGCGATGAACAAGGGACCAGAATGCAAGGATTTCGGGACTTGGAGGAAAAAAACGAGGTCGACCTGCGGGATCTAGATCCGGCGCGCGAACCGAGGATCGCCGGAGAGCTCGATGGAGACGGCGGCCGGAGGGAGCAGGGCGGCCGGCGAGGTGGCTCGGGGCGGATCCGGCCTTGGGACCGCCGGATCCGGCGAGGAGGGGCGGCGGCGCCGGTGGCGGAGCAGCGGGACGGGGCGGCGAGCGGCGGCGGCGCATGGCGGCGGGGCGGCGCGGCGGAGGCGAGGTGCGGTGGCGGCGGCGCTCCGCAGCGGCGAGCGGGCGGCGAGAGGCGCGCGAGGCGGCGGGGCAGCGAGGGAGCAGCGGCGGGCGGCGGCACACGGCCCAGATGCGGCCCGGGGCGGGCCGGCCTCGGGCCCCGGCGGGCTTCGGCAGCGGAGGAGAGAGAGGCGGGGGCGCGCGGGACAGGTGGCGGAGGCTGAGTGGCTGGCGGCGGCGACGCGGCTGAGGTGGCGGGCTCCCATTGGCCGAATTGAGGTGGCTGGGCGGGGTGGACATGTCCGGCGCGGGGGCGGACGCGTCCGACTGCGGGAGGAGGACGAAGCTAGGGTTTCATCCGCGAATTCCGGGAGAGGATCACATATTTATAGGTAGGAGGAGGTAGGAAGCTCCAAATGAGGTGCGGTTTTCGCCCACACGATCGTGATCCGACGACCGAGAGGATGGAGAAGACTTAGATGGGTTTTGGGCCACTTTGGAGGGGTGTTGGGCTGCAAAGAGAGAGAGGCTTTTGCGGTTACCCGGTTAACCGTTGGAGTATCAAACGAAGTCCAAATGATACGAAACTTGACAGGCGGTCTACAGGTAGTAAACCAAGGCCACATGTCAAGCCTCGGTCCATTCTGAGAATGTTTAACACCCGCACACGAAAATAGGTAAAAGGGGACGCCGGAGGACGTAGGAGCGCCGGATTGCAAAACGGACAACGGGGAAAATGCTCGGATGCATGAGACGAACACGTATGCAAATGCGATGCACATGATGACATGATATGAAATGCAGATGATTACATGGCAAAGTGCAACACGCAAGCACATGACATGGCAAGGACGGCAAATAACTGACGGACACCTGGCGCATCAGATCCGGGGCGTTACAACACTCCACCACTACGAGAGGATCTCGTCCCGAGATCTAGGATGGCACCGGAGAGAAACGGAAGAGGAAGAGAAGAGGTAACACTAAGTTGCTTCTTTGACAAACGAGTGAAACCAAAGAACCTTGAGAGGTTGAGCAAAATGAAAGAAAGAATACCATGGAGATGAACGAAATGAAAACACTCCCTTGGACAAGGAACAAGGAATAACAAATTCGGGCAGCACTCCGGTAGAAAAGAGATGAAAGCTTGATAAGATGATACGATATTGAAGAGATGATACAACACTCTGGTTGGAAATGGAGGAATAGAATTTGAACTTGGCAAAATGAAAGCACTTGGATGAGACTCCGGTTAAAAGAGGAATGATAGACACAACACTCCGGTTAAATCGATAAGCAAGCAAAAGGACATGATCTTGACAAAACAAGATGATGGGTCGAAGAGAGCAACATCACAATGCCTCCGGAAGAAAAATAGAAGATAGATCATTGGAATAAAGGAATGGAGAAGAAAATGACAACTTCTCCCACAAATGAGTTTGGAAAGCACCCTTAAAAAGAAGGATAGAACGGAGTTGTTGGAAAACCAACAACGAAAAGAATAACCTTGTAGTGGACTTATGGAAACATCTCAACATTATGAGGTGAGCTTCTGCCACCAACGGAAACAAACGATTGGATTGATATCAACAAGGAGACGAGAAACTTATTTCACCGTTAGGATAAATGAAGAACTTGGGTTAATTATAAGCACCATAAATAGCAACAATCCTTAGGGAAAGCTTTAGGTGAAATAAAACCCGAGATAACTCCAATGAAGAGATTGATGGATTTAAATATCTCATTCTTGACAACAAGTGAATCATGAAGCATGAAGGGAAATTGTCAAGAATGACATAACACCACCTCAAAAGGAAAGGTAGAAAGAATTGCACTTTGGAGTGCAAGATGAAGAAATGCTTGAACTCCTCCAAACAAAACATGTGTTGAGCACCATGTTTAATTTTGAGTATAGCTTGGCGGATCATAACTTCGAGAAAAATCTTGAAGAACAAATGAAGAATGAAAAGAATCCTTAATGAACCACCATGTAGAGCCTCCATGAAGAACGCCGGTAATAAAAGGATGATAGAAAGAGAGAGAAGTTGAAAACAAGTGAAGCCTTGAAGTGACAAGATAAGCTTTGAAATGATATAACCGAGAAAACTTGGAACTCTGGAAAAAGAAAGATGAACAACATATAACTGAGAAACTGATACCACTACAAACTCCCGAAGAAGGAATTAATCACTTGGATGAAACAAGAACAAGAATTATGTTATGCGTATCCTTCACCAATTTAAATTGATGACAAGCAACGGATTTGGCATACTACTTATTCTCGTAGAAAAGATTAAGAGAGATATAGCGTAAACTTGAGAAGGACTTCAACGAACCACCGGTAACAACGGAAGAGAACTTGGAAAGAACGAATGAATTGATACGATAACAACGAAAGAGAATTCTTGAATGAACCACCGTAAGAATTGATAATGAAAGTCGCAAAGGCACAATTCACCGGGAAGAATTAGAAAACTAATGAAGATACTTGACAAAATTTGGATACACATGAACGAATAGATCACGAGCTGATTAGAGAATACTTGAATGATGCACCGGTAAGATTTGGAGAACGATAGACGAAGCTGAGAAGAATAATTCTGAGATGATGGGCTCGGAAGAATCAAACTGAAAAGACTCCTGAATTGCTCCTGATGGGTGAAAAGAATTATCACAATCGAAAACAATTATGAGAGGATGGCATCAAGCTAGAACCATGAATCTTGAAGAGAATGGAGCAAGATTTAAGAGAAACTCTTCTTCGGTCTTCAAATGTTGAGAATGATGATGAGAAACACCACCATGAATTGTTGAGACACTCTAGAATGAAAATTAGAAAGGTTGAACCAACGATGAAACAACTGAAGGATCTTGGAGAAAGACATTTGACTGATGATAATTCATTCTTACGTCAAACTTTTAAATGAATTTGAGAATAGCTCCGGCAAAATTAGAAGAGTCAGGTAAGATCCTGGGAAAAGACCTGCGGGTTAGGGCCCACTCAAAAGAATGGTAGAACGATTGTTTGAAAAGAGAGATTACATCGGTTGAATTAAATGGCTTGATTGAGATAGCATCCTCAAAATAACTTGAGTGAATTGAGAATGGAAACTTGAATCTTCTGAGATATCTTCATCACTCCGGAACAATTGAATAGCGAGAAGTGGATGATTAAGAGGTACACCAGTACGAGAAAAACATTAGAAACGAGGAAAAGATATGATCGACAAAGCTTGAATTGGAACCACCGGAGAAGAAAAGAATGACGAATGACGAACTTGAAACTCCTGACCATCTTCATGATAATCACCGGATAAGAACATTGAAGGAAAGAATGGAGAGACTTCTCATCAATAAAAAGGATACTTGATTAAGAAATCTGAGTCCTTAAAGAAAGAGGGTGGGAGGGCGGGAAAATCAAAGACAATTTGGGACGGATGAAACAAGCAACGTTGGGAAAAACTGAGAGGTGATCTTGTGAATGTTGAAATGATCGGATCCACTTGAAGAAAAACACACCGGTTGGAAAGAATTGAAAAGACAACCTCAATGATCAAGAAGGATTAGTATTCACATAGAAATATGAGAACACCATTTAGGAAAGGTATGGATTCAACATTTGACTTCGAAGCAACTCGAATACCACAAACCAAAACAAAACAAAGGATTGGCTTAGGAAATAAGCCGGAACAAACATATGATAGATCCCATATCGTATCATGTGTCTGTTGGAAAGATATACTAGAAGCTACTTGAATTCCCACTTATAAACTCCCTAAACTTTCTGGTTATGCAATCAGGTGTTGGGGATACAGGGGACACAAAATATATCACCCAAACTAACAAATACCTAGATCCAGCTGTATCCATCCTTCAACACATAACCAAGAAACCTTCGGAAATCGTCTACCTCAACCTTCGAAAAGCATCCGTTATACAAGTTATGGCAATACTCCCGCACTCGCCTTAGTACTGGGCTATCAGGGTTATCTCACCAACAACTATACAAAAGAGATTTTCGATGTCGGTGTACTAAACTCAGGTATTCCAGAACTGCAACGATAAAATTATGACGACAACACCTCGGAGCTCAACTCCCCGGGACAACTCCACTAAACCCCTGCTCACAGGAGGCACCAAGACAATGTTGTCATCACAAAACCATCGGAACGATTCTAAGATACCCGCGTGATCCTCAAATTTTTTTTAGTGAAATTTGCGAAGAGAAGAGTCAAAACTCTACGTCAGGATGCCTTACCAGAGCGATGAGGAGACTGGGAAGTAAAAAAATTCCTAAACTCTCCGATACATAATTCCTAAATGACTCAAAACATTTTTCTAGACACAACTCGGCCGCTAAAAACGATCAATCAGTGGGGGCTCCTAAGGTCGGGGAAGGCTCATATTACCAACTTATAACACCCTCGATGCGGCTATATCTCCAACGTGTCGAAGCACGACTTAGAGGCATAACCGCATTGAAAGCAATGTCACAAGTGAGGTAATCTTCACACAACCCATGTAATATATAAGGGAAAGAGATACATAGTTGGCTTACAATCGCCACTTCACACAATTACATCAATAAGCATTACATCAACCAGATACAATCAAGGTCTGACTACGGAACCAAAATAAAAGAAGACTACCCCAAATGCTACACAGATCCCCGATCGACCCCAACTGGGCTCCACTACTAATCAACTGAAACGAAACAACACAACGAACACGATCTTCATCGAGCTCCTCCTTGAGCTCGGTTGCGTCACCTGCACGGTACCATCGTCGACACCTGAAACTTGTTGTTGGAAGTAATCTGTGAGTCACGGGGACTCAGCAATCTCACACCCGCGAGATCAAGACTATTTAAGCTTAAAGGTAGGGCAGGGTAGTGAGGTGGAGCTGCAGCAAGCGACTAGCATATATGGTGTCTAACATACGCAAAGGAGAGCGAGAAGAGAAGGCAAAAGCACGGTCGAACTGTTGGGAACGTAGTAATTTCAAAAAAATTCCTATGCACACGCAAGATCATGGTGATGCATAGCAACGAGAGGGGAGAGTGCTGTCTACGTACCCTCGTAGACCGAAGCGGAAGCGTTGACACAACGTAGAGGAAGTAGTCGTACGTCTTCCTGATTCGACCGATCCAAGCACCGTTACTCCGGCACCTCCGAGTTCTTGGCACACGTTCAGCTCGATGACGTGCCCCTAGCTCCGATCCAGCAAAGCTTCGGGGACGAGTTCCGTCAGCACGACGGCGTGGTGACGATCTTGATGTTCTACCGGCGCAGGGCTTTGCCTAAGCACTGCAACAATATATTCGAGGTGGAATATGGTGGAGGGGGGCACCGCACACGGCTAAGAAACGATCACGTTGATCAATTGTGTGTTCTAGGGTGCCCCCTGCCCCCGTATATAAAGGAGCCAAGGGGGAGGGGCGGCCGACCTGGTTTGGGCACGCCAAGGGGGAGTCCTACTCCCACCGGGAGTAGGACTCCCTTCTTTCCTATTCGGAGAAGGAGAAGGAGGGAAGGAGGAGGAAGAGGGGAAGGAAAGGGGGGCGCCGCCCCCCTTCCCTTGTCCTATTCGGACTAGGAAGGGGAGGGGCGCGCGTCCACCTCCTGCCTCCTTCTCTCTTCCACAGCAAGGCCCATGTAAGCCCAATAACTCCCCGGGGTGTTCTGGTAACCCCTCGGTACTCCGGTAAAATGCCGATTTCACCCGGAACGATTCCGATGTCCAAATATAGGCTTCCAATATATCGATCTTTATGTCTCGACCATTTTGAGACTCCTCGTCATGTCCGTGATCACATCCGGGACTCCGAACAACCTTCGGTTCATCAAAATGCATAAACTCATAATAACTGTCATCGTAACGTTAAGCGCGCGGACCCTACGGTTCGAGAACAATGTAGACATGACCGAGACACGTCTCCGGTCAATAACCAATAGCGGGACCTGGATGCCCATATTGGCTCCTACATATTCTACGAAGATCTTTATCGGTCAGACCGCATAACAACATACGTTGTTCCCTTTGTCATCGGTATGTTACTTGCCCGAGATTCGATCGTCGGTATCCAATACCTAGTTCAATCTCGTTACCGGCAAGTCTCACAACTAACATATTAGTTGCAGTGCTTGCAAGGCTTATGTGATGTGCATTACCGAGAGGGCCCAGAGATACCTCTCCGACAATCGGAGTGACAAATCCTAATCTCGAAATACGCCAACCCAACATCTACCTTTGGTGACACCTGTAGTACTCCTTTATAATCACCCAGTTATGTTGTGACGTTTGGTAGCACCCAAAGTGTTCCTCCGGCAAACGGGAGTTGCATAATCTCATAGTCAAAGGAACATGTATACACTACAAGAAATATGTCAACTTGTGACCACCACTATTGGTCACAAATTTCCATTTGCGACCTTTTTGTGACCAAAAACAGAAGTTCAAAAGCTGGCTGTCGTAAACTGACTATAGCGACCTTTCTTCTGGAATGGTTGAAGACGTTTATGACCAAAATACGCCTACTTTGGAATTTTGGTCACTAGCAACCTCCCCAGACCACGTAGGCATCCAGCGTGGCAATCTGACGTGGCACAAGATTCAGCCCGGTCCAATTAGGTTTTCTACATGGGCCTAGCCCAACAATTTGGCCTTTTTAATATATATTTTTCCTGTGCTTTTATTAGCGACATGGGTCCGGCCCAACAATTCAGCCTTTGATTTGTTTGCATGGCCCTTTTAAAAGTAGGTTTTCTTTTTGATCATGTATTTTTCTGGGCCATTTCTTTATTGGGCCTCTCATGTTTTTCCCTCAAAAATAATTGTCCAATATTACTTGGGCCTAGCCCAGTTCCGAAAAAATTGATCCAATCCAAAACAATATTATGCCATTGACATTACAACACAGCACACCACAAGCTATCTTGGGCCTAGCCCAGTTCGGATACATTTTCAAAGAAACACTAAGGCTGGCTGGCTGAGCCTAACGCTAAGCCTAAGCTATTCCAACCTACTAATGCAGGAAGTTTTTACATGGCGCTGCTGCATTTGCATGGCGCTGCTGCATTTGCATGGCGCTGCTGCATTTGCATTTACATGAAAAAAATAGAACTAGCCTATCTGGTACTTCACAGCAACCAAACATGTAATCTTCTTAATGGAAAGATTTCTTCTCCAAGTCCCGCTTCTCCCTTAGCAATGACAAGCTGATGCAAAACATCTGAGCATTCAAAAGAGAACAAAAAGAAAACATCTGAGCTCCTTCAACAGTGATCAAATGTCAGACTCACGGACAGACATAGTCAGGACTGGGCTGACAGAAATACAACATGCCTTCCACAGTCGCCCTATTACATGAATCGGCTGAGAAGAATCAGAAAAACTGGAGCCAATATAATATGAACATTCCATTCAAAAAAGTAGTAAAGGAGTAAAGGACAATTCTATATATAATGATAAACAGATTTCAGCTAGTACCAAGCTTTTTTAGCCGAGCTAGTTAAAGTGAAATATTCATACAAGACAATAGAGACTATATGAATATGCATGGCACAAGTGTAGGTCCTGGTTACTGGCTACACATGTAACACAAAGCTCTATCGATAGTGCCAGCTATGGATAAAATCATGCACAGTCCCAACAGAACTCAGTCACACAGTATAATTCCGACTATAATATAACCAGAGAACTAAAGATTCTACGTACTTAGAACTCAACTAATAAGTGAGAATGATCTGATTGTATGCAAACAATCTTGTTTTATTTTTTTATATTACTAAAACAGACATATCTTCCTTTATGTGAAGAAGTCTGCTTCCTTCTTTAGTTAGTAGTAATCGTTCCATGCAAATCAACTGTGTGTGTATGGTTGATCATGGTCTAGAGATTACACGCATAGAGGAACAAAATCCTAAACAAAATAGTATCAAATAGTGGTGGGTGCTCAACCTATTTACCATACACAAGCAACACTTAAATCATAGCATGTGCATATACTTGTGTCACATCAGGGGGTTCAGAATGTACTCAACATAATCTGATAAAAAGGATTGGGAGCAGAGGGAGAGGGAGGTGGAGATGGACGTGCTACCTGTTGCTGCGGTGGTGTCTCTTGGTGGTCGTGCTTGAGCTCCTCCTAAAGCTGCTCACTAACCTGCAAGACAAACAAGACCATGGGTGAGCTGCAACACAGGCACATACATTAAGTGAAGATAAGGAGAAGAACCTGTAAGGAGAGAGGTGCTCTGTCCTCCGTCCGTGCTCGTCCTCCTCCTCCGTGCCGATGTCAAACAACCTCCGCTCGTCACTTGCGAGCACCATGCGCCTTGGTTGGCCATGACGCCCTTGTCCTCTGCTGCACGGATGAAAACCAAAGAATCAGTACAGCTACATTGGCACATAATAGAGACATGGTTCAGTTGAGATCTACTAAACTACATCAGCACAGGAACGACGAGCAGTTTTAGATCTTAAAAACTAATGTTCCATGCATAGTCTTAGTGCTCCATCAAAGAGTCAACTAAATTTGCTCTCCAGCATACAAACAAAGTTTAGGGAAAACCAAACATGAACAAGCACTTATTGTGCAGGACACATACCTATTTCATAAGCACTCAGTGTGGATATGTGTGCTAAATGTATTGTGCACAAAAAGGTGAGGCTCCCAATAGCCCAATATTATGACTACTACAGTTCAGATTTTGATAATAAAAACTGACATGTGTGGACGCTGCGGAGCAGCCGTGGAGTCTGACGGATCAACAAGCGTGTAACAACATAAACAACAATAGTTTATGTTGGGCTTGCTCCCCTCTTCTCCTGCTCGTTGTTTTTCTCCTGGGCTTGCTCCTTCTTCTCCTGGGCGTGCTCCTTCTTCTCCTACAACAGCAGCAACAGCAGGTTAATGACAACAGTAGTTTGACAACAGCAGCAGGCCAATAACAAAAAAATAGTTACTAAATCTGACTAATACTACAAAAACAACAAAGCATTTAGTCCCAAACTAAATCAGATGCATTCTTTCTTTGTCCTTTTTGATGATTAGAAATGCTCATGTTCTGAAGTGCCAACGGTTCTGGTTATCAACAAGGTAGATTGCACACCATTTGTTTCAGGAGAAGAGTTTGAGAAATTCAGTGGAATTTTCAGAAAACATGTGCACACATGTGCAGTCTACAGACCAGAATACCTTGTCAAGTAGCCAAGCATGATCTAATCTGGAAGGGCAAGATTAGCAGGCAAGGCAAATACTTAGCCAACATGTGCACCTTGACCTTGTCAATAATAGTACTACTAGAAGTAATTAATCTGAGCATGGATCTAACCGACAACATCACAGAGACCATCTGAGCACTACACCATGAACAAAGCCAGCTAATTTGATTCACTAGTACACATTTAGCACACCGTCAGGCTTTATGGATCAAAATAATTTGATGTAAACACGATAGCTAGCTGGTACCAGTAGCGAGCTCCTGTTCTTGTGCTGACAGTGACGCATAACAAGCAGTCAGATTCAGGGCGTGTGTGTGCCCAGACAGGAAATAAATCGTCACCACTTATGAGTACATGACTAAACGAAACACCCAAAAGGTGGTGTCCCCATCACATAGCCAAGAAGATGAGACTGAACATGTCAGGTGGCACCGCGAACGCCATTGTTGGAGCTCAGAGAGAAATCGTCGTCTGAAGCCTTGTGCTTCCGCAGCCTCCTCTTCTGGATGCCCAGCGAGTGCACAAAGTCCTGCACGGCAAGCCAAAAAGAAGCTCAATTTACCCTCGACTCGAATGAAAAGAAAAAGGCCCTGCTGATAATATCCTATGATAGATCGGGTTGGACATCATACGACCGCTTGATTAATTAGCGCTGTTTGATTTCAGTATGCGAACCTGCCTTCGGCATTTCTACAAGAGGGTACTGAATATTAACTGAACATTACATGGCACAAATTCTCCAAAACAACACCCACTGACTTGACATCTCTTTATTTTTTTTTCTCAAAATAAAAATCTGCAGACTGACTTGGGGTTGGAGAGACTGACCAAGCCTAGATGAGAATCAGATCAACCGCACAGCAGCTCTCTGCTGGAGCTGGCAACGCGCCAGCGCCTAATGCTGCTGGATTTGAAGGTCGAATAGGTAGCTCGGGCAGAGTGGGATAATTCAGAGGGGGACGGACCTCGGAGGCCCTGACGGCGCTGGCGAAGCGCCTGGGCGGGAGGCGGCAGTCCTCGCGCGCCCGCATCCCGCTCCCGCTCCGCAGCATCTCCTCCTCCCTCCTCCGGCAGCATCCCCTCCTCCTCGAGGGCTCCTCCTCCTCTACCGGTGCTGCCACTGGGTGGTTCCTATTTGACGCTCGCGTGCATGTTCGAACCGTAGCCACCTTCGTCTTCATCTTCAAGGGCATCACCTGACCGCACACACACACGCATCACACATACGCATAACGCCTCGTGAAATCTCGAGCGAATCGAACGGGGGTAGAGAAGATCTAGCGACTCACCAGCCCGGGGGCCTGGTCGGGCAGCGCCATGCCCAGCTTGGACCCCAGGTGTTTAGATGCGCATGCCGGCGAGCCAGCCGGCCATGACGCCGTGGCTGCTGGGCGGCGGAGGACCTGCCGGGAGGAAGGACCTGTCGATCTGGATCTAGATCTGAGTCGAGTGGGAGAGAGAGGAGGGGACGAGGATCTGAGGTGGGGAGGGGAGGTGTGGCAGAGGTGGGTGGTGGCGAGGGGAGGTGTGGTAGAGGTGGGTGGCGGCGAGGGGAGGTGTGGGTGGCGGCTAGGGCGCGGGGCGGCGAAGCGAGAGGTTGGAGAGGAAGGAGGAGGCAGCGGGGAGGGGGTTGCGGTGGATCTGGCCGGAGGCAGGGGAGGGGGTCGACGCCGACGGCGAGCGGCTGTGGATGGCGGCGAGGGGAGGGGAGGGATCTGGATCGGGGAACACTAGGGTTCGCTGCGCGGGGGAGAGAGAGGAGTGGTGTGTGGGGAGAGAGGAGCTAGCAATCGGTGGGTGTGCGTGGGTGAGAGGGTGAGGGGGTGTGGGCCGTTGGATATGAGGGTATCCGACGGTCTCTGATGCTTGATCCGTGTGACATGCTCATAAACCAATCAGAACAAAGTATATGTTTTGACGACGTTATGACCATCTAAATTGGTCATACGACTAAAATAGGCGGCTGCTACAAGTCAGCCAGATGATTTTGTCTACAAAACATCTGCGGTGTGCCAAGAGCTTCAACGCAGCACCACGGTGCCCGGAGAAGCTCCATTGCAGTGTCGGGGAGCTCCAACGCAGAACCACCCCTTCTCTTTTTATGACAATGTTTAAGTACGGTTCCCTCGAATAACTAGATGTAGTTTCATACTAGGTGAGATTTTTGTCGGTTCACTAGTAAGCCGGTTAAATTTTAACTACAGTTACCTCATATTTTGTTCAAATGATATCATATTTTGCACAAGTTTACATCTTGGATATGCAAACAATATTGACAAAGGGAGTTTATATTTCCTTTGCACGAAAAATCAATTTTCCATTTTCTGAGTGCCCGAAATGAGTTCTTTTGTGAAGGACCTACCATATATTTGTTGCAAAATTAGACAAAGATCAATTTTCTAAAATACTAGGACAAATTTAATGCACGGTTGACAAAATGGTTGGGTGTCAAAAGTTTCGATCCACCTCCCGTGAAAAAGACAAATTCCTGCCGATTCTGTAGGGAGCGGTTCAAATTTGAATTACAGTTGTCTCATAGTTTGCTCTTTATTTTTTCCAAAAATCATTTCTAGGTACATAAGTATCTATTTAATCAGAGAAACATCAAAAGTTTTCCAAGATTCAACCACTAGCTAGGAACGGTCAAGCCCGTCGTTTTGACCGCATTTTGAAACGGGCATAAAAAATTAAAAAAAAAATCAAAAAATTGGAAAACCTTCGCATTGTGTCATTATATGTAACCAAGTTTCCAGGAAAAATAATAAACTTGTAATACGACAATTATTTTAAAAAAGTGTTCTCAGAAATGAGCTATCATGCGTGAAGATTCATGGCTTTCAAGCCAAATGATCAGTCTCATGGCCACATTCATGGCATAGTTTGTTCGAATGATCTCATGTTGTGCATAAGGGTGCATATTGGAATTCCAAACAATGTTTCCGAAGGGAGTTTTTATTTTCTTTGCACGGAAAATTCATTTTCCATTTTCTGAGTACTCGAAAGGAGTTTTTTTTGTGAAGGACCTCCCAAATAATTGTTCCAAAATTGGACCAAACCATTTTTCTAAAATACTAGGCCATATTTAATGAAAAATTGACAAAATGGTTGGGTGTAAAAAGTTTTGATCCACCTCTCGTAAAAAAGACAAATTCCCGCCGATTCAGCTGAAAGCGGGTCAAATTTGAACTGCAGCTGCCTCATAGTTTGCTATTTATTTTTTTCAAAAATCATTTCTAGGTACATAAGTACCTATTTAATCAGAGAAACACCAAAAAAATTTCAAGATTCAACCACTAGCTAGGAACGGTCATTCCCGCCGTTTTGACCGCATTTTGAAACGGGCATAAAAAATTCAAAAAAATCAAAAAATTGGGAAACCTTCGCATTGTGTCATTATATGTGGCCAAGTTCCCAGGAAAAATAACAAACTTGTAATACGTCAATTATTTTAAAAAAGTGTTCTCGAAAACGAGCTATCACGTGTGGAGATCAATGGCTTTCCTGCCAAATGATCAATCTTATCGCCACATTCATGGCATAGTTTGTTCAAATGATCTCATATTGTGCACAAGGGTGCATATTGGAATGGCAAACAATGTTGCCTAAGGAAGTTTTCATTTTCTTTGGACGAAAAAACCATTTTCCATTTTTCGAGTGCCCAAAAGGAGGTTTTTTGTGAAGGACCTCCCAAATAATTGTTGCAAAATTGGACCAAATCATTTTTATAAAATACTAGGCCATATTTAATGCACAATTGACAAAATGGTCGGGTGTCAAAAGTTGTGATCCACCTCTCGTGAAGAAGACAAATTTCCGCCGATTCAGTTGGAAGCGGGTCAAATTTGAACTGCAGCTGCCTCATAGTTTGCTATTTATTTTTTCCAAAAATCATTTCTAGGTACATAAGTATCTATTTAATCAGAGAAACACCAAAAAATTCCAAGATTCAACCACCATCTAGGAACGATCAAGCCCGCCATTTTGACCGCATTTTGAAACGGGCATAAAAAATTCAAAACAAATCAAAAAATTGGGAAACCTTCGCATTGTGTCATTATATGTGGCCAAGTTACCAGGAAAAATAACAAACTTGTAATATAGTAATTATTTTAAAAAAGTGTTCTCAGAAATGAGCTATCAAGTGTGAAGATTCATGGCTTTCAATCCAAATGATCAATCTTATGGCCACATTCATGGCATAGTTTGTTCAAATGATCCCATATTGTGCACAAGGGTGCATATTGAAATGGCAAACAATGTTGCCTAAGGAAGTTTTCATTTCCTTTGGACGAAAAAACCATTTTCCATTTTCCGAGTGCCTGAAATGAGTTTTTTTTGTGAAGGACCTACCATATATTTGTTGCAAAATTGGACCTAATCAATTTTATAAAATACTAGTCCATATTTAATGCACAATTGACAAAAATGGTTGGGTGTCAAATTTTTTGATCCATCTCTGGTGAAAAAGACAAATTCCCGTCGATTCAGCTGGAAGCGGGTCAAATTTGAACTGTAGCTGCGTCATAGTTTGCTCTTTATTTTTTTCAAAAATCATTTTAGGTAAATAAGTATCTATTTAATCAGAAATACATGGTTTGATGGAGATACATCGAGGTTTGGACGGTGGCCGAGGGCCCCAACTCTAGAGCACGTAAGCTCGCATGCCCGCCGCGTGGTCACCGCGTGACCGTGGCGTTGCCATGTGTTCTGGGAGGCTTAGGCAGGTCTAGTGGGTTGGGCACTCCCCAGGTAGGTGCTAGGAAGAAAATCACAACATAAGATTCTCACGAGGAGACCGATCGATGCTCAAACATGAATAAGCAGCCAAGTGTTTCATTAGCGGTACGGGAAATGTACATGGCTAATGGGCGTGAGTTTTGGCTGAGGATTATCCGTTACTAAGAAGACCGTCTTCACAAATTTTCAGCTCAAAAGGAGGATCCTAGGTGGTACTTGCTTTGCAAACCACCACACTGGACATAAGTACGAATGTTGAAGCTCGGCTCAAAATAATGAATGGATTGACCTAGCATTTGGTGAAGGATGCTTGTTTGGGAATAGGAAAGCACTGTAGAAAATGGATACTATTTGGACATGCCAAAGTGGTACTTCCTTCACAAACTGTTACTCTGAACAGAATAGGAAAATGAATATTTTTGAATTATTTTTGAACTAGGCAAGGAAGGTTTTTACATATTTGACAAAGATATGACCCAAAGAATTTATGAGATTTTTTTGGGAATTTTGGGAATGACAGAAATATAGGTTGCTTCACAACCTAGGGCAAAAACTGCCACATGGACATGACACATAGGCAAAACTGATGAGGTGGCGCCTAGTCATAGCAAACCACCACAATTTACAAGGCTATGACCATCTATATTGGTCGTTAACAACTAGAAATAAGGCAGCGGACTAGCGCTGTTTGCTTTGTGACCATTTCGTGTAAGGAAATTACAACCTTCCTGACCAAAATGGTCGCAATGGTTTAGGGTTTGGAGCCCCCCGAACAGCTTTTGACCAACTGGTCTGAAATGGTCATAGATCTATGACCAATTCTTCCAGGGTCACTGACAGAAGGTCACAAGTTGACATATTTCTTGTAGTGATAAGTCATGAAGAAAGCAATAGCAACATACTTAAACGATCGGGTGCTAAGCTAATGGAATGGGTCATGTCAATCAGATCATTCAACTAATGATGTGACCTCGTTAATCAAATAACAACTCTTTGTCTATGGTTAGGAAACATAACCATCTTTGATTAACGAGCTAGTCAAGTAGAGGCATACTAGTGACACTCTGTTTGTCTATGTATTCACACATGTATTATGTTTCCGGTTAATACAATTATAGCATGAATAATAAACGTTTATCATGAAATAAGGAAATAAATAATATCTTTATTATTGCCTCTAGGGCACTTCTCCTTCAGTCTCCCACTTGCACTAGAGTCAATAATCTAGATTACACAGTAATGATTGTAACACCCATGGAGTCTTGGTGCTGATCATCACGACAAGAGATCAGGCCTACTATGACGAGCCAAGAAATGTCATCAAATAGCTAATAACGTCACACATTACCCCTAAGTGACGTTCTATGGGCGTCACAAGCATCGTCACGGAATCCCCGTCACAGATTACTCCTAGTGACAGCGCGCGAAAAAAATGTCACTGAAAATGGGACCTTCGGTGACGTTTTCTAGAACGTCAACAGCTTGTTATTTCTGTGACGGTCATTTAATGTCACGTGCTATGGGAAAGTATGGCATAATCTACCATATTCAGTGAAAAAGCAATGTCATGACTTGCTGCCATGTCAGCACCAACCAAAGTATCCCACGGCTACAAAACGTATTTTCCAAACGTATTTGACATCCTAATCATATTATAAAGTCAATCATCTCAGCCAAATCATCTTCTAAATAACAGTAAAAAGAACAAGATTGATTCACAAGTTTGACAATCACAGAAATATACAAGTTGGAAACTAATATTTAGATAACGATAACTAAAGACCACGAAAGTGTTGTCCTCATGATTGTTATGTATCATTCAACAACTATCTTCCATCACAAAAGGATGACCTTCATGCACCATCAGGATTGGACAAGGACTACTAAGTTGCTTGATCCCTTGATCGAGAGAAAGGTAACCAGGTTCTCAATTTCTTTTTGCTTCTTTTCCCAGGCTTCACTCCTGTCTTGCCGGCTCTTCTTCAGAACTTCAAACTTTCTTGATTCTTCCTCTCTTTCTTGTGATTCAAGACTTGCAGTTAACTCCTCCCGGTGCCTATGAAATTGACGAAACACAGCAGCGTTGCATGCTTACTACATGAAAATCGACAAGATACCATGGTACAAGAGTATTAAATTATGAAACTAAAATGAGAAGTACCTTATTAAATGTATAGACAAACATGCAGATGGGCAATGAAACAATAAATGCAATATCAAGTTATAGTGGTTAAAGAACATGCATAAGGAAGAGCAAGATTTCATATATCAATCTTGAAAAGCGGCAATCTTCATCAATAAGACAATGAGTCAGTAACTCAATTTTGTTTTCAATTTTACTGTCAGGAGTGCACTGTGCACACAAAACGAGAAAATAAGAAACAACAAGAACATAAAGAGAAAAACATAGAAGTACATGCCATTTGCATTTCTTGCCTCTGCACCCTTCTGTTCAATTCTTTCTTTTAGCCCGAATACGTGAAGCAGACCTCTTAGACCTCCAGTATTTGTGTATTTGGCATGGTAGAACCTTTATGTGCCTGGGTAAAACAAGTCAGAGAAAAAGCAGTAAATCAACATTTGACTTACGGAAGTCAGCACTAGTTCAAATAGGAAGGTACCGAACAGAGAAAGCAACCTCCTCTTCATCTCTCAAATATATATTATATCGGGAAATAAGAATTTTAGTTTGTATGAAGTGATTGCTTGGAGTTCTTGCAGGAGAATGGTATTGTGAAACCTATATGGCGTTTTTACCGTAATGATAGATAATGGCTCAATAAATAACAAACAATATGGATGACAAAAGGATCAATTTTGAGTTTATTTGTTCACAAGTCAGAGGTAAACATCATTGGAAGGAAAGGTAAAATGCATGCATAGTTTGTAGAAACCTATATAACAAGGCCACTCTCTATATCTCCACAAATGTTCACCAATTTTTCTGATTTGATGCCTAACAAATCTTTAATGTTCAGACTAACCTTCACTATACCGCTCGGCATGAGCGGTAAGCTATCTCAAAACATATCAACAAAAAAACAAAGACTAACATTGACTTTTATGAAAGACCTTCTGCACTTAATCTCACATAGATAATTTATTGTCTTGCGCATTAGCATGCGCTTAGCATAATCTGTCCAACTGAATGCGGTAATTGTGATCATGTTAGATTGACAAAATAGAAATAGGTCTATAATGTGAATACTGAGTAGTAAAAACACTCAGCCAAAATCCAATTTCAGGTTATAACAGGAGACTAACAAAAAAGCAAAGGTCTCTAAAAAATATTTAGCATGAGTTCTTCACGACCAATACCATCTGTTTGATAGAGTATAGTTACTAAATGTTTGGAAGAGTGAAGGAATAACATCTACATTCATTACAGCGTTAATAGTACAGGGTGTCGAGTCACATATAATTGGCATGGGCTAAGGAAGTAGCTGAAAATAAACTTCAGCGCAACTGTGCAACTAATACATTAAAAAGGGGAAAAAAAGGCAATGTAACTTGTTTCCCCACTCGCAGTGAATCACATCTTCATCTTTGATCTAGCTTACCTAGATCTTCTAGTTTAAATCTGAGTATATGCCTCGCAACCTGGAAAGAGGAACTCCATTGTTAACATGGGAAGAGTAAAACGCTACCCAGAAATCAATTTTGGGCACCTGCCAGAACAAGTCGCGTGCATACGACTCCATGTCGCTGTCATTAGGGTCAACAGTCCTAGCCTCCCAATGCCATTGGCAACCAGAAGAAGCTCACTTGGTCGTGAGAGCCAGACATGGAGGAAATTGTTGCGGTGCCGGCGCTACGAAAGGGTCGACGCAGGAGCCTCTGACCATGGCCGGCGAGGATGAGGCGAGATATTAATGTCGCATGTACAGGTTGGCGGCTTCGATGTCGGCCGGCCAGACGTGACGACTGGTCCTTGAGGGGAGCGAACGAGGCGGTCGAGGCCTGAGGGAGCGCGGGAGAGCAGCCATGTGCGAGAAGGCGCGGGGCGCTGGCGCCCGAGATCGCGGCGGCGGCTACAGGCAGGGTGCGCCGCCGGGATCCTCCAATCTTGCCTCGCCTCGCCTCTGGATGCGGTTGTGGGGGAGAGAGGGTCGGGAGATACGGTAGAAATCGGGCGAGGTAGTTTCGCGCGGCTGAAAAAAAGCGAAAAATAATTGTGTGGATGACTGACACTTAGGGAATGTGCAAAATTTTAGAAACACGAAGGTCAAAGTATTTTTAGTGGAGAGAAGGTTCTGTTTTCAGTCAAATATAAATGCAATTTCTTATGATTAGCAAACTTTGACAGAAATAGGAATTTATCAAAAAATAACAATCTGTAGAAAAACATTAGGGCGACATTAGGCATCGGCCTTGCAAATCGACCACCTCACCAACCACGATGAGCATTGAGTGCACAAACTACTTCCAAAACATCAACCGGGCGATTCGAGAACGTGATCATTGTGCTGTTTTGAAACGCTTACATTGTTACATAAAAAATAGTGCAGATCGGTAGGAGAACACTAAAATATATTCTAGTTCATGTTTAGTTTTTTCACATATAGTGAAGAGTAACATGGGTTAGATATGATCGTATGGTGCATACACGGCATCCATATATTTCTATTTTAAGATGGCTTACTAGTAAAAGTTTGATGTTTTTGAATATTTCCAAATCGCCATATAGCTCCTGGAACATATTGGCTCATGCACGCCTCTTAATAAACAAGTTAATAACTTGCTACTGTAGGTTGTATAGGTGTCAGACCATTAAAATATGTTAGCACAAAATTGTATCAACACGTGAGACCTAGCCAAGTGGCAAGCAAGTTAGGAAAGACCATGGAGTTTGTGGGTTCAAACTCATCGAATCGCTTAGTTTCCATTTCTCTTTTTTTTAGATAGAAGAACAACACAAGTAGTGCATCAGTTCTACCATATCCGACGAGGTGTCTGCCGTCTCAGTCTTTCGGAGGTGCTCATAGGGGTAGGGGTGCATATGTGCGCGTTCATAGGGGTGAGTGTATGCGCATGTATATGGGCGCTTGCGTCTGTAATGTGTTCAAAAAAATATCGTGAGCTCACAAACACCATCAATAAGCCACAACTTATTAATATTAGGTTGAACAAAATAACTACATCATGGGTCACATAAAAAACACTGATGCGTGGGTCCTACCACTCAACAACTGGTGAAGCGGTTATGATGGGTCCTAGTGGTAGTCGTTATATGACAAAAAAGAGGATCACACATTCGTAATAATATGTGACACTAGTAGGTTCATCACGGAAACTAGCAAAACGTCATAGAAATTGGCATACAGGTGGCGCTCAGTGCCCCAATTCATTCATTGACATTAATCGTCACCGATTCGCGGTAATCAATGACACGACCTCCAAGACGTCACACATTATGTACTTGGGTGACGTTGTCAACCACCGTCACAAGGATTTTCGTCACAGTATGTCAATTTTCTTGTAGTGCATGTTTTGCTCGTGGAAGAGGCTTAGTCAACGGGTCTGCAACATTCAGATCCGTATGTATCTTGCAAATCTCTATGTCTCCCACCTGGACTAGATCCCGGATGGAATTGAAGCATCTCTTGATGTGCTTGGTTCTCTTGTGAAATCTGGATTCTTTTGCCAAGGCAATTGCACCAGTATTGTCACAAAAGATTTTCATTGGACCTGATGCACTAGGTATGACACCTAGATCGTATATGAACTACTTCATCCAGACTCCTTCGTTTGCTGCTTCCGAAGCAGCTATGTACTCCGCTTCAGATGTAGATCCCACCACGACGCTTTGTTTAGAACTGCACCAACTGACAGCTCCACCGTTTAATGTAAACACGTATCCGGTTTGCGATTTAGAATCGTCCGGATGAGTGTCAAAGCTTGCATCAACGTAACCGTTTACGATGAGCTATTTGTCACCTCCATATATGAGAAACATATCCTTAGTCCTCTTCAGGTACTTCAGGATGTTCTTGACCGCTGTCCAGTGATCCACTCCTGGATTACTTTGGTACCTCCCTGCTAAACTTATAGCAAGGCACACATCAGGTCTGGTACACAGCATTGCATACATGATAGAGCCTATGGCTGAAGCATAGGGAACATCTTTCATTTTCTCTCTATCTTCTGCAGTGGTCGGGCATTGAGTCTTACTCAAGTTCACACCTTGCAATACAGGCAAGAATCCTTTCTTTGCTTGATCCATTTTGAACTTCTTCAAAACTTTGTCAAGGTATGTGCTTTGTGAAAGTCCAATTAAGCGTCTTGATCTATCTTTATAGATCTTAATGCCCAATATGTAAGCAGCTTCACCGAGGTCTTTCATTGAAAAACTCTTATTCAAGTATCCTTTTATGCTATCCAGAAATTCTATATCATTTCCGATTAGTAATATGTCATCCACATATAATATCAGAAATGCTACAGAGCTCCCACTCACTTTCTTGTAAATACAGGCTTCTCCAAAAGTCTGTACAAACCCAAATGCTTTGATCACACTATCCAAGCGTTTATTCCAGCTCTGAGAGGCTTGCACCAGTCCATAAATGGATCGCTGGAGCTTGCACACTTTGTTAGCTCCCTTTGGATCGATAAAACCTTCTGGTTGCATCATATGCAACTCTTCTTCCAGAAATCCATTCAGGAATGCAGTTTTTACATCCATCTGCCAAATTTCATAATCATAAAATGCGGCAATTGCTAACATGATTCGGATAGACTTAAGAATCGCTACGGGTGAGAAGGTCTCATCATAGTCAATCCCTTGAACTTGTCGAAAACCTTTTGCGACAAGTCGAGCTTTGTAGACAGTAACATTACCGTCAGCGTCAGTCTTCTTCTTGAAGATCCATTTATTCTCAATTGCTTGCCGACCATCGGGCAAGTCAACCAAAGTCCATAATTTGTTCTCATACATGGATCCCATCTCAGATTTCATGGCTTCAAGCCATTTTGCAGAATCTGGGCTCACCATCGCTTCTTAATAGTTTGTAGGTTCATCATGATCTAGTAGCATGACTTCCAGAACAGGATTACCGTACCACTCTGGTGCGGATCTTACTCTGGTTGATCTACGAGGTTCAATAGCAACTTGATCTGAAGTATCATGATCAATATCATCAACTTCCTCACTAATTGGTGTAGGTATTGCAGAAACCGGTTTCTGTGATAAACTACTTTCAAATAAGGGAGAAGTTACGGTTACCTCATCAAGTTCTACTTTCCTCCCACCCACTTCTTTCGAGAGAAACTCCTTCTCTAGAAAGTTTCCGAATTTAGCAACAAAAGTCTTGCCTTTGGATTTGTGATAGAAGGTGTATCCAATAGTTTCCTTTGGATATCCTATGAAGACACATTTCTCCGATTTGGGTTCGAGCTTATCAGGTTGAAGTTTTTTCACATAAGCATCGCAGCCCCAAACTTTCAGAAACGACAACTTTGGTTTCTTGCCAAACCATAGTTCATAAGGTGTCGTCTCAACGGATTTCGACGGTGCCCTATTTAACGTGAATGCAGCCGTCTCTAAAGCATAACCCCAAAACGATAGCGGTAAATCTGTAAGGGACATCATAGATCGCACCATATCAAGTAAAGTACGATTACGACGTTCGGACACACCATTACGTTGTGGTGTTCCGGGTGGCGTGAGCTGCGAAACTATTCCGCATTGTTTCAAATGTAAACCAAACTCGTAACTCAAATATTCTCCTCCATGATCAGATCGTAGAAACTTTATTTTCTTGTTACGATGATTTTCAACTTCACTCTGAAATTCTTTGAACTTTTCAAATGTTTCAGACTTATGTTTCATTAAGTAGATATACCCATATCTGCTTAAGTCATCTGTGAAGGTGAGAAAATAACGATATCCGCCACGAGCTTCAACATTCATTGGACCACATATATCTGTATGTATGATTTCCAACAAATCTGTTGCTCTCTCCATAGTACCGGAGAACGGTGTTTTAGTCATCTTGCCCATGAGGCACGGTTCGCAAGTACCAAGTTATTCATAATCAAGTGGTTCCAAAAGTCCATCAGTATGGAGTTTCTTCATGCGCTTTACACCGATATGACCTAAACGGCAATGCCACAAATAAGTTGCACTATCATTATCAACTCTGCATATTTTGGCTTCAACATTATGAATATGTGTGTCACTACTATCGAGATTTAACAAGAATAGACCATTCTTCAAGGGTGCATGACCACAAAAGATATTACTCATATAAATAGAACAACCATTATTCTCTGATTTAAATGAATAACCGTCTCGCATCAAACAAGATCCAGATATAATGTTCATGCTCAACGCTGGCACCAAATAACAATTATTTAGGAATAAAACTAATCCCGAAGGTAGATGTAGAGGTAGCGTGCCGACTGCGATCACATCGACTTTGGAACCATTTCCCACGCGCATCGTCACCTCGTCCTTAGCCAATCTTCGCTTAATCTGTAGTCCCTGTTTCGAGTTGCAAATATTAGCAACAGAACCAGTATCAAATACCCAGGTACTACTGCGAGTATTAGTAAGGTACACATCAATAACATGTATATCACATATACCTTTGTTCACCTTGCCATCCTTCTTATCCGCCAAATACTTGGGGCAGTTCCGCTTCCAGTGACCAGTCTGTTTTCAGTAGAAGCACTCAGTTTCAGGCTTTGGTCCAAATCTTGGTTTCTTCTCCTGAGCAGCAACTTGCTTGCTGTTCTTCTTGAAGTTCCCCTTCTTTTTCCATTTGCCCTTTTTCTTGAAACTAGTGGTCTTGTTGACCATCAACACTTGATGCTCCTTCTTGATTTCTACCTCCGCAACCTTTAGCATTGCGAAGAGCCCGGGAATTGTCTTATCCATCCCTTGCATATTATAGTTCATCACGAAGCCCTTGTAGCTTGGTGGAAGTGATTGGAGAATTCTGTCAATGACACTGTCATCCGGAAGATTAACTCCCAGTTGAATCAAGTGATTACAATACCCAGACATCTTGAGTATATGCTCACTGATAGAACTATTCTCCTCCATCTTGCAGCTATAGAACTTATTGGAGACTTCATATCTCTCAATCCGGGCATTCTGTTGGAATATTAACTTCAACTCCTGGAACATCTCATATGCCCCATGACGTTCAAAACGTCGTTGAAGTCCCGGTTCTAAGCCGTATAGCATGGCACACTGAACTATTGAGTAGTCATCAGCTTTGCTCTGCCAGACGTTCATAACGTCTGGTGTTGCTCCTGCAGCAGGCCTGGCGCCCAGCGGTGCTTCCAGGACGTAACTCTTCTGTGCAGCAATGAGGATAATCCTCAAGTTACGGACCCAGTCCGTGTAATTGCTACCATCATCTTTCAACTTTGCTTTCTCAAGGAACGCATTAAAATTCAACGGAACAACAGCACGGGCCATCTATCTACAATCAAACATAAACAAGCAAGATACTATCAGGGACTAAGTTCATGATAAATTTAAGTTCAATTAATCATATTACTTAAGAACTCCCACTTAGATAGACATCCCTCTAATCTTCCAAGTGATCACGTGATCCATATCAACTAAACCATGTCCGATCATCACGTGAGATGGAGTAGTTTCAATGGTGAACATCACTATGTTGATCATATCTACTATATGATTCACGGTCGACCTTTCGGTCTCCGTGTTCCGAGGCCATATCTGTATATGCTTGGCTTGTCAAGTATAACCTGAGTATTCCGCGTGTGCAACTGTTTTGCACCCGTTGCATTTGAACGTAGAGCCTATCACACCCGATCATCACGTGGTGTCTCAGCACAAAGAACTTTCGCAACGGTGCATACTCAGGGAGAACACTTCTTGATAATTAGTGAGGGATCATCTTAAAATGCTACCGTCAATCAAAGCAAGATAAGATGCATAAAAGATAAACATCACATGCAATCAATATAAGTGATATGATATGGCCATCATCATCTTGTGCTTGTGATCTCCATCTACGAAGCACCGTCATGATCACCATCGTCACCGGCGCGACACCTTGATCTCCATCATAGCATCATTGTCGTCTCGCCAAACTTATGCTTCTACGACTATCGCTACCGCTTAGTGATAAAGTAAAGCATTACAGGGCGATTGCATTGCATACAATAAAGCGACAACCATATGGCTCCTGCCAGTTGCCGATAACTCAGTTACAAAACATGATCATCTCATACAATAAAATTTAGCATCATGTCTTGACCATATCACATCACAACATGCCCTGCAAAAACAAGTTAGACGTCCTCTACTTTGTTTGTTGCAAGTTTTACGTGGCTGCTACTGGGCTTAGCAAGAACCGTTCTTACCTACGCATCAAAACCACAACGATAGTTTGTCAAATAGACTCCGTTTTAACCTTCTCAAGGACCGGGCGTAGCCATACTCGGTTCAACTAAAGTTGGAGAAACAGACACCCGCTAGCCACCTGTGTGCAAAGCACGGCGGTAGAACCAGTCTCGCGTAAGCGTACGCGTAATGTCGGTCCGGGCCGCTTCATCCAACAATACCGCCAAACCAAAGTATGACATGCTGGTAGGCAGTATGACTTATATCGTCCACAACTCACTTGTGTTCTACTCGTGCATATAACATCAAACCATAAAAACCTAGGCTCGGATGCCACTGTTGGGAACGTAGTAATTTCAAAAAAATTCCTACGCACACGCAAGATCATGGTGATGCATAGCAACGAGAGGGGAGAGTGCTGTCTACGTACCCTCGTAGACCGAAGCGGAAGCGTTCACACAACATAGAGGAAGTAGTCGTACGTCTTCCCGATTCGACCGATCCAAGCACCGTTACTTCGGCACCTCCGAGTTCTTGGCACACGTTCAGCTCGATGACGTGCCCCTAGCTCCGATCCAGCAAAGCTTCGGGGACGAGTTCCGTCAGCACGACGACGTGGTGACGATCTTGATGTTCTACTGGCGCAGGGCTTTGCCTAAGCACTGCAACGATATATTCGAGGTGGAATATGGTGGAGGGGCGCACCGCAGACGGCTAAGAAACGATCACGTTGATCAATTGTGTGTTCTAGGGTGCCCCCTGCCCCCGTATATAAAGGAGCCAAGGTGGAGGGGCGGCCGGCCTGGTTTGGGCGCGCCAAGGGGGAGTCCTACTCCCACTGGGAGTAGGACTCCCTTCTTTCCTATTCGGAGAAGGAGAAGGAGGGAAGGAGGAGGAAGAGGGGAAGGAATGGGGGGGCGCCGCACCCCTTCCCTTGTCCTATTCGGACTAGGAAGGGGAGGGGCGCGCAGCCACCTCTTGCCTCCTTCTCTCTTCCACCTCAAGGCCCATGTAAGCCCAATAACTCCCCGGGGGGTTCCGGTAACCCCTCGGTACTCCGGTAAAATGCCGATTTCACCCGGAACGATTCCGATGTCCAAATATAGGCTTCCAATATATCAATCTTTCTGTCTTGACCATTTAGAGACTCCTCGTCATGTCCGTGATCACATCCGGGCTCCGAACAACCTTCGGTTCATCAAAATGCATAAACTCATAATAACTATCATCGTAACGTTAAGCGTGCGGACCCTACGGTTCGAGAACAATGTAGACATGACCGAGACACGTCTCCGGTTAATAACCAATAGCGGGACCTGGATGCCCATATTGGCTCCTACATATTCTACGAAGATCTTTATCGGTCAGACCGCATAACAACATACGTTGTTCCCTTTGTCATCGGTATGTTACTTGCCCGAGATTCGATCATCGGTATCCAATACCTAGTTCAATCTCGTTACCGGCAAGTCTCTTTACTCGTTCCGTAATACATCATCTCACAACTAACATATTAGTTGAAGTGCTTGCAAGGCTTATGTGATGTGCCTTACCGAGAGGGCCCAGAGATACCTCTCCGACAATCGGAGTGACAAATCCTAATCTCGAAATACGCCAAACCAACATCTACCTTTGGTGACACCTGTAGTACTCCTTTATAATCACCCAGTTACGTTGTGACGTTTGGTAGCACCCAAAGTGTTCCTCCGGCAAACGGGAGTTGCATAATCTCATAGTCAAAGGAACATGTATAAGTCATGAAGAAAGCAATAGCAACATACTTAAACGATCGGGTGCTAAGCTAATGGAATGGGTCATGTCAATCAGATCATTCAACTAATGATGTGACCTCGTTAATCACATAACAACTCTTTGTCTATGCTTAGGAAACATAACCATCTTTGATTAACGAGCTAGTCAAGTAGAGGCATACTAGTGACACTCTGTTTGTCTACGTATTCACACATGTATTATGTTTCCGGTTAATACAATGCTAGCATGTATAATAAACGTTTATCATGAAATAAGTTAATAAATAATATCTTTATTATTGCCTCTAGGGCATATTTCCTTCACGAACAACTATGATCAAGAAGTGATCCAGAAACTACTTACGTCAAGCATAAGTCCAACACCGTGTTCACTTCCCGGACTCGACCGAGAAGAGACCATCACGGTTACACACGCGGTTGACGTATTTTAATTAAGATCAACTTCAGGTTTTCTACAACCGGACATGAACAAATTCCCATCTGCCACATAACCGCGGGCACGGCTTTCGAAAGTTCAAACCCTACAGGGGTGTCCCAACTTAGCCCATTATAAGCTCTCGCGATCAACGAAGGATATTCCTTCTACCCGGGAAGACCCGATCAGTCTCGGAATCCCGGCTACAAGACATTTCGACAGTAATAAAACAAGTCCAGCAAAGCCGCCCGAACGTGCCGACAAATCCTGATAGGAGCTGCACATATCTCGGTCTCAGGGCACATCCGGATGAACACTCCGTACAACTAAAACCAGACCTCAAGTTGCCCCGAGGTGGCGCTGCAAAGGGCTCTAATTCGGACCAGCACTTAGAGAAGCACTGGCCCGGGGGGGCTGAATAAAGATGACCCTCGGGCTGGCCGACCCAAGGGAAAGGGGTAGGTGTTAGGCAAATGGTAAAACCAATGTTGGGCCTTGCTGGAAAAGTCTTATTCAAAGCGAACTATCAAGGGGGTCCCATAAATCACCCAACCGCGTTAGGGACGCAAAATCCGGGAACATAACACCGATATGACGGAAACTAGGGCGGCAAGAGTGGAACAAAACACCAGGCATAAGGCCGAGCCTTCCACCCTTTACCAAGTATATAGATGCATTAATAATATAAGAGATATTGTGATATCCCAACAAGTAAAGATGTTCCAACAAGGAACAACATCTCCATGTTCCAACAAGGAACAAACTTCATCTTCACCTGCAACTAACAACGCTATAAGAGGGGCTGAGCAAAGCGGTAACATAGCCAAACAACGGTTTGCTAGGACAAGGTGGGTTAGAGGCTTGTTTTAACAATATGGGAGGCATGATAAGCAAGCGGTAGGTATCGCAGCATAGGCATAGCAAAAGAGCAAGCAACTAGCAAGCAAAGATAGAAGTGATTTCGAGGGTATGGTCATCTTGCCTGCAAAGTTCTCAGGGTTGTCGAAAGCTTGGTCCTCGTAAGTGTTCTCAATAGGTTCCTCGGTCACGTGCTCGTCTCCCGGCTCTACCCAAAGCAAGAACACAAGCAAAGGGGACATCCATCAATCACGATGCAATGCGCAAACAACATGATGCAAAACATGGCATGATATGCGAGATGTGGTATGCAAAGCATATGCGGGCTCCGTAAGGACAAAGATGAACAAGGCATAATCTTGGCAAACCAAGTATGCCACTGGATAGGTGAGATGATTTCGGTTGAAATGGATATAAAGATCACCGGAATCGGGTGCACAGTTTGCAAATGACAAGCAAAACAAGAATGACAAGATTCTGCCATTAACAACATGATGCTACTTAGCAAGCAACAAGAAAATAAGCTACTGCGCCCAAACGTACCAACAAAGCATATGAAAGTGATCTACTCAAGATGCGTGACAAAAGATGAACACTGAGCTACGGCTAAATCACATCACAACAGGTTCAAACAAGCATGGCAAAAGTGCAAAAGATAACAGGTTCACAGACTTAGTGGAAATAACACCATGCCAGAAATTAACATCAGGATGGCATGTTTAGAGCAAACAAACAACATGCTACAAGAACATAATATAGCAAAGCAAGGCACGGCATGAATCTACTCAAAGCATTAAACAAAAGTCCCTTACTGACCATGAGCAAAAAGGGATCAGAAAATATAATAACACCCATGTCAATTAAGCAAATTTTGTTACAGATTGCGGACTTAGCAGAAAACTGGACATGTCGAAAACAGATAACAAGTAGGCATGTTCGTGAGCTTGATGCACTCACTACAGAGCATTGCATGATAAGCTAAGCCTACATCCATCAAGAATACATGGCATATAAGCTAGACATGGCAAGAACAACATCATAGCATGCAAAGACCAACTACAACAAGCTTGGCAAAATCGAATAACATGTAAACAATCTGCCAGGAACATTTTATAGCAAAAGTAGAGCTCGATTGACTCAAGTTATGGTACTCCATAATTACAAACAAAGGCATGGATGGATAGACCAAAACCATATGTACAAAAGACCCTTACTGATCATGCTCAAAAGAGGCATAGATCTCTCTGTAACAACATGAACACATGGCATACAAATAACAGCAGGGCATGACTGAAATTACTGTCTCTGAAATCAGGAACATTATGATCCCTAGTTTGCATGCTTGTGCTAGTCACCACAAAGAACACAAAAATACATGGCATACACACCTGGAAATATAGCATGACATATTACAAAACACATGTAGGACTCAACTTCATAGGGTTCACACATCAATCATGGAAAAAATGACAAAAGTGCATGTTCTGATAAAAATCTGGAACTAGCATCACATAGCCCTCTTCTAACAGCATTTCGGGCATCAAGATGAGCTCAAATGAAAATTATGCAAAGAGATGAAATGATGTACTCATCGAGACGAACAATTTGACATATTACACGCATGAAACGGAGCAGTATGCAGCAAGTTATGATGTGATGAACAAGGGACCAGAATGCAAGGATTTCGGGACTTGGAGGAAAAAAACGAGGTCGACCTGCGGGATCTAGATCCGGCGCGCGAACCGAGGATCGCCGGAGAGCTCGACGGAGACGGCGGCCGGAGGGAGCAGGGCGGCCGGCGAGGTGGCTCGGGGCGGATACGGCCTTGGGACCGCCGGATCCGGCGAGGAGGGGTGGCGGCGCCGGTGGCGGAGCAATGGGGCGGGGCGGCGAGCGGCGGCGGCGCATGGCGGCGGGGCGGCGCGGCGGAGGCGAGGTGCGGTGGCGGCGGCGCTCCGCGGCGGCGAGCGGGCGGCGAGAGGCGCGCGAGGCGGGGGGGCAGCGAGGGAGCAGCGGCGGGCGGCGGCGCGCGGCCCAGATGCGGCCCGGGGCGGGCCGGCCTCGGGCCCCGGCGGGCTTCGGCGGCGGAGGAGAGAGAGGCGGGGGCGCGCGGGACAGGTGGCGGAGGCTGAGTGGCTGGCGGCGGCGACGCGGCTGAGGTGGCGGGCTCCCATTGGCCAAAGTGATGTGGCTGGGCGGGGTGGACATGTCCGGCGCGGGGGCGGACGCGTCCGGCTGCGGGAGGAGGACGAAGCTAGGGTTTCATCCGCGAATTCCGGGAGAGGATCACATATTTATAGGTAGGAGGAGGTAGGAAGCTCCAAATGAGGTGCGGTTTTCGCCCACACGATCGTGATCCGACGACCGAGAGGATGGAGAAGACTTAGATGGGTTTTGGGCCACTTTGGAGGGGTGTTGGGCTGCAAAGGGAGAGAGGCTTTTGCGGTTACCCGGTTAACCGTTGGAGTATCAAACGAAGTCCAAATGATACGAAACTTGACAGGCGGTCTACCGGTAGTAAACCAAGGCCAGATGTCAAGCCTCGGTCCATTATGAGAATGTTTAACACCCGCACACGAAAATAGGTAAAAGGGGACGCCGGAGGACGTAGGAGCGCCGGATTGCAAAACGGACAACGGGGAAAATGCTCGGATGCATGAGACAAACACGTATGCAAATGCGATGCACATGATGACATGATATGAAATGCAGATGATGACATGGCAAAGTGCAACACGCAAGCACATGACATGGCAAGGACGGCAAATAACTGACGGACACCTGGCGCATCAGATCCGGGGCGTTACAACACTCCACCACTACGAGAGGATCTCGTCCCGAGATCTAGGATGGCACCGGAGAGAAACGGAAGAGGAAGAGAAGAGGTAACACTAAGTTGCTTCTTTGACAAACGAGTGAAACCAAAGAACCTTGAGAGGTTGAGCAAAATGAAAGAAAGAATACCATGGAGATGAACGAAATGAAAACACTCCCTTGGACAAGGAAGAAGGAATAACAAGTTCGGGCAGCACTCCGGTAGAAAAGAGATGAAAGCTTGATAAGATGATACGATATTGAAGAGATGATACAACACTCTGGTTGGAAATGGAGGAATAGAATTTGAACTTGGCAAAATGAAAGCACTTGGATGAGACTCCGGTTAAAAGAGGAATGATAGACACAACACTCTAGTTAAATCGATAAGCAAGCAAAAGGACATGATCTTGACAAAACAAGATGATGGGTCGAAGAGAGCAACATCACAATGCCTCCGGAAGAAAAATAGAAGATAGATCATTGGAATAAAGGAATGGAGAAGAAAATGACAACTTCTCCCACAAATGAGTTTGGAAAGCACCCTTAAAAAGAAGGATAGAACGGAGTTGTTGGAAAACCAACAACGAAAAGAATAACCTTGTAGTGGACTTATGGAAACATCTCAACATTATGAGGTGAGCTTCTGCCACCAACGGAAACAAACGATTGGATTGATATCAACCAGGAGACGAGAAACTTATTTCACCGGTAGGATAAATGAAGAACTTGGGTTAATTCTAAGCACCATAAATAGCAACAATCCTTAGGGAAAGCTTTAGGTGAAATAAAACCCGAGATAACTCCAATGAAGAGATTGATGGATTGAAATATCTCATTCTTGACAACAAGTGAATCATGAAGCATGAAGGGAAATTGTCAAGAATGACATAACACCACCTCAAAAGGTAAGGTAGAAAGAATTGCACTTTGGAATGCAAGATGAAGGAATGCTTGAACTCCTCCAAACAAAACATGTGTTGAGCACCATGTGTAATTTTGAGTATAGCTTGGCGGATCATAACTTCGAGAAAAATCTTGAAGAACAAATGAAGAATGAAAAGAATCCTTAACGAACCACCATGTAGAGCCTCCATGAAGAACTCCGGTAATAAAAGGATGATAGAAAGAGAGAGAAGTTGAAAACAAGTGAAGCCTTGCAGTGACAAGATAAGCTTTGAAATGATATAACTGAGAAAACTTGGAACTCTGGAAAAAGAAAGATGAACAACATATAACTGAGAAATTGATACCATTACAAACTCCGGAAGAAGGAATTAATCACTTGGATGAAACATGAACAAGAATTATGTTATGCGTATCCTTCACCAATTTAAATTGATGACAAGCAATGGATTTGGCATACTACTTATTCTCGTAGAAAAGATTAAGAGAGATATAGCTTAAACTTGAGAAGGACTTCAACGAACCACTGGTAACAACGGAAGAGAACTTGGAAAGAACGAATGAATTGATACGATAACAACGGAAGAGAATTCTTGAATGAACCACCACAAGAATTGATAATGAAAGTCGCAAAGGCACAATTCACCGGGAAGAATTAGAAAACGCATGAAGATACTTGACAAAATTTGGATACACATGAACGAATAGATCACGAGCTGATTAGAGAATACTTGAATGATGCACCGGTAAGATTTGGAGAACGATAGACGAAGCTGAGAAGAATAATTCTGAGATGATGGGCTCGGAAGAATCAAACTAAAAAGACTCCTGAATTGCTCCTGATGGGTGAAAAGAATTATCACAATCAAAAACAATTATGAGAGGATGGCATCAAGCTAGAACCATGAATCTTGAAGAGAATGGAGCAAGATTTAAGAGAAACTCTTCTTCGGTCTTCAAATGTTGAGAATGATGATGAGAAACACCACCATGAATTGTTGAGACACTCCGGAATGAAAATTAGAAAGGTTGAACCAACGATGAAAGAACTGAAGGATCTTGGAGAAAGACATTTGACTGATGATAATTCATTCTTACGTCAAACTTTTAAATGAATTTGAAAATAGCTCCGGGAAAATTAGAAGAGTCAGGTAAGATCCTGGGAAAAGACCTGTGGGTTAGGGCCCACTCAAAAGAATGGTAGAACGATTGTTTGAAAAGAGAGATTACATCGGTTGAATTAAATGGCTTGAATGAGATAGCATCCTCAAAAGAACTTGAGTGAATTGAGAATGGAAACTTGAATCTTCTGAGATATCTTCATCACTCTGGAACAATTGAATAGCGAGAAGTGGATGATTAAGAGGTACACCGGTACGAGAAAAACATTAGAAACGAGGAAAAGATATGATCGACAAAGCTTGAATTGGAACCACCGGAGAAGAAAAGAATGACGAATGACGAACTTGAAACTCCTGACCATCTTCATGATAATCACCGGATAAGAACATTGAAGGAAAGAATGGAGAGACTTCTCATCAATAAAAAGGATACTTGATTAAGAAATCTGAGTCCTTAAAGAAAGAGGGTGGGAGGGCGGGAAAATCAAAGACAATTTGGGACGGATGAAACAAGCAACGTTGGGAAAAACTGAGAGGTGATCTTGTGAATGTTGAAATGATCGGATCCACTTGAAGAAAAACACACCGGTTGGAAAGAATTGAAAAGACAACCTCAATGATCAAGAAGGATTAGTATTCACATACAAATATGAGAACACCGTTTAGGAAAGGTATGGATTCAACATTTGACTTTGAAGCAATTCGAATACCACAAACCAAAACAAAACAAAGGATTGGCTTAGGAAATAAGCCGGAACAAACATATGATAGATCCCATATCGTATCATGTGTCTGTTGGAAAGATATACTAGAAGCTACTTGAATTCCCACTTATAAACTCCCAAAACTTTCTGGTTATGCAATCAGGTGTTGGGGATACAGGGGACACAAAATATATCACCCAAACTAACAATACCTAGATCCAGCTGTATCCATCCTTCAACACATAACCAAGAAACCTTCGAAAATCGTCTACCTCAACCTTCGAAAAGCATCCGTTATACAAGTTATGGCAATACTCCCGCACTCACCTCAGTACTGGGCTACCAGGGTTATGTCACCAACAACTGTACAAAAGAGATTTTCGATGTCGGTGTACTAAACTCAGGTATTCCAGAACTGCAATGATAAAATTGTGACGACAACACCTCGGAGCTCAACTCCCCGGGACACCTCCACTAAACCCCTGCTGACAGGAGGCACCAAGACAATGTTGTCATCACAAAACCATCGGAACAATTCTAAGATACCCGCGTGATCCTAAAATTTTTTTAGTGAAATTTGCGAAGAGAAGAGTCAAAACTCTACGTCAGGATGCCTTACCAGAGCGATGAGGAGACTGGGAAGTAAAAAGAATTCCTAAACTCTCCGATACATAATTCCTAAATGACTCAAAACATTTTTCTAGACACAACTCGGCCGCTAAAAACGATCAATCAGTGGGGGCTCCTAAGGTCGGGGAAGGCTCTGATTACCAACTTATAACACCCTCGATGTGGCTATATCTCCAACGTGTCGAAGCACGACTTAGAGGCATAACCGCATTGAAAGCAATGTCACAAGTGAGGTAATCTTCACACAACCCATGTAATATATAAGGGAGGCTTACAATCGCCACTTCACACAATTACATGAATAAGCATTACATCAACCAGATACAATCAACGTCTGACTACGGAACCAAAATAAAAGAAGACTACCCCAAATAAAAGAAGACTACTGATCAACTGAAACGAAACAACACAACGAACACGATCTTCATCGAGCTCCTCCTTGAGCTCGGTTGCGTCACCTACACGGTACCATCGTCGGCACCTGAAACTTGTTGTTGGAAGTAATCTGTGAGTCACGGGGACTCAGCAATCTCACACCCGCGAGATCAAGACTATTTAAGCTTAAAGGTAGGGCAGGGTAGTGAGGTGGAGCTGCAGCAAGCGACTAGCATATATGGTGTCTAACATACGCAAAGGAGAGCGAGAAGAGAAGGCAAAAGCACGGTCGAACTGTTGGGAACGTAGTAATTTCAAAAAAAATATGCACACGCAAGATCATGGTGATGCATAGCAACGAGAGGGGAGAGTGCTGTCTACGTACCCTCGTAGACCGAAGCGGAAGCGTTGACACAACGTAGAGGAAGTAGTCGTACGTCTTCCCGATTCGACCGATCCAAGCACCGTTACTCCGGCACCTCCGAGTTCTTGGCACATGTTTAGCTCGATGACGTGCCCCTAGCTCCGATCCAGCAAAGCTTCGGGGACGAGTTCCGTCAGCACGACGGCGTGGTGACGATCTTGATGTTCTACCGGCGCAGGGCTTTGCCTAAGCACTGCAACGATATATTCGAGGTGGAATATGGTGGAGGGGGGCACCGCACACGGCTAAGAAACGATCACGTTGATCAATTGTGTGTTCTAGGGTGCCCCCTGCCCCCGTATATAAAGGAGCCAAGGAGGAGGGGCGGCCGGCCTGGTTTGGGCGCGCCAAGGGGGAGTCCTACTCCCACCGGGAGTAGGACTCCCTTCTTTCCTATTCGGAGAAGGAGAAGGAGGGAAGGAGGAGGAAGAGGGGAAGGAAAGGGGGGGCGCCGCCCCCCTTCCCTTGTCCTATTCAGACTAGGAAGGGGAGGGGCGCGCGGCCACCTCCTGCCTCCTTCTCTCTTCCACCTCAAGGCCCATGTAAGCCCAATAACTCCCCGGGGGGTTCCGGTAACCCCTCGGTACTCCGGTAAAATGCCGATTTCACCCGGAACGATTCCGATGTCCAAATATAGGCTTCCAATATATCGATCTTTATGTCTCGACCATTTCGAGACTCCTCGTCATGTCCGTGATCACATCCGGGCTCCGAACAACCTTCGGTTCATCAAAATGCATAAACTCATAATAACTGTCATCGTAATGTTAAGCGTGCGGACCCTACGGTTCGGGAACAATGTAGACATGACCGAGACACGTCTCCGGTCAATGACCAATAGCGGGACCTAGATGCCCATATTGGCTCCTACATATTCTACGAAGATCTTTATCGGTCAGACCGCATAACAACATAAGTTGTTCCCTTTGTCATCGGTATGTTTCTTGCCCGAGATTCGATCGTCGGTATCCAATACCTAGTTCAATCTCGTTACCGGCAAGTCGCTTTACTCATTCCGTAATACATCATCTCACAACTAACATATTAGTTGCAGTGCTTGCAAGGCTTATGTGATGTGCATTACCGAGAGGGCCCAGAGATACCTCTCCGACAATCGGAGTGACAAATCCTAATCTCGAAATACGCCAACCCAACATCTACCTTTGGTGACACCTGTAGTACTCATTTATAATCACCCAGTTACGTTGTGACGTTTGGTAGCACCCAAAGTGTTCCTCCGGCAAACGGGAGTTGCATAATCTCATAGTCAAAGGAACATGTATAAGTCATGAAGAAAGCAATAGCAACATACTTAAACGATCGGGTGCTAAGCTAATGGAATGGGTCATGTCAATCAGATCATTAAACTAATGATGTGACCTCGTTAATCAAATAACAACTCTTTGTCTGTGGTTAGGAAACATAACCATCTTTGATTAACGAGCTAGTCAAGTAGAGGCATACTAGTGACACTCTGTTTGTCTATATTCACACATGTATTATGTTTCCAGTTAATACAATTCTAGCATGAATAATAAACGTTTATCATGAAACAAGGAAATAAATAATATCTTTATTATTGCCTCTAGGGCATATTTCCTTCACGAACAACTATGATCAAGAAGTGATCCTGAAACTACTTACGTCAAGCATAACTCCAACACCGTGTTCACTTCCCGGACTCCGCCGAGAAGAGACCATCACGGTTACACACGCGGTTGACGTATTTTAATTAAGATCAACTTCAGGTTTTCTACAACCGGACATTAAAAAATTCCCATCTGCCACATAACCGCAGGCACGGCCTTCGAAAGTTCAAACCCTGCAGGGGTGTCCCAACTTAGCCCATTATAAGCTCTCGCGATCAACAAAGGATATTCCTTCTCCCCGGGAAGACCCGATCAGTCTTGGAATCCCGGCTACAAGACATTTCGACAGTAATAAAACAAGTCCAGCAAAGCCGCCCGAACGTGCCGACAAATCCTGATAGGAGCTGCACATATCTCGGTTTCAGGGCACATCCGGATGAACACCCCGTACAACTAAAACCAGACCTCAAGTTGCCCCGAGGTGGCGCTGCAAAGGGCTCTAGTTCGGACCAGCACTTAGAGAAGCACTGGCCCGGGGGGGGTGGGGCTGAATAAAGATGACCCTTGGGCTGGCCGACCCAAGGGAAAGGGGTAGGTGGTAGGCAAATGGTAAAACCAATGTTGGGCCTTGCTGGAAAAGTCTTATTCAAAGCGAACTATCAAGGGGGTCCCATAAATCACCCAACCGCGTTAGGGACGCAAAATCCGGGAACATAACACCGATATGACGGAAACTAGGGCGGCAAGAGTGGAACAAAACACCAGGCATAAGGCCGAGCCTTCCACCCTTTACCAAGTATATAGATGCATTAATAATATAAGAGATATTGTGATATCACAACAAGTAAACATGTTCCAACAAGGAACAACATCTCCATGTTCCAACAAGGAACAAACTTCATCTTCACCTGCAACTAACAACGCTATAAGAGGGGCTGAGCAAAGCGGTAACATAGCCAAACAACGGTTTGCTAGGACAAGGTGGGTTAGAGGCTTGTTTTAACAATATGCGAGGCATGATAAGCAAGCGGTAGGTATCGCAGCATAGGCATAGCAAAAGAGCAAGCAACTAGCAAGCAAAGATAGAAGTGATTTCGAGGGTATGGTCATCTTGCCTGCAAAGTTCTCAGGGTTGTCGAAAGCTTGGTCCTCGTAAGTGTTCTCAACAGGTTCCTCGGTCACGTACTCGTCTCCCGGCTCTACCCAAAGCAAGAACACAAGCAAAGGGGACATCCATCAATCACGATGCAATGCGCAAACAACATGATGCAAAACATGGCATGATATGCGAGATGTGGTATGCAAAGCATATGCGGGATCCGTGAGGACAAAGATGAACAAGGCATAATCTAGGCAAACCAATTATGCCACTGGATAGGTGAGATGATTTCGGTTGAAATCGATATAAAGATCACCGGAATCGGGTGCACGGTTTGCAAATGACAAGCAAAACAAGAATTACAAGATTCTGCCATTAACAGCATGATGCTACTTAGCAAGGAACAAGAAATTAAGCTACTGCACCCAAACGTACCAACAAAGCATATGAAAGTGATCTACTCAAGATGCTTGACAAAAGATGAACACTGAGCTACGGCTAAATCACATCACAACAGGTTCAAACAAGCATGGCAAAAGTGCAAAAGATAACAGGTTCACTGACAGTGGAAATAACACCATGCCAGAAATTAACATCAGGATGGCATGTTTAGAGCAAACAAACAACATGCTACAGGAACATAATTTAGCAAAGCAAGGCACGGAATGAATCTCCTCAAAGCATTGAACAAAAGTCCCTTACTGACCATGAGCAAAAAGGGATAAGAAAATATAATAACACCCATGTCAATTAAGCAAGTTTCGTTACAGATTGCAGACTTGGTAGAAAACTGGACATGTCGAAAACAGATAACAAGTAGGCATGTTCGTGAGCTTGATGCACTCACTACAGAGCATTGCATGATAAGCTAAGCATACATACATCAAGAAGACATGGCATAGAATCTAGAAATGGCAAGAACAACATCATAGCATGCAAAGACCAATTACAACAAGCTTGGCAAAATCGAATAACATGTAAACAATCTGCCAGGAACATTTTATAGCAAAAGTAGAGCTCGATTGACTCAAGCTATGGCACTCCATAATTACAAACAAAGGCATGGATGGATAGAGCAAAACCATATGCTCAAAAGACCCTTACTGATCATGCTCAAAAGAGGCATATATCTCTCTGTAACAACATGAACACATGGCATACAAATAACAGCAGGGCATGACTTTGTGAAATTACTAAGTGTCTGAAATCAGCAACATTATGATCCCTAGTTTGCATGCTTGTGCTAGTCACCACAAAGATCACAAACATACATGGCATACACCCCTGGAAATATAGCATGGCATATTACAAAACACATGTAGGACTCAACTTCATAGGGTTCACACATCAATCATGGCAAAAATGACAAAAATGCATGTTCTGATAAAAATCTGGAACTAACATCACATAGCCCTCTTCTAACAGCATTTCGGGCATCAAGATGAGCTCAAATGAAAATTATGCAAAGACGTGAAATGATGTACCCATCGAGGCGAACAATTTGACATATTACACGCACGTAACGGAGCAGTATGCAGCAAGTTATGATGCGATGAACAAGGGACCAGAATGCAAGGATTTCGGGACTTGGAGGAAAAAAATGAGGTCGACCTGCGGGATCTAGATCCGGCGCGTGAACCGAGGATCGCCGGAGAGCTCGACGGAGACGGCGGCCGAAGGGAGCAGGGCGGCCGGCGAGGTGGCTCGGGGCGGATCCGGCCTTGGGACCGCCGGATCCGGCGAGGAGGGGCGGCGGCGCCGGTGGCGGAGCAGCGGGGCGGGGCGGCGAGCGGCGGCGGCGCATGGCAGCTGGGCGGCGCGGCGGAGGCGAGGTGCGGTGGCGGCGGCGCTCCGCGGCGGCGAGCGGGCGGCGAGAGGCGCGCGAGGCGCGCGAGGCGGCGGGGCAGCGAGGGAGCAACGGCGGGCGGCGGCGCGCGGCCCAGATGCGGCCCGGGGCGGGCCGACCTCGGGCCCCGGCGGGCTTCGGCGGCGGAGGAGAGAGAGGCGGGGGCGCGCGGGACAGGTGGCGGTGGCTGAGTGGCTGGCGGCGGCGACGCGGCTGAGGTGGCGGGCTCCCATTGGCCGAAGTGAGGTGGCTGGGCGGGGTGGACATGTCCGGCGCGGGGGCGGACGCGTCCGGCTGCGGGAGGAGGATGAAGCTAGGGTTTCATCCGCGAATTCCGGGAGAGGATCACATATTTATAGGTAGGAGGAGGTAGGGAGCTCCAAATGAGGTGCGGTTTTTGCCCACACGATCGTGATCCGACGACCGAGAGGATGGAGAAGACTTAGATGGGTTTTGGGCCACTTTGGTGGGGTGTTGGGCTGCAAAGAGAGAGAGGCTTTTGCGGTTACCCGGTTAACCGTTGGAGTATCAAACGAAGTCCAAATGATACGAAACTTGACAGGCGGTCTACCGGTAGTAAACCAAGGCCACATGTCAAGCCTCAGTCCATTCTGAGAATGTTTAACACCCGCACACGAAAATAGGTAAAAGGGGACGCCAGAGGACGTAGGAGCGCCGGATTGCAAAGCGGACAACGGGAAAAATGCTCGGATGCATGAGACGAACACGTATGCAAATGTGATGCACATGATGACATGATATGAAATGCAGATGATGACATGGCAAAGTGCAACACGCAAGCACATGACATGGCAAGGATGGCAAATAACTGACGGACACCTGGCGCATCAGATCCGGGGCGTTACATTGTGCGCCCTCAAACCTTCGAAGCGACGCCAGACGAAAGCGAGCCGGGGGCTCGCGAGTGGTTCATGACCTCAGCCTGGGTTGGGAACAGCAGGCAAGGTCGGGTGTGAGAGCAGGAGGCTGGGAACCCCGACGTCCACGTACAGCCACCACTCTCTGAACCCGGCCTGAGAAAGCGGAAGGCCAAAGTCAATCCCTGAAGCAGCCGTCTCAGGCACGGCGAAGAAGCTTACGCACCCTGAGCATTGAGTGGGATCGCTCAGGCGCAAACAAAAGAAGTGGCGCAACAGGGCAACAGAAGGAGGGATGCCTATCATCGCCTCACACACGAAAGCAAAGACAGCCAAAAGGGTAATGGACTCCGGCCCGAGATGCATCATGTGGATCTGATAATGGGAGAGCACAGCATTGAAGAAAGCAGAAAAAGGGGGAACCAGACCCGCCCATAGGGTATCGGCGAAGAATCGGACCTCCGTGACGGTCCTAGCGAGAAAGGTATGGGATGCGGGCCAAACTGTGGTCCGGGCACACTCGTTGAAGATGGAAGCAAGGGCGGAGTGGACCTTGTCCAAGGCTTCCAGACTGAGTATGATTGACCGATCGACGCCGGGAGCCGCCACTGGAGGTGCGCAGGGCGAAGGCGCGGGCTTCTTCCCCTTTCCTTTCTTCGCCGGCGCCATGGCGTTGGGGGAGGGGAGGTGCTCAGGCCGGATTGGCGGCGGAGGTCAGAGCTCGGAGAAGAAGGAAAGGAAGGAGGCGAGCGGGCAGCCAAGGGAGGAACAACTGTGTGCAACTACGGGTCCGCTTAGCCGGGCGCATGACAAGGCGTCGTGTGGAAGCGCAGGCGCCAACGTCCAATCAACCGCCACGCGGCGCCGAAAGCCGCAGGCTGTTAGGGCCCGCGGCGCTTCGCGCTTGCCCCTTCGCTTCTTCGCTAAGCCAAGCCCGCGCGCGCCTTGGGCCCGGGGGCTACTGTCGGCGTTCTGGGAACGGGGGTCCCCAGACTTGTTTGCCTGCGGCCTGCGGCGTGGCTCAAGTGGGGGCCCGGCGCGGCCCATCTTCATCAACACAAGCTCAAGACCCTCGCGAGGGGCCAAGCCTCGCGGGGCGGACGACAGAAAGCTTCCTCAGGAGCGGCCTCATCAGGCAGGCTCGCGAGGAGGCGGAGAGATCAATGCAAGGGTACCTCACGAGGACCCCGTGACGTAAGCCATGAAGATCAAGGCCAGGCGGGCGCCGGCCTGCGCAGAGTCCTTGTTTCCCCTTTGGTGCAAAGGGGGCAAGCACAGACCAAGGCATCAGGCAAAGGTTACCATTCTGGTGCAACCAGACCAAGACCAGTCGGACGGCCGGACGGAGGTCACCATGGAGCCCAAGACGGCGTCATCAAAAGTGCTTTTGGTAGCCGAAGACCACCTTTGGTCAGGATAACTTGTACTAGATGTTCCCCTTCAAAATGGCCAATTGTTGGCGCCCTTCCCGCTCAATTATTTCGGGGAGAGGCCCAGGGCATCTATAAATAGAGCTGGCCACCACAGAGTGAGGCATCTGACCTAGAGGTAAGGATAGAGAGAGAGGCGATTAAACTCACCCAAGCAGTTCATCGCGCCAGCTTAAGAACACCTCTCGCGAGGCTGTTCTTCCCTTGTACTGTTCATCATCAGCCCCTGAGGCAATCCACCACACCACACATTGGAGTAGGGTATTACACCACAACGGTGGCCCGAACCAGTATGAACCTCGTGTCCCTTGTGTTGTTCATCGTTTTCATCTTAGTTCGCACGAGGGGATCGGACGTAGATCGGTAGGGGAGAGATCTCCACGCGCACCCCAGTGTTCGAACCTCAAGGGTCTGTCGGAACCCGAAATCCGACACTCAATTTCTCAAGTTCTTGCTTCCTTTGAAGATAACCGTAGGAAATCTTTTCATGAGTTGTTGAGAGCACTTCATGATGACTTTCAAGTTCCTCGTACTTAACATGAAGATTTTTTATGTCTCCAATTAAGGACTGAGACCGGGTCATTTCCGCGTCCAACAGGTCACCACTTTTGTCTAAATTATTTTGAATATGTTCCATAGCTTTCTGTTGTTTAGTTGCAATTTTAGCAAGTGTTTTGTAGCTAGGTTTGAATTCGCAATCATAGTCATCTTCACTTGATGTTTGAAAGTAAGCATTGCATGAGTTTACCTTGGCACCACGTGCCATTAAGCAGTAGGTGGGGGCAGAGTCATCCTTGTCATTAGCATCAGCGTTGGTGACGGAGCCATTGTCTTCACTGTTGAAGATGGACTTGGCAACATAGGCTGTGGCTAGAGCTAGACTTATAATGCCAGAGTCGGACTCCTCCTCAGACTCCACCTCTGCCTCCTCAGAAGCAGACTCCTCCTCTGAATCCATCTTCTTGCCAACAAAAGCATGAGCCTTGCCAGCTGAGCTCTTGTTGTGTGATGAAGACTTGGACGAAGACTTGGAAGAAGACTTTGAAGACTTCTTCTTCTTCTTCTTTTCATCAGAATCATATTCCTTGATCTTCTTCTTCTTTTTGTTCTCATTGTCCCACTGAGGACACTCAGAGATGTAGTGACCATGTTTCTTGCACTTGTGGCATGTTCTCTTCTTGTGGTCATGAGTAGAAGCTTCATCATTTCTCGAGCTGGATCTTGAAGACCTTTTGAAGCCTTTATTCTTGGTGAATTTCTGGAACTTCTTCACAAGCATAGCAAGCTCCTTTCCAATGTCTTCAGGATCCCCAGAGCTACAATCAGATTCTTCTTCAGATGAGGAAACAACCTTTGTCTTCAAAGCACGAGTACGGCCATAGCTGGGACCATAGATATCTCTTTTCTCAGATAACTGGAACTCATGTGTGTTGAGCCTCTCAAGTATGTCAGATGGATTGAGAGTCTTGAAGTCAGGGCATTCTTGAATCATCAGGGCTAGGGTGTCAAACAAGCTGTCAAGTGATCTCAGGAGTGTCTTGACGATTTCATGCTTGGTGATCTTAGTGACGCCTAGCGCATGAAGCTCATTTGTGATATCAGTGAGGCGATCAAGTGTGAGCTGAACATTCTCATTATCATTTCTCTAGAAGCGGTTGAAGAGGTTGCGAAGAACACTGATCCTTGAGTCTCTCTGGGTTGAGACGCCTTCATTGACCTTGGAGAGCCAGTCCTAGACTAGCTTCTCAGTTTCCAGAGTACTCACACGACCATACTGTCCTTTGGTCAGATGACCATAGATAATGTTCTTGGAAGTGGAATCCAGTTGAATGAACCTCTTGACATCAACAGCAGTGACACCTTCACCGACTTTGGGAACGCCGTTCTTTACGACATACCAGAGGTCGACATCAATGGCTTCAAGATGCATGCGCATCTTATTCTTCCAGTAGGGGTAATCAGTGCCATCAAAGACAGGGCATGCAGCAGAGACTTTGATTATCCCTGCAGTCGACATAGCTAAAACTCCAGGTGGTTAAACCGAATCACACAGAACAAGGGAGTACCTTGCTCTGATACCAATTGAAAGTGCTAGTTATCGACTAGAGGGGGGTGAATAGGCGATTTTTATGAAAGTCTTGAAAACACGGGGGCTTTGAAGACAAACGATAGAAATGAACCTATTGATATGCAGCGGAAGGTAGACTACACTAGACATGCCATAGTCAAGTAAGTAATGAAGTGAAAGTACGAAGACTATAAGCAGCTAGGTAGTATAGATCAGGATGTAAGATAGTATGAAGCCAACCGATAATAGCCGTCACACAGTGAAGTCAATCAGATAAAGCAAGCAGTCAATGACTTCACGAAGACAAACTAAGTAAAGAGAGGGAGAAGATAGAACCAGCAGCTTGGAGAGGACAAGGATTTGTTGGACCAGTTCTAGTTGTTGTGACAACTGTACGTCTGGTTAAGGAGGCTAAGATTCAACTCAGAAGACCGCATCTTCACCTTATTCCCCTTGAGCTAAAGACACTTAGTCCCCGGCCAATCACTCTGGTAAGTCTTCAAGGTAGACTTCCAAACCTTCATAGACTTCGTTCACCGACAATCCACAATGACTCTTGGATGCTCAGAACGCGACGCCTAACCGGCTGGAGGATTCACAGTCCTCAAGTGTAATAAGTCTCCAGATCGCGCCGACAGAAAGACTTCAGTGATGCCTAACACTCTTTGGCTCTGGGTGTTTTGGGCTTTATCCTCGCAAGGATCTCTCTCTCAAATGCTTCGGAGGTGGGTTGCTCTCAAACGACAAAAGCCGTGCACTAACTCTGAGCAACCACCAATTTATGGTGTAGGGGTGGGCTATTTATAGCCAGGAGGCAACCCGACCTGATTTGTCCAAAATGACCCTGGGTCACTAAGGAGCTGACACGTGTCCAACGATCAGATTTCAAACACACGCGATAGCTTGACTTGGGCTACAAGTAAAGCTGACTTATCCATCTCTCGATAAGATTTGCTCTCATTGTCTTCGCTCGAAGACATAGGATTTGGTTGAGCATCACTTCAGTCACTGACTTTGTTCACTTGGACCCCACTTAACAGTACGGTGGTTCCTATGACTCAACAAAGAAGAAAAGGAAACTACGAAACAACTATGTCTTCGCACTCCATAGTGTCGGTGTTCTGGGAACGGGGGTCCCCAGACTTGCCTGCCTGCGGCCTGCGGCGTGGCTTAAATGGGGGCCCAGCGTGGCCCAACTTCATCAACACAAGACTCAAGACCCTCGCGAGGGGCCAAGCCTCGCGAGGCGGACGACTCGGCGCTTCCTCAAGCACGGCCTCCTCAGGCTGGCTCGGGAGGAGGCGGAGAGATCAAGGCGGGGTACCTCACGAGGTGCTCATGACGCAAGCCATGACGACCAAGGGTGCCAGGCGGGCGCCAGCCCGCGCAGCGTCTCCCTTTCCTCTTTGGTGAAAAGGGGGCAAGCGTAGGCGAGAGGATCAAGCAAAGGCATCCATTTCGGTGCAACAAGACCAAGACCAGTCCAACGGTGGGAAGGAGGTCACCATGGAGCCCAAGACGGCGTCACCACAGGGCCTTTGGCAGGCGAAGACCAACTTCAGTCAGGATAAGTGTACCAGATGTTCCCCTTCGAATTGGCCAATTGTTGGCGCCCTTCCTGCTTAAATATTTGGGAAGAGGCCCAGGGCCTTTGCCTATAAATAGGACTAGCCACCCCCAGAGTAGGGGGATGGAGAGTATCAAGCAATCAGACAAGCAAAACCTAGAGCTTGAGCTGAGAGAGAGAGAGAGAAGGGCGATTGAATCCCCTAGCAGTTCATCCCCTCAACGAAGAACAGCCCCTCGCGAGGCTGTTCTCCCTTGTACTGTTCTTCATCATCAGCCCGAGAGGCAATCCACCCACCACAAACTAGAGTAGGGTAATACACCACAACGGTGGCCCGAACTAGTATAAAATATGTGTCTCTTGTGTTGTTCTTGAAGTAGTTAGATCCTTGCGAGATGGAGAGGTAGAGGGCACGATCTCCACGCGCACCCCAAGAGTTCGAACCTTAAGGGTCTGCCGGAACCCACGATCCGACATTTGGCGCGCCAGGTAGGGGTGCACCGGAATCTGTCTTCCGCCGCTCTGTTCTCCTCCGACCGTGGCATCCATGTCCGACGCTCATCGGGCCCGCGCTGAGCGCCGGGCCGCCATCGCTTCCCGCGTCGTCCAGACGGCCCCCGTCAGTGGGCGTCCTCGTCGTTCCCCGTCGCCCGCCGTCAACGCCGCCACCGTCCCGACGGGGAACGAGCAGCAGGCATCTTCTCAGCAACCGTCCCTGTGGCGAGACGGCCGCACCGCTACTCCATCGCTCACCCCGGCCGCCTCTTCGTCCCACGCGCACCGTGCACCCCTGGAGGCTCGAGCTGCGCTCATCGCAGCGAAAGAACTCCTGTGCTACCGCCCCGTCGATGACATCTACGAGGAGTGGCTCGACCGCGTCGCCGAGCTCGTCCACGCCGCAGGGGGCTCTCCCGTGCCGTCTGCGCCGCACTCCGCCCCGTGTGGGCAATGAAGCTCCGGGGGCATTCCAGCCGCCTCCCCTCCAAGAAGACGCCATGGCCCCGAGGCGCGCAGCTCCTGGGCGGAACCCGCTCCGTCAGGCACCGGCCCAGCTGGAGCAAAGCTGCCAAGAAGTCCCGCGACCGCAAGAGGCCGCCCGAGCGCTCCCAGCTCTGGTGCGCCGGGACCCCGCTCGAGCTCCGGCGCGTCAAGACCCCGCGCTGCTCCCCGCAGCAGCTCAAGGGGACCCGCAAGGCCAAGCCCTCCCTCAACCAAAATGTCCCGCGGTCACCGCAGGTTGCCGCGCCTACACCACCGAGTTGCGCAGCGTCGCATGGCCCGGCAAGTTCAAGCCGGACCTACCTCGTCGCTACGACGGCACCACCGACCCCACCGAATTCCTCCAGCTCTACAAGCTGGGAATCGAAGCTGCCAGCGGGGACGAAAAGGTCATGGCCAACTGGTTCCCCATGGCGCTGAAGGAAGGCGCCCGCACATGGCTCCTGAACCTGGCCCGAGGCACGATCTCCTTCTGGGACCAGATGCGTACCCGCTTCATCGCCAACTTCCAAGGTACCCGCGACCGGCCTCCCGCAGTGAGCGACATGCGCCGCATCAAGCAGCAACCTGGGGAGACCCTGCAGAAGTACATCCAGCGCTTCAACAGTGCACGCCTCAAGATCCCCAGGGTGTCCGAAGAAGCCATCATTTCAGCCTTCTCCGAGGCGTGCGTGATGTCAAGATGAAGGAAGAGCTGGCGATGCATGAAGACCTCTGCACCTCCCTAGAGCTGTTCAACTTAGCGACCAAGTGCGCCAGGGCTGAGGAGGGGCGCCTCTCCCTCCTCGAGCTGCCTGCCGCAGACCCAGAAGAGAAGAAGCCCAAGGCCAAGGACGTGAAGCGCAAGGGGGCTGCCATGCTCACGGCAGAACCAGACACCAAGCGGGGCAAGGATCTGCCAGAATCCTCCAGAGGCAGCCGGTACTGTGTGTACCATGACCTCCACACCCACAACACCAACGAATGTCAAGAACTCCGCGCTGTGCGAGAAGGAAGAGTCGGCCGCCGCCCTGACCGAGCTGATTGGGGCTACGGCCGGGGAGGAGGAAGGAACCCAGGACGCTGGGAAGATCGCGGCCCACGCCAAGGCTGGCGCGACCAACCTCGCGAGGACCGATGGCGTGACCAGCCTCGCGAGGGGGACTGGAGGGATCAACCCCGTGAGGACCGCCCTCATGGAAACCCAGGCCTGCCGCCGCTACCGCCTCAGCCAAGAAGGAATGAAGACCGTCACCAAGACGAAGGGGCTGGGGGCTTCCAAGAGCCATGCACAATCGCCTGCATCCTGGGAGGAGCTCAAGCCCCAGCCTCTTAGCGTATCTTCAAGCAGTTTGCCCGTGAAGTGAATGCAGTTCTCCCCAAGCTCGAAGCAACACGTCCCCTCAGGTGGTCAGCTTGCGCCATCACGTTCAGCTCAGCAGACCAGCTCAAGTGCGCGGCCACAGCAGGGGTGCTCCCGATGCTCTGTTCCCCAGTCATCAGCAATGTTCTAGTCACCAAGACCCTCATTGACGGAGGAGCGGGGCTCAATGTCTTGTCCGTAGAAATGTTCAACAACCTCCAAGTGCCCTATGACCAGCTTCAGCCAACCAAGCCTTTCTCTAGAGTCACCGACGGTTCCACAGTCCCGATCGGGCAGGCCCGCCTCCCAGTCACCTTCGGGAACCGCGGCAACTACTGCACCAAGCTCATCGACTTCGACGTCGTTCACATCCGTCTGCCGTACAACGCCATACTAGGGTATCCGGCGCTGGCCAAGTTCATGGCCGTGACTCATCACGGCTACAACGTCCTCAAGATGCCGGGAAGTGGTGGCGTCATCACGGTGCCCTGTGAAGAGAAGGATGCACTGTGTTCCCTGGAGCGAGCCTTTCAAGCCGCGTCGCTAGAAGACCCAGATCGCGGAAGCAGGAGGCTTCCTAAGACCACCCCCAAGAAGAAGAAGACGTCGTCAGGACCGGCCCCTCAGGAGGCAGGCCCTTCAGGGCCCGTGTCTGCCCAGGGGACCCTCCTTCCATCGCATAGGAAAGCGCGCCCGGCGCCCTCCTCGGGCAAGGCTCGAGGGCTCTCACCTGGAGGGCCGCTGACCTTGCCAGAGTCACGAGGGAGGCGCTTGGGCACCATGTGGAGGCGTGCTTCGGAGCACGTTTCCCTCGATAGGAAGCCAGGGAAAGAAGGTCAGACCAGCAGGAGTTTGTTAGCAAGGCCATTCAAGAGCTACAGGAGTCAAGGATCATGAGAGGCTGCCGCCGCCCACCAGCTGTGGCTCCCCATCCAGGCGAGGATGGTGGGCTGCGCGTCTGCATCGATGTACCAGGGCTCAACCAGATTGCCATGACGGAGCGCCTCTGGCCCTCCCAAGTGGGGCGCTGCGGAGGACCGCCTCACAGCTATGTTCGCATGCCTTATGGCTTGCCGAGCGTGGCTGCGGCGTACCAACGCCTCATGAGGAGCATCTTGGAGGAACAAGAGGACAGGCGTTCTGCGGCTTTGACGGAGATAGGGACAGCTCCTGAGGAGCCACCAGTGCCTCCCGAGCCTCCCGAGGCCCTAGGGCCTGGGGGCTCGTGAGGATCGGCTTCCGCAGCCCACCGAGCCTGCTGCACCAACACCACTTCGTCGGCAACATCTTCAGGTGACATCTTTCAAGTTTCATTCCCAACTGGGAGCGCCCTCCCAGGGTTGCGTCACTCCCAGGCCGCGTGGGTCCGTCCCTGTGGCATGTATCCCTTTTCATTTCTTTAGTCGTTAGCTTGCTTTGCTGGGGGCGCCCCTCGGGCTGCATCATACCCAGGCCGTTCGGGCTAGGCCCAGCGGCGTGTATCCCCTTCGTGTTTATTTCCAAATATGCATTCGCCTATCATGCTTGATTATTCAATGCCATCCATGGTACTTCTCCTTCCCCATGTCGACCACTTGCACGTTAAAGGGGGGGGGCGCCTGAGCATCACGACTCAGGGCTCTTACTGGCTCTCCAGCCCTCACCCTCTGGTCTTGCGCACGGCATCGTGACCTGGCATGCCAGCGACGGCTGAGACAAGCTCAAGGGCCGGGACCCGAGGACGTAGAGTGCCGGCATCTAACCAAACTTTGCAGGGACGCATTTGAAGATACGACCCAGCGCCAGGCGCAACCCGCCTAGAGGTAGGGCCTCGTGAGCCCCTGGCCGGCTCACGGGTGCCCAGGCACACCTCACCCGCTCCAACTAGCAAGCTCCTGGGCGACTAACCATCAATTGAAGGCTGCCACCGCAGCCCAGTCTCCCTTCTGTGATGAATCTGCAGGGCCCATGAAGGGAGCTACGCTGGCCAAGGCCCTTGCGGCGTTCCCTTCACCCTTGCCCGCGCGAACCGCTTGCACGTTAAAGGGGGGGTGCCTGAGCATCGCGACTCAGGGCTCCTACTGGCTCTCCAGCCCTCACCCTCTGGCCTTGACCATGGCATCACGACCTGGCATACCAGCGACGGCTGAGACAAGCTCGAGGGCCGGGACTCGAGGACGTAGAGCAGAAAGGGGAGCAGAGGCGGGGGAGAAGGGGCACGCGAGGACCCCGGCCAGCAACTCCGCTCAAGCTGCCCCCCGGGCCGGGACTCAAAGATAAGACACCATCTGGAGCATTGGCTACCACCGCACTACCCTCGCACCTAAAGCGACTCCGTACTAGCGAAGTTGCTTCCCTTTCTCACCAAGTGACGGCTGCTTGGGCGCCAAAGGGGACCTCCTGAGCATCGCGACTCAGGGGCTCTTACCGGACCTCGGGTCGCTCACCTCCTGGCCTTGACCACGACATCGCGACCTGGCATACTAGCGACGGCTGACGCCGCCTTGGGACTGGGACCTGTCAACGCAGAGCACCAAGCCCTCGCGAGGTGTGAAAGGGAGAACCAAACTATGACGGAATTTGCGATTCGCACAGATCCATAACAAGGTTTATATAATAATGGCAAGGATTAAAACCGCCTTACAAGCCCCTATGGGGCGTCATGTAATTCCTCGCAGGGAACGAATCCTAAAGGATGCTAAGTACACATGCCCTGGCAAAAGATGCCATCACCAACAGTGGGACGTCGAGCACCGGCGCCAAACCCATCCAAATCAGGGCCGGCGGTGACCAAGCGAACATGCCTTGCTCCGGGAGCGGCATTGGCTCGTGGCCTCGTAGTTGTCGTCGCTCGTCTCTAGGGACGCGAGGCCCTCGCTGGAGTCGCTGGACCCTTCGGCGCTCCTGTCACTTGTGGAGTTGTCCGGGGAGCGACCTGCAGGCCCAGCCCTCGCCGCGGCAGGGTCCTGGCTGCCTCCCCCGGGGCAGCACTCCAGGCGGCGCCCGATCGCGTCGAAGATCTTGAAGAACATCACCGAAGCACCGTCATACTCCAGGTGGATCGTGAGGGTGCCCCTCGTTTTGCAGCCTCGAGCGATTTCGCCCCAGCCGCGAGTCATGAAGACCTCGCCCGAGGCAGTGATTGCGACCTCTGCCTCAGTCGCAGGAGCGCTGCAGTCGGCGTGCTGCAGCCACAGCTCCAGGAGTCTCCCCTACCGGAAGACGGAGGCAAAGAAGGAGGGAAGGCGAATCCAGGTCCGAAGAGGCGTGGCGGCGTGGAGCACAAGCTCGCGGGAGGAGCCTTCAGCATGGACCCCTGGAGGGATGACCAGCACCTTTGTGACCCGCCGGCGCCGACGACGGCGCAGGCCGCGGGGACCAGCACCATCTCCTTCAAGGTCCGCAGCATGCAGAGGAAGCGGGAACCCCGGCGGAGGCCGCTCGTACCAATGCCTCGGCTCCACCTGATGGCGCTCCTCGTCACGGCCGCGGGGAGCAGGTAGCTTCTTCGGTGGGAGAGGGTCTGGCCCCTCTGGGGGAGCCTTTCCCTTTTCCGCCGCAGAGAACCGGTGAATGGGGGCCATCGCACCAGGACGGAGCAAGGACTGAGGCAGGGGAAGAAGCTAGGAGAGATGGATCAGAAGGGCACGCCCGGTGCCGTACATACAGCCGGCGGAGTCCAACCGTCGGCCTCCACGATCGCAGGTAATCATGACACGATTTGCATGCAGGGACTTGTCAAATCCACGCGGTCACCAAGGCATCGTGGGGAAGTGCCGACGCCCATGTCCAATCAACCGCCACGCGGCGCCCAAGGTCGCAGGCTGTTAGGGCCCGCGGCGCTTCGCCCTTGCCCTTTCGCCTCTCGGCACAGCCTAGTCCATGCGCGCCTTGGGCCCGGGGGCTACTTTCGGCGTTCTGGGAATGGGGGTCCCCAGACTTGCCTACCTGCGGCCTGCGGCGTGGCTTAAATGGGGGCCCAGCGTGGCCCAACTTCATCAACACAAGACTCAAGACCCTCGCGAGGGGCCAAGCCTCGCGAGGCGGACCACGCAGCGCTTCCTCAAGCACGGCCTCCTCAGGCTGGCTCGGGAGGAGGCGGAGAGATCAAGGCGGGGTACCTCACGAGGTGCTCATGACGCAAGCCATGACGACCAAGGGTGCCAGGCGGGCGCCAGCCCGCGCAGCGTCTCACTTTCCTCTTTGGTGCAAAGGGGGCAAGCACAGGCGAGAGGATCAAGCAAAGGCATCCATTTCGGTGCAACAAGACCAAGACCGGTCCAACGGTGGGAAGGAGGTCACCATGGAGCCCAGGACGGCGTCACCACGGGGCCTTTGACAGGCGAAGACCAACTTTAGTCAGGATAAGTGTACCAGATGTTCCCCTTCGAATTGGCCAATTGTTGGCACCCTTCCCGCTCAAATATTTGGGAAGAGGCCCAGGGCCTTTGCCTATAAATAGGTGTTGGTGTCAAAACCGGCGGATCTCGGGTAGGGGGTCCCGAACTGTGCGTCAAGGTCGGATGGTAACAGGAGACAAGGGACACTTTATTTTACCCAGGTTCGGGCCCTCTCGGTGGAGGTAAAACCCTACTCCTGCTAGATTAATATTGATGATATGGGTAGTACAAGAGTAGATCTACCACGAGATCAAGAAGGATAAACCCTAGAAGCTAGGCTATGGGTATGATGATGTATATTGTTGTTCGTCCTACGGACTAAAACCGTCCGGTTTATATAGACACCGGATAGGGTTAGGGTTACACAGACTTGGTTACATGGGTAGGAGATCTTGAATATCCGCACGCCTAGCTTGCCTTCCACGCCAAGGAAAGAACCTTCCGGACACAGGACGAGGTCTTCAATCTTGTATCTTCATAGTCCTGGAGTCCGGCAGAAGGTATAGTCTGGCTATCCGAACACCCCCTAATCCAGGACTCCCTCAGTAGCCCCCGAACCAGGCTTCAATGACGACGAGTCCGGCGCGCAAATTGTCTTCGGCATTGCAAGGCGGGTTCCTCCTCCGAATCCTGTGTACGTGTACGAATAATATTTCGATTTCCGCAGCGCTCCTCGGCTTCTGTGCTCCATAATTACCATCATCCACGCGTCGAGCGAATGCGAAAAGCCTGGGGCGTTTTTACATCTTCACCCCCAGTCATATGAACAAGCCGCCTATTTAATGGGATGGGGATTTAGATCCAAACCACATCTTCTTTTCCCCGCGAGTTATCATCGGAGCGCCTCCAGCAAAGGTCCATTCCAACATGGCCAGCCGTCGCAACTCCTCCCCTCGCCCCTCCGGTCCTAAACCCGGAGACTGGGAGAGTTCTACCATCCCGCACAGCGAGTTAGTGTCGCTGCAAGCCAACGGATTTCTCCCTCAGGCGTATATGGTCTCAGTCCGAGCCGGACTAGCCACCTATAATGGCGGAAAGCAGGCGGAGGGCACCCCTAATCCCTCTAAAGGAGAGCGGGTGTGCTTCGTCCCTTATTTACTAAGGGGACTAGGATTTCCGATTCATCCATTCCTCCGCGGGCTTCTGGAGTTCTACGGCCTCCAGTTACATGATCTTACGCCTGGCTCCGTACTTCATATCGCGGGCTTCGTTGCTCTTTGCGAGCTATTCCTAGGCATAGAGGCTCATTTCGCGCTGTGGAAGAGGCTGTTCTGCTTGGTACCCCGTTCTCAAGAGCCGAAATATGGCGCATCGCCGGGACCGGATACTTATCCGGAACCCCAAAGAAGGCGTCTGAGGACTGGTCTTCAGAATGGTTTTATATAGATGGCGTCCCGCTAACGGACGCTATCCGGGCCGGCCTCCCTGAGTTCAGCATGGCTCCCTTGAAGAAACGCTTAAGTTGGCGTCCGCAGAGCTCTCAGAGAGAAGACAACAGAGACGTCCTTTACCTGATGGGCCGGATAAGACTATTGGCTCATTCCGGACTAACCATGATTGGAGTCATGGCCGCATGTATTATGCGGGGGGTGCAGCCGCTTCAATACAGAGGCGACCCCATGTGGGATTTCAACGGGGAGGATGACGCCACCCATTATGGCCGTAAAGGACCAGCTTCAGCTGCCGCATTGGTAGGATATTAGCGTCTTTGTACAAGGGAGAAAAGGAGGATTTCCTCCGCGTCAACCCGCGGGCCGGATTCTCTATGAACGAACCTCCAAGTTGGGTAAGCGAATAATTGCACTCGCCTGTTTGCTTTAATATCCCCATGTTTAGTCATGCAGTCTGACAACTTTAGCGCAGGAATTGCGACAGGAAGTGAAGGACATCGACAGCCGCCCTCCACAGCCTGAGGACCCAGAACGGTCCCACAATCCGGACACCGAAGAAGATCCGGACATAGCAGTGGAGCTTATCGACGGGGAATTCCACCAGTTGAACAAGGACAGTACCTTGGTAGCCATTACGGCTGATTACCCTAGGTTAATCCCGGCCTCCCAGGTGACAGAAACCGGAGCGTTTATTTCCTCAAGGGAGATTCCGTCCTAACATATTCCGGCGTTTCTGACTTCACCCATATTTTACAGGGGAGATTTCTGAGGAGGGAGGCCGAACCAGTGGCAGCTAGCCAACGAGGAACCGCCGGGCCCCGTGGGGTAAAAAGAAATGAAGCCCGGACTGAAAGTCCGGCACAAAGGTATAACGTGCCCTCTGTCTCCCTGGCATTATTCTGTCAAGGCATGTTAACATCCGTACTGTTTCCAGGACAAAGAGGCCTCGCCGGACTATATCCGGAGGAGCAGCCAACCGCGCCTCTACCAGCCAGGCTCCAACGTCTGGTCCGGAAGCGGGGACGAACACCAGGCTTGCGCCAGACGCTCCTTCAACAGAGGATGCGGACCGGCTATCTGCCACAAATTCAGAAGTGGAGAGCGCCATGAACCACAGGCGTCGCCGGACAGTTCTGCACGACGCTTGTTTCTCCCGAGAGGCTTTAGATGCCTTTAATTCGGGAGATGCGTACCTTCGTGCCGCTCAAGATGGCTTAGCTAGAGCCACGGAGCAGTATGTGAAAGACATACGGGTAAGAAAATTTTGGTTAAATACATATATACCAGTAGGCCCCGAGACTTGAAACAGTTAAAGTAACTGATTTTAGGATCATATGCAGGTTCTTACAAAGAAGAACACCGCGCTGTCTCAGGAGCTTGAAAAGTGCAAGGCCCAACTAGAGGCCGCACTAGCCGCAACAGGGGAGCCCAAAGGGACCCCCTCAGGTACGATATACTTCGAGAGTAGTATTGTGCGGCTTGTGTGCAGTTCTGACAATTAATGTTGCAGATGTTGCCGGACTTGATCCGAACAAGCAACAACTCTTACGCCCGTTAAAGGCTGGCGAGAGTATGTTGACAAGGGTGAGGGAAGAGAAGAATGATCTTCAGGATGCAAACACCAAGCTGGATGTTGAACTGAAAGACGTTCGTGGCCAGCTGTCGAACTCCACAAAGGAGAACCAGCGACTTCGACGCTGCATATTTAGTGAGTGTTTGAACGAACCCTTTGAAAGAAAATGAGTTCGGCGAGGAAGTTGAATAACAGAGTATTGTATGTAGGTATGCTCACAGGTCGCCCTGCAGAGGAGATGCCCGGTTCAACGGGTGATCTTCTCCCCGAACTCTTGCAACTGCACGAGCGAATTCGGCAGGCGATGCAAGACGTTGCCCAAGCCTTATGGCCTGCCCACTCCATGCCTGAGGGCCTTGGAGAGCTTGTGGAGAAGCTGAAGGGAGCCCGGCGGCACTTCCGATTGTGGAAGATATGAGCCTGCCGACAAGGTGCACGGGAGGCCTGGGCCATGGTGAAGACCCGCTTTACGAAGTCGGACCCTAATCATATGGCCGAGGTCGGACCGGTGGGGCCTGACGGGAAGGAGATCCCTCTAAGCTTAGTGTATGGCCAAGTAGAGTTGGCTGCAAAGTATTCCCAGCAGGACTGTAAATTAAACAGCCTGTTAGATGGTATAGAGGAGGAATATGATCAGTCAAAATGACTATGTAATTTATAATTGACATGTGTAATGCCTTCTAGCCGGATTGTAGATCGTTTGTCGTTGCCGACCTTTTCGCTTCAACCTCGGGGCCTGACGGTCCGGAGTGTGTCCGAATACCATAACGGTTATATTTGAACCGGGGTATGCTTGGAGACCAGGCGTAGGGGTCATTAGTGCTTTATCATACAAGTGCCCAACTAGTTATGTTATATTACATGGTTAGTAAGAAACATCTTCCAGAGAGAATAGTTCCGTTAAGGGTTCCTTTTGCTGGGGTGGCGTGCCCTAAAGTGCATGTCCGAACTGCAAATGCAGAAAATCGTCTGGGGGCATGTATAAAAAAAAGGTTCATCTTTAGTTCACCGACCGAATATTCCCTTAAGAACGCTAGCTTTCGGCTTCACCCAGTCTGAGGTACACATCTGGCTTATCCGGCAGTAACAATCGCAGAGGTGCTCCCTTTACCGCCTAGCCGAACAATCGGGAACGTAGGGGTAAGCACAGGAGCCAGGCAACCCAGCTTGGCCAAAACTTAAGTCATATCGATGCATATAATGGCGAAGGAAAGGTGCATGCGGAAGTCTGACGCATGCGTTGGGTGTGAAACCCATATGAACAAGCTTCTGTTAAAGAAGCCCCCAGTTTTAAGGAGCGCGGATAGCGCGTCACTTAATGAGCCCTTAAGGGCTAGAAAAGAAAAGAGTAGGAGACGAAGTAAAGAAAAATGTATAAATGTAAATAATGGACAGAGGAAGGAGACAAACACAGAGTCCGGCGCTAGGCGTAGAATCTTTGGAGACGTGTTGCGTTCCATGGGTTTGGCTCGAGTCGGTTGTCCGACGCATCTCGCAGGCGGTACGCTCCACCAGTTAGGACTTGGTCGATTATGAATGGACCTTCCCATTTGGGCTTGAGTTTGTTCTTTTGCTTATCCGGCAGGCGTAGAACTAGTTCACCAACATTATAATTTTTGGCCCGTACTTCTCTGCTTTGATATCTTCGAGCTTGCTGTTGATAAAATGCGGAACGGGCTTTAGCCACGTGTCGCTCCTCCTCTAAAGCTTCCAGGTTGTCCTGCCGATCAAGCTCGGCTTCTCTTTCTTCCTACATGCGCACTCGAGGTGAGTCATGAATTATGTCGCAGGGCAGAACCGCCTCAGCGCCGTACACCATAAAGAACGGTGTGAATCCGGTGGTACGATTTGGCGTGGTTCGCAGCCCCCAGAATACGGAGTCGAGCTCCTCTACCCAGTGCATATTAGATTCCTTGAGGGACCGCACTAGTCTAGGTTTGATGCCGCTCATAATGAGACCATTTGCACGTTCGACCTGACCGTTAGTTTGTGGGTGGTAGACAGAAGCATAGTCGAGCTTAATGCCCATGTTTTTGCACCACAGCTTTACCTCATCAAAGGTGAAGTTTGTGCCGTTATCGGTGATAATGCTGTGGGGGACACCATAACGGTGTACGACCCCGGATATGAAGTCTATCACAGGTCCGGATTCGGCCGTCTTGACAGGCTTGGCTTCTATACATTTGGTGAATTTGTCCACCATGACCAATAAATATTTTTTCTTGTGGGTTCCGCCTTTAAGGGGTCCCACCATATCAAGCCCCCAGACCGCAAAAGGCCAAGTGATAGGGATAGTTCGGAGGGCGTTGGGTGGCATATGGCTTTGGTTGGCAAAAAGCTGGCAACCGACGCATCGTTTGACTAGGTCCTGAGCGTCTGCTCGTGTCGTCGGCCAATAGAAGTCCGTACGGAAAGCCTTGCTTACAAGGGACCGAGCTGCGGCATGGTGGCCACTGAGTCCGGCATGAATTTCAGCCAACAGACTCCGCCCTTCCTCTTCAGAGATACACCTTTGAAGGACTCCTGTAGTGCTTTTCTTATATAGCTCTCCCTCGTGGACTTTATAGGCTTTAGATCGCCGCACTATGCAGCGTGCCTCATTCTGGTCCTCAGGGAGTTCCTGCCTGGTACGGTAGGCTAGGAATGGTTCCGTCCACGGGGCGATGACCGCCATTATCATGTGGGCTGAGGGTGTAATTTCGGTGGCAGGGCCACCGATTATGTCTGATTGTTCGGCGTCGGGTTGTGCGGTTATGTCCGGGCTGTTATCCAAGGGTTCCCCCTCCCATGTTACGGATGGTTTGAATAATCTTTCTAAGAAGATGTTGGGGGACCGTGTCACATCCTAGCTAGCTCATGCATTAGAGTTTGCATCATGTTTACTTTTGACAGAAATTTGAAATGGGGAAGGCAGAACCCCCAGCACCCCTCCTGAAATCAGCTAGGGTTTACTAAAAATATTTTCAATGAACCTGAAATGCCCTTCTAAAATGTTCACCCTCTTTGTCTTGGGTTAAAACCTCTGGCAAAAATGGTGCATATATTTCTAGGTCAACAGAAGGTCATTGAATTAATGCATAAGTATTTGAATTTGGGCATTTAAAATTTATAAAATATTTCAAATGCTCAAATATTTCCAAACTAAAATGTTCCTTGCTGGAAATACTCCAACTAAGGACCAGATGAAGTTTGGTGATTTTAGGAGTTGTTTTAGTATTTTTAATAAGTCCACAAAGTCACAGAAAAATAGAAAAAGGAAACAAAATGGAAAAACTTACCTGGCGCCTACTAACCGGCCCACTTGCCGGCCCAGCCCAGCTGCCGCGCCAACGAGCTGCTTGGCTTGGCCAGGCAGGCACGCAGGTGCTCGTCGGCGAGCTCAGCGCGCGCCACGCAGCTGCCCGCCGCCCTGCTTCCTCCCCTCGCCGCCCTGTTGGCCTGGACGATCTCCACGTCGCGCCCCGACGCCCCTGGACACGTCCATTCTCCCCCTGCCTCACTCCCTCGCTCCCCTCCGCCATGGCCGACGCCACCGCCGCTGCACCTACGTCGTAGACGCGCTCTCCGTCGTTCCCGTGCCGCACCACCGTGTACACTCGCTTCGCCGTCGTCGACTTCGTCGAACAGCCCGAGCCCCGAGCGCTCGCGTGCCTCGAAGCCACCGCACCGACCTCGCCGACTCCGCCACCGTCGGAGATCCACTTCGCCGTCGCCGCCGCATCAGTTCGTCCCTGACCTTGCCGTAAACTGCATCGTGACCGCTGTGAGCATAGCCACATCCCCATCCTCTCCGTTCCTCTTCCCGTGCACCACAACGAGCACACGAAGCTTGCCCGCACGCACCGCCGCGGAGCTCGTCGCCGACGTGTCTCCGGCCTAACTCCGGCCACGCCACCGTGTCCAAGCACTCCACCGCATCACCAGGAGCTCAACACAACACTCCACGCACCTCGCCGTGCCCCGTAGCCTCGGGCTCATTTCCACCCGACTCCGGCGACCGCCAAAGTCGTCGTCGGCGACGTTTCCGACCACCCCGAGCCCAACTGCTGCCACCGAACGCCGCGGAACGTTCTCAGCTACTCGTAGATGCCTTCCGCGCCACATTTGGTGGCCGGAACGTGCAAAAGCACTTTCCTCCGCCGTGTCTAGCCTCGCCGGCGGCTAGACGCCGGCGAGTTTGACCCTGACCGTTGACTGGGTGGGCCCCTGTTGACTCCTCTGAGTCGATGACAGGTGGGCCCCCCCTGTTAACTAATTAGATTAGTTCTAATTAAAATTAGTTAGTTAAACTAACTACTGACATGCGGGTCCCACTGGTCAGTTTGACCTGGACGACCCCGTTGACCCTGACGTCATCCTGACGTAGTGCTGACGCAGTAATTTGAATTACTGGAATTGTTTCTATACAGGAAATTCCAGAAATTAGTCCAAACTTCAAAAATTCATAGAAAATAATCTGTAACTCCAAATGCAAAGTTCTATACATGAAAATTGATCAGAAAAATCCAACCTATCCATTGGAACTGGTTTCATGCATGTCAGAACAAGTTAAACCCTCTGTTTATACAATATAAGGTGATGCACTAATATGATCATGTCTAATAAGCTAACACTTGAACCTTTGGTTCAAATAAGCATTTTCCATTTTGTTTTAGCTTGCATTAAGCCAAGACACATCCATAATGCCATGTCATAGCATGCATCATATTGTTGCATATCGTCATGTGTTGATTGTGTTCCGATGTGTTCTTCGTGGTAGGTTCTGCCTCCGAGGATATCTCCGAGTATCCAACTGAAGGGCAGTACCCTTCTACTACTCCATCAGGCAAGCAACCCATTGATCATTCCGATACAAACCCATGTTCTCGCTTCTGCCCTTGTTTACTGCATTAAGACAACGCGTTTCAAACTGTTGTGTGTTGCGGTAGTTGAACCCACTTCCTTTGCATGACCTGTCATTGCCACAGTAACTAGATGAAACCCACTAGCATTTGTAGGAGTTGATTGAGCCAATATATGTGTGTGTGTTCCTACCATGCTATGCTTGCTATGCTTAGAGTTGTGTCAGGTCTGGCTCATCGGGATGATGAACTAGAGTGAAAGGTTGTATCGTTGTCAAAGAGTGTCGAAGTGTTGAACACGATTTGGTAAAGGAATCGATGAGAGGCCATGTAGGAGTACATGGTGGGTTGTTTCATTGAGGCCGTCCTTAAGAACTGAGATCTGTGTGTGTGATTTAAGATTCAGCTACTACCACACATTGGGATCCTTAATTGACTCTCTCGGCTTCTTGATCACGCTTGTCCTCTGTCCAGGAGTTGCAAAGTAGTTTCTGGTGTTTGTAGTATGCTGGGGGCCGCACGCAGCGCTGACCATAGGGGTGGGTTGTGTTGCGGTAGGCACATGGCACGGTGTACCGAGTCGCCCGTTTGGTGTCTCGGGAACCCTGTTCACATCGTTCGGGGCCGTTAGTGGAAACCTCGGCCGGACTCCCTGCGGATGGAACCCGAATAGGCGATAAACCTGGACTAGAGACTTGAGTGTTTAGGTAGGCCATGGCCGACACCCTCGCTGGGCTTCCGCTTGAAGGTTGCCGAGTACATGTCGTGTAAACGGCTGTAAGTGGCGAGAGCGTGTGTGAAGAAGTACACCCCAGCAGGGTATAAAACTATTCGAATAGCCGCGTCCGCGGTAAAGGACTACTTGGTCACCTATACAGTTCATAGACAAGTTAAATGGATACTACTAAAAATATCAAGAGAAGTGTGAGTACCGCGGATGGCCCTCTCGTAGGATGGCGAGAGAGGATCCACGGTGGAGTATTGTGATGGTGATAGTGGACTCGTGTGCGACAAATGATTTACAAGTGGTGTCTATCGTAGGATAGCTTAGCCAAGAGTCAAAGCTGGCTTGCTGCAATAACCCCACTACCTTCTTGAGAATGTGCATGTATAGTAGGTTCCTGTTGTAAGACTTGCTGAGTACCTCCGTACTCATGTTGCTTTAATCATGTTTTTCAGACGACTACACCAACCCCTCTGATGGGTTCTATGTAGACCTCGACGTTGACGAGTGACTTATCACCCAGGTGGTGATCCAAGACTTGTGAAGGGTCGATGTAGATAGACAGGCTTCGTCAAGCCTTCTTTCTTTCTAGTGTCTGTACTCAGACTACTTTGCTTCCGCATATGCTTGTATGCTTGTATGACTTGAGTGTCGGGTCATGTGACCCCTATCTGTATGGATGATATGTATGGCTCCTCAGAGCCTTCTAAATAAAGTACTTGAGTTGTAGAGTTTTGTTGTGATGCCATGTTGTATTTACTCATATCGGGCATATTGTGTGTATGATTGAAATGCTTGGTATGAGTGGGATCCGACTATCTAGTTGTTTATCCTTGGCAGCCTTTCATATGGGGAAATGTAAGTCTAGTGCTTCTGAGCGATAGTAGTCCGCTACAGCCTGGTTCACCGGAGTCCTGCTAGCCCAGCACTACTACTTGGAACACTTGACTGGCCGGCATGTGTTTCACGTTGTTCCTATGTCTGTCCCTTCGGGGAAATGTCACGCGCTGTTATTCGGAGTCCTGCCTAGCCTGCTACAGCCCGGGTTACCGGAGTCCTGTTAGCCCAGTGCTACAGCCCGAATAAATACGTTGATGACCGACATGCTCGATGTGATTCATGTATGTCTGTCCTCATAGGCTAGCGCCGCTTTGGGTTCACGACTAGCCATGTCGGCCCGGGTTCTCTGTCATATGGATGCTAGCGACACTATCATATACGTGAGCCAAAAGGCGCAAACGGTCCTGGGCCAGGTAAGGTGGCACCCGTGGGAGTACCGTGCGTGAGGCCGCAAAGTGATATGATGTGTTACACGCTGGATCGATGTGGCTTAGGATCGGGGTCCTGACAGCTTTGGCATCAGAGCCGGACTGCCTGTAGGTTCGCTAAGCCAAACTGGTCGATGTCGAGTCTAGAAATGCTTTAGTTATATGTAGGGGAATTGATTGTGGGAGGGAACGTAAGGCTCCTTTACTCCATTACCTTATGCCCTCTATTCTGAGTCATTCTCTTCTCATTCAACATGGGTTAAGGACTAGGCTCTCTTCTCTCTATCAGGTTCACGTGTTACTAAATCCGTAGTAACTTATAGGATTGTTGGATACAACCCAGAGCAGTTCTACTAAAGTTTAGTATGTTGCCAATTGAACCAGAACCTTGATATGATGATGTTGAGTGGTTTCGCAAACTGTTGTGGATGTCTCAAGTCTTTTTCTGAGCATTTACAGCCGTTATGCTGCCCAATTTCTTCCAGAAAATTCTAATGCCTTTGCACTATTTTGTGCTTTCAGATGGCTACCCGTCCCCAGAACCAAGTGGTTCGTCTGACCCGTTGCATTGGTATATGTGGTCATACCGCCATGTTGGTTCGAGTGATGGTGGAGGCAGGTTACCGATGGTACCCTGAATACACCGTCGAAGAGCAGTTTAGAGATTTTAACAAAAGCCAATATCTGTGCACGGTCAGGATATATCCATCATATCCCGGAGCCATGGAACCACTCCACTGTTCTTATGGACTTGGGATCACTATTGGGATGTCCGTTCAAGATGCAGCCTACTCGATGATGACCATTATTCGAGCCAGAACTGCCTTGTTGAGCAACACTGATTTTCGCTACATGCCAGTGTCCTTTCTTGGGGCGCATGGTTACCTCCAGGCCATGTATAGTGATGCATCCCATGAGAACTCACTCCTTTGCACCACTACTGAGATGTTGGAAGACAAGGACCGTGAGAACCGGGCCTTGCGTATGGAGCTTTTCAACGCTCGCGCGGATCACTGGGCCACCTTGACGAGGTTTGCACCCGCGGTGCACGCCGGATTCATGGACATGAGAGACTTGTATCCTGTGCGGGCTAGTCTGCCGGACTTCATGGAATGGCGTGAGGTGGGAGGCATCACCCCTCCTCGTGGACCTCGTCTGCCGCCGTCCGTTGGACCAAGGCTGCACCCAAGCCCCTTTGGTCCACAAGCTCCACAGGACCGTCTGTTCCCAGATGATCATGTTCCACTTCCAGGTCTGGGTGGTGACTTCTATGAGGACTTCTACGGAGCCGTCTGAGCTAGTAGTAGTCTCGCTAGTATTGTAACAGTTGTATGTCCTCCGTCCTGCGTGACCCGTGGAATATGACTTAGTGTGTATCCATGCCGAAGGTGTAGATAAATAATGTATAGGAGCTTGGAATGCCTCCGATGAGATGTAACGTCTTTTCATCATAGTGGTACTTCAGCCGGGTTGTACTAAACTATGTATGGTGTGTATGACTGTTGGTGAATATATGGCAGCTTCTATATTACCATGTCATACGGATGAACATCTCTGCATTCCATGTTGTCCATTACATTCCGCACTTCCTTGGCCAGATTCTGCCATCCTTGTCTAAATCGTTGTTTTGTTTTCTTAGGATGGTCAACACTCGCAACAACCCTGCTGCTCCGGCGCAGGGAGAAGCTAGTGCAGCTAGAGAGGAGAATCTGCCCCAACCACCTTCTCTGGACGAAGTGATGCTGGAGGCAGAGCGCAACAGGCGCGACACCAACCGCTTGCTAGAGCGGATTGAGCAGAACACTGCACGCCAGCAGAGGATCAATCCAGTGTCCATCAATGACTTTGTCAAGCTGTATCCACCAAAGTTCAACCATTCCATCAAACCTCTCGATGCGGATGACTGGCTCCGCAGCATCGCCCACAAGCTACGTTCTGCCAACGTAGCTGAAGATGATAAAGTCACCTTTGCTGCCTATCACCTCGAAGGCCCTGCCAGCCTTTGGTGGGAGAATTATGAAGCTATGCGCCCGGTCGGCCAACTCACTACTTGGGCTGATTTCAGTGCTACTTTCCGTGAGCATCATATCCCGGAAGGCCTCATGGATCGCAAGAGGGAGGAGTTCTGTAACTTCACCCAGGGTAGGCTGACTGTGGATGCATACAGTCGCGAGTTTGGAAAGCTTGCTCGCTATGCTCCCGAAGAGGTATCCACCGACGCCAAGAAGCTGGCAAGGTTCCGCAAGGGACTTAGCCCTAAGCTCCGCCGTGACCTTCATCTGCACGATTGCACTTCCTTTCCGAAGCTGGTCAACAAGGCCATCAGTGCCGAGACAGGGCAGACTGATTTTGAAGCTTCACGCAAGCACTCCCGTGACAATGGGTCTTCATCCGGCTCTGGATCTCAAAAGCGTCGGGTCTGGATCCCAAACACTGCTATACCATCTAGGTATACTCCGAGGCCATCCTTTGAGGCGCCTCGCCCCAACTAGCCATATGTGCCGCCCAAGACTTTTGGTGGCCCCACTGCCAATGCTGCTCCACGCCCCAATATGATAACTTGCTTCAAGTGTGGTGAGCCGGGTCACTACTTCCGTGAGTGTCTCCAAAACAACCCCAACCAGTTCGGAAAGTCTGTTGGCCGTGGTAAGCCAACAGCAAAGGTGCTCGTCGCCAAGCCAGCCACCACTGCTCGTGGCCATGTCAACTATGTCTCAGCTGAAGAGACTCAAGAGGACCCCAACGTCGTTCTCGGTACGCTCCTTGTTAATTGCCATCCGGCAACTGTTCTCTTTGATACTGGAGCATCTCATTCATTTATTTCTGAGAGCTATGCTCGTTTGCACAACACCACCTTTTGTGACATGCCCACCTCCATGGTAATTCAAACCCTTGTTTCTAAGTGGCAAACCTCTAGAATCAGCCATGGAAATGAAATTCTTGTCGACAGATTGGTCTTTCTCGCGTCATTAATAGCTCTCAAGTCTTCGGACATAAACATCATCTTGGGTATGGACCGGATGTCAGCCCATTACGCTAAGATTGACTGCTCAACTAGAACTGTTCAACTTACCCATCCATCGGGCAAGACAATCAATGTTTTGACCCGAGTGTCTGAGCATCAGCTCTACTCTCTAAATGCCAACCCCCTTCCAGACCTTGAAGATATTCCAGTAGTCCGTGACTTCCCGGATGTCTTTCCAGAGGAACTGCCAGGTGTTCCACCTGACAGAGATGTCGAGTTCGTGATAGACCTTGTTCCAGGAACCGTCCCAATCTCTAGAAGACCTTATAAGATGGCACCCCTAGAACTAGCCGAGCTTAAGAAACAACTCGATGAGTCCTTGCAAAAGGGTTTCATCCGTCCTAGTTCTTCTCCATGGGCTTGCCCCGTCCTCTTCATCAAGAAGAAGGATGGAGCGGATCGGATGGTTGTAGATTACCGACCTGTCAATTTGGTCACTATCAAGAACAAGTATCCGTTCCCAAGGATCAACGATCTGTATGACCAGCTCGCTGGATCCTCAGTCTTTTCCAAGATGGATTTGAGGTTGGGCTACCATCAAATCAAAATAAAAAACGGGGACATTCCCAAAACGGCCTTCGTTACTCGTTACGGCCAATACGAGTACACCGTCATGTCCTTCGGTTTAACCAATGCTCCAGCCACTTTCTCTCGGTTAATGAACTCGATCTTCATGGAGTATTTGGATAAATTCGTCGTGGTTTACCTCGATGATATACTCATCTACTCCAAGAATGAGGAAGAACATGCCGAACATCTAAGGCTAGTATTGATGAAACTTCGAGAGCATCGCCTTTATGCCAAATTCTCCAAGTGCGAATTCTGGTTGCCAGAAGTGACCTATATGGGCCATGTAATCTCTGGTAAGGGCATTGCTGTCAATCCCGAGCGAGTTCAAGCCGTCCTTGACTGGACTCCACCTGAAACGGTCAAGCAAGTTCGGAGTTTCCTTGGTTTAGCGAGCTATTGCCGCCGCTTCGTCGGGAATTTATCCAATGTTGCTAAGCCTCTAACTGAACTCCTCAAGAAAGATAAAAAGTTCGAGTGGACCCCACAGTGCGAGTTCAGCTTTCAGGAACTGAAAAGACGCCTGACGTCTGCTCCCATACTGGTACCACCAGATTTCTCTAAGGACTTTGTTATCTATTGCGATGCCTCGCGACAAGGACTAGGTTGCATACTCATGCAAGATCGTCATGTGATTGCCTACGCATCTCGACAGTTGCGTCCACATGAGGATAATTATCCCACACATGATCTAGAGCTTGCAGCAGTAGTCCATGCACTCCAAACCTGGCGACATTACCTTCTTGGTAATCGTTGCGAAATCTACACTGATCACCAAAGTTTGAAATACATCTTCACCCAACCGGATTTGAATCTCAGGCAAAGACGTTGGGTCGAGTTGATCTCAGATTACGACTTAGGAATAACTTACACCCCAGGCAAGGCCAATGTTATGGCTGATGCACTAAGTCGTAAATCTTATTGTAACAACCTGATGTTACAACAAAGTCAACCACTTCTCCACGAGGAATTTCGTAAGCTTAACCTTCACATTGTTCCTCGAGGATTCCTTTCCACCTTGGTGGCAAAACCTAACCTTCCGGATCAAATCATAACCGCTCAGCGGTATGATAGAGGAATATCTCGAATTAAGGAGAACATCGCTAGCGGAGTTGCTAAATATTTTTCCATGGATGAACGAGGTGTTGTCTTCTTTGAGAACCGCTTGGTGGTTCCCAAGAAACAACATTTACGACAATTGATCCTTAAGGAAGCTCAGCTCATGAATCCCCTCTCACCATTCATCCCGGTAGTACTAAAATGTATCAAGACCTACGCCAGAGGTTTTGGTGGACTAGGATGAAGAGAGAAATCGCTCAATTCATTGCTAATTGCGACGTCTGTCGTTGCGTTAAGGCAGAGCATCAACGGCCTGCTGGCACCCTTCAACCTTTGGAGATTCCTGAATGGAAATGGGATAAAATCGGTATGGATTTCATTACCGGGTTTCCCAGAACCAAAAGAGGGAATAATGCTATCTTTGTTGTTGTCGATCGTCTTTCCAAAGTAGCCCATTTCCTACCCGTTCGTGAGAGTATAACCGCTAGCCAGCTAGCTGATTTGTACATCTCTCGAATAGTATCTCTCCATGGTGTTCCATTGGAAATTAATTCAGATGTGGCAGTCTTTTCACCTCTCGATTTTGGGAAAGTTTCCAAAATGCTATGGGAACTCGTCTTTCCTTTAGCATCGCCTTCCATCCTCAATCGAGTGGTCAAGTAGAACGAGTCAATCCAATTCTGGAGGATATGCTCCGAGCTTCTGTCATCTCTTTTGGTATGAATTGGGAGAAGTGCCTTCCATTCGCCGAGTTCGCTTATAACAACAGTTATCAAGCTAGCTTGGGCAAAGCCCCTTTTGAAGTTCTCTACGGACGAAAATGTCGAACGCCTCTTAACTGGTCAGAAACCGGCGAGAGACAACTCTTTGGCCCGGACATGATCCAGGATGCAGAAGAGCAGGTTCGCATTATTCGTGAGAAGTTGAAAACAGCCCAATCCCGACAAAAGAGTCAGTATGACCGCAAGCATAAGCCCATGGCTTATGAAGTCGGTGAGATGGCTTACCTTCGGGTTACCCCCTTAAAGGGAACTCATCGATTCGGTATCAAAGGCAAATTGGCTCCTCGTTACATTGGACCCTTTCGCATTCTTGCCAAACGAGGAGAAGTTGCCTACCAGCTGGAACTACCTCCGCATCTCGACAGAGTTCATGATGTCTTCCACATTTCTCAACTCATGCGTTGCTTCTCGGATCCTATCCGTGGAGTGGACCACAAAACGCTTGATCTCCAAGATAACCTCACTTATCGAGAATACCCCGTTCGTATCCTTGATCAAGCCGAGCGTACCACTCGACGCCACAATATCAAGGTTCTCAAGGTTCAATGGTCACACCATTCCGAGCAAGAAGCTACATGGGAAAGGGAGGATCGTCTTCGACTCGAGTACCCCACCTTCTTTCCGACAGATCCTAAATCTCGGGACGAGATTCTTTTGAGTGGGGGTGAGTTGTCACATCCTAGCTAGCTCATGCATTAGAGTGTGCATCATGTTTACTTTTGACAGAAATTTGAAATGGGGAAGGCAGAACCCCCAGCACCCCTCCTGAAATCAACTAGGGTTTACTAAAAATATTTTCAATGAACCTGAAATGCCCTTCTAAAATGTTCACCCTCTTTGTCTTGGGTTAAAACCTCTGGCAAAAATGGTGCATATATTTCTAGGTCAACAGAAGGTCATTGAATTAATGCATAAGTATTTGAATTTGGGCATTTAAAATTTATAAAATATTTCAAATGCTCAAATATTTCCAAACTAAAATGTTCCTTGCTGGAAATACTCCAACTAAGGACCAGATGAAGTTTGGTGATTTTAGGAGTTGTTTTAGTATTTTTAATAAGTCCACAAAGTCACAGAAAAATAGAAAAAGGAAACAAAATGGAAAAACTTACCTGGCGCCTACTAACCGGCCCACCTGCCGGCCCAGCCTAGCTGCTGCGCCAGCGAGCTGCTTGGCTTGGCCAGGCAGGCACGCAGGTGCTCGACGGCGAGCTCAGCGCGCGCCACGCAGCTGCCCGCCGCCCTGCTTCCTCCCCTCGCCGCCCTGCTGGCCTGCACGATCTCCACGTCGCGCCCCGACGCCCCTGGACACGTCCATTCTCCCCCTGCCTCACTCCCTCGCTCCCCTCCGCCATGGCCGACGCCACCGCCGCCGCACCTACGTCGTAGACGCGCTCTCTGTCGTCCCCGTGCCGCACCACCGTGTCCACTCGCTTCGCCGTCGTCGACTTCGTCGAACAGCCCGAGCCCCGAGCGCTCGCGTGCCTCGAAGCCACCGCACTGACCTCGCCGACTCCGCCACCGTCGGAGATCCACTTCGCCGTCGCCGCCGCATCAGTTCGTCCCCGACCTCGCCGTCAACTGCATCGTGACCGCTGTGAGCATAGCCACCTCCCCATCCTCTCCGTTCCTCTTCCCGTGCACCACAACGAGCACACGAAGCTTGCCCGCACGCACCGACGCGGAGCTCGTCGCCGACGTGTCTCCGGCCTAACTCCGGCCACGCCACCGTGTCCAAGCACTCCACCTCATCACCAGGAGCTCAACACAACACTCCACGCACCTCGCCGTGCCCCGTAGCCTCGGGCCCATTTCCACCCGACTCCGGCGATCACCAAAGTCGTCGCCGGCGACGTTTCCGACCACCCCGAGCCCAACTGCTACCACCGAACGCCGCGGAACGTTCTCAGCTACTCGTAGATGCCTTCCGCGCCTCATTTGGTGGCCGGAACTTGTGAAAGCACTTTCCTCCGCCGTGTCTGGCCTCGCCGGCGGCTAGACGCCGGCGAGTTTGACCCTGACCGTTGACTGGGTGGGCCCCTGTTGACTCCTCTGAGTCGATGACAGGTGGGGCCCCCCTGTTAACTAATTAGATTAGTTCTAATTAAAATTAGTTAGTTAAACTAACTACTGACATGCGGGTCCCACTGGTCAGTTTGACCAGGAGGACCCCGTTGACCCTGACGTCATCCTGACGTAGTGCTGACGCAGTAATTTGAATTACTGGAATTGTTTCTATACAGGAAATTCTAGAAATTAGTCCAAACTTCCAAAATTCATAGAAAATAATCTGTAACTCCAAATGCAAAGTTCTATACATGACAATTGATCAAAAAAATCCAACCTATCCATTGGAACTGGTTTCATGCATGTCAGAACAAGTTAAACCCTCTGTTTATACAATATAAGGTGATGCACTAATATGATCATGTCTAATAAGCTAACACTTGAACCTTTGGTTCAAATAAGCATTTTCCATTCTGTTTTAGCTTGCATTAAGCCAAGACACATCCATAATGCCATGTCATAGCATGCATCATATTGTTGCATATCGTCATGTGTTGATTGTGTTCCGATGTGTTCTTCGTGGTAGGTTCTGCCTCCGAGGATATCTCCGAGTATCCAACTGAAGGGCAGTACCCTGCTACTACTCCATCAGGCAAGCAACCCATTGATCATTCCGATACAAACCCATGTTCTTGCTTCTGCCCTTGTTTACTGCATTAAGACAACGCGTTTCAAACTGCTGTGTGTTGCGGTAGTTGAACCCACTTCCTTTGCATGACCTGTCATTGCCACAGTAACTATATGAAACCCACTAGCATGTGTAGGAGTTGATTGAGCCAATATATGTGTGTGTGTTCCTACCATGCTATGCTTGCTATGCTTAGAGTTGTGTCAGGTCTGGCTCATCGGGATGATGAACTAGAGTGAAAGGTTGTATTGTTGTCAAAGAGTGTGGAAGTGTTGAACACGATTTGGTAAAGGAATCGATGAGAGGCCATGTAGGAGTACATGGTGGGTTGTTTCATTGAGGCCGTCCTTAAGAACTGAGATCTGTGTGTGTGATTTAAGATTCAGGTACTACCACACATTGGGATCCTTAATTGACTCTCTCGGCTTCTTGATCACGCTTGTCCTCTGTCCAGGAGTTGCAAAGTAGTTTCTGGTGTTTGTAGTATGCTGGGGGCCGCACGCAGCGCTGACCATAGGGGTGGGTTGTGTTGCGGTAGGCACGTGGCACGGTGTACCGAGTCGCCCGTTTGGTGTCTCGGGAACCCTGTTCACATCGTTCGGGGCCGTTAGTGGAAACCTCGGCCGGACTCCCTGCGGATGGAACCCGAATAGGCGATAAACCTGGACTAGAGACTTGAGTGTTTAGGTAGGCCGTGGCCGACACCCTCGCTGGGCTTCCGCTTGAAGGTTGCCGAGTACATGTCGTCTAAACGGCGGTAAGTGGCGAGAGCGTGTGTGAAGAAGTACACCCCTGCAGGGTATAAAACTATTCGAATAGCCGCGTCCGCGGTAAAGGACTACTTGGTCACCTATACAGTTCATAGACAAGTTAAATGGATACTACTGAAAATCTCAAGAGAAGTGTGAGTACCGTGGATGGCCCTCTCGTAGGATGGCGAGAGAGGATCCACGGTGGAGTATTGTGATGGTGATAGTGGACTCGTGTGCGAGAAATGATTTACAAGTGGTGTCTATCGTAGGATAGCTTAGCCAAGAGTCAAAGCTGGCTTGCTGCAATAACCCCACTACCTTCTTGAGAATGTGCATGTATAGTAGGTTCCTGTTGTAAGACTTGCTGAGTACCTCCGTACTCATGTTGCTTTAATCATGTTTTTCAGACGACTGCACCAACCCCTCTGATGGGTTCTATGTAGACCTCGACGTTGACGAGTGACTTATCACCCAGGTGGTGATCCAAGACTTGTGAAGGGTCGATGTAGATAGACAGGCTTCGTCAAGCCTTCTTTCTTTCTAGTGTCTGTACTCAGACTACTTTGCTTCCGCATGTGCTTGTATGCTTGTATGACTTGAGTGTCGGGTCATGTGACCCCTATCTGTATGGATGATATGTATGGCTCCTTGGAGCCTTCTAAATAAAGTACTTGAGTTGTAGAGTTTTGTTGTGATGCCATGTTGTATTTACTCATATCAGGCATATTGTGTGTATGATTGAAATGCTTGGTATGAGTGGGATCCGACTATCTAGTTGTTTATCCTTGGCAGCCTTTCATATGGGGAAATGTAAGTCTAGTGCTTCTGAGCGATAGTAGTCCGCTACAGCCCGGTTCACCGGAGTCCTGCTAGCCCAGCACTACTGCTTGGAACACTTGACTGGCCGGCATGTGTTTCACGTTGTTCCTATGTCTGTCCCTTCGGGGAAATGTCACGCGCTGTTATTCGGAGTCCTGCCTAGCCTACTACAGCCCGGGTTACCGGAGTCCTGTTAGCCCAGTGCTACAGCCCGAATAAATACCTTGATGACCGACATGCTCGATGTGATTCATGTATGCCTGTCCTCATAGCCTAGCGCCGCTTTGGGTTCACGACTAGCCATGTCGGCCCGGGTTCTCTGTCATATGGATGCTAGCGACACTATCATATACGTGAGCCAAAAGGCGCAAACGGTCCCGGGCCAGGTAAGGTGGCACCCGTGGGAGTACCGTGCGTGAGGCCGCAAAGTGATATGATGTGTTACACGCTGGATCGATGTGGCTTAGGATCGGGGTCCTGACAGACCGCATCTCGTTTTGCTCCGATGCGTGCCAGGACATCCGCTGCCTGATTATTTTCTCGGGCGATGTGGTGAAACTCCAGTCCCTCGAACCGAGCTGACATTTTTAGTATGGCGTTGCGATAAGCTGCCATCTTTGGGTCTTTGGCGTCGAAGTCACCATTTATTTGGGATATCGCGAGGTTTGAATCCCCGCGTACTTCCAGGCGTTGAATGCCCATGGATACTGCCATCCGGAGACCATGTAGAAGGGCCTCGTATTCGGCTACATTGTTGTAGTCCGTGTAGATAATTTGGAGTACGTATTGGACTGTATCTCCCATAGGGGACGTCAGAACAACGCCAGCCCCCAGTCCGGCCAACATTTTGGAGCCATCGAAATGCATGATCCAGTTTGAGTATGTGCCGTACTCTTTAGGGAGTTCGGCCTCTGTCCATTCGGCGACGAAGTCGGCGAGGACTTGTGATTTAATGGCTCGCCGTGGTTTGTAGGTTATATCGAATGGGAGGAGTTCTATGGCCCATTTCGCTATCCGTCCCGTTGCATCGCGGTTGTTAAGAATATCATTGAGTGGTACTTCCTAGGCTACTGTTATAGAACACTCTTGAAAGTAGTGTCGTAGCTTCCGGGATGCCATAAACACCGCGTATGCGATCTTTTGGTAATGCGGGTACCGTGATTTGCATGGTGTGAGGACAGTGGACAAGTAGTAAACCGGCCTTTGAAGGGGTAGTTTGTGTTCGTCCGATACCCGTTCGACGACGAGTACTGTGCTGACAACTTGATGAGTTGCGGCAATGTATAACAGCATGGGTTCGCCGGTATTCGGCGCGGCCAGGATGGGGTTTGTTGCCAAGATGGCCTTTATTTCCTCGAGTCCGGCCGTGGCAGCGTCCGTCCACTCGAAGTGTTCGGTGCGCCTTAGGAGGCGGTAAAGGGGCAGTGCCTTTTCTCACAAACGGGAGATGAAGCGGCTTAAGGCCGCCACGCATCCGGTGAGTTTCTGAATTTGTTTGAGATCCTTTGGGACATCCAATTGTGACAGAGCCCGGAGTTTAGCTGGATTTGCTTCAATTCCTCTACCGGATACAATGAAGCACAGGAGCTTTCCAGCTGGAACGCCGAAAACACATTTTTCCGGATTGAGCTTAATGTCAAATATTCGCAGGTTGTCGAATGTAAGTCTCAAGTCGTCTACTAGAGATTCGACGTGTCTTGATTTGACGACCACATCATCTACGTACGCCTCCACTGTTTTGTCGGTCTGATTTGCCAGACATGTTTGAATCGTGCGCTGATATGTTGCGCCGGCGTTTTTGAGCCCGAAGGGCATTGTGTTGAAGCAGAATGGGTCGTACGGCGTGATGAATGCTGTTGCGGCTTGGTCGGATTCGGCCATCTTTATTTGATGGTAGCCGGAGTATGCGAGGAAACACAGGGAATCATGTCCTACAGTGGCATCGATGATTTGATCAATTCGAGGGAGGGGAAAGGGATCCTTTGGGCAGGCCTTATTAAGGTCTTTGAAGTCGACACATAGGCGCCAGGATTTGTCCTTCTTTGGTACCATTACCAGGTTTGCTAGCCAATCCGGGTGTTTTATATCTCTAATGAATCCGGCTTCCAATAGTTTGGCTAGCTCCTCTCCCATAGCCTGTCTCTTTGGCTCGGAAAAACGCCGAAGGGCTTGTTTGACAGGTTTGAATCCTTTCTGGATATTTAAGCTGTGCTCGGCCAGCCTGCGTGGGATTCCTGGCATATCCGAAGGGTGCCAAGCAAAAATGTCCCAGTTCTCTCGTAGGAACTCGCGCAGTGCGGCGTCTACATCAGGGTTCAGTTGTGCCCCAATGGAGGCTGTTTTATTAGGGTCCGTTGGGTGGACCTGGAATTTTACTATTTCGTCCGCTGGTTTGAAGGATGTGGATTTGGATCTCTTATCTTGTATCACATCATCCTTATTAACCGTGGATCGCAGCGCCGTCAGTTCTTCGGCCGCTAAGGCTTCAGATAGTGCCTCGAGGGCCAATGCGGCTGTCCTGTTTTCGGCGCGGAGTGCTGTGTCCGAATCACTAGCGAGAGTGATGATTCCGTTCGGCCCAGGCATCTTAAGCTTCATGTATCCGTAATGGGGTATAGCTTGGAAGACTGTGAATGCCTCTCGTCCTAATATAGCGTGATATCCACTTTTGAACGGGGCCAATTGGAACGTGATCTTTTCGGACCTATAATTATCCGGAGTGCCGAATACCACATCCAGTGTGATCTTTCCGGTGCAGCGCGCTTCCTGACTGGGGATTATACCTCTAAAGGTTGTGCTGCTTCGCTCAATGCGGTTCCAGTCTATTTCCATCTTTTGAAGGGTTTCCTCGTAGATGAGGTTCAATCCGCTGCCTCCGTCCATAAGTACCTTTGCGAGGCGACAGCCGTCCACTATGGGACTAAGAACCAATGTGGCTGGTGCTTTGGCTGTTCGAAATTTAGGTTCGTCGCTCGGGCTAAAGGTGATGGCAGTATTGCTCCATGGATTTATTGTCGCTACTTGGTAGACTTCGGTGAAGCTGCGAAGTGCTCTTTTTCGCATATTATTTGATGCGAAAGTCTCAGAGATTGTAAGAATGATACTGAAATTCTCGGGCTGGTTCCCTTCGACTTCTGGAATTAGGAGGTCTTCGCCGATTTTGGCCACCTGCCGGAGTATCCAACATGCCCTGAGGCTGTGTGTTGGTGCGGCGTGCTCTGCACTATGAATCTTGCAGGGTCCATCTAGCCACCTTTCTAGCACAGTTCCATGTCCCCTAGAGGGTTTTGATTTTTTGTTTAATCCGGAGGTCTTACTGTAGTGCGCCCTTTTGGTTCGGACGGGATTGCTATTCAGGGCCGGATTATCCCAAAATTTAATTTCGGTTTTCCAAGCACTTTCCATCGCACAGTATTTTTGCACTATGGACGCCAAGTCAGTAAAACGCGTAATATTACGGCGACTTACGGCGTTGAGTATCCCCTTGTCCGTGCAATTATTGCAGAAAATTGAAATCACGTCTCCCTCGTGGCAGTCCTTTATCCTGTTCATGAGCAGGAGGAATCTGGCCCAGTAATGATGTACTGTTTCTTCTGGCATCTGCCTAACCTGGGAGAGATCGCTTAAGATCACGCGGGCGGAACTCGTTAAATCTGATACTTTGCCCTGTTTGCTGTTCGGAAGCCGAACAACCTCCGGATCCTGAGACCCGGAGCCTTGGATGTTATCCGGTCTGCCTGATTCTAAGTTCAGGTCTTGAATTGCATCCTCCCTTCGCGGATATCCGGCGTGGAGGGTTCCGAAATTCGGACGTAACTGGTCCTTAAGATTGATGAAGGGTCGCCGCATTGTGTCTCCACCACAGCAACATGGTGGGTGGCTTGGGGGGAGTCGATTTCCCTTAGATCGGGTTTATTCCCAACCTGGTCATAAATTGTGGCGACCCCCAAGGCGGCGATGCGATCCAGGAGCTCGTTTACGGAGGAGAGCTCCACCAGATCCAGCTGCTCGGCAGATGCCGAACTTACGTGGAGATTGCTTTCGATGACCCGAGAGGTCACCGTCGGTGCAGCGGCCGAACAGGCGGTTATGAGAAAACCACCCAGCCGGAGGGTCTGGCCGATAGCCAAAGCTCCCTCAGTGACGGCACCGTCTTTAAAGACGGGAAAAGGCATCCTTCCTGATTGCGACGGCACAGAGGAACTCTCAAAGAAAGCACCAATGTCGGTGTCAAAACCGGCGGATCTCGGGTAGGGGGTCCCGAACTGTGCGTCAAGGTTGGATGGTAACAGGAGACAAGGGACACTTTATTTTACCCAGGTTCGGGCCCTCTCGGTGGAGGTAAAACCCTGCTCCTGCTAGATTAATATTGATGATATGGGTAGTACAAGAGTAGATCTACCACGAGATCATGGAGGCTAAACCCTAGAAGCTAGCCTATGGGTATGATGATGTATATTGTTGTTCGTCCTACGGACTAAAACCCTCCGGTTTATATAGACACCGGATAGGGTTAGGGTTACACAGAGTCGGTTACATGGGTAGGAGATCTTGAATATCCGCACGCCTAGCTTGCCTTCCACGCCATGGAAAGAACCTTCCGGACACAGGACGAGGTCTTCAATCTTGTATCTTCATAGTCCTGGAGTCCGGCTGAAGGTATAGTACGGCTATCCGAACACCCCCTAATCCAGGCTCCCTCAATAGGACTAGCCACCCCCAGAGTGGGGGGGATGGAGAGTATCAAGCAATCAGACAAGCAAAACCTAGAGCTTGAGCTGAGAGAGAGAGAGAAGGGCGATTGAACCCCCTAGCAGTTAATCCCCTCAGCCAAGAACAGCCCCTCGCGAGGCTGTTCTCCCTTGTACTGTTCTTCATCATCAGCCCGAGAGGCAATCCACCCACCACAAACTAGAGTAGGGTATTACACCACAACGGTGGCCCGAACTAGTATAAACTCTGTGTCTCTTGTGTTGTTCTTGCAGTAGTTAGATCCTTGCGAGACGGAGAGGTAGAGGGCACGATCTCCGAGCGCACCCCAGAGTTCGAACCTTAAGGGTCTGCCGGAACCCACGATCCGACACATAGTCTTCACGTGAATGTCTTCTCAATTCATAATCTTTGTTGTGAATATCTTCACATACCACCACTACTAGAAAAAGGCCTACTGGCGCACCGGTTTTTCCTACTAATGGCGCACTACCGGTGCGCCATTACTATCACGCCATTAGTATTTTTTACTAATGGTGCACCACGCAGTGCGCCATTAATAACATTTTGTTTTCATTTTTTTTTAAATTTTTTTTTCAATTTTTTCTTAATCTCAGGTCATTGTGGCTTAATCTCGGGTCATTATGCATAATCTCAGGTCAAATCGCACTCCGTGGTCAAACTTCCCGAAAGGTCACCCATCCTCACACAACTCCAGCCCAAGCACGCTTAACTTCAGAGTTCTATCCAACCCCAGCAACAGCTCACTTCACAGGCACTTGTTGATATATCTACTATATCAATCCTATTATACCTTGTTGATGTCTAGGACTTTGTTCATGTTCATGACTATGATGAAATTTTGAAAAATACTTCAAACTTCCCGGTTATATTACGTATCATTTTTTGAAAAAAAGTTCCAAAAAAATTCAAAACCAATTTTTTTTGATTTTTTTGCCTCTAGATCTTGAAAGGCCCGTAACTTTTTTCCGTTAGGTTTTTGGGGATTTTGAAAATGTTTAACGAATTCGGATGTAACTTTTTGAGAAGATGATTTTTCATATATAAAACTTTTTAATCCGAGTTCGTATGCAAAAGTTATGCCCATTTTACAAATTTCCAGAGAGATTTTGCAAATAAAGTCGAAATTTATACTTGTAAACTTTCCCAACAACTAGACACATGTCACATGGGAAACTTAATTTCTTTTATTATTTTTTTGACATTTTTATCATTTTTTTCTTTTTTTTAAAACTGAAAAGGCGGTCCACCGGGGGGGTGCATTCGGTGGAAGCCGGGCAAAACTAGTAATGGCGCACCGTGGGGTGGTGCGCCATTACTAGTTTTGAAAAAAAAATAAAAAAATTGAAATTTTGTTTGAATTTTTTGAAAAAAACTTAGTAATGGCGCACTGTCCACTGGTGCGCCATTACTAACAAATTTTTTATAAATTTTTTTACTTCTTTTTTCAAAACTTCTAATGGCGCACGGTGGGTGTGGTGCGCCATTACTAGTTAAAACTAGTAATGGCGCACCACTCCCACGGTGCCCCATTAGTAGTTTTGAAAAAATTTAAAAAAAATTTACTAATGGCGCACGGTGGGATGTGGTGCGCCATTAGTATTTGCACACTAATGGCGCACCAACACACGGTGCGCCATTAGTATTTAGTAATGGCGCACCACATGAACAGTGCGCCATTAGTGTCCATCCCATCTATAGGCTTTTTCCTAGTAGTGCACCATTGTCTTCAATGTCTTCACACATTTTTAGGGGTCATCTCCAGTAGGTAAACCGAATCAATGAGGGACTACTACCTGTGTTACCTGCAATTCTCACAAACACATTAGTCCCTCAACCAGGTTTGTCGTCAATACTCCAAAACCAACTAGGGGGTGGCACTAGATGAACTTACATTGCTTTACTTTATCGCTATGCGATAGCAATAGTTGGCGAGACGACCATATGACGACACATTGATAGAGATCATGGTGTCGGTGGGAAACGACACCTACGGGATCACAAGAATCCCTACTACGGTTGCCGGGGCGCGGGGTTGTGAGAAGAGCAGGATTAGCAGTCAACACGAGGATCGTTTACCCAGGTTCGGGCCGCGAGGATGCATAATACCCTAGTCCTACTTTGGTGTGTATTTGAGAGAGTTCTTGAGCTCTCGAACTAGCTATGGTGGCTGCGTAGTTCAAAAGAGCCTAATCCCTCTCTAGTATGCCAAGGGCCTCCTTTTATAGTCGAAAGGGGCTGCCACAGTGGCACACAGGAGGTGGAAAGGCCTACAGTGCTATGAGCTTATCGCTCGTATTACAGGACAAGACACATTTAATGCGTCGCTTAGGTGTCCCCTAGCTTTATCGGGGACAGGAGCGAGGCACGTCCCGTCCGTCGCCGCTCCTCTTCACTTCGACACGCGCCCTGGCCAGCGGTGCATGCGGTGCCATGTAGGCAGGTTGGCAGCTGAGGTGGCGCGGTGGTAGGGTCTTCACGAAGACCTGCATGCCGCCATGCAGGCGCTTGCTGACCTGGCCTGGAAGCTGCATGCTGCCACGCAAGTGCCTGCCCAGTTGGTCGGGCTGGCGGCTGGATGCTAATGGCGGTGGAAACTTGGCTGGTGCGGGCCTGGCAGTGGCCCCGCTGATGCCTTCGGCAAGGATCTTGCCGGGGGCCCGGTAAGGGCCTTGCTGGGGACCCGGCAAGGGTCTTTCCGTGGCGCGCAGTCGTCCCCCGGAAGTATCTTGTCGGGGGTCTCGTGGCTTTCCTCGGCAAGGATCCTGCCGAGGGTCGCCGTCTGCTGGTCCTCATTTGATCTCATATATCTATGGTCTTTACAGAGATCTGCATGCCACCACAGAGGTGCCTCCCGAGCCCTGGTCCAATCATAGTTGGTTGGGTTGGAACCTGTGGGCTCAAGGGCGGCTTGCTCTATTGGTGTTTGGGCAAGTTGCCCCGACAAGGTTCTTGCCGGGGCCGCGGAGGCCGCCCCGGCAAGGGCCTTGCCGGGGGTCTCCACCTCGCCCCTTTGTTGTCTTGTGTTTCTGGCCTTGGCGTTTGTAGGATCGGAAGTATGTCTAGAGGGGGGGTGATTAGACTACTTGACCAAATAAAAACTTAACCTTTTCCCAATTTTAGTTCTTGCCAAATTTTAGCTAATTTAGGACAAGTCAAGCAATCATCACACAATTCAAGCAAGCATGCAAAGAGTATATAGGCAGCGGAAAGTAAAGCATGCAACTTGCAAGAATGTAAAGGGAAGGGTTTGGAGAATTCAAACGCAATTGGAGACACGGATGTTTTTCCTGTGGTTCAAATAGGTGGTGCTATCCTACATCCACTTTGATGGAGACTTCAACCCACGAAGGGTAATGGTTGCGCGAGTCCACGGAGGGCTCCACCCACGAAGGGTCCACGAAGAAGCAACCTTGTCTATCCCACCATGGCCATCGCCCACAAAGGACTTGTCTAACTAGCGGTAGATCTTCACGAAGTAGGCGATCTCTTTGCCCTTACAAACTCCTTGGTTTAACTCGACAATCTTGTCGGACGCTTCCAAGTGACACCTAGCCAATCTAGGAGACACCACTCTCCAAGAAGTAACAAATGGTGTGATGATGATGAACTCCTTGCTCTTGTGCTTCAAATGATAGTCTCCCCAACACTCAACTCTCTCTCACAGGATTTGGATTTGGTGGAAAGAAGATTTGAGTGGAAAGCAACTTGGGGAAGGCTAGAGATCAAGATTCATATGGTAGGAATGGAATATCTTGGTCTCAACACATGAGTAGGTGGTTCTCTCTTAGAACATATGAGTTGGAAGTGTAGATGTGTTTTGATGGCTCTCTCCCACGAGTGAAGAGGAGGTGGAGGGGTATATATAGCCTCCACACAAAATCCAACCGTTACACACAATTTACCAATCTCGGTGGGACCGAATCAACAAACTCGGTCGGACCGAAATAGTAAACCTAGTGCCGTTAGAGATTTTCGGTGGGACTGACATGCAACTCGGTAGGACCGATATGGTTAGGGTTAGGGAACAACGTAATCTCGGTGAGACCGATTACACAAACTCGGTGAGACCGATTTGGTAATTAGCTAACCAGAGAGTTGGTCAGGTAAACTCGGTGGGACCGATTTGCTCTTTCGGTGAGACCGAAAAGTTACAAAAGGGAAACAGAGAGTTTACATTGCAATCTCGGTGGGACCGATCCGCTCTTTCGGTGAGACCGAAAAGTTACGAAAAGGAAACAGACAAATTGCAATCCCATCTTGGTGAGACCGAGATCCCTATCGGTAGAACCGATTTGCTTAGGGTTTGGTAGTGGTTATGACAAGTGAAACTCGGTGGCGCCGGGTTGAAAGAATCGGTAGGTCCGAGTTTGGCTTAGGGTTTAGGTCATTTGTGGATATGGGAAAGTAGCTGAGGATTTTGGAGCATATCATTAAGCACATGAAGCAAAAGGCTCATTAAGCAACACCTCATCCCTCCTTGATAGTATTGGCTTTTCCTATGGACTCAATGTGATCTTGGATCACTAAAATGTAAAATGAAGAGTCTTGAGCTTTTGAGCTTGAGCCAATCCTTTGTCCTTAGCGTTTTGAGGGTTCCACTTTCACCATCCATGCCATGCCAATCATTGAGCTTTCCTGAAATAATTGTCTTGGAATAGCATTAGCTCAATGAGCTATATGTTGTTATGAATTACCAAAACCACCTAGGGATAGTTGCACTTTCAGCGTTGCCTCTGACCATCTTGTTCCTCTGGTTTCTCTCTGGCTTCCCTCCCCTGCTCTGCTTAGTGTGGTCGTGGGCGCGGCTCCGACTGTCCGTGCACAAGTAAAGGGGTCAAAATGAGCGCCCCTACTTTTGTACACCGACACATGGTGTCATCCTGGTGACGATAGAAATCATGACGGTACTTTGGAGATGGAGATCAAAGGCACAACATGGTGATGGCCATATCATGTCACATATTTTGATTGCATGTTATGTTTATCTTTTATACATCTTATTTTGCTTAGTTCGGTGGTAGCTTTATAAGATGATTCCTTACTAAAATTTCAAGGTATAAGTGTTCTCCCTAAGTATGCACCATTGCGACAGTTCTTCATGCCGAGACACCACATGATGATCGGGTGTGATAAGCTCTATGTTCACATACAACAGGTGCAAGCCAGTTTTGCACACGTAGAATACTCGGGTTAAACATGACGAGCCTAGCATATGCAGATATGGCATCGGAACACTGGAGACCGAAAGGTCGAACATGAATCATATAGTAGATATGATCAACATAGTGATGTTCACCATTGAAAACTACTCCATCTCACGTGATGATCGGACATGGTTTAGTTGATATGGATCACATGATCATTTAGATAACTCGAGGGATGTCTATCTAAGTGGGAGTTCTTAAGTAATATGATTAATTGAACTTAAATTTATCATGAACTTAGTCCTGATAGTATTTGCATATCTATGTTGTAGATCAATAGCTCGCGTATAGCTTTCCCATTTTATTTATGACTAGCACATATGCCCGTGCGTTGCAACGGGAGATAAAATAGTATACATTTAAAGTAATTGAGAATTATATGTACAAGAAAAACTCTATGTGCACACGAAAAAAGGAACATTTAGCTTCTCGGCTTAGCCACGTGTGAAGGAATTAATCCGCTATTTTTTCATTCATTGATCGAGGACATTTAAGAGTTTTATTACGTCATCATATGCCAGAGAAGACCCATGAGTTATTCAATGTATTTTTTCTTTTAATCCTTTCAATCGAGTGGATTTTAAGGTATGAAGTTTCTGAATATTCTAGGAAACATGAACAATTCTTTTAAATCCGGAACGTATTTTTGAAAATTATGTACACTTTTGGAAAAATGGGAACAAAATTTGAAAGGGAACATCTTTTTAAATTCACAAACATTTTCTGTAAACACCAACTCTTTTTATAAAAAACCTTGACAGTATTTGACTTTGTGCACATTTTTTTAAAATGGGAACATGTCTGGAAAATTCATAAGATTTTCAGAAAATGTGTATCTTTTATACAAAATATTATTTTAATGTTAAAAATTTCACGAAAACAGGAATATCTTTCAAATTTGGAGCATTTTTTAAATGCCATTTTGTTTTTAGACATCTTGAACAATTTTGAAAAACATTTTTTTTTAAAATGGAAAACTTTTTGCAACTTCCGAATATTTTTCAAAGTAGCAAAAAAAAATGGAATTCTTAACAATTTCACAATTTTGTTTTTCTTAAGTTTGATCTTTTTTGAGAATTTTTAATTTACGTTATAAATTATAAAAGAACAATATATTTAGAAGGGAAAAAAGAGACAGGGAAAAGAAAATAAAAATAGAAATAAAACACAAAAATAAAGAAAATTGGGCCCGCCTATTATTGGCCATCCTCTGCAAAACTCTGACTAAAAACATGAACATAATTTGAATTTGTGAATAATTTTTTTAATACGGGAACATGTGTTAAAAATTCATAAGTGTTTTAGCAAACATGTATCTTTTATACACGAACATCATTGTTAATTGTGAAAATTTCAGAAAAAGAAGAACATTTTTCAAATTTGGAGCATTTTTTAAATGCCATTTTTTAGACATCTCAAACAATTTTGAAAACAATATTTGTTTTGGAAAAAATGGGAAGCTTTTTGCAGGTTCCTAATATTTTTTCTAAATAGCAATATTTTTTTGGAATATTGAACATTTTCAAAAAAATGTTTTTAAATTCTGAACTTTTTTGGGAATTTTTAATTTATGAAATAAATTCTAAAATAAAAATAATCTTGGAAGGAGAGAAAGAGATAGGAAAATAAGAATAAAAATAGAAGTAAAAACAGACACAATGTAAAATGGGCCAGCCCAATATTGCTGGTCATCTGTGAAACTCGACTATTTGTCGCTCATTGCGGAAAATAGTAATTTTCAAGCTGCGTTAGCAGAAAAATAAGTGGGCTGACTTCACTGGGCCATAGGGCACTGAAACTCGGCTATTTGTCGCCCAATGCGGAAAATAGTAATTTTCAAGATGCGTTGGCAGAAAAATAAGTGGCCCGACTTCACTGGGCCAAAGCGCGCGGCCCACATGCGAAAATTGTTTTTCTAGCAGACAAACGCATAAAAATTTAGTACCACCTCAGATAGAAGAAAAATTCTTGTCGGAGGTGAACGGGTTAAAAAATTAGCGAAACGCACCTTGCTTTATTAGTAGGTATAGATATGTTCCTAGAGAAAAATAAGTTGAAAGATGATAGTACAAATGATGCGGACTTGGTCCGTGATCTGAGGATTATCCTTATTGCTGCACAGAAAAATTATGTCCTTGATGCACCGCTAGGTGACAGACCTATTGCAGGAGCAGATGCAGACATTATGAATGTTTGACAAAGCTCGATATGATGACTACTTGGTAGTTTAGTGCACCATGCTTTACGGCTTAGAACCGGGAATTCGAAAACGTTTTGAACGTCACGGAGCATATGAGATGTTCCAAGAGCTGAAATTGGTATTTTAGACTCATGCCCGAGTCGAGAGGTATGAGACCTCTGACAAGTATTTTTCCTACAAGATGGAGGAGAATAGCTCAACCATTGAGCATCTGCTCAGAATGTCTGAGTACTACAATCGATTGAACCAAATGGGAGTTAATCTTCCAGATAAGATAAGTGATTGACAGAGTTCTCTAGTCACTATCACCAAGTTACTAGAACTTCGTGATGAACTATGATATGCAAGGGATAACATAAATGATTCCCAAGCTCTTCGCAATGCTGAAACCGGCGAAGGTAGAAATCAAGAAAAAGCATCAAGTGTTGATGGTTGACAAGACCACTAGTTTCAAGTAAAAGGGCAAGGGAAAGAAAGGGAACTTCAAGAAGAATGGCAAGCAAGTTGTCACGACCGTGAAGAAGCCCAAAGCTAGACCCAAGCCTTAAACTGAGTGCTTCTACTGCAAAGGAAATGGTCACTGGAAGCGGAACTGCCCAAATACTTCGCGAATAAGAAGGATGGCAAAGTGAACAAAGGTATATGTGATATACATGTTATCGATGTGTACTTTACTAGTGTTTATAGCAACCCCTCGGTATTTGATACTGGTTCAATTACTATGAGTAGTAACTCAAAATAGGAGTTGCAAAATAAACAGAGACTAGTTAAGGGTGAGGTGACGATGAGTGTTGGAAGTGATTCCAAGGTTGATAAGATCACCATCGCACACTCTCTTTACATTCGGGATTAGTGTTGAACCTAAAATAAATGTTATTTGGTGTTTGCATTAAGCATGAATATGATTGGATCATGTTTATTGCAATACTGTTATTCATTTAAGTCAAAGAATAATTGTTGTTCTCTTTACATGAATAAAACCTTCTAGGGTCATACACTTAATATAAATGGTTTATTGAATCTCGATCGTAGTGATACACATATTCATAATATTGATGCCAAAAGATACAAAGTTGATAATGATAGTGCAACATACTTGTGGCACTGCCATTTATGTCATAATTGTGTAAAGTGCATGAAGAAACTCCATGTGGATGCACTTTTGGAATCACTTGATGCATGCAAACCATGCCTCATGGGCAAGATGACTAAGACTTCGTTCTCCGGAACAATGGAGTGAGCAACAGACTTGTTGGAAATAATACATATTTATGTATGCGGTCCGATGAGTATTGAGGCTCGCAGTGGGTATCATTGTTTTCTGACCTTCACAGATGATTTGAGCAGATATGGGTATATCTACTTGGTGAAACATAAGTCTGAAATGTTTGAAAAGTTCAAAGAATTTCAGATTGAAGTGGAAAATCATCATAACAAGAAAATAAAGTTTCGACGATCTGATCGCGGAGACAAAATATTTGAGTTACGAGTTTGGTCTTCATTTGAAACAATGTGGAATAGTTTCACAAATGACGCCACCTGGAACACCACAACATAATGGTGTGTCCGAATGTCGTAACCATACTTTATTAGATATGGTGCAATCTATGATTTCTCTTACCGATATACCACTATCGTTTTGGGGTTATGCATTAGAGACAACTGCATTCACATTAAATAGGGCACCGTATAAATCCGATGAGATGACACAGTATGAACTGTGGTTTATCAAGAAACCTAAGCTGTCGTTTCTTAAAGTTTGGGGTTGCGATGCTTATGTGAAAAAGTTTCAGCATGATAAGCTCGAACCCAAATCGGAGAAGTGCGTATTCATATGATACCTAAAAGAAACTGTTGGGTACACCTTCTATTACAGATCCGAAGGCAAGATATTTGTTGCTAAGAGTGGATCCTTTCTAGAGAAGGAGTTTCTTTCGAAAGAAGTGAGTGGGAGGAAAGTAGAACTTGATGAGGTAATTGTACCTGCTCCTGAATTGGAAAGTAGTACATCATAGAAATCAGTTCCAGCGACTCCTACACCAATTAGTGAGGAAGCTAATGATAATGATCATGAAACTTCAGATCAAGTTACTACCGAACCTCATAGGTCAACCAGAGTAAGGTCTACACCAGAGTGGTATGGAAAACCTGTTCTGGAGGTCATGTTACTTGACCATGACAAACATACAAGCGATGATGAGCCCAGATTCCGCGAAATGGCTTGAGGCCATGAAATCTGAGATGGGATCCATGTATAAGAACAAAGTGTGGACTTTGGTTGACTTGCCCATTGATCGGCAAGCCATAGAAAATAAATGGATCTTCAAGAGGAAGACGGACACTAATGCTAGTGTTACTATCTACAAAGCTCGAATTGTCGAAAAAGGTTTTTGACAAGTTCAAGGTGTTGAATACGATGAGATTTTATCACTCGTATCGATGCTTAAGTCTGTCCGAACCATGTTAGCAATTGCCACATTTTATGAAATCTGGCAAATGGATGTGAAAACTACATTCCTTAATGGATTTATTAAAGAAGAGTTGCATATGATGCAACCAGAATGTTTTTTCAATCCTAAAGGTGCTAACAAAATGTGCAAGCTCCAGCGATCCATCTATCGACTGGTGCAAGCATCTCAGAGTTGGAATATACGCTTTGATTAGTTGATCAAAGCATATAGGTTTATGCAGACTTGCGGTGAAGCCTGTATTTACAAGAAAGTGAGTGGGAGCATGTCGGTGTTCTGGGAACGGGGGAGCATACCTTTGTGACCCGCCGGCGCCGACGACGGCGCTGGCCGCGGGGACCAGCACCATCTCCTTCAAGGTCCACAGCATGCAGAGGAAGCGGGAACCCCGGCGGAGGCCGCTCGTACCAATGCCTCGGCTCCACTGATGGCGCTCCTCGTCACGGCCGCGGGGAGCAGGTCGCTTCTTCGATGGGAGAGGGTCTGGCCCTTCTCGGGGAGCCTTTCCCTTTTCCGCCGCAGAGAACCAGCGAATGGGGGCCATCGCACCAAGACGGAGCAAGGACTGAGGCAGGGGAAGAAGCTAGGAGAGATGGATCAGAAGGGCACGCCCGGTGCCGTACATATAGCCGGCGGAGGCCAACCGTCGGCCTCCACGATCGCAGGTAATCATGACACGATTTGCATGCAGGGACTTGTCAAATCCACGCGGTCACCAAGGCATCGTGGGGAAGTGGAGACGCCCACGTCCAATCAACCGCCACGCGGCGCCCAAGGCCGCAGGCTGTTAGGGCCCGCGGCGCTTCGCCCTTGCCCTTTCGCCTCTCGGCACAGCCAAGTCCATGCGCGCCTTGGGCACGGGGGCTACTTTCGGCGTTCTGGGAATGGGGGTCCCCAGACTTGCCTGCCTGCGGCCTGCGGCGTGGCTTAAATGGGGGCCCAACGTGGCCCAACTTCATCAACACAAGACTCAAGACCCTCGCGAGGCAGACGACGCAGCGCTTCCTCAAGCACGGCCTCCTCAGGCTGGCTCGGGAGGAGGCGGAGAGATCAAGGCAGGGTACCTCACGAGGTGCTCATGACGCAAGCCATGACGACCAAGGGTGCCAGGCAGGCGCCAGCCCGCGCAGCGTCTCCCTTTCCTCTTTGGTGCAAAGGGGGCAAGCGCAGGCGAGAGGATCAAGCAAAGGCATCCATTTCGGTGCAACAAGACCAAGACCAGTCCAACGGTGGGAAGGAGGTCACCATGGAGCCCAGGACGGCGTCACCACAGGGCCTTTGGCAGGCGAAGACCAACTTTAGTCAGGATAAGTGTACCAGATGTTCCCTTCGAATTGGCCAATTGTTGGCGCCCTTCCTGCTCAAATATTTGGGAAGAGGCCCAGGGCCTTTGCCTATAAATAGGACTAGACACACCCAGGGTAGGGGCATCGGATAGACTATCGAGAAATTAGTAGAGCATGTAGAGAGAGAGAGAGAAAGGCGATCGAACTCCCCCTAGCAGTTCATCCCCTCAGCCAAGAACAGGCCCTCACGAGGCTGTTCTTCCCTGTACTGTTCATCACCACCAGCCCAAGAGGCAATCCACCCACCACAAACTAGAGTAGGGTATTACACCACAATGGTGGCCCGAACTAGTATAATCCCTGTGTCTCTTGTGTTGTTCTTTCAGTAGTTAGATCTTTGCGAGACGGAGAGGTAGAGGGCAGAATCTCCGTGCGCACCCCAGAGTTCGAACCTTAAGGGTCTGCCGGAACCCGTGATCCGACATTTGGCGCGCCAGGTAGGGGTGCGCCGGAATCTGTCTTCCACCGCTCTGTTCTCCTCCGACCGTCGCATCCATGTCTGACGCTCGTCGGGCCCACGCCGAGCGCCGGGCCGCCATCGCTTCCCGCGTTGTCCAGATGGCCCCCGTCGGTGGGCGTCCTCATCGTTCCCCGTCGCCCGCCGTCAACGCCGCCATTGGCCCGGCGGGGAACGAGCAGCAGGCATCCTCTCAGCACCCGTCCGTGCGGCGAGACGGCCGCACCGCTACTCCGTCGCTCACCCCGGCCGGTTCTCCGTCCCATGCGCTTCGCGCACCCTTGGAGGCTCGAGCTGCGCTCATCGCGGCGAACGAGCTCCTGCGCTACCGCCCCGTCGATGACGTCTACGAAGAGTGGCTCGACCGCGTCGCCGAGCTCGTCCGCGCCGCAGGGGGCTCTCCCGCGCCGTCCGCACCACGGCGCCGCACCCCGCCCCGCGTGGGCGATGAAGCTCCGGGGGCGTTTCAGCCGCCTCCTCTCCAAGAAGACGCCATGGCCCCAAGGCGCGCAGGTCCTGGGCGGAACCCGCTACGTCAAGCGCCAGCCCAGTAGGAACGGAGCTGCCAAGAAGTCCCACGGCCGCAAGAGGCCGTCCGGGCGCTCCCAGCTCCGGCTTGCCGAGACCCCGCTCCAGCTCCGGCACGTCAAGACCCCGCGCTGCTCCCAGCAGCAGCGCAAGGGGACCCGCAAGGCCAAGCTCTCCCTGAACCAAAACCTCCCGCGGCCACCGCAGGCTGCCGCGCCTACACCGCTGAGCTGCGCAGCGTCGCATGGCCCGGCAAGTTCAAGACGGACCTACCCCCTCGCTACGATGGCACGACTGATCCCACAGAGTTCCTCCAGCTCTACGAGCCGGGAATCGAAGCTGCCAGCGGGGACGAAAAGGTCATGGCGAACTGGTTCCCCATGGCGCTGAAGGAAGGTGCTCGCACTTGGCTCCTGAACCTGGCCCCAGGCATGATCTCCTCCTGGGACCAGATGCGTACTCGCTTCATCGCCAACTTCCAAGGTACCCGCGACCGGCCTCCCGCCGTGAGCGACATGCGCCGCATCAAGCAGCAACCTGGAGGGCCACCGACCTTGCCAGGGTCACGAGGTAGGCGCTTGGGCACCATGTGGAGGCGTGCTTCGAAGCATGATTCCCTCGAAAGGAAGCCAGGGAAAGAAGGTTAGACCAGCAGGAGTTCGTTAACAAGGCCATTCAAGAACTACAGGAGTTAAGGATGATGAGAGGTTGCCGTCGCCCACCAGCTGTGGCTCCCCATCCAGGCGAGGATGGTGGGCTGCGCGTCTGCGTCGACGTACCGGGGCTCAATTAGATCGCCACGACGGAGCGCCTCTGGCCCTCCCAAGTGGGGTGTTGCGGAGGACCGCCCCACAGCTATGTTCGTATGCCTTACGGCCTGCCGAGCGTGGCTGCGGCGTACCAGCGCCTCATGAGGAGCATCTTGGAGGCGCAAGAGGACAGGTGTTCTGCGGCTCTGGCGGAGATGGAGACCGGTCACGAGGAGCCACCAGTGCCTGAGGAGCCTCCCGAGGCCCCAGGGCCTGGGGGCTCGTGAGGATCGGCTTCCGCAGCCCACCGAGTCTGCTGCACCAACGCCACTTCGTCGACGACATCTTCAGGTGACATCTTTCAAGTTTCATTACCATCTGGGAGTGCCCTCCCAGGGTTGCATCACTCCCAGGCCGCGTGGGTCCGTCCTTGTGGCATGTATCCCTTTTTATTTCTTCAGTCGTTAGCTTGCTTTGCTGGGGGCGCCCCTCGGGCTGCGTCATCCCCAGGCCACTCGGGCTAGGCCCAGCGGCGTGTATCCCCTTCGCGTTTATTTCCAATTATGCATTCGTCTATCATGCTTGATTACTCGATTCCATCCATGGCACCTCTTCTTTTCTATTTCGACCACTTGCACATTAAAGGGGGGCGCCTGAGCATCGCGACTCAGGGCTCTTACTGGCTCTCCAGGCCTCACCCTCTGGCCTTGTCCACGGCATCACGACCTGGCATACCAGCGACGACTGAGACAAGCTCGAGGGCTGGGACCCGAGGACGTAGAGTGCCGGCATCTAATCAAATTTTGCAGGGACACAGTTCAAGATACGGCCCAGTGCCAGGCGCAACCCGCCTAGAGGTAGGGACTCGTGAGTCCCATGCCGGCTCACGGGTGCCTAGACACACCTCACCTACTCCAACCAGCGAGCTCTTGAGCGATTAACAATCAACTGATGGCTGCCATGGCAGCCCTGTCTTCTCTATGTAATGAATCTGCAGGGTCCATAGAGGAAATTGCGCTAGCCAAGGCCCTCACGGCGTTCCCCTCACCCTTGCCCACGCAAACCGCTTGCACGTTAAAGGGGGGGTGCCTGAGCATCGCGACTCAGGGCTCCTCCTGGCTCTCCAGCCCTCACCCTCTGGCCTTGTCCACGGCATCGCGACCTGGCATACCAGCGACGGCTGAGACCAGCTCGAGGGCCTTTTCCCGAGGACGTAGAGCAGAAAGGGGAGCAAAGGCGAGGGAGAAGGGGCACGTGAGGACCTCGTCCAGCGACTCCGCTCAAGCCACCCCTGGACCCGACGACGCGCTGGGGACGATCCCCGATCCTCAAAGATAAGTCATCGTCCAAAACATTGGCTACCATAGCACTACCCCCGCACCTAAAGCGGCTCTGTACTAGCGAAGTTGCTTCCCTTTCTCACCAAGCGACGGCTGCTTGGGCGCCAAAGGGGACCTCCTGAGCATCGCGACTCCGGGGCTCTTACCGGACCTCGGGTCGCTCACCTCCTGGCCTTGACCACGGCATCGCGACCTGGCATACCAGCGACGGCTGACGCCGCCTTGGGACTGGGACCTGTCGACGCAGAGCACCAAGCCCTCGCGAGGTGTGAAAGGGAGAACCAAACTATGACGGAACTTGCAATTCGCACAGATCTATAGCAAGGGTTACATATTAACAGCAAGAATTCCAGCCGCCTTACAAGCCCCTACGGGGCGCAATGTGATTCCTCGCAGGGAACAGATCCTAAAGGGTGCTAACTACACGCGCCCTTGCAAAAGATGCCATCATCAACAGTGGGCCGTCAAGCACCGGTGCCAACCCCATCCAGATCAGGGTCGGCGGCGGCCAAGCGAGCCTGCCCTGCTCCTGGAGCGGCGTTGGCTCGTGGGCTCATAGCTGTCGTCGCTCATCTCCGGAGTCGCGAAGACTTTGCTGGAGTCGCTGGATCCCCCGGTGCTCCCGTCGCTTGTGGAGCTGTCCGGGGAGTGGCCAGCGGGCCCAGCCCTCGCCGTGGCAGGGTCCTAGCTGCCTCCCCTGGGGCAGCACTCCAGCCGGCGCCCGATCGCGTCGAAGATCTTGAAGAACATCACCGAAGCGCCGTCATACTCCAGGTGGATCGTGAGGGCGCCCCTCGTTCTGCAACCCCGAGCGATTTCGCCCCAGCCGCAAGTCATGAAGACCTCGCCCAAGGTAGTGATCGCGACCTCTGCCTCGGTCGCAGGAGTGCTGCAGTCGGCGTGCTGCAGCCACAGCTCTAGGAGTCTCTCCTGCCGAAAGACGGAGGTGAAGAAGGGAGGAAGGCGAATCCAGGTTCGAGGAGGCATGGCGGCGTGAAGCACAAGCTCGCGGGAGGAGCCCTCGACATGGACCCCAGGAGGGACGACCAACACCCTCGTGACCCGTCGGCGCCGACGACGGCGCTGGCCGCGGGGAACGGCACTGTCCCCCTCAAGGTCCGCGGCATGCAAAGGAAGCGGGAACCCCGGCGGAGGCCGCTCATACCAATGCCTCGGCGCCACCTGACGGCCCTCCTCATCGCGGCTGCGGGGAGCAGGTCGCTTCTTCGGCGGGAGAGGGTCTGGCCCCTCTCGGGGAGCCTTTCCCTTCTCCGCCGCAGAAAACCGGCGAATTGGAGCCATCACGCCAAGACGGAGCAAGAACTAAGGCAGCGGAGAAAGCAAGAAGAGATGGACTAGAAGGGCATGCCCAGTGCCGTACATATAGCCGGCGAAGGCCAACCGTCGGCCTCCACGATCACAGGTAATAATGACACGATCTGCATGCGGGGACTTGTCAAATCCGCGCGGTCGCCAAGGTTTCATGGGGAAACGGAGACACCCACGTCCAATCAACCGCCACGCGGCACCCAAGGCCGCAGGCTGTTAGGGCCTGCGGCGCTTCGCCCTTGCCCTTTCGCCTCTCGGCACGGCCAAGTCCACGCGCGCCTTGGGCCCGGGGGCTACTGTCGGCGTTCTGGGAACGGGGGTCCCCAGACTTGCCTGCCTGCGGCCTGCGGCGTGGCTCAAATGGGGGCCCAGCGCGGCCCATCTTCATCAACGCAAGGCTCAAGACCCTCGCGAGGGGCCAAGCCTCGCAAGGCGGACGACACGGCGCTTCCTCAAGCACGGCCTCCTTAGGCTGGCTCGCGAGGAGGCGGAGCGATCAAGGCGGGGTACCTCAATAGGTGCCCATGATGCAAGCCATGACGACCAAGGGTGCCAGGCGGGCGCCAGCCCGCGCAGCGTCTCCCTTTCGTCTTTGGTGCAAAGGGGGCAAGCGCAGGCGAGAGGATCAATCAAAGGCACCCATTTCGGTGCAACGAGACCAAGACCAGTCCAACGGTGGGAAGGAGGTCACCATGGAGCCCAGGACGGCGTCACCACAGGGCCCTTGGCAGGCGAAGACCAACTTTAGTCAGGATAAGTGTACCAGATGTTCCCCTTCGAATTGGCCTATTGTTGGCGCCCTTCCCGCTCAAATATTTGGGAAGAGGCCTAGGGCCTTTGCCTATAAATAGGACTAGCCACCCCCAGGGTAGGGGCATCGGATAGAGTATCGAGAAATCAGTAGAGCAAGTAGAGAGAGAGAGAGAGAAGGGCGATCGAACTCCCCCTAGCAGTTCATCCCCTCAGCCAAGAACAGGCCCTCGCGAGGCTGTTCTTCCCTGTACTGTTCATCATCACTAGCCCAAGAGGCAATCCACCCACCACAAACTAGAGTAGGGTATTACACCACAATGGTGGCCCGAACTAGTATAAACCCTGTGTCTCTTGTGTTGTTCTTTCAGTAGTTAGATCTTTGCGAGACGGAGAGGTAGAGGGGAGAATCTCCGCGCGCACCCCAGAGTTCAAACCTTAAGGGTCTGCCGGAACCCGTGATCCGACAGAGCACTATAGCTTTTCTGATAAGTATATGTGAATGACATATTTTCAATCGGAAATGATGTAGAATTTTCTGAAAGCATAAAGGAGTGTTTGAAAATAATTTTTCAAAGAAATACCTCGATGAAGCTGCTTACATATTGAGCATCAAGATCTATAGAGGTAGATCAAGATGCTTGATACGTTTTTTCAATGAGTACATACCTTGACAAGTTTTTGAAGTAGTTCAAAATGGAACAGTCAAAGAAAGAGTTCTTGCCTGTGTTGCAAGGTGTGAAGTTGAGTAAGACTCAAAGCCCGACCACATCAGAAGATAGAGAGAGAATGAAAGTCATTCCCTATGCTTCATCCATAGGTTCTATAAAGTATGCCATGTTGTGTACCAGACCTATTATATAACCTGCCCTTAGTTTGTCAAGGGAGTACAATTTTGATCTAGGAGTAGATCACTGGACATCGGTCAAAATTATCCTTGGAGGACTAAGGAAATATTTCTCGGTTATGGAGGTGATAAAGAGTTCGTCGTAAAGAGTTACGTCGATGCAAGCTTTGACGCCGATCTGGATGATTCTAAGTCACAATCCGGATACATATTAGAAGTGGGAGCAATTAGCTAGAGTAGCTCCGTGCAGAGCGTTGTAGACATAGAAATTTGCAAAATACATACGAATCTGAGTGTGGCAGACCCATTGACTAAACCTCTCTCACAAGCAAAACATGATGACACCTTAGTACTCTTTGGGTGTTAATCACATTGTGATGTGAACTAGATTATTGACTCTAGTAAACCCTTTGAGTGTTGGTCACATGGCGATGTGAACTATGGGTGTTAATCACATGGTGATGTGAACTATTGGTGTTAAATCACATGGCGATGTGAGCTAGATTATTGACTCTAGTGCAACTGGGAGACAGAAGGAAATATGCCCTAGAGGCAATAATAAAGTTGTTATTTATATTTCATTATATCATGATAATTTTTTATTATTCATGCTAGAATTGTATTAACCGGAAACTTGATACATGTGTGAATACATAGACAAAACAAAGTGTCCCTAGTATGCCACTACTTGACTAGCTCGTTAATCAAAGATGGTTAAGTTTCCTAGCCATAGACATGTGTTGTCATTTGATGAACGGGATCACATCATTAGGAGAATGAGGTGATGGACAAGACCCATTCGTTAGCTTAGCATTATGATCGTTACAGTTTCATTGCTACTACTTTCTTCATGACTTATACATGTTCCTCAGACTATGAGATTATGCAACTCCCGAATACAGGAGGAACACCTTGTGTGCTATCAAACTTCACAACATAACTGGGTGATTATAAAGATGCTCTATAGGTGTCTCCGAAGGTGTTTGTTGAGTTTTCATAGATCGAGATTAGGATTTGTCACTCTGAGTATCAGAGAGGTATCTCTGGGCCCTCTCGGTAATGATCATCACTATAAGCCTTGCAAGCAATGTGACAAATGAATTAGTTGTGGGATGACGCATTATGGAACAAGTAAAGAGACTCGCCAGTAACGAGATTGAACTAGGTATGATGATACCGATGATCGAATCTCGGGCAAGTAACATACCGATGACAGAGGGAACAACGTATGTTGTTATGCGGTTTGACCGATAAAGATCTTAGTAGAATATGTAGGAGCCAATATGAGCATCCATGTTATGCTATTGGTTATTGACCGGAGATGTGTCTCGGTCATGTCTGCATAGTTCTCGAACCCGTAGGGTCCGCACGCTTAACGTTCGATGACGATTTGTATTATGAGTTATGTTATTTGATGTACCGAAGTTTGTTTGGAGTCCCGGATGAGATCACGGACATGAAGAGGACTCTCGAAATGGTCGAGAGGTAAAGATTCATATATTGGAAGGTTGCATTCGGACATCGCAATGGTTCCGAGTGATTCTGGCATTTTTCCGGAGTACTGGGAGGTTACCGAAACCCCCCGGGGAAAGATATGGGCCTTATGGGCCATAGGAGGGAGGCTAACTAGCCCACAAGGGGCTGGTGCACCCCCCACAAGGGAGGAGGCCGAATTGGACTTGGGAAGGGGGCGCCACCCCCCTTTCGTTCTCCTACTCCCTCTCCTTCCCCTTTTCCCCCTCCGGTAGAAGGAAAAAAGGGTGGGGCCGAACCCTACTAGGACTGGAGTCCTAGTAGGACTCCTCTCTCCCTGGCACACCCCTTTCTGGCCAGCCTCCTCCTCCCCTCCTTTATATATGAGGGCAGGGGCACCCCGAAGGCACAACAGACAATCTCTTAGCTGTGTGCGGTGTCCCCCTCCATAGTTAAACACCTCGGTCATATCGTCGTAGTGCTTAGGTGAAGCCCTGCGCCGGTAACTTCATCATGACCATCGCCACGTTGTCGTGCTGACGAAACTCTCCCTCGGCCTCAACTGGATAAAGAGTACGAGGGACGTCATTGATCTGAACGTGTTCTAAACACAAAGGTGCCGTACGTTCGGTGCTAGGATCGTCGGATCATGAAGACGTACGACTACATCAACCGCGTTGATGAAACTCTTCCGCTTTCGGTCTACGAGGGTACATGGACACACTCTTCCGCTCGTTGCTATGCATCAGCTAGATAGATCTTGTGTGTTCATAGGATTCTTTTTTAAATTACTGCGTTCCCAAATATTCCCCTCCTCGGGAATCCCCCCAGGTGCCACCAGGGCCCAATATCTTCCTTCTGGTCCATAAAAATTCTATGTAAAGTTTCATTGCGTCTGGACTCCGTCTGATATTGATTTCATGCGATATAAAAAACATGCAAAAAACAACAACTGGCACTTGGCACTATGTCAATAGGTTAGTACCAAAAAATGATATAAAATGGCTATAAAATGATTATAAAACATCCAAGATTGATAATAAAACAACATGGAACAATAAAAAATTATAGATACATAGGAGACGTATCAGGTCACCCCTTTATATATACAGGTTGATGCGCGACGGCCTACAGAGTTCCGGCTGGCTCATACACAACGTGACCGGCTCGGTGACCATCTATGCTTGCCTTACAATACAAGTCACACCTTATGGCGGTTCACACTTTTGGGCCTCAAGCCGCCGCTGGGTTTTGGGCCGTCAATAGGCTTGTCATGATCCGCTATCTTCTTGTATAAGTCGTCACTGGTATGACCCAGCCCCTCCTGGGCGGGTCATGCCCAGTAGTTATATCCCCAACATTATGCCCCAGGTTGATTTGAACTTGTTAACATCAATCTTTAATACCTGACTTGTCAAAATCTTGCATCACTTGCTTGATAAATCTTGTTGTGACCCGCCATGACGTCAGCCCACTGAATCTTCTTAAACCGCCATGACGTCATTTCACATTAATTTGGCATGAGGCCCAACACATCTTAACATATCCTTATCTTAATAATCATCCTAAAAATCGAGGCATCCATATAACCATATAATAATTTCGGCCTCCTCGATTCCCAGGCATGCCTTTTATCCGCCCCCTTATAAATAGGGACATGGGTCTTTATTATTTTCACCCCTTCCTTCATCTTCCTCTCGCGTCTCCTCTGTCGCTCGAGCTCCTCTGCCGCAACCTTCGACCGCTGCCTCAACTCAATCCGCTACATCGACCTGATCAGACCAGAGAACTCCGGCGTGCAACTGCTGCTCCTCATCTCCTGTAAGTGCACCTATCTTTTCATCTCAGATCTGTGTTAGGGTTTGAGCAGTTCATCGGTGGTCGTGTTGTTCTTCGTTGTTTCGTTCAACTCCGATAGCTTTTAATCTGGATAGGTCATAAACCTTGCGCGGAAGTAGTTTTAGCATTCATTTTTGCTATCAGAATAGCATCTCTCCATACAAGATCTCATCGGAGCACCCACACCTTTCCACTGCCGCCACCTTAGGTTTAGAATTTTACTGCTTTTTCTGAACTGTGGAAGATCCGAAATTATTGCTCCATCTTGCAAAATATGTTTGTCCAACACTTAGCCAAATTTAATATACCATAATTGCCATGGCGGTTTATACTATAAACCGTGATTTAAACTTTGTCCAGCTTAACAACAGAACCTTTAATCCGGTAGGTACCATTAGACCCCTTTTAAGCCACCAATATGAATATTTGTGTACTTCAATGTTCATTCTTCGGCTTATAGCATTTTTCCTTTGAATCAATTGTCCGGCTGAATAACATGATCTTAAGCCGGAAACTTTCCTTCCTTTTAGGTCTTAAACGTCAAAATGGTCAAGAGTGTCACTGCATGTAACTGGGTCATTTCCCTGGTCACTGAGGAGGAATTGAACAAGTTTGTTCAAACAGGCATCTTAGCTCAAATAGATGTCATCCATTGGAGGTACCTGGCACAGAAACCCGTCCTGAGCCCAAGGATGGCAAAGTTATTGTCTTCACAGATCATATAGTTCGGGGCTTCAACCCTCCCGGCTCAAAATTCTTCCGTGATGTGTTGCATTTTTACCAACTCCATCCACAAGATATCGGACCAAATTCTGTTTCAAATATATGCAACTTTCAAGTTTTCTGCAAAGTATACCTTCAACAGGAGCCCACTGTAGATTTATTCAGGGAATTTTACTACTTGAACCGGCAAAACGAGTTCACAGACGGGCCCAGCCTAGAACTAGGTGGCATTTCAATTCAAAGTCGGAAAGAGGCCACTTTCCCAGCCGCCACGCCACCCAGTCATCCCAAGGACTAGAATCAAACCTGGTTTTACTGCAAAGACACTTCTCCAGAAGGAAGATCCTCTGCTGGGTTATCGCGCCGCACAGCTTAGCATCATGCATCCTCTTCCTGACCGCGTCATCACAGTAGAACGGAAGAAATATGTATCAACTTTTTCAAAGATCCGAGCCTTGATGGCCAACGGATTGACTGGAGTTGATCTGGTCCGATGCTGGGTCGCTTGGAGAATCTTGCCCTTAAGCTGCCGCCCCGGCTTAATGTGCGAGTACACTGGTGATTCAAAAGATCCCCAATGCCACTGCCAAATTGCATTGACTGACAAAGACATCAATGATATGACCAAGACTTTGTTGAACGAGAGCTTGGAAGACTGCAGTAAGACTGGGCTGAATCCCTTCTGCATTCTTAACAAACCGCCAGTTGTAAGCTCTTTTAACCAACTTCGCAATCAAATGATATCTTTACTTGAACTCCCCTTTTAATGCCCATATGATTCTTACAGGCCAATTCACCTTTTTGGAGCAAGAAATTGCAAGATAAGCCGGCGAAGAAACCTCGGTCAAAGGTCAAGGCTAGTAAAAAGTCTGCCAAGAAGAAGTCCAATCCTTACGAGTTGTTTAACTTGGATGATAATGATGATTCAGAGGTAACACTTGACTCCCTTGGCTCATTTTTTATACATCTTATTGATAATGATTACTACCAGGATGACAGGGAAGGAAGCCAAGCCGATGTTGAAGAGGTAACTACCCTTTCCTCCGACTCCAAACCTCTGCCAAGACAGGAAGTTCATCAAGCAAGCCGAAAAAGTAAGGTTTTCTCATCCTTTAGCTTATTTGGACCCCAAGTTTATTTTGAAAAGTAGCAACATGAGGCTCGCCGCACGACTCGGAATAGCGGTGGCGGAATCTTATCTTCCAGTTTACGGAATATTGCCGCACCTCGCAAGCGTCATGCAGAGATTTTAAACATTTCTTATTGTGCTTATCCCAAGGCTGGTCGTTTTCGGAAACCTCTTAATCCTTCTGATTCAAATTATCAGGGAAGCTCTCACTCCTCCTCCGGTGACTCAACAGGAACTCAAATCCCAGCCTTCAAGACGATGCCTGGTAAGGATGTATTCAATTAGCCGAAACTTCATGCTTAATTGATATGCTGACATCTTTGTATTTTATTTTTCAGTGGTATGGCCAAGCCTAGCAAGAAGGCAAAACTGAACAAGCCGGCTGAAGACTCCAACCCTTGAGCTGGAAAAGCAATTGCCAGAGACCTCTCATCCAACCGTTGAGGCCACCATTGACGCCCCGCCACCAGAAGAACACGACATTACCATCGATCCTATGGACGTTGAGCCGGTCATCCCTAAGCCGTCGAGTCCCATCAAACCTACTGAAAAGAAGGCTGACAATGTCATCGTCACCGGTTTTGGTTATATAGCGCCAGGTAATCCCACTGTCTTATCCAAGCACAACGCCAAGGAAGACATTGCTGCTGCTGATAAAGGCAAGTGGAAGGTAGACTTAGAAAGCTACGCCTAATTTGGGGCCCAAAAAATCCATTCCGGTTATTCGAACTGTTTATATACCAACCGTATTTTGAAGCCGGCTTGGTTAATTTGATGAAGGAACGTTATGAGGTAATCAACACTTCCTCATAAGTATATCTCTATCAGCCGCCAAGTCTATAGAGTATGATAGGATTGAATATTCTATAGACTTTCAAATAGTAAAAAATAGATGAACACCATCACTAGTAGCCCCCAAGGGCCAGCTTAACTAACATGCTAAGCCGGGACTTCAATTAGAAGTAATCAACTTTGCATCTGTAGCCCCCAAGGGCCGGCTTAATAAGTATGAATAAACCGAGACTTATCACCATGGCGGAAACCAATATCCGAATATGTAATCTTTATAAACCGGATTATATCATGTCTGGGTCGTGCAGATAAATTTTTCTTGAGAAGAGCAATAGGCATTAGCCCCCAAGTGCCAAGGAAAATACTTGTATTGTGCTTGGGACTTCAAAAATAACGAGCTCTGGCGGCTGTACTCCCTGCAAAAGATGGGTGGCTTGATGGGCATGGAGGAGAGCCTGTTCCCTGGAGAGTTGATATGGCCTCCTGTCTCATCTTAAAAATGTCCAATAGCTGGTTTATGTTTTAGCGTGTTTATCCAGACTGATGCTTTATTGCCTAGGTTCTTTGTTTCTGTTTTGCTCCGCAAAAGTTGTTGCCGGAGAAATACTCAATCTCCTCCCGCGGTATGTAATATGATGTACTCTGTGTGTTTCATTTTCTATGAAAATGGAACTGGGGCGGGACTGCCCTTTTCTTCTAAAAAAAAGGTGTCATATCTGGAGGGATTTTTTTCTATGTTGGTTGTTTGATTCATAGGATTGAATACTATAGGAACTCTTGCGGTGTCCTCACCAAGTGACAGAAGGGGTAGTGACAAAACACGCTCAAAAAACGATTTAGTATTTTTTGCCACTGTCAAATCTTCGATGTGTTGCAACAGGATATAAATATTCTAGTGATTTATCTGCCCATATTAATGCAATGGTGTAAATATCAAATCATGCTCGTGATTTACCTTATAGTTTAATGGGAAACTAGCAGGGTGACCCACGCTTTTGCGCGGCTAGAATTCTATTTTTGTTTTGACTATCTGTTCTGTTATTAGGTTGGCATATTGTGATAGGACGTAGGTATTACTTGAAATTTAATAAAATATTATATATCATGAGAAAATGGTTATTTCAATTGTTTCATCTCTAGTAATTTTGTGCAATTAAAATTTTAGTCTTATTTAAGTTGACACTACATAAATACTACCTCTTTTTTTGTTTAATATGCATATTAATTTTGACTTAAGTCAAACTTTGTAAACTTTGACCGACCTTATAGAAAATGTATTGACATCTACAATGTCGAAGCAATAATATAGTATTTTTACACCGCATATATTTGTTATTGTAAATGTCTATATAGTTCTCTATAAACAGTGTCATTTAAAATAAAAACAGATAGGGTATCTATGTCCCATTCAAAGTATAGGAAATTGTTGCAGCCAAGATGAAAATCTTTAGGAATAATAGTAACTGGACTGGTGGAAGGAGTACGTCTTTTCATTATTCAAATAGGGTGTATTAGTTGGTTCATAAGACCATCATGGTGTGTGTCACCAGAAGACCAAAGACACGTTTAACCATGCACAAACCTGTTGTTTGTCATATTTTCTATTTTTTATCTTCCACTTCTCTGTATCTATTGGTGTCTAATTTCTCTCAATTGTTTGCGGCAATTTGTTATACCAAGAATTTCATTGATACATTGATAGTTTGTAAATTAAAAGCCTCAAGGCATTGTACGGTGGGCCATGTACACAATTGGAGTTCCATAATTTAAGTTTTCTCTTCCACTAGCATGAAACTTATAAACCCAGGATGCTAGTAAGCTCAGATTCATCTCAGCAATATTAGGAACCCCCAGGCCCCCATACTGCTTTTTCTGAGTTACCAGCCCCCAATTGGCCAGATGGTATCTATGGTGACCCTCATAATTGTCCAAAAAACAATGAGCCATCTGGGAGTTGATCAAGTTAATTTCCCACTTGGGGAATTTGATCATGCTCATAAGATAAGTGGGAATACTAGCTAGACATGATTGCACTAACACCAATTTCTTCTCATAACCTAGCAATCTACCTCTCCAACCAGCAGCTCTTTTCAGAACCTTATCAACCACAGGCTGCAGGTCTTCTCTCCTGAGCTTGGTGTAATGAAGAGGGAAACCTAGGTATTTTAAAGGGAAAGCCCCTAAACCACATGATAAGGCTAAAGCCACCTTTTGAGCATCATCCTCATGGACATGGATAGGAATCAAATCACATTTGTGAAAATTAATTCTAAGTCCAGACATATGCTCAAAACAAGAAAGAAGCCATTTCAGGTTTTTGGCTGAGACCAAGTTATTATCAATAAAAAGTAGGGTGTCATCTGCATACTGCAAACTTGTCACCCCTTGAGGGAAGACATTAGTCATAAACCCTATTAGTAGGCTATTCCTAGCTGCTTTATTAAGCATTCTACTAAAAATATCAGCCACCAAGTTAAAAAGCATGGGGGAGGCAGGATCACCTTGTCTCACCCCTTTAAAAGTCTCAAAAAAAATCACTATTGCAGTCATTAATCCTAACACCCACTGAACCTTTAAACAAAATGGACTTAACTCTCTCCATCCATCTGGGGCTAAAACCCCTTTGATACATAGTTTTCAGGAGGAACTCCTTGCTAACTCTATCATAGGCCTTCTCATAATCTAATTTAAAAACAAATCCTTCTTTATTATGAGTTACAGCATCATGAATAATCTCATGAGCTGTTACCACACTTTCTACAATAAATATGCCTTTAATAAAAGCAGTTTGGTTTTGGGAAATAATCTCATCTCCAATATCACCTAGTCAAAAATAATCATGATCATAATACCATCCGTGTTTGTTCATGTCACAGGCTGAACTGACTAAGAAGGATTTGCAAATCAATGATCTGAAGGCCAACATTAAAACTCAGCAATCTGAGACGTCCAAGGCCAAATCAGACCTGAAGACTACATTGGAAAATACTGAGAAGTTCAAACAAAGCTTCGGCGCTGACAAAACCAGCTGGGAGACCGAGAAGTCCACTTTGTTAAAGAGAGCAGAAGACGCTGAAGCCGCACTTAAACCGGTGACTGATGAGTTGTCCGGTTTAAGGCATCAGATCAATAATATGACATCCGCCATCTTCGGTAAGTAGTAAACATGACTCCTTTTATCCCAACAAGCATATCATAATCATCTATCGGTTTGCCGTTAATTTATACAGGCTCCTGGAGCGTCAATTTGGGCTCAGACATGCACATCATGCTTAAAGTTGTCTACACTCTTGTAGAACAATTATACACTCGTGCTCAACGGACCATTGCTTCTGCCATTCATAAGAAACAGCCGCCCACCCTTATCAAGGAAACATTGGAGAAGTTGTCAGTGCTGCCTCAAAGGATTGAAGCGAGCATCTGCCAGAGCTGGCGCCTTGACTGCCTTAAGCCGGGCAAAGGCGTGGCAAACAGATCTTGATCCGGAAGACTTGGCTAATGCTTGCCCAAGTGTAAAAAAGGATGGGTCACCCTTCAGTGCTGACGACTTTGCAGAAATAGCAAGAGCAATGCACCCGCTAGCGAGCCGGCTGGCTAAAGAGACCAATCTATCCTAATACCAGGCGGCTTATGACGCAAAAAAATAGAACATGAAGGCGTAGGTTCATCCAAAGGTCGATCTGATCCCACCGACCCGTAAGCACACCTTCGCTCCTGACATTGATCCATCCAACCTTATTGATGATGAAGCTGTCTTTAGAGCTTTGACCAGTATCAACTGGTCTACGCCTGACTTCCAGCTAATGGATAATCAAGGAGCTGAAGAAGAAGAAACACATGATCATCTGGAAGCTTCAACCCGCCAAGATTAGAAGTCTGAATTCATCAGTCGGTGCCAGTCATAGCGTTTTAACGCTATATATATAAAACACTTGTCCTTTTGGGCCATCAGATGCCTTGTAATAGGCTAGTGTAAACAATTCTGTTCTATCAAGCCATCATGCGTGTTTTATTTGCATACACTATTGATCCATTAGTCAAAGATCCGCCACTTATGCTTTATAGCATCATCAATTACACAGGGCAGTCTTACCACTTGTTCCTGCACATAAACAGATAAGAAGTGCCTAGGGCAGGTCATAATACCCCTTTAGAAAGAACACTGATGACTAAACAGTCCATAATCAAGGCCGGTTTATCAAAACCTCATATAGTCATAACAAAATAAATATCATACCTTTGATATTTATGCACATTGTCGGCTTATCACGCCAGCAAGGGAACATCCCAAAAGACAGAACACAACGCCCTGTTCAATTTATTCATACTGCCAGCTTAATCATGCCATATGCAGCAAGGGGTAACATCCCAAAGCTTAGAGCAAAACACTCAAGCAGATAATCATCATACGCTGGCGACTTTAAAGTCCAAAACCAGGCTGGGTTAAAAAACTCCGGATAGACTCATATATGAATATGGCCTCATGGCCCTAATCAGTTTTCAACCATGTATCAACATGGCTTAAAAGATGAACCTCAAAAATTTTTCAAGCCAAATATAAATCTAAGAAACAAAAACAAGGCATTCATAGGCTGCCAGGCCTCCATATCAAGCTTTATTCAAGGGCCACGCAGCCGCTGAGTTAATCCTTAATGCAAAACTCGTAAGTCGGACCTCACATGACCAATCGCCGTTTTAACTTTGACAAAATTAGGGTCTTTATAAGATTGATTGTCAAGAGTACGGCGAGTCATTCCAAGATTACCTGGTCGGAGTGGCAAGCAAAACAAAGGCAGGATAACCCGGATTTTTTGGTGAATACACCTGGTGTCCAAGCCTATTACATGGGTCAACAAAGCTCTTGTCCATTAACAAAGAGCCCCCAAGTATTATTTCATTCCAGGCGTATAAGCCGGATTAGTAGGGTAGTCATAGCTATGCTCAATGAGCAGGAAGCCCCCAAGTATTTTGTAATCATGGTGTACAAGCCGGATCAGGAGGGTAATCATAGCTATGCTCAATAAGAAGGAAGCCCCCAAGTGATCTCATGAAGTGACAATAAAGACTCATATTCTCAGATATGAAACGACAGAGGCCCTGAATTATCAGGGATACCAGCTTTATTATATTCATCATAATATATACATTGATAGAAGTATGTACATCAAAAGAGCCGGTGGATCAACTGTAATAAGGTCGAAGATGAGCAATATTCCACGGCCGGCGGGTCTCCTCCTCCGACATGCATGAGTCCTTGTGGTCTCGAACATCGATAAGGTAGTAAGACCCGTTGTTCAGATTTTTACTGACGACAAAGGGCCCTTCCCAAGGTGGGGATAGCTTGTGCATATCAGTTTGATCCTGGATAAGCCAGAGCACCAGATCACCTTCTTGAAAGGTCCTGGTTTTAACCCTCACTACAAAAAAATACACTTCCGTGATGATACGTGTTTGTCACAGTAGGTCACGCTTTCGGTCATGCATGTACATCCATGACAATTTTATGAGAGAATCAAGATAGTCATACCTGTGCTGCCGTAGAAGTGTTCCATGACATTACCAAAATTATCATCAGGGAAGTGTCCACTTCCATGACGAAAAATTGTGTGTCACAGAAGTGCTTTCATCAAGGGTGACCGAAACGTGGCATCCACCATAACGGAACGCCGTTAAGCTATCGGGTCCGATTTTGGATCCGATAACCCGTTAACAGCCCGGACCAATGGCGATTTTCCATGTGTAAAATCATCATTGGCTGGAGGAAACACGTGTCAGCTCCCCGTTGGCACAGGTGTCACTCATCCAATGGGCGAGATGCGGTTATGAAATGTTGACACGTGGACCGGCCCAAAAGTGGCCCATAAAGTTTAAATGGGCCAGCCCAACTAAAGGCCCACAAGATTTTGCGGTCCATAATGGGCCGGCCCAGCAAAAGGCCCACAAGATTTTGCGGACCATAATGGGCCGGCCCAGCTAAAGGCCCAGAAGATATGGCAGGCCATAATGGGCCGGCCCAGCTAAAGGCCCGTGAGATTTTACGGACCATAATGTGCCTGCCCAGCTAAAGGCCCACAAGATTTTGCGGACCATAATGGGCAGGCCCATCTAAGGGCCCATGAGATTTCGCCGACCATAATGGGCCGGCCCAGCTGAAGGACCAAAAGATTTTGATGACACTAGTAGGCCGGCCCATTAATAGGCTGCCATGTTTTCGGCCAAATGCCGGCCCATATTTGATCCGGTCCGTTAACAGTCTGCCACGTTCTGGGCCTAATAAAGGCCCATATAAGATCTGGCCCGTTAAAAGCCTACCACGTTTTGGGCCAAATTATAGCCCAGATCAGGTCCGGCCCTTTGAGAGGCTTTGGCCTAAATTATGGCCCATATCAGATTCGGCCCGTCAACTACACGCTATGCTTTTGGGCCCACTTGATAAAGGCCCATTTAGTAATTCGGCCTGATATTAGTTTCGGCCTATTAAAGGCCCGTTTAACATTTCGGCCCTATATATTTCGGCTTGTTAAAAGCCCGTCATATAGTTGGGCCTAACTACGGCCCGTTTGCATTCGGCCTGCTCATAGACGATAATCTGATTGGGCCCAACAAGGACCAAGACAATTTTGGCCTGTTATAAGCCCATGATTTGATTGGCACAATCATGGGCCGGGGTCTATTTTGGCCTGCTGCCGACCCGTGAGCTGTTCGACACTTTACAGGCCCAACCTACTTTTCAGCCTCCTAAAAGCCCATTGAGTTTTCTTGGGAAAATAGGGCCGGTGGTTTACTCGGCCTATTAAAGGCCTGAATCTACTAGTGGGCCAGTTTACATTTAGGGCTGTTAACGAACCAAGATGACGGGGCCCATGATGTGGATCATACATAGTGATTTGCATGACGGCCCGATTATGTACCGTAATTTTACAGTTTGGCCAGTTTACTGCGAAGACATGATATATATGCAGTAAAATAACTGCAGCATCGTGAATAGGATAAAAACCTAGACTATACAATAAAGAAATTACGGCATATTACATCCACTCAGCATCAAAGTTTGCCACTATGATAATAAAGCACAAGCAGACAACAGATTACATACACTGGGCATCAAAGATCGCCACCAGTGCAATTAAACACGCTGACAAAATAATATACAAAACAGACAGCACTTCAATAGAGTTCCAGAAAGGTTAGCCCTGCTCGGGAGCTGGAGCGCAAGCAGCTGAGCAAGCTGATGAGACTGCACTTGTTTGACACTTATATCCTCCTCATTCTGAAAGATAAACAAGCAGACAGATGACAGGTTTTGCACATATAAGTATCAGTGCTGACAATTCATCAGTTTTCTTACTGACGAATAAAGTGACATAGTTTAAAATAGCATTAACACAATATGGTATTGTTCAGGTCAAGACATGGCAGGAAATGACATTGTGAAGGCGTTGGCAGCTTCACGACACCACTGGATTACAGATCAAGAACTCATAAGTATCAATGGTTAGTGTGCTGTCAATTTATCCCATTTCATATTGGCAAAATAAGATCACTTGCTCTGTATAGTTTAGTTTACATGGTATGGAGAAGGAACTTGGTTGTACAACTGAAAACTTAAATTGAGAAGGACAAACTTTTGTTTATGAAGTACATAATAAACTTTAAACATGCAATTTGATGCAAACACAAAAAATAAACAGCTGTTGCAGTCATGCCTAACCAAATATACACAACAAAGTTTGAAGGCTTGAGAAGGACAAACTTACATTATTGGTGAAGGCAGGCTCTATAAAGCCCTTGTCCATGCTGATGGGGGGGGGGGGAATTCAAGAAGTTTACCACAGAATCTTCTTCATAAGCATTGCCTTTATTCTACATTTTGTTAAGAGTAAATATAGATGTGACAATATAATAAAAAATGGAGAATATTTAAGATAAGATGAAGAGTGATGCTACATAACCAAGTAGCTATAAATGTAAGTACAGCGATACAGGCAAAAGGTACAGCCAAGAGCAATGCAGAGCTAAACTTCTTCATTACCATCGGTGTTATCCAACCTTATGGTAAGAGTAAATATAGATCTTATGTGTAGAAAATGGAGGGCAAAGGAAATAAGCTGTAGAGTGATGGTACATGAACAACTACCTGCCAATATAAGTACACTAATAAAGGAGAGCAGGTACTTACAAGAACAATGCAGAGCTAAAAAATTTCATTGGCATTGGATATATTCTACACTAATGTAACCATTCATACGGATCAGATAATTTGGAGCGAACAATTGATAAGCAAGCTATCATGCATACTGCTGTCACATAATGAACCAGGTATGTATGCAAGTACAGTGATACAGGACAACAGGTACTAACAAGAGCAAAGCAGCGGGCAGCATATTTGCGATATCATGTCGTTCTTTTCAAATCGGAATTCCTTTTCGAGCAGATTTCCTGCAAAAAATATCCATAAGGCACATGCGGAAAAGTAGAAATTCAAATTGTCATGCAGTATCATAGACAGTACCTCATCCTTGGAACGAGACCAGTGCATAACAAGGTTTTTCCATTCAATGTCTTCTAAATTTAGCACAGGAGACTTCACCAAAAATTCGTTTATAAACTTGCCATCAAAGTGTGATTTCCTCAGGTAACACCGATACTACTGCAATGCTTCCTTGAAAAGCGCAAGCAAGCTTTGCTCGTCATGACTATCCAGATTGACCCTCGCCTACTTACAACAATGTAATGTAAATCATTGATGTGTTCAATCAGCAGAAAACGGGAAAATAATCACCATGAATAATAGCACTTACACGTAAGTGGGACATGAAGATTTGAAAATGGTGTTTGTCTTCACTATAATCTTCCCATGATGGGAATATATGCACGTAGTCCCTAACAACATTGAAAGCATTGTCTTTTAAACTGGGAATAACTGGAATGGGGTTCCAATCTGCAGGATTTGGCCGTCTCTGTAGTTGGGATAGGTCTTCGGCCGGTGGACTTGCTGTACTTTTTGCTGGAGTGGGATCTTTCTGTGCTACGGCTGGTGCTATGGCAACTAAAATCGGCATACCTTTTGCTGGAGTGCAGGTCCTGTGTGGTGGGGCTAGTGGTGTGGCCAGTGAAGTATGGGTACAGTCTGCTGGAGTCGGTCCTACATTTTGTGTCACTGGTTGTACAACCAATATAAGTGGGGTGTTGTCTGATTTCTCCGGCACAACCACATTTTTCAAGAACTTTACTGGTGCTCCTTCAGGTTCGGCAATCACCCTCTTCCTTTTTGATGTCTGATGCAGAAGAACAACATTTGAGTGGAAAAACATGGTATGATGATAGATGGAATATGTATTGATAATGGATGGGCATGGCATCTCGACATATACGATGAGTAAACTAAGCAGATGGCGGTGCAACAAAGTAGAAGAAATGCAAGACAACATATGCAAGATACACGCAATCAATAAAACCTTACCAAATTAGAACAGGCACCTTGATGGGTGAACATGACAGGACATTTGCCTTTGACTCCTCGAGGTTAGAATAGTCATTAGGATCATATTCTGAACAAGAATCAACAGGTGGGGAGCATATGAGTTTCATTGCATCCAGAATGGCACTCAATGCCTTGGTGCCAACTTTGTAAGTCATTGCAGTGTTTAGCTTCAAGAGTGGACTGCTGCTAGTGCGACACAAAGCAGCTACACAGATCATAGTGTAGATATAACGGGAAAACCGTAAGCATCAGAGTAAAATCGGCAAAGTGAACTTGCTGGAATATATGTGCTAGTATTGCCGGTACAGCTAGAAAGGCTTCGGATACCATATCTCTTCAACTGAAGGTGTGGTATTGTTAATATCAGTGTAACTCTCAAAGGCGACACAGCTCCCCGCATTTCCTTGCTATTCTTATAGGATTCAAGTGGGCATGCCACTACAAATCCTATTCCCATGTTTACAAAATCCTACGAATCAAAGAGGCCCGAAGAGTTCAAAGTGTCCATCACAACCGACCGTATAGACCTCTACACTGCAAATGTCCTTGCTCATCTTCACTACAAGGAACATACTGTACTACTATCATACTCCCTCCATTCCAAAATATAAGCCTTGGTAGAGATTTCCACTATGGATCACAACATATTAGGGTGTAGATTCACTCATTTTGCTCCATATGTAGTCCTTGGTGGAATCTATACAAAGACTTGTATTTAGGAACGGAGAGAGTACTTATTAAAGTAGAACGGAAGAGGAACATGCTAAAGAAGAGCAAGCAGATTTTGGATAATAAAATGTTCGTTGCGTAGTGCCCACACATGATGAACTAGAGCGCATTAAGAAAGCAACTCCCACTACTGGAATCAGCTAATTTGCCATCTGCCAGCTCTTTGCCGTCCGCTAGCTGACGGCAAATAAGCTCTTTGCCATCAGCTACCCAAAAGCGGACGGCAAAGATCTAGCGGACGGCAAAGAAGCTCTTTGCCGTCCGCTAGCTCTTTGCCGTCTGCCAGCGGACGGCAAAGAGAGAGGTGGCCCCCACCCCCCGCCGGTTTGGAAAAAATTTAACGTTCCACCTCTTTGCCGTCCGCCGGCGGACGGCAAAGAGGCACAAGGGCGGACGGCAAAGAGGGGCGGACGGCAAAGAGCTTCACATACTAACGGCTCGTTACCCCCGCCCCTCTCTTTTCTCCTTCTTCTCCTCGACCCGCCACAGTTCCCACCCCACCCGCCGCCGCCGCCGCCCGCCTCGCGCCGCCGCCTCTCGCCCCCGCCGCCGCCGCCCCGTCGCCCCCGCAGCCCCGGCCCCCCGGCGCCCCGGCCCCCCCGCGCCCCGGCCCCCCTTCGCCCCGCGCCCCACCGCCCCTGGCCCGGCCACCCGCCGCCCCAGGCTGCCCCCGCGCCCCGGCCAGCTCCTCCACCGGGGGCCTCCTCCACCGCCCCAGCCAGCTCCTCCACCACCCCGCCCCCCTCCTCCACCGGCCCTGCCCCAGGTGAGCCCCCCTCATTTTTTTCTTTTTTTTCTGTTTTTTTCCTTTTTAGTTTTAGTTTAGATTTACTTTTAGTTTTAGTTTTAGGTTTAGTTTTAGGTTTAGATTTAGTTTTATTAGTTTTAGGTTTTCTGTTTTATTAGTTTTAGGTTTATGTTTAGTTTAGTTTTAGTTTTAGTTTTAGTTTTAGTTTTAGTTTTAGGTCTAGTTTAGTTTGAGGAAAGAAGAAGAAGAAGAGAGAAAAAGAGGAGAGGAGGAGAAGAAGAAGAGGAAAAAGGAAAGGAAGAAGAAGAGGAGGAGGAGGAGGAGAAAAAAGAAGAAGAGGAAGAAGAAGAAGAAGAAAAAAGAGGAGAGGAGGAGAAGAAGAAGAAGAGGAAAAAGGAAAGGAGGAGGAAGAAGAAGAAGAAGAAGAAGAAGAAGAAGAAGAAAAGAAGGAAAAAAAGGAAGAAAAGGAAGAATAGGAAGAAGAAGAAAAGGAAAAAAGAGGGAAAAACCCGACCCGACACGGCACCCCGACCCGACATGGCACCCCGACCCCGACACGGCACCCCGACACGACACCCCGACCCCTAGACCCCGACCCCGACACCCCGACCCCGACCCCGATCTCGACACCCCGACCCCGACCGCGACCCCGACAGCCCGACCCGGAGCCTGACTAGACACCCCGACCCCGACACCGACACGGCACCCCGACCCCGACACCGACACGGCACCCTGACCCCTAGACCCCGACCCCGACCCCGACCCCGACACCCCGACCCAGACCCCGACACCCCGACCCCGAGCCTGACCCGACACCCCGACCCCGACCCCGACACCCCGACCCCGACCCCGACCCCGACACCCCGACCCCGAGCCTGACCCGACACCCCGACCCCGACACCGACACGGCACCCCGACCCCGACACCCCGACCCCGAGACCCCGACCCCGACACTGACACGGCACCCCGACCCGACACCCCGACCCCGAGACCCCGACCCCGACCCCGACCCCGACACCCCGACCACGAGCCTGACCCGAGACCCCGACTCCGACACCGACGCGGCACCCCGACCCCAACCCGGCACCCCGACCCGACACCCCGACACCGACACGGCACCCCGACCCCGACCCGGCACCCCGACCCGACACCCCGACCCCGAGACCCCGAGAAACCGACCTCGAGACCCCGAGACACCGACAGGACACCCCGACCACCGACACCTCCCGAAAAGGTGTTCTTTGGCCTTCCAGAGGCCGACGGGGTCATATATTTGTGAATTATTAGTTAGGTCATATATTTTTCAATTTTGTTATGAAAAACATCATATATAATTGTGTTGATCGTGTAGTTTTAAATGTGCAGTTGTTTCATCGCTGCGAGGTTTGGTGTTCGACGACCTCGCTGTGCGTTTGACGAGCTCTGCCCCTTCGTTCGTGGGTGAGCACAAATGACAAGTCCTCCTCCCCCATTAATTATTTGATCTATTCCGATGAAACTTGATAGCTAACTATATATGTCTCTTGAATCATCAGTATGCGTAACCAATATGTGTCTCCCGTTCGAAAGCGTCATAGTTATAAATATGCATGCATTTGCATATTTATAACCTTGATTCTTTCGAATTGTCCAACGCTATCCATGGACAGCCCGAGTATGTGTAGATTGGGTTCGTTTTCCCATATGCTTTGCTCCGGATCCGACGCATAAATTTCGTCAGTGCCTCCCCTGTTGTTCTCCGGGTACACATCCTCTCTGTTTATTGCAGAGACGTGTATCAGGAGAACAGCGGGGAGGTGCTGCCGAAATTTTGCGTCGGATCCGGAGCATAGCATGGGAAAATAAACCCAATCTACACATACACGGGTGGGATTAGGACCTATCATTACCTATTAGAGTGTAGGTTGCATGGACGTAATAAAATTGACAAAGTAGATCAACTGATGAATATATACATGGTGAATTACATATATAATTGCTGTGTGTCCAGTAGCTCTGAAAGTCAAGATGAGTGACCGTGCTTGGATGTATACCGGTCACACTGGTCAGAACAAATGGAGCGCTGAATGGTTCACAAAAACTAAGGGGTTTGTGCAAGCCGCATTTGCAAATGGCCAAAAGAAAACCTGGTGCCCCTGTTTCCGGTGCGGCAATTGGGAAAAGAAGACAGAGGCTGAAATGGGCAAACACCTGCAGAAGAGTGGTTTTACGCCCGATTATACGGTGTGGACATTTCATGGTGAGTCTGCCCAACGTGACCGAGCTGAGGTGGATCGTCGTCGCACTGACGAGCATGGTACCGGGATGGAAAACATGGTGCAAGGCTATGATGATGCTCGGGATTCGGACGAGGAGATGGAGGAATCTGCAAAGGCCTTCAATGAAATGTTGGATTCTTCGAAACGTCCGCTACACGAGCACACTGAGCTTTGTCAGTTGGATGCCATCTCACAAGTAATGGCTCTGAAGGCTCAGTTCAACTTGGGCAGAGAATGCTATGACGCAATTATGACAGTATTTGGACGCTTTCTACCCAAAGGCCATGTAATGCCTGCAAACCTGTACCAGTCGGACAAAATCCTCCGTGCACTGAAGATGCCCTATGAGAAGATACATGCCTGTGAGAAAGGATGTGCCTTATTTAGGCTTGGCTATGCGGACTTGAACTATTGTCCCATTTGCAAGTCTTCCAGGTATATTGTGGTAGACAACGGTATGGGTGAGAAGACACAGACCAAAATCCCCGTTAGTGTTCTTCGGTATATGCCAATCATACCAAGACTTCAACGTCTTTTCATGGTCGAAGAGACGGCCAGACAGATGACATGGCACAAAACAGGCAAAAGAACCGAACTAGATGCAGATGGGAATCTGATGATGGTACACACATCGGATGGTGTTGCGTGGAAAAAGTTTGATGAATTACATGCTGACAAAGCGGCAGATCCGAGGCATCCTCGAGTCGGCATCAGCACGGATGGGTTCAGTGTGTTTGGTATGACGGCAGCCCAATACAGTTGTTGGCCCGTATTTGTCTTTCCACTCAATCTCCCCCCCGGACAGATTATGCAAAGAAAGAACATTTTCCTGACGTTGATAATTCCAGGACCCAACTATCCGGGCAAAAATATGAATGTGTACATGCAGCCGCTTAAGGACGAATTGCAAGAAGCCTGGGATAATGGGTTCAAGACATACGACGCCTTTAGCAAACGGAACTTCATAATGCGTGTCTGGTACATGTACTCGACGCATGACTTGCCGGCGTATGCGCTATTCGTTGGCCGGTGTGTGCATGGAAGGTTCCCGTGCCCCACATGCAAGGGAGCTCTTGAGTTTCGTTGGCTTCAGGCCCGTCGCAAGTTTTCTTGCTTCGACATGCATAGACAGTTCCTGGATCCTCGCCATAAGTTCAGGAAAGACAAGAAGAACTTCATCAGGGGTAGAGTTGTCAAAAACTCTGCACCACCTGCATTGACAGGCCAACAGATCCTGGATCAGTTAAACGCTCTCGAGCCAGATCCACAACGTCCAGGGTACTTCAAGGGGTATAATACTAAGCACGCGTGGACTCACAAAACATGCTTATGGGATCTGCCTTACTTCAAAGACCTCCTTTGCCCACACAACATCGACGTGATGCACACTGAGAAGAATATCGCTGAGGCACTTTTTGGTACATTGTTCGGCATAGATGGGAAGTCAAAGGATAATACTAAGGCTAGAGTCGATCTGGAGGCGCTATGTGATAGGCCGTTACAAAACATGAAAGAACCGAAAGGAAAGCAGAACTGGACAAAGCCAAAGGCATGGTTCAATCTTGGAAGGCCAGCTATGAGGGAAATTCTCTTGTGGGTGCAACAACAGTTGATGTTCCCCGATGGGTATGCAGCGAATCTAAAGAGGGGAGCGAATCTTGATAAACTGAAGATATTTGGTCTCAAGAGTCATGATTGGCACATATGGATTGAGCGGGTAATGCCGGTGATGTTGCGTGGCTTCATCCCTGAGGATGAATGGCTAGTACTGGCAGAACTCAGCTATTTCTGCCGTGTTCTTTGTGCGAAAGAACTATCGCCTGGCGTGCTAGAAGAAATGGAAGAGTTGGCGCCGGAGTTGATCTGCAAGTTAGAGAAGATCTTTCCACCGGGCTTCTTTAATCCAATGCAGCATTTGATTTTGCATCTCCCGACCGAGGCAAGATTGGGCGGGCCCGTGCAAAATCGTTGGTGCTACCCAACTGAGAGGATGCAGAAGACGCTTCGAGAAAAATGTAAAAATAAACGTAGAATTGAAGCATCGATGGCTGAGGCATTCATCACAGAGGAGGCGGCAAACTTCGTAACAGCGCACTACGAAGCCAAAAATCGTCATTTGCATAATCCGAAGCCTCGGTACAATGCCGACGAGCCTAAAAAAGGTGGATCCAACCTCAGCCTATTCAAAGGGAATCTCGCACCAGCTAGTGTTTCACATCCAGTATCTTTGGATAACGAAGAATGGCGGACCATTTCGTTGTATATCTTCAACAACCTGATAGAAGTGCGGCCGTACATCGAGTAAGTTCTCGGTACATTGTTTCGCAACTTCTATTTCCTTTGAACTACTCTTATTCCTGGATATGTCATACAGTCGATACGTCACCATATTCTCGTATGGAGCGGAGATCCAAAAGGATTCCGTCCAAGAGTATGAGCTTCTCGCAAAGCAAGGAGGTGGCTATCCCGGTTTCATCTCTTGGTTCAAACAAACGGTAATTTCTATTAGACAATTTCATTTCATTCGCTAATTTGTGCATAGTGCAACAATCCTTTCATATTAAACTTGTAGGCTAATTCAGAGTCTATGGACGCCGAATTGAGACAAGTCGCTAATGGTTTTGACTATAAGGTTCGTTTATTTGACAAGTATGACATCAACGGGTATCGCTTTCGTACCTATGGCAAAGAGCTATCTATGGCCGACCGAAAGTCAACAAATTGTTGTGTATCTGCTATCGACGAAGGAGGTACCGAGTATTATGGGAGAGTTGAAGCAATTTATGAACTTCTGTTCTATGGTGAAAATCCACCGAATGTCGTAGTCTTCAAATGTTATTGGTTTCAGCCGAAGGAGACTAGAAGGACTCATGAACATGTAGGGATAGTTGAAATCAACCAAAGCACTCATTTAGATGTTCCAGATGTCTATATTATGGCTCAACAGGCGACCCAAGTATTCTATCTACCGTGGGCCTGCCAAACTAATCCAAATCTGAAAGGTTGGGATGTCGTTTATGAAGTGCCGCCACGTGCTAGACTTTCTCCCCCAAAGGAAGAAGATTATGAACCTCACATTAACCCAGACACATATGAAGGAGAATTCTTCCAAGAGACACGTCTTTCCAAAAAGCGTTTCAAGAACCGCTATACTTCACCCCAAAACATTGAAGTAGACAGCGACAATGAATCCGACATCACCCCAGAGGAGGAACAAGAAGAGCCGGAACAAGAAGAGGTTACTGCTGCGGATGACCTGTCAATGCTTGACCGATTACGTCAAGGTGGCCTTGCACATGTTGATGCCAATGAACCCTATGAGCCCGTCATTGATTATAGTGATGATGATGATTATGCATTTATTGATGATACTGATCGAGATTATTAGTAGTGTCAGGTATTACATTTTTTATGTTGTACTTGATGATGATACACTTAAGTGATACACATATTATTATTCATGTCGGTCTTTTTTTATGTTGTACTAATTTCGTTTACTGTTTGTCATGGCAGGTGTTGAAAGATGGTGGGCGCTGGTCGGGAGCGTGGTCTGAGGTCTTCCATTCCAGACGCACCTCTCCGCCGAGCGTTGCTGGACAGTATGGCCACACCGCCGGGCCCTTCTTCGTCGACCGCGGTGCCCAGCAGGGGACGAGGTAGGAAGAAAGGAGGTGGGGCACGTGGTCGTGGGAGAGGAAGTAGGGTGACTGCTACGGCGCCTTCCTCGCCGCCACCCCCAGCCGTTTCACCCGAGCACGTGACTGCTAGGGTGGACTCGTCCGAGGAGGAGGCTACACGGACTCCGGTCCACGAGCCTCCGGTCCACGGGTCTTGGGCCCACGAGCCTCGGGTCGACTAGCCTTCGGCCCCCGAGAGTTCGGCCCACGTGACCCCGGAGGAGCACACGTCCGGATGGGGTACCTGGCCGGATCAGCCCGAGGAGCCGAGTGGCCATGCTGATGATGGCGGGGAGCCGACTGATCTTGAGGAGGAGGGGGGCACCGTCTACCAGCATGGTGCTACACGGCTCCCGTCCGTGCCGGTGACCCGTGAGCAGAGGTGGTTGATTTTCCCTGATGGGGAGAGGTACGTAAGTGCATTTAATATTTTTGTACCTTGTGCATTCACGTTTTTTCAAATAACTAATGCGTTGGCCTTGTCATGCTGCAGGGGTTGGGACCACCATCATAGTGTCCGCCGGCCCAACTCCGTCCTTGGAGTTCTTTGCCGGCAAAACTTCCCAGGGTTTGTCACGTTGCCTGGTGAGGGTCGGCTTCCAGAGCTTGGATTGAGCTGGGAGCACTACGTGGCTGCCCCGGCCCCACCGGATGAGATTATCGATGGTGTCGTGTGCGACACGAGGGCAGACATGGTGATCAGAAAGTTCTGGGTAATTTCTCCTTTACACATTTAAAAATCTTCAACTAGCTAGTTATTAATTGTACTAATCAATATTGTCTCATTTGATCGCAGACATTCTACAGGTGTGAGGAGGGATACGAGGAGGACGCGGCACATGTTATCGAGAACGTCTGCAAGCGCCTACTCCAGAACTTACGGCACGAGGCTCGGGTGCAGGCTGTTCGAGACTACTACGCCTTGCGTGGTATCAAGAAGACCAAGCCGGCGTGCCGCAATAAGTTCCTGAGTAAGGAGCAGTACATGAAGGTAATTCTTAAGGCCTTCTCTACTTAAGTTCCTTCATTTAGTAATTCTTAGCGGTAGCGCTCAAGTTTCTATTTGCTAACTTAGGCGCCTCCGAGATGGTGTGTGGATCGGATGGATTGTTGGGAGGTGTTGGTCGATGAGTGGTGCTCACAACGATGGCTAGCCCTCCACAAGGAGGTCAAGGACAAACGTGCCCAAATGGAAGGTGTGCCACACCATCAAGGCAGCTCCAACTTATATCAGTTCGGGCGCAACTGGGTATGTGGTTTGCTTCATGATTCATGCAATTCATTCATCATGCTAGCTTGAGCCCTTTAATTACTAATTTTCATTGTTTCTCTCTTTCAGGCACGTTACAATAAGGCGGATAAGGTGCCAGAGGTGTACGACCTGTATGCCATGGCCCACACTGCCTCTTTCAAGAAAGTCAAGGCCTTCTCTCAGTCTGACCTCGATGATGCAAACAACTTCACCAACATCTCCTCCCACAACAAGCTCGTGAGATATAGAGATGAGGGGAAGGCGAGGAAAGGGGAGGACTTTAACCCAAGCCAGGGTCCCATTGATCCAGAGCTGTTGATGATATCTGGTGGCGGGAGGTCCCATGGCTCCATAGCCATTGGAGATGGACTTATCCGTTGTCCTAGCACTCTCCCGGAGATCAAGGCGCGTCAGTCGAGCTCCGCTCCTGAAATAAGGCCTCGTGAACGGCCAGTGCAACTCGCCATCAAGGTTAGTGATACGTACTCAGTTATCTTTCTCCATTACATTGTGTGCGCTTCCATCAATGATTACAAATTGTCATGTGAGTGGTGTTGCAGGCTGCTATACAGAGTGAGAGAGATAGAACAGAGAAACTTCTGGCGGAGGCGGCGGAGAGGCAGCGGGAGTTGGAGGAGAGGACGACAAAGATGATGGAGGAGGAGAGGGCACGGAATGACATGCAGGCAAGGGCCATGTACGAGCTCCTTGTGGTAAGTTTCTTCTGCAGATTAGCCAAAACATTCATGTAGTGTTTGTCTCATTACTAACTAGTATGACTGAGTCGTCAAAACCAAATGTGCAGTCTGTGTGCGAGAAGGCAGGTCAGACCGCTCCGCCGATGCCAGTGATTGCTCCTGGGACCACGGTGAGTTTTATTTGAAAGGACATTACTTGCTAGTCTTAACATTTGAGTGTCATCATGCTAACAAGACATTGGAAATGATCTTTGGTGCAGCGTAACTCCAGACAAGCATCGCACGATCCTTCTCCAGCTACCGACACGAGCCACCACGCTCCTACACCTCCTGGATCTTGGTAAGTTTATCTAGTGTTTTGCTTAACACATGCATAAAGACCTAGACTTAGCTTTATTTTCTCCAATGCTTACCATAATGACCTAGACTTAGCTTCTTCTCCTCCAAAATGACTTAATAAGCTTACTGACCTCCAAAACCATCCATTTTACCTAAGTTAGCTCTAAAACGATCTGTACTTAGCTTACTTATGTCAATAGTTGCATAATTAGCTTAGTTAGCTCATAGACGATCCATTTTACCTAAGTTAGCTCTAAAATGACCCATTTCACCTAGGTTAACTCCAAAATGACCAATCTTACCTAGGTTATCTCATAAACGATCCATTTCAACTAATTTAGCTCATAAACGATCTATTTCACCTAGGTTACCTAAAAAACGATCCATTTCACCTAAATTAGCTCTTAAATGATCCATTTCACCCAAGTTAGCTCAAAAAGATCCATTTCAACTAAATTAGCTCATAAATGATCCATTTCACCTAAGTTAGCTCAAAAACGATCCATTTCAACTAAATTAGCTCAAAAATGATCCATTTCAACAAAGTTAGCTCAAAAATGATCCATTTCAACTAAGTTAGCTAAAAAACGATCCATTTGACCTAAGTGAGCTAAAAAACGATCCATTTCACCTTAGTTGCCTCAAAAACGATCCATTTCACCTAAGTGAGCTAAAAAAGATCCATTTCTAACTTTCTTATTTTGCCATTTTGCAGATTTCATTATGTGCTGGATGGAGTGCTTGTTCTACTCTTCTTGTTCTTGTCTTCTCATTCTAGTCACCTTAGCTATGGAGTGCTTGTTTATGTATGGATGGAACTTCTTTATGTATGAAATGATGGATGGAACTTGTTTATGTATGAAATGATGGATGGAACTTGCTTATGTAATATGTATGGATGGAACTTGCTTATGGACTTGCTTGCTTATGAATGCCTGTGAAATACATGAACTTGCTTATGAATGCCTGTGAAATATATCTATATGTCATATATATTTTCTGTGCAAATTGTGGGATTTAATAAAAAACAGAAAAAAAAACCAATATGCAGGCTCTTTGCCGTCTGCCACCGACTTTGCCATCAGTGGCAGACGGCAAAGTAGCTGTTTACCGTAGCATACGTTGCCGGAGCCTTTTTCCGTCCGCGGCTGACGGCAAAGGCCTTTGCCGTCCGCTGTTCATGCCTTTGCCGTCCGCCATGGCAGACGGCAAAGTAGCTGATTCCTGTAGTGTCCCTGCTCTCTCTCTATATGTGGTGCACGTTCTTTTTGAAAGTAAAGTAGGAACATTAGCTGACCAATTAAATGTTATCTGTTTTTGTAATATCAGCATCATATCAGATTCATACTTGAGCAACAAGTTTGGAATTACGAGTGGCACGTTGTTTAGCTTGATGGATTCAGGAGTAGTGCTAAGTAGGTATGATGATGGTACTGAATATAAAGGCATGTCTGCATGCAAGTCACGTGACTTTTGTCATTTGGATCAGTCGACCATTTCAGGTGGTTGGATGAAGATCCTACGTCTCCTAACCCTTCTTCTTCCTCGTCTCTGATTCTTCCCATATAGAACACCGCACGGGCCGCCGGCCGGACCACCAGCCCCCATCGCCTGTGTTCCTCCGCCACCCCCACCCCCACCCCCGCCCCCACTCGCGTCGAGTTTTCTTCATTGGGCAAGGCCCCACCACCGCCCCCACAACTACCGTCCCCACCCGAGCCCCTTCGTTCGCACTGGCGAACTCCGGCGAGCTCTGAAAAATCGACTGACCCAATTTTGAAATTTAGTCTACTGTGATTTAACTAGTATGGAATATAAAAGGGGAAAACCATAAGCATTGGGAGTATAGTGTTGAGCGTGCCATGGCGGATCTGAAGGTGGAAACCGGACAAAGGCAACTTCGCAACCAATGTTTGCTTTCAACTAGCAAGTAAGTGATGGACAAGAAATCGGAGTAAAGCAGTGGCGATCTATTTCTTGTTGCGATAAATAAGTTGAGCAGATACGAAAGAGTACAACCTCTGGTGCAGCGCCGTGTATGCATCTGTTGAGAATTTGACGGTGCTGCGGTAGCGATGGCTGTCAGCGGCGTGGAAGTAGATCTAGGAGGGTATATGGTGGCGTCAGGGCGCGGTGGACGAGACGGTCGTAGGAGCGACGCCGGCAAGGTGGACGACAGCGGGGATGAAGCGAGAGGACAGGATGCAAGGATCCCGATCCGAAGCCTTGGATGAGAGAGGTCAATCTCTTGTAATGGACGGCGGCATCGGTGTATCAGCTCCGGCATGGTGGAGGAGGACGACGGTGGATGGGGTGGCGGACGGAGGAGGCTTGGGTGGAGAGGGTGTTTTGGCGCCCACGGAGTACGAATGGGGAAATGGAGGTAGAGAGGAAGGGGGGAACCATGTCTTCAGGGCGCGCTTGTCTCAAATGCGAGGAAATTTACAAACTTAGCCCCTGTTTCAAATTTCCTACATCACAACAATATTAGTCGGTTGGGGATAGGATGGTAATCTCGCATACACCGAATATTTGCTGACGAGAGTTTGTTTTTGGCACCTACCGTGTATGAATCGGGGAGGTAGTCGATTTCGGTCGAGGACACACTGTGTTTTGGCGCCCACCATGTATGAATCCGGGTGAGAGGTGGTTATGTCACGTTTGAGTGAAATTACAAACCTACCCCTATCGAAACCTATAGAAATCGAGCAGATAGTCTTTGCGTGGCAGGGATAGGCAGTAGTAATTTCCATCTTGCAGATTTTGGTTTTGGATGCCGACTGGCGGTGTCCACAGAAGGAAAGACAAGGATCCGGCTGTCAGCCACAGTCGGACTCACATCACCATCGAGCGCGACCAAGACGGCCGCCCAAGAGCAGTGGAACGGCGGGATGACTATCTGCCTCCTCCTCCTCGCAAAGAAAGGCGAGTCTCCCCGCCACCCGTTGAGCATCCGACTCTCGGCGACTGCCTCGGCCGCCGAGAGGGAGTCGGAGAAAACGACGCGCGCCACCGGATCGACTGACTCCACCAATCCCTGGCGCTAGAAGAAGAATACGAGTTGGGCCCCGCCCTGTTTCGGACCCCGCATCCGAGATGAGCCCTTTCCCAAAGGGTTCACGCTCCCACGAGATACGCCCAAGTACACCGGCTCCGTGAAGCCGGAGGACTGGTTGTTTGACTACTCCACGGCCGTCAACATAGCGAATGGCAACAAGCGTGGTGCCGTCAAATCTGTTCCGCTCATGCTCCAGGGCACGGCCCGGACATGGTTGAACAGCCTAAGGCCCCGCAGCATCGACAGCTGGGTCGACTTCACCGACGCTTTCGTCCGCAACTTCACAAGCACGTACAAGCGACCTCCCAAGCCTCGCTAGCTTTCCTTGTGCGTGCAGGGCCCCAACGAGTCAACTCGCGACTACCTCACGCGTTGGGCCGAGCTTCGGAACTCCTGCGAGGGCGTGCACGAGGTACATGCTATCGAGTACTTCACCGCCGGGTGTAGAGAAGGCACCCTCCTCAAGCACAAGCTCCTCTGCGACGAGCCAGAGACCCTGGACGAGCTGCTGATCATAGCAGACAAGTATGCCACAGCCAAGTCCTCCATGAAGGCGGAGATTCAAGTTAGCACGACTGGCAAAGTGGCCCCTCAGGCTCCGAGAACTCCGGCTGGAGACGCCAGTCGGCGACAACAGCAGAACGACCACAAACGCAAGGCTCCACAGCCGGCTTCCAGTAGCCAGCAGGTTGCGACAGTCGAAGACCAGCAATCGGAGGGGCAGCCTCCGCCCAAGCGATAGAAAGGCGGAAAGTCCAACTGGTTGCCGGCTTTCTCTTACGAGCAAACTCTCGATGGCCCTTGCAAGTTCCACAGCAGCGCGAAGCCGTCAAACCACACCACCCGGAAGTGCCACTGGCTCACCAGGATCGCCAAGGGAGACGGCCTCCTGCCTCCCCCGCCTGCTGGGCAGCCGCCTCCGCCTCCACCCCAGAAGCCTGCTGTCAGGCCAGTCAGCGCAGTAGAAGATGAGTACCCAGAAGAGCACGGAGCCTATGTGGTGTTCACCAGCATGGCTGACGATCGACGCAGCAGGCGGCTGCAGCAGCAAGAGGTGAATGCAGTAGCATCAGGTACTCTAGAGTTCATGCACTGGTCCGTGAAGCATATCAGTTGGAGCAGAGCTGATCACCCAGAGGTGATGCCAAATCCGGGCTCCTACGCCCTGGTCTTGGATGCAACCTTTGCCACAGATAGGCGGGCCGCGCGTTTCTCGCGGGTGCTGATATACGGAGGCAGCAACATCAACATCCTGTACAACGACACAATGGAGAAGTTAGGAATCAAGCAAAGACAGCTTCAGAGCAGCCGGACTGTATTCCATGGCATAGTTCCTGGCCTTTCCTGCTCACCAATCGGCAAGATTCTGATAGATTTTCTCTTTGGAGATAAAGATCATTTTCGCCGAGAGTCAGTTTGGTTTGAAGTGGTGGACCTTGAGAGCCCATACCATGCGTTGCTTGGCCGACCTGCTTTGGCCAAGTTAATGGCGGTCCCCCACTACGCCTACCTCAAGATGAAGATGCTGAGTTCCAAGGGGATTCTGACCATAGCCGGCGACTACAGAAAGTCGTCCGCTTGTGCGGAAGAAAGCAGTCGGCTAGCCGAGTCCCTGGTGATCGCAGCTGAGAAGCGGCTTCTTGATCGAGTTGTGGCGATGGCCGGCAAGCAGCCGGAGATGTCGCCCAACCTCAAGGAGTCGGAAGCTGAGGGCTCGTTCAAGACGGCTAAAGAGACGAAGAAGATACCCTTGGACCCAGAGCACCCCGAGAGGTACGCTGTCATAGGTGCAAACCTCGACAACAAATAGGAAGGCGAGCTCGTTGATTTCCTCCATGAGAATCGGGACATCTTCGCATGGTCCCCCAAAGACATGCCAGGTGTACCGACGGAATTCGCCGAGCACAAGCTACATGTCCGGCCTGATGTGAAGCCCTTCAGGTAGCCCTTGCACCGCCTTTCGGAAGAGAAGAGAAGAGTTGTTGCAGAAGAGATAGCCCGACTCCTAGCAGCCGGCTTCATTATGGAGGTGTTCTTTCTAGAGTGGTTAGCAAACCCGGTCCTGGTGCTGAACAAGAACAAGCAGTGGCGGATGTGTATTGACTACACAAGCCTCAACAATGCTTGCCCCAAGGACCCGTTTGCTCTGCCGAGAATTGATCAGGTGATAGACTCCACAGCCGGATGCGAGCTGTTGAGCTTTTTAGATGCATATTCAGGATATCACCAGATCAAATTGAGCCCAGCTGACAGACTGAAGACCGCCTTCATCACGCCATTTGGAGCCTTCTGCTACCTGATCATGACATTCGTCTTGAGGAATGCCGGCGCCACCTTTCAGCGTTGCATGCAGAAGTGCCTCCTCAGGCAACTCGGCAGAAACGCCCACGTCTACGTGGATGATGTGGTGGTGAAGACAGAAAAGCAAGGAACACTGCTGGAAGACCTCAAGGAGACCTTTGAGAACCTACGCCGATTCCAGATCAAGCTCAACCCTGAGAAGTGCGTCTTTGGAGTACCAGCCGGCCAACTCCCTGGCTTCCTGGTCTCTGAACGCGGCATAGAGTGCAACCCTGTGAAGATCAAGGCCATTGAGAGGATGGAGGTACCCAGCCGACTGCTGGATGTACAAAAGTTCACTGGCTACTTGGCGTCCATCAGCCGATTCATCAGTCGGCTGGGCGAGAAAGCTCTCCCCTTGTACCAGCTCATGAAGAAGACCACTTTTTCGAGTGGAACCACAAGGCGGACGAAGCTTTTCTCCAGTTGAAGAGGATGTTGGCTACTCCCCCTGTGTTGGCGGCTCTGACTCCTAAAGAGCCCATGCTCCTGTACATTGCCGCCACCAGCCGGGTAGTCAGCACAGTCATCGTTGTTGGACGCAAGGAGGAAGGCAAGGCACTACCTGTCCAGAGACCGGTATATTACCTAAGCGAAGTGCTGTCGACCTCCAAGCAGAACTACCCCCACTACTAGAAGATGTGCTACGGCGTGCACTTTGCCGCCAAGAAGTTGAAGCCTTACTTTCAAGAGCATCCAATCACTGTGGTTTGCACAGCCCCACTAGCCGAGATCATCGGAAGCCGAGATGCTTCTGGCCGAGTGGCCAAATGGGCCATAGAGCTGGCCCCCTACACCATCTACTACCAGCCCCGCACCGCCATCAAGTCGCAAGCACTGGCCGACTTCCTTGTCGACTGGGCCGAGACCCAGTACCTGCCGCCAGCGCCCGACTCCACCGATTGGCGGATGCATTTCGATGGCTCCAAGATGCGCACCGGCTTGGGAGCCGATGTTGTCCTCACTTCCCCTAAAGGCGACAAGATCAAATATGCGCTGCAGATCCATTTCGCCGCCTCCAACAACATCGCCGAATACGAGGCGCTCATTCATGGGCTCCGGCTTGCCAAAGAGCTTGGCATTCGTCGAATCCTGTGTTATGGCGACTCCGATTTGTTGGTCCAGCAGTCATCTGGCGATTGGGACACCAAAGATGCAAACATGGCGAGCTACCGCTTCCTCGTACAGCAACTCAGCGGATATTTCGAGGGATGTGAGTTCCTTCACGTGCCAAGAAATGACAACGACCAAGCAGACACCCTGGCACGAATCGGCTCCACCCGCCAGGCAATACCATCCGGCGTCGCCCTTCAGCGCCTCTTCAATCCATCTGTCAAGCCTTCACCAGAATCAGACTCCATCTTTGTGCCGGCTCCCCCCGAAGAAGTCGGATCCGACTCAAGAGCCCGAGCAGACAGCACGAGAATTCTTACAGATGGCCCCAAGAGCGCCGCAGTCGAAGTCGGCCCGGGGACTTCAGAACCCGGCCCGGGGACTGCGGCGACCAGATCGAAGACTCCAGAACTCGGCCCGGGGACTGCACCAGTCGGCCCGGGGACTTCATCAATCCAGCAAGCGGCCGTGGACTCTAGCCCGCCGCCTCCCAGCCCAGCCGCCCTCATCCAAGTCGCAGTTCTGGCAGTCGAAGAAATAGAAGTACCCTCATGGGCACAGCCCATCCTCAAATTCCTGGTGAGCAAAGAGCTACCAACCGACGAGATCCTAGCTCGGCAAGTACAGCGCCGAGCAGCAGCCTACACCATAGTCAACAGAGAGCTTGTCAGGCGCAGCATCACTGGTGTCTACCAGCGTTGCGTCGAGCCAGAGCAAGGCCAAGCAATTCTCAAAGACATCCATCAAGGCGAGTGCGGCCACCATGCGGCCTCAAGAGCACTCGTCGCCAAAGCCTTTTGACACGGTTTCTTCTGGCCGACTACCCTAGAAGAGGCCAAGGAATTAGTCCAAAAATGCAAGGGGTGCCAGAAGTTCCGCTCCAAACCACATCAGCCGGCTTCCGCACTCAAGACTATCCCCATCGCCTGGCCCTTTGAGTTTGGGGCCTGGACATGGTGGGGGCCATTAAAGACGGCACGAAGCGGCCTAACTCATTTACTTGTCGCGGTGGACAAGTTCACCAAGTGGATAGAAGTAAAGCCCATCAAGAAGTTGAATGGTCCGACTGCAATGACTTTCATCTCCGACATCACGATTTGGTACGGCATACCACACAGCATCATCACCGACAACGACACAAATTTTGCCAAAGGCGCCTTGGCCCGTTTCTGCGCGACACAGGGCATCCGACTGGACTTAGCGTCCGTTGCCCATCCGCAGTCAAACGGCCAGGTGGAGCGAGCAAACGGCCTCATCCTGTCTGCCATCAAGCCTCGACTGGTCGAACCACTGGAGCGTTCAGACGGCTGTTGGCTTGATGAGCTGCCAGCCGTCCTCTGGAGTCTGCGCACAACTCCAAACAAGTCGACCGGCTTCACGCCCTTCTTCCTCGTCTATGGTGATGAAGCCGTCATCCCAACGGACATAGAGTTCGACTCCCCGCGAGTCACCATGTACACTGAGGAGGAAGAAGAAGAAGCACGTCACGATGGCGTCGATCTGCTGGAAGAGGGCCGGCTGTTGGCATGTAGCCGGTCCAGCATCTACCAGCAGAGCCTGCACCGATACCACAATAGCAAGGTCAGGCCGAGATGTTTCCAAGAGGGCGACCTTGTGCTCCGACTGATCCAGTGATAAGCCGGCCAGCACAAGCTGTTGGCGCCTTGGGAAGGCCCCTTCATCATCAGCAAAGTGGTGGGCAACGACTCCTACTATCTAATTGACGCTCAGAAGCCCCGAGCACGCAAGAGGGACGACTTCGGCAAAGAGACGGAACGGCCATGGAATGCAAATCTTCTCCGAAGATTTTACAGTTGATGCAGTATGTACCACGCTACCCTTTGTATTAAAGTACCAAGACTTCGGGCCCCCCGAGACGAGCTCGGGGACTGCCCTTTTTTGTTGTCTATATGATAAGAATTATGCCTTCGAGTATGCTACTCTTTGTTATGCCGCTTGGCACCGGGTTCGAATAGTCGGCCCGGGGACTCGCCGCCTTGTGCTATGAAATGCTTCCTACAGTCGGACAAGTAGTGTGTGGTGCCTAAGCCGTCTCCTGTCAGAAGCCGCAGCTCGCAGAGCGACTGTTTGGTGGGCAGGAATAAGGAAGAATGGGCGCCCACATGAAAAATGGCTAAGGACTCAAAGCATAAACATAGCTTAAGCCGGCTTCCAGCCTCTCTTCGCAAAACCGATTCTTGAGTAGTGGGCTTGCCGCCTTCTATCCAACTTGTTAAAAGACTCTAAAAAATGGCTAAGTACTTGCCTTCCCAAAAGTAGCCAAGCACTTGATCCAGCGGCAATCCGCAGAGCGGTTGTCCGACTGGCAAGGCGGCGACTAAAGGAAGGCGGCAAAGGAAAAAGCCAAAAGAGCAATGAGCAAGAAATGATAGAACTCGGATAAATATTTACATAACATAGGCCCTTGGCCGAATCTTCAAGCAGAAGTTCAAAATACACCCCGCGGGTGGAATTGTGCGAATTAACAAGTTCTTCAAAGACTACTAAAACAGATAAAATAAGCAAGGCGGCAGCTTAGGAAGCGGCAGACGGGTTCGGAGGGTCGGAGGAGATGGCGGTGTCAGGCGCTGGGCCAGCCGGCTGGGTAGTCTCGGCTTGATCGTCTCCGGCGGCAGCCGGCTCGATCGGGCGCGGCTCGTTGCTGGAGGCGCGGTCGAGCTAAGGCTGGTTCCCTGCTCCGCCTTCTGGCGCCTCCGTCTCGTCTCCGTCCTCCGCCTCGCCATCCTCCTCGGTGCTGGACCGATTACCTCCGCCGAGTCCTCGTCGTAATCCGGGTTCATCCTGAACAACTCCGGCGGCGCCTCCCCGCCGTCTTCAGCCCGCTCAGGGACGAAGACGCTGGTATCTGTGTAGTCGGTGATCGACACCGCACGTTTGACGAGGGCGTCTTCCACAGCTGCCAGCTCCGCTTGGGCCTCTGACCGGAGCGTGGCCAGCCGGTCCAGTTCCAGCCCTGGATACCACGCCTTGACGAATTCCAAGGCCCAGCGCGCTCCAGCCTGGGCCGAGGAACCCTTCCAGGCCTCAAGACGGCCAGCCGCGACCTCCAGCCAGTCGGCAGTCCGACTGGGAGTGCGCAGAACCGGCATGTCTGGCCACAAGGCAGCAATCGCCTGGGCGCCGACACGTTGAAGCCGGCGCAGCATCCGATGGGCCGGCCGCAGACGAGCCTCGATGCTCAGAAGCTGCTCATCAAGGGTCCAGGGGGCGTTGGCGGCAATCTCCACACCATTTGCCCTCCGCGCCTCGCGATCAGCCTCGATGGCTTGAGTGGCAGCCTGCATGTGGCCAGGGAAGAAGTCTGCCAAGACGAAAAAGAAGCAAGTCACAAAATCAGGAGTCAGCCCGACCTATAGTCGGCGGCTCAAAGAAGAAAGTAAGAAACTCACCATCGACGATGTCCTCAATCTCATGGAAGCTGGAGGTCAGCATTGCCTCCTTGTCGGACCAGGAGGAGCGCTCGCTTTCAAACTCGGCCAGGAGAGCAGTCTCTTTCTTCTCCGCCTCGTCCTGCGCCTTCTTAAGCAGCTCCCTTTGCTCCGTCGGCTGCATAGCCAGCAGGTCACGCTCTGTGGTGACCTTGTTGCACTCCTCCCCCTTGGCACGCAAGGCGGTGGTGGCTTCGCCCAGCTGCTGCTGAAGAGTGGCGTTGGCCTCTGAAGAATAAAAAGAAAAAGGACGTTAAGTCCTCAACAAAGAAGGTCGCCTGGAAGATCCAGCCCGACTGCTCAGCAGTCGGCCCGAATCTCGGGGACTACAGCCCGTGGGTGCGCCAGCGTGCCCCCGCGAAGAAGAAGGAGGACTCACTCCGACTCTCCGACAAGTTGGCAGTCCGCTTGCCCAGCTCCTCAACATTGCGGTTGAAGGCAGTGACGCGGAGGTTGTGATAATCCTGTGATAAGTATTTTAGACAAAGGTAAATATTTGGAACTCACCAGATGGAGTTCCGAGCCGCCTGCTCAGCAGCCGACCCGAAACTCGGGGACTACACCCAGTGGGTCCCCTGGCGCGCCCCCACAGAGAAGAACAAGAAAAAACAAAGTCAAAAGAGGAAAGCATACCCGGACGGTTGCTCGCGACGCCAGATGCGCCTTGGTGCAGTTCTGGATGGCGTCGCCCTCGGCTCGCAGCTTCGCCTGGACGTCCAGAAGCGCCTGGTTCAGCAGGCCTGTGCCGCCTCCTCGCACCCACCCAACGGGCGCGGCGCTCGTCGCCTCGGCGTCTGGGATGGCCGAGCTGGCGGCACCGGCCTCTAAGGGGCGTGGCGCCGAAATCGCCTTCTCAAGGCGGCGGCGCACTGGCGAGGCGACTTGAAGGAGCAGCTTCGCCACAGCCTCGTCTTTAGTCAGCGGCACCAGCGGGTCTGCCAGCTGTTTACCCTGCGCGCTCCCAGACGGCGGCGGAGGCGGTGGTGGCGGCACGGCCGTGTCCGGCATGGAGGCCTCGGCGCCTTCCCTCTCCATGATGGGGTTCTCGCCGCCGGCTTCCCCAGTCTGCCCCATGAACTTCGGGGGCGGCAGCGCGGAGCTCAGCGGGATGACAAGCAACGCCGATTGCTGGTGCGCGGCCTCCTCAGCTCGCCGCTTGGCCGCGACGGCGGCTTCGGCCTCATCCAGCTTCTTCTGGGCGGAGGCCGCCGCCTTCTCGGCCTTCGCCTTCTCCAGGCGGGCGGCTTCTTCCTCGCCGCGCTTCTCATGCGCATTCCGCTCCGTCGCCTCCCGGAGGTCAGCGACGGGATCAATCCGCCGAGTAGTGGACTACATGGCTCTGCCGACCCCATGATGGAGGCGGTGGCGACCCTCTCAAAAGTAAGGGGAGCCCTGAAGCGGGGAAGACATGTAAAAGATTTGGACAAGATCCACCAGAAGAAAACAAGACAAAGGGCGGAAGCACTTACGCAGAGACCAGTGGCGGCTTCTTCACCTCCTTGCGGAAGCGGTTGGCCTTTGCGGCCGCCTCTTCCCGCTTGGTTGCGGCGGCCGCCCCCTTGAACTTCTTCGTCCGGCCGCCAAGAGAACTCGGCCCGGCCCGGCGCTTCCTCGCACCGCCTTGACCATCCAAGACGGCGGAGGAACTAGCGCTGGGATGGCCGGCCTTTGATTGGTGGCGCGGGGCGACTTCCCCCTCGACGTCGTCATCAGGCCAGTTGGCAAAGGTGGCAGAAGGCCTGAAGCCGCCTCCTCCTCCTCCGCCTCCTCCTTCGGCGTCGGCCTCCATCGCCGCCGCCTCCAAGTCGGGGTCGTCAACGTCGCTCTCCGCTCGGTCGGGAACGAACTGGCGGGCTGGTCCCGTGGTGCCGGCCGAAGGCTGGACGAGAGGGTTCTGGTTCAAGTACTAAAAAAGATTAGAAGTCGGATTCGGCTGAAGAAAGAAAGCAGAAGAAGAAGAAGAAGAAGAAGAAGAAGAAGAAGAAGAAGAAGAAGAAGAAGAAGAAGAAGAAGAAGAAGAAGAAGAAGAAGAAGAAGAAGAAGAAGAAGAAGAAGAAGAAGAAGAAGAAGAAGAAGAAGAAGAAGAAGAAGAAGAAGAAGAAGAAGAAGAAGAAGAAGAAGAAGAAGAAGAAGAAGAAGAAGAAGAAGAAGAAGAAGAAGAAGAGAAACGACTTACAACAGACGGGGGGTTGGCGCACGAGTACGGCTCCATGCCGAACTGCCAATCCTCCGAGAGACCGCAGTTCGCGATGTAGTTCAACGTGTCCTTGGAGCACATCCGACTTGGGTCCCGGTGGCCACTCATCTGGCAGATCATATGTGGTCGGACTTGGAGTGGGAGGACTCGGTGCGCCACGAAGGCAGCCGGCAAGTCGGCCCCGGTCAGACCCTCCGACTGTGTCCGCACTTGGAGTCGCGCGACAGCGCCGGCGCCGGCAGGAGTCGGCGTCTTGGCCTGGTGGGACCAGCTAGGGAGCCTTCCAGCTGGCGCGCCGGCTTCGTAAGGCGGCAGGTTGACCCAGTCGCCTTCTGGGGCGACGTTCTTCACATAAAAATAAGATCGCTACCACATCTTCACCGATTTGATCAGCGAGATGGTGGGAAACGGGTTGACGGCCACCGATCTCCGCATCGCGATGAAGGCACCGCACTGGGCTGGCACGCCGGCGACGTGCGTGCCGAGCTTGGACTTGGAAGAATTCCCCCCACAGCTCAATGGTGGGGAGAACGCCGAGGAAGCCTTCGCACAGGGTGGCGAAGGCAGCCAGCAGCACCACCGTGTTTGGTGTAAGGTGGTGCGGCTAGAGCCCGTGGAACTCCAAGAAGGAGCGAAAGAAACCGCTCGCCGGCAGCCCTAGGCCGCGCATGAGGTGCGAGTGGAATATGACCCGCTGGCCCTCCTCCGGCACCGGCGATACCTCCCCCGCCGGCGCGGCGCGGGCCCGCACTAGGTCCTGGCCGGGGAGGCGACGCGTCTTGCGAACGAAATCAATGTGGTCGTCATCAACCTCGGAGCCGCCCCACACGCCAGAGCTGTGGGGACCCCGACTCATGAGTCGTGATCACCGAATGCACGTGTACAGTGATCCCAGAGATCAATGCTCACTGAACACACAGTAGCTGAATAACAAGAGTCTTACATCCATACATACCGTCTTACACAAATTATGACCATTATGGTCAAGTCTTACATCGATAAAGCCTTAAGGGCTGAACATCAAATGAAACACAAGCAGCGGAAATCTTCATCGATAAGTAGGACCCATGCCATCTGCCTTAACCCTACAGGCATTCTGACTGGGAAGCGTCCTAGTTCGCATGTTCGTCTCCAAAGAATTCTTCTTCGAACTCCTGTTCTTCCATGCCTGGCCAATTAAATAACCAGTGGCAAGCCAATGAGTACTTTGAATGTACTCGCAAGCAACCCATGTTTTGGTTCAAGATACAACAATGCATGATATAGGTAAATTTTTGCGGAAAGCTAGTTTTGAGTGCAATGACATGTTCAACAACTTGTAAGACATGCATCAGGAGAATTCAAGTAAACATGAGGACAGGTTACAGATATCAACATAAATAGAGTGGGCACCAACCCAATTCAATCATGTCAAGTCCTTGACTTGACCCAAGTAGTTCTTCCCACTTATCCAACACACACACTGGTTTGTAAACACGCGGACATAGTTTAAGCAGCACCGCCCAACTGTCCTTGACCGTGGAAACGGCTATTCGAATAGTTTTACACTCTGCAGAGGTTGCACACTTTACCCACAAGATCCGGGGAACTTCCGTGTCATCCACGACCCGCGATACCTCAAGTACCCGGGGTAAGCACCCGATCACTATCTTTCCCGACGACACTAACAAGGATTCCACTCGTTGTTCCGTATCCTCACGATGTACATCATACGAGACTTACTCGAGATCATAATATCCGAGAGGGGACACAAAGGTGTATCCGGTGCCCTGGGAAAACAGTCATGACCGCCCTACCTGGCACGACCCCGTCCTCAGAGAGAGCACCAACTCCCCTTCGTCACTAGTAATGCGGGCTCCAAGCTAGTATCGACCTAAGTAATCAATAATGCCCTTTCCCATATAAGGGTAGAGTGGTTGCGCAAGTAAGGTTGGGACAGTCTACAGAATCTTAAATCTAATCCGGTTTTGAAAACAACACACAGACTTGCCTTGGTACACCACTTCGTCATTAAGTGGTTACCTAACTCATCATCTCCCTCGGGCATGAGTGGCACCCGACGGGGTTTTCGTAAAGTCCTTTGTAAACACTTTGTCTCCACCACTATGCATATTCCTATCCCTTTTACGTAGCACTACTTAGCATCCTATCTACTCCCACCAGCATAACCCTCATAAGAAGGTAGGGTCATGCATAATGCAGGTATCAACGAGGAAGTAACGAAGGCAACCCACCAAGGTGGTTACCCTCTCATCATGATTCCGAAGCAACACTATTAAAGTGCTATATGACATGCATAAAAAGGTTTCATAGACATGGTCAAAGGGCTGCTTGCCTGGCTCAACAAAGTCTTCTGGGTCTTCAAAGTCTTCTGGTCCAACTCCTTCGTCAGCAACGCAATCTATCGTTGCAAAATAATAACGAGAAAATAAGGCAATAATAAAACAGAAAAACCAAAGTGCTCAGAAAAATGTCAACTCATTTTTGTAAAATACTAGGTTGAAAACTAAGAAGGGGAAAATTCCTAGTTTTGGATTTGGAGTTATATAAGAGGGGATATGGATTTCCAAACAGAGATTAAACTGCTCAAATTTGAATTTAAATTTGAACAGTACATAAAAGTTGGTTGGATTTGAATGAAAGTTGCACCATTAAATAGGTGGGGTTTTTACAAGATTTTAGGAACTGGAATTGTTGCATTTGGATTAATATTTAATCCTGTGGAATTTTTGTAAGTTTAACAGAGAAGAAAATAGGAAAAATGGCGCTGTGCCACTGGGCCAGAGAGGCTGCGGGTCAGCAGGCCCAGAGAGGAAATCGGCCCGCGTGAGGTCGCCACGTCGAAAGCGTAAAGGAGGAGTACGCCTTCAGCCGACGGGCGAATCGGTGCGCGCGCGTGCGACTTTAAACCTGACGGGTAGGGCCCACGGCCGTTGTCGTCTACCTCCGTCCAGAGGCAACGGCGAGCTCGCCGGCGGTGATACAGGGCACGGGGGGTGTGTGGGTGGTACCGTTGGACTCGGGGGGATGTCGCGGTTCGGGTGGTGGTGGAGGTGGTCGCCGGAGCAGCCTGGTTCACCGGCGACGAGGTCACGCGGCGGAGAGGCTTTGGGCGTCGATGGTTCCGGTCGTTTCCAGCAGCTACAGAGAGGGGAAACAAGGGGGAAATGATCAGGAGTGCTCGGAGGTTCCAGATCGAGGCAGAGGAGGAGCGGGGGAGGCCTGTACCTCGCGAACTCCGGCGAGCCGAAGCGGCGGAGCTCGAGCTCATTCTCGAGCTCGAGCAGCTCTCGAGACAAATGGGTGGTGCGGGAGGTGGATTAGGAGTGTGGGGGAGCGATAGGGAGTGATAGAGAGGCTTGGGGTCGCCTTTTATAGGCTGGCCGAGGTCCACCGTAGGCGCGGCCTACTGGTGCCCGCGGGATCGGCTCGGGTGGCTGTTAGAGAGGGAATGGAGGGCTCGGGGTGTTCGTGGCAGTTGTTTAGGGTGCCAGGGAGAGAGAGGAGGAGCGGGGAGAGCTGCGGGCGGGCCACAGGAGCGGCACAAGCATTGGCCGAGCGGGGCGGCGCTCTAGCGCGAGCTGCAGGAGAGAGAGGAGGGCACGGGAGAAAGTGGGCGGCCTGCTGGCGTGGAGCGGATGTCGAGGGGCATCGACTGGCGCACGGGGGAGGCTCGAGGTGGTCGGGAGGCGCGGCATCAACGGTCGGGTGCCCTGCCAGGCGCTCCAGAGCACGACTTTGGCCGGCATCCGCGGCTTTCCCGCATCCGCGCGCGTCCACTTGCGTCTGGCAGCTGAAGGGGGCATGGGCAAAAGCTGGGGAGTGCCTTGGATGCTCTGGAAGGCTGAGAGGAGAGAGGGAGGCTGAGAGAGAGAGAGAGAGGAATCCACTGTCCAAAGAAGAAAAATGGGGTTCTCCCCCCTCCATCATTGCTTCCTCGGGCAGCAAAGCACACAGGTGCTAGAGGGGGACTAGGAAGGGTCGTGGTAGAAAGTTGAGCCCACGGAGTTTAGTGGAAGAGGCCAAAAATGGGTTTTTTGTAAAGTGGCAGAAGGTGTTTGATGCTGGTTTGGGCAAGTAGATGGTCTCCATTTGCCATAAGACTCCACAGGGTGGAATGACACATATTATTAGGGCCTTCCACCAATTTTGAGCTTATTTGGGCAAAGTTTCCAATGCAACTTTTGTAAACCCTAGAAATTAGCAGAAATGAACTTGTGTAGATCTAGTTAACCAAATCATTTCTCCTTGATGCACCACTTGGTGTAGTGGCCTAATTTGGCCATGTGAACATGCTCACAAAAGTTGGGGTCAAAGAAAGAAAGTTGGTAGTACAAACTTGTTCAAATTTGGTTCTGGTCAGAGAAGGTTTTGGGGCATTTTGGTGGACCAAAATGACCTTATTTCACATGAGGCTTTTCAAGGTGATCACAATATGCATTTGTGACTTGCTGGATTTTTCTTCTATTTTTATGAAAATATTTTCTGTAGAAATATTTCAAATCCTTGAAATTGGCAGAAATGGTTTTGGGAGGTTTTGTCCAATATTTTGATCATGACCATATGTTGAAACTCTTATATATGGGAAATATATGCCCACTGAGTTTCGCTGATTTTTGTCAAATATTTTTGAATCAATAAAATATTTGTCCCTATTAAAGACCATTTATGGCCTTAAGAAAAAGCCTTTAAATAAAATAGGAAAATAACTTTTAAAATTATCTTTTTGTGGTTTCTGGGTATCCTATATCTAATAGGAGTCGAACATATTTTTGGAAATATTTTTGCTGCCCTTAATTAAGTACTTGCAGTGCAAATCTCAATTTAAGGGTTTTTGGAAATCTAATTTTAGAAAATACTTTTTGGCCAAATTATTTTTGTAAGCATATACTATATTGCTCTATACACATGGCATGATCATTGGGCAGAAGTTTGGGGCAAGGAGATGAAATATAGAGGGTGAAATTGTTGACTTCGTAGAGCACTTGAAAATCACAGAGAGGAAAACCAACTCCAAAATAAAAAGCCAAATAATGCAAAAGTTTTTGTTGGTCCAGATTTTCATGCTTTATTAATGAAGTGTTACAAAATGCAGGGTGTGACAGACCTACCACCCTTACAAGAATCTCGTCCCCTAGATTCCTAAACTAGGCTTTAAATAGATATGGAAACTCGGATCTAAGGTAGTCTTCACGTTCCCAGTTTGCTTCTGCTTTAGTGTGTTTGCTCCACTGGACCTTGAGGTACTTGATCGTGCGGCTTCGAGTGCGTCGCTCAGCCTCATCCAAAATGCAGATGGGTCTCTCGCGGTAGGTCAAATTGGGCTGAAGGGCAATGGCTTGGTGATTGACGTCCTTGTAAAGATCAGGTTTGTCTGGAACTTGGAGACACTTCCGGAGTTGTGACACGTGGAATACGTTGTGCACATCGGATAGTTCAGGTGGCAGTTCCAACTGGTAAGCCACTTCTCCGCGTCGTGCGGTGATCTCGAAGGGGCCGATAAATCTTGTTGCGAGCTTTCCCTTAACGTGGAAACGCTTGGTTCCCTTGAGAGGAGTTACTCGCAGGTATACATGGTCTCCGACTTGGAAGTCTACTTGTCGGCGACGAGTGTCGGCATAGCTCTTCTGTCTGGACTTAGCGGTCTTCAGTTGCTCTCTGACTAGCTAAACTTGCTCTTCTGCTTCACGGAGGATATCGGGCCCAAAGACTAGTCCTTCTCCGGTCTCTGACCAATTGAGGGGTGTGCGACACTTGCGTCTATACAACACCTCAAATGGTGCCATTTGGAGGCTTGACTGATAACTGTTGTTGTAGGAGAACTCGGCAAAAGGGAGGCAATCTTCCCACCTAGCTCCATATGCTAAGACACAGGCTCGGAGCATATCTTTGAGTATCTGATTCACTCGTTCTGTCTGGCCTCCGGTCTGTGGGTGGAAAGCAGTGCTGAAAGACAACTTGTTCCCCATGGCTTCTTGGAACTTCTTCCAGAACCTAGAGGTAAACTGGGTTCCTCGGTCTGACACGATCTCCTTGGGAACACCATGAAGGCTTACGATTCTGTTGATGTATAGAGTTGCTAGCGGGTTGCCATCATAGGTAGTCTTCACAGGAATGAAATGGGCTACTTTAGTCAAATGATCGACTATGACCCAGATGGAGTCATGTCCCTTGTTTGACCTAGGTAGTCCAGTGATGAAATCCATTCCGACTTTATCCCATTTCCATTCAGGTACCTTGAGAGGCTGTAACAATCCAGCGGGTCGCTGATGTTCAGCCTTGACCCTTTGGCATACATCACACTTTGCAACATCGGTGGCAATCTCCCTTTTCATCCCGTGCCACCAGAATTTTTCCTCCAGGTCTTGATACATCTTGGTTCCTCCAGGGTGGATGGAATACGGGGTGTCGTGAGCTTCTTGCAAGATCAGATTCTTGAGCTCAACCCTGTGGGGTACGCAAATGCGATTCCCAAACCACACAACTCCTTGCTCATCCTCTGAGAAACTTGGGGCTTTGCCCGCCTTGATCTTCCTCTTGATGCCTTCAATACTCTTGTGTCCCTTCTGAGCTTATTTAACATCATCCATCAGGGTAGGCTTTGTCGGATCACGGGTTCTGGCAGAACCTTAAGGTTCGAACTCTGGGGTGCGCGCGGAGATCGTGCCCTCTACCTCTCCGCCTCGCAAAGATCTAACTACTGAAAGAACAACACAAGAGACACAGGGTTTATACTAGTTCGGGCCACCGTTGTGGTGTAATACCCTACTCTAGTTTGTGGTGGGTGGATTGCCTCTTGGGCTGATGACGATGAATAGTACAAGGGAGAACAACCTCGCGAGGGCCTGTTCTTGGCTAAGGGGATGAACTGCTAGGGGGAGTTCGATCGCCCTTCTCTCTCTCTCTCTACTTGACCAAGTTCCAAGTTCTGCTTGCCTGATTGCTAAACCCTAGATGCCTCTACCCTGGGGGTGGCTAGTACTATTTATAGGCAAAGGCCCTGGGCCTCTCCCCAAATATTTGAGCGGGAAGGGCGCCAACAATTGGCCAATTCGAAGGGGAACATCTGGTACACTTATTCTGACTAAAGTTGGTCTTCGCCTGCCAAAGGCCCTGTGGTGACGCCGTCCTGGGCTCCATGGTGACCTCCTTCCCACCGTTGGACTGGTCTTGGTCTCGTTGCACTGAAATGGGTGCCTTTGCTTGATCCTCTCGCCTGCGCTTGCTCCCTTTGCACCAAAGAGGAAAGGGAGACGCTGTGCGGGCTGGCGCCCTCCTGGCACCCTTGGTCGTCATGACTTGCGTCATGGGCACCTCGTGAGGTAACCCGCCTTGATCTCTCCGCCTCCTCGCGAGCCAGCCTGAGGAGGCCGTGCTTGAGGAAGCGCCATGTCGTCCGCCTCGCGAGGCTTGGCCCCTCGCGAGGGTCTTGAGTCTTGTGTCGATGCAGATGGGCCACGCTGGGCCCCATTTGAGCCACGCCGCAGGCCGCAGGAAGGCAAGTCTAGGGACCCCCGTTCCCAGAACGCCGACAGTAGCCCCCGGCCCAAGGCGCGCATGGACTTGTCCGTGCCGAGAGGCGAAAGGGCAAGGGCGAAGCGTCGCGGGCCCTAACAGCCTGCGGCCTTGGGCGCCGCGTGGCGGTTGATTGGACGTGGGCGCCCTCACGATCCACCTGGAGTATGATGGCGCTTCGGTGATGTTCTTTCAAGATCTTCGACGCGATCGGGCGCGGGCTGGAGTGCTGTCCCAGGGGAGGCAGCCAGGACCCTGCCACGGTGAGGGCTGGGCCCGCCGGCCGCTCCCCGGACAGCTCTACAAGCGACGGGAGCACCGGAGGATCCAGCGACTCCAGCGAAGTCTTCGCGACTCCGGAGACGAGCGATGACAGCTATGATCCCACGACCCAACGCCGCTCTCGGAGCAGGGCAGGCTCGCTTGGCCGTCGCCGATCCTGATCTGGATGGGGTTGGCGTCGGTGCTTGACGGCCCACTGTTGATGATGGCATCTTTTGCAGGGGCGCGTGTAGTTAGCACCCTTTAGGACCCGTTCCCTGCGAGGAATCACATTGCGCCCCATAGGGGCTTGTAAGGCGGCTGTGCTCCTTGTTGTTAATATGCAACCCTTGCTATGGATCTGTGCGAATCGCAAATTCCGTCATAGTTTGGTTCTCCCTTTCGCACCTCGCGAGGGCTTGGTGATCTGCGTCGACAGGTCCTAGTCCCAAGGCGGCGTCAGCCGTCGCTGCTATGCCAGGTCGCGATGCCGTGGTCAAGGCCAGGAGGTGAGCGACCCGGGGTCCGATAAGATCCCCTGAGTCGCGATGCTCAGGAGGTCCCCTTTGGCGCCCAAGCTGCCGTCGCTTGGTGAGAAAGGGAAGCAACGTTGCTAGTACGGAGTCGCTTTAGGTGCGAGGGTAGTGCCACGGTAGCCAATGTTTTGGATGATGACTTATCTTTGAGAATCGGGGATCATCCCCAGCGCGCCGTCGGGTCCGCGGGGTAGTTGGAACGGGGTTGCTCAGCGAGGTCCTGGCGTGCCCCTTCCCCCTTGCCTCTGCTCCCCTTTCTGCTCTACGTCCTCGGGTCCCGGCCCTCGAGCTGGTCTCAGCTGTCGCTGGTATGCCAGGTCACGATGCCGTGGACAAGGCCAGAGGGTGAGGGCCGGAGAGCTAGTAAGAGCCCTGAGTCGCGATGCTCAGGCACCCCCCCCTTTAACGTGCAAGCGATTTGCGCGGGCGAGGGTGAAGGGAACCCGTGAAGGCCTCGGCTAGTGCAATTCCCCCCAATGGTCCTGCAGACTCACCACAGAAAGAAGAAGGGATTGCCATGGCAGTCGTTAGTCGAACGTTAGTCGCTCAAGGGCTAGCTGGAGTAGGTGAGGTGTATTAGGGCACCCGTGAGCCAGCGCGGGACTCACGAGGCCCTACCTCTAGGCGGGTTGCGCCTGGCACTGGGCCGTATCTTGATATGTGTCCCTGCAAAGTTTGGTTAGATGCCGGAACTCTACGTCCTCGGGTCCCGGCCCTCGAGCTTGTCTCAGCCGTCGTTGGTCTGCCAGGTCGCGATGCCGTGGACAAGACCAGAGGGTGAGGGCTAGAGAGACAGTAAGAGCCCTGAGTCGCGATGCTCAGGCACCCCCCTTTAACGCGCAAGTGGTCGACATAGAGAAGAGGATGTGCCATGGATGGCATCGAGTAATCAAGCATGATAGGAGAATGCATAATTGGAAATAAACGCGGAGGGGATACACGCCGCTGGGCCTAACCCGAGCGGCTTGGGGATGATGCAGCCTGAGGGGCGCCCACAGCAAAGCAAGCTAACGACTGAAGAAATGAAAAGGGATACATGCCACAGGGACGGACCCACGCAGCCTGGGAGTGACGCAACCCTGGGAAGGCGCTCCCAGCTGGGAATGAAATGTGAAAGATGTCACCTGATGCCGTCGACGAAGTGGCGTTGGTGCAGCAGACTCGGTGAGCTGCGGAAGCCGATCCTCACGAGCCCCCAGGCCCTGGGGCCTCGGGAGGCTCCGGAGGCACTGGCGGCTCCTCGTGAGCTGTCTCCATCTCCGCCAGAGCCGCAGAACGCATGTCTTCTTGCGCCTCCAAGATGCCCCTCATGAGGCGCTGGTACGCCGCAGCCATGCTCGGCAGGCCGTAAGGCATGCGAACATACGTGTGGGGCGGTCCTCCGCAGCACCCCACTTGGGAGGGCCAGAGGCGCTCCGTCGTGGCGATCTGATTGAGCCCTGGTACGTCGATGCAGACGCGCAGCCCACCATCCTCGCCTGGATGGGGAGCCACAGATGGTGGACGACGGCAACCTCTCATGATCCTTGACTCCTGTAGTTCTTGAATGGCCTTGTTAACGAACTCCTGCTGGTCTGACCTTCCTTGCCTAGCTCCCTTTCGAGCGAAACATGCTCTGAAGCACGCCTCCACATGGTGCCCAAGCGCCTCCCTCGTGACCCTGGCTAGGTCGGTGGCCCTCCAGGTGAGAGCCCCCGAGCCCTGCCTGAGGAGGGCGTCAGGCGCGCTTTCCTATGCGATGGACGTAGGGTTCCCCTGAGCAGACACGCAGGGCCTGCCTCCTGAGGGGCTGAGCCTGACGACGTCTTCTTATTCTTAGGGGTGGTCTCAGGAAGCCTCCTGCTTCCGCGATCTGGGTCTTCTAGTGACGCGGCCTGAAAGGCTCGCTCCAGGGAACACACTGCATCCTTCTCTTCACAGGGCACCGTGATGACGCCGCCACTTCCTGGCATCTTGAGGACGTTGTAACCGTGGTGGGTCACATCCATGAACTTGGCCAGCGCTGGGTACCCGAGTATGGTGTTGTACGGCAGGCGGATGTGAGCGACTTCGAAGTCGATGAGCTCAGTGCGGTAGTTGCTGCGGGCCCCGAAGGTGACTGGGAGGCGGACCTGCCCGATCGTGACTGTGGAACCGTCGGTGACTCCGGAGAAAGGCTTGGTTGGCTGAAGCTGGCCATAGGGCACTTGGAGGTTGTTGAATGTTTCCGCGGACAAGAAATTGAGCCCTGCTCCTCCGTCGATGAGGGTCCTGGTGACCAGAACGTTGCTGATGACTGGGGAACAAACAATCGGGAGGACCCCGGCTGTGGCCGCGCAGTTGAGCTGGTCTGCTGAGCTGAACGTGATGGCGCAGGCCGACCACCTGAGGGGACGCGTTGCTTCGAGCTTGGGGAGAATTGCATTCACTTCGCGGGCAAACTGTTTGAAGATACGCTAAGAGGCTGGGGCTTGAGCTCCGCCCAGGATGCAGGCGATTGCACGCGGCTCTTGGAAGCCCCCAACCCCCTCGTCTTGGTGACGGTCTTCATTCCTTCTTGGTTGAGGCGGTAGCGGCGGCAGGCCTGTGTTGCCATGAGGGCGGTCCTCGCGAGGCTAATCCCTTCAGTCCCCCTCGCGAGGCAGGTCATGCCAGCGGTCCTCGCGAGGTTGGTCGCGCCACCCTTGGCGCGGGCCATGATCTTCCCAGCGTCCCGGGTTCCTTCCTCCTCCTCGGCCGTAGCCCCGGTCAGCACGGTCAGGTCGTCGGCCAACTCTTCCTTCTCGCACGGCGCGGAGTTCTTGGCATTCGTTGGTGTTGTGGGTGTGGAGGTCGTGGTACACACAGTATCGGCTGCCCCTGGAGGATTCGGGCAGATCCTTGCCCCGCTTGGTGTCCGGCTCCGCCGCGAGCACGGCAGCCCCCTTGCGCTTCTCGTCCTTGGCCTTGGGCTTCTTCTCTTCCGGGTCTGTGGTAGGCAGCTCGTGGAGGGAGAGGCGTCCCTCCTCAGCCCTGGCGCACTTGGTCGCCAAGTTGAACAGCTCCAGGGAGGTGCAGAGGTCTTCATGCATCGCCAACTCCTCCTTCATCTTGACGTCGTGCACGCCATCGGAGAAGGCTGAAATGATGGCTTCCTCGGACACCCTCGGGATCTTGAGGCGCGCACTGTTGAAGCGCTGGATGTACTTTTGCAGGGTCTCCCCAGGTTGCTGCTTGATGCGGCGCATGTCGCTCACGGCGGGAGGCCGGTCGCGGGTACCTTGGAAGTTGGCGATGAAGCGAGTACGCATCTGGTCCCAGGAGGAGATCGTGCCTGGGGCCAGGTTCAGGAGCCAAGTGCGAGCACCTTCCTTCAGCGCCATGGGGAACCAGTTCGCCATCACCTTTTCGTCTCCGCTAGCAGCTTTGATTCCCAACTCGTAGAGCTGGAGGAACTCTGTGGGATCAGTCGTGCCATCATAGCGAGGGGGCAGGTCCGGCTTGAACTTGCCGGGCCATGCGACGCTGCGCAGCTCGGTGGTGTAGGCGCAGTAGCCTGCGGTGGCCGCAGCAGGTTTTGGTTGAGGGAGGGCTTGCCCTTGCGGGTCCCCTTGCGCTGCTGCTGGGAGCAGCACGGGGTCTTGACGTGCCGGAGCTGGAGCGGGGTCTCGGCGAGCCGGAGCTGGGAGCGCCTGGACGGCCTCTTGCTGTCGTGGGACTTCTTGGCAGGTCCGTTCCTGCTGGGCTGGCACTTGACGGAGCGGGTTCCGCCCAGGGGCTGCGCGCCTTGGGGCCATGGCGTCTTCTTGGAGAGGAGGTGGTTGGAACGCCCCCGGAGCTTCATTGCCCACGCGGGGCGGAGTGCGGCGCAGCGGTGCGGACGGCGCGGGAGAGCCCCCTGCGGCGCGGACGAGCTTGGCGACGCGGTCGAGCCACTCCTCATAGACGTCGTCGACGGGGCGGTAGCGCAGGAGCTCGTTCGCCGCGACGAGCGCAGCTCGAGCCTCCAAGGGCGCGCGAAGCGCGTGGGACGAAGAGCCGGCCGGGGTGAGCGACGGAGTAGCGGTGCCGCCGTCTCGCCGCACGGACGGGTGCTGTTGGGGATGTTGTTATTTGGGGTAAACCGGCCTACAGGGCCCGGGTTATCCTCGTCAATGGACCCGAGATGTTGAAGCCCGAGGAGAAATAGAAGGGCCCAAGGCCTATAATCGGTTTAGAGGTTCACAGGCGTATACCGGCCTGAGATAAAACTTGCATTGTAAGTTAGGAATAGGGAGACCGACCCGGGCACGTTTATGAGCCGGAGGTCGGGACTTTGCAGACCGACGGGCGTCACCTGTGTATATAAGGGGACGACCCGACGGCGGTTTGAGGACAGAAAAACAACAACTCGAGGTTTAGGCAAAGCTTATCGCTCCCTAGCCCTCGAAACCCATCAATCCCATCACAACTAGACGTAGGCTTTTACCTTCATTGAAGGGGCCGAACTAGTATAAACTCTGTGTCCTTGCGTCCGCTTTAACCCCTTCAAACTAACCCGTTGCGATGGCTCCACGACTAAGTCCTTTTGCCAGGACATCTGCCGTGACAAGTCCACGACAGTTGGCGCCCACCGTGGGGCTATCGCGAGATGGTTACAAGTTTTTGGAGGGCCGCTTTGAAGGACTCGAGGGTTACGCTGTGGGTCGGATGACCAAGAGCCGCCGCGGAAAGCTCTACATCGACAGCACAGGCTGGGGCCCCGACGCCGGCTCGATCGAGTACGGGTACCGGGTCCCCTTTGGCGGCATCCATGTTTTCATCGGCAAGATCGGAGAGCCAGGCCCCGAGTTAGGCGTCTGCGCCGACCTCGTCGAGACAGCTCAGTGCACGAGATCGACCCTGGCTAAACCGACCAGGAAGCACGCCTTCGTGGGAGTCATCCACGGAGGAAGCTACGAGGAAGGATCCGAATCCGGTGACGAAACCGCCATCTACTCCGGCGATGAAACGTCGACCAGGGAAACCGAATCTCTTTACCAGCTGCAAGATGATCGGATTGGGGGCGGCTCCGATGGCAACAGTATTCCGGACCCCTCTGATCTGCCCTATCGGGTTGGGTTCTTCATGGCTGGAACGCAGGCGGTGCCACGATCATCAACTGCAGCAGCAGCGATCTCCGGATCGGCAGCGGCAACGGCTGCGCGGGCAGGAGGCCCTACGGGTTCACCAGCCCAAGTTTTGTCAGACCTGTTTGACGCACTAGCAGCGCTCATGGCGGAAGCCAACCCGGTGGATCAGGAGGTTCACAATGCTGAGATTGCCAAAGTGAGAGAGCAGATCACTCGGGCTAAAGCGGAGCTGGCAGCAGAAGAGATCAGGATGACGGCGGAGCGCGCCGCTTTAGATGCACAGGCTTACAGGCTCATGATGGATCAGAAGGCGTCTCAGGAAGTCCTGAAGAGAAAATCCCGATCTCGGTTGCCCGCCGCCCTCGACGCTCGAAATCTCTTCAACACCCCGGGGGTAAACCGTGCGGAGGCGACAGCCGGCGCCCCGGTTCAGCACCGGATAATAAACCTGCCTCGTCACAACACTGGTACACCACCGGCCATGCCAACGCCGTCAGGTCATTATTCCAACCCGATGGATAACCTCGTCGCGGCGGCGGCTCGGTTGGAAGCCATTCCGATCGAAGGAGATTCACCGCAGGATGAAGAGACACGCCGGGTCAAGGAGCTCCTTAGGACCGCGTTGGCCCAGCAAGAAGCATATTCGCAAAGCCGTGATCGGATTCACTCCACCCCTCGCCCCAGCGGGAGCTATAGTAGGCGCGTGGAGGAGCCGGCCGTTTCAAGTAACGCCAGGCGTGAAGCGCTCCGCGGCAACGATCCGGCGGGCGTCGACAATGCTCACGAGAATGTTGATCGCACCCGTGCACGGGAGGCCGGATTAGCAGCGCAGCATCAGGCTCGTCAGCTTACACCTATCTTCCCAGCAGCTACGGTTGAACCGGGGGTGGTTTCCAGTTCTTTGGGAGTACCGTGCCTTGTTCCCGCTTTGCGCAACGTACGCCTGCCCAAAGACTTCAAAGGCCCCCGCAAGGTACCAAACTACACGGCAGATCAGCCTCCGGAGACATGGGTGGAGAGCTATGAGATGGCTATGGAGATGCTGGATGTGGATGACACGGCGTGTGCCAAGTATTTTACTATGATGTTAGAAGGAACGGCCCGGACTTGGCTAAAGAGCTTACCGCCTAATTCAATTAGTTCGTGGGCCCAATTGCGCGCCCGGTTTATCAAGAATTTCAAGGACACGTGCAAACAGCCAACGTCGATAGTTGATCTAGCAGCCTGCGTTCAGCAAGAAGGGGAATCAACTACCCATTGGGTACGGCGGGTATCAGAAGTTTTGCATTCATCAGATCGCATCAACGCAGACACCGCCATAGTGCTGTTGGAAAGCAACTGTCGGTTTGGCCCTTTGAAGCTAAAGCTGGGCCGGATGAAGCGTGATTGTACAGATATAGGAACGCTCATGACCACTTTAGTGAAGTATGCGGATTCTGACAGTACCAAGGATCCTGACTCTGGTGATGACAAGGCAGGGAAGGGAAAGAAGAATAGCAACACCAAAGGCCAGCAGCATCGACCGACAGGTAATGGACTTTGTGGCCAACACAAGTGCACAGAATAAGGGCCAGCGGCGCAAGGGGAAACAACCAAGTTTCCGCACAAATCCCTGTCCTAATCCGGAGCGTTTGAACTTTTTCTTAAACCAGCCCTGTCCGAAGCACGGAACAAAAGAGGAACCAGCAACCCATCTTTGGAAGGATTGTTATATCATGAAGGAATTCAAAACCTCAAACACTTTCCAATATGATCACAGCTCCGGCGGCGGTTCAGGTTCCGGATCAGGATACGGTGGCGGAAATTCCGGTCCAGGGTTCCAGGGTAATCCGGGCGGACAGGTCAGCCAAAATAATCAAAGTAATCAAAGTGGTTACGGACAGCAGCAAACAGGTTATCAGAGCAACCCGAAACAGTTGAGTGGTGGACAGTATCATGTCTTTACTACAAGCTTGGATAAACGGGATAGAAAGCTTCAGAGGCGAGCAGTCAGTGCTATCGAACCGGCCACGCCTCACTATCTGCGCTGGTCAGAACAGCCTATCATATGGAGCCGAGAGGATCACCCTCCCAGGGTTTATAATCCGGGTCAGTTAGCGTTGGTGGTGGCGCCTCAGGTGGGAGGTTATAAGCTCACCAAGGTGCTCATGGACGGAGGGAGCAGCATTAACATCTTGTATTACGAGACCTTCCGTCGTATGGGACTGGTAGATAAGGATCTCAAACCGACCAATACAGTGTTCCACGGGGTGGTGCCTGGCAAGTCTGCATATCCGGTTGGTAAGATAGCCCTTGAAGTGGTATTTGGCGATAGTCACGATTCCAGATCAGAGACGCTGACGTTCGAAGTGGTTAAAATCCAAAGTCCGTACCACGCTTTGTTCGGACGGCCAGCTTATGCAAAATTTATGGCACGGCCCTGCTACGTGTATCTGCAACTTAAGATGCCAGGTTACAAGGGCACTATAACGGTTCATGGGAGCCGTCGAATCGCTTTGGAATGCGAGGAAGGAGATGCGACTTATGCAGAATCGGTTTGTGCTACGGAGGAGCTAAAGCAGTACAAAGACAGTGTTGACCCGGAGGACATGACTTCGTTAAAGAAGCCAACCACGGACCACGATCCGGCCTTGAAGTTCAAATCGGCTGCCGAAACTAAGCTTGTTGACTTTGTACCTGGCGATCCGTCCAAGCAGTTCAGTATCAGCGCAAACCTGGATCCAAAATAGGAAAGCGCGCTCATCGAGTTCATCCGTGAGAATCGGGACATCTTTGCATGGAAGCCGTCTGACATGCCTGGTGTACCGAGGCGACTCGCTGAGCACACCCTTAATGTGGATCCTAAGTATAAACCGGTAAAGCAGTTTTTACGCCGGTTTAACGAAGAAAGGCGTAAAGCGATTGGTGAGGAAGTGGCCAGGCTCCTGGCAGCTGGGTTTATCATTGAGGTTTTTCATCCCGAATGGCTTGCTAATCCGGTGCTAGTTCTTAAGAAAAACGGCACCTGGCGCATGTGTGTGGACTACACAGACTTGAATAAAGCTTGCCCAGCGGATCCTTTTGCTCTCCCCCGGATTGATCAGATCATTGATGCTACGGCAGGTTGCGAGCGTTTAAGTTTTTTGGATGCCTATTCGGGTTATCATCAGATCAAGATGGCAGTTAAGGACCAGGAGAAGACAGCGTTCATTACTCCCTTTGGAGCCTTCTGCTATGTGTCTATGCCCTTCGGGCTTAAGAGTGCGCAGGCTACTTATCAACGATGTGTGCAAAATTGCCTCCACGAGCAGATTGGTCGTAATGTGCATGCTTATGTGGATGATATTGTGGTCAAGTCACGAAAGAAGGAGACCCTGGTTGACGATTTGAAGGAGACTTTCGATAACTTGAGAGTGTACCAAATGATGCTCAACCCAGCTAAATGTGTTTTTGGTGTACCTGCAGGCAAGTTGTTGGGATTTTTAGTGTCCCATAGAGGAATTGAGGCCAATCCAGAAAAGATCACAGCCATCACCTCCCTGGCCAAACCGAAATGCATCAATGATGTTCAGCGCATGGCCGGGCGGATTGCAGCGTTAAGCCGGTTTATCAGTCGCCTCGGTGAAAAGGCGATCCCCTTGTATCAAATGCTCAAGAAGACGGATCAATTTGTCTGGAGTCCGGAGGCTGATAAAGCGTTTGAGGACTTGAAGCGACAGCTAGTCAATCCGCCAGTGTTGGCAGCCCCTTTAGATAAAGAGCCACTCCTGTTATATGTTGCAGCGAATGCCAGAGCGGTCAGTGTGGCGATGGTGGTAGAACGAAAGGAGGCTGGAAAGGAACATCCGGTTCAGCGACCGGTTTACTATATCAGTGAAGTACTTATCGAGTCCAAACAAAGGTATCCGCATTGGCAGAAGCTGGTATACGGTGTTTTTATGGCAAGCCGGAAGCTGAGGCAATATTTCCAAGGACACCCCATCACGGTGGTCAGTTCTGCTCCTTTGGGTGACATTATACAGAACCGGGAGGCGACCGGTCGGATTGCCAAGTGGGCTATCGAGCTCGGGCCGCACGATTTAAGATACGTACCCCGGACGGCCATAAAGTCACAAGCACTGGTCGATTTCATAAACGATTGGACAGAGTTACAAGCGCCTGAGGAGAAGCCAGATAACACCTATTGGACCATTCATTTTGACGGGTCAAGACAATTGGAAGGCTCGGGGGCTGGAGTCGTTTTAACTTCCCCACGAGGTGATAAGTTTTGTTATGTCCTCCGTTTAATGTTCCCCTGTACAAATAATGCAGCTGAGTATGAAGCTTTGCTGCATGGTCTTCGGATGGCTAAAGAGATGAGTCTGAGCAGAGTTAGGTGCTTTGGTGATTCGGATCTGGTGGCTCAGCAGGTATCTGGCACCTGGGATTCTGAGGACCCGCTCATGGCTGCATACCGACGTGAAGTAGATATGGTAGCCGGGCATTTCAAAGGCTATCAAGTGGACCATGTGGACCGTAGAAATAATGAGGCAGCGGACGCTTTAAGGCGCTTGGGCTCTCAGCGTAAACCGGTCCCACCCAATGTTTTCTTGGATGTATTGTATCACCCATCGGTACAGCTACCCGGTGAGCTGGAGTTGGCTGTTCCTGATCCGGAGGCTCAATTAGTGGCGGCTCTTCACGTCACCCCGGATTGGACGCTCCCGTATCTGGCATATATGAACCGGGGTGAGTTGCCAGAAGATGAAAGCTTGGCTCGACAGATAGTACGGCGGTCCAAGTCTATGACCATTTTCAAAGGAGAGCTACATCATCGCAGCGTATCAGGAGCGCTGCAACGGTGCGTATCCCCTGAGGAGGGGTGCGAGATATTACGAGAAATACATGAAGGGGATTGCGGCCACCACGCCGGTTCAAAATCATTGGTGGCTAAAGCGTTCCGCCACGGTTTCTACTGGTTAACTGCTCATGCTGATGCAGAAGACCTGGTCAGGTTATGTGATGGGTGCCAGAAATTTTCCAGACGAGCACACATACCGGCTCAAGAATTGAGGATGATTCCAATCACTTTGCCGTTTGCGACTTGGGGGCTCGATATGGTTGGGCCTTTTAAGCGTTCCAAAGATAAGAAGACCCACCTACTGGTGGCGGTTGACAAATTTACAAAGTGGGTGGAGGCAGAATTTGTCAGTAAGTGTGATGCTGCCACGGCGGTTCAGTTTATAAAGAAGGTGATCTTCCGGTTTGGCTTTCCACACAGCATCATCACAGATAATGGTACCAATCTATCCAAGGGGGCCATGAAAGAGTTCTGTGCACGGGAGCATATACGGCTTGATGTTTCTTCGGTAGCGCACCCACAATCTAATGGTCAGGCAGAACGAGCGAACCAAGAGATCTTGAGAGGTATCAAACCCCGGCTTCTGGTCCCTTTGCAAAGGACGCCGGGTTGTTGGGTGGAGGAGCTACCATCTGTATTATGGAGCATCAACACCACGCCTAACAGATCCACGGGGTTTACGCCGTTTTTTATGGTTTATGGAGCAGAGGCGGTTCTCCCAAGTGATATACGACATGACTCACCTCGCGTGGCAGCATATGTTGAAGCGGACAATGAGCAGGCACGGCAGAACGCTCTTGACTTGTTGGATGAGGAGCGTGACTTGGCAGCTGCCCGTTCAGTGATTTACCAGCAGGATCTTCGCCGTTACCACAGCCGTCGGGTTAGGACCAGAACCTTTCAGGAGGGGGATTTGGTGCTTCGGCTCATCCAGGATCAGTCTGATCAGCATAAACTATCCCCGCCTTGGGAGGGACCTTTTGTGGTCAGCAAGAATCTGAATAATGGGTCATATTACCTGATTGATATTCGAGAGCACAAGGATTCACGCACATCAGAGGAGGAGACCAGCAGGCCGTGGAACATAGCTCATCTTCGACCTTATTATACATGAGCCTTGGGCTCTGTTTATGTACATATCATGACCATGTATATATTATGATTAATACAATAAACCGGAGCCTCGAGTAAAGCGGGGTCTCTGCTGCTCTTCACATCATGTGTGTTTACCCCTGGAGGTCGCTTCACAGAAGTTCAAATTATAAATTCCGGTTTAAAAGCCGGTTCAAGGGAAGATGTCTTCTACAAGGCTGTGAAGCTCTTAATATCCGGTTCAATATCCCGGTTCAAGCATGAGGCTTCCTGTTCAAACATAGGTCGTAATCGAACCAAAGAGAACACAGCTATTCAAACATGGGGCTTCCTGTTCAAACATAGGTCGTATTCGAACCAAAGAGAACACAGCTATTCAAACATGGGGCTTCCTGTTCAAACATAGGTCGTATTCGAACCAAAGAGAACATGGCTATCCCTATAAAGTCAGTTGGGGACCTAGTCGGCCTGAACCGTAGCTACACCTCCGGGGGGCTTGGTCATGTCTTGACGACGGTAATGCCTTCTGGCTGGCACATTTGCCACTGAATCAGTTGGGGACCTAATCGACTTGAACCGTAGATTACGCCTTATGGGAGCTCGGTCATGTCTTGATGATGGTAATGCCTTCTGGTCGGCTTTTTAGCCAATGAATCATTTGGGGGCTTGGTCGTGTCCGAACCAACGCAATGCCACTTGATCGGCCCTTGGCCACTGAGTCACTTGGGGGCTTGGTCGAATCCGAACCAATGCAATGCCATTTGACCGGCATATTTGCCACGATTCAGTTAGGAACCTAGTCGACCTAAACCGTAGCTACACCTCTTGGGGGCTTGGTTTATTTTGTCTTGACGATGGTCACGCCTTCTGAACGGTTCATAGCAACCACTATTTGCATGCGTTTTACTATCGCGTTGCCCTTTCATATTTGGTTTTTGTTTTCTGCCTTTATTGTGGTGTTTTTTGTTCTTCGGAACGTCAAGTATTTTTAAACCGATTCAGCTGACATAGCCTGGTCCATTTTTTAACCCGGAGGCAAGTTGCCCGGTTTGGCAAAGGCACAGCACGGTTCATAGGGTCGAAAGATCTTGTGTACTCAGTAAAGACAGGAAACAAAGTTGGAAAACGTCATTGGAAAGAGCATCAGTACCCGTGCGCGAAGGCACATTCAAATGCAGAGGTATTAAACTATCTTATTACAAGGCAACGTAGTGCCTGAATATATTGTTCATTGACGGATTAAACGTCACCAATTAAGGTGAACCGGAGCGTTGATTACGCCTGTTCGCCGCCTCGGTTCGAAGGCTGTGGATCATCTTGCGCCGCATCCTCTTGGCTACCCATTGGCTGGAAATCAGCAGTGGTCCAGTCGATTCCCATTAGCGCTTGAAAGACAGCTTCTTCGTGAATCAGCAAAGACGGTTCAATGTCAGGGGCATAGGTATGCTTACGGATTGGAGGAATAAGATTTTCCGCTTCAGGGACCGGGGCAGCTACTCGCTTATTTTGGTTATCATACTGGGCTTGGTAATGGGTCAGATCTGCTTCTTCAGCCAATTGACAAGCTAGGGGGCGCACCGCCCGGTTTATCGCCCTCAAATCATCTTCACCAAAGTCTGAACCGTCTTCTTTCAAGCTGGGGTATCCTTGGGCCGCTTCGACAGGATCGAAATCTGGTACCCACGCTTTAGCCCGGATCAAGGCAGTGATGGCTCCAGTTCGAGCAGCTGATCTTTTCAACTCTTCAATCCGGGCTGGAAGCATAGATAGCCTTTTCAACATGTCTTGAATCAGGGACGGTGCAGGGTTGTTATGCGATGCAGTGGTGATAGCTCTTTGTGCTCCGGTGTACAACTGTTCAATCAGAGTATATGCAGCTTTGAGCTTCATCCGCACATCAGAACCCAAGTGTCCAATACGTGTGCCTGCAGTGTTTTAGGATGGATTACAAACCAGATATAAGATATAGCAGACAAGGTACAAATTGGAAGAGGGGCATTGAAAGAAGTTTACCGAAGACGGCAGAGGTCATAGAGTGTACTTGTCGCTTCACGGCGGATAATTCATCAACCACCGGTTTGAGAGCAGCTTCAGCATTTTCAACCCTCTTCGTCAAAAGAGTTTTTCCGGTAGCCCAATCAGCTTGCTCCTTTTTGCGGCTTTCTTTCAGCTGCTCCATAACAGTTAAGGCTTTGGTCAATTCCTCCTTCGCTTTTTCAGTTTCAACCTGCTGGGTTTTTAAAGCTTCCTGAAGGTCCGAGACTTGTTTCTCTTTGGTCTTCAAATCCCCCTGCAGCAGGTCATCAGCAATGTTCAGAAAATAGTGCACGGTTTAGAAGTATCAACCACACAAGCAAGTTATGTGCTCGATACTTGGGGGCTAATGCATACTTGATCTTAACGCATGTTTTACATTACAAAAGTCCCAGGGTTTATACAAGTATTTAAACTTGGCACTTTGGGGCTAATGGTTATCTGATAATGTTTTCTGATTACGACCTATGTTGAAGCTCTGGGTTTTCTAAACCAGACCTTAATGGTCAAGGCAGCCTGATCCGGATTACCATCTCGGTTTGGAAATATTGATAAGCTAAGTTGCAATGGAATGAAACGCAAGAGATTTACCTCAAGTTTCTCCTTCATCATCCTGATCATGCCAGCTTCATAATCCCGACTGGTGTACAGTCGGTTCAGGTACCCAGAATAAAGATCCGGGGCGCTTAAAGAGGCGTACGTAGAGGAGTCAAGGTCCCATTTGCCCTTTATGGCCGAGATTTCGTCCTTGGCAGTATGCTTGGCCAAAGTAGCAGTGTTCCCCGGTTCAGAGCGGCCAATGCCGGTAATCACAACATCGTCATCCTTGGAGTCGCTGCTCTGCAGTGGCCCTGTCGGTTCATCAACAGTTGCAGAAGGGGGGATGGATTCATCAACCCGAACAGGACTGGCAGGCGGATTAGTACGGCTGGCATATTTGATAGGCCTTTCTTCAGCACAGGTGTCATCTTGCGGAGATAGATAATTCTGAGTATCTTCACGACCCAGAGCGTCAGCACCAGGAGTTTTCTCAGGTTCAGGAGTGGCAGTTCCTTCAGCCGGGTTATCCAGACGAGCCTTCTTGCTCGGTCTAGGTTTAGCCCTGGAAAAAACCCAAAGATTGAAAAAACGGTATAAGATGGATTAAGAGACCCATACAGAGATATGTGGTGATCGGTCCAACTTACCCAATAACTGTCTTCAACGGTGGCAGTTGAGTGGCTGAAGATTCACCGGAAGATGAATGGGAAGTGACCTGATAATCGGAGTCATATGGATTTAGAGGCTGACAAGTTAAACCTGCTTTAGGAGGAAAGCTAGCGCATAAATCGGAGACCTCTGAGCGGCGTTTCCGAACCGGGCTGTTCGGTAAACCGGCGGAGGTAACTACCTGGCCGCTATGCCGGGTGGTGCGTCGGGCTTCATGTTGCTGGGTCTTCACAAGAAATTTGGGATCCAAGTAAGCAAGAGGGTGAGAAAATTTAATTTTCCGGTTTGCTTGGCGAGGTTTTTTCAAAGGCAAAGGAACGGCATCAGAAGAGAGAATAGTTACCTCTGGGCCTTCAGCATTGCTCGCTTCAGCGTCGTCCTGACAAATATCATCATCAATAAGACGTATAAAAAGTAAGCCAACTGAATCGAGGTCTACCCCAAGGTCCGGATTACCCACATCATCCTCCTCTAAATCGGGGGTAGAGGAAGCAGTGTTCCTTTTCTTTGTAGCGGGCTTCTTCACCCTTGTCTTGGGTCTGATTATCTTTTCGGTTGGCTCCTGAAACTTCTTGCTCCAAAACGGATCATCTCCCTGTCTCGGAAAGGACTGGAAGTTAACAATATATATAAAGAGATCAAAAATTTTATAACAAACAGAGAGGAGTTACTTACAGCAGGTGGTTTGTTTGTGGTGCAAAATGGAAGCAGGCCGGTTCGGGCGCAAACATGTTCCGGTTCATTCAGCATCTTTTTCACAGCTTCAGCGACTTCGTCCTTCGTCAGCTGAATGTTGCAGTGCCTCAAAGGATCATCAACCCGACCCGTGTAGTGGCACATTAAACCGGAGCGGATGCTAAGGGGCAGGATGCTCCATGAAATCCAGCAACGGGCAAGATCTACCCCTGTTAAACCGTTAGCCATGAAGGCTCTGAGCTTGGACAGCTGAGGGGCATACTTACTCCTCTCTTTGGCGGTTAGCCGTGGGGGGAAGGGGTGTGTATTGCTAAGTCTCTCTGGACGGAAGCCGGGCAGTGGATTTTCTTCAGCAGGGGAAGTATCCTTGCAATAGAACCAAGTGCAATTCCATTCTTGCGGATGACTATGCACCTTGGCGTGAGGATAAGTCACCTCTTTCCTCTTTTGAATCGCCATACCACCCAGTTCCATATTAGGGCCGTCGGTAAATTCAGTACGTCGGTTCAAATGGAAAAAGTCCCGGAACAGCTCTACAGTAGGTTCCTCTTGGAAGTACACCTCGCAAAGCACTTGAAAATGGCAGATATTCATGACTGAATTTGGACCAACATCTTGTGGGCGCAGCCTAAAATTAGCCAGGACGTCCCGATAAAATTTTGAACCGGGTGGATTAAAACCCCGGGCCAGGTGATCCGCAAACACCACCACTTCTCCCTCCTGCGGGGTAGGAGGACATTCGTCTCCTGGAACCCTCCAATGGATGGTATTTTTGCTACTCAAAGCACCAGTCAGAACTAAGTTGTTTAGTTGGGTCTCAGTGATGCAAGAGGGAACCCAGTTGCATTCATACACCTGTTTTGCCATGAGGAAATCTACAAGACAAAGGTATTCCGGTTTGAGAACAAGTGTGATTGTAAACCGAAGATGCTCTTATATAGAGTCAGGTTATCTACAATAATATCAACCGGCGGTTCATCAAGGGGACTAATGGATGTGTGGATCGGTTTGTTCGCTTTGCTAAGAGTTAAACCGACCAGATCTAACAGTTGTGAGTATGAAAGCAGAAACAGATCCCGTACGGATTCTTTCAAAGCAATGGATCTACAGCTAGGGCGAAAAAGAAATAAAAATATGAAGTTTGGCTCACAGCAGAACAACATAAGTTCGATAAGCAGGAAAAAGAGTGAGATCTAAGGAGATGAGTACAGATTTATGGCGACTGCTGAGAGGGACTACAAATCACGATACAGGTATCATCATCTGTTCGCAAAGCTGCTATGGGGATGAACAAGAAACAGTAACAGGATGACGAACCCTAGAACAGATCTAAAAGCGGAAGAACAGAGGCTTTACCGGGATCCAAACAGATGTGGGAAGTCGCCGCGGTGCTCCGGTCCGATCAGGTTGATGCAGCGTCCGGAGTTGATGCAGCAGCTGACGGCGGCGGCGGAGCTCTGAGGTCTGGGTCGCGAGGAAGACGAAGAAGGGGACGAAAGGGAGGAAAGGAAGATGGCCTTCAAGTCCTATTTATAAGGTGCGGCGCGCGTGCCAGGCGCGCGAATCTGGGGCCGGAGATTTTGGGAGCCCAGCCGTCGCCCTGATCATTGTGGATTAGCGAAAGGAGACGGTAACTTGCACTGACGACATATCGGTTTACCGCAGCAAGAGGAGACGAAGAAACGGCGGTTTAACAAGTCACTGGAAGACATTTGAAGACAGAAATTCTTATTAAGGATTGACGTGAACCTGTTCAAATCAATCTGGGGCCTAATGTTGGGGATGTTGTTATTTGGGGTAAACCGGCCTACAGGGCCCGGGTTATCCTCGTCAATGGACCCGAGATGTTGAAGCCCGAGGAGAAATAGAAGGGCCCAAGGCCTATAATCGGTTTAGAGGTTCACAGGCGTATACCGGCCTGAGATAAAACTTGCATTGTAAGTTAGGAATAGGGAGACCGACCCGGGCACGTTTATGAGCCGGAGGTCGGGACTTTGCAGACCGACGGGCGTCACCCGTGTATATAAGGGGACGACCCGACGGCGGTTTGAGGACAGAAAAACAACAACTCGAGGTTTAGGCAAAGCTTATCGCTCCCTAGCCCTCGAAACCCATCAATCCCATCACAACTAGACGTAGGCTTTTACCTTCATTGAAGGGGCCGAACTAGTATAAACTCTGTGTCCTTGCGTCCGCTTTAACCCCTTCAAACTAACCCGTTGCGATGGCTCCACGACTAAGTCCTTTTGCCAGGACATCTGCCGTGACAAGTCCACGACAGGTGCTGAGCGGATGACTGCTGCTTGTTCCCCACCGGGCCGGTGGCGGTGTTGACGGCGGGCGACGGAGAACGACGAGGACGCCCACCGACGGGGGCCGTCTGGACGACGCGGGAAGCGATGGCGCCCCGGTGCTCAGCGCGGGTCCGACGAACGTCAGACATGGATGTGACGGTCGGAGGAGAACGGAGCGGTGGAAGACAGATTCCGGCGCACCCCTACCTGGCGCGCCAAAATGTTGGATCACGGGTTTCGGCAGACCCTTAAGGTTCGAACTCTGGGGTGCACGCGGAGATCGTGCCCTCTACCTCTCCACCCCGCAAAGATCTAACTACTGAAAGAACAACACAAGAGACACAGGGTTTATACTAGTTCGGGCCACTGTTGTGGTGTAAAACCCTACTCTAGTTTGTGGTGGGTGGATTGCCTCTTGGGCTGATGATGATGAATAGTACAAGGGAGAACAACCTCGCGAGGGCCTGTTCTTGGCTAGGGGGATGAACTGCTAGGGGGAGTTCGATCGCCCTTCTCTCTCTCTCTCTACTTGCCCAAGTTCCAAGTTCTGCTTGCCTGATTGCTAAACCCTAGATGCCTCTACCCTGGGGGTGGCTAGTCCTATTTATAGGCAAAGGCCCTGGGCCTCTCCCCAAATATTTGAGCGGGAAGGGCGCCAACAATTGGCCAATTCAAAGGGGAACATCTGGTACACTTATCCTGACTAAAGTTGGTCTTCGCCTGCCAAAGGCCCTGTGGTGACGCAGTCCTGGGCTCCATGGTGACCTCCTTCCCACCGTTGGACTGGTCTTGGTCTTGTTGCACCGAAATGGATGCCTTTGCTTGATCCTCTCTCCTGCGCTTGCCCCCTTTGCACCAAAGAGGAAAGGGAGACGCTGCGCGGGCTGGCGCCCGCCTGGCACCCTTGGTCGTCATGGCTTGCGTCATGGGCACCTCGTGAGGTACCCCGCCTTGATCTCTCCGCCTCCTCGCGAGCCAGCCTGAGGAGGCCGTGCTTGAGGAAGTGCCGTGTCATCCACCTCGTGAGGCTTGGCCCCTCGTGAGGGTCTTGAGTCTTGTGTCGATGCAGATGGGCCATGCTGGGCCCCCATTTGAGCCACGCCGCAGGCCGCAGGCAGGCAAGTCTGGGGACCCCCGTTCCCAGAACGTCGATAGGCTTGATTTGAAGGTTGGCTAAGAATCCTGGTGCAACCAGTTCCAACCCGAAGCTTTCAAGTTCTGCATACAAGGCGGGTAGCCTTCCCTTAAGCATAGCATTCAAGGAACAAGCCTTTCTGCTTAAGGCATCTGCTACCACATTAGCCTTCCCAGGGTGGTATTCAACACTGAGATCGTAATCCTTGATCAACTCTAGCCATCTTCTTTGCCTCATGTTCAATTCCTTCTGAGTGAAAATATACTTCGGACTTTTGTGATCCGTGTATATCTCACACCGCTTCCCTAGGAGGTAATGTCGCCATGTCTTCAAGGCATGAACTACAGCTGCCAACTCGAGGTCATGAGAAGCATAGTTCTCTTCATGAGGCCGTAGTTGCCTTGAAAGGTAAGCTACGACTCTGCCCTCTTGCATCAGAACACCTCCCAGTCCGGTTTTTGACGCATCACAATATATCACAAACTCCTTGTGTATATCTGGTGTGGCCAGAACTTGGGTGGTGGTCAATCTCTTTTTCAGCTCCTGGAAGCTCTCTTCGCACTTTGGCGTCCATTCAAACTTCTTGTCCTTCTTCAACAGCTGAGTCATGGGTCGTGCAATGCTTGAGAATCCTTCAACGAACTTGCGGTAATATCCCGTGAGTCCGAGGAAGCTTCTGACTTCCTTCACATTGCTCGGGGATTGCCATTCAGTCATGGCTTCAATCTTAGCGGGATCGACCGACAATCCTTCTTCAGTCAAAACATGACCCAAGAATCCAACCTCATGCAGCCATAATTCACACTTGCTGAACTTGGCGTATAGTTGGTGCTCTCGAAGCTTGTCTAGGACCATCCTCAAGTGTTGCTCGTGCTCTTCTTCCACCTTCGAGAAGAGAAGAATGTCATCAATGAAGACAACAACGAACTTGTCCAAATATTCCATGAAGACCTTATTCATGAGATACATGAAGTAAGATGGGGCATTGGTCAATCCAAAGGACATGACCGTGCACTCATGCAGGCCATATCTGGTTACAAATGCCGTCTTCGGGATATCTTCAGGTCTCATTTTCAGCTAGTAGTACCCAGATCTGAGGTCAATCTTGGAGAACACCTTGGCCCCATTGAGTTGATCAAACAGATCTTCAATCTTGGGAAGTGGATACTTGTTCTTGATTGTAACTTCATTGAGGGAGCGGTAGTCAATGCATAAGCGGATGGTACCGTCCTTCTTTGCCACAAACAGAACAGGTGATCCCCAAGGGGAGGCACTAGGGCGGATAAATCCTATCCTCAACTGCTCTTCCAGTTGCTTCTTCAACTCTGCTAACTCTTCCGATCCCATTCTATAAGGCTTCTTATAGATGGGTCCTGCTCCGGGCATGAGCTCGATGATGAACTCAATTTCTCGGTCAGGGGGCATTCCCGGTAGCTCATCGGGAAAGACATCGGGGTACTCGCAAACTACCGGCACTTGCTCCAATCCAACTTCTGACAGACAGTTGACTTGGGCGCCTTGAGCAGAGGAGGGGTTGCGAGCAAACTTAACTTCGACTCCTTGGTCATTGGTCACTGTGACGGTCCGGTTGGCACAATCTAACAATCCTTGGTTCTTGATGAGCCAATCCATTCCTAAGATCACATCCAAGCCTTGCGATCTTAAGATGATAAGGTCTGCTTGGAAGTCTACCCCGTTAATGACAATCCCGACTCCTTTACATCCTATCTTGGGTTTCATCTCTGCTCGGGGGGTTTGTACCACCATAGGGTTATTTAGGGGTGTAGGGGTCATGCCACTTTTTAATGCAAACTCATGGGTGACAAATGAATGCGTGGCTCTAGAATAAAACAAGATAGTTGCAGGTGCTGAGTTAACAAGGAACGTACCCAGCACGACATCCGGGTCTTACTGGGCTACTTCAGCAGTGACATGATTCACACGACCCTTGCCGTTGTTGGGCATGTTGCGGGGAGATTGTGTAGGATCTATAAGTGGGTGTGTCTAGAGGGGGGGGGGTGATTAGACACTTAGTATTAAAGTTGCAATTTTTAAGCCTTTTTGGTTTGAGTGAAGTTTTAGGCACAATTTCAACATACAAAATACATATCAAACAAGCATGCAAAGAGTATATAGGCAGCGGAAAGTAAAGCATGCAACTTGCAAGAATGTAAAGGGAAGTGTTTGGAGAATTCAAACGCAATTGGAGACACGGATGTTTTTCCCGTGGTTCGGATAGGTGGTGCTATCCTACATCCACGTTGATGGAGACTTCAACCCACGAAGGGTAACGGTTGCGCGAGTCCACGGAGGGCTCCACCCACGAAGGGTCCATGAAGAAGCAACCTTGTCTATCCCACCATGGCCATCGCCCACGAAGGACTTGCCTCACTAGCGGTAGATCTTCACGAAGTAGGCGATCTCCTTGCCCTTACAAACTCCTTGGTTCAACTCCACAATCTTGTCGGAGGCTCCCAAGTGACACCTAGCCAATCTAGGAGACACCACTCTCCAAGAAGTAACAAATGGTGTGTTGATGATGAACTCCTTGCTCTTGTTCTTCAAATGATAGTCTCCCCAACACTCAACTCTCTCTCACAGGATTTGGATTTGGTGGAAAGAAGATTTGAGTGGAAAGCAATTTGGGGAAGGCTAGAGATCAAGATTCATATGGTAGGAATGGAATATCTTGGCCTCAACACAAGGGTAGGAAGTTCTCTCTCAGAACATATGGGTTGGAAGTGTAAATGTGTTCTGATGGCTCTCTCCATGAATGAAGAGGAGGTGGAGGGGTATATATAGCCTCCACTTAAAATCCAACCGTTACACACAATTTACCAATCTCGGTGGGACCGAATCAACAAACTCGGTCGGACCGAAAAGGTAAACCTAGTGACCGTTAGAGATTTTCGGTGGGACTGACATGCAACTCGGTAGGACCGATATGGTTAGGGTTTGGGCATAACGTAATCTCGATGAGACCGATTACACAAACTCGGTGAGACCGATTTGGTAATTAGCTAACCAGAGAGTTGGTCAGGCAAACTCGGTGGGACCGATTACTAAACTCGGTTGGACCGATTTTGGTAATGAGTTAACCAGAGAGTTTGCATTATAATCTCGGTAGTACCGATTGCCTAGACTCGGTGAGACCAATTTTGACAATGGACATACACAGTGAGATTACAATCCCATCTCGGTGAGACCGAGATCCCTGTCGGTGAAACCGATTTGCTAGGGTTTGGCAGTGGCTTATGACATATGAAACTCGGTGGCGCCGGATATAAAGAATCGGTAGGACCGAGTTTGGCTGAGGGTTTAGGTCATATGTGGAAGTGGGAAAATAGCTGAGGATTTTGGAGCATATCATTAAGCACATGGAGCAAGAGGCTCATTAAGCAACACCTCATCCTTCCTTGATAGTATTGGCTTTTCCTATGGACTCAATGTGATCTTGGATCACTAAAATGTAAAATGAAGAGTCTTGAGCTTGAAGATTTAGCCAATCCTTTGTCCTTAGCATCCTGAAGGAGTTCCCACAACCTTTAGTCCATGCCACTCCATTGTTGAACTTATCTGAAATATACTAGATAAAAACGTTAGTCCAACAAGAGATATGTTGACATTAATTACCAAAACCACCTGAGGAGCACTTGTGCTTTCAATCTCCCCCTTTTTGGTAATTGATGGCAACATACATCAAAGCTTTAGATCAAGATACAAAGAATAACAAGTAAAGCTTTGGAAGAACATGTAACAAACATAGGCTCCCCCTACATGTATGCAATCATGTAAATGTAAAATGTAGAATCATGTGAGAGCATAATCATGACAAAGTAGGCAATGTGTTACATGTATCTTGGCCATATGCATCAGAGCAAAAGATTATTAAGAAAAATACCTTCATGCTTATGAGCCCTTCTGTCAAACAGTATGTACATAAGCAAGAATTCCTCATACTCATGATTCTGATGCATATACTTACCTTGTAGTCTTGAGTTGACTTAGGATGGAATGAACCTGCATAAACAAGGTTAGATAACACAGGTACATCCACTAGCCAGAGCAAACCAAAAGAAACCACAAGAATACCAAGACTGGGATGACATGTAGAGAGTGAGTACAAGGTACCACATTGGATTGGACATGTCCCCAAGAGTAAAGATATGCAATGAATTTGAATGATTTCGTTCCCTTAGATGTCTTGCTCCCCCTGAATTTGACATGGGATACTGGGAGAAGATAGGGAACAGAAAATCAGAGCTGAAGTATATGAAAGAATAGAACAAAATGCAAATGAGCACATATGAACATGTCTTTCCCCCAAAAAGACATGTGGCATCTCTCCTCTGGAATATCAAGCATCTGGGATCCTTGAGTTTTCTCTCCCCCTGGAGATCTCTTTCTCCCCCTTAATACTTTCTCCTTTGAAGATGATAAGCTTTGATGTGATCTCTCTCTCCCCCTTTGACATCAATTTCCAAGAAGGTTTCTGTGGAATCTGTCGAATAGGTTTGGTCCTTGAGATTCAGCACAAAGCATTGAATAAAACTATGATGCTTGTAGAGGATAAGATTCATCGAGTGGAGCTGGATCAGAAGAAATATAGAATAAGTGGCAAACTGTTTTTCCTGTTGCAAAATCGGTGGCACCGAGGGTCATGTCTCAGTGGTACCGAAGGGATTCGGTTGATCCGAGAATTACTATTCGGTGAAACCGAGTTCACTACAGAGAAAACACTTGTCACCTCAGCTTACTAGTCAAATAAGATCTCGCAAAGATTTGCAATGAATTAACTGAAAGATTTGCAAGGAATTTGATGCAGAAATATGCAGAGCAAGAATCAAAAAGAATGAAAGTTCTAGATGAAGTTTTTTTTGTTGTAAAGGAGGGAAATAAATATGCAAGAGACAAATGCAATAACACACAGAGAAAAGAGCACAAGAGAACTTCATCTAGAATTGGGCGGTGACATAGTCACCTATGTTAGAGTATATTGACTTAGGAGTCAAGTGAGAACACTTGATCGTAGGTCATACTCATCGTTTAAGCTCAAAATGGGGTTACCATTTTTCGTTTAAGCATCTTGATGTATTCTCATCTTGTTGAGTTGCTTTGACTCATGTCTTGGAGTAAAGCTTCTCTAAGATGGAATATCATACCTTGGGTGGTGGTGTGGGTCTTGTTCATGTAGTGGAACTTGTGTGGGTGCTCAAGGTTGATGTAGCTCATCAAGAGTTGGGAGCACCACTTGGAATTTGAGTTCATCTACCTACATCGGTTAGTTCTTGCAAGGAAAAACACTTTTATATCCAAAAATGACAATCATGAACCTCAACATAGAATTTGTCAAAGGATATGTTTGAGTGGTTTCGTGCTTCCTTGTCTTCAACCACCGTTGTGTAGAGACTTGGTGATGTAGAGATTGCTCAAGATGTGAGTGAGTTGCAATCTCATAGAATTAGATTCATCCAAGTACCTACATGGGTTAGATAACATGCAAGGTACAAATATATCCAAGACATAAGATAGTCATCATAAGAGATATATCAAGGATTAATCATAAGCTCATGTCTTGCATGTATCCAATGGAGTTTCTACTCCAAGTTCGAAGCATCAATGATGTTCAATTCTCCTCTCAACCTGCAAAACACTTTCTCATCAAGCGGTTTACTGAATATATCCGCTAACTTCTTATCGGTGCGAACATGCTTAAGATCAATGTCACCCTTAGCAACATGGTCTCGAATGAAATGATGACGAACTTCAATATGCTTAGTTCGAGAATGTTGTACAGGATTATGACCAATTTTGATAGCACTTTCATTGTCACAGAGCAATGGAACATGTTTCACATAGACCACATAATCTTTAGGAGTTTGGGTCATCCAAAGTAACTGAGCACAACATGAACCAGCGGCAATGTATTCCGCTTCGGCGGTAGAAAAGGATACCGAGTTTTGTTTCTTGGAGGACCAAGACACAAGAGATCTGTAACATCCCAAATTTTCAATTTGGAATGTTATACATTAGATCATCATGCATATCATATTTTCTTCCATTTTGGTCGATCCTAGAAATATCACGCAACTCAAGGACCCTCGGAGAGAGTTGGAGATTTCGTTATTTTCATATTTGAGTTTTCTCAAATTTTGAAAAGAGGATCATTTGATTTTATTTATTTCATCTTCAATTATTTTTCCAATATCAAAAATATGAGAGGGAAATAATATGACTTTCCCAAATTTAGGAAAAATGAATATTTAATAAATAAATCATATTTTGGAATTTTCCGGAGTTTATTTGCATTTTATTCGGATTAGGAAAAAAATGCGTGTTTTCAAAAATTGCATCTAGGCCCCGATTAAAGTTCATTTTGTTCGACTCATTTTTAGGAGTCGGGAAAAATTTACTTCGGGATTTTTGGAGCTCGTTTAGATTTTCTTTTCTTCGTTTTTCTGCGCGCGTAACTATTTAAAAAAACGCGTCGCGCCCCGCCTTGGCCAAGGGACCAGCCGGCCCAGCCGCTCCCCGCGCGCGCGCACCGCCAGCGCCGCCGCCGCGCCTGCCGCCCGCCGCCGCCTCCTAGTCCGAGTCGGACTCGGACTCCTCCCCCTCTTTCTTGCCCCCTCCCCCAAGCAACCCTCCCCCTCCCCTCCTATATAAACCCCCCTCTCCCCCTCTCCTCCCCACACCACCCCGCCGCCGCCTGCCGCACCACCGCGCTGCCCTCGCCGGAGCCCTGCGCCGCCAAGGTAACCGCCGCCCGCGCCACCCCTCGCCTCGGTTCGGTTTTTTTATGAAAACCGTTCCGGTTTCTTTTCGTTTCGTTGTTTCGGTTTTTTCCGAAACCCTAGATCGGTTTTTGTTTTTTTTGGTTTAGTTGTTTAGCGAGCGTTCGCCGGACCGTTCGTCTTAACGAACGTGATCACTGGTTAGTCTTGGTTAACGAACGTCCGTTCGTTTAACCGTTCGTCGTTTTCTTTTTCGTCGGATTTATTCCGCGATTTTCTGATCGCGATTTCAGATCCGATCTTCGTTCTAGTTTATCTTCTCGCTCGTTTATCGGAATCAGGTGATTCAAGCGCCTGGAGTTTCGTTTCAAAACCGCCGTTCCGACTAATCAACTTAAACAAAGTTTTGCTACTGTAAAATTTGACCTAGTTTCAACTTGCTAGAACCGAGTTATTTTCTTCCGCCGTTTGTTTTCCGTTGCTTTGTTCGGTTCGTTTTCTTTTTGCAACCGGAGTTCTTAAGTTGAACTTTCTGGTTCGCTCTCTTGTTCGAGTTTTACCTGTGCATTAGATGAGTACTTATTGTATGCTTGTTGTTTGTCTGCGATAGTACCCGGAGTGCGCCGCCTGTTACTTCGAATCTCTAGGTTTCGCGGATCATCAGCAAGGCAAGTAACACTCTGATCATACTTCTTCATTACCCAGTTTTATTGCATTAGATCAATCCTCAAACATTGCATGATTAGGATCTAATTAAATTGTGGGATGGGAAGTAGATGAGGTAGTACCTATTACCTGTATTATTATGAAACCTTTGGGAGTTACTTCTGCGTTTGCTTATTATGCCATGCTATGCTAGTAGACGTGGATTGGGTGAGAGATATCCATGACAGATGTGAGTTTGTTAATTTTAATGGTTTACTTAAGGTGGCAACTTAAACACACATCTGGGTGGATTGAGGCACCTGGTTTCTATCAGGACTTGCCTGTTTTTCTTTTGGACCGCCACCCAGGCTCAAAGGGATCATAAGATTATTCATGCTATAAACTTCCGTGTGCAGCCACAAGCCATTATGGGCTCTGGCATAGTTGACTAAGTCGTGCGAACTCTTACAGTGGTAGACTAGCTGATGTAGGGGTTGTAGGTTGGTACGGTCTACCCGATCGTAAGGTGCTAGTGCTTCTGAAAGACTATGTCTCGGTCATCCGTTTCTCAAACACCATGTAGTGCGAGAAACCAAACGGAGGCGATCAAGTCTTGTGGGGACAAGTGCGCAAACCTCTGCAGAGTGAAAAATCTAATCATGGTTAGCCGTGTCCCCGGTTATGGACGTCTTGAGTATCTAGTACTTGGATATCATGTGAATCTCATCATGTTACCTCTAATTAATATTGTTGGGTTTTAATTGTTCACTTAATTGGGATCGGAATGCTGTCAACCATTCTCGATGTTTAACAACCACCATGATAGTTAAATAAATTTATTCCTTTGCAGTAGGGAAAAATTGGCTTTATGCAAAACTGTAACCATAGAGCTTTCCACCAGCCATATATGCATGTAGTATAGGCTTATCATTCATTATTCTCTATGTGTTACATTGCCAGCATATTCCATGTGCTGACCCGTTTTCGGGCTGCAACTTTCATGTTGCAGACTTTTCAGACGACGAGTAAGGTGCCTTTTAGGTCGTGGTTCTATACTCAGTGATGCCGTTGGAGTTGATGGACTCACTTATCTTCCAAGCCTTCCGCTGTTATCGATATTAGATGGCCTTAAGCCATATTTATTGTAATAAGTTCTCTTTGAGACATCGATGTAATAAGTGTGTGATTGCTACTCTGTTATAAATCCTTCGAAGTACTGTGTGGTGTCAGCATTACTGATCCAGGGATGACACCGGAGCACAGAGACTTGACCATCTGAGGTCGGGTCGCTACAGAGATGGTATCAGAGCACACGCTGACTGTAGGACACGACCACTAAGTTAAAGCCATAGATCACTATACACTTCTCATTTTCTAACTCCTCATTTTTTCTACTCTTTTAGGACGACGGACGCGAAGATCAAGTACGCTCAACCGGATGAAGGCACAGCTTTTGGATTTCACTTGAAGGAAGTCACCAAGTACCTGAACATTGGACTACCAAGCTTCACCGGGACATTCAACGCCACTCTGCCTGAAGAGGAGCGCTGGAAGATTCAAGCTCACGTTCCGGGAAGGACATTCGCACCAATCACAAAGCCCATAGATAGTGTTTTCAGTGCACCAACCTGGAGTCTGGGAAAGAGCATGGCAGCTCATATCACCATGGGACGCATTGGAGAAGTTTATCAAGAAGACCTCAAGGACACTATCTACCAGATTTGCGGACGCCGAGATAAACAATGGGAGATAGTCAACTCCAAGAAGGATAGATCCATTGCAGCTTTCATCCAGGAGTTAAACCAGCACATTCGACGCCACGAGAACTAGATGTGCAATGATATGATAGAGTTGAAGAATGCGAAGGCGAGGATCATCGAGCTAGAAGGAGAACTGAAGGCTACACGCAAGGACTACATGGACGAGATCGTAGCTCTAGCAAGGCACAATGGCGATCTTAAGCAGGAGATTGAAGAACTCAAGGGGAAATTAGCATCCAAGAAGGAAGACAAGTACGTCTTATGTCCGGACAACTACATCATCATCGACGACACCGATTCGGATCCAAGTGAACCCGACTTTGAAGACGAAGCTGGAGCAGACATCATGGAGTCTTCCACCGATTCAAATTTGTAGATGACCACCATATATTAGTAGTATTTCCCCCATGTAAACATTATAGTTCGAACACTTTTGCGATAGTTCTAGACCGTTGTATGCCCTTGTTTGAATTGAATGAAGTGATTTTGTGTGCATTTGCTCATGTGCATTGGGGTAGTGTTTTCTATTTAGACCTCACTCTATTCTTAATTATCGTCTTTTCTCAAACATCAGATGCCTCCGAGACGTGACAATGAATTCGTATTCCCGCCAGAGATCAATCAGCTGATTCAGCAGCAGAATGCCTTGATCCAAACCTTGGTGCAGAACAACAACAACAACAACAGCAACAACAATAACAACCCACCACCACCACCACCTGTTGATCATTTGACTCGTTTCCTTAGGCTGAATCCGCCGGTGTATTCCAGCAGCACCGAGCCGATTGTAGCAGATGATTGGCTCCGCAAGATAGGAAGGGAGTTGACCACTGCAGGATGTATAGATGGTGAGAAAGTAAAGTTTGCCGCACATCAGCTTGACGGACCCGCGGCAGCATGGTGGGAGAATTTCACAGCCACTTACCCAGTCGACACTGTCACATGGGATCAGTTTCAGCAAGCTTTCCGCACTGCCCATGTTTCAGCAGGAGTTATGGCCATGAAGAAGCATGAGTTTCGCAACTTACGCCAAGGAGGAAGGACAGTTGGCCAGTATGTGGATGATTTTAGTAAGTTAGCACGTTATGCCCCAGATGACGTTGCTACAGACGCAGCTAAGCAGGAGGAGTTTCTGGAAGGACTGAATGACGAGTTGAGCATGCAGTTGATGGTAGCAAGTTTCAACAACTACCAGGAGTTGGTAGATCGTGCTCTTATGATTGAAGGGAAGCAACAGCAGATTGAGAACCGCAAGAGGAAGTGGACAGGGGAAGTATAACTCTGGAGCCCATCAGAAGCCCCGATTTACCCCTAAACCGGGAGTCCAGTTTCAGCATACCCATGGAGGAGGTAGTTCGCACAACCATAATGGCCACAAGAATGGTAATAGGGATGGAGGAAGCAACGGCCAGTACCGTACCACCCCATCAACCCCAGCCAAGAGAGACCTGAGCCAAGTCACCTGTTTCAAGTGTTCCAAGACCGGACATTATGTCAATGAATGTCCCGAAGGCCAAAGTGGAAATGGAAGCTCTAGAAAGAAGCCGAACCCTTTCAACAGGGGACAGGTGAACCACGTTAATGTGGAGGAGGTTGAAGCTCAGCCCGATGCAGTAATCGGTAAGTTTTTGGTTAAGTCATTTACTGCACTCGTTCTTTTTGATACTGGTGCATCACATTCATACATATCAAGGGGATTTGTGGATAAGTATAACCTGCCAACCCAAGCCCTTAGGTCACCCATGTTAGTAACCTCGCCTGGAGCAGAATATATGGCTAGTCGATGGTGTGATTGGTTACCATTAAGGATTGGTAACTATGTGTTTCCCTCAGACCTAATATTATTGGAATCTCAAGGATTGGACGTGATATTAGGCATGGATTGGTTGCCAAAGTATGAATGGAACATTGAATGTGCTAGTAAGACAATTTTGCTTACAACGCCCGAAGGAAGAAGGATCAAGTATGTATCCCGACATGTGCCCAACAGGACACAATTAAATTCCTTATCAGGAGTAGTACAGGAGGAAGTACCAGTAGTAAAGGATTTTCCTGATGTATTTCCTGAGGAATTGCCAGGAATGCCATCGGATAGAGACATTGAGTTTTTGATTGAGCTTTTGCCAGGCACTGGGCCAATATTGAAGGGACCATACTGGATGCCAGCAAAGGATTTGGTAGAAATCAAGAAGCAGATTAAGGAGTTATTGGATAAAGGTTACATACACCCAAGTTCTTCGCCTTGGGGATCACTCGTACTTCTAGTGGAGAAGAAGGATGGATCATTAAGGATGGTTGTTGATTACCGTGGATTGAATGAAGTAACCATCAAGAAAAAGTACCCACTGCCAATGATTAATGATCTGTTTGATCGTTTGCAAGGAGCTAAAGTGTTTTCCAAGATCAATTTGCGATCAGGGTACCATCAGTTGAAGATTCGAGAGCAGGACATACCTAAGACGGCATTCACCACAAGATATGGACTGTATGAGTATACCCTTATGTCATTTGGACTGACTAACGCACTTGCCTATTTTATGAATCTGATGAACAAGGTATTTATGGAGTTTTTGGATAAGTTCGTCGTAGTGTTCATTGATGACATTCTGATTTTCTCAAAGAATGAAGAGGAGCATAAGGAACATTTGCGTTTGGTTTTGGAGAAACTAAGGGAACATCAGTTATATGCCAAATTCAGCAAATGTGAGTTTTGGCTAAAGGAAGTTGGATTTCTTTGACATGTTATATCCGGAGAAGGGATAGCAGTTGACCCCACAAAGGTTGAGACCGTAACCGAATGGGAAGCACCAACGACAGTTGGAGAGATCCGGAGTTTTCTTGGACTCGCAGGATACTACCGGAGATTTATTGAGAACTTCTCAAGGATTGCAAAGCCTATGACGGAGTTGTTGAAGAAGGATACTAAGTTCAAATGGACTGAGGAGTGTGAGGCTAGTTTCCAGGAATTGAAGAAACGTTTGGTTACCTCACCAGTGTTGATTTTGCCAGATCAAACCAAGGATTATGAGGTGTATTGCGACGCTTCACGTCGAGGACTTGGAGCAGTGCTTATGTAGGAGGGGAGAGTTGTTTCGTATGCTTCACGACAACTGAAGCCTCACGAATTGAATTATGCCACGCATGATTTGGAGTTAGCAGCCGTAGTGCATGCATTGAAAACTTGGAGACATTTTCTCATTGGGAATCATTGTGAGGTGTACACGGACCACAAGAGTTTGAAGTACATTTTCACGCAAAAGGAGTTGAACCTTAGACAAAGGAGATGGTTGGAGCTCATCAAGGATTATGATATGAGATTGCATTACCATCCCAGAAAAGCTAATGTAGTAGCTGACGCATTGAGCCGTAATAGCCATGTCAATACACTGATGACGGGAGAAATACCAAAATAGTTAGCAGAAGATCTTCATGAGCTATGTTTGGAGATAGTTCAGAGAGGCTATGTAGTAGCATTGGAGATTCAGTCAACATTGATGGATAAAATCAGAGAAGCTCAGAAAACTGACAAGGAGATTGCAGATATAAAGAAGAAAATGAGCGAAGGAAAAGCAAAGGGATTTCGTGAGGATGAGCACGATACCCTATGGTTTGGGGACCGTGTTTATGTGCCAAATGACCCGGAGATCAGGAAGTTAATTCTGCAAGAGGCACATGATTCACCCTATTCGATTCACCTAGGAAATACCAAGATGTATTTGGATTTTAAGGAAACATTCTGGTGGACCGGAATGAAGAAGGATATTGCAGCATATGTAGCAGTTTGTGATGTGTGTCATAGAGTAAAGGCAGAACATCAGAAGCCAGCCGGTTTGTTACAACCATTGCCAATACCCGAATGGAAGTGGGATAAGATAGGCATCGATTTTGTCACAGGACTACCCAGGACGAAGGCAGGCTATGACTCGATATGGGTAGTAGTTGATCGTTTGACGAAGGTAGCACATTTCATCCCAGTTAAGACCACTTACACCAGTGCTAAGTTGGCAAAGATATACATGACTAGGATCATTCGCTTGCATGGAGTTCCGAGGAGTATCGTATCAGATAGAGGAACCCAGTTTACCTCAAAGTTTTGGAATCAGTTGCATGAAACTATGGGAACTAGACTAGCGTTCAGCACAGCTTTTCACCCTCAAACGGATGGACAGACTGAGAGAGTCAATCAGATTTTGGAAGATATGCTGAGAGCTTATGCGCTAGATTATGGATCTAGTTGGGACGATAACTTGCCGTATGCGGAGTTTCATTATAACAACAGTTACCAAACCAGTTTGAAGATGGCACCTTTCGAAGCTTTATACGGAAGGAGGTGCAGGACACCGTTGTCATGGGACGAAGTTGGAGACCGTCAGTTGTTGGACCAGATTTGATTAAGGAGTCTGAACAGAAAGTTAAGTTGATTCGCGATAGGCTCAAGGTAGCCCAATCCAGGCAGAAGAGCTACGCAGACTCTAAACGCAAGGAGACAGTTTACGAAACCGGAGACAGAGTTTATCTTCGAGTATCCCCACTTAGAGGAGTTAAGCTCTTTGGAGTTAAGGGAAAATTAGCACCGCGTTTCGTTGGACCGTATAAGATCTTGCAACATATGGGAGAAGTCGCTTATAAATTGGAATTACCAGAGGGACTGTCAGGAGTTCATGATGTATTCCATGTTTCTCAGCTGAAGAAATGTCATGCCGAGATGGCGGAAGTACCGCTAAGAGATACAGTGCCACTTGAAGCGATTCAGTTGAAGTATGATTTAACAAATGAGGAGAAACCAGTCAAGATTCTCGATTATGCCAGCAGAGTTACCCGCAGCAAGGTTATCAAGTTTTGCAAAGTTCAGTGGAACCACCACTCAGAGGATGAAGCCACCTGGGAGAGAGAAGAATATTTGCTCAAGGACCACCCTCACCTATTTTCTAGCCAACCCGAATCTCGAGGGCGAGATTCATCTTAAGGGGGGTAGATTTGTAACATCCCAAATTTTCAATTTGGAATGTTATACATTAGATCATCATGCATATCATATTTTCTTGCATTTTGGTCGATCCTAGAAATTTCACGCAACTCAAGGACCCTCGGAGAGAGTTGGAGATTTCGTTATTTTCATATTTGAGTTTTCTCAAATTTTGAAAAGAGGATCATTTGATTTTATTTATTTCATCTTCAATTATTTTTCCAATATCAAAAATATGAGAGGGAAATAATATGACTTTCCCAAATTTAGGAAAAATGAAGATTTAATAAATAAATCATATTTTGGAATTTTCTGGAGTTTATTTGCATTTTATTTGGATTAGGAAAAAATGCGTGTTTTCAAAAATTGCATCTATGCCCCGATTAAAGTTCATTTTGTTCGACTCATTTTTAGGAGTCGGGGAAAATTTACTTCGGGATTTTTGGAGCTCGTTTAGATTTTCTTTTCTTCGTTTTTCTGCGTGCGTAACTATTTAAAAAAATGCGTCGCGCCCCGCCTGGGCCAAGGGCCCAGCCAGCCCAGCCGCTCCCCGCGCGCGCGCGCACCGCCAGCGCCGCCGCCGCGCCTGCCGCCCGCTGCCGCCTCCTAGTCCGAGTCGGACTCGGACTCCTCCCCCTCATTATTGCCCCCTCCCCCAAGCAACCCTCCCCCTCCCCTCCTATATATACCCCCCCTCTCCCCCTCTCCTCCCCACACCACCCCGCCACCCCGCAGCAGCAGCAGGGTCGCCCGTCGCCAGCGCCGCCACCGCCGCTGCCTGCCGCGCCACCCCGCCGCCCTCGCTGGAGCCCCGCGCCGCCAAGGTAGCCGCCGCCCGCGCCACCCCTCGCCTCGGTTCGGTTTTTTTATGAAAACCGTTCCAGTTTCTTTTCGTTTCGTTGTTTCGGTTTTTTCCGAAACCCTAGATCGGTTTTCATTTTTTTCGGTTTAGTTGTTTAGCGAGCGTTCGCCGGACCGTTCGTCTTAACGAACGTGATCACCGGTTAGTCTCGGTCAACGAACGTCCGTTCGTTTAAACGTTCGTCGTTCTCTTTTTCGTCGGATTTATTCCGTGATTTTCTAATCGCGATTTCAGATCCGATCTTCGTTCTAGTTTATCTTCTCGCTCGTTTATCGGAATCAGGTGATTCAAGCGCCTGGAGTTTCATTTCGAAACCGCCGTTCCGACTAATCAACTTAAATAAAGTTTTGCTACTGTAAAATTTGACCTAGTTTCAACTTGCTAGAACCGAGTTGTTTTCTTCCGCCGTTTGTTTTCCGTTGCTTTGTTCGGTTCGTTTTCTTTTTGCAACCGGAGTTCTTAAGTTGAACTTTCTGGTTCGCTCTCTTGTTCGAGTTTTACCTGTGCATTAGATCAGTACTTATTGTATGCTTGTTGTTTGTCTGCGATAGATTACCCGGAGTGCGCCGCCTGTTACTTCGAATGTCTAGGTTTCGCGGATCATCGGCAAGGCAAGTAACACTTTGATCATACTTCTTCATTACCCAGTTTTATTGCATTAGATCAATCCTCAAACATTGCATGATTAGGATCTAATTAAATTGTGGGATGGGAAGTAGATGAGGTAGTACCTATTACCTGTATTATTATGAAACCTTTGGGAGTTACTTCTACCCGATCATAAGGTGCTAGTGCTTCTGAAAGACTATGTCTCGGTCATCCGTTTCTCAAACACCATGTAGTGCGATCGAGTCTTGTGGGGAAAAGTGCGCAAACCTCTGCAGAGTGTACAATCTAATCATGGTTAGCCGTGTCCCCGGTTATGGACGTCTTGAGTATCTAGTACTTGGATATCATGTGAATCTCATCATGTTACCTCTAATTAATATTGTTTGGTTTTAATTGTTCACTTAATTGGGATCGGAATGCTGTCAACCATTCTTGATGTTTAACAACCACCATGATAGTTAAATAAATTTATTCCTTTGAAGTAGGGAAAAATTGGCTTTATGCAAAACTGTAACCATAGAGCTTTCCACCAGCCAAATATGCATGTAGTATAGGCTTATCATTCATTATTCTCTATGTGTTACATTGCCAGCATATTCCATGTGCTGACCCATTTTCGGGCTGCAACTTTCATGTTGCAGACTATTCAGACGACGAGTAAGGTGCCTTTTATGTCGTGGTTCTATACTCAGTGATGCTGTTGGAGTTGATGGACCCACTTATCTTCCAAGCCTTCCGTTGTTATCGATATTAGATGGCCTTAAGCCATATTTATTGTAATAAGTTCTCTTTGAGACATCAATGTAATAAGTGTGTGATTGCTACTCTGTTATAAATCCTTCGAAGTATTGTGTGGTGTCAGCATTACTGATCCAGGGATGACACCGGAGCACAGAGACTTGACCATCTGAGGTCGGGTCGCTACAAGATCTACCAAGAAATTGACAAGTACCCGAAGTGGACTTTCTATCAACCTTGTCTCCAGCATAATCCGAGTCGGAATAGCCAACAAGATCAAAAGAGGACCTCTTAGGATACCAAATGCCAAAATTTGGTGTATGGATTAAGTATCTCACTATCCTTTTCACAGCCTTAAGATGACATTCTTTAGGAGCAGCTTGATATCGTGCACACATGCACACACTTAGCATAATATCGGGACGTGAAGCACATAGGTATTACAATGAACCAATCATAGAGCGATAAACCTTTTGATCAACCGGTTCACCATCTATGGTCAAATCATTATGTCCACTAGTAGGCATGGGTGTAGACATACCTTTCCATTCTTGCATATTGAACTTCTTGAATAAGTCTTTGGTGTACTTCGTTTGAGAGATAAATGTACCTTCCTTAGTTTGCTTGATTTGCAAACCGAGAAAGAATTTGAGTTCACTCATCATAGACATCTCAAACTTCTTCGACATAAGCTTTCCAAACTTTTCACTAAAAAGAGGGTTAGTAGAACCAAATATGATATCATCAACATATATTTGGCATACAAATAGTTCTCCATTAACCCTTTTATTAAAAAGTGTGGAATCAATTTTTCCAATTTCAAAACCACTTGCAATAAGGAATTTGGTCAAACATTTATACCATGCTCCAGGAGCTTGTTTAAGACCATAAAGAGCTTTGTGAAGTTTGTAAACATGATTAGGTTTCTTAGGATTGACAAAGCCAGGAGGTTGTTTGACATAAACTTCCTCCTCTATTTCACCATTTAGAAAAGCACTTTTAATGTCCATTTGGTACAAAGTGATATTATGGTGATTAGCATAGGCAAGTAAGATGCGAATGGACTCAAGTCTAGCAACGGGAGCATATGTCTCACCATAGTACATACCTTTGACTTGTGTGTATCCTTGGGCGACGAGACGTGCTTTATTGCGAACCACTTGTCCATCTTCATCTTGCTTATTGCGAAACACCCATTTGGTACCAATGATGTTGCGGTTGTTGTCGGGCTTCTCAACCAATGTCCAAACTTGGTTTCTCTCAAAGTTGTGTAGCTCTTCATGCATAGCGTTTATCCAATCCGGATCTTCCAATGCTTCTTCGACCTTCATAGGTTCAATGCTAGAGATGAATGAATAGTTTTCACAGAAGTTAGCTAAACGAGTTTTTGAGCAAGTAATTCTCCCGGTTTGGATATCATTATAGATTTGCTTGACGGGATGATCTTTGGCAATTCTTGCTCGAACTCGTGAGAGCTTTTGCTTGGGTCTTCGTTGAACATCTTCTTCATCTTGTTCTTCTTCTTGGCCTTCTTCATTGTTGGCGTTGTCGTTCTCTTGTCGTGGTGGAGAAGGAGGTTGTTGATGTTCGTCTTGATGCATTTCCTCGTTTTCTTCATCTTGGTGTGTCCTACTTGTGGATGCCTCCATGTCGATTCTTGGTTCACCTTTTCGTGAAGTAGAAGCTTCCACTTGGACGGACGAGGTACTCTCCTTCACCTCCATTGGACGAATTTTGCCAATAGACAAGTCTTGGATTGCTTCTGAAGGGTCTTTGTCTCCTACTTGCGAGCCATTAGATTCATCAAACTTCACATCTACCGTTTCTTCAACCTTTCGGGTGAAATTGTTGTAGACACGGTAAGTCTGAGAGTTTGAGCCATAACCAAGTAGGAAACCTTCATGAGATTTAGGAGCAAACTTTGAATGACGATGCTTATCTAGAATGTAGCACTTTGAGCCGAATACTCGAAAGTATCCAACTTGGGGTTTCTTACCGGTGAGGAGCTCGTATGCCGTCTTGCCGAGTAGCTTGTGAAGATACAAGCGATTTGTTGCATGACAAGCTGTCTCAACCGCTTCTGCCCAAAAGTGCTTCGGCGTCTTGTACTCATCAAGCATCGTTCTCGCCATTTCGATGAGCGTCCGGTTCTTCCTCTCAACAACTCCATTTTGTTGAGGTGTGTACGTAGCTGAGAACTCATGTGAAATCCCTTCTTCGTCAAGAAAGGTATCCACATTTGTGTTCTTGAACTCCATTCCGTTGTCACTCCGAACCTTCTTGATCTTCACGTCAAACTGATTTTGGGCTTTCCTAGCGAAGTTTTTGAAGATCTTTTGGACCTGCGATTTATCATCAAGAAAGAACACCCACGTAAATCTTGAAAAATCATCAACTATAACTAGACCAAAAGAATTTCCACCGAGACTCTTGTAGGCATTGGGACCAAAAAGATCCATACGAAGTAGCTCGAGTGGCCTCCTTGTGGTCATGATGTTCTTCACGGGATGCTTTCCTCCAACCTGTTTACCTGCTTGACAAGCACTGCAAAGTCTATCCTTATCAAATATGACATCGTTAACTCCAAGGATATGATTTCCTTTAATAAGCTTGTCAAGGTTTCTCATGCCAACATGACCTATTCGTCTATGCCACAACCAACATTTTGAGGATTTAGCAATAAAGCAAGTTTTAGGTTGTGCCTTTTTAAAAAAATCGACAATGTAAAGGTCACCTCTACGTATGCCAGTAAAGACCATTTTATGATTATCTCGACGAAATACTTGGCAATCTACCTCAGTAAATAGGACATTCAATCCGAAATCAGCAAGTCTAGATACTGAAAGTAAGTTGTAGCCAAGGGATTCAACGAGCATGACATTTTGAATGGAGCTATCGTGTGAGATGGCCACATTTTGAACGGAACATCTCTTCGTCTCCGGTCATATGATCGGTACATCCACTGTCGAGAACCCATTCCTTTCCTCCTGACACATATACTCGAAGATTTGCCATAAGACCAAAGTGTCTCATTGCATCATCAAGGTCAAAGTCACTATCATCATTCTCATCGTAGTATCCATGTTCAACATGATCTTGTGACTCATCATTTCCTAGAGAAAGTGTTTCATTAGATAATTGATCATCAAAGTGGTCACTATTATGAATTCTTATAGCTTCGGATATAATATCACTAATGACTCCAACATTTCCTTTAGCATGCATGAGATTAGTAAGCTCAAATAGACAATCACCAAAACTAGGACCACTAGAGTTCATTTTACTCATGGCAATAGATTTATGGAGAATTTCATCCAAGTTTTTCAAGGAATAATCGGGGAATCGTTCCTCAAGAAATTTCCATATGGTATAGGCACAATTTAGAGTAGGTAAACTAGCAATCAAGTATTTGGGCAATCCTCTAATGATGAGCTCAACGGTTCTAAGATTGCGAATCATGTCAACATCTTCATCTAGAGTAGGATGCATAGGATCAACATGAGGAGCACAAGGACTAGCAATATACTTGTTCAAATGATATTGATTGAAAATCACAAGCATCTCATTTTTCCATTCATGAAAATACTCTCCATCAAGAATAGACACTCTATGTCTAAGACTCCCTAAAGTAGACACATCCATCTTCCTCCAATGGTGATTAGACCAAGGCAATGGAGACCAAAGCTCTGATACCACTTGTAGGATCTAGAAGTGGGTGTGTCTAGAGGGGGGGGGGGTGATTAGACACTTAGTATTAAAGTTGCAATTTTTAAGCCTTTTTGGTTTGAGTGAAGTTTTAGGCACAATTTCAACATACACAATACATATCAAGCAAGCATGCAAAGAGTATATAGGCAGCGGAAAGTAAAGCATGCAACTTGCAAGAATGTAAAGGGAAGGGTTTGGAGAATTCAAATGCAATTGGAGACATGGATGTTTTTGGCGTGGTTCGGATAGGTGGTGCTATCCTACATCCACGTTGATGGAGACTTCAACCCACGAAGGGTAACGGTTGCGCGAGTCCACGGAGGGCTCCACCCATGAAGGGTCCACGAAGAAGCAACCTTGTCTGTCCCACCATGGCCATCGCCCACGAAGGACTTGCCTCACTAGCGGTAGATCTTCACGAAGTAGGCGATCTCCTTGCCCTTACAAACTCCTTGGTTCAACTCCACAATCTTGTCAGAGGCTCCCAAGTGACACCTAGCCAATCTAGGAGACACCACTCTCCAAGAAGTAACAAATGGTGTGTTGATGATGAACTCCTTGCTCTTGTGCTTCAAATGATAGTCTCCCCAACACTCAACTCTCTCTCACAGGATTTAGATTTGGTGGAAAGAAGATTTGAGTGAAATCAACTTGGGGAAGGCTAGAGATCCAGATTCATATGGTAGGAATGGAATATCTTGGCCTCAACACAAGGGTAGGAAGTTCTCTCTCAGAACATATGGGTTGGAAGTGTAGATGTGTTCTGATGGCTCTCTCCACGAATGAAGAGGAGGTGGAGGGGTATATATAGCCTCCACTTAAAATCCAACCGTTACACACAATTTACCAATCTCGGTGGGACAGAATCAACAAACTCGGTCGGACCGAAAAGGTAAACCTAGTGACCGTTAGAGATATTCGGTCGGACTGAAATGCAACTCGGTAGGACCGATGTGGTTAGGGTTTGGGCATAACGTAATCTCAGTGAGACCGATTACACAAACTCGGTGAGACCGATTTGGTAATTAGCTAACCAGAGAGTTGGTCACGCAAACTCGGTGGGACCGATTACTAAACTTGGTTGGACCGATTTTGCTAATGAGTTAACCAGAGAGTTTGCATTGTAATCTCGGTAGTACCGATTGCCTAGACTAGGTGAGACCGATTTTGACAATGGACATACACAGTGAGATTACAATCCCATCTCGGTGAGACCGAGATCCCTGTCGGTGAAATCGATTTTCTAGGGTTTGGCAGTGGCTTATGACATATGAAACTCGGTGGCGTCGGATATAAAGAATCGGTAGGACCGAGTTTGGCTTAGGGTTTAGGTCATATGTGGAAGTGGGAACGTAGCTGAGGATTTTGGAGCACATCATTAAGCACATGGAGCAAGAGGCTCATTAAGCAACACCTCATCCCTCCTTGATAGTATTGGCTTTTCCTATGGACTCAATGTGATCTTGGATCACTAAAATGTAAAATGAAGAGTCTTGAGCTTGAAGCTTTAGCCAATCCTTTATCCTTGGCATCTTGAAGGAGTTCCCACAACCTTTAGTCCATGCCACTCCATTGTTGAACTTATCTGAAATATACTAGATAAAAACGTTAGTCTAACAAGAGATATGTTGACATTAATTACCAAAACCACCTGAGGAGCACTTGTGCTTTCAGCTTGGTTGCTTGGTGGCATTCCACGGCCTTGTCCTGGGTTCTGCGCATTGGGGCGCGGGGTGTCGGGCTTCTTGTTGGGGCAATTCTTGGAGTAGTGTCCCGCCTGGCCACATCCGAAGCAAGTCACTTGATTGGGGTTGCTGCTCTTGCTGGCATTGTTATTGGGGTTGTTGAAAGTTGGCCTGGGGTTTGCGTACTGCTGAGGCTGATAGTTGGTACGGGGTGCAGGGGCTCTGGGCTGCTGATAGGTTGGCTTGACCGGGGCTGGCTGCCACGGGCGAGGCTTCTGGTTGCTGGAGCTGCCCCTGCTGATCATCTTGCGCTTACGGGTATCATCCAGAGCACGCCGCTTGTCTTCAAGCATGAGTGCCTTGTTCACCAGATCAGGAAAGGTCGGGCAGTCACACACAACAAGTGAGTACTGTAGAGTCTGGTTAAGGCCTTCCATGAAGCGCTCTCTTTTGGCAACATCTGTGCTGACATCCTCAGGAGCATACCTAGACAGAACACTGAACTTCTGCATATACTCCTTGACAGTGCTACTTCCTTGCTTCAGGGCTCGGAACTCACGCTTCTTGATGGCCATGATTCCGGAAGGAATATGGGCCTTGCGGAATTCTGTCTTGAAGTCATTCCAAGTGATGTTTTGCCCAGCATGCATGACCTTGAATCCATCCCACCAAGCTCTGGCAGTTCCCCCGAGACAGTGGGCAGCATATGCCACCCTCTCACGGTCTTCAGTGCAACCGACTAGTTCCAACAGATCCTCAATGGTGCGGACCCAGTCATCTGCATCCAGGGGTTCAGCAGTCTCGATGAAGGTGGGTGGTGCATGCTTCTTGAACTCTGCCAACGTGGAACGTCCATTGCCGTTCCCCGCCAGCTGGCGGTTGACAGCCTGGGCAATCATCTGGAGGGCTGCAGTGTTGGCTTGGCGTTCCTCTCGGAAGGCTTGGAGAAGCTGAGCCATGTCCATGATTGGAGGCGGTGGCGGTGGTGGACCTTGTCCTTGGGTTTGGTCCTGGCTTGCTCCTGCTCCGGCTTCTTGCTGCTGGGTAGAGGTACCAGTACGTGTTACAACAGGCATCCTGTTGGAGCGGTCAAGGTCTCATAATTGGGAAGATGGGAAAAGCAATATAGATGGGATGCCTAGTAAGGGGGTTGGTATGACACTAATTGTTTTCATGCAAGGGCTAAAAGGACAAACACATTCATTAAAGTCCAAATGGGTGATGTAGTCGCTTACAAGTTCCCGAAGGAAAGTACGACTTCCATCAAAACAAGTTGAAAGCAAACACAACATGGTTTCATTTGAACCATTACATGGACTCAACTTCGCATAAGGGGTACACGACCTATCCTACCTTAAGGGTTACGGAGTGGCCTATCCTAGTCCTGAACGGAGTCTAAGTGGTGGAATGCTCGGTCGCGTAGTCCGGCTCCTCTGGGTCTTCCTCCTCATCTTCATCTGTCTCAGTATCTTTGTCATTTGAGGGAATGGGGGAGTGGAGGAGCTGAACACGCCGCTGCTTCGCCGGTGGCACCGTGAAGAGGTTGCAGTATTCCTTCGCCGTCATACGGCGTGGCCGAGATGACCCCTTGGCATGCGTAACCTGTGGGGGTCACCCGCCTCGATAGGCAACAAAGGGCTGTCCAGGGGGTGCACCATCCTTCTTGATCCTGTCCGCCTTTGTGAGCTAGGCAGAGGAGTTCCTTGGTCTCGTGGAGTTCCCTCCGAAGCTCCATCGACTCCGAGGCCAAGTGTTGTGCAGGGCTATCAGCACATAAGCTGAAGTAGGTCTGGAAACGGAGGGGAAGTCCCTCGTCCATGGGTGGAGCTGGTGCGCTGCTCTCGTCATCACCCTCCTTACGATAAGGCAGGTAGCGAGTGGCTGGCTCACTTTCCATCTCTGGCAGAAGATCTCGAAGGCGAGTCAGCGCCTTGAGTGCAGCAATCTCAACGGCGAGGAGCAGGGTCGCCATCTGTGGTCCTTCAAAGAACCAACTCGTCGGAGAGTCGTTCGCCCTCACGACTACCTCCACATGATACTCCTTCTTGGTGCTGTCGATCCAGTGCTCGTGATAGGAGAAGGTGGGGGCTCGAGTGAACTGGCACTTCTTGAGGCTGTCCTCAAGGAGCACGGGGAATCCAGTGGTCAGGAGTTCCACGGGTACGACGGCCATCTACAAAAGTGTAAAGGGAAGGGTCAATAGAGGACATACGACCCATTTTCGGGATATTTCTAGAAAGCGTAGGTATATAGGTAGTTTGTAGATAGTCTCACTCTAACTAACGTCCATGCTAACTAAGGCTTCCTATAGTCAGGATGGCTCTGGTACCAGCTCTGTGGGGACCCAGACTCATGAGTCGTGATCACCGAATGCACGTGTATAGTGATCCCAGAGATCAATGCTCACTGAACAAACAGAAGCTGAATAACAAGAGTCTTACATCCATACATACCGTCTTACACAAATTATGACCATTATGGTCAAGTCTTACATCGATAAAGCCTTAAGGGCTGAACATCAAATGAAACACAAGCAGCAGAAATCTTCGTCAATATGTAGGACCCATGCCATCTGCCTTAACCCTACAGGCATTCTGACTGGGAAGCGTCCTAGTTCGCATGTTCGTCTCCAAAGAATTCTTCTTCGAACTCCTGTTCTTCCATACGTGACCAATTAAATAACCAGTGGCAAGCCAATGGGTACTTTGAATGTACTCGCAAGCAACCCATGTTTTGGTTCAAGATACAACAATGCATGATATAGGTAAATTTTTGCGGAAAGCTAGTTTTGAGTGCAATGATATGTTCAACAACTTGTAAGACATGCATCAGGAGAATTCAAGTAACCATGAGGACATGTTACACATATCAGCATAAATAGAGTGGGCACCAACCCAATTCAATCATGTCAAGTCCTTGACTTGACCCAAGTAGTTCTTCCCACTTATCCAACACACACACTGGTTTGTAAACACGCGGACGTAGTTTAAGCAGCACCGCCCAACTGTCCTTGACCGTGGACACGGCTATTCGAATAGTTTTACACTCTGCAGAGGTTGCACACTTTACCCACAAGATCCGGGGAACTTCCGTGTCATCCACGACCCGCGATACCTCAAGTACCCGGGGTAAGCACCCGATCACTATCTTTCCCTAGACGACACTAACAAGGAGTCCACTCGTTGTTCCGTATCCTCACGATGTAAATCATACGAGACATACTCGAGATCGTAATATCCGAGAGGGGACACAACGGTGTATCCGGTGCCCTGTGAAAACAGTCATGGCCGCCCTACCTGGCACGACCCCGTCCCGAGAGAGAGCACCAACTCCCCCTCGTCACTAGTAAAGCGGGCTCCAAGCTAGTATCGACCTAAGTAATCAATAATGCCCTTTCCCATATAAGGGTAGAGTGGTTGCGCAAGTAAGGTTGGGACAGTCGACAAAATCTTAAAATCTAATCCGTTTTCGAAAACAACACACACACTTGCCTCGGTACACCACTTCGTCATTAAGTGGTTACCTAACTCATCATATCCCTCGGGCATGAGTGGCACTCGACGGGGTTTTCGTAAAGTCCTTTGTAAACACTTTGCTCCACCACTATGCATATTCCTGTCCCTTTTGCGTAGCACTACTTAGCATCCTATCTACTCCCACCGGCATAACCCTCATAAGAAGGTAGGGTCATGCATAATGCAGGTATCAACGAGGAAGTAACGAAGGCAACCCACCATGATTCCGAAGCAACACTAATAAAGTGCTATATGACATGCATAAAAAGGTTTCATAGACATGGTCAAAGGGCTGCTTGCCTGGCTCAACAAAGTCTTATGGGTCTTCAAAGTCTTCTGGTCCAACTCCTTCGTCAGCAACGCAATCTATCATTGCAAAATAATAACGAGAAAATAAGGCAATAATAAAACAGAAAAACCAAAGTGCTCAGAAAATTTTCAACTCATTTTTGTAAAATACTAGGTTGAAAACTAAGAAGGGGAAAATTCCTAGTTTTGGATTTGGAGTTATATAAGAGGGGATATGGATTTCCAAACAGAGATTAAACTGCTCAAATTTGAAATTAAATTTGAACAGTACATAAAAGTTGGTTGAATTTGAATGAAAGTTGCACCATTAAATAGGTGGGATTTTTACAAGATTTTAGGAACTGGAATTGTTGCATTTGGATTAATATGTAATCCTGTGGAATTTTTGTAAGTTTAAAAGAGAAGAAAAAAGGAAAAATGGCGTTGTGCCACTGGGCCAGAGAGGCCGCGGGGCAGCAGGCCCAGAGGGGAAATCGGCCCGTGCGAGGTCGCCACGTCGAAAGCGTAAAGGCGGAGTACGCCTTCAACCGACGGGCGAATCGGTGCGCGCGCGCGTGCGACTATAAACCTGACGGGTGGATCCCACCCGTCAGGGTGTGAGGCTGACGGGCAGGGCCCACGGCCGTCGTCGTCTACCTACGTCCAGAGGCAACGATGAGCTCGCCGGCGGCGATACAGGGCACGGGGGGGTGTGGGTGGTACCGTTCTGTAACGCCCTCGATGCGGCTATATCTCCCACGTTGTCGGTGTCAAAACCGGCGGATCTCGGGTAGGGGGTCCCGAACTGTGCGTCAAGGTCGGATGGTAACAGGAGACAAGGGACACTTTGTTTTACCCAGGTTCGGGCCCTCATGATGGAGGTAAAACCCTACTCCTGCTAGATTAATATTGATGATATGGGTAGTACAAGAGTGGATCTACCACGAGATCAAGGAGGCTAATCCCTAGAAGCTAGCCTATGGTTATGATGATGAATAATGATCGAGGTCCTACGGGCTACAACCCTCCGGTTTATATAGACACCGGATAGGGTTAGGGTTACACAGAGACGGTTACATTGGTAGGAGATCTGGAATATCCGCACGCCTAGCTTGCCTTCCACGCCAAGGAAAGAACCTTCCGGACACGGGACGAAGTCTTCAATCTTGTATCTTCATAGTCCTGGAGTCCGGCTGAAGGTATAGTCCGGCTATCCGAACACCCCCTAATCCAGGACTCCCTCAGTAGCCCCCGAACCAGGCTTCAATGACGACGAGTCCGGCGCGCAAATTGTCTTTGGCATTGCAAGGCGGGTTCCTCCACCAAATCCTGTGTACCTGTTCGAATAATGTTTCGATTTCCGCAGTGCTCCTCGGCTTCTGTGCCCAATAATGACCATCTTCCACGTGAATGCGAAAGGCCCGGGGCATCTTTACATTTATACCCCTAGCCATACGAATGAGCCGCCTATTTAACGGGACGGGGATTTAGATCCAAACCACATCTCCTCCTCCTCGCGAGTTATCATCGGAGCGCCTCCAGCAAAGGTCCATTCCAACATGGCCAGCCGTCGCAACTCCTCCCCTCGCCCCTCTGGTTCCAAACCCGGAGACTGGGAGAGTTGTACCATCCCGCACAACGAGTTAGTGTCGCTGCAAGCCAACGGATTTCTCCCCCAGGCGTACATGGCCTCGATCCGAGCCGGACTCGCCACCTATAAGGGCGGAAAGCAGGCGGAGGGCACTCCTAATCCCTCTAAGGGAGAAAGGGTGTGCTTTGTCCCTTATTTACTAAGGGGACTAGGATTTCCGATTCATCCATTCCTCCGCGGGCTTCTGGAGTTCTATGGCCTCCAGTTACATGATCTTACGCCTGGCTCCGTTCTTCATATCGCGGGCTTTGTTGCTCTCTGTGAGCTGTTCCTGGGCATAGAGGCCCACTTCGCGCTGTGGAAAAGGCTAGTCTACTTGGTACCCCATTCTCAAGAGGGGTCCATATATCAAGTGGGCGGCGCCGAAATATGGCGCATCGCCGGGACCGGATATCCACCCGGAACCCCAAAGAAGGCGTCCGAAGATTGGCCTTTAGAATGATTTTATATAGACGACGTCCCGCTGCTGGACCCTATCCGGGCCGGCCTCCCCGAGTTCAGCACGGCTCCCTTGAAAAAACGCCTAAGTTGGCGTCCGCGGAGCTCTCAGGGAGAGGATAACAGAGATGTCCGCTACCTGATGAGCCGGATAAGACTATTAGCTCACTCCGGACTAACCATGATTGGAGTCATGGCCGTATGTATCATGCGGGGGGTGCAGCCACTTCAATACAGAGGCCACCCCATGTGGGAATTCAATGGAGAGGACGACGCTACTCGTTATGGCCGTAAAGGACCAGCCTCCATTGCCGCGCTAGTAAAGATATTAGCATCTTTATACAAGGGAGAAAAGGAGGATTTCCTCCGCGTCAACCCGCGGGCCGGATTCTCCATGCAAGAACCTCCAAGCTGGGTAAGCGACCAACCGCACTCGCCCATCTGCTTTGATTTTCCCATGTTTAGTCGCGCCGTCTGACAACTTTAGCGCAGGGGCTGCGGCAGGAGTGAAGGACATTGACAGCCACCCTCCCTAGCCCGATGACCCAGAACGGTCCCACAATCCGGATTCCGAAGAAGATCCAGACATAGCAGTGGAGCTCATCGATGGGGTGTTCCATCAACTGAGCAAGGACAATACCTTGGTAGCCATTATGGCTGATTACCCTGGGTTAATCCCGGCCTCCCAGGTGACGGAAACAGGAGTGTTTATTCCTTTAAAAGAGATTCTGTCCTAACGAGAGGGGAGGCCGAACCCGCGGCGGCTGGCCAACGAGGAGCCACCGGACCCCGTGGGGTAAAAAGGAATGAAGTCTGGACTAAAAGTTCGGCACAAAGGTAGAACAAGCCTTCTGTCTCTCTGGTGTTATTTTGTCAAGGCATGTTAACATCCGCACCGTTTTTCAGGACGAAGAGGCCTCGCCGGACTATATCCGGAGGAGCCGCCAACCGCGCCTCTACCAGCCAGGCTCCAATGTCTGACCCAGAAGCGGGGGCGAACACCAGGCTTGCGCCGGACGCTCCTCCGACAGAGGATGCGGACCGGCTATCTGCCACTAATTTAGAAGTGGAGAGCGCCATGAACCATAGGCGTTGCCGGACTGTTCTGCGCGACGCTTGTTTCTCCCGAGAGGCTTTAGATGCCTTTAATTCGGGAGATGCGTACCTTCGTGCCGCTCAAGATGGCTTGGCCCGAGCCACGGAGCAGTATGTGAAAGACATATGGGTAAGAGAATTTTGGTTAACTACATGTATACCAGTAGCCCCCGAGACTTAAAACAGTTAAAGTAACCGATTTAAGGATCATATGTAGGTTCTTACAGAGAAGAACACCGCGCTCTCTCAGGAGCTGGAAAAGTGCAAGGCCCAACTAGAGGCCGCACTAGCCGCAACAGGGGAGCCCGAAGGGCCCCTGCAGGTACGATATACTTCGAGAGTAATATTGTACGACTTCTATATTAATATGACAAATAATGTTGAAGATGACGCCGGACTTGATCCGGATAAACAACAACTCATACGCCAGTTAAAGGCTGGCGAGAGTATATTGACAAGGGTGAGGCAAGAGAAGAATGATCTTCATGATGCCAACACCAAATTGGATGTCGAACTAAAAGATGTTCGTGCCAATTGTCAGACTCCACAAAGGAGAATCGACGACTTCGACGCGGCATCTTTAGTAAGTGCTTGAACGAACTCTCGAAAAAAAAGTTCGGCGAGGAAGTCGATTAACAGCTTTATGTCCGTAGGTATGCTTACAGGTCGTCCTGCAGAGGAGATGCCCGGTTCTACGGGCGACCTTCTTCCCGAGCTCTCGCAGCTGCACAATAGAGTTCGGCAGGCGATGCAAGGCGTCGTTCGGGCATTATGGCCTTCCTACTCCGTGCCCGAAGGTCTTGGAGATCTTGCAGAAAAGCTGAACGGAGCTCGGTGGCGCTTCCAGTTGTGGAAGAAATCAGCCTGCCAGCAAGGCGCTAGGGAGGCCTGGGCCATGGTGAAGACGCGTTATACCAAGTCTGACCCGAACCATATGGCCGAGGTCGGACCTGTAGGGCCTGATGGGAAGGAGATCCCTGTAAGCTTAGTGTACGGCCAAGTAGTGTTGGCCGCAAAGTATTCCCAGCAGGACTGTAAATTAGACAGCCTGTTAGATGGTATAGAAGAGGAATACAATCAGTCACAATGACTGTGTGATTAAAATTGACATATGTAATGCCTTCTAGCTGGATTGTAGATCGTTTGTCATTGCCGACCTTTTCGCTTTGACCTCGGGACCTGATGGTTCGGAGTGTGTCCGAATACCATAATGGTTAAAGAAAAACCACGGTATGCATGGAGACCAGGCGTAGGGGTCATTAGTGCTTTATCAGACAAGTGCCCAACTAGTTATGTTATATTACATGGTTAGTAAGAAACATCTTCCAGAGAGAATAGTTCCGTTAAGGGTTCCTTTCCCTGGTGTGGCGTGCCCTAAGGTGCACGTCCGGACTGCGAGTGCATAAATCATCTGGAGGCATGTAAAAAATAAAAAAGGTTCATCTTTAGTTCACCGAACGAATATTCCCTTAAGAACGCTAGGTTTCGGCTTCACCCAGTCTGAGGTACACATCCGGCTTATCCGGCAGTAACAATCGCAGAGGTGCTCCCTTTACCACCTAGCCGAACAATCGGGAACGTAGGGGTAAGCACAGGAGCCAGGCAACCCAGCTTGGCCAAAACTTAAGTCATATCGATGCATATAATGGTGAAGAAAAGGTGCATGCGGAAGTCTGACGCATGCGTTGGGTGTGAAACCCATATAAACAAGCTTCTGTTAAAGAAGCCCCCAGGTTTAAGGAGCGCGGGTAGCGCATCACTAAATGAGCCCTTACGGGATAAAAAAGAAAAGAGTAGGAGACAAAGTAAAGAAAAATGCATGAACGTAAAAATCGACAGAGGAAGGAGACAAACACGGAGTCCGGCGCTAGGCATAGAATCTTCGGAAACGTGTTGCGTTCCATGGGTTCGGCTCAAGTCGGTTGTCCGACGCGTCTCACAGGCGGTACGCTCCACCGGTTAGGACTTGATCAATGATGAATGGACCTTCCCATTTGGGCCAGTCTACTAGGCATAGAACTAGTTCACCAATATTATAATTTTTGGCCCGTACTTCTCTGCTTTGATATCTTCGAGCTTGCTGTTGATAAAACGCGGAACGGGCTTTAGCCACATCTCGCTCCTCTTCTAGGGCGTCCAGGTTGTCCCGCCGATCGAGCTCTGCTTCTCTTTCTTCATACATGCGCACTCAAGGTGAGTCATGAATTATGTCGCAGGGCAGAACTGCCTCAGCGCCTAGGACTTGTGATTTAGTGGCTCGCCGTGGCTTGTAGGTTATATCAAATGGGAGGAGCTCTATGGCCCACTTCGCTATCCGGCCCGTTGCATCGCGGTTGTTAAGAATATCGTTGAGTGGTACTTCTGAGGCTACTGTTATAGAACACTCTTGAAAGTAGTGTCGTAGCTTCCGGGATGCCATGAACACCGCGTATGCGATCTTTTGGTAATGCGGGTACCGTGATTTGCATGGTGTGAGGACAGTGGACACGTAGTAGACTGGCCTTTGAAGGGGTAGTTTGTGTCCGTCCGCTACCCGTTCGATGACGAGTACTGCGCTGACAACTTGATGAGTTGCGGCGATGTATAACAGCATGGGTTCGCCGGTATTTGGCGCGGCCAGGACGGTATTTGTTGCCAAGATGGCCTTTATTTCCTTGAGTCCGGCCGTGGCTGCGTCCGTCCACTCGAAGTGTTCGGTGCGCCTTAAAAGGCGGTAAAGGGGTAGTGCCTTTTCTCCCAAGCGGGAGATGAAGCGGCTTAAAGCCGCCACGCATCCGGTAAGTTTCTGAATTTGTTTGAGATCTTTTGGGACATCCAATTGTGACAGAGCCCGGATTTTAGCTGGATTTGCTTCAATTCCTCTACCGGATACAATGAAGCCCAGGAGCTTTCCGGCTGGAACGCCGAAAACAAATTTTTCCGGATTGAGCTTGATGTCATATTTTCGTAGGTTGTCGAATGTAAGTCTCAAGTAGTCTACTAGATATTCGACGTGTCTTGATTTAACGACCACATCATCTACGTACGCCTCCACTGTTTTGCCGATCTGATTTTCCAGACATGTTTGAATCATGCGCTGATATGTTGCGCCGGCGTTTTTGAGCCCGAAGGGCATTGTGCTAAAACAGAATGGTCCGTACGGCGTGATGAATGCTGTTGCAGCTTGGTCTGATTAGGCCATCTTTATTTGATGGTAACTGGAGTATGCGTCGAGGAAACACAGGGAATCGTGTCCTGCAGTGGCATCAATGATTTGATCAAATCGGGGGAGGGGAAAGGGATCCTTTGGGCAGGCCTTATTAAGGTCTTTGAAGTCGACACACAGGCGCCAGGATTTGTCCGTCTTTGGTACCATTACCAGGTTTGCTAGCCAATCCGGGTGTTTTATATCTCTAATGAATCCGGCTTCCAATAGTTTGGCTAGCTCCTCTCCCATGGCCTGTCTCTTTGGCTCGGAAAAACGCCGAAGGGCTTGTTTGACAGGTTTGAATCCTTTCTGGATATTTAAGCTGTGCTCGGCCAGCCTGCGTGGGATTCCTGGCATGTCTGAAGGGTGCCAAGCAAAAATGTCCCAGTTCTCTCGTAGGAACTCGCGCAGTGCGGCGTCTACATCAGGGTTCAGTTGTGCCCCGATGGAGGCTGTTTTATTAGGGTCCATTGGGTGGACCTGGAATTTGACTATTCCGTCCGCTGGTTTGAAGGATGTGGATTTGGATCTCTTATCGAGTATCACATCATCCCTATTAACTGTGGATCGCAGCGCCGTCAGTTCTTCGGCCGCTAAGGCTTCAGATAGTGCCTCGAGGGCCAATGCGGCTGTCTTGTTTTCAGCGCGGAGTGCTATGTCTGGATCACTAGCGAGTCATAGGGCACTTGGAGGTTGTTGAATGTTTCCACGGACAAGACATTGAGCCCTGCTCCTCCGTCGATGAGGGTCCTGGTGACCAGAACGTTGCTGATGACTGGGGAACAAAGTATCGGGAGGACCCCGGCTGTGGCCGCGCAGTTGAGCTGGTCTGCTGAGCTGAACGTGATGGCGCAGGCCGACCACCTGAGGGGACACGTTGCTTCGAGCTTGGGGAGAATTGCATTCACTTCGCGGGCAAACTGTTTGAAGATACGCTGAGAGGCTGGGGCTTGAGCTCCGCCCAGGATGCAGGCGATTGCACGCGGCTCTTGGAAGCCCCCAGCCCCCTCGTCTTCGTGACGGTCTTCATTCCTTCTTGGCTGAGGCGGTAGCGGTGGCAGGCCTGGGTTGCCATGAGGGCTGTCCTCGCGAGGCTAATCCCTTCAGTCCCCCTCGTGAGGCGGGTCACGCCAGCGGTCCTCGCGAGGTTGGTCGCGCCACCCTTGGCGCGGGCCATGATCTTCCCAGTGTCCCGGGTTCCTTCCTCCTCCTCGGCCGTAGCCCTGGTCAGCACGGTCAGGTCGTCGGCCGACTCTTCCTTCTCGCACGGCGCGGAGTTCTTGGCATTCGTTGGTGTTGTGGGTGTGGAGGTCGTGGTACACACAGTATCGGCTGCCCCTGGAGGATTCGGGCAGATCCTTGCCCCGCTTGGTGTCCGGCTCCGCCGTGAGCACGGCAGCCCCCTTGCGCTTCATGTCCTTGGCCTTGGGCTTCTTCTCTTCCGGGTCTATGGCAGGCAGCTCATGGAGGGAGAGGCGTCCCTCCTCAGCCCTGGCGCACTTGGTCGCCAAGTTGAACAGCTCCAGGGAGGTGCAGAGGTCTTCATGCATCGCCAACTCCTCCTTCATCTTGACGTCGTGCACGCCATCGGAGAAGGCTGAAATGATGGCTTCCTCGGACACCCTAGGGATCTTGAGGCGCGCACTGTTGAAGCGCTGGATGTACTTTTGCAGGGTCTCCCCAGGTTGCTGCTTGATGCGGCGCATGTCGCTCACGGCGGGAGGCCGGTCGCGGGTACCTTGGAAGTTGGCGATGAAGCGAGTACGCATCTGGTCCCAGGAGGAGATCGTGCCTGGGGCCAGGTTTAGGAGCCAAGTGCGAGCACCTTCCTTCAGCGCCATGGGGAACCAGTTCGCCATGACCTTTTCGTCTCCGCTGGCAGCTTTGATTCCCAGCTCGTAGAGCTGGAGGAACTCTATGGGATCAGTCGTGCCATCATAGCGAGGGGGCAGGTCTGGCTTGAACTTGCCGGGCCATGCGACGCTGCGCAGCTCGGTGGTGTAGGCGCGGTAGCCTGCGGTGGCCGCATGAGGTTTTGGTTGAGGGAGGGCCTGGCCTTGCGGGTCCCCTTGCGCTGCTGCTGGGAGCAGCACGGGTTCTTGACGTGCCGGAGCTGGAGCGGGGTCTCGGCGAGCCGGAGCTGGGAGCGCCGGACGGCCTCTTGCTGTCGTGGGACTTCTTGGCAGGTCCGTTCCTGCTGGGCTGGCACTTGACGGAGCAGGTTCCGCCCAGGGGCTGCGCGCCTTGGGGCCATGGCGTCTTCTTGGAGAGGAGGTGGTTGGAACGCCCCCGGAGCTTCATTGCCCACACGGGGCGGAGTGCGGCGCAGCGGTGCGGACGGCGCCGGAGAGCCCCCTGCGGCGCGGACGAGCTCAGCGACGCGATCGAGCCACTCCTCATAGACGTCGTCGACGGGGCGGTAGCGCAGGAGCTCGTTCGCCGCGACGAGCGCAGCTCGAGCCTCCAAGGGCGCGCGAAGCGCATGGGACAAAGAGCCGGCCGGGGTGAGCGACGGAGTACCGGTGCCGCCGTCTCGCCGCACGGACGGGTGCTGAGAGGATGACTGCTGCTTGTTCCCCACCGAGCCGGTGGCGGCGTTGACGGCGGGCGACGGAGAATGACGAGGAAGCCCATCGACGGGGGCCGTCTGGACGACGCGGGAAGCGATGGCGCCCGGCGCTCGGCGCAGGTCCGACGAACGTCAGACATGGATGCGACGGTCGGGGGAGAACGGAGCGGTGGAAGACAGATTCCGGCGCACCCCTACCTGGCGCGCCAAAATGTCGGGTCACGGGTTCCGGCAGACCCTTAAGGTTCGAACTCTAGGGTGCGCGCGGAGATCATGCCCTCTACTTCTCCGCCTCGCAAAGATCTATGTACTAAAAGAACAACACAAGAGACACAGGGTTTATACTAGTTCGGGCAACTGTTGTGGTGTAAAACCCTACTCTAGTTTGTGGTGGGTGGATTGCCTCTTGGGCTGATGATGATGAATAGTACAAGGGAGAACAACCTCGCGAGGCCTGTTCTTGGCTAAGGGGATGAACTGCTAGGGGGAGTTCGATCGCCCTTCTCTCTCTCTCTCTCTCTCTCTCTCTCTCTCTCTCTCTCTCTCTCTCTCTCTTTCTATCTCTACTTGCCCAAGTTCCAAGTTCTGCTTGCCTGATTGCTAAACCCTAGATGCCTCTACCCTGGGGGTGGCTAGTCCTATTTATAGGCAAAGGCCCTGGGCCTCTCCCCAAATATTTGAGCAGGAAGGGCGCCAACAATTGTCCAATTCGAAGGGGAACATCTGGTACACTTATCCTGACTAAAGTTGGTCTTCGCCTGCCAAAGGCCTTGTGGTGACGCCGTCCTGGGCTCCATGGTGACCTCCTTCCCACCGTTGGACTGGTCTTGGTCTCGTTGCACCGAAATGGGTGCCTTTGCTTGATCCTCTCGCCTACGCTTGCTACCTTTGCACCAAAGAGGAAAGGGAGACGCTGTGCGGGCTGGCGCCCGCCTGGCACCCTTGGTCGTCATGGCCTGCGTCATGGGCACCTCGTGAGGTACCCCGCCTTGATCTCTCCGCCTCCTCGCGAGCCAGCCTGAGGAGGCCGTGCTTGAGGAAGCACCGTGTCATCCACCTCGCGAGGCTTGGCCCCTCGCGAGGGTCTTGAGTCTTGTGTCGATGCAGATGGGCCATGCTGGGCCCCCATTTGAGCCACGTCGCAGGCCGCAGACAGGCAAGTCTGGGGACCCCCGTTCCCAAAACGTCGACAGGCTTGACTTCAAGGTTGGCTAAGAATCCTGGTGCAACCAGTTCCAACCCGAAGCTTTCAAGTTCTGCATACAAGGCGGGTAGCCTTCCCTTAAGCATAGCATTCAAGGAACAAGCCTTTCTGCTTAAGGCATCTGCTACCACATTAGCCTTCCCACGGTGGTATTCAACACTGAGATCGTAATCCTTGATCTACTCTAGCCATCTTCTTTGCCTCATGTTCAATTCCTTCTGAGTGAAAATATACTTCGGACTTTTGTGATTCGTGTATATCTCACACCGCTTCCCTAGGAGGTAATGTCGCCATGTCTTCAGGGCATGAACTACAGCTGCCAACTCGAGGTCATGAGAAGCATAGTTCTCTTCATGAGGCCGTAGTTGCCTTGAAAGGTAAGCTACGACTCTGCCCTCTTGCATCAGAACACCTCCCAGTCCGGTTTTTGACGCATCACAATATATCACAAACTCCTTGTGTATATCTGGTGTGGCCAGAACTAGGGTGGTGGTCAATCTCTTTTTCAGCTCCTGGAAGCTCTCTTCGCACTTTGGCGTCCATTCAAACTTCTTGTCCTTCTTCAACAGCTGAGTCATGGGTCGTGCAATGCTTGAGAATCCTTCAACGAACTTGCGGTAATATCCCGTGAGTCCGAGGAAGCTTCTGACTTCCTTCACATTGCTCGGGGATTTCCATTCAGTCATGGCTTCAATCTTAGCGGGATCGACTGACAATCCTTCTTTATTCAAAACATGACCCAAGAATCCAACCTCATGCAGCCATAATTCACACTTGCTGAACTTGGCGTATAGTTGGTGCTCTCGAAGCTTGTCTAGGACCATCCTCAAGTGTTGCTCGTGCTCTTCTTCCGCCTTCGAGAAGACAAGAATGTCATCAATGAAGACAACGACGAACTTGTCCAAATATTCCATGAAGACCTTATTCATGAGATACATGAAGTAAGATGGGGCATTGGTCAATCCAAAGGACATGACCGTGCACTCATACAGGCCATATCTGGTTACAAATGCCGTCTTCGGGATATCTTGGGGTCTGATTTTCAGCTGGTAGTACCCAGATCTAAGGTCAATCTTGGAGAACTTCTTGGCCCCATTGAGTTGATCAAACAGATCTTCAATCTTGGGAAGTGGATACTTGTTCTTGATTGTAACTTCATTGAGGGAGCGGTAGTCAATGCATAAGCGGATGGTACTGTCCTTCTTTGCCACAAACAGAACAGGTGATCCCCAAGGGGAGGCACTAGGGCGGATAAATCCTATCCTCAACTGCTCTTCCAGTTGCTTCTTCAACTCTGCTAACTCTTCCGATCCCATTCTATAAGGCTTCTTATAGATGGGTCCTGCTCCGGGCATGAGCTCGATGATGAACTCAATTTCTCGGTCAGGGGGCATTCCCGGTAGCTCATCGGGAAAGACATCGGGGTACTCGCATACTACCGACACTTGCTCCAATCCAACTTCTGACAGACAGTTGACTTGGGCGCCTTGAGCAGAGGAGGGGTTGGGAGCAAACTTAACTTCGACTCCTTGGTCATTGGTCACTGTGACGGTCCGGTTGGCACAATCTAACAATCCTTGGTTCTTGATGAGCCAATCCATTCCTAAGATCACATCCAAGCCTTGCGATCTTAAGATGATAAGGTATGCTTGGAAGTCTACCCCGTTAATGACAATCCCGACTCCTTTACATCCTATCTTGGCTTTCATCTCCGCTCCGGGGGTTTGTACCACCATAGGGTTATTCAGGGGTGTAGGGGTCATGCCACTTTTTAATGCAAACTCATGGGTGACAAATGAATGCGTGGCTCCAGAATCAAACAAGACAGTTGCAGGTGCTGAGTTAACAAGGAACGTACCCAGCACGACATCCAGGTCTTCCTGGGCTGCTTCAGCAGTGACATGATTCACACGACCCTTGCTGTTGTTGGGCGTGTTGCGGGGAGCTTGTGTAGGATCTAGAAGTGGGTGTGTCTAGAGGGGGGGTGATTAGACACTTAGTATTAAAGTTGCAATTTTTAAGCCTTTTTGGTTTGAGTGAAGTTTTAGGCACAATTTCAACATACACAATACATATCAAACAAGCATGCAAAGAGTATATAGGCAGCGGAAAGTAAAGCATGCAACTTGCAAGAATGTAAAGGGAACGGTTTGGAGAATTCAAACGCAATTGGAGACACGGATGTTTTTCCCGTGGTTCCGATAGGTGGTGCTATCCTACATCCACGTTGATGGAGACTTCAACCCACGAAGGGTAACGGTTGCACGAGTCCACGGAGGGCTCCACCCACGAAGGGTCCATGAATAAGCAACCTTGTCTATCCCACCATGGCCATCGCCCACGAAGGACTTGCCTCACTAGCGGTATATCTTCACGAAGTAGGCGATCTCCTTGCCCTTACAAACTCCTTGGTTCAACTCCACAATCTTGTCGGAGGCTCCCAAGTGACACCTAGCCAATCTAGGAGACACCACTCTCCAAGAAGTAACAAATGGTGTGTTGATGATGAACTCCTTGCTCTTGTTCTTCAAATGATAGTCTCCCCAACACTCAACTCTCTCTCACAGGATTTGGATTTGGTGGAAAGAAGATTTGAGTGGAAAGCAACTTGGGGAAGGCTAGAGATTAAGATTCATATGTTAGGAATGGAATATCTTGGCCTCAACACAAGGGTAGGAAGTTCTCTCTCAGAACATATCGGTTGGAAGTGTAGATGTGTTCTGATGGCTCTCTCCACGAATGAAGAGGAGGTGGAGGGGTATATATAGCCTCCACTTAAAATCCAACCGTTACACACAATTTACCAATCTCGGTGGGACCGAATCAACAAACTCGGTCGGACCGAAAAGGTAAACCTAGTGACCGTTAGAGATTTTCGGTGGGACTGACATGCAACTCGGTAGGACCGATATGGTTAGGGTTTGGGCATAACGTAATCTCGGTGAGACCAATTACACAAACTCGGTGAGACCGATTTGGTAATTAGCTAACCAGAGAGTTGGTCAGGCAAACTCGGTGGGACCGATTACTAAACTCGGTTGGACCGAGTTTGGTAATGAGTTAACTAGAGAGTTTGCATTATAATCTCGGTAGTACCGATTGCCTAGACTCGGTGAGACCAATTTTGACAATGGACATACACAGTGAGATTACAATCCCATCTCGGTGAGACCGAGATCCCTGTCGGTGAAACCGATTTGCTAGGGTTTGGCCGTGGCTTATGACATATGAAACTCGGTGTTGCCGGATATAAAGAATCGGTAGGACCGAGTTTGGCTTAGGGTTTAGGTCATATGTGGAAGTGGGAAAGTAGCTGAGGATTTTGGAGCATATCATTAAGCACATGGAGCAAGAGGCTCATTAAGCAACACCTCATCCCTCCTTGATAGTATTGGCTTTTCCTATGGACTCAATGTGATCTTGGATCACTAAAATGTAAAATGAAGAGTCTTGAGCTTGAAGATTTAGCCAATCCTTTGTCCTTAGCATCTTGAAGGAGTTCCCACAACCTTTAGTCCATGCCACTCCATTGTTGAACTTATCTGAAATATACTAGATAAAAACGTTAGTCCAACAAGAGATATGTTGACATTAATTACCAAAACCACCTGAGGAGCACTTGTGCTTTCAATCTCCCCCTTTTTGGTAATTGATGGCAACATACATCAAAGCTTTAGATCAAGATACAAAGAATAGCAAGTAAAGCTTTGGAAGAACATGTAACAAACATAGGCTCCCCCTACATGTATGCAATCATGTAAATGTAAAATGTAGAAGCATGTGAGAGCATAATCATGACAGAGTAGGCAATGTGTTACATGTATCTTGGCCATATGCATCAGAGCAAAATATTATTAATAAAAATACCTTCATGCTTATGAGCCCTTCTTGCAAACAGTATGTACATAAGCAAGAATTCCTCATACTCATGATTCTGATGCATATACATACCTTGTAGTCTTGAGTTGACTTAGGATGGAATGAACCTGCATAAACAAGGTTAGATAACACAGGTACATCCACTAGCCAGAGCAAACCAAAAGAAACCACAAGAATACCAAGACTGGGATGACATGTAGAGAGTGAGTACAAGGTACCACATTGGATTGGACATGTCCCCAAGAGTAAAGATATGCAATGAATTTGAATGATTTCGTTCCCTTAGATGTCTTGCTCCCCCTGAATTTGACATGGGATACTGGGAGAAGATAGGGAACAGAAAATCAGAGCTGAAGTATATGAAAGAATAGAACAAAATGCAAATGAGCACATATGAACATGTCTTTCCCCCAAAAAGACATGTGGCATCTCTCCTCTGGAATATCAAGCATCTGGGATCCTTGAGTTTTCTCTCCCCCTGGAGATCTCTTTCTCCCCCTTAATACTTTCTCCTTTGAAGATGATAAGCTTTGATGTGATCTCTCTCTCCCCCTTTGACATCAATTTCCAAGAAGGTTTCTGTGGAATCTGTCGAATAGATTTGGTCCTTGAGATTCAGCACAAAGCAATGAATAAAACTGTGATGCTTGTAGAGGATAAGATTCATCGAGTGGAGCTGGATCAGAAGAAATATAGAATAAGTGGCAAACTGTTTTTCCTGTTGCAAAATCGGTGGCACCGAGGGTCATGTCTCAGTGGTACCGAAGGGATTCGGTTGATCCGAGAATTACTATTCGGTGAAACCGAGTTCACTACAGGGAAAACACTTGTCACCTTAGCTTACTAGTCAAATAAGATCTCACAAAGATTTGCAATGAATTAACTGAAAGATTTGCAAGGAATTTGATGCAGAAATATGCAGAGCAAGAATCAAAAAGAATGAAAGTTCTAGATGAAGTTTTTTTTGTTGTAAAGGAGGGAAATAAATATGCAAGAGACAAATTCAATAACACACAGAGAAAAGAGCACAAGAGAACTTCATCTAGAATTGGGCGGTGACATAGTCACCTATGTTAGAGTATATTGACTTAGGAGTCAAGTGAGAACACTTGATCGTAGGTCATACTCATCGTTTAAGCTCAAAATGGGGTTACCATTTTTCGTTTAAGCATCTTGATGTATTCTCATCTTGTTGAGTTGCTTTGACTCATGTCTTGGAGTAAAGCTTCTCTAAGATGGAATATCATACCTTGGGTGGTGGTGTGGGTCTTGTTCATGTAGTGGAACTTGTGTGGGTGCTCAAGGTTGATGTAGCTCATCAAGAGTTGGGAGCACCACTTGGAATTTTAGTTCATCTACCTACATGGGTTAGTTCTTGCATCCAAAAATGACAATCATGAACCTCAACATAGAATTTGTCAAAGGATATGTTTGAGTGGTTTCGTGCTTCCTTGTCTTCAACCACCGTTGTGTAGAGACTTAGTGATCTAGAGATTGCTCAAGATGTGAGTGAGTTGCAATCTCATAGAATTAGATTCATCCAAGTACCTACATGGGTTAGATAACATGCAAGGTACAAATATATCCAAGACATAAGATAGTCATCATAAGAGATATATCAAGGATTAATCATAAGCTCATGTCTTGCATGTATCCAATGGAGTTTCTACTCCAAGTTCGAAGCATCAATGATGTTCAATTCTCCTCTCAACCTGCAAAACACTTTCTCATCAAGCGGTTTACTAAATATATCCGCTAATTTCTTACCGGTGCGAACATGCTTAAGATCAATGTCACCCTTAGCAACATGGTCTCGAATGAAATGATGACGAACTTCAATATGCTTAGTTCGAGAATGTTGTACAGGATTATGACCAATCTTGATAGCACTTTCATTGTCACAGAGCAATGGAACATGTTTCACATAGACCACATAATCTTTAAGAGTTTGGGTCATCCAAAGTAACTGAGCACAACATGAACCAGCGGCAATGTATTCCGCTTCGGCGGTAGATAAGGATACCGAGTTTTGTTTCTTGGAGGACCAAGACACAAGAGATCTGTAACATCCCAAATTTTCAATTTGGAATGTTATACATTAGATCATCATGCATATCATATTTTCTTGCATTTTGGTCGATCCTAGAAATTTCACGCAACTCAAGGACCCTCGGAGAGAGTTGGAGATTTCGTTATTTTCATATTTGAGTTTTCTCAAATTTTGAAAAGAGGATCATTTGATTTTATTTATTTCATCTTCAATTATTTTTCCAATATCAAAAATATGAGAGGGAAATAATATGACTTTCCCAAATTTAGGAAAAATGAAGAATTAATAAATAAATCATATTTTGGAATTTTCCGGAGTTTATTTGCATTTTATTCGGATTAGGAAAAAAATGCGTGTTTTCAAAAATTGCATCTAGGCCCCGATTAAAGTTCATTTTGTTCGACTCATTTTTAGGAGTCGGGGAAAATTTACTTTGGGATTTTTGGAGCTCGTTTAGATTTTCTTTTCTTCGTTTTTCTGCGCGCGTAACTATTTAAAAAAAACGCGTCACGCCCCGCCTTGGCCAAGGGCCCAGCCGGCCCAGCCGCACCCCGCGCGCGCGCACCGCCAGCGCCGCCGCCGCGCATGCCGCCCGCCGCCGCCTCCTAGTCCGAGTCGGACTCGGACTCCTCCCCCTCTTTCTTGCCCCCTCCCCCAAGCAACCCTCCCCCTCCCCTCCTATATATACCCCCTCTCCCCCTCTCCTCCCCACACCACCCCGCCGCCGCCTGCCGCACCACCGCGCTGCCCTCGCCGGAGCCCCGTGCCGCCAAGGTAGCCGCCGCCCGTGCCACCCCTCGCCTCGGTTCGGTTTTTTTCTGAAAACCGTTCCGCTTTCTTTTCGTTTCGTTGTTTCGGTTTTTTCCGAAACCCTAGATCGGTTTTAGTTTTTTTTTTGGTTTAGTTGTTTAGCGAGCGTTCGCCGGACCGTTCGTCTTAAGAAACGTGATCACCGGTTAGTCTCGGTTAACGAACGTCCGTTAGTTTAACCGTTCGTCGTTTTCTTTTTCGTCGGATTTATTCCGCGATTTTCTGATCGCGATTTCAGATCCGATCTTCGTTCTAGTTTATCTTCTCGCTCGTTTATCGGAATCAGGTGATTCAAGCGCCTGGAGTTTCGTTTCGAAACCGCCGTTCCGACTAATCAACTTAAACAAAGTTTTGCTACTGTAAAATTTGACCTGGTTTCAACTTGCTAGAACCGAGTTGTTTTCTTCCGCCGTTTGTTTTCCGTTGCTTTGTTCGGTTCGTTTTCTTTTTGCAACCGGAGTTCTTAAGTTGAACTTTCTGGTTCGCTCTCTTGTTCGAGTTTTACCTGTGCATTAGATGAGTACTTATTGTATGCTTGTTGTTTGTCTGCGATAGATTACCCGGAGTGCGCCGCCTGTTACTTCGAATCTCTAGGTTTCGCGGATCATCAGCAAGGCAAGTAACACTTTGATCATACTTCTTCATTACCCAGTTTTATTGCATTAGATCAATCCTCAAACATTGCATGATTAGGATCTAATTAAATTGTGGGATGGGAAGTAGATGATGTAGTACCTATTACCTGTATTATTATGAAACCTTTGGGAGTTACTTCTGCGTTTGCTTATTATGCCATGCTATGCTAGTAGACCTGGATTGGGTGAGAGATATCCATGACAGATGTGAGTTTGTTAATTTTAATGGTTTACTTAAGGTGGCAACTTAAACACACATCTGGGTGGATTGAGGCACCTGGTTTCTATCAGGACTTGCCTGTTTTTCTTTTGGACCGCCACCCAGGCTCAAAGGGATCATAAGATTATTCATGCTAGAAACTTCCGTGTGCAGCCACGAGCCATTATGGGCTCTGGCATAGTTGACTAAGTCGTGCGAACTCTTACAGTGGTAGACTAGCTGATGTAGGGGTTGTAGGTTGGTACGGTCTACCCGATCGTAAGGTGCTAGTGCTTCTGAAAGACTATGTCTCGGTCATCCGTTTCTCAAACACCATGTAGTGCGAGAAACCAAACGGAGGCGATCGAGTCTTGTGGGGAAAAGTGCACAAACCTCTGCAGAGTGTACAATCTAATCATGGTTAGCCGTGTCCCCGGTTATGGACGTCTTGTGTATCTAGTACTTGGATATCATGTGAATCTCATCATGTTACCTCTAATTAATATTGTTGGGTTTTAATTGTTCACTTAATTGAGATCGGAATGCTGTCAACCATTCTCGATGTTTAACAACCACCATGATAGTTAAATAAATTTATTCCTTTGCAGTAGGGAAAAATTGGCTTTATGCAAAACTGTAACCATAGAGCTTTCCACCAGCCATATATGCATGTAGTACAGGCTTATCATTCATTATTCTATATGTGTTACATTGCCAGCATATTCCATGTGCTGACCCGTTTTCGGGCTGCAACTTTCATGTTGCAGACTTTTCAGACGACGAGTAAGGTGCCTTTTAGGTCGTGGTTCTATACTCAGTGATGCCGTTGGAGTTGATGGACTCACTTATCTTCCAAGCCTTCCGCTGTTATCGATATTAGATGGCCTTAAGCCATATTTATTGTAATAAGTTCTCTTTGAGACATCGATGTAATAAGTGTGTGATTGCTACTCTGTTATAAATCCTTCGAAGTACTGTGTGGTGTCAGCATTACTGATCCAGGGATGACACCGGAGCACAGAGACTTGACCATCTGAGGTCGGGTCGCTACAGAGATGGTATCAGAGCACACGCTGACTGTAGGACACGACCACTAAGTTAAATCCATAGATCACTATACTCTTCTCATTTTCTAACTCCTCATCTTTTCTACTCTTTTAGGATGACGGACGCGAAGATCAAGTACGCTCAACCGGATGAAGGCACACCTTTTGGATTTCACTTGAAGGAAGTCACCAAGTACCTGAACATTGGACTACCAAGCTTCACCGGGACATTGAACGCCACTCTGCCTGAAGAGGAGCGCTGGAAGATTCAAGCTCACGTTCCGGGAAGGACATTCGCACCAATCACAAAGCCCATAGATAGTGTTTTCAGTGCACCAACCTGGAGTCTGGGAAAGAGCATGGCAGCTCATATCACCATGGGACGCATTGGAGAAGTTTATCAAGAAGACCTCAAGGACACTATCTACCAGATTTGTGGACGCCGAGATAAACAATGGGAGATAGTCAGCTCCAAGAAGGATAGATCCATTGCAGCTTTCATCCAGGAATTAAACCAGCACATTCGACGCCACGAGAACCAGATGTGCAATGATATGATAGAGTTGAAGAATGCGAAGGCGAGGATCATCGAGCTAGAAGGAGAACTGAAGGCTACACGCAAGGACTACATGGACGAGATCGTAGCTCTAGCAAGGCACAATGGCGATCTTAAGCAGGAGATTGAAGAACTCAAGGGGAAATTAGCATCCAAGAAGGAAGACAAGTACGTCGCATGTCCGGACAACTACATCATCATCGACGACACCGATTCGGATCCAAGTGAACCCGACTTTGAAGACGAAGCTGGAGCAGACATCATGGAGTCTTCCACCGATTCAAATTTCTAGATGACAACCATATATTAGTAGTATTTCCCCCATGTAAACATTATAGTTCGAGCACTTTTGCGATAGTTCTAGACCGTTGTATGCCCTTGTTTGAATTGAATGAAGTGATTTTGTGTGCATTTGCTCATGTGCATTGGGGTAGTGTTTTCTCTTTAGACCTCACTCTATTCTTAATTCTCGTCTTTTCTCAAACATCAGATGCCTCCGAGACGTGACAATGAATTCGTATTCCCACGAGAGATCACTCAGCTGATTCAGCAGCAGAATGCCTTGATCCAAACCTTGGTGCAGAACAACAACAACAACAACAACAACAACAACAACAACAACAATAACAACCCACCACCACCACCACCTGTTGATCATTTGACTCGTTTCCTTAGGCTGAATCCGCCGGTGTATTCCAGCAGCACCGAGCCGATTGTAGTAGATGATTGGCCCCGCAAGATAGGAAGGGAGTTGACCACTGCAGGATGTATAGATGGTGAGAAAGTAAAGTTTGCCGCACATCAGCTTGACGGACCTGCGGCAGCATGGTGGGAGAATTTCACAGCCACTTACCCAGTCGACACTATCACATGGGATCAGTTTCAGCAAGCTTTCCGCACTGCCCATGTTTCAGCAGGAGTTATGGCCATGAAGAAGCGTGAGTTTCACAACTTACGCCAAGGAGGAAGGACAGTTGGCTAGTATGTGGATGATTTTAGTAAGTTAGCACGTTATGCCCCAGATGACGTTGCTACAGACGCAGCTAAGCAGGAGAAGTTTCTGGAAGGACTGAATGACGAGTTGAGCATGCAGTTGATGGTAGCAAGTTTCAACAACTACCAGGAGTTGGTAGATCGTGCTCTTATGATTGAAGGGAAGCAACAGCAGATTGAGAACCGCAAGAGGAAGTGGACAGGGGAAGTATAACTCTGGAGCCCATCAGAAGCCCCGATTTACCCCTAAACCGGGAGTCCAGTTTCAGCATACCCATGGAGGAGGTAGTTCGCACAACCATAATGGCCACAAGAATGGTAATAGGGATGGAGGAAGCAACGGCCAGAACCGTACCACCCCATCAACCCCAGCCAAGAGAGACCTGAGCCAAGTCACCTGTTTCAAGTGTTCCAAGACCGGACATTATGTCAATGAATGTCCCGAAGGCCAAAGTGGAAATGGAAGCTCCGGAAAGAAGCCGAACCCTTTCAACAGGGGATAGGTGAACCACATTAATGTGGAGGAGGTTGAAGCTCAGCCCGATGCAGTAATCGGTAAGTTTTTGGTTAAGTCATTTACTGCACTCGTTCTTTTTGATACTGGTGCATCACATTCATACATATCAAGGGGATTTGTGGATAAGTATAACCTGCCAACCCAAGCCCTTAGGTCACCCATGTTAGTAACCTCGCCTGGAGCAGAATATATGGCTAGTCGATGGTGTGATTAGTTACCATTAAGGATTGGTAACTATGTGTTTGCCTCATACCTAATAGTATTGGAATCTCAAGGATTGGACGTGATATTAGGCATGGATTGGTTGTCAAAGTATGAAGGGAACATTGAATGTGCTAGTAAGACAATTTTTCTTACAACGCCCGAAGGAAGAAGGATCAAGTATGTATCCCGACATGTGCCCAACAGGACACAATTAAATTCCTTATCAGGAGTAGTACAGGAGGAAGTACCAGTAGTAAAGGATTTTCCTGATGTATTTCCTGCGGAATTGCCAGGAATGCCACCGGATAGAGACATTGAGTTTTTGATTGAGCTTTTGCCAGGCACTGGGCCAATATCGAAGCGACCATACTGGATGCCAGCAAAGGATTTGGTAGAAATCAAGAAGCAGATTAAGGAGTTATTGGATAAAGGTTACATACGCCCAAGTTCTTCGCCTTGGGGATCACTCGTACTTCTAGTGGAGAAGAAGGATGGATCATTAAGGATGATTGTTGATTACCGTGGACTGAATGAAGTAACCATGAAGAAAAAGTACCCACTGCCAATGATTAATGATCTGTTTGATCGTTTGCAAGGAGCTAAAGTGTTTTCCAAGATCAATTTGCGATCAGGGTACCATCAGTTGAAGATTCGAGAGCAGGACATACCTAAGACGGCATTCACCACAAGATATGGACTGTATGAGTATACCGTTATGTCATTTGGACTGACTAACGCACCTGCCTATTTTATGAATCTGATGAACAAGGTATTTATGGAGTTTTTGGATAAGTTCGTTGTAGTGTTCATTGATGACATTCTGATTTTCTCAAAGAATGAAGAGGAGCATAAGGAACATTTGTGTTTGGTTTTGGAGAAACTAAGGGAACATCAGTTATATGCCAAATTCAGCAAATGTGAGTTTTGGCTAAAGGAAGTTGGATTTCTTGGACATGTTATATCCGGAGAAGGGATAGCAGTTGACCGCACAAAGGTTGAGACCGTAACCGAATGGGAAGCACCAACGACAGTTGGAGAGATCCGGAGTTTTCTTGGACTCGCAGGATACTACCGGAGATTTATTGAGAACTTCTCAAGGATTGAAAAGCCTATGACGGAGTTGTTGAAGAAGGATACTAAGTTCAAATGGACTGAGGAGTGTGAGGCTAGTTTCCAGGAATTGAAGAAATGTTTGGTTACCTCACCAGTGTTGATTTTGCCAGATCAAACCAAGGATTATGAGGTGTATTGCGACGTTTCACGTCGAGGACTTGGAGCAGTTCTTATGCAGGAGGGGAGAGTTGTTTCGTATGCTTCACGACAACTGAAGCCTCACGAATTGAATTATGCCACGCATGATTTGGAGTTAGCAGCCGTAGTGCATGCATTGAAAACTTGGAGACATTTTCTCATTGGGAATCATTGTGAGGTGTACACGGACCACAAGAGTTTGAAGTACATTTTCACGCAAAAGGAGTTGAACCTCAGACAAAGGAGATGGTTGGACCTCATCAAGGATTATGATATGAGATTGCATTACCATCCCGGAAAAGCTAATGTAGTAGCTGACGCATTGAGCCGTAAGAGCCATGTCAATACACTGATGACGGGAGAAATACCAAAAGAGTTAGCAGAAGATCTTCGTGAGCTATGTTTGGAGATAGTTCCGAGAGGCTATGTAGTAGCATTGGAGATTCAGTCAACATTGATGGATAAAATCAGAGAAGCTCAGAAAACTGACAAGGAGATTGCAGATATAAAGAAGAAAATGAGCGAAGGAAAAGCAAAGGGATTTCGTGAGGATGAGCACGATACCCTATGGTTTGGGGACCGTGTTTATGTGCCAAATGACCCGGAGATCAGGAAGTTAATTCTGCAAGAGGCACATGATTCACCCTATTCGATTCACCTAGGAAATACCAAGATGTATTTGGATTTTAAGGAAACATTCTGGTGGACCGGAATGAAGAAGGATATTGCAGCATATGTAGCAGTTTGTGATGTGTGTCATAGAGTAAAGGCGGAACATCAGAAGCCAGCCGGTTTGTTACAACCATTGCCAATACCCGAATGGAAGTGGGATAAGATAGGCATCGATTTTGTCACAGGACTACCCAGGACGAAGGCAGGCTATGACTCGATATGGGTAGTAGTTGATCGTTTGACGAAGGTAGCACATTTCATCCCAGTTAAGACCACTTACACCAGTGCTAAGTTGGCAAAGATATACATGACTAGGATCATTTGCTTGCATGGAGTTCCGAGGAGTATCGTATCAGATAGAGGAACCCAGTTTACCTCAAAGTTTTGGAATCAGTTGCATGAAACTATGGGAACCAGACTAGAGTTCAACACAGCTTTTCACCCTCAAACGGATGGACAGACAGAGAGAGTCAATCAGATTTTGGAAGATATGCTGAGAGCTTATGTGCTAGATTATGGATCTAGTTGGGACGATAACTTGCCGTATGCGGAGTTTTATTATAACAACAGTTACCAAACCAGTTTGAAGATGGCACCTTTCGAAGCTTTATACGGAAGGAGGTGCAGGACACCGTTGTCATGGGACGAAGTTGGAGACCGTCACTTGTTGGACCAGATTTGATTAAGGAGTCTGAACAGAAAGTTAAGTTGATTCGCGATAGGCTCAAGGTAGCCCAATCTAGGCCGAAGAACTACGTAGACTCTAAACGCAAGGAGACAGTTTACGAAACCGGAGACAGAGTTTATCTTCGAGTATCCCCACTTCGAGGAGTTAAGCGCTTCGGAGTTAAGGGAAAATTAGCATCGCGTTTCGTTGGACCGTATAAGATCTTGCAACATATGGGAGAAGTCGCTTATAAATTGGAATTACCAGAGGGACTGTCAGGAGTTCATGATGTATTCCATGTTTCTCAGCTGAAGAAATGTCATGCCGAGATGGCGGAAGTACCGCTAAGAGATAAAGTGCCACTTGAAGCGATTCAGTTGAAGAATGATTTAACAAATGAGGAGAAACCAGTCAAGATTCTCGATTATGCCAGCAGAGTTACCCGCAGCAAGGTTATCAAGTTTTGCAAAGTTCAGTGGAACCACCACTCAAAGGATGAAGCCACCTGGGAGAGAGAAGAATATTTGCTCAAGGACCACCCTCACCTATTTTCTAGCCAACCCAAATCTTGAGGGCGAGATTCATCTTAAGGGGGGTAGGTTTGTAACATCCCAAATTTTTAATTTGGAATGTTATACATTAGATCATCATGCATATCATATTTTCTTGCATTTTGGTCAATCCTAGAAATTTCACGCAACTCAAGGACCCTCGGAGAGAGTTGGAGATTTCGTTATTTTCATATTTGAGTTTTCTCAAATTTTGAAAAGAGGATCATTTGATTTTATTTATTTCATCTTCAATTATTTTTCCAATATCAAAAATATGAGAGGGAAATAATATGAATTTCCCAAATTTAGGAAGAATGAAGATTTAATAAATAAATCATATTTTGGAATTTTCCGGAGTTTATTTGCATTTTATTCGGAGTAGGAAAAAAATGCGTGTTTTCATAAATTGCATCTATGCCCCGATTAAAGTTCATTTGGTTCGACTCATTTTTAGGAGTCGGGGAAAATTTACTTCGGGATTTTTGGAGCTCGTTTAGATTTTCTTTTCTTTGTTTTTCTGCGCGCGTAACTATTTAAAAAAACGCGTCGCGCCCCGCCTGGGCCAAGGGCCCAGCCGGCCCAGCCGCTCCCCGCGCGCGCGCGCACCGCCAGCGCCGCCTCCGCGCCTGCCGCCCGCCGCCGCCTCCTAGTCCGAGTCGGACTCGGACTCCTCCCCCTCATTATTGCACCCTCCCCCAAGCAACCCTCCCCCTCCCCTCCTATATATACCCTCCTCTCCCCCTCTCCTACCCACACCACCCCGCCACCCCGCAGCAGCAGCAGAAGCAGCAGCGCCGCCCGTCGCCAGCGCCGCCACCGCCGCTGCCTGCCGCGCCACCCCGCCGCCCTCGCCGGAGCCCCGCGCCGCCAAGGTAGCCGCTGTCCGCACCACCCCTCGCCTTGGTTCGGTTTTTTTATGAAAACCGTTCCCGTTTCTTTTCGTTTCGTTGTTTCGGTTTTTTCCGAAACCCTAGATCGGTTTTCGTTTTTTTTTTCGGTTTAGTTGTTTAGCGAGCGTTCGCCGGACCGTTCGTCTTAACGAACGTGATCACCGGTTAGTCTCGGTTAACGAACGTCCATTCGTTTAACCGTTCGTCGTTCTCTTTTTCATCGGATTTAATCCGCGATTTTCTAATCGCGATTTCAGATCCGATCTTCGTTCTAGTTTGTCTTCTCGCTTGTTTATCGGAATCAGGTGATTCAAGCGCCTGGAGTTTCGTTTCAAAACCGCCGTTCCGACTAATCAACTTAAACAAAGTTTTGCTACTGTAAAATTTGACCTAGTTTCAACTTGCTAGAACCGAGTTGTTTTCTTCCGCCATTTGTTTTCCGTTGCTTTGTTCGGTTCGTTTTCTTTTTGCAACCGGAGTTCTTAAGTTGAACTTTCTGGTTCGCTCTCTTGTTCGAGTCTTACCTGTGCATTAGATGAGTACTTATTGTATGCTTGTTGTTTGTCTGCGATAGATTACCCGGAGTGCGCCGTCTGTTACTTCGAATCTCTAGGTTTCGCGGATCATCAGCAAGGCAAGTAACACTTTGATCATACTTCTTCATTACCCAGTTTTATTGCATTAGATCAATCCTCAAACATTGCATGATTAGGATCTAATTAAATTGTGGGATGGGAAGTATATGAGGTAGTACCTATTACCTGTATTATTATGAAACCTTTGGGAGTTACTTCTGCGTTTGCTTATTATGCCATGCTATGCTAGTAGACGTGGATTGGGTGAGAGATATCCATGACAGATGTGAGTTTGTTAATTTTAATGGTTTACTTAAGGTGGCAACTTAAACACACATCTGGGTGGATTGAGGCACCTGGTTTCTATCAGGACTTGCCTGTTTTTCTTTTGGACCGCCACCCAGGCTCAAAGGGATCATAAGATTATTCATGCTAGAAACTTCCGTGTGCAGCCACAAGCCATTATGGGCTCTGGCATAGTTGACTAAGTCGTGCGAACTCTTACAGTGGTAGACTAGCTGATGTAGGGGTTGTAGGTTGGTACGGTCTACCCGATCATAAGGTGCTAGTGCTTCTGAAAGACTATGTCTCGGTCATCGGTTTCTCAAACACCATGTAGTGCGATCTAGTCTTGTGGGGAAAAGTGCGCAAACCTCTACAGAGTGTACAATCTAATCATGGTTAGCCATGTCCCCGGTTATGGATGTCTTGAGTATCTAGTACTTGGATATCATGTGAATCTCATCATGTTACCTCTAATTAATATTGTTGGGTTTTAATTGTTCACTTAATTGGGATCGGAATGCTGTCAACCATTCTTGATGTTTAACAACCACCATGATAGTTAAATAAATTTATTCCTTTGCAGTAGGGAAAAATTGGCTTTATGCAAAACTGTAACCATAGAGCTTTCCACCAGCCATATATGCATGTAGTATAGGCTTATCATTCATTATTTTCTATGTGTTACATTGCCAGCATATTCCATGTGCTGACCCATTTTCGGGCTGCAACTTTCATGTTGCAGACTTTTCAGACGACGAGTAAGGTGCCTTTTAGGTCGTGGTTCTATACTCAGTGATGCTGTTGGAGTTGATGGACTCACTTATCTTCCAAGCCTTCCGTTGTTATCGATATTAGATGGCCTTAAGCCATATTTATTGTAATAAGTTCTCTTTGAGACATCGATGTAATAAGTGTGTGATTGCTACTCTGTTATAAATCCTTCGAAGTATTGTGTGGTGTCAGCATTACTGATCCAGGGATGACACCGGAGCACAGAGACTTGACCATCTGAGGTCAGGTCGCTACAAGATCTACCAAGAAATTGACAAGTACCCTAAGTGGACTTTCTATCAACCTTCTCTCCAGCATAATCCGAGTCGGAATAGCCAACAAGATCAAAAGAGAACCTCTTAGGATACCAAATGCCAAAATTTGGTGTATGGATTAAGTATCTCACTATCCTTTTCACAGCCTTAAGATGACATTCTTTAGGAGCAGCTTGATATCGTGCACACATGCACACACTTAGCATAATATCGGGACGTGAAGCTCATAGGTATTACAATGAACCAATCATAGAGCGATAAACCTTTTGATCAACCGGTTCACCATCTTTGGTCAAATCATTATGTCCACTAGTAGGCATGGGTGCAGACATACCTTTGCATTCTTGCATACTGAACTTATTGAATAAGTCTTTGGTGTACTTCGTTTGAGAGATAAATGTACCTTCCTTAGTTTGCTTGATTTGCAAACCGAGAAAGAATTTTAGTTCACTCATCATAGACATCTCAAACTTCTTCGACATAAGCTTTCCAAACTTTTCACTAAAAAGAGGGTTAGTAGAACCAAATATGATATCATCAACATATATTTGGCATACAAATAGTTCTCCATTAACCCTTTTATTAAAAAGTGTGGAATCAATTTTTCCAATTTCAAAACCACTTGCAATAAGGAATTTGGTCAAACATTTATACCATGCTCTAGGAGCTTGTTTAAGACCATAAAGAGCTTTGTGAAGTTTGTAAACATGATTAGGTTTCTTAGGATTGACAAAGCCGGGAGGTTGTTTGACATAAACTTCCTCCTCTATTTCACCATTTAGAAAAGCACTTTTAATGTCCATTTGGTACAAAGTGATATTATGGTGATTAGCATAGGCAAGTAAGATGCGAATGGACTCAAGTCTAGCAACGGGAGCATATGTCTCACCATAGTACATACCTTCGACTTGTGTGTATCCTTGGGCGACGAGACGTGCTTTGTTGCGAACCACTTGTCCATCTTCATCTTGCGTATTGCGAAACACCCATTTGGTACCAATGATGTTGCGGTTGTTGTCGGGCTTCTCAACCAATGTCCAAACTTGGTTTCTCTCAAAGTTGTGTAGCTCTTCATGCATAGCGTTTATCCAATCCGGATCTTCCAATGCTTCTTCGATCTTCATAGGTTCAATGCTAGAGATGAATGAATAGTTTTCACAGAAGTTAGCTAAACGAGTTTTTGAGCGAGTAATTCTCCCGGTTTGGATATCATTGTAGATTTGCTCGACGGGATGATCTTTGGCAATTCTTGCTCGAACTCGTGAGAGCTTTTGCTTGGGTCTTCGTTGAACATCTTCTTCATCTTGTTCTTCTTCTTGGCCTTCTTCATTGTTGGCGTTGTCGTTCTCTTGTCGTGGTGGAGAAGGAGGTTGTTGATGTTCGTCTTGATGCATTTCCTCGTTTTCTTCATCTTGGTGTGTCCTACTTGTGGATGCCTCCGTGTCGATTCTTGGTTCACCTTTTCGTGAAGTAGAAGCTTCCACTTGGACGGACGAGGTACTCTCCTTCACCTCCATTGGACGAATTTTGCCAATAGACAAGTCTTGGATTGCTTCTGAAGGGTCTTTGTCTCCTACATCAATTGGCAATTGCTCTACTTGCGAGCCATTAGATTCATCAAACTTCACATCTACTGTTTCTTCAACCTTTCGGGTGAAATTGTTGTAGACACGGTAAGTGTGAGAGTTTGAGCCATAACCAAGTAGGAAACCTTCATGAGATTTAGGAGCAAACTTTGAACGACGATGCTTATCTAGAATGTAGCACTTTGAGCCGAATACTCGAAAGTATCCAACTTGGGGTTTCTTACCGGTGAGGAGCTTGTACGCCGTCTTGCTGAGTAGCTTGTGAAGATACAAGCGATTTGTTGCATGACAAGCTGTCTCAACCGCTTCTGCCCAAAAGTGCTTCGGCGTCTTATACTCATCAAGCATCGTTCTCGCCATTTTGATGAGCGTCCGGTTCTTCCTCTCAACAACTCCATTTTGTTGAGGTGTGTACGTAGCTGAGAACTCATGTGAAATCCCTTCTTCGTCAAGAAAGGTATCCACATTTGTGTTCTTGAGCTCCATTCCGTTGTCACTCCGAACCTTCTTGATCTTCACGTCAAACTAATTTTGGGCTTTCCTAGCAAAGTTTTTGAAGATCTTTTCGACCTGCGATTTATCATCAAGAAAGAACACCCACGTAAATCTTGAAAAATCATCAACTATAACTAGACCAAAAGAATTTCCACCGAGACTCTTGTAGGCATTGGGACCAAAAAGATCCATACGAAGTAGCTCGAGTGGCCTCCTTGTGGTCATGATGTTCTTCACGGGATGCCTTCCTCCAACCTGTTTACCTGCTTGACAAGCACTGCAAAGTCTATCCTTATCAAATATGACATCGTTAACTCCAAGGATATGATTTCCTTTAATAAGCTTGTCAAGGTTTATCATGCCAACATGACCTAGTCGTCTATGCCACAACCAACATTTTGAGGATTTAGCAATAAAGCAAGTTTTAGGTTGTGCCTTTTTAAAAAAATCGACAATGTAAAGGTCACCTCTACGTATGCCAGTAAAGACCATTTTATGATTATGTCGACGAAATACTTGGCAATCTACCTCAGTAAATAGGACATTCAATCCGAAATCAGCAAGTCTAGATACTGAAAGTAAGTTGTAGCCAAGGGATTCAACGAGCATGACATTTTGAATGGAGCTATCGTGTGAGATGGCCACCTTACCAAGGCCAACCACCTTACCCTTTGAATTATCACAAAAGGTGACATACTTTCGAGGGCCGTCATTTTCAGCAAGCTCACGGAACATCTCTTCGTCTCCGGTCATATGATCGGTACATCCACTGTCGAGAACCCATTCCTTTCCTCCTGACACATATCCACGAAGATTTGCCATAAGACCAAAGTGTCTCATTGCATCATCAAGGTCGAAGTCACTATCATCATTCTCATCGTAGTATCCATGTTCAACATGTTCTTGTGACTCATCATTTCCTAGAGAAAGTGTTTCATTAGATAATTGATCATCAAAGTGGTCACTATTATGAATTCTTATAGCTTCGGATATAATATCACTAATGACTCCAACATTTCCTTTAGCATGCATGAGATTAGTAAGCTCAAATAGACAATCACCAAAACTAGGACCACTAGAGTTCATTTTACTCATGGCAATAGATTTATGGAGAATTTCATCCAAGTTTTTCAAGGAATAATCGGGGAATCGTTCCTCAAGAAATTTCCATATGGTATAGGCACAATTTAGAGTAGGTATAGCAATCAAGTATTTGGGCAATACTCTAATGATGAGCTCAACGGTTCTAAGATTGTGAATCATGTCAACATCTTCATCTAGAGTAGGATGCATAGGATCAACATGAGGAGCACAAGGACTAGCAATATACTTGTTCAAATGATATTGATTGAAAATCACAAGCATCTCATTTTTCCATTCATGAAAATACTCTCCATCAAGAATAGACACTCTATGTCTAAGACTCCCTAAAGTAGACACATCCATCTTCCTCCAATGGTGATTAAACCAAGGCAATGGAGACCAAAGCTCTGATACCACTTGTAGGATCTAGAAGTGGGTGTGTCTAGAGGGGGGGTGATTAGACACTTAGTATTAAAGTTGCAATTTTTAAGCCTTTTTGGTTTGAGTGAAGTTTTAGGCACAATTTCAACATACACAATACATATCAAGCAAGCATGCAAAGAGTATATAGGCAGCGGAAAGTAAAGCATGCAACTTGCAAGAATGTAAAGGGAAGGGTTTGGAGAATTCAAACGCAATTGGAGACACGGATGTTTTTGGCGTGGTTCGGGTAGGTGGTGCTATCCTACATCCACGTTGATGGAGACTTCAACCCACGAAGGGTAACGGTTGCACGAGTCCACGGAGGGCTCCACCCACGAAGGGTCCACGAAGAAGCAACCTTGTCTATCCCACCATGGCCATCGCCCACGAAGGACTTGCCTCACTAGCGGTAGATCTTCACGAAGTAGGCGATCTCCTTGCCCTTACAAACTCCTTGGTTCAACTCCACAATCTTGTCAGAGGCTCCCAAGTGACACCTAGCCAATCTAGGAGACACCACTCTCCAAGAAGTAACAAATGGTGTGTTGATGATGAACTCCTTGCTCTTGTGCTTCAAATGATAGTCTCCCCAACACTCAACTCTCTCTCACAGGATTTGGATTTGGTGGAAAGAAGATTTGAGTGGAAAGCAACTTGGGGAAGGCCAGAGATCCAGATTCATATGGTAGGAATGGAATATCTTGGCCTCGACACAAGGGTAGGAAGTTCTCTCTCAGAACATATGGGTTGGAAGTGTAGATGTGTTCTGATGGCTCTCTCCACAAATGAAGAGGAGGTGGAGGGGTATATATAGCCTCCACTTAAAATCCAACCGTTACACACAATTTACCAATCTCGGTGGGACCGAATCAACAAACTCGGTCGGACCGAAAAGGTAAACCTAGTGACCGTTAGAGATATTCGGTCGGACTGGCATGCAACTCGGTAGGACCGATATGGTTAGGGTTTGGGCATAACGTAATCTAAGTGAGACCGATTACACAAACTCGGTGAGACCGATTTGGTAATTAGCTAACCAGAGAGTTGGTCAGGCAAACTCGGTGGGACCGATTACTAAACTCGGTTGGACCGATTTTTCTAGTGAGTTAACCAGAGAGTTTGCATTGTAGTCTCGGTAGTACCGATTGCCTAGACTCGGTGAGACCGATTTTGACAATGGACATACACAGTGAGATTACAATCCCATCTCGGTGAGACCGAGATCCCTGTCGGTGAAATCGATTTGCTAGGGTTTGGCAGTGGCTTATGACATATGAAACTCGGTGGCGTCGGATATAAAGAATCGGTACGACCGAGTTTGGCTTAGGGTTTAGGTCATATGTGGAAGTGGGAAAGTAGCTGAGGATTTTGGAGCACATCATTAAGCACATGGAGCAAGAGGCTCATTAAGCAACACCTCATCCCTCCTTGATAGTATTGGCTTTTCCTATGGACTCAATGTGATCTTGGACCACTAAAATGTAAAATGAAGAGTCTTGAGCTTGAAGCTTTAGCCAATCCTTTATCCTTAGCATCTTGAAGGAGTTCCCACAACCTTTAGTCCATGCCACTCCATTGTTGAACTTATCTGAAATATACTAGATAAAAACGTTAGTCCAACAAGAGATATGTTGACATTAATTACCAAAACCACCTGAGGAGCACTTGTGCTTTCAGCTTGGTTGCTTGGTGGCATTCCACGGCCTTGTCCTAGGTTCTGCGCATTGGGGCGCGGGGTGTCGGGCTTCTTGTTGGGGCAATTCTTGGAGTAGTGTCCCGCCTGGCCACATCCGAAGCAAGTGACTTGATTGGGGTTGCTGCTCTTGCTGGCATTGTTATTGGGGTTGTTGAAAGTTGGCCTGGGGTTTGCGTACTGCTGAGGCTGATAGTTGGTACGGGGTGCAGGGGCTCTGGGCTGCTGATAGGTTGGCTTGACCGGGGCTGGCTGCCACGGGCGAGGCTTCTGGTTGCTGGAGCTGCCCCTGCTGATCATCTTGCGCTTACGGGTATCATCCAGAGCACGCCGCTTGTCTTCAAGCATGAGTGCCTTGTTCACCAGATCAGGAAAGGTCGGGCAGTCACACACAACAAGTGAGTACTGTAGAGTCTGGTTAAGGCCTTCCATGAAGCGCTCTCTTTTGGCAACATCTGTGCTGACATCCTCAGGAGCATACCTAGACAGAACACTGAACTTCTGCATGTACTCCTTGACAGTGCTACTTCCTTGCTTCAGGGCTCGGAACTCACGCTTCTTGATGGCCATGATTTCGGAAGGAATATGGGCCTTGCGGAATTCTGTCTTGAAGTCATTCCAAGTGATGTTTTGCCCAGCATGCATGACCTTGAATCCATCCCACCAAGCTCTGGCAGTTCCCCCGAGACAGTGGGCAGCATATGCCACCCTCTCACGGTCTTCAGTGCAACCGACTAGTTCCAACAGATCCTCAATGGTGCGGACCCAGTCATCTGCATCCAGGGGTTCAGCAGTCTCAATGAAGGTGGGTGGTGCATGCTTCTTGAACTCGGCCAACGTGGAACGTCCATTGCCGTTCCCCGCCAGCTGGCGGTTGACAGCCTGGGCAATCATCTGGAGGGCTGCAGTGTTGGCTTGGCGTTCCTCTCGGAAGGCTTGGAGAAGCTGAGCCATGTCCATGATTGGAGGTGGTGGCGGTGGTGGAGCTTGTCCTTGGGTTTGGTCCTGGCTTGCTCCTGCTCCGGCTTCTTGCTGCTGGGTAGAGGTACCAGTACGTGTTACAACAGGCATCCTGTTGGAGCGATCAAGGTCTCATAATTGGGAAGATGGGAAAAGCAATATAGATGGGATGCCTAGTAAGGGGGTTGGTATGACACTAATTGTTTTCATGCAAGGGCTAAAAGGCCAAACACATTCATTAAAGTCCAAATGGGTGATGTAGTCGCTTACAAGTTCCCGAAGGAAAGTACGACTTCCATCAAAACAAGTTGAAAGCAAACACAACATGGTTTCATTTGAACCATTACATGGACTCGACTTCGCATAAGGGGTACACGACCTATCCTACCTTAAGGGTTACGGAGTGGCCTATCCTAGTCCTGAACGGAGTCTAAGTGGTGGAATGCTCGGTCGCGTAGTCCGGCTCCTCTGGGTCTTCCTCCTCATCTTCATCTGTCTCAGTATCTTCGTCATTTGAGGGAATGGGGGATTGGAGGAGCTGAACACGGCGCTACTTCGCCGGTGGCACCGTGAAGAGGTTGCAGTATTCCTTCGTCGTCATACGGCATGGCCGAGATGACCCCTTGGCATGCGTAACCTGTGGGGGTCGCCCGCCTCGATAGGCAACAACGGTCTGTCCAGGGGGTGCACCATCCTTCTTGATCCTGTCCGCCTTTGTGAGCTAGGCAGAGGAGTTCCTTGGTCTCGTGGAGTTCCCTCCGAAGCTCCATCGACTCCGAGGCCAAGTGTTGTGCAGGGCTGTCAGCACATAAGCTGAAGTAGGTCTGGAAACGGAGGGGAAGTCCCTCGTCCTTGGGTGGAGCTGGTGCGCTGCTCTCGTCATCACCCTCCTTACGATAAGGCAGGTAGCGAGTGGCTGGCTCACTTGCCATCTCTGGCAGAAGATCTCGAAGGCGAGTCAGCGCCTTGAGTGCAGCAATCTCAACGGCGAGGAGCAGGGTCGCCATCTGTGGTCCTTCAAAGAACCAGCTCGTCGGAGAGTCGTTCGCCCTCACGACTACCTCCACATGATACTCCTTCTTGGTGCTGTCGATCCAGTGCTCGTGATAGGAGAAGGTGGGGGCTCGAGTGAACTGGCACTTCTTGAGGCTGTCCTCAAGGGTATGGGGAATCCAGTGGTCAGGAGGTCCTCGGGTACGACGGCCATCTACAAAAGTGGAAAGGGAAGGGTCAATAGAGGAGATACGACCCATGTTCGAGATATTTCTAGAAAGCGTAGGTATATAGGTAGTTTGTAGATAGTCTCACTCTAACTAACGTCCATGCTAACTAAGGCTTCCTATAGTCAGGATGGCTCTGGTACCAGCTCATGGGGACCCCGACTCATGAGTCGTGATCACCGAATGTACGTGTACAGTGATCCCAGAGATCAATGCTCACTGAACACACAGAAGCTGAATAACAAGAGTCTTACATCCATACATACCGTCTTACACAAATTACGACCATTATGGTCAAGTCTTACATCGATAAAGCCTTAAGGGCTGAACATCAAATGAAACACAAGCAGCGGAAATCTTCGTCAATATGTAGGACCCATGCCATCTGCCTTAACCCTACAGGCATTCTGACTGGGAAGCGTCCTAGTTCGCATGTTCGTCTCCAAAGAATTCTTCTTCGAACTCCTGTTCTTCCATGCATGGCCAATTAAATAACCAGTGGCAAGCCAATGAGTACTTTGAATGTACTCGCAAGCTACCCATGTTTTGGTTCAAGATACAACAATGCATGATATAGGTAAATTTTTGCGGAAAGCTAGTTTTGAGTGCAATGACATGTTCAACAACTTGTAAGACATGCATCAGGAGAATTCAAGTAACCATGAGGACAGGTTACACATATCAACATAAATAGAGTGGGCACCAACCCAATTCAATCATGTCAAGTCCTTGACTTGACCCAAGTAGTTCTTCCCACTTATCCAACACACACACTGGTTTGTAAACACGCGGACGTAGTTTAAGCAGCACCGCCCAACTGTCCTTGACCGTCGACACGGCTATTCGAATAGTTTTACACTCTGTAGAGGTTGCACACTTTACCCACAAGATCCAGGGAACTTCCGTGTCATTCACGACCCGCGATACCTCAAATACCCGGGGTAAGCACCCGATCACTATCTTTCCCTAGACGACACTAACAAGGAGTCCACTCGTTGTTCCGTATCCTCACGATGTACATCATACGAGACTTACTCGAGATCGCAATATCCGAGAGGGGACACAACGGTGTATCCGGTGCCTTGTGAAAACAATCATGGCCGCCCTACCTGGCACGACCCCGTCCCGAGAGAGAGCACCAACTCCCCCTCGTCACTAGTAAAGCGGGCTCCAAGCTAGTATCGACCTAAGTAATCAATAATGCCCTTTCCCATATAAGGGTAGAGTGGTTGCGCAAGTAAGGTTGGGACAGTCGACAAAATCTTAAATCTAATCCGTTTTCGAAAACAACACACACACTTGCCTCGGTACACCACTTCGTCATTAAGTGGTTACCTAACTCATCATATCCCTCGGGCATGAGTGGCACTCGACGGGGTTTTCGTAAAGTCCTTTGTAAACACTTTGTCTCCACCACTATGCATATTCCTGTCCCTTTTGCGTAGCACTACTTAGCATCCTATCTACTCCCACGGGCATAACCCTCATAAGAAGGTAGGGTCATGCATAATGCAGGTATCAACGAGGAAGTAACGAAGGCAACCCACCAAGGTGGTTACCCTCCCATCATGATTCCGAAGCAACACTAATAAAGTGCTATATGACATGCATAAAAAGGTTTCATAGACATGGTCAAAGGGCTGCTTGCCTGGCTCAACAAAGTCTTCTGGGTCTTCAAAGTCTTCTGGTCCAACTCCTTCGTCAGCAATGCAATCTATCGTTGCAAAATAATAACGAGAAAACAAGGCAATAATAAAACAGAAAAACCAAAGTGCTCAGAAAATTTTCAAATCATTTTTGTAAAATACTAGGTCGAAAACTAAGAAGGGGAAAATTCCTAGTTTTGGATTTGGAGTTATATAAGAGGGGATATGGATTTCCAAACAGAGATTAAACTGCTCAAATTTGAATTTAAATTTGAACAGTACATAAAAGTTGGTTGGATTTGAATGAAAGTTGCACCATTAAATAGGTGGGATTTTTACAAGATTTTAGGAACTGGAATTGTTGCATTTGGATTAATATGTAATCCTGTGGAATTTTTGTAAGTTTAACAGAGAAGAAAAAAGGAAAAATGGCGCTGTGCCACTGGGCCAGAGAGGCCGCGGGGCAGCAGGCCCAGAGGGGAAATCGGCCCGCGCGAGGTCGCCACGTCGAAAGCGTAAAGGCAGAGTACGCCTTCAGCCGACGGGCGAATCGGTGCGCGCGCGTGCAACTATAAACCTGACGGGTGGATCCCACCCGTCAGGGTGTGAGGCTGACGGGCAGGGCCCACGGCCGTCATCGTCTACCTCCGTCCAGAGGCAACGGCGAGCTCGCCGGCGGGGATACAGGGCACAGGGGGTGTGGGTGGTACCGTTGTGTAACGCCCTCGATGCGGCTATATCTCCCACGTTGTCGGTGTCAAAACCGGTGGATCTCGGGTAGGGGGTCCTGAACTGTGCGTCAAGGTCGGATGGTAATAGGAGACAAGGGACACTTTGTTTTACCCAGGTTCGGGCACTCGCGATGGAGGTAAAACCCTACTCCTGCTAGATTAATATTGATGATATGGGTAGTACAAGAGTGGATCTACCACGAGATCAAGGAGGCTAAACCCTAGAAGCTAGCCTATGGTTATGATGATGAATAATGATCGAGGTCCTACGGACTACAACCCTCCGGTTTATATAGACACCGGATAGGGTTAGGGCTACACAGAGACGGTTACATTGGTAGGAGATCTTGAATATCCGCACGCCTAGCTTGCCTTCCACGCCAAGGAAAGAACCTTCCGGACACGGGACGAAGTCTTCAATCTTGTATCTTCATAGTCCTGGAGTCCGGCTGAAGGTATAGTCCGGCTATCCGAACACCCCCTAATCCAGGACTCCCTCAGTAGCCCCCGAACCAGGCTTCAATGATGACGAGTCCGGCGCGCAAATTGTCTTCGGCATTGCAAGGCGGGTTCCTCCACCAAATCCTGTGTACCTGTTCGAATAATGTTTCGATTTCCGCAGTGCTCCTCGGCTTCTATGCCCAATAATGACCATCTTCCACGTGAATGCGAAAGGCCCGGGGCATCTTTACATTTATACCCCTAGCCATACGAACGAGCCGCCTATTTAACGGGACGGGGATTTAGATCCAAACCACATCTCCTCCTCCTCGCGAGTTATCATCGGAGCGCCTCCAGCAAAGGTCCATTCCAACATGGCCAGCCGTCGCAACTTCTCCCCTCGCCCCTCCGGTTCCAAACCCGGAGACTGGGAGAGTTGTACCATCCCGCACAGCGAGTTAGTGTCGCTGCAAGCCAACGGATTTCTCCCCCAGGCGTACATGGCCTCGGTCCGAGCCGGACTCGCCACCTATAAGGGCGGAAAGCAGGCGGAGGGCACTCCTAATCCCTCTAAGGGAGAAAGGGTGTGCTTTGTCCCTTATTTACTAAGGGGACTAGGATTTCCAATTCATGCATTCCTCCGCGGGCTTCTGGAGTTCTATGGCCTCCAGTTACATGATCTTACGCCTAGCTCCGTTCTTCATATCGCGGGCTTTGTTGCTCTCTGCGAGCTGTTCCTGGGCATAGAGGCCCACTTCGCGCTGTGGAAAAGGCTATTCTGCTTGGTACCCCGTTCTCAAGAGGGGTCCATATATCAAGTGGGCGGCGCCGAAATATGGCGCATCGCCGGGACCGGATATCCACCCGGAACCCCAAAGAAGGCGTCCGAAGATTGGCCTTCAGAATGGTTTTATATAGACGACGTCCCGCTGCCGGACCCTATCCGGGCCGGCCTCCCCGAGTTCAGCACGGCTCCCTTGAAAAAACGCCTAAGTTGGCGTCCGCGGAGCTCTCAGGGAGAGGATAACAGAGATGTCCGCTACCTAATGAGCCGGATAAGACTATTAGCTCACTACGGACTAACCATAATTGGAGTCATGGCCGTATGTATCATGCGGGGGGTGCAGCCACTTCAATACAGAGGCCACCCCATGTGGGAATTCAATGGAGAGGACGACGCTACTCGTTATGGCCGTAAAGGACCAGCCTCCATTGCGGCGCTAGTAAAGATATTAGCATCTTTATACAAGGGAGAAAAGGAGGATTTCCTCCGCGTCAACCCGCGGGCCGGATTCTCCATGCAAGAACCTCCAAGCTGGGTAAGTGACCAACCGCACTTGCCCATCTGCTTTGATTTTCCCATGTTTAGTCGCGCCGTCTGACAACTTTAGCGCAAGGGCTGCGGCAGGAAGTGAAGGACATTGACAGCCGCCCTCCCCAGCCCGATGACCCAGAACGGTCCCACAATCCGGATTCCGAAGAAGATCCGGACATAGCAGTGGAGCTCATCGATGGGGTGTTCCATCAACTGAGCAAGGACAATACCTTGGTAGCCATTATGGCTGATTACCCTGGGTTAATCCCGGCCTCCCAGGTGACGGAAACAGGAGTGTTAATTCCTTTAAAAGAGATTCCGTCCTAACGAGAGGGGAGGCCGAACCCGCGGCGGCTGGCCAACGAGGAGCCGCCGGACCCCGTGGGGTAAAAAGGAATGAAGTCCGGACTAAAAGTCCGGCACAAAGGTAGAACAAGCCTTCTGTCTCTCTGGTGTTATTTTGTCAAGGCATGTTAACATCCGCACCATTTTTCAGGACGAAGAGGCCTCGCTGGACTATATCCGGAGGAGCCGCCAACCGCGCCTCTACCAGCCAGGCTCCAACGTCTGACCCAGAAGCGGGGGCGAACACCAGGCTTGCGCCGGACGCTCCTCAGGATGCGGACCGGCTATCTGCCACTAATTCAGAAGTGGAGAGCGCCATGAACCATAGGCGTCGCCGGACTGTTCTGCGCGACGCTTGTTTCTCCCGAGAGGCTTTAGATGCCTTTAATTCGGGAGATGCGTACCTTCGTGCCGCTCAAGATGGCTTGGCCCGAGCCACAAAGCAGTATGTGAAAGACATACGGGTAAGAGAATTTTGGTTAACTACATGTATACCAGTAGCCCCCAAGACTTAAAACAGTTAAAGTAACTGATTTAAGGATCATATGTAGGTTCTTACAGAGAAGAACACCGCGCTGTCTCAGGAGCTGGAAAAGTGCAAGGCCCAACTAGAGGCCGCACTAGCCGCAACAGGGGAGCCCGAAGGGACCCCTGCAGGTACGATATACTTCAAGAGTAATATTGTACGACTTCTATATTAATCTGACAAATAATGTTGCAGATGACGCCGGACTTGATCCGGATAAACAACAACTCATACGCTAGTTAAAGGCTGGCGAGAGTATATTGACAAGGGTGAGGCAAGAGAAGAATGATCTTCAAGATGCCAACACCAAATTGGATGTCGAACTAAAAGATGTTCGTGCCCAATTGTCAGACTCCACAAAGGAGAATCGGCGACTTCGACGCGGCATCTTTAGTAAGTGCTTGAACGAACTCTCGAAAAAAAAGTTCGGCGAGGAAGACGATTAACAGCTTTATGTCCGTAGGTATGCTTACAGGTCGTCCTGCGGAGGAGATGCCCGGTTCTACGGGCGACCTTCTTCCCGAGCTCTCGCAGCTGCACAATAGAGTTCGGCAGGCGATGCAAGGCGTCGTTCGGACATTATGGCCTTCCTACTCCGTGCCCGAAGGTCTTGGAGATCTTGCAGAGAAGCTGAACGGAGCTCGGCGGCGCTTCCAGTTGTGGAAGAAATCAGCCTGCCGGCAAGGCGCTAGGGAGGCCTAGGCCATGGTGAAGACGCGTTATACCAAGTCTGACCCGAACCATATGGCCGAGGTCGGACCTGTAGGGCCTGATGGGAAGGAGATCCCTGTAAGCTTAGTGTACGGCCAAGTAGTGTTGGTCGCAAAGTATTCCTAGCAGGACTGTAAATTAGACAGCCTGTTAGATGGTATAGAAGAGGAATACAATCAGTCACAATGACTGTGTGATTAAAATTGACATATGTAATGCCTTCTAGCTGGATTGTAGATCGTTTGTCGTTGCCGACCTTTTCGCTTCGACCTCGGGACCTGACGGTCCGGAGTGTGTCCGAATACCATAATGGTTAAAGAAAAACCACGGTATGCATGGAGACCAGGCGTAGGGGTCATTAGTGCTTCATCAGACAAGTGCCCAACTAGTTATGTTATATTACATGGTTAGTAAGAAACATCTTCCAGAGAGAATAGTTCCGTTAAGGGTTCCTTTTGCTGGGGTGGCGTGCCCTAAGGTGCACGTCCGGACTGCGAGTGCAGAAATCATCTGGGGGCATGTAAAAAATAAAAAAGGTTCATCTTTAGTTCACCGACCGAATATTCGCTTAAGAACGCTAGCTTTCGGCTTCACCCAGTCTGAGGTACACATCCGGCTTATCCGGCAGTAACAATCGCAGAGGTGCTCCCTTTACCACCTAGCCGAACAATCGGGAACGTAGGGGTAAGCACATGAGCCAGGCAACCCAGCTTGGCCAAAACTTAAGTCATATCGATGCATATAATGGTGAAGAAAAGGTGCATGCGGAAGTCTGACGCATGCGTTGGGTGTGAAACCCATATAAACAAGCTTCTGTTAAAGAAGCCCCCAGGTTTAAGGAGCGCGGGTAGCACATCACTTAATGAGCCCTTACGGGATAAAAAAGAAAAGAGTAGGAGACAAAGTAAAGAAAAATGAATGAATGTAAAAATGGACAGAGGAAGGAGACAAACATGGAGTCCGGCGCTAGGCATAGAATCTTCGGAGACGTGTTGCGTTCCATGGGTTTAGCTCGAGTCGGTTGTCCGACGCGTCTCGCAGGCGGTACGCTCCACCGGTTAGGACTTCATCAATGATGAATGGACCTTCCCATTTGGGCTTGAGTTTGTTCTTTTGCTTATCCGGTGTGACACTCCAAAAATTTCATTTGGGTTTTTGCAAAAATCCTTGCTAGATTTTCCTTGAGATTTGAGGCTTTCAGAAAAACAACTCTCTTAAAAAAAATCCTTTTTCCTTGACTAGGGTTTGTTATTTCTGTTTTCTCCTTCAAACTTTGGGTTTGACCTTCTTAAAAACTCCTTCTCTATTGTTCCCCTTCTCAGATTTTTATTTTTGGGAATTTAGTCTTTTCTTTTTAAGAAAAACTCTATGAAAAAGATTTGGGATTTTCATTCTATTGAAAACCATCCATGACCTTGTATTTTGCCCATGAGGTAAAACCACTCCAACATCTTCTCCCCTCCTTGTCAACAACTCAAATTCCCTATCCCAACTCATCCAAACAAGTTTTGATTTTGTTTTATCTCTCAAATATTTTCTGTCAAATATTTTGAGCCTGAGAGATTTTCAAAGCAAGTACTCTTTTCCATTTGAGATTTGACTTCAAACCAACTCTACTGGCTAGTCCTTTGCACCCACAACCCAGAACCATCTTGATCCACTCATCTTCTTTTCAAATTTTTCAACTTACACTCCCTGCAAGTTTGGACCAGATTTGTCAAATTTGGTGAAATTCATATCTACACTCCTCCAAAAATTCCACCAAAAATCAGGCAGCCTACTAGAGCAATGAGAAGTCACTCCACCAAAAATCAGCCCAAGGAAAAATCCCTACATGCCTGGATCATTCTGTCGAACACCTTGCATGCACTGTTCAAACGCATTCAGCAAATTGAGTCTTCAGTGTTGATTTCTTCAGATCATCTTCAGTCACGCGCCCACAGTGCCCTTGGCACGTTGCTCGCCGCCTGGTCTACGTGTCCAGAGCCCCGCACGCGCACTTGGCTTCTTCCTGGCGTCGGTGGCGCTCTGACCCGACCACGCCGGCGTGTCCCGCGGCGGCTGAACCGCCGTGGCAGCCAACAGGGAGCAGAACGGCGGCTCAACGCCGTTCCGCGCCGCACAGCCCTGCTGATGGCTCCGCGTGTCCACCTCCGTGCCAGCGCACGCATGCAGCACAGCCGTCGTGGCGCGGCACGCATAGAGCGTGCTCTCTGCCGCCGATGGACCCGCGCTGTCCCGTTCCGTCGAGCTCCACCTCAGCCGTCTGCTCCACTCCGCGAACCTCCACGACGGTGCTCAAACTCCTAACCTCCCCCGACCGAGCACTGCACCACCGTAATCACTCGCCGGAGAACGCCGTTCTCGGCCACCGCCTGGGATCGCCTATAAAAGGAGACCCCGAGCCCTCCCGCGAGCACGCACCACCCCTACACTACACCAACGCCCTGCCAGGTCACTGGGAGGACCTCGAGGAGGTCTCCTCCCCCGACTCCGGCCACCCCGCTCCGCCTCGGCCTCCAGCTCGATTCGCTCCGGTGAGGCCGTCTCCGGCGCTCAAACTCCGTCCATCTCCCTCTCTAGCTTCCAGATCCTTGACCCCCTCCTCAATTTGACCAGTGCAGCTCTCTCCGGCGACCCCCATCCACGCCCGAACCGCCGTCCGCCGGAGCAGGGGCCACCGCCGACGTGGTGCTCCTCGGCGACCACCACCACCACCAACCAACGCGGAATGGCACCCTGAGCACGGAGGTACCCTCCGATCTCCCCACCTCGCCGTGGATCTCCGCCGGCGACCACCGCGGCTCTCGGGCGCCAGCGAGCCCCGACCCGCCTCTTTTAAATTTTAAACCTGACAGATGGGCCCCGCCTGTCAGCCTCTCTGTCTTTTCTAATCGAGTCGTTTTCTGAAAACGTCTTTTGCCAGAATACGCTTTCCCTCTGGGCCGGCATAGTTTCTATCGAAATGTTTTCTGTTTTTATAATAAAAACCCTGGGAAGTTTTTGTTTCATTACAGATAAGTCCCTGGGCAAAAACCCTTATAACTTTTTATCAGAAGCATATTTTTGATTGATTCTTTTTCTGTCCTCTTCAAAATTTTGTCTAGTTTTTTATCAGATTTATTTGAAAAATATTTGAAATACTTTTTCTGCATCTCTCGGTATTCACGTTAGCGCGTATGTTTTCTCTGTACCGTAGATACCGACGGAGGTGACGGGGCCGCGAACTTCACCGAGCTAGGCTCCGACTACTCTGAACCAGGCAAGCATGTTTGAACTTTTGATATGATGAGTGTCTTGGCATGTTTGCATGTAGATAGTTTCATGGCATGTGTGAAGCATACCGATGAACCGTTCATTATGCATTGTTGAGGCAAGTAAGTCCGAGGATTTCACACGTCGTTGGACGTAAGTATGCAAGGCCATGTGTTGGCATGAGGATGGGTAAGATGGCAGTGTTGTAGCATGCCAGTCTTATGCCATGCAAGTTATCTCAGTACCAACCCGTATCGGTTGGGTTCATATCCATTTCCTTTCCCTGTACTACCACATGTTTCCCGAAAGGGATATGGTTTAGTAAGTCGCAAACCGCTTTCTTGGTACACACCAAAAAGGAGAGGCCGGGATGCTGGTTCCATGGCCCTGGATTAAAGCCAGGCATCCGGTCAGGGGGCATAGGTGTTTCCGGTTGGGACCGAGAGGGGGGCACCCCTTAGAGCGCGCATATATAAATTTGATCCCATGCTATTCGAGATTGTGATCTCCCCGTCTCAATAGTTTTTCTTGGACGATGTTGAGGGTGATTCCTGGCATCGAAGAGTTGGATGGGTGTGTACTGGATTGCCGTGTTTTCTTCTGAAATACCGTAACGGAACTAGTCCTAGTGACTATGGAAATCCGTCGACTGTGGGAAATTTGTGTACAAACTCTGCAGAGCTCTATACCCTTAAATCATCTTATCTATTTCCAAGTTCCCTGCTAACAGTCATGTGCCAGTTTGGTGACAGATTATCCGGTGGGACACATGAGCACTAAGATCGGTTAAATGCTTATTCTTGTGAATGGACTAACCCGTTTAATTCCATGAGTTGATTATACTTATGATGAATGTATAACTTCCTTATCAGTCAAAAGCCCTTTATGCGGTGTCGCTCAGACGCCCGACTGTGGCATTATTATTTCGCATTTTCCGCTCGAGGAGTCTTTCACACACTCGTTTGGTACCAGCATTATTATTTCGCATTTTCCGCTCGAGGAGTCTTTCAGACACTCGTTTGGTACCAGTATTATTATTCCGCATTTTCCGCTCGAGGAGTCTTTCAGACACTTGTTTAGCACCAGTATTATTATTCCGCATTTTCCGCTCGAGGAGTCTTTCAGACACTCGTTTGGCACCAGTATTATTATTCCGCATTTTCCGCTCGAGGAGTCTTTCAGACACTCGTTTGGCACCAGTATTATTATTCCACATTTTTCCGCTCGAGGAGTCTTTCAGACACTCGTTTGGCACCCGGCGTTATTACCTCTATGTCTGATCGTACTGGTTAACTTACCCATGTATTTCATGTTAGCATTTGTTATATCTTACATCCGAACTGTCTTGCGAGTACTTTCAAAGTACTCACTGGCTTGTCGATTTGTCCAGATGCTGACGAAGGCGATCTCATGGATGAAGAGTTTGATAGCGAATCCGACGCCTAGAGGAGTCCCAGTCAGTCTCGTGCAACCCTGGAGTTGGTCACTGTTTCATATCCGCTTCCGCTACCCTAATAAATTCGTCGAGCTTCACCTCGACGCTCGATGGGATGTTAGTTTGAGAATCCCATATCCACTCCCCACTGTGTTACTCCACCTCTACCATATTTGCGAGTCAGTAGTATGCCACCACTCCCTTGTGTCATTAATCGCCTTTATGTATATTTATTGGCACGCTGGTAATAAATTGTTGAGCATCGTCAGCTCAACCCTGTAATATATTTATGCTACTGGCTTATTGTATCAAAAGTTTGTCTGCCAGTGAGGAGGTTTTATCTCAAACTGGATTCTAAAGATTGGTTTCTCAATAAATATTTTTATTGGAAAACCGGTCGTGACAAGCTTGGTACAAGAGCCAGGCTGACTGTAGGAAGCCACTAGGTGCGATCGCTAATCGGTTATTAGCATGATAGAGCTTATTCATGTTTTTGCAATAGTAGTCATTTTTCTGACAGTCAGCATATATTTATGATCTGACCATTCAGGATTTTTGCCTACTTTTGTAGATGGCCGACCGCAGCTGCGAGTCTCAGACCTTCGCCAACGTACCCGATGGGTTCGTCAAGCTTCTCTCCTTCATCGTTCAGGTCGCGATGGGGCCGTCTGTGCGCCCAGTCATCACTCTCTGTCAGCACAGAGTCAACGACAATCTGACTATGCACCAGGCCGCGGTGCAATTCAAGGGAGGGCGTGGTGATCTACGCCGCTTCCGGTTCTTGGGGAGAGCCATGCCTACGGAGAAGCATGCCATCCAGATGGCAGCCCGCGAGGCGATAGCTCGTCTCAGGGATGTCCTTCCCGCGATGAAGGCTCGTCGCTACCGCTATCTTCCATGCCATGTGCCCTACACCTGTCACTACGCATTCTCCTGCCACAGAGGAGAACGGGACGAGACTTTTGAGATGCTTATTGAGTATCTCCGGGCCTTGGAGGCAGCCTTCGACAATTTGGTGGATGACTTTGTGGCCGCCCGCATGGACTCAGTCCACGGTTGTGCCGCCAACAGGAGGGAGCTCCTGCCCACCGCACCGCCACTGACTTTCGTCTCGTCTTCTGCATCCCATGCTCCTGCTCGTCGCCTGCCTACCACCGAGGAGTTCAACCAGGTCATTGCGCCCACTCCAGCGCGCACTGCACCGCCACTCGCACCGACTCCAATCCGTGTCGTTCCGCCCCTGGCACCCGCTCCATCTTCTCGGCGCAGCACTACTCGCATGGAGCCTATTAGCGAGGAAGAAGTCGAGTCCCCGGCTTCGCTACGCCTCACCCTTGGCAGGGCCAAGGACGTCATCAACATCTCCGACTGAGTACGCTTAGCCGCCATGCGTTGCATCGCCATGTAAGATGTTGTGAGAAGTAGCTTGTTTGCGCATCATGTAGGATCTGGAGAAGTGCACTAGCCTAAATAACATGTCAGGATTATGTACGCATATCCTGAGTGATGTATTGTATAATTATCGCCGCGTGTAAGATGCGTAATGATGCAGTCCTTATCTATGTGCAAATCGATTTGTTTTCCCTTGAGTATCTTGATTTTAAAAATTTATTTGTCAACCTCGTGCATTATGGGTTTTGTCTTTGCAACCCTTCCATTTTTTTTCTTATGGGTTTTACAAATACATCCCCAGAGTGAAAAATGTCTCGTCCTTGGACCCGCTCCATGCCAGCTCCACCAGAGGAAGATTATGGCAACCAACCGGGCAACAACTTTGCACAAGGGCAGTCAAGTCAACACTATAATACTCAATCAGGCAACAATTTTACACGAGGTCAGACAAGTCAACCGGAAAATGAAACGACACTTTCCCAAATGTGCCGCCTTTATGAACAGAGTCAGCAACAACATCGGGAAATATTGAACCAAGTTATTAACATGGGAAATCACCATGGGCAGTATCCGCAGCATTCCAAATTATCTGAACTACAGAAGACACGTCCCTCAACATTTTCTCATACTGACAAACCACTTGAGGCCGAAGACTGGCTTCGCGATATGGAGAGAAAGTTAATTATTGCAAAATGCTCAGACCCAGAAAAGGTACTGTACGCACCGCATTATCTCACGGGAGCAGCCGCATCCTGGTGGGAAAATTTTCTGCACATGCATCCCAACGAAAATGATATAACCTGGGATGATTTCAAAGAAGGTTTCCGTGGCGCGCATATTCCTAAGAGTATTATGAAAATCAAGAAAAGAGAGTTCGATGACCTCAAGCAAAGGAACATGACAGTGTCAGATTACAACAACCAATTTACTCTGTTATCCCGCTACGCCAACGAAGAGCGTATGACTGAAAGTAAGAAAATGGAGAAGTTCCTTGACGGCCTAGCGCCTGCGCTTAAATGCCAACTGGTCATACACACTTTCCCAGATTTTAAGACTCTGGTGGATAAAGCCATTACTCTGGAAAATGAAAGACGCAGTTTGGACGATATCCGCAAGCGAAAAAGGGACCAGACTGACCATGCTCGCAATCACCGAAGTAAGACCGATTTTCAGAAGGGTGGGACGCACAAATCATCATCCAACGTCTCACGCCCAACAAGGAATTTTCATGCTAGGGACAAGGAGTTCACATATCGCCCAGGTGTTACTTGTTACGCCTGTGGAGAAGAAGGACACTATGCCAAGCAGTGTCCCAAGCCAAGAAGCTCAGCACCAAAGCCGAACAACGGCAACAATAATTCAGCGCCCAAGCGAAACAACTTCAATCCCAGCAATAACCACAGGAAAGGTCATCTGAACCACGTGACCAAAGAGGAGGCACAAAATGCTCCGGATATCGTACTCGGTACGTTCCCTGTCAACACAATACCTGCAACGGTTTTGTTTGATTCTGGAGCTTCTCGCTCTTTTATTTCGAAAAGTTTTGCTTCGCAAAATAATTTTTCGATGCTTCCTTTGGAGAAATCCATGATCATCAAGTCCCCTGGAATTCAGCAAGTTACTCAGAATTACTGTCAGGATGTGATTATTGAGTTCAAAGGATTGAAGTTTCACGCCAATCTCATTGTGTTGGAAAATAAAGGACTAGATGTCATCCTAGGGATGGACTGGTTAACCACTAACAAAGGTTTCATTGATTGTTTCAATCGGACCGTGATTCTCACACACCACCATGGTAAGACAATAAGAGTATCCGCCAAAGAGAGAGAAATACCCAGACAACCAAGACTGAACAAGGTAGACATTTCTGAATTAAACAAGGTTCCAGTAGTACGTGAATTTCCAGACGTATTTCCCGAAGAGCTACCAGGCATGCCACCCGACCGAGAGATAGAATTCAGCATTGAGCTAGAACCAGGAACCACCCCCATATACAAGAAACCATACAGAATGGCACCATCCGAGTTGGTTGAACTGAAGAAACAAATAAAGGAATTGCTTGACAAGGGATACATTCGAGCCAGTTCCTCACCATGGGGATCACCAATTTTGTTTGCCAAAAAGAAAGATGGAACACTGCGATTGTGTATTGACTACCGAGCACTCAACATGGTCACGATCAAGAACAAATACCCGATGCCGAGAATAAATGATTTATTCGATCAACTCGCAAAGGCCATGGTATTCTCAAAAATCGACCTAAGGTCAGGATACCATCAATTAAAGGTACGAACAGAAGATATCCCCAAGACAGCCTTCACCTCCAGATATGGACTGTATGAGTTCACAGTAATGCCTTTTGGACTAACAAATGCTCCTGCATATTTTGTTCACCTTATGAAGAAAGTATTTATGAAGTTTATGGACAAGTTCGTTGTGGTATTCATCGACGATATTCTAGTATACTCCAAAACACCAGAAGAACACGCTGAACATCTCAGAATTGTACTAGGAGAACTCAGGAAACACCAATTGTACGCCAAGTTCAGCAAGTGTGAATTTTGGTTAAGGCAAGTAGGCTTGCTAGGCCACGTGCTAACCCAAGACGGGATCGCCGTGGACCCAGAGAAAGTCAAGGCCGTACTTGGCTGGAAGTCACCAGCCAGCGTAACGGACATACGAAGTTTCTTGGGAATGGCAGGATATTACCGCAGATTTATTGAAGGATTCTCCACCATAGCCAAGCCAATGACGCAGTTGCTCAAAAAAGATAAGAAATTTGAATGGACCGAAGCCTGTGAGAAGAGTTTCCAAGAGCTAAAACGGAAATTAACAACAGCACCAGTATTGATTGTGCCAGACATACGCAAGAATTTTGAAGTATATTGTGACGCGTCCAGGAAGGGACTCGGATGCGTATTAATGCAAGAAGGCAAGGTTGTCGCATACGCTTCAAGGCAACTTCGCAAGCATGAGGAAAACTATCCCACTCATGACTTAGAAATGGTAGCAGTTATTCATGCACTCAAGGAATGGAGGCACTTCCTACTTGGAAATCGATGTGAAATATATACGGACCATAAAAGTCTCAAATATATTTTCACACAGCCAGAGCTGAATTTAAGGCAACGACGCTGGTTGGAGCTAGTAAAGGATTATGATGTCGGAATCCACTACCATCCTGGAAAAGCAAATGTAGTAGCCGATGCCCTTAGTCGGAACCCCAGCGCCGACAACAACAGTCTGCCCAAGTTAAGACCCGAATGCCAACGGGAATTTGCCAGACTCAACTTGTTGATGGTAGCAGACGACACCATAACAAACTTGGAGATACAGCCCAACCTTGTGAAAAGGATCAAAGAAGCCCAGCCGGGTCACCCCAGCATTGAAGGTATCAAAAGAAAGGTGAGTATGGGCAAGGCCTCGGAATTCATCATAGACGAAGAAGGGACACTATGGTACGGAAACAGACTCTGCGTGCCAGACATAGATGACCTCAAACGGCAAATTCTAGCTGAAGCCCACACCGCTCCATATTCGATCCACCCTGGAGGAACTAAGATGTATAAGGATATCCAAGAAGGATTTTGGTGGCACGGTATGAAAAGGGACATAGCCACCTTCATTGCATGCTGCAACTCTTGTCAACGTATAAAGGCCGAACATCATAGACCAGCCGGACTACTGCAACCAAATAAAATACCTGAGTGGAAATGGGATGAAATAGGGATGGATTTCATTGTCGGACTACCTCGATCACGACACGGGAATAATGCCATATGGGTTATCACCGACAGGTTGACTAAGGTGGCACATTTCATTCCAGTAAAGACGACCCACACCACTCAGAAGCTTGCCAAGATATATCTCTCTCGCATAGTTTGTCTGCACGGTATCCCGAAGACTATAATATCTGACAGAGGAACACAGTTCGTCTCGAGATTCTGGGAGCAGTTACAACAGGCTCTAGGAACTCAACTAGCCTTCAGTACGGCATACCACCCCCAGACAGATGGACAAACAGAACGGGTAAACCAGATTTTAGAGGACATGCTGAGAGCATGTGTCCTCACCTATGGAACCAGCTGGGAAGACAGCCTGCCATACGCCGAGTTCGCGTACAACAACAGTCATCAGGCCAGCCTGCAAATGGCACCGTTTGAGGCCTTGTATGGACGAAGATGTCGTACCCCGTTAAATTGGTCAGAGACCGGAGACAGCCGTATCTTCGGCCCAGACGTGCTCAAGGAAGCCGAGGAAAAGGTCCAACTAATCAGAGATCGACTCAAGACCGCCCAAAGCCGGCAAAAGAGTTATTACGATCAGAAACATCGTGGGGTCAACTTCGAACCCGGTGAATTCGTGTACCTACGAGTGTCACCTATGAGGGGGTTGCAACGATTCAAAATTAAGGGAAAGCTAGCGCCAAGATTCATCGGGCCATTCGGTATATTGGCACGGAAAGGCGCAGTAGCATACCAACTAGACCTACCTGAGGAACTGTCAGATATCGACAACGTGTTCCACGTATCGCAATTGAGGAAATGCGTGAGCAACCCAGAGAAACAAGTATCCCATGAGAACATAGACGTGCAGCCAGACCTCACTTATTGGGAACACCCAGTAAAGATATTAGAGGAGTCTGAAAGGAGGACCCGACAGAAAACCGTCAAATATTTCAAAGTTCAGTGGAGTAATCACACCGAAAGTGAAGCAACATGGGAAAGAGAGGACTTTCTCCGAATAGAGCATCCTCACTTATTTAAGGATCAACTGAAATCTCGGGGACGAGATTTTTCCTAAGGGGGTAGGTGTTGTGACACTCCAAAAATTTCATTTGGGTTTTTGCAAAAATCCTTGCTGGATTTTCCTTGAGATTTGAGGCTTTCAGAAAAACAACTCTCTTAAAAAAATCCTTTTTCCTTGACTAGGGTTTGTTATTTCTGTTTTCTCCTTCAAACTTTGGGTTTGACCTTCTTAAAAACTCCTTCTCTATTGTTCCCCTTCTCAGATTTTTATTTTTGGGAATTTAGTCTTTTCTTTTTAAGAAAAACTCTATGAAAAAGATTTGGGATTTTCATTCTATTGAAAACCATCCATGACCTTGTATTTTGCCCATGAGGTAAAACCACTCCAACATCTTCTCCCCTCCTTGTCAACAACTCAAATTCCCTATCCCAACTCATCCAAACAAGTTTTGGATTTGTTTTATCTCTCAAATATTTTCTGTCAAATATTTTGAGCCTGATGGATTTTCAAAGCAAGTACTCTTTTCCATTTGAGATTTGACTTCAAACCAACTCTACTGGCTAGTCCTTTGCACCCACAACCCAGAACCATCTTGATCCACTCATCTTCTTTTCAAATTTTTCAACTTACACTCCCTGCAAGTTTGGACCAGATTTGTCAAATTTGGTGAAATTCATATCTACACTCCTCCAAAAATTCCACCAAAAATCAGGCAGCCTACTAGAGCAATGAGAAGTCACTCCACCAAAAATTAGCCCAAGGAAAAATCCCTACATGCCTGGATCATTCTGTCGAACACCTTGCATGCATTGTTCAAACGCATTCAGCAAATTCAGTCTTCAGTGTTGATTTCTTCAGATCATCTTCAGTCACGCGCCCACAGTGCCCTTGGCACGTTGCTCGCCGCCTGGTCTGCGTGTCCAGAGCCCCGCACGCGCGCTTGGCTTCTTCCTGGCGTCGGTGGCGCTCTGACCCGACCACGCCGGCGTGTCCCGCGGCGGCTGAACTGCCGTGGCAGCCAACAGGGAGCAGAACGGCGGCTCAACGCCGTTCCGCGCCGCACAGCCCCGCTGATGGCTCCGCGCGTCCACCTCCACGCCAGCGCACGCATGCAGCACAGCCGTCGTGGCGCGGCACGCACAGAGCGTGCTCTCTGCCGCCGATGGACCCGCGCTGTCCCGTTCCGTCGAGCTCCACCTCAGCTGTCTGCTCCACTCCGCGAACCTCCACGACGGTGCTCAAACTCCTAACCTCCCCCGACCGAGCACTGCACCACCGTAATCACTCGCCGGAGAACGCCGTTCTCGGCCACCGCCTCGGATCGCCTATAAAAGGAGACCCCGAGCCCTCCCGCGAGCATGCACCACCCCTACACTACACAAACGCCCTGCCAGGTCACTGGGAGGACCTCGAGGAGGTCTCCTCCCCTGACTCCGGCCACCCCGCTCCGCCTCGGCCTCCAGCTCGATTCGCTCCGGTGAGGCCGTCTCCGGCGCTCAAACTCCGTCCATCTCCCTCTCTAGCTTCCAGATCCTTGACCCCCTCCTCAATTTGACCAGTCCAGCTCTCTCCGGCGACCTCCATCCACGCTCGAACCGCCGTCCGCCGGAGCAGGGGCCACCGCCGACGTGGTGCTCCTCGGCGACCACCACCACCACCAACCAACGCGGAATGGCACCCTGAGCACGGAGGTACCCTCCGATCTCCCCACCTCGCCGTGGATCGCCGCCGGCGACCACCGCGGCTCTCGGGCGCCAGCGAGCCCCGACCCGCCTCTTTTAAATTTTAAACCTGACAGATGGGCCCCGCCTGTCAGCCTCTCTGTCTTTTCTAATCGAGTCGTTTTCTGAAAACGTCTTTTGCCAGAATACGCGTTCCCTCTGGGCCGGCGTAGTTTCTATCGAAACGTTTTCTGTTTTTATAATAAAAACCCTGGGAAGTTTCTGTTTCATTACAGATAAGTCCCTGGGCAAAAACCCTTATAACTTTTTATCAGAAGCATATTTTTGATTGATTCTTTTTCTGTCCTCTTCAAAATTTTGTCTGATTTTTTATCAGATTTATTTGAAAAATATTTGAAATACTTTTTCTGCATCTCTCGGTATTCACGTTAGCGTGTATGTTTTCTCTGTACCGTAGATACCGACGGAGGTGACGGGGCCGCGAACTTCACCGAGCTAGGCTCCGACTACTCTGAACCAGGCAAGCATGTTTGAACTTTTGATATGATGAGTGTCTTGGCATGTTTGCATGTAGATAGTTTCATGGCATGTGTGAAGCATACCGATGAACCGTTCATTATGCATTGTTGAGGCAAGTAAGTCCAAGGATTTCACACGTCGTTGGACGTAAGTATGCAAGGCCATGTGTTGGCATGAGGATGGGTAAGATGGCAGTGTTGTAGCATGCCAGTCTTATGCCATGCAAGTTATCTCAGTACCAACCCGTATCGGTTGGGTTCATATCCATTTCCTTTCCCTGTACTACCACATGTTTCCCGAAAGGGATATGGTTTAGTAAGTCGCAAACTGCTTTCTTGGTACACACCAAAAAGGAGAGGCCGGGATGCTGGTTCCATGGCCCTGGATTAAACCCAGGCATCCGGTCAGGGGGCATGGGTGTTTCCGGTTGGGACCGAGAGGGGGGCACCCCTTAGAGCACGCATATATAAATTTGATCCCATGCTATTCGAGATTGTGATCTCCCCGTCTCAATAGTTTTTCTTGGACGATGTTGAGGGTGATTCCTGGCATCGAAGAGTTGGATGGGTGTGTACTGGATTGCCGTGTTTTCTTCTGAAATACCGTAATGGAACTAGTCCTAGTGACTACGGAAATCCGTCGACTGTGGGAAATTTTTGTACAAACTCTGCAGAGCTCTATACCCTTAAATCATCTTATCTATTTCCAAGTTCCCTGCTAACAGTCATGTGCCAGTTTGGTGACAGATTATCCGGTGGGACACATGAGCACTAAGATCGGTTACATGCTTATTCTTGTGAATGGACTAACCCGTTTAATTCCATGAGTTGATTATACTTATGATGAATGTATAACTTCCTTATCAGTCAAAAGCCCTTTATGCGGTGTCGCTCAGACGCCCGACTGTGGCATTATTATTTCGCATTTTCCGCTCGAGGAGTCTTTCAGACACTCGTTTGGTACCAGCATAATTATTTCGCATTTTCCACTCGAGGAGTCTTTCAGACACTCGTTTGGTACCAGTATTATTATTCCGCATTTTCCGCTCGAGGAGTCTTTCAGACACTCATTTGGCACCAGTATTATTATTCCGCATTTTCCGCTCGAGGAGTCTTTCAGACACTCGTTTGGCACCAGTATTATTATTCCGCATTTTCCGCTCGAGGAGTCTTTCAGACACTCGTTTGGCACCAGTATTATTATTCCACATTTTTCCGCTCGAGGAGTCTTTCATACACTCGTTTGGACCCGGCGTTATTACCTCTATGTCTGATCGTACTGGTTAACTTACCCATGTATTTCATGTTAGCATTTGTTATATCTTACGTCCGAACTGTCTTGCGGGTACTTTCAAAGTACTCACTGGCTTGTCGATTTGGCCAGATGCTGACGAAGGTGATCTCATGGATGAAGAGTTTGATAGCGAATCCGACGCCTAGAGGAGTCCCAGTCAGTCTCGTGCAACCCTGGAGTTGGTCACTGTTTCATATCCGCTTCCGCTACCCTAATAAATTCGTCGAGCTTCACCTCGACGCTCGATGGGATGTTAGTTTGAGAATCCCATATCCACTCCCCACTGTGTTACTCCACCTCTACCATATTTGCGAGTCAATAGTATGCCACCACTCCCTTGTGTCATTAATCGCCTTTATGTATATTTATTGGCACGCTGGTAATAAATTGTTGAGCATCGTCAGCTCAACCCTGTAATATATTTATGCTACTGGCTTATTGTATCAAAAGTTTGTCTGCCAGTGAGGAGGTTTTATCTCAAACTGGATTCTAAAGATTGGTTTCTCAATAAATATTTTTATTGGAAACCCGGTCGTGACATCCGGCAGGCGTAGAACTAGTTCACCAATATTATTATTTTTGGCCCGTACTTCTCTGCTTTGATATCTTCGAGCTTGCTGTTGATAAAACGCGGAACGGGCTTTAGCCACATCTCGCTCCTCTTCTAGGGCGCCCAGGTTGTCCCGCCGATCGAGCTCGGCTTCTCTTTCTTCATACATGCGCACTCGAGGTGAGTCATGAACTATGTCGCAGGGCAGAACTGCCTCAGTGCCTAGGACTTGTGATTTAGTGGCTCACCGTGGCTTGTAGGTTATATCAAATGGGAGGAGCTCTATGGCCCACTTTGCTATCTGGCCCGTTGCGTCGCGGTTGTTTAGAATATCGTTGAGTGGTACTTCCGAGGCTACTGTTATAGAACACTCTTGAAAGTAGTGTCGTAGCTTCTGGGATGCCATGAACACCGCGTATGCGATCTTTTGGTAATGCGGGTACCGTGATTTGCATGGTGTGAGGACAGTGGACACGTAGTAGACTGGCCTTTGAAGGGGTAGTTTGTGTCCGTCTGCTACCCGTTCGACGACGAGTACTGCGCTGACAACTTGATGAGTTGCGGCGATGTATAACAGCATGGGTTCGCCGGTATTTGGCGCGGCCAGGACGGGATTTGTTGCCAAGATGGCCTTTATTTCCTTGAGTCCGGTCGTGGCTGCGTCCGTCCACTTGAAGTGTTCGGTGCGCCTTAAAAGGCGGTAAAGGGGTAGTGCCTTTTCTCCCAAGCGGGAGATGAAGCGGCTTAAAGCCGCCACGCATCCGGTAAGTTTCTGAATTTGTTTGAGATCTTTTGGGACATCCAATTGTGACAGAGCCCGGATTTTAGCTGGATTTGCTTCAATTCCTCTACCGGATACAATGAAGCCCAAGAGCTTTCCGGCTGGAACGCCGAAAACACATTTTTCCGGATTGAGCTTGATGTCATATTTTCGTAGGTTGTCGAATGTAAGTCTCAAGTCGTCCACTAGAGATTCGGCGTGTCTTGATTTAACAACCACATCATCTACGTACGCCTCCACTGTTTTGCCGACCTGATTTGCCAGACATGTTTGAATCATGCGCTGATATGTTGCGCCGGCGTTTTTGAGCCCGAAGGGCATTGTGCTAAAGCAGAATGGTCCGTACGGCGTGATGAATGCTGTTGCAGCTTGGTCTGATTCGACCATCTTTATTTGATGGTAACCGGAGTATGCGTCGAGGAAACACAGGGAATCGTGTCCTGTAGTGGCATCAATGATTTGATCAAATCGGGGGAGGGGAAAGGGATCCTTTGGGCAGGCCTTATTAAGGTCTTTGAAGTCGACACACAGGCGCCAGGATTTGTCCTTCTTTGGTACGATTACCAGGTTTGCTAGCCAATCCGGGTGTTTTATATCTCTAATGAATCCAGCTTCCAATAGTTTGGCTAGCTCCTCTCCCATGGCCGGTCTCTTTGGCTCAGAAAAACGCCGAAGGGCTTGTTTGACAGGTTTGAATCCTTTCTGGATATTTAAGCTGTGCTCGGCCAGCCTGCGTGGGATTCCTGGCATGTCTGAAGGGTGCCAAGCGAAAATGTCCCAGTTCTCTCGAAGGAACTCGCGCAGTGCGGCGTCTACATCAGGGTTCAGTTGTGCCCTGATGGAGGCTGTTTTATTAGGGTCCATTGGGTGGACCTGGAATTTGACTATTTCGTCCGCTGGTTTGAAGGATGTGGATTTGGATCTCTTATCGAGTATCACATCATCCCTATTAACTGTGGATCGCAGCGCCGTCAGTTCTTCGGCCGCTAAGGCTTCAGATAGTGCCTCGAGGGCCAATGCGGCTGTCTTGTTTTCAGCGCGGAGTGCTATGTCTGGATCACTAGTGAGAGTGATGATTCCGTTCGGCCCGGGCATCTTAAGCTTCATATACCCATAATGGGTGTAGCTTGGAAGACTGTGAATGCCTCTCGTCCTAATATAGCGTGATATCCGCTTTTGAACGGGGCCACTTGGAACGTGATTTGTTCGGACCTGTAATTATCCGGAGTGCCGAATACCACATCCAGTGTGATCTTTCCGGTGCAGCGCGCTTCCTGACTGGGGATTATACCTCTAAAGGTTGTGCTGCTTCGCTCAATGCGGTTCCAGTCTATTTCCATCTTTTGGAGGGTTTCCTCGTATATGAGGTTCAATCCGCTGCCTCCATCCATGAGTACCTTTGCGAGGCGACAGCCGTCCACTATGGGACTGAGAACCAATGCGGCTGGTGCTCTAGCTGTTCGGAATTTAGGTTCGTCACTCGTGTTGAAGGTGATGGCCGTATTGCTCCATGGATTTATTGTCGCCACTTGGTGGACTTCGGTGAGGCTGCGAAGTGCTCTTTTTTGCATATTATTTGATGCGAAAGTCTTAGAGATTGTAAGAACGGTACTGGAATTCTCGAGCTGGTTATCTTTGACCTCTGGAATTAGGAGATCTTCGCCAATTTTGGCCACCTGCCGGAGTATCCAACATGCCCTAAGGCTGTGTGTTGGTGTGGTGTCCACTGCACTATGAATTTTGCAAGGTCCATCTAGCCACCTTTCTAGTACGGTTCCATGTCCCCTAGAGGGTTTTGATTTTTTGTTTAATCCGGACGTCTTACTGTAGTGCGCCCTTTTGATTCGGATGGGATTGCTATTCAGGGCCGGATCATCCAAAAATTTAATTTCGGTTTTCCAAGCACTTCCCATTGCGCAGTATTTCTGCACTATGGACGCCAAGTCAGCAAAACGCGTAATATTACGGCGACTTACGGCGTTGAGTATCCCCTTGTCCGTGCAGTTATTGCAAAAAACTGAAATCGTGTCTCCCTCATGGCAGTCCTTTATCCTGTGCATAAGCAGGAGGAATCTGGCCCAGTAATGATGTACTGTTTCTTCTGGCCTCTGCTTAACTTGGGAGAGATCGCTTGGGATTGGGCGAGCGGATCTTGTTAGATCTGATATCTCGCCCGGTTTGCTGTTCGGAAGTCGAACAACCTCCAGATTCGAAGATCCGGAGCCTCGGATGTTATCCGGTTTGCCTGATTTTAAGTTCAAGTCTTGAACTGCATCCTCCCCTCCGTGGATATCCATCGTGGAGGGTTCCGGGATTCGCATGTAACTAGTTCTTAAGATCGATGAGGGGTCGCCGCATTGTGTCTCCGCCACAGCAACATAGTGGGTGGCCTGGGGGGAGTTGATTTCCCTTAGATCGGGTTTAAGCCCAACCTGGTCGTAATTTGTGGCGACCCCCAGGGCAGCAATACGATCCAAGAGCTCGTTTATGGAGGAGAGCTCAACCGGATCCAGCTGTTCGGCAGATGCCGGACTCACGTGGAGATTGTTTTCGATGACCCGAGAGGTCATCGTCGGTGCAACGGCCGTTGGGGCGGTCATGAGGAAACCACCCAGCCGGAGGGTCTGGCCGGTAGCCAAAGCTCCCTCAGTGACGGCACCGTCTTTAAAGACGGGAAAAGGCATCCTTCCTGATCGCGACGACACAGAGGAACTCTCAATGAAAGCACCAATGTCGGTGTCAAAACCGGCGGATCTCGGGTAGGGGGTCCCGAACTGTGCGTCAAGGTCGGATGGTAACAGGAGACAAGGGACACTTTGTTTTACCCAGGTTCGGGCCCTCGCGATGGAGGTAAAACCCTACTCCTGCTAGATTAATATTGATGATATGGGTAGTACAAGAGTGGATCTACCACAAGATCAAGGAGGCTAAACCCTAGAAGGTAGCCTATGGTTATGATGATGAATAATGATCGAGGTCCTACGGACTACAACCCTCCGGTTTATATAGACACCGGATAGGGTTAGGGTTACACAGAGACGGTTACATTGGTAGGAGATCTTGAATATCCGCACGCCTAGCTTTCCTTCCACGCCAAGGAAAGAACCTTCCGGACACGGGACGAAGTCTTCAATCTTGTATCTTCATAGTCCTGGAGTCCGGCTAAAGGTATAGTCCGGCTATCCGAACACCCCCTAATCCAGGAGTCCCTCACACGTGTCGAAGCACGACTTAGAGGCATAACCGCATTGAAAGCAATGTCGCAAGTGAGGTAATCTTCACACAACCCATGTAATACATAAGGGAAAGAGATACATAGTTGGCTTACAGTCTCCACTTCACACAGTACATAAATAAACATCCATCATCCAGATTACACTCAAGGTCCGACTACGGAACCAAAATGAAAGAAGACTACCCCAAATGCTACACAGATCCCCGAATCATCCTGACTGGGCTCCACTACTGATCATCAGGAAAAGACACATAGTAACGACTGAAGGAAATATGCCCTAGAGGCAATAATAAAGTTATTATTTATTTCCTTATATCATGATAAAGGTTTATTATTCATGCTAGAATTGTATTAACAGGAAACATAATGCATGTGTGAATACATAGACAAACAGAGTGTCACTAGTATGCCTCTACTAGACTATCTCGTTAATCAAAGATGGTTATGTTTCCTAACCATGAACAAAGAGTTGTTATTTGATTAACGAGGTCACATCATTGGTTGAATGATCTGATTGACATGACCCATTATATTAGCTTAGCACCCGATCGTTTAGTATGTTGCTATTGCTTTATTCATGACTTATACATGTTCCTATGACTATGAGATTATGCAACTCCCGTTTGCCCGAGGAACACTTTGGGTACTACCAAACGTCACAACGTAACTGGGTGATTATAAAGGAGTACTACAGGTGTCTCCAATGGTAGATGTTGGGTTGGCGTATTTCGAGATTAGGATTTGTCACTCCGATTGTCGGAGAGGTATCTCTGGGCCCTCTCGGTAATGCACATCACTTAAGCCTTGCAAGCATTGCAACTAATGAGTTAGTTGCGGGATGATGTATTACGGAACGAGTAAAGAGACTTGCCGGTAACGAGATTGAACTAAGTATTGGATACTGACGATCGAATCTCGGACAAGTAACATACCGATGACAAAGGGAACAACGTATGTTGTTATGCGGTCTGACCGATAAAGATCTTCGTAGAATATGTAGGAGCCAATATGGGCATCTAGGTCCCGCTATTGGTTATTGACCGGAGACGTGTCTCGGTCATGTCTACATTGTTCTCGAACCGTAGGGTCCGCACGCTTAACGTTACGATGACAGTTATTATGAGTTTATGCATTTTGATGTACCGAAGGTTATTCGGAGTCCCGGATGTGATCACGGACATGACAAGGAGTCTCGAAATGGTCGAGACATAAAGATTGATATATTGGAAGCCTATGTTTGGACATCGGAAGTGTTCCAGGTGAAATCAGGATTTTACCGGAATACCGGGTGGGTTACCGGAACCCCCCGGGAGCTAAATGGGCCATAGTGGGCCTTAGTGGAAAGGAGAAAGGGGCTGCCCTAGGTGGCCGCGTGCCTCCCCCCTTCCCTAGTCCTATTAGGACTAGGAGAAGGTGTCCGGCCCCCTCTCTCTCTTTCCCCCCTTGAGGAATCCTATTCCAACTAGGATTGGGGGGGGGAATCCTACTCCCGGAGGGAGTAGGACTCTCCTGGCGCGCCAGGCTTGGCCGGCCAGCCCCTCCCCCTTGGCTCCTTTATATACGGGGGCAGGGGAGCACCCTAGGACACACAAGTTGATCTATGGATCGTTCCTTAGCCGTGTGCGGTGCCCCCTTCCACCAAATTCCACCTCGGTCATATCGTTGCAGTGCTTAGGCGAAGCCCTGCGCCGGTAACACATCAAGATCGTCACCACGCCGTCGTGCTGACGGAACTCTTCCCCGACGCTTTGCTGGATCGGAGCCCGGGGATCGTCATCGAGCTGAACATGTGCCAAGAACTCGGAGGTGCCGGAGTAACGGTGCTGTGATCGGTGGGATCACGAGGAGAACGTACGACTACTTCCTCTATGTTGAGTCAATGCTTCCGCTTCAGTCTACAAGGGTATGTAGACAACAATCTCCCCTCTCATTGCTACGCATCACCATGATCTTGCGTGCGCGTAGGAAATTTTTTGAAATTACTGCGTTTCCCCAACAACGACCACGTTCCTCGTCGAACTCCCACGTGAGCTCGGTTGCATCGTCTGCACTAGCATCGTTGTCACCTGAAACTGTTTTGGTAGAATCTGTGAGTCACGGGGACTCAGCAATCTCACACCCGCGAGATCAAGAATATTTAAGCTTAAAGGTAGGATGGGGTTGTGAGGTGGAGCTGCAGCAAGCAACTAGCATATCTAGTGTCTAACATACGCAAATGAGAGCGAGAAGAGAAGGCAAAAGCACGGTCGAACAACTATGATCAAGAAGTGATCCTAGAACAACCTACGTCAAGCATAACTCCAACACCGTGTCCACTTCCCGGACTCCGCCGAGAAGAGTCCATCACGGTTACACACGCGGTTGGTGTATTTTAGTTAAGACCAACTTCGGGTTTTCTACAACCGGACATTAACAAATTCCCATCTGCCACATAACCACGGGCACGGCTTTCGAAAGATAATACCCTGCAGGGGTGTCCCAACTTAGCCCATTATAAGCTCTCACGGTCAACGAAGGATATTCCTTCTACCGGGAAGACCCGATCAGTCTCGGAATCCCGGACTACGAGACATTTCGTCAGTAATAAAACAAGTCCAGCAAAGCCGCCCGATTGTGCCGACAAATCCTGATAGGAGCTGCACATATCTCGGTCTCAGGGCACATCCGGATTGTCCAAACTTCCTGTAGGACAGTCCAGAGTTGCCCCTGGTGACCACCGGCGGCTGACAGTTTGGACCAACACTCGAAGGAGCACTGGCCCGGGGGGGTTAAAATAAAGATGACCCTCGGGCTCGCGAAAACCCGGGGGAAAAAGGCTTAGGTGGCAAATGGTAAAACCAAAGTTGGGCCTTGCTGGAGGAGTCTTATTCAAAGCGAACTGTCAAGGGGGTCCCATAAATCACTCAACCGTGTAAGGAACGCAAAATCAAGGAACATAACATCGGTATGACGGAAACTAGGGTGGAAAGAGTGGAACAAAACACCAGGCATAAGGCCGAGCCTTACACCCTTTACCAAGTATATAGATGCGTTAATAATATAAGAGATATTGTGATATCCCAACAAGTAAACATGTTCCAACAAGGAACAACATCTCCATGTTCCAACAAGGAACAAACTTCATCTTCACCTGCAACTAACAACGCTATAAGAGGGGCTGAGCAAAGCGGTAACATAGCCAAACAACGGTTTGCTAGGAAAGGATGGTTAGGGGCTTGACATGGCAATATGGGAGGCATGATAAGCAAGTGATAGGCATCGTAGCATAGGCATAGCAAAAGAGCGAGCATCTAGCAAGCAAAGATAGAAGTGATTTCGAGGGTATGGTCATCTTGCCTGAAATCCCGCAAGGAAGAAGAACAAGTCCATGAAGAAGACAAACGGACATAGTCGAACGAATCCTCACAACTCCGGAACGAAACCGAAGCTAATGAGAGAAGCAACGCGGAAACAAACAAACAACATAGTAAACAACCATCACATAAACATGGCATGATGCACAACCAAGTCTGATGCATGTCCGGTTTAATGAAGCATGTCATGGCAAAAGTGCACAAGCAATCCTACAAATTAAGTGGGGCTCAATATGCAACGGGTTGCATATTGACGAAACACCACATCAATTATTTAGTTCTCTCTCGTTTAGGAACACAACAATATTAAATGTTGTTAAACATGGCAAGAGGTGAAGCAACAGTAAACTACACATCTAGGCAAGTTTAAATGAGGCCGGAACAACAAACAACATTTCCGGAAAATCCCCATGTCCATTTAGCAATTTGATGCAAACAACAATTTAAAGGTTTTAGCATGCATGAGGATGACATATACAAGTTTATGCAATTTTTATGAAAATGTTGGCATGAGCATATTAAGAAGCATTTTGTCACCATGGCGGAAGGAAGGGTGCCACGGCAACGAATCCGAAAATGATGCCACGGCAACATATCGGTTCCGGTAGCTCTTGAAGATACCGGTGTAAAAGGAACCGTGCGGATGTGCGAAACATGCTAGAGATGGTGCGGTGCTCCCGACTATCGGGTTCCCACGGATTAGTGGCATGGAAACGAGTGACAATTCGAGCACGGTGCAAACAGTGCATATCATACAACACACAAGCATTCATCCACGGGTCATCGTCTCGGCGTTATACCTTCGAAGCGTGCATTTTCGAAACGAGTCGAGTTCGTAGTGGAAGTAGACGTTCTCGCGGCGGTAGTGGAAGTAGTGGCACACGGCGACGGTAGTTGTACATGGGTCTTCGGTGATGGTAGTGGTACACGGATCTTCGGCGATGGTAGTGGTACACGGTCGTAGAGGAACTTGGCGTATCCGGGGGCTCCGGATGTCGTGGTACTTGGCGAATCCAAAGGGTACTTGGCTGTAAGGCCTCGAGTCCGATGCGCCAGGTGTCCGCCAGTTATTCGCCGTCCTTGCCATGTCATTTGCTTGCGTGTCACATTTTGCCATGTCATCATCCGCATTGCATCATCATATTTTCGAAACTTGCATCTGTCCGGGTTCTCCGAGTTCTCTCCCTTGTCCGTTCTGAGGCCAACCACACTAGCACGCGCCCGCGGCATGTCCGAATATTATTTTATAAGTGGCCGAGAAATGTTCTCAGAATGGGATGAAACTTGGCATGCGGTGTTGTTTTGTTGTTAGTAGGTCGCCTGCCAAGTTTCATCGCATTCGGAGTCCGTTTGGTGCCCCAACGGATAACTATAGCGGCATTATAGCCGGGCAAACGTCGGACGTTTTCGGTCTCCGGAAACAGTTGCCGGGCTGCACTCCTCTCCTCTCATCTCAGCCCAACCTCTCTTCATGGCCCAAAAACCCCCTCTCCTAGGCCCAGCCTACCCCTCCTCGCGTCCGGTGCCATCCGATCGAGATCGGAGGGTCCGAAAACCTCTCCTAACCCCCCAAACCCTAATCATGTCTATAAAAGGAAGCCCCCCTTCCATTTTTGGCAGCAGACCACCCTCCTCCTCGAAATCAGCGCCTCCCCAGCCTCCCTCCGCCACTTGTCGCCGCCAGATCTGCTCCGCCGCCGCCACTTGGCCTCCTCCCGCGTCGCCACCTCGCCGTCGCCACGTGGCGCCACCCAGGTGGGCAGCGCCGCCGCCCCGTCCAACCAGAGGGCGCCACGTCGCCCCCTCCTGGCAGCTCCCCTCGTCGTGGCCCGTCCAGGCCCGGGCCAGACCCGCTGAAGCCCATCGGAGCCCGCCCGGGGCCCGGATCTCCCTTGCAGGCGCCCGTGGCCTCGCCCCGAGCGCTCCGTCCTCTCCCCCGCCTCATCGCCGGCGTGCGCGGCCCCGCCGCCTCGACTTCGCGCCGCCCAGCGCCCGTGGCCTCGCCCCGACCTCCGTCCAGGCGAGCCCCGATGTCCCGGCCTTCTCCTCCCTCTCCCGTCGTTCTTCTCTCTCCCTCACGAACTCTCTCTCTCTCTCTCTCTCTCTCTCTCTCTCTCTCTTTGCAGTAGGAGCCGCCGCCGCCTTGGAGACCTCGTCGCCGGCCTCCTCGTCTTCAAGCCTCGCCGGATCCGGGGTCCCCAGGCCCGGATCCGCCCGTTCCCGTTTGTCCCGGCCATCCCCGCGCTCGTCGCCGGCGATGTCGCCGTTGGCCGCCGCCGCCTTCCAGATCGGTCGGGAGGAGCCCCGATCCGCGCCGCCCTCCCCGTTGACCGCGGCCCTCGCCCGCGTGGGCCACAGGCAGGCCGGCCCAGCGCGCCCCCTTGCGGGCCTCTCTCCTCCACAGTTCCGGGCCAAGGCCCATGGTGAGCGCCCAGCCGCCCCTGGTTTCGGCCCAGTGGGTTTTTTTTTCAGATCGGTGTATTTGTCCAATTTTCCAGAGCTTTGCAGTTTTGCAGAAAAACCCCTAAACTTCATGCATTTAATAACTCATCAACGGTGCATCTTATTAAATGAATTATATATGAAACTTGCTCAGAATTTTGTCTAGTTTAATAATATGTCATTTTCACCCATGTTTAAAATGTTTAAAATGATGTTTGACTAAACTTGCTCCTATGCCATGTTAAAATGATTTAATTCATAACTAATTAACCATAACTCGGATTTAAATAAATTATATATGTAAATGGGGTAGAAAAATGCCTAGTTTAACATGTTGCACTTTATTTTCCTGTTTTACAACTTTAAAATATGTTTTAGGCAGAACAGTACCAAATTCAATATATGCAAATGAGGCGTTTTCCGGAATTGTTGTTTGTTGTTCCGGCCTCATTTAAATTGCCTAGATAGGTAGTTTTGTTGTGCTTCACCCCTTGCCATGTTAATCAACATTTAATATTGTTGGGTACATAAACAAGAGAGAACTAAATAATTGTTGTGGTGTTTCGTCAATATGCAACTCGTTGCATATTGAGCTCCACTTAATTTGTAGTGTTGTTTGTTGCACTTTGCCATGCCATGCATCTTTAAACCGGACATGCATCATACTTGGTTGTGCATCATGCGATATTCATGTGCTGGTTGTTTACTATGTTGTGTGCTTCTTTCCGGTGTTGCTTCTTCGGGTTGATTCCGTTATCATCGCGTTTGTGAGGATCCGTTCGTCTACGTCCGTTTGTCTTCTTCATGGACTCGTTCTTCTAACTTGCGGAATTTCAGGCAAGATGACCATACCCTCGAAATCACTTCTATCTTTTCTTGCTAGATTGCTCGCTCTTTTGCTATGCCTATGCTGCGATACCTACCACTTGCTTATCATGCCTCCCATATTGTTAAACCAAGCCTCTAACCCACCTTGTCCTAGCAAACCGTTGTTTGGCTATGTTACCGCTTTGCTCAGCCCCTCTTATAGCGTTGTTAGTTGCAGGTGAAGATGAAGTTTGTTCCTTGTTGGAACATGGGCTTGTTGTTCCTTGTTGGAACATGTTTACTTGTTGGGATATCACAATATCTCTTATTTAATTAATGCATCTATATACTTGGTAAAGGGTGGAAGGCTCGGCCTTATGCCTGGTGTTTTGTTCCACTCTTGCCACCCTAGTTTCCGTCATATCGGCGTTATGTTCCCGGATTTTGCGTCCCTAACGCGGTCGGGTGATTTATGGGACCCCCTTGACAGTTCGCTTTGAATAAGACTTTACCAGCGAGGCCCAACATTGGTTTTACCATTTGCCTCACCTATGCCCTTTTATTTCCCTTGGGTTTCCGGAGCCCGAGGGTCATCTTTATTTTAGCCCCCCCGGGCCAGTTCTCCTTCGAGTGCTGGTCCAAACCGAGCGATGTCCGGCGCCCCCTGGGCAATCAGGGTCTATGCCAACCCGACGTCTGGCTCATCCGGTGTGCCCTTAGACCGAGATATGTGCAGCTCCTATCAGGATTTGTCGGCACATCCGGGCGGCTTTGCTGGTCTTGTTTTATTACCGTCGAAATGTCTTGTAGCCGGGATTCCGAGACTGATCGGGTCTTCCCGGGGAGAAGGAATATCCTTCGTTGATCACGAGAGCTTATCATGGGCTAAGTTGGGACACCCCTGCAGGGTTTGAACTTTCGAAAGCCGTGCCCGCGGTTATGTGGCAGATGGGAATTTGTTAATGTCCGGTTGTAGAAAACCCGAAGTTGATCTTAACTAAAATACACCAACCGCGTGTGTAGCCATGATGGTCTCTTCTCGGCGGGGTCCGGGAGGTGAACACGGTTGTTGGAGTTATGCTTGACGTAAGTAGTTTCAGGATCACTTCTTGATCATAGTTGTACAACCATGCTTTTGCCTTCTCTTCTCGCTCTCTTTTGCGTATGTTAGCCACCATATATGCTAGTCGCTTGCTGCAGCCCCACCTCATACCTTTTACCCTACCTATAAGCTTAAATAGTCTTGATCTCGCGGGTGTGAGATTGCTGAGTCCTCGTGACTCACCAGATACTTCCAAAACCAGTTTGCAGGTGCCGCTGAGACCGTGCAGGTGACGCACCCGAGCTCAAGGAGGAGTTCGATGGAGATCTTGTCCTTTATGTTGTTTCGTTCTAGTCGATCAGTAGTGGAGCCCAGTTGGGGTCGATCAGGACCTTTGTCGCTTTTGGGGTTTCTTCTTTTATTTTTGGCTCCGTAGTCGGGCCCTGATTGTAACTGTATGATGTAATGTTTTATTCATGTATTTGTGTGAAGTGGGGATTGTAAGCCAACTATGTATCTTTTTCCCTTATGTATTACATGGGTTGTGTGAAGATTACCTCACTTGCGACATTGCTTTCAATGCGGTTATGCCTCTAAGTCGTGCTTCGACACGTGGGAGATATAGCCGCATCGAGGGCGTGACAAGTTGGTATCAGAGCCTTCCCCGACCTTAGGAGCCCCTACTGTTTGATCGTTTTTAGCGGCCGAGTTGTGTCTAGAAAAATGTTTTAAGTCATTTAGGAATTATATATCGGAGAGTTTAGAAATTCTTTTTACTTCCCAGTCTCCTCATCGCTCTGGTAAGGCATCCTGACGTAGAGTTTTGACTCTTCTCTTCTCAAATTTCACTAAAAAAAATTTTTAGGATCACGCGGGTATATTACAATCGTTCCGATGGTTTTATGATGACAACATTGTCTTGGTTGCCTCCTGGCATTTAGGGGTTGTGGCAGTGTCCCGGGGAGTTGAGCTCCGAGGTGTTGTTGTCATAATTTTATCGTTGCGGTTTTGGAATACCTGAGTTTAGTACGCCGACATCGGAAATCTCTTTTGTACAGTTGTTTGTGAGATAACCCTGATAGCCCAGTACTGTGGCGAGTGCGGGAGTATTGCCATGACTCATATAACGGATGCTTTTCGAAGGTTGAGGTAGATGATTTCCGAGGATTTCTTGGTTATGTGTTGAAGGATGGATACAGCTGGATCTAGGTATTGTTAGTTTGGGTGATATATTTTGTGTCCCCTGTATCCCCAACACCTGATTGCATAACCAGAAAGTTTCGGGAGTTTATAAGTGGGAATTCAAGTATCTCGTAGGATATCTTTCCAACAGACACATGATACGATATGGGATCTATCATATGTTTGTTTCCGGCTTACAATACAAGCCAATCCTTTGTTTTTGATTTGTTTTATGGTATTCGAGTTGCTTCGATGTCAAATGTTGAATCCATACCTTATTCTAAGCGGTGTTCTCATATCCCTATGTGGATACCAATCCTTCATGATAACTGAGAGTGCCATGTCAATCCTTTTCAACCGGTGTGTCTCTCTTCAAGTGGATCCGATCACTTCAACATTCGCAAGATCAAGTATCAGTTCTTTTCAACGGTGTTTGCTTCATCCGCTCCAAGCTATCTTTGTTTTCCCGCCCTCCCACCCTTATTTCTTCAAGGACTCAGATTTCTTAATCAAGTATCCATTTTATTCCTGTGAAGCTTCTTCATTCTTTCCTTTAATGTTCTTATCCGGTGTTTTCCAAAAAGATACTAACGGAGCTTCAAGTTCATCATTCTTTTCTTCTCCGGTGAATTCAATTCAAGCTTTCGGTGTTGATCACATTCCTTTTCTCATTTCAAGTTCTTTCTTATGCCGGTGTATCTCCTAATAATTCACTTCTCGCTATTCATTTGTTCGGGAGTGCTGAAGATATCTCAGAAGATTCAAGTTTCGATTCTCAATTCACTCAAGTTCTTTTGAGGATGTTATCTCATTCAAGCCATTTAATTCAACCGGTGCAATCTCTCTTTTCTAGTAGTCGTTCAACGGTGTTTCTTGTGAGTGGGCCCTAAACCACAGGTCTTTTTCTAGGATCTTACCTGACTCTTCCATTTTCCCGGCGCGAGTCGCAAATTCTTTTCAAAGTTTGACGTAAGAATGGGTTTTCATCAGTAATATGGCCTTCTCCAAGATCTTTCAAATTCTCTTCATCGTTGTTTCAACCTTTCCAGTTTTTCATTCCGGAGTGCCTCAACAATTCTCGGTCGTGTTTCTTGTCATCATTCTCAACATTTGAAGACCGAAGAAGAGTTTCTCTTAAATCTAACTCCATTATTTTCAAGATTCATGGTTCTAGCTTGTTGCCATCCTCTCATAACAATTTTTGATTGTGAGAATTATTTTTCACCCATCCGGAGCATTTCAGGAGTCTTTTCAGTTTCATTCTTCGAAGCCCATCATCTCAGTATTATTCATTCTCAGTTTTCAGCTCTCGTTTCCCCAAATCATACCGGTGCATCATTCAAGTATACTCTAATCAGTTCATGATCTCTTCGTTCTCATGTATCTAAATCCTAGCAAGCATCTTCGTTCATTTGCTAATTCTTCCCGGTGTTTCTTTATCTTTTCTTCGTCCATTTTAAATTCTTACGGTGGTTCGTTCAAGAGTTATCTTTCCTTGTTATCATATCAATCTATTCGTTGTTTCAATCCTACCGATGGTTCGTTGAAGACCTTCCCAAGTTTGCGCCATATCTATCTTAGTCTTTTCTATGGGAATAAGTAGTATGCCTAATCCATTGCTTGTCATCAATCTAAATTGGTGAAGGATAAGCATAATGTAATTCTTACTCTTTTCATCGAGTAAATTCTATTTCCTATTCCGGAGGTTCTTCAAATTCTTGGTTTCAATAGCTTCATCTTTTCTTTTCCGGAGTGCAAAGTTTTCTCGTTATATCGTCCCGAAGCTTCATCTTATCACTGCAAGGCTTCACCTTTGTTTTTATCTTCTCTTTCTTTTATCATCCTTTTTCTTACCGGAGTTCTTCATGGAGGCTCTACATGGTGCTTCGTCAAGGATTCTTTTCATTCTTCATTTGTTCTTCAAGATTTTTCTCAGAGTGACGATCCACCAAGCTATACTCTAAAATAAACATGGTGTTCCAACACATGTTTTATTTTGAGGAGTTCAAGTATTTTTCATTTTGCATTTCTAAGTGCAATTCTTTCTATCTTATCTTTCGAGGTGGTATTATGTCATTCTTGATAACTTGAGTTCATGTCTCATGATTCACATGTTGTCAACAATGAGGTATAGTAAATCCATCAATCTCTTCATTGGAGTTATCTTGGGTTATATTTCACCTAAAGCCTTCCCTAAGGATTGCTGCTATTTATGGTGATTATCAATGACCCAAATTCTTCGGTTGTCCTCCCGTGAAATAAGTCTCTCGTCTCCTTGGTGATATCAATCCAATCTTTGGTTTTCGTTAGTGGCAGGTTATCACCCCATAATTTTGGGATGTCTCCCATAAGTCCACATCAAGCTTAAGCTTTCGTTGTTGATAATCCAACAACTCCGTTCAACCTTTTCTTCGTAAGCTTTCTCTTTCAATTTTATTTGCGAGAGTTATCATTTTCTTCTCCATTCCTTTATTCCAATGATCTATTTTTCTATTCTTTCTTCCGGAGGCATTGTGATGTTGCTCCCTTCACTATTCTTCTCGAATGGTGAGGATCATGTTCTTTGCTTTTGCTTATCCATTCAACCGGAGTGTCGTGTCATTCATTCAAATTCTATCATCTTAACAAGTTTTACCCCCTTCTTAACCGGAGTGCCGTATGAAATCTTTCTTACCCATTGTGCCTTTCATTCGATAGTTCCGAAGGCAGTATGTTGTTGATCTCATCAAGTATCCTCTCATCTTGCCAAGCTCATGTTATTTTTCCTTCCATTTACAGCTTGAGTGCTGTCAAAATTATTTCATTTTTTTCCTTCTCTATCTTGTTTAACCGGAGTGTTGTCGTTATTGATCCTTATCATTCCTTGTACATCTCGTTTCTACCGGAGTGCTGTCCAAATTCTGACACTCTTGTTCCTTGACTATCTCATTTTACCGAGTTGCTCATTGTCTTTGTCGTCTGTTAAGCTCTTGTTTCTTGTCCTTCAACCTACAAGGTTCTTGCAACGTTCCTTGTTCATCTTATCTAACGGAGTGTTTTCAAGTTCGTTCAACTCCGTTGTGTTCTTTTCTTCAACTTTTCAACCTCTCAAGGTTCATGATTTCACTCGTTTGTCAAAGAAGCAACTTAGCTTTACCTCTTCTCTTTCTTTTCCGTTGTCCCTCCGGTGCCATTCTAGATCTCGGGACGAGATCCTCTCGTAGTGGTGGAGTGTTGTAACGCCCCGAGTCCGATGCGCCAGGTGTCCGCCAGTTATTCGCCGTCCTTGCCATGTCATTTGCTTGCGTGTCGCATCTTGCCATGTCATCATCTGCATTGCATCATCATATTTTCGAAACTTGCATCCGTCCAGGTTCTCCGAGTTCTCTCCCTTGTCCGTTCTGAGGCCAACCACACTAGCACGCGCCCGCGGCATGTCCGAATATTATTTTATAAGTGGCCGAGAAATGTTCTCGGAATGGGATGAAAGTTGGCATGGGGTGTTGTTTTGTTGTTAGTAGGTCGCCTGCCAAGTTTCATCGCATTCGGAGTCCGTTTCGTGCCCCAACGGATAACTATAGCGGCATTATAGCCGGGCAAACGTCGGACGTTTTCGGTCTCCGGAAACAGTTGCCGGGCTGCACTCCTCTCCTCTCATCTCAGCCCAACCTCTCTTCACGGCCCAAAAACCCCCTCTCCTAGGCCCAGCCTACACCTCCTCGCGTCCGGTGCCATCCGATCGAGATCGGAGGGTCCGAAAACCTCTCCTAACCCCCCAAACCCTAATCCTGTCTATAAAAGGAAGCCCCCCTTCCATTTTTGGCAGCAGACCACCCTCCTCCTCGAAATCAGCGCCTCCCCAGCCTCCCTCCGCCACTTGTCGCCGCCAGATCTGCTCCGCCGCCGCCACTTGGCCTCCTCCCGCGTCGCCACCTCGCCGTCGCCACGTGGCGCCACCCCAGTGGGCAGCGCCGCCGCTCCGTCCAACCAGAGGGCGCCACGTCGCCCCCCCTGGCAGCTCCCCTCGCCGTGGCCCGTCCAGGCCCGGGCCAGACCCGCTGAAGCCCATCGGAGCCCGCCCGGGGCCCGGATCTCCGCCGCAGGCGCCCGTGGCCTCGCCCCGAGCGCTCCGTCCTCTCCCCCGCCTCGTCGCCGGCGTGCGCGGCCCCGCCGCCTCGACTTCGCGCCGCCCAGCGCCCGTGGCCTCGCCCCGACCTCCGTCCAGGCGAGCCACGCCGTCCCGGCGTTCTCCTCCCTCTCCCGTCGTTCTTCTCTCTCCCTCACGAACTCTCTCTCTCTCTCTCTCTCTGCAGTAGGAGCCGCCGCCGCCTTGGAGACCTCGTCGCCGGCCTCCTCGTCTTCAAGCCTCGCCGGATCCGGGGTCCCCAGGCCCGGATCCGCCCGTTCTCGTCTGTCCCGGCCATCCCCGCGCTCGTCGCCGGCAATGTCGCCGTTGGCCGCCGCCGCCTTCCAGATCGGTCGGGAGGAGCCCCGATCCGCGCCGCCCTCCCCGTTGACCGCGGCCCTCGCCCGCGTGGGCCACAGGCAGGCCGGCCCAGCGCGCCCCCTTGCGGGCCTCTCTTCTCCACAGTTCCGGGCCAAGGCCCATGGTGAGCGCCCAGCCGCCCCTGGTTTCGGCCCAGTGGGTTTTTTTTTCAGATCGGTGTATTTGTCCAATTTTCCAGAGCTTTGCAGTTTTGCAGAAAAACCCCTAAACTTCATGCATTTAATAACTCATCAACGGTGCATCTTATTAAATGAATTATATATGAAACTTGCTTAGAATTTTGTCTAGTTTAATAATATGTCATTTTCACCCATGTTTAAAATGTTTAAAATGATGTTTGACTAAACTTGCTCCTATGCCATGTTAAAATGATTTAATTCATAACTAATTAACCGTAACTCAGATTTAAATAAATTATATATGTAAATGGGGTAGAAAAATGCCTAGTTTAACATGTTGCACTTTATTTTCCTGTTTTACAACTTTAAAATATGTTTTAGGCAGAACAGTACCAAATTCAATATATGACAATGAGGGGTTTTCCGGAATTGTTGTTTGTTGTTCCGGCCTCATTTAAATTGCCTAGATAGGTAGTTTTGTTGTGCTTCACCCCTTGCCATGTTAATCAACATTTAATATTGTTGGGTACATAAACAAGAGAGAACTAAATAATTGTTATGGTGTTTCGTCAATATGCAACTCGTTGCATATTGAGCTCCACTTAATTTGTAGTGTTGTTTGTTGCACTTTGCCATGCCATGCATCTTTAAACTGGACATGCATCATACTTGGTTGTGCATCATGCCATGTTCATGTGCTGGTTGTTTACTATGTTGTGTGCTTCTTTCCGGTGTTGCTTCTTCGGGTTGATTCCTTTATCATCGCGTTTGTGAGGATCCGTTCGTCTACGTCTGTTTGTCTTCTTCATGGACTCGTTCTTATTCCTTGCGGGATTTCAGGCAAGATGACCATACCCTCGAAATCACTTCTATCTTTGCTTGCTAGATTGCTCGCTCTTTTGCTATGCCTATGCTGCGATACCTACCACTTGCTTATCATGCCTCCCATATTGTTAAACCAAGCCTCTAACCCACCTTGTCCTAGCAAACCGTTGTTTGGCTATGTTACCGCTTTGCTCAGCCCCTCTTATAGCGTTGTTAGTTGCAGGTGAAGATGAAGTTTGTTCCTTGTTGGAACATGGACTTGTTGTTCCTTGTTGGAACATGTTTACTTGTTGGGATATCACAATATCTCTTATTTAATTAATGCATCTATATACTTGGTAAAGGGTGGAAGGCTCGGCCTTATGCCTGGTGTTTTGTTCCACTCTTGCCACCCTAGTTTCCGTCATATCGGTGTTATGTTCCCGGATTTTGCGTCCCTAACGCGGTCGGGTGATTTATGGGACCCCCTTGACAGTTCGCTTTGAATAAGACTTTACCAGCGAGGCCCAACATTGGTTTTACCATTTGCCTCACCTATGCCCTTTTATTTCCCTTGGGTTTCCGGAGCCCGAGGGTCATCTTTATTTTAGCCCCCCCGGGCCAGTTCTCCTTCGAGTGCTGGTCCAAACCGAGCGATGTCCGGCGCCCCCTGGGCAATCAGGGTCTATGCCAACCCGACGTCTGGCTCATCCGGTGTGCCCTGAGACCGAGATATGTGCAGCTCCTATCAAGATTTGTCGGCACATCCGGGTGGCTTTGCTGGTCTTGTTTTATTACCGTCGAAATGTCTTGTAGCCGCGATTCCGAGACTGATCGGGTCTTCCCGGGGAGAAGGAATATCCTTCGTTGATCGCGAGAACTTATCATGGGCTAAGTTGGGACACCCCTGCAGGGTTTGAACTTTTGAAAGCCGTGCCCGCGGTTATGTGGCAGATGGGAATTTGTTAATGTCCGGTTGAAGAAAACCCGAAGTTGTTCTTAACTAAAATACACCAACCGCGTGTGTAGCCGTGATGGTCTCTTCTCGGCGGGGTCCGGGAGGTGAACACGGTTGTTGGAGTTATGCTTGACGTAAGTAGTTTCAGGATCACTTCTTGATCATAGTTGCACGACCGTGCTTTTGCCTTCTCTTCTCCCTCTCTTTTGCATATGTTAGCCACCATATATGCTAGTCGCTTGCTGCAGCCCCACCTCATACCTTTTACCCTACCTATAAGCTTAAATAGTCTTGATCTCGCGGGTGTGAGATTGCTGAGTCCTCGTGACTCACCAGATACTTCCAAAACCAGTTTGCAGGTGCCGCTGAGACCCTGCAGGTGACGCACCCGAGCTCAAGGAGGAGTTCGATGGAGATCTTGTCCTTTATGTTGTTTCGTTCTAGTCGATCAGTAGTGGAGCCCAGTTGGGGTCGATCAGGACCTTTGTCGCTTTTGGGGTTTCTTCTTTTATTTTTGGCTCTGTAGTCGGGCCCTGATTGTAACTGTATGATGTAATGTTTTATTCATGTATTTGTGTGAAGTGGCGATTGTAAGCCAACTATGTATCTTTTTCCCTTATGTATTACATGGGTTGTGTGAAGATTACCTCACTTGCGACATTGCTTTCAATGTGGTTATGCCTCTAAGTCGTGCTTCGACACGTGGGAGATATAGCCGCATCGAGGGCGTGAGATTGGCGGGTCCGAGGTCTCCAGCCGTAGTGGTACTTGTTGTTACAAGTAGTCGAACTTGAGGTGCTCCTGGCGTCGGACTTGCGGCGTTGGACAGAACCATGGCGAGGTTCAGCAGCTACCCCACGTCCATGACGAAAAACGGAGCTCGGGCAGGGAGTCGAAGCAGCAAGCAGGGGCGTGTGTGGAGCAACAGCACAACATCAGCAGAGGCCATGGCGACATGGGGCCATGGGCGCCATCGGGGTGGAAGGCGAACTCGGGGTCCGGCAGCAGCAAGGCGACAAGGACGAGGCTCGTCGGGGCAGCAGGGTGAAAGGCGGAGCAGAGGCGCGGCGCTGGAGCTTGAGGGCGCGGGGCAGCGACGGTGGAGGCGCTGGCTGGTCGTCTCCTCGAGCAGGAGGCAGGGAAGGAACCGCGCGAGGGAGGAGGTCGAGGACGAGGCTTGACGGCTCGGGGTGGCGCGCGGCAGAAGGAGCAGCTCCGGCAGTGGCGCTCACCAGCGCGGCGCCGGAGACGGCAAGGGAGCGACGACGAGCCGAAGGACGGCGAGGACGAGGGAGCTCCTCTCCCTGGCGCGAGGAGGGAGATGAGTGGGCGGAAAGGGGATCGAGGCACAGATGGCATCGGGCGGCAGGCGCGAGCAGCCGTAGAAGGGAAGGCGTCGAGCACGAGGGCTCTGCTCCTCTCTCTCCCTGCGAGTGGCGGCGCCAGGAGGAGAACAAAGGGGAGAGAGGGGATCGGGCAGAGAGAGGTTGAGCGGTCTAGGGTTAGATAGGGAGTTGTTGGACTATGGGAGGTTGGGCCGGTCTAGGTGGAGGTCCAAGAGGCCGGCGGGGATGGATTGGGCCTAGAGAGGCCTGCTGGGCTATGCTCTCTCTTCCTCCAAACAGAAAAGGAGTAATAAGAAAAAGGCAGGAAAGAAATACCAAAAGGGTTTGGCAAAAATATGCAACATTTATGTGGGACTTACTGGAGCAACACCAAGCCAACCAAGACAGTTCCAATGATTTGGAAAAAATGTTTAAATTCAATATGATTGAATTTAAACCAAATGAGTTAGAAGTGGACGTAGGAGTTAGAAGTGTCCAAAATGGTGAACATTTGGCGGAGCTTGGGAAGGTGACAAAAGAATTTATAGCAAGGATGGAGGCCGGGAAATCAGAAGGAAAAGGCGTGAACTTAAACTGTATGTGTGTTATGGTAAATTCCAAATTAATGGAATATTTAATATAGCTCCCTAATATTGGGAGGATATGTTATAAAGAGAAGTCACCCTTCCCTCTATTTAAATAGATCAACCATCTATGCAATTTATTAGTTGAGTTGAGATGCAAAGATTAATGACATGATGTCATGATGACATGATGAAATGCAAAAATAAAAGAGCAAGCACAAAAGAAACACACAGCGAAACCCGGAATATATGGAAGTCTTCTGAAGCATCAGTCTTGGGGCGTTACACGTTGGACTCGGGGGGATGTCGCCGTTCGGGTGGTGGTGGAGGTGGTCGCCGGAGCAGCCTGGTTCGTCGGCGACGAGGTCACGCGGCGTAGAGGCTTCGGGCGTCGACGGTTCCGGCCGTTTCCGGCAGCTACAGAGAGGGGAAACAAGGGGGAAATGATCAGGAGTGCTCGGGGGTTCCAGATCGAGGCAGAGGAGGAGTGGGGGAGGCCTGTACCTCGCGAACTCCGGCGAGCCGAAGCGGCGGAGCTTGAGCTCGATCTCGAGCTCGAGCAGCTCTGAAGACAAATGGGTGGTGCGGGAGGTGAATTAGGAGTGTGGGGGAGCGACAGGGAGTGATAGAGAGGCTTGGGGTCGCCTTTTATAGGCTGGCCGAGGTCCACCGTAGGCGTGGCCTACGGGTGCCCGCGGGATCGGCTCGGGTGGCCGTTAGAGAGGGAATGGAGGGCTCGGGGTGTTCGTGGGAGTGGTTTAGGGTGCCAGGGAGAGAGAGGAGGAGCGGGGCGAGCTGCGGGCGGGCCACAGGAGCGGCGCAAGCATTGGCCGAGCGGGGCGGCGCTCTGGCGCGAGCTGCAGGAGAGAGAGGAGGGCACGGGAGCAAGTGGGCGGCCTGCTGGCGTGGAGCGGATGTCGAGGGGCATCGACTGGCGCGCGGGGGAGGCTCGAGGTGGTCGGGAGGCGCGGCGTCAACGGTCGGGTGCCCTGCCAGGCGCTCCAGAGCGCGACTTTGGCCGGCATCCGCGGCTTTCCCGCGTCCGCGCGCGTCCACTTGCGTCTGGCAGCTGAAGGGGGCATGGGCAAAAGCTGGGGAGTGCCTTGGATGCTCTGGAAGGCTGAGAGGAGAGAGGGAGGCTGAGAGAGAGGAATCCACTGTACGGAGAAGAAAAATGGGGTTCGCCCCCCTCCATCGTTGCTTCCTCAGGCAGAAAAGCACACAGGTGCTAGAGGGGGACTAGGAAGGGTCGTGGTAGAAAGTTGAGCCCACGGAGATTAGTGGAAGAGGCCAAAAATGGGTTTTTTGTAAAGTGGCAGAAGGTGTTTGATGTTGGTTTGGGCAAGTAGATGGTCTCCATTTGCCATAAGACTTCACAGGGTGGAATGACACATATTATTAGGGCCTTCCACCAATTTTGAGCTTATTTGGGCAAAGTTGCCAATGCAACTTTTGTAAACCCTAGAAATTAGCAGAAATGAACTTGTGCAGATCTAGTTGACCAAATCATTTCTCCTTGATGCAGCACTTGGTGTAGTGGCCTAATTTGGCCATGTGAACATGCTCACAAAAGTTGGGGTCAAAGAGAGAAAGTTGGTAGTACAAACTTGTTCAAATTTGGTTCTGGTCAGAGAAGGTTTTGGGGCATTTTGGTGGACCAAAATGACTTTATTTGACATGCGGCTTTACAAGGTGATCACAATATGCATTTGTGACTTGCTGGATTTTTCTTGGATTTTCAAGAAAATATTTCCTGTAGAAATATTTCAAATCCTTGAAATGGGCATAAATGGTTTTGGGAGGTTTTGTCCAATATTTTGATCATGACCATATGTTGAAACTCTTATATATGGGAAATATATGCCCACTGAGTTTCCCTGATTTTTGTCAAATATTTTTGAATCAATTTCTGGCCATTTCTGGCCTTGAGAAAAAGCCTTTAAATAAAATAGGAAAATAACTTTTAAAATTATATTTTTCTGGTTTCTGGGTATCCTATATCTAATAGGAGTCGAACATATTTTTGGAAATATTTTTGCTGCCCTTACTTAAGTACTTGCAGTGCAAATCTCAATTCAAGGGTTTTTGGAAATCTAATTTTAGAAAATACTTTTTGGCCAAATTATTTTTCTAAGCAAATACTATATTGCACTATACACATGGCATGATCATTGGGCAGAAGTTTGGGGCAAGGGGATGAAATATAGAGGGTGAAATTGTTGACTTTGTAGAGCACTTGAAAATCACAGAGAGAAAAACCAACTCCAAAATAAAAAGCCAAATAATGCAAAAGTTTTGGTTGGTCCAGATTTTCATGCTTTATTAATGAAGTGTTACAAAATGCAGGGTGTGACAGGAGCGCACGGCGGCGGGCGCGGCAACAGAGGAAGAGCTCATCGCTGCGGGTGTGGCGAGGTTCGGCGCGGCGGCGGTGAAAGGAAGAAGAGGCAAGAAGGAGCGAAAAAGGAGTAGGAAGGATGGGCGCGCGTGCTTCGCCGCCCTCCTCCTCCCGCCTACTTATAGGCTCGTAGGCTGAGAAGCCGATGGGGCGTCGTGGGATTAACTGTGCCCGGAGCCCCATGACCCCCACGATTTACCACACGAAGTTACTGCGCGCTGTTATTGCGCGGGAATCCCAACCGTCCGCACGGCCGCAACGGATCCGTTCGCATGCCGAGGCGCGGTAGTGGCGGGCCCTGCCTATGGGCCTCTCCCGTCGCGCGCGTGGGTGGGCAGACTGGCCCGGCCACGTGGCGCCACACGACGGATCTGCAACGGGCGGCTGTACGACCTTGCAGTATGTCTAGAGGGGGGTGATTAGACTACTTGACCAATAAAAACTTAACCTTTTCCCAATTTTAGAGTTTGGCAGATTTTGGCTACTTTAGGACAAGTCAAGCAATCATCACACAATTCAAGCAAGCATGCAAAGAGTATATAGGCAGCGGAAAGTAAAGCATGCAACTTGCAAGAATGTAAAGGGAAGGGTTTGGAAAATTCAAACGCAATTGGAGACACAGATGTTTTTGGCGTGGTTCGGATAGGTGGTGCTATCCTACATCCAAGTTGATGGAGACTTCAACCCACGAAGGTAACGGTTGCGCGAGTCCACGGAGGGCTCCACCCACGAAGGGTCCACGAAGAAGCAACCTTGTCTATCCCACCATGGCCATCGCCCACGAAGGACTTGCCTCACTAGCGGTAGATCTTCACGAAGTAGGCGATCTCCTTGCCCTTACAAACTCCTTGGTTCAACTCCACAATCTTGTTGGAGGCTCCCAAGTGACACTTAGCCAATCTAGGAGGCACCACTCTCCAAGAAGTAACAAATGGTGTGCTGATGATGAACTCCTTGCTCTTGTGCTTCAAATGATAGTCTCCCCAACACTCAACTCTCTCTCTCTCTCATAGGATTTGGATCTGGTGGAAAGAAGATTTGAGTGGAAAGCAACTTGGGGAAGGCTAGAGATCAAGATTCATATGGTAGGAATGGAATATCTTGAGCTCAACACAAGGGTAGGTGGTTCTCTCTCAGAACACGTGAGTTGGAAGTGTATATGTGTTCTGATGGCTCTCTCCACGAATGAAGAGGAGGTGGAGGGGTATATATAGCCTCCACACAAAATCCAACCGTTACACACAATTTACCAATCTCGGTGGGACCGAATCAACAAACTCGGTCGGACCGATTTAGTAAACCTAGTGACCGTTAGTGATTTTCGGTGGGACTGACATGCAACTCAGTAGGACCAATATGGTTAGGGTTAGGGCATAACGAAATCTTGGTGAGACCGATTACACAAACTCGGTGAGACCGATTTGGTAATAAGCTAACCAGAGAGTTGGTCAGGTAAACACGGTGGGACCAATTTGCTCTTTCGGTGAGACCGAAATGTTACAAAAAGGAAACAGAGAGTTTACATTGCAATCTCGGTGGGACCGATCCGCTCTTTCGGTGAGACCGAAAAGTTACGAAAAGGAAACGGAGAAATTGCAATCCCATCTCGGTGAGACCGAGATCCCTATCGGTAGAACCGATTTGCTTAGGGTTTGGCAGTGGCTATGACATGTGAAACTCGGTGGCGCCGGATTGAAAGAATCGGTAGGTCTGAGTTTGGCTTTGGGTTTAGGTCAAGTGTGGATATGGGAAAGTAGCTGAGGGTTTTGGAGCATATCACTAAGCACATGAAGCAAGAGGCTCATTAAGCAACACCTCATCCCTCCTTGATAGTATTGGCTTTTCCTAAAGACTCAATGTGATCTTGGATCACTAAAATATAAAATGAAGAGTCTTGAGCTTTTGAGCTTGAGCCAATCCTTTGTCCTTAGCATTTTGAGGGATCCACTTTCATCATCCATGCCATGCCAATCATTGAGCTTTCCTGAAATAATCATCTTGGAATAGCATTAGCTCAATGAGCTATATGTTGTTATGAATTACCAAAACCACCTAGGGATAGTTGCACTTTCAATATCCCCCTTTTTGGTAATTGATGACAACATATAGATCAAAGCTTCGATAAATGATAATAGGATTTAGAACATCATCGCTTTGAGAAGTATGTGAAAAGCAAGAGCTCCCCCTAAATTTGTGCATATTTTAAAATTTGTTTTGGACTACAAATGCACAAAGAGTTAGAATCATAGGTTACTCTTCCATGTCACATACATCTTGGTGGAGTGCTCAAAGTGATAAGAATTGAATACAGGCACTCATCACCAAGAAAAGTGAATGATCACATAAGATAGATAGGATAATATCAAGCATGCATAAGTGTAGCTTATGATCAAACACATGATCATCAATGTCTCACAAGCATATCGTAGTATCTCAACCAAAAGCAAACAAAGTTTGATAAACCACCAAATAAAGCAAGAGAGAATAAAGGCAACACTCTCTCTCTCGAAGCCTATGATCTATACATTTTTCTCCCCCGTTGGCAACAAGTTACCAAAAAGTTCCTAGAAAATGCATAGTGCTAGATCGACTCTCAGGCTTGATCTTCTGGTGGTGGTGGAGTCTGGATCACTCCAAGGACGAAGGCTTCTGTAGAAGTGGTTGGAGCTTGAGCTGAGGTGAATGCTGGAGCTGGTTGGGCTGGTGCTATAGCTGGAGCTGAGGTAGTGGCTCTGGTGTCAGGAACTGGCACTGCAGTTGACCTCTGAGCTCGTGGCACTCTGGCAAATGCATCAGTTGTAGTCTTCCCTTTCCTCTCCTGCATGTCATCTTGAAGTTGCTCCACTGCAGACTGAATCTCTGTTACTTTTACATCCAAGTCATAGAACTTTTGTTCCACGATTCTCTCTAAGCTCTCCTGATTCTGAGTGAGGGTGGCCAGTCCTTTCTCAATCCTCAGTGTAGATGCAATCAAGTAACTAAGCTGCTCCTGCTTGGTTTTCAAGAAATACTCAGATGCCTCCTCTTGAGTTTGCACCTTGGCAGCTTTCTCCTTCCTTGCCTTCTCCTTCTTTTCTTGAGCTTGATCTGATGATGGTTCATTCTCATTCATCACAACTTGATTTTCCTTGAAATCTGGATGAATAGGCAAGTGTTCCTTGTCCAACAAGTATGTGCCTGTGCCCATTTTTGAGTTAATCAACTCTTGGATCTGAGGGGCATAACCACAGCTCCTCTTCTGATCTGCTGCAGTCCTCTTGATAGTCTCTACTATGAGGCTCATGACCTTGAATTTCCGAGGCAAATCAAATATATGTAGCAAGTTAATGGCATGACCTCTGATCATTTTGTGATCTCCAGACCTGGGCAAGAGTGTGTGCCTAAGGATCCAGTTGATCGTAGGTAGTCCTGACAACAAGTGTTTTACGGACCCAAGCTGGTGAGTGTCAAGATCATCTACTGGAATCTCCTTGTACATATTTGCCATTGAGTTATGATCCATCTTTTTCTTGGCATAGACATCCAAGTCATCTTCATTTTCCTCTGGGGCATTGATCAACTTTGCCCATTCCTCAATAGTTGATTGGTACCTTGTACCTTTAGACATCCATGTTATCCTTCCATTTGGGTAGAAGTGTGCTGTGGAGTAGAATTGCATAATGAGCTCCTCGTTCCACTTTGTGAGCTTCTGCCCAACAAAGTCAGCAACTCCACAAGCACTGAAGTTGTCTTGCACTCCAGGATAGTGCTGCTCATTCTCCTTGATGTAGGTCCAGTCGACCCACCTCATGTCACAAACAATAGGCTTCTTATCCAACAAAACTGTCTCATAGAAGTCCTGTTGTTCCTTTGTGTGGAACCTATTGTGAACAACAGTTCTTATCCTTGAAGCATATGGATCTGCTTCTCTCCACTTTCTTAACCCTGACTCTTTTCTGATTTTCATGTTCTCAGCCACAGGATGAGCATCATTGTGGTCTGGAATCTTGGGCTTGAGCTTTCTCAGAACTTGTCCTTCTTCATCTCCTCCAACAGCTTCAGGCACTGGGGCCTTGTTCTTCTCAGCAGCTGGTATGCTCCTTGTATTTCTCTTTGGAGCTGACTTGGCCTTGGAGGCAGCTTTGGGTGCTTCTTTGGGCTTGGATGCAGTAGCCCCTGATTTTATAGCATCACCCATAAGCTTTGGTGCCTTAGGTGCTGGTGCAGCAACCTCTTATTCTTCTTCTTCAGAATCTCTCCTCATAGAGGGTTTGCCAAGAACTCTGGCTGTGGTAGTTCTGACTCTCTTCTTTTTCTTATCCTGGCCAATTGCTTCCTCTTCTGATTCCATGGTGAGCTTCATGGTTTCTTCAGGTACAGCCTTCCTAGGCTTGGAAGTAGGAACTCTCCTTGCAGGTGCCTTCTTCTGCATACCTGGCTTTGTGCTCTGTGCTGAGCCATACTCTTTCTTGAGCACTACTTTCTTGGAAGTAGCTTCCTCTTCCTCTGCCACATAATCCTCGTCCTCTGAATCTGAGGTTCTCTTCTTCCTTTGTCTGGTGGCAGCTTTTGGCAAATTGCTAGGGGTGCTCCTGCTGCCTTCATCTGAAGAACTGGAGGGACTAGTGCCCTCACTCATGTGCACTTGCTCTTCTGACATGTTCTCGCTGTCACTCTGATCAAACATGATGTAAAAGCTGACTGCTGACCCTGTGAAGAGTTTATAGATGAGGTAGAGTAGATGAGCATCACAAAATGCAGAGATTTTTGCAAAAGAATGATTCAAAATCTTAGTTTTAGTTTCCCACAGAAATCATTTCGGATCTACCGACTTTTAAACTTGGTGATACCGAAGCAGTTTTGGAACCTGTCGGGGATATACCCCGCGGCGTAAACCGGCCAGAAGTATAACCTGGCCGGACTTGGCGGTTTATTTGAAGACCCCGCTGGCACTTGGCGGTTCACCGGGCGACCCGTTTGGACCTGGCGGTTCACGACTCATTGGTAACCCGGCAGGTGGGTGCGAGGAGCGACAAGACCTGGTGGCCCAACGGGCGGTTCATGAAGGCCGGTTCATACTATGGTGGGCCGGTTTAAGAGGAAAGGCATAAGGAATATTTACCTTACAAGGAGTAAAGAACAGGACTTGTATCCGGTTTTTGTTAGAGATAGACTAGTCCTAATCCTAATAGGACTCCACATGTAAACCGCCCCTTCAACATATATAAGGAGGGGCAGGGCTCCCCAAAGAGGGACAGGCTACAAGCAAGAAGAAACAATCTCTAGGGCTAGACACAAAGAGCCGGTTTACGGTGTCTCCCTCGTGATGATAATGAGACCTAGCCACAAACAGCATGTAGGGCTATTCCGGATAATGTTTCCCGGGGCCCGAAGCTGTCTAAATCCTTGTCTTGTGTGTTGCGTCTCTCGTCCCGATCAACCCCTCTCAAGCTACCGCCTAGATGCGTTGGCCTCGCGACTAAGTCCTGGCACTAAGGACATCTGCCGTGACAAACCCACGACAGTTGGCGCCCACCGTGGGGCCAGCATGGTGGTGTTGAGTTCTTGAAGGGATCTCTTTAGGGATCGAGAAGCTCGTGATGTGCTAGATGAAAAAGAGTCTGCGCAGAAGGATACATCTCGTCTTCGTGGCACGTAGTCAGAGCAACATACGAGATTGAGATTAAAGAAATTAGGGTTTTGCGTTTTATGCGTTGTCGATGCGAGATGATCTGTCCAAACCGAGGGAAGATTGATTTCGCCGAGTACTGCAAGCTGTCAGGTCACAGTTTCCATTAAAACGGATAAAAGATTTCTGCTATCCGATCCGCCGAGTTCTATAAATTTCTACGACTGGATTACAGGTTCAAGTCCCAAGGCTATTTAGTGCTACCAGTCCACGTGGATACATAGATAAATCAAGTGGAGATCAAAACTAGTACCAGTACTTCACCATGATCACGTGAAGCCATCTACTACAAGTCAAAATTCTTTGTGTTCAGCTGTTATGTTCACGCTCAGGCTATCCAACAAAAAAAAGAGAGAAGGGTAGCTGCATCGGGAACGCGATGTACTTGATCCGGCAGAGATTTACGTGAGCTAGTACTACTCAAGGGAAAGAAAACGGAAAGCAAGATCCGGTCTCCGCCTCGGACTCGCCAGGACGCGGGCCCCGCTGCTGCAGCTGCGCCACAGGCCACCTTGCCCTGGCCACGCCACCTTCTCCACCAGCAGCCGGCTCGCAGCGCCTCTCCACCCTCTACCAATTTGCCGCTCCGCCTCGCCTGGGACCTTCCTGAAGCTGCTGCGCCGGAGCTGCCCCGTTCCTCAGACCGGCCTACGGTTTCCTCCTCCGCCTGCAGACCTTGCCCGACCCGGAAAAGGGGGATGAACCCGCCTCGGTTGTCTCTGCTTCTGCCGTGGTGAGCTGTCTCGCCTGCACCTATTGAGCCGCCGCCAGAGATGCCGGCCTACGCCTCCGGCTTATGTCCGTCGGGCCGCCGCCTGTGAGCCGCCGACTGTTGGGGAACGCAGTAATTTCAAAAAATTTCCTACGCACACGCAAGATCATGGTGATGCATAGCAACGAGAAGGGAGAGTGTTGTCTACGTACCCTCGTAGACCGAAGCGGAAGCGTTGACACAACGTAGAGGAAGTAGTCGTACGTTCTCCTCGCGATCCAACCGATCACAGCACCGTTACTCCGGCACCTCCGAGTTCTTGGCACACGTTCAGATCGATGACAATCCCCGGGCTCCGATCCAGCAAAGCGTCGAGGAAGAGTTCCGTCAGCACGACAGCGTGGTGACGATCTTGATGTGTTACCGGCGCAGGGCTTCGCCTAAGCACTGCAACGATATGATCGAGGTGGAATTTGGTGGAAGGGGGCACCGCACACGGCTAAGGAACGATCCGTAGATCAACTTGTGTGTCTTTGGGGTGCCCCCTGCCCCCGTATATAAAGGAGCCAAGGGGGAGGGGCTGGCCGGCCAGGCCTTGGCGCGCCAGAGAGTCCTACTCCCTCTGGGAGTAGGATTCCCCCCCCCCCAATCCTAGTTGGACTAGGATTCTCCAAGGGGGAGAGAGAGGGAGAGGGGGGCGCCCACCTCTCCTAGTCCTAATAGGACTAGGGAAAGGGGGGGAGGCGCGCAGCCCCTAGGGCATCCCTCTCACCTTTCCTCCAAGGCCCATGTTGGCCCATTATGCTCCCGGGGGGTTCCGGTAACCCTCCCGGTATTCCGGTAAAATCCTGATTTCACCTGGAATGCATCCGATGTCCAAACATAGGCTTCCAATATATAATTCTTTATGTCTCGACCATTTCGAGACTCCTCGTCACATCCGTGATCACATCCGGGACTCCGAACTCCTTCCGTACATCAAAATGCATAAACTCATAATAACTGTCATCGTAACGTTAAGCGTGCGGACCCTACGGTTCGAGAACAATGTAGACATGACCGAGACACGTCTCCGGTCAATAACCAATAGCGGGACCTGGATGCCCATATTGGCTCCTACATATTCTACGAAGATCTTTATCGGTCAGACCGCATAACAACATACGTTGTTCCCTTTGTCATCGGTATGTTACTTGCCCGAGATTCGATCGTCGGTATCCAATACCTAGTTCAATCTCGTTACCGGCAAGTCTCTTTTCTCGTTCTGTAATACATCATCTCGCAACTAACTCATTGGTTGCAATGCTTGCAAGGCTTTATGTGATGTGCATTACCGAGAAGGCCCTGAGATACCTCTCCGACAATCGGAGTGACAAATCCTAATCTCGAAATACGCCAACTCAACATGTACCTTCGGAGACACCTGTAGAGCACCTTTATAATCACCCAGTTACGTTGTGACGTTTGGTAGCACACAAAGTGTTCCTACGGTAAATGGGAGTTGCATAGTCTCATAGTTAAAGGAACATGTATAAGTCATGGATAAAAGCAATAGCAACATACTAAACGATCGGGTGCTATGCTAATGGAATGGGTCATGTCAATCAGATCATTCAACTAATGATGTGATCTCGTTAATCAAATAACAACTCTTTGTTCATGGCTAGCAAACATAACCATCTTTGATTAATGAGCTAGTCAAGTAGAGGCATACTAGTGACACTCTGTTTGTTTATGTATTCACACATGCATTATGTTTCCAGTTAATACAATTCTAGCATGAATAATAAACATTTATCATGATATAAGGAAATAAATAATAACTTTATTATTGCCTCTAGGGCATATTTCCTTCAGTCTCCCACTTGCACTAGAGTCAATAATCTAGATTACAAAGTAATGATTCTAACACCCATGGAGTCTTGGTGCTGATCATGTTTTGCTCGTGGAAGAGGCTTAGTCAACGGGTCTGCAACATTCAGATCCGTATGTATCTTGCATATCTCTATGTCTCCCACCTGGACCAAATCCCGGATGGAGTTGAAGCGTCTTTTGATGTGTTTGGTTCTTTTGTGAAATCTGGATTCCTTTGCCAAGGCAATTGCACCAGTATTGTCACAAAAGATTTTCATTGGACCCGTTACGCTAGGTACAACACCTAGGTCGGATATGAACTCCTTCATCCAGACTCCTTCATTAGCTGCTTCCGAAGCGGCTATGTACTCAGCTTCACATGTAGATCCCGCCACGATGCTTTGTTTAGAACTGCACCAACTGACAGCTCCACCGTTTAATGTAAATACGTATCCGGTTTGCGATTTAGAATCGTCCGGATCAGTGTCAAAGCTCGCATCGACATAACCGTTTACGACGAGCTCTTTGTCACCTCCATAAATGAGAAACATATCCTTAGTCCTTCTTAAGTACTTAAGGATGTTCTTGACCGCTGTCCAGTGATCCACTCCTGGATTACTTTGGTACCTTCCTGCTAAACTTACAGCAAGGCACACATCAGGTCTGGTACACAGCATTGCATACATGATAGAGCCTATGGCTGAAGCATAGGGAACATTTTTCATTTTCTCTCTATCTTCTGCGGTGGTCGGGCATTGAGTCTTACTCAACTTCACACCTTGTGCCACAGGCAAGAACCCTTTCTTTGCCTGATCCATTTTGAACTTTTTCAAAACTTTGTCAAGGTATGTGCTTTGTGAAAGTCCTATTAAGCGTCTTGATCTATCTCTATAGATCTTAATGCCCAATATGTAAGCAGCTTCACCGAGGTCTTTCATTGAAAAACTCTTATTCAAGTATCCCTTTATGCTATCCAGAAATTCTATATTATTTCCGATCAGTAATATGTCATCCACATATAATATCAGAAATGCTACAGAGCTCCCACTCACTTTCTTGTAAATACAGGTTTCTCCAAAAGTCTGTATAAAACCAAATGCTTTGATCACACTATCAAAGCGTTTATTCCAACTCCGAGAGGCTTGCACCAGTCCATAAATGGATCGCTGGAGCTTTGCACACTTTGTTAGCTCCCTTCGGATCGACAAAACCTTCTGGTTGCATCATATACAACTCTTCTTCCAGAAATCCATTCAGGAATGCAGTTTTGACATCCATTTGCCAAATTTCATAATCATAAAATGCGGCAACTGCTAACATGATTCGGACAGACTTAAGCATCGCTACGGGTGAGAAAGTCTCATCGTAGTCAATCCCTTGAACTTGTCGAAAACCTTTTGCAACAAGTCGAGCTTTATAGACAGTAACATTACCATCAGCGTCAGTCAACCAAAGTCAACCAAAGTCCACACTTTGTTCTCATACATGGATCCCATCTCAGATTTCATGGCCTCAAGCCACTTTGCGGAATCTGGGCTCACCATCGCTTCTTCATAGTTCGTAGGTTCATCATGGTCTAGTAAAATGACTTCCAAAATAGGATTACCGTACCACTCTGGTGCGGATCTTACTCTGGTTGATCTACGAATTTCAGTAGAAACTTGATCTGAAGTTTCATGATCATTATCATTAGCTTCCTCCCTATTTGATGTAGGTGTCACAGAAACAGATTTCTGTGATGTACTACTTCTCAATAAGGGAGTAGATACTGTTATCTCATCAAGTTCTACTTTCCTCCCGCTCACTTCTTTCGAGAGAAACTCCTTCTCTAGAAAGTTTCCGACTTTAGCAACAAAAATTTTACCTTCGGATCTGTGATAGAAGGTATACCCAATAGTCTCCTTTGGGTATCCTATGAAGACACATTTTTCCGATTTGGGTTCGAGCTTATCAGGTTGAAGCTTTTTCACATAAGCATCGCAGCCCCAAACTTTAAGAATCGACAACTTTGGTTTCTTGCCAAACCACAGTTCATAAGGCGTCGTCTCAACCGATTTTGATGGTGCCCTATTTAACGTGAATGCGGCCGTCTCTAGAGCATAACCCCAAAAAGATAGCGGTAAATCGTTAAGAGACATCATAGATCGCACCATATCCAGTAAAGTACGATTACGACGTTCGGACACACCATTACGTTGTGGTGTTCCGGGTGGCGTGAGTTGCGAAACTATTCCGCATTGTTTCAAATGTAGACCAAACTCGTAACTCAAATATTCTCCTCCACGATCAGATCGTAGAAACTTTATTTTCATGTTACGATGATTTTCCACTTCACTCTGAAATTCTTTGAACTTTTCAAATGTTTCAGACTTGTGTTTCATTAAGTAGATATACCCATATCTGCTTAAATCATCAGTGAAGGTGAGAAAATAACGATATCCGCCACGAGCCTCAACATTCATTGGACCACATACATCAGTATGTATGATTTCCAATAAATCTGTTGCTCTCTCCACAGTACCGGAGAACGGTGTTTTAGTCATCTTGCCCATAAGGCACGGTTCGCAAGTGCCAAGTGATTCATAATCAAGTGACTCCAAAAGTCCATCAGTATGGAGTTTCTTCATGCGTTTTACACCGATATGACCTAAACGGCAGTGCCACAAATAAGTTGCACTATCATTATTAACTCTGCATCTTTTGGCTTCAACATTATGAATATGTGTATTACTACTATCGAGATTAAGTAAGAACAAACCATTCTTTAATGGCGCATGACCATAAAAGATATTACTCATATAAATAGAACAACCATTATTCTCTGATTTAAATGAATAACCGTCTCGCATTAAACAAGATCCAGATATAATGTTCATGCTCAACGCTGGTACTAAATAACAATTATTTAGATCTAATATTAATCCCGAAGGTAGATGTAGAGGTAGCGTGCCGACCGTGATCACATCGACTTTGGAACCATTTCCCACGCGCATCGTCACCTCGTCCTTAGCCAATCTCCGCTTAATCCGTAGCCCCTGTTTTGAGTTGCAAATATTAGCAACAGAACCAGTATCGAATACCCAGGTGCTACTGCGAGAATTAGTAAGGTACACATCAATAACATGTATATCATATATACCTTTGTTAACCTTGCCATCCTTCTTATCCGCCAAATACTTGGGGCAGTTCCGCTTCCAGTGACCAGTCTGCTTGCAATAGAAGCACTCAGTTTCAGGCTTAGGTCCAGACTTGGGTTTCTTCTCTTGAGTAGCAACTTGCTTGCTGTTCTTTTTGAAGTTCCCCTTTTTCTTCCCTTTGCCCTTTTTCTTGAAACTAGTGGTTTTGTTAACCATCAACACTTGATGCTCCTTTTTGATTTCTACCTCCGCGGCTTTTAGCATCGCGAAGAGCTCGGGCATAGTTTTGGTCATCCCTTGCATATTATAGTTCATCACGAAGCTCTTGTAGCTTGGTGGCAGTGATTGGAGAATTCTGTCAATGACGCAATCATCCGGAAGATTAACTCCCAGTTGAATCAAGTGATTGTTATACCCAGACATTCTGAGTATATGCTCACTGACAGAACCGTTCTCCTCCATTTTACAGCTATAGAACTTATTGGAGACTTCATATCTCTCAATCCGGGCATTTGCTTGAAATATTAACTTCAACTCCTGGAACATCTCATATGCTCCATGGTGTTCAAAACGTCGTTGAAGTCCCGGTTCTAAGCCGTAAAGCATGGCACACTGAGCTATAGAGTAGTCATCAGCTTTGCTTTGCCAGACGTTCACAACATCTGGCGTAGCTCTTGCACCAGGCCTGGCACCCAGCGGTGCTTCCAGGACGTAATTCTTCTGTGCAGCAATGAGGATAATCCTCAAGTTACGGACCCAGTCCGTGTAATTGCTACCATCATCTTTCAACTTTGCTTTCTCAAGGAACGCATTAAAATTCAACGGAACAACAGCACGAGCCATCTATCTACACAACATAGACAAGCAAGATACTATCAGGTACTAAGTTCATGATAAATTAAAGTTCAATTAATCATATTACTTAAGAACTCCCACTTAGATAGACATCTCTCTAATCCTCTAAGTGATCACGTGATCCAAATCAACTAAACCATGTCCGATCATCACGTGAGATGGAGTAGTTTCAATGGTGAACATCATTATGTTGATCATATCTACTATATGATTCACGCTCGACCTTTCGGTCTCTGTGTTCCGAGGCCATATCTGTATATGCTAGGCTCGTCAAGTTAAACCTGAGTATTCCGCGTGTGCAACTGTTTTGCACCCGTTGTATTTGAACGTGGAGCCTATCACACCCGATCATCACGTGGTGTCTCAGCACGAAGAACTTTCGCAACGGTGCATACTCACGGAGAACACTTCTTGATAATTTAGTGAGAGATCATCTTATAATGCTACCGTCAATCAAAGCAAGATAAGATGCATAAAAGGATAAACATCACATGCAATCAATATAAGTGATATGATATGGCCATCATCATCTTGTGCTTGTGATCTCCATCTTCGAAGCACCGTCATGATCACCATCGTCACCGGCGCGACACCTTGATCTTCATCGCAGCATCGTTGTCGTCTCGCCAATCTTATGCTTCTACGACTATCACTACCGCTTAGTAATAAAGTAAAGCATTACATCGCGATTGCATTGCATACAATAAAGCGACAACCATATGGCTCCTGCCAGTTGCCGATAACTCGGTTACAAAACATGATCATCTCATACAATAAAATTTAGCATCACGTCTTGACCATATCACATCACAACATGCCCTGCAAAAACAAGTTAGACGTCCTCTACTTTGTTGTTGCAAGTTTTTACGTGGCTGCTACGGGCTTTAAGCAAGAACTCATCTTACCTACGCATCAAAACCACAACGATAGTTTGTCAAATAGACTCCGTTTTAACCTTCTCAAGGACCGGGCGTAGCCACACTTGGTTCAACTAAAGTTGGAGAGACAGTCTTCCGCAAGCCATCTATGTGCAAAGCACGTCGAGGGAACCGGTCTCGCGTAAGCGTACGCGTAAGGTTGGTCCGGATCGTCTCGTCCAACAATACCGCTGAACCAAAGTATGACATGCTGGTAGGCAGTATGACTTGTATCGTCCACAACTCACTTGTGTTCTACTCGTGCAAATAACATCAAACCATAAAACCTATGCTCTGATACCACTGTTGGGGAACGCAGTAATTTCAAAAAAATTCCTACGCACACGCAAGATCATGGTGATGCATAGCAACGAGTAGGGAGAGTGTTGTCTACGTACCCTCGTAGACCGAAGCGGAAGCGTTGACACAACGTAGAGGAAGTAGTCGTACGTTCTCCTCGCGATCCAACCGATCACAGCACCGTTACTCCGGCACCTCCGAGTTCTTGGCACACGTTCAGCTCGATGACGATCCCCGGGCTCCGATCCAGCAAAGCGTCGAGGAAGAGTTCCGTCAGCACGACGGCGTGGTGACGATCTTGATGTGTTACCGGCGCAGGGCTTCGCCTAAGCACTGCAACGATATGATCGAGGTGGAATTTGGTGGAAGGGGGCACCGCACACGGCTAAGGAACGATCCGTAGATCAACTTGTGTGTCTTTGGGGTGCCCCCTGCCCCCGTATATAAAGGAGCCAAGGGGGAGGGGCTGGCCGGCCAGGCCTTGGCGCGCCAAAGAGTCCTACTCCCTCTGGGAGTAGGATTCCCCCCCCCCCCCCAATCCTAGTTGGACTAGGATTCTCCAAGGGGGAGAGAGAGGGAGAGGGGGGCGCCCACCTCTCCTAGTCCTAATAGGACTAGGGAAAGGGGGGGAGGCGCGCAGCCCCTAGGGAAGCCCTCTCACCTTTCCTCCAAGGCCCATGTTGGCCCATTATGCTCCCGGGGGGTTCCGGTAACCCTCCCGGTATTCCGGTAAAATCCTGATTTCACCTGGAATGCATCCGATGTCCAAACATAGGCTTCCAATATATAATTCTTTATGTCTCGACCATTTCGAGACTCCTCGTCACGTCCGTGATCACATCCGGGACTCCGAACTCCTTCGATACATCAAAATGCATAAACTCATAATAACTGTCATCGTAACGTTAAGCGTGCGGACCCTACGGTTCGAGAACAATGTAGACATGACCGAGACACGTCTCCGGTCAATAACCAATAGCGGGACCTGGATGCCCATATTGGCTCCTACATATTCTACGAAGATCTTTATCGGTCAGACCGCATAACAACATACGTTGTTCCCTTTGTCATCGGTATGTTACTTGCCCGAGATTCGATCGTCGGTATCCAATACCTAGTTCAATCTCGTTACCGGCAAGTCTCTTTTCTCGTTCTGTAATACATCATCTCGCAACTAACTCATTGGTTGCAATGCTTGCAAGGCTTTATGTGATGTGCATTACCGAGAAGGCCCTGAGATACCTCTCCGACAATCGGAGTGACAAATCCTAATCTCGAAATACGCCAACTCAACATGTACCTTCGGAGACACCTGTAGAGCACCTTTATAATCACCCAGTTACGTTGTGACGTTTGGTAGCACACAAAGTGTTCCTACGGTAAATGGGAGTTGCATAGTCTCATTGTTAAAGGAACATGTATAAGTCATGGATAAAAGCAATAGCAACATACTAAACGATCGGGTGCTATGCTAATGGAATGGGTCATGTCAATCAGATCATTCAACTAATGATGTGATCTCGTTAATCAAATAACAACTCTTTGTTCATTGCTAGGAAACATAACCATCTTTGATTAATGAGCTAGTCAAGTAGAGGCATACTAGTGACACTCTGTTTGTCTATGTATTCACACATGTATTATGTTTCCAGTTAATACAATTCTAGCATGAATAATAAACATTTATCATGATATAAGGAAATAAATAATAACTTTATTATTGCCTCTAGGGCATATTTCCTTCACCGACTTCGTTCGCCTTGGAACTACTGGCCCCGAGCCGCCGCTTCCACCGGTCTCTGCCAAACCGCCGCCCACTCGTCGGACTCTGCCTCCGCCTCGAATTCCAGGTTGGCCCTACTGAGTCACCTCCTTGCTGGGTTGAGCCGCCCGCTGGGTCTCACTGCCGCGAGCCGGCCTCGTCGGCCGCTGTCGTCCGCCTTCAAGACCTCTGTCTCCGCCCGCCTCAGCAGTAGCAGGGCTGAACCGCCGCCCACCGCGACCCGCCTGCTGGCCTCCCCATCACCACCGGGCCGGCGCGTGTCTCAGCACTGCCCGCTGGCTCGCGCGCACGCCTGCTTCGCTAGCGCCGCAGCCGGAGGACCGCCTTCTAGCGCTCACTACTGAGGCTACTGGTCACCGCAACCGCCACGGCACCGCCTGGCTGCTTCCACCACCATGGCTCGCTGGTCTGTCCAAAACAAGACTGACAAAAGAGCAAGTGCGTCCGCTGTACCGGCGCCAGCATCCGGGTTCATCCGGCAAAAAATACCAGGTGTTATTTTTCTTATGTATTTTATAAGTGCATGTTAATTCATCCAACAACAATTACTCTCGCCTGTAATATTTTTATGCAGAAAGGCTATTAAGAAAAAAGGATGGTATTATACCACGGAGGCACGTTTGGCTGTGCCGCGCAGCTTCACCAACACGCATATCGCGGTCCGGTTTACACAACGCTACGGACGACTTGCCCGTCCACTCTCGCCGCTGGTTCACGTGTCCGCACCGGTTTATAACGCGGAGGACAACTGGCTCGTCTGTGCCGGCTTACAAGGCCGCGACAAACTCATCACTCTAAAGCCGCTTCTGATGTTGCGATGGTTTTACTGTCCGCCCAAACATCAGGTGGTATTCATCTAAATTTATGTATTAAATACCTATTGTTTTTTGTTAAAGAACAATTGCTCTGTCCTGTAATATTTTTGCACAGGACAATTTTTATGCCATTCACGGACACGAGTATCGCGGTCCGGTTTACGTCGACACGCCGGTTGACTCGCCCGTCCGCCCTGGCCACCGGTTCAAGCAAAAAGGGATTATTATATCGCTGAGCTATTGAATAACCCATGCCGGTTTATATCGCGATCCAGTCCGCATCAACTCGTCAGGACCATGCGAATTACCCAATAGCGCGTACATAGGCCGCCGTCCCCCGCAGTCCGGTCTACACCAACATACCGGGCCGCACCTGTCTGCATGAGCTATTTATTGAGTATGAACAAGTCACAGCTTGGGTAGCCCGGTTTTCTTTCAAATTGGAGGCAAATTATCATCAACCGCCGTCTGCACTGGATGGCTCAATGGGCAGGCACACAAATCGCCGCCACAACAGTTTAGTTAACTTCAAATCGCCAGTTGGAAGGAATCATTGGCCGAGTTGCTGACACGGCTCATACAGGATCATTTATAACCCGCCGCAGTCACCTCAACCTTCTGTGGATTCACATCGTGCTATCAACACCAATGATATACAAGTTATGCCGATTTATATCATGGTCAGATATGGAGAATCTCAAGCCAACTCCTCGAGTCACCTTGAGACTTGGGGGCTACAATGATATGACTTAGCAAACATTGTCGTTTTTCAGTGAAGTCAAGAACCCCGAAATGTTGGAGGGAAAGATAGCCTGGTCCCGAATTCACATTGTGTTGTCAGAAGATTTCCGGATTAAAAGTATATGACAGTTACAAAAACCCGGCTCAATGAAGAAGTTTCGGGTCATCAGAAAAGGATTCCGGTTTACAATCTGGTTCAAGGGAAATTTGTTCTCCGACAAAGCTCTGAAGCTCTCAAATCCGGTTTAAGAATTTTCGGTTCAAAAAGGAATTAACTTCTCGCAAGTTCGAGTTTAAAGGCCGTCAGAAAATTTCCGGCTAGAAATGAAGATTCCGGTTTAAAATCCGGTTCAAGGTAAAGATGTCTCCCACAAAGCTTTGAATTTCTCAATATCCGGTTCAAGATCCCGGTTCAAGAAGAATTTATCTCTTGCAAAAACTTAAAAATTACCGAAGAGGACCTGCTGCCATGATGTGTGGTTCAAACATGGGTATCCCGCCTTATTGGCCTAACATATTATTGATCACATTGGGGCTTCTGCTTCATAAAGCGGGGTCTCTGTTCTTTTTTACATCATGCGTGGTTACACGAAGGTTCTGTCTTAAAGCGGCCTCCGGTTTACCCCTTGGGTTAGCTTTTCAAAGCACCATGTTATGTCACTTGGGGGGCTCGGTCATGTCCGAACCGATGCAACACCTTATGATAGGCGAAAGCCACCAGATCACTTGGGGACATGGTCAAGTCTGAACCAGTCACGCCTCTTGGTCGGCCTAAAGGCCATAGAATCACTTGGGGGCTTGGTCGAACCCGAACCATTGCCATGCCACCTGATCGGCATAATGCCACGGTTTCATTTGGGGACCTGGCTGACTTGAACCATAGCTACACCTATTGGGAGCTTGGTCGTGTCCGACTATGGTAACGCCATCTGATCGGCCAATAAAGCCTCTTTTTGCAAACGGTTTTATCATTGCCTTTTCTTCAGTATTTTCCTTAAACTGTTGCTTTATTTTTGTTGCGTTTTTAAACCGACAACGTTTTAATCCGGTTCGACTGTCAATTACAAATTGGCGGAACACGGTCAAATCTTAATCCGGAGACTATTTGCCCGGTTTGATTTTATGTTACCATCTTATTATGGAGTAAACCGGTGTTCATTAGCCCGGCTTGATTTTCAACTACAAGTTGTCAGTACATGATCAATTATAATCCGGAGACTATCAGCCCGGTCTGGTTTGACTACAAGTCACCAGTATTATATATGGTTAATCCGGTGTTTATCACAAATCCGGTACGGGTTTATCATAAACTGGCACAATATGGAAGGAGTTATCAGTACTGAAAATTTGGGTTATTACCTCTACTACAAAAAGTTGGTAAACCAACGATGTGATTCAATGTCACAGAAACAGGTTGAATAAAGTATGATGATAAATTATCCGGTGTTTATTAAACCGGCCTGGCTTTCGACTGTATGTTGCCAGTATGATGATAAATTATCTGGTGTTTATTAAACCGGACTGGCTTTAAGACGCTAAATCGCCAGTCTATGATGAGCAATTGTCCAGTGTTTATTAAACTGGCCTGGCTTTGGACTATAAGTCGCCAGTATATATTTGGATTGCGCCATTGGAATCATGCGCTTATAAATCATTGGATTATATTATTCAAATAGCCAACATGGCTGGATTTTTATTATGGTTATTAACATTATGATTGAGGTTTTCAAAGTCGCTTTAGCGCAACGGATATGAATATGATTTATTCTACAATTGAAGGAATAGTCCCGAGTCGCTGCAGGCTTACAACCCGGCACTTGAGGGCTAAATTATTCAAAGTTGAGATTATATTAAATATGCAAGTCGCATGTCGCTGCAAGCATGCACCATGATACTTGGGGCTAATGCAAAGTCATTTTTGCTCATCTTATTGAAGACCCAACTCATCACATCGTAATGAGCTGGCCCTTGGGGGCTACCAATTGCTCCTGTCAAACATTCAAGGTATGCAAGCCTTAATCCATTATATTAAGGGGTTCATTGCTCAATTGGTAAAGCACAAAGCTCTTAACCTTGTGGACGTGGGAAGCTGCATTATAAGATGTTATTTTCATTGAAGTATATATCAAGTCCCGGTTTAGTATTATCTTACTAAACCGGCCCTTGGGGGCTACACTGATTGAAGTTTTTATAAGCAATTACAAGTCCCAGGTTGCTGCAAGCATGACAACCCGACACTTGGGGGCTACATAATATGGAATATTCAGTTGTGACTAGTGACTGAGATGAACAATCTGGATTTCTTCAAGGTTGCAACATATATATTGAGACAAGTCTTAAGCTATCACTATGTTCTCCTCTTAAGACTTGGGGGCTACAGGTAAATATGCATATAACGGAGGAACATCTTCAAATTCTCAGTTTTGGGCAAATCGGGAAGATTAATTGTGTGACCCGGCGTTGGCAACAATCATAACCCGACAATTTTGGCAATGATAAACCGACAAGTTCTCAATCTTCAAACCGGCTGAATATCAAATAAATATTTGAAGACCAATATTTTTGTCAAATCAGAGCATTGAAGGCTGATTCAAATGGATTCTTTTACAAAATATCTTCTACAAGAAAATTGATTATGAAGCTGGTCTATTGAGTCGGATTTTTCAGAAGGAGGAAATGACAAGGAATTAAGGATGATCAGATGCCGGTTTACAAGAATTCTTTACCCGGAGCATAATCTGTCAAAATTGTTCTTGTATTTGTTTTACATGATCAGTTTAACATGGATAAATCCAAATTAAACTGGGGGCTAATGTCGGGGATATACCCCGCGGCGCAAACCGGCTGGAAGTATAACCTAGCCGGACTTGGCGGTTTATTTGAAGACCCCGCTGGCACTTGGTGGTTCACCGGGTGGCCCATTTGGACCTGGCGGTTCACGACTCATTTGTAACCCGGCAGGTGGGTGCGAGGAGCGACAAGACCTGGTGGCCCAACGGGCGGTTCATGAAGGCCGGTTCATACTATGGTGGGCCGGTTTAAGAGGAAAGGCATAAGGAATATTTACCTTACATGGAGTTAAGAACAGGACTTGTATCCGGTTTGTGTTAGAGATAGACTAGTCCTAATCCTAATAGGACTCCACATGTAAACCGCCCCTTCAACATATATAAGGAGGGGCAGGGCTCCCCAAAGATGGACAGGCTACAAGCAAGAAGAAACAATCTCTAGGGCTAGACACAAAGAGCCGGTTTACGGCGTCTCCCTCGTGATGATAATGAGACCTAGCCACAAACAGCATGTAGGGATATTCCGGATGATGTTTCCCGGGGCCCGAAGCTGTCTAAATCCTTGTCTTGTGTGTTGCGTCTCTCGTCCCGATCAACCCCTCTCAAGCTACCGCCTAGATGCGTTGGCGTCGCGACTAAGTCCTGGCACTAAGGACATCTGCCGTGACAAACCCACGACAGAACCTAAACTAGTGAACTCGGTCAGATCGAGTCACAGTTCGGTGGCACCGAGACTGCTAGGGTTTCACAAAGTTCCAAAATCGGTCACACCGATTAGTAATTCTCGGTCAGACCGAGTCTCACTTGTGCAATGGCATGATCCAAATCGGTGGGACAGAGTTTTTCCACTCGGTGGGTCCGAGATGGTTTCGGCGGAAACATAACCCTAAAATTTTCGAATCAAACCGATTCTACGAATTGCATTGACTGGATAGGAGTGTTTCTATCGTGGCTAGAATCAATAAGATCACAATGTGCTAGGAATCAGATGGGAATAGCACAAAGATCGAGTCCATACCCTAGTTCGGCGGAGACTCGCTACGGCGGCAATGTCGGGGTTGAATTCCGTTGACGGCGATGGAGACCAGCGACTGGAGGCGGCTGGCAGCGAGAAGACGATCCTGAGACCACGTAGGCAGAGCGAGCTATCGCGCGGGCGAAGGATTTCGAAGATATTTCCAAATTTTTGCCCGTGTCTATATATAGCCTGACCCTGTCGGTGTGACCGAGTGGAACAACTCGGTGGCACCGAGATGCAAAACTGTATACAGTTATTGCAACTCGGTGTGACCGAATGGTTCAAATCGGTTGCACCGAGATCGAAAACATAGATCGACTTGATGAAATCGGTAGAACCGAAAATAAGATATCAGTCAGACCGAGAATCACAAAGAAGTTTTGGAAGTTTAAGTCTATGACGAATCGGGGACTCCGAGTGCTCCTCACACAGAATGGTTCGAATCTGACTTGATCAAATTTTGTGATGTAGCATGAATAGAGTTTGAGACGAGAAAAGCATAGATAGCTAGAGGAGGTTCTTAGGCATTCTTGTCCATCCACTTGGCAAGAGAAAAGAAAACCAATCAATCAAAACAACAAGTGGATGTCCTCGAATGAGTAAAATATGCTCTCAACATGCTCACACAATAAAATGGCAATAGAAATATCTGGCAAAACATGCACAACCAATACTAGCATCTATCAAGCAATTGGCGATGACTAGGTCATCTATATATTAGTATATTGACATAGGAGTCAAATGAGAACATTTGATCATAGGTCATACTCATCGTTTAAGCACAAGTGGGGTTACCACTTTTACATAAAGCATTGTTGTGTTCACATCATTAGAGTTGCTTTAGCTCAAGTCTTAGAGTAAAACTCCCCCTAGATGTGATATCCCCCCTAAGAGGGATGAACTAACCTTGGGTTTTGTCGATGATGACTTCATGTAGATGTTGAAGATGTGGATGCTCAATGTTGATGTAGAACAATTGGAGCTATCCATTGGAGTGAATTGCACTTTCAATACCTACATGGGTTAGTCCCACCAGGAACAAACAAGAATATCCATAGACATAGAGTGATTTACACACAAGATGATGTCCATGAAAGCTTTTAGGTTACCTTGTCCCTTGACTTACCAACAAGAGGGTTTGTGACTCCTTGAATTAGTGCAAGATGTGGAAGTTGATTGCACTTGTTCTTGCCAAAATGATAAGAGTGAAGTATGTTGGCGGAGTCACCCTCAAGAACTCTCTAGTTCTTCTTCTTTTGGATCCACACCATCTTGATGGGAATCCTTGGAGTTGTAGTCGTACTTGATGAAGTGGAACTTAAAGTAGTCTTGGGAATCCACTTGACTAAGGTCTTAGGAGCTTCTTCAAATGCATCAATTTCCTCTTGAAGCTTGTCCTTGCCTTTTTGCTTGTAGTCTTATGGTGGAAGATCATCTTGAGCTTGTGTCCCCTTGAAGGAAGTAGGATCATACTTCTCTTGTTGAGGAACAAACTTCGTCTTGGGGTATTGATCTTCTTCCCACTCAACTCCATTGGCGTTGAATTTTCGTTCAAAACCAACACCTTGATTCTTCCGGTGCCTTCCTTGCTTGCGTACAATTTCCTCGAATTGCTTACTTCCGGCAAGGCTCTTGTAGACTCATTTCTCTATAATTCCCTTCAATAAGCTATTTTCTTGCTCAAGTGTAACTTGGCTAAGAGAATCATTAGTGGAATCAAGAGAACTACTAGAAGCAACAATATTGGATTTAGTATGATCATTGTTACTACTAGAGGAAGAATCTTTCTTGTTCTTGTTACTAGATTTGACTTGAGGCATGTAAGTGGATAAGAGTAAACACTTGGCAATGTAAGAAGAACTTTTCTTACGAAGATCATTATTGATTGCCTTTGAGAACTCATGCTCTTGCTCAAGGTTGAGCTTTTCGAAGCGTAATTTCTCATGAGCTCTTAAAAGTTCTCGATGATCTTCGAAGATAGTTTCATGAGCTAACTTAAGGGTGTTTAGTTCTTTAGTTAGAGCCTCAATCTTCTCCTTATCATTGTCATTCGTTTTATCTTGATTAGCATGATTAATTGATGTTTCATCATAGTATTCATCACTAGAGTTGTCAAGAAGTAAATCATCATCACCTAACAAGTCATCTTCATCACTATTGAATTCAACATACTCGGGGTGTGTTACCTTTGGGCCTTTGGCCATGAAGCGTCTTCCAACTCCTTCATTTGCTGAGTCAAATATGTCGTAGGAGTCGGTTGACACAAGTGCTAGACCGGCAACACCTTCATCTTGAGTATATTCGGAATCGGAGTGATAACTTCTCTCGGAGTGGTTGTCGGAGTCGGAGCCGGATACCCATTCACCAACATGAGCTTGATGTCTTCGTTTTGTGTAGCTCCTTGATGACTTTTCCTTTCTTTCCGAATCCTTGCTTCTCCGTGAGTATCTTCGTTCATAACGATCATCTCTACTCCTTCTCTCTCTTGGTGGTGATTCTTCTCTTTTGCTTCTTCTTTTGGGAGAGACTTCTCTTCTCTTGTAGGGAGCCGTACACTCATTGGAATAGTGTCCGGGTCTTCCACAATTGTAGCAGTTTCGCTCTCGACTAGAAGATCTTTTGTCATTGTAGGACCTTGACTTGGAGCTTCTATCTTTGCTTCTACTCTTGTAGAACTTGGTGAAGTTCTTCACCATTAAGCTCAATTCTTCATTGAAGGTTTGTTTCTCACTTGATGATGTGGGGGCTTCACATGAGGCTTTGTAAGCTCCACTTCATTTGTTGTGAAGTTCCTCTTTATCCTTGAGTGACATCTCATGAGCAACAATTCTTCCAATGACCTCCGTTGGCTTGAGATCTCTGTAATTGGGCATCATTTGGATCAATGTGCACACGGTATCATATTTTCCATCCAAGGCTCTTAGGATCTTCTTGATGATGAATCTATCGGTCATCTCTTCACTCCCTAAGCTGGCAATCTCATTTGTGATGAGAGCAAGCCTAGAGTACATTTCAGCGACACCTTCACCATCCTTCATTTTGAACTTGTCAAGTTGACTTTGAAGCACATCCAATTTGGATTCCTTGACGGAGTCGGTACCTTCGTGCATATGAAACAAAGTATCCCAAATTTCCTTTGCATTCTCAAGACGGCTGATTTTGTTGAATTCTTCGGGGCACAATCCGTTGAAGAGAATATCACAAGCTTGAGCGTTGTATTGCAGCATCTTCAATTCTTCCGCGGTAGCTTCACGGTTTGGTTCTTTCCCATCAAATAAGTCACCTTGCAAACCAACACACACAATAGCCCAAACAGCGGGGTTATGTTCGAGAATATGCATTTTCATCTTATGCTTCCAACTAGCAAAATTAGTACCATCAAAGTAAGGACCTCTACGGTGATAATTTCCCTCGCTAGACGCCATACTCTCCTAGGTTGTGAAACCAAGGCTATGACCACCAAAAGCTATGGAAATCAAAGCAAATGGAGACCAAAGCTGTGATACCACTTGTAGGACCTTGAAGTATGTCTAGAGGGGGGGTGATTAGACTACTTGACCAATAAAAACTTAACCTTTTCCCAATTTTAGAGTTTGGCAGATTTTAGCTACTTTAGGACAAGTCAAGCAATCATCACACAATTCAAGCAAGCATGCAAAGAGTATATAGGCAGCGGAAAGTAAAGCATGCAACTTGCAAGAATGTAAAGGGAAGGGTTTGGAGAATTCAAACGCAATTGGAGACACGGATGTTTTTGGCGTGGTTCGGATAGGTGGTGCTATCCTACATCCACGTTGATGGAGACTTCAACCCACGAAGGGTAACGGTTGAGCGAGTCCACGGAGGGCTCCACCCACGAAGGGTCCACGAAGAAGCAACCTTGTCTATCCCACCATGGCCATCGCCCACGAAGGAGTTGCCTCACTAGCGGTAGATCTTCACAAAGTAGGCGATCTCCTTGCCCTTACAAACTCCTTGGTTCAACTCCACAATCTTGTCGGAGGCTCCCAAGTGACACCTAGCCAATCTAGGAGACACCACTCTCCAAGAGTAACAAATGGTGTGTTGATGATGAACTCCTTGCTCTTGTGCTTCAAATGATAGTCTCCCCAACACTCAACTCTCTCTCATAGGATTTGGATCTGGTGGAAAGAAGATTTGAGTGGAAAGCAACTTGGGGAAGGCTAGAGATCAAGATTCATATTGTAGGAATGGAATATCTTGAGCTCAACACAAGGGTAGATGGTTCTCTCTCAGAACCTGTGAGTTGGAAGTGTAGATGTGTTCTGATGGCTCTCTCCACGAATGAAGAGGAGGTGGAGGGGTATATATAGCATCCACACAAAATCCAACCATTACACACAATTTACCAATCTCGGTGGGACCGAATCAACACACTCGGTCGGACCGATTTAGTAAACCTAGTGACCGTTAGTGATTTTCGGTGGGACTGACATGCAACTCGGTAGGACCGATATGGTTAGGGTTAGGGCATAACGTAATCTCGGTGAGACCGATTACACAAACTTGGTGAGACCGATTTGGTAATAAGCTAACCAGAGAGTTGGTCAGGTAAACTCGGTGGGACCGATTTGCTCTTTCGGTGAGACCGAAATGTTACAAAAAGGAAACATAGAGTTTACATTGCAATCTCGGTGGGACCGATCCGCTCTTTTGGTGAGACCGAAAAGTTACAAAAAGGAAATAGAGAAATTGCAATCCCATCTCGATGAGACCGAGATCCCTATCGGTAGAACCGATTTGCTTAGGGTTTGGGAGTGGCTTTGACATATGAAACTCGGTGGCGCCGGATTGAAAGAATCGGTAGGTCCGAGTTTGGCTTTGGGTTTAGGTCAAGTGTGGATATGGGAAAGTAGCTGAGGGTTTTGGAGCATATCACTAAGCACATGAAGCAAGAGGCTCATTAAGCAACACCTCATCCCTCCTTGATAGTATTGGCTTTTCCTAAAGACTCAATGTGATCTTGGATCACTAAAATATAAAATGAAGACTCTTGAGCTTTTGAGCTTGAGCCAATCCTTTGTCCTTAGTATTTTGAGGGATCCACTTTCATCATCCATGCCATGCCAATCATTGAGCTTTCCTGAAATAATCATCTTGGAATAGCATTAGCTCAATGAGCTATATGTTGTAATGAATTACCAAAACCACCTAGGGATAGTTGCACTTTCAACGGCAACCCGGGAGCATGTCAGGCACGCAGCCTAGACCCTGCTGCGACTTTCAAACTCTTTAAGGACAAGACGGCCTTCTGCGAGTCGGGCTCCAACTAGTCGGCCCGGAGGAAGACGGCGAGCCAGGCCCAATTCAACCACCGAAAGGAAGAAACTGTTGAGGCTCCTCGACATGTCCCCCTCGGTGCCTCACCAGCTTCGGGGTCTACTGTCGGAGTAATGGGCCACGGGTAGGCGAACCCGAGCCCCAGAACCTTTCATGACATCGGGGTAGGCTGCGCCCCTCAAGACCCCAGGACGGAAAGCCGCCTCTGGGCGTCGGCAGTAGCGCGGCCGACTACCCACTCACGGCCGAGTCCCGGGGCCGACTTTGAGATGAGCCGACACCTAGCAGGAGGATTCCAGAGAAGCCGGCTATGGGGAGTCGGCCCGCGACTCCAACCACCTCATGCCCTCGTAAGGAGGGACGGGGCGGGGCGTGGCCTCAGTAAGGTCCACGCCCGCCCCTTACCAAGGGCAGGCATGGCCACAGTACGCCGAACCTTCGGAGGTCTCCGTCCGGCGCGACACTGTTGCCATGCCAAACTTGACATCAGCCCCAGCGGGCGGAACCCTGTGCCCACGATGGCATGTCTGTACAACCTGGAGACGGCGGGTCCCACCAGTCAGCGGGGGGCCCGAAGACGGCAAGAGCGCCACCAGTCGGACCCAGTGGGAGTCGGCCTCCAGGAGTCGGCTAGCCCCTCCCACGAGGTCCGCACACCATTAACCAGACAAGACGGGGAATGGCAACAGTGATCGCCCGTCAGGCGGCGGCCCTGTTGCCATGACCCCATGATCGAGCCAGTGTCACTAGAAGCACGGCTACAGTAATCCGCAGCTGGCAAGACCCGCCCGCGGCGGACACGGCCTGTCGGCTCCATACCGGGCCCGTCGGCGGGCCCCGGTAGTCGGCGGAGAAGACGGCAGCCTGAGAGACAGACGGCTGGGACCCGCGCCCAGCCGGATTACCATTGTACCCCCAGGGGGTAGGCCTATATAAACCCCCCGGGGCACCAATGCAAAGGGTTGGAATCCATTAGCACTAGACCAGATCACATAGGAAGGAGAGAGTTAGCCTTGCCTTCTCCTACCTCCAGGAAACAGCTCAAGGAGCAACCTTGTACACAATTTGCCATCGTGATTATGCGGAGACCCCGCAGAGCAGCAGTAGGGGTGTTATCTCCACGGAGAGCCCTGAAGCTGGGTAAGATTCGCCGGCGTGCATGTCTTCGCCTCATCCCGCTTCCAGGCACCGGTGATGTCCTACTCGCCCCCACCATGATAAGCCATCCCTTGGCATATGTCGCATCCAACCCCCGACACAGATGCCAGTATAAATTTGAGGACCAACACTAGAGATGCCCTAAGTATCATGCTATAATCGCTAACAGTGCTCCATTATTTTGCAGGGAACAGTTTTCCCTCTATCAAAATCAGATTCGCCGTGTTTCGCACTCCTCCCATGTAAGAGTGTAGACTCTTGCTTACATAAAAATGGAGCAAGTGAACGGCACTGTAGCACGTCATATCACTCAAACTAGCTCGCCTAACACGCGGGAAAGCACCGCCCTCGTCATTTTGTTCTGGATTTCTATGATCGTTCGCACAAAAATGTTACGCGTTGCAAGTTCAAAAGGAAAAGGCGGCACACTTATGACTGGTACACGTCGCACCCCCGACAGTCCAGCTCGCACGCCGCTCACCAGAGAGGACACGCGTTGTCTTGCATTTTCACTAACATGTGGGACTGCAATTGAATAAACCGTTGATAGCCGAAATCTAATCGCTCGGCGGGCGTCGGCTGAGAAGAGAGAGACGAGGGAGGGAGAAGAGATCGCCCGCCCGTCGTGCACGGACTCCAAGAAATATATATGGTGATAATGTGAGGTGGTCCATGTGGGAGTCCAGAGTAAGTGAAGTAGAAAGGCACAAATGGTATGAACATGCATGGCATATAGGGTGTGTTTGGTTGCGTTCTCGTCTCAGCATAGTTGTTCCCTCTTCATGCATGCTCAACTCAACACCCCTCTTCATGCATGCTCTCTTCATGCATGCTTCTAGTGTATTTGTGCTAAACTAGTGTGGACTCATGCACCCTCCATACACTCTACCAAACACCAAAAAGTGGGTCGAGAAGGGAACTCTTGGGCGGCATTTGTCTCTTACTACGTACTCTCTCCGTTCCAAATTACTCGTCGTGGTTTTAGTTCAAATTTGAACTAAAACCACGACGAGTAATTTGGAATGGAGGGAGTACCACTAAATGTTGTACGTGCAATGCACGGTGATGTTATGAAGTACGTGCCTAAGTACTCTACTACTACTATATTAGTTGGAGGCACATATTAGCTTTTATATTTGTTTACGTGTATGCCCTGAGACCTTCCAACTAGACGTGTCTTTCTCTCCGGGTCGCACTTTGTATCGTTCATACCACTAGTACTACTACGTGTGGTCTCCGACCCAGAAGTGGAAGAAGTGGAGACACTCTACCACGCTGTTTTTTTTGCGCTGGGCTCTACCACGTTGTTCATGTCCCACTCCTTTCGCTGACGTGTGGGACATCCAGCACATGCCATGTTTGGCACTCTTCGTCATAAGAGTTGAAACGCTAGCACTCATCAGAAATAAAAAATAAAAAATAAATCAGAAGTGATACTTTTTTTGAAAAAATTATCCTGGTCTACCCCGGTCGTATCGCAGGCCCAACCTTTCCCACTGTAAGTTGGTCGGACGAAGGAACCATCATGACTTTGTAGAATTCCGCTTCTTCAAGAAAACTTACTGTACCCGCAATACTGCTACCACACGCAAAGACTGGACGGCACTGTACCAAGTCATATCACTGAAACCCACTAGGTCATCCTCAAAAAAAACACTAGGCCAAACTAGCCCGCCTATAGGTCGTCTATTTTGGAACGGAGGGAGTACGTCTCTGTATTGCTATGATTTTCTGTTGTACATCTCTGTACTTTTGCTACGATTTTCCTACCATATGAACCAAATGAGGCCTGAATGTATCCGTGTCAACTAAGCCTACAATTTTAGGAGCTTGGGCTATTGGCCGATCGACGACGGATAAATATAAGCGTACCATGAGCTCATCAGCCCCAACATTTCTCTTTGGTGAGTGTTTTGCAAGTACTATAGCTCACATAGTAGCTAGCTTACTAACACCAACAATCATCAAACAAGCCGTGCTGATATGATAAATAGTTCAAACTTACATCGAAGCATGCCATATATTACATCAAAAGCTGGTGAGGATACATCTTTTTCCATAACTCGGAGAGGGTTCGCATGATTCACTATCAAACGAAAGTAGCAAGTACAGCCCACACAAGACAGTGCACTAGCCCTCAGATGGTTTGATAACACGCATCGTTCTGGTAATTAAACACAGGGCAATGCAAACTACCCTGAAGGATTAGCGCGACCAACTATTTCTTTTCATCGATCTCTCGGGCAATGACCACAACACAGACAGCGGCATGGGAATCGATCTCTGGGGCGATGTCCACAGGACTGACCGCGACATCGGAATCGATCTCTGGGGCGATGTCCACAGGATGGACAGTGGCATCGGAATCGATCTCTGGGGTGATGCCAACAGGACGGACCGCGACATTGAAAATGATCTCTGGGGCGTTGTCCACAGGATGTGACGCGACATTGGAATCATCAAGGACGTCCAGTGGCACCTACACAACCCTAACATATTAGCAACCACATTGCAAATAATCAAAAACCACAACTATGGTAATAAGCCATTATTTTTTACCTTGTGCAGCTCACCGGGGTATCCCATCCCTCCAGGGGCCATCTCCTCGTCCTCGATGGGGGCCATCACCTTGCCCGGGGAATACTGCTTATCAATGGCAACTATCTCCTCAAACTCGGCCTGAGGCTCGCATAGGTGGCCATCAGAGTTTCTGGGGTAGGCACAGTGGGGCCCTTGCTGTTCTTCCAACTTTCTTTAAGGAGTTCGTCCGCCAATGTCGTCAACTCTTTGGCCAGTGCTTGTTTCTTGGAGTTCTTCGTCTCCATGGGTTGGCCCGCCAACATGGTCAACTCGTTGGTCGGTTCTCGCTTCCTAGAGATCGCTGTCTCCAGTGGGTTGTCCGCTGGTAACTCTTTGCCTAGTGCTCCAGGATCCATCAATGAACTGACAAACAAAAAACAATCGAAAGGAAACCACAATCGCAACGAAAACAGGAAAATAATAGGCTGTGAGAATCGATCGGTGCTTCGCAAAAAGAAGATTCTTGGAATGAAAATATAGCAGCATCACTAATTCACCCACCTTTCCTTCGTCGATACAGAAGAAAAATGGCACAAGTGAGTAGCCTAGAGTGAGGTTTTCTTCAAGAAAGGGGAGAAAGGGCTTCAACGAGCGTTCCAGTGAAACGATGGTTGCTTCGTTCAGTCCAACTCCGAGGCCACTTTACCACTGCTGGTAAAGGTGTGGGTTTTGTGATATGACGGGTCATGACGGCCACACCGGGGTGACCGGTGAGTTTCGACTGTAGCCCCTCGCTGTGATTTGGTGGATGGTACTCGGGCCCAGATGCTTTGATGTCCTACATGTAGATAGAGCGGCTAGTCATATAGGAGTGCTCAATATTGTGCACCGCGACCAAGGCGGAGAGGAAAACGAGAGAACTACGTAATTAATGCATCAGTTTAATTAGGGTAGTTTTGTAAAGTACGAGATACATTCCTCCAATCGCAAAATGCCTTGGTTGATGAGATTTGAGATTTGAGCCATATAAACCAGAAGGGAGGGAGTACTGCACGCGGTGCAGTCTAGTCACTTGTTGAAATCTCTAGAAAGGCAAATACTCATTTTCGGTTTACAGGGCTATACTAGCAAGTACTGGTACTACAATAGTGGGCTCAAGTAGCAATTTTGTCTCATGCAAGAGCCTGGCTATATACATGCTCCACGGCACCGCACCACGCGAGCGTTCGCAACTGCCACGTTCGGGTTGCACTTGGCTCTTCGCCTCTTCGATAACACGAACAATGATGTTACTCCTACTTCTATAGTATCGAATCCACTGCTGCATGTTCGTCCACCTCGTGCGGGAGGGATAGCGTGTAGTGAAAGCTCCTACTAGTCTTGCCAGCCACCACGCTCATGCGCGAGGGAGGGATGCAGCTTCATTGACTTACTGCTCCTGCCTTTGCGTCTATGATAGGTGGGCCCAATAGGTGGTTGACCCACGTGTCATGTAGCCAAAGGCAGGTGCAGTTAAGGCACCGGAGCTCAGTCCGCGAGGGAGAGCGCGTTGTAGTAATCAAACTTCTCGGTCTTGTACGAGTTGACGCGACACATCAAAGCACTTCACTCGGTATAAGCCTTTTTACACATTCCAAATGGACTACAACATATGGATGTATGTAGATATATTTTTCTTCATATGTAGTCATTTGTTGCAATCTCTAAAAAGACTTATATTTGGAAACAGAGGGAGTACAATGCATGCATGCATGCCGTGACTTCCCTTTTGATACTTGCATTTGTTGATTTGATGCACCTTGCCAAATTTTGACTATAAGTTTAACTAACCAAATTTTCATGCATGTCACAAAAAATTACGGGGCTGTTTGGATTGTGACTATGTTTGTCTTATGTTGCCACATTATTTTTCCCACACTTGCCACACTTTCCTAACTTGAGTTTCTCAAATTGTTAGACACACTTTGGCTTGCCTAAGGAAATCTTGCCACACTTTTTGTGTCATGTGGGGTTCACTTCTAATAAAAAATTCTTGAATTAGGTGTGGCTAATAAAAAAGACTTATATTTAGGAACACGGGGAGTAGAAAATATAAATAATAATGCATGTTGGGGCAACCCACGTTTCTGATAATTTTAGCCGTGGGCTTGTTCACAATTTTTACGAGGGAGTGGTTGTTCATTTAATGGAGGGACTTGTACCAGACTTGAACGATACAAAGTGCGACCTGGCACACCGTAACACCACTTGGAACAAGTGGGTAGCTACCTCAAAAAACAATCAACAACTAAAAAATAGTGACCTGGCACGTAGTACACAATTTTAAATGATTGTTTTGATGGAGTGAAAAAGGAAAACTACCCCACTACGTATATATAGGCCGGAGCCTCCACGCTTGCTTGCTAGGGTTTCTCTATTCACACACTCTCATCCTCTCCAGATCTAAACAAGATAGGGGTGGTAACACTGTCTTTCTCCCTTCAAAAAACATTGTCTTTCTATCCTCACTGCTGGTTACAGATCCGGACGTATCCCCCTCCGCCGGTGAAGGGGAGGAGGGGCAGCATTTAGGCCATCGTCGACAGCGAGGGAGGAGACCCACTGCCGGCCGCACCGTTATCTCTGTTTGAGCGCCGACGCGGGAGGTCCTCCGATCCCTTCGCCGTTGCCCTAGTGTGGGCGGATCCGGCCTCCCACCGCCCACCTATCCACATCCCGACGACCTTCAGGTATATCTTCCTTCGAAACCGCCTTAGCTCTACTTCCCCAGCTCGCTAAGTCGCTGCATGTGCATCATTTTCTACCTCTCAGCCCCTCTCGATCGGATGGTCCAGCGTCACCTTTTTTCTATTGTTAGAGGTAAAGCTACTTCATGGAGTCGAATCTTGTACTTGGTTCAAACAAGAAATAAAGTGGGGGTGGGGGAATTTAGTATGTACATCGGACTTGGTACAAACAGGAAGGAAAGGGGGTGAAAGTAGTACAGACTGGTCATCCAACTAGTCTCTTGGTCGAAAAGGGAAATATTGGGGTAACAATGTACACGGTGGTATGACCAGGACTAGATTTGCTATCCACACATAGGAGTAGGTGGCTAGAGTGAAAAAAAATGGGACCAACCGAGATATGTGATGTCTACTACGCAACCTTCTCCTTGTAGACGTTGTTGGGCCTCCAAGTGTTGAGGTTTGTAGGATAGTAGCAAATTTCCCTCAAGTGGATGAACTAAGGTTTATGAATCCGTGGGAGGCATAGGATGAAGATGTTCTCTCTCAAACAACCCTGCAACCAAATAACAAAGAGTCTCTTGTGTCCCCAACACACCCAATACAATGGTAAATTGTATAGGTGCAGTAGTTCGGCGAAGAGATGGTGATACCAGTGCAATATGGATGGCAGGTATGGTTATTTGTAATCTTAAAATATAAAAACAGCAAGGTAACTAATGATAAAAGTGAGTATAAATGGTATTGCAATGCTAGGAAACAAGGCCTAGGGTTCATACTTTCACTAGTGCAAGTTCTCTCAATAATCATAACATAACTGGATCATATAACTATCCCTCAACATGCAACAAAGAGTCACTCCAAAGTCACTAATAGCGGAGAACAAACGAAGATATTATTGTACGGTACGAAACCACCTCAAAGTTATCCTTTCTGATCGATCTATCCAAGAGTCCGTAGTAAAATAACATGAAGCAATTCTTTCCGTTCGATCTATCATAGAGTTCGCACTAGAATAACACCTTAAGATACAAATCAACCAAAACCCTAGTGTCACCTAGATACTCCAATGTCACCTCACGTATCCGTGGGTATGATTATACGATATGCATCATACAATCTCAGATTCATCTATTCAACCAACACAAAGTACTTCAAAGAGTGCCCCAAAATTTCTACCGGAGAGTCAAGACGAAAATGTGTGCCAACCCCTATATATAAGTTCACGAGGTCACGGAACCCGCAACTTGATCACCAAAACATACATCAAGTAGATCACGTGATATCCCATTGCCTCCCTGCCTCGTGGCTTCCTCGAAGCTTCCCTGACATCTACTCCAAGTCTCCTGGATTGCTTCCGTTCCAAAAATAACTCTCCCAAAGGTTTCATTCCGTTTGGACTCCGTTTGATATTACTTTTCTTCAAAACACTGAAATAGGCAATAAAACAACATTTTGGGCTGGGCCTCCGATTAATAGGTTAGTCCCAAAAATAATATAAAAGTGTATAATAAAGCCCATAAACATCCAAAACAGAATATATAATAGCATGGAACAATCAAAAATTATAGATACGTTGGAGACGTATCAGCATCCCCAAGCTTAATTCCTGCTCGTCCTCGAGTAGGTAAATGATAAAAACAGAATTTTTGATGTGGAATGCTACCTAGCATATTTATCAATGTAATCTTCTTTATTGTGGCAAGAATATTCAGATCCATAAGATTCATGACAAAAGTTTAATATTGACATAAAAATAGTAATACTTCAAGCATACTAACAAAGCAATCATGTCTTCTCAAAATAACATGGCCAAAGCAAGCTATCCCTACAAAATAATATAGTCTGACTATGCTCTATCTTCATCACACAAAATATTTAAATCATGCACAACCCCGATGACAAGCCAATCAATTGTTTCATACTTTTTATGTTCTCAAACTTTTTCAATCTTCACGTAATACATGAGCGTGAGCCATGGACATAGCACTATATGTGGGATAGAATGGTGGTTGGGGAGAAGACAAAAAGGGAGAAGATAGTCTCACATCAACTAGGCATATCAATGGGCTATGAAGTTGCCCATCAATAGATATCAATGTGAGTGAGTAGGGATTGCCATGCAACGGATGCACTAGAGCTATAAGTATATGAAAGCTCAAAAAGAAACTAAGTGGGTGTGCATCCAACTCGCTTGCTCACGAATACCTAGGGCATTTTGAGGAAGCGCATCATTGGAATATACAAGCCAAGTTCTATAATGAAAGATTCCCACTAGTATATGAAACTGACAACATAGGAGACTCTCTATCATGAAGATCATGGTGCTACTTTGAAGCACAAGTGTGGTAAAAGGATAGTAGCATTGCACCTTCTCTCATTTTCTCTAATTTTTTTGTTTTTTTTTGCCTTCTTTTTTTATGGCCTCTTTTTTCATCTTTTTTGTCCAGAGTCTCATCCTGACTTGTGGGGGAATCATAGTCTCCATCATCCTTTCCTCACTGGGACAATGCTCTAATAATGAAGATCATCACACTTTTATTTACTTACAACTCAAGAATTACAACTCAATACTTAGAACAAAATATGACTCTATGTGAATGCCTCCGGCGGGGTACCGGGATATGCAATGAATCAAGAGTGACATGTATGAAAGAATTATGAATGGTGGCTTTGCCACAAATACGATGTCAACTACATGATCATGCAAAGCAATATGACAATGATGAAGCGTGTCATAATAAACGGAACGGTGGTAAGTTGCATGGCAATATATCTCGGAATGGCTATGAAAATGCCATAATAGGTAGGTATGGTGGCTGTTTTGAGGAAGATATATGGTGGGTGTATGATACCGGCGAAAGTTGTGCGGCACAAGAGAGGCTAGCAACGGTGGAAGGGTGAGAGTGCGTATTATCCATGGACTCAACATTAGTCATAAAGAACTCACATACTTATTGCAAAAATCTATTAGTTATCAAAATGAAGTACTACGCGCATGCTCCTAGGGGGATAGATTGGTAGGAAAAGACCATCGCTCGTCCCCGACCGCCACTCATAAGGAAGACAATCAATAAATAAATCATGCTCCGACTTCATCACATAACGGTTCACCATACGTGCATGCTACGGGAATCACAAACTTTAACACAAGTATCTCTCAAATTCACAACTACTCAATTAGTATGACTCTAATATCACCATCTTCATATCTCAAAACAATCATAAGCAATCAAACTTCTCATAGTATTCAATGCACTTTATATGAAAGTTTTTATTATATCCCTCTTGGATGCCCATCATATTAGGACTAAATTCATAACCAAAGCAAATTACCATGTTGTTTAAGACTCTCAAAATAATATAAGTGAAGCATGAGGGTTCATCTATTTCTTCAAAATAAAACCACCGTCATGCTCTAAAAGATATAAGTGAAGCAATAGAGAAAATGACAAACTACTCCAAAAGATATAAGTGAAGATCAATGAGGCTTGCGGTGGCGGAACTCCCGATCTATTGTGCTCTGTGATGTTTTTAGGGTATATGGACATATATAGGTGAAAGAAGTCGGTCAGGGGAGCCACGAGGGGCCCACGAGGGTGGGGGCGCGCCCAGGGGGTAGGACGCGCCTCCCTGCCTCGTGGCTTCCTCGAAGCTTCCCTAACGTCTACTCCAAGTCTCCTGGATTGCTTCCGTTCCAAAAATAAATCTCCCAAAGGTTTCATTCCGTTTGGACTCCGTTTGATATTCCTTTTCTTCGAAACACTGAAATAGGAAATAAAACAGCATTTTGGGTTGGGCCTCCGGTTAATAGGTTAGTCCCAAAAATAATATAAAAGTGTATAATAAAGCCCATAAACATCCAAAACAGAATATATAATAGCATGGAACAATAAAAAATTATAGATACGTTGGAGACGTATCAATATGTTTCTTGGATGTTTGTTTCTCGGGGCAACAAACTCTGAATCACCACTTTATGCCCCTGTTTAGGTACATGGTGCTGGACTACTGGTGCACCCACTGTCCCATGCCCTTATACCCAATATTTATCTGTTCTTAATCTAATGCCCCTGGTAAAGTGAAGCCATGCCACTATTATAAGCCATGACAAGTTTAGCCAAATGTTTTTGCTTGTAATCGTTTGAGACTTTGACTGTTTCCATTGTAGCTTTTTGTGCAAATAGGGATATCCATTTCACCAGGTTGTTGTTGTGACCTTTTGGTGCACTGCACAAAACACTTCTTAAAAGAAGTGACTTTTGTGTTGTTTAACTGGAATGTCAGAATGGAATAGTTGATTCATTTCGATGGAACTGCACAAAGGAGATATGTGTTCCAATCCCCATCATCCATATTGGCGCCATAACCTTTCTTTAGGTAAGAATGATATTTAATGCATGTGTTCATCTCTATTTTGCGACTCCCATGAGAAAGTAATGATATTGTTTACTAGTACACTTGTACTCCCACACTGACAAAACCAATTCAGAAATACAAGGCCAATCAGGTACTTGGTTTCACCAACTGGTGAGGAGAAAGAGAAACAGAGGATGAAGAGCAAGAAGAAGAAGAATAAACAGTGCCAAGGTGATCTTGCTGAAGCTAGAGGCCTCAGTCGAGGCCATTCAAGGGCTCCGACAACGTCTACCTTACATGTGAGACAATCCTCCAGGGAGCCCTTCCACTTCTGCTATCTCTCCTTCAAGGTCACTTAATTAATTAGGAGTACTTAAGTACCACTAATTTATTGCTGCCTAATTTTCCTGTCAGAGTTAAACAAATCTTTAGTAGCACCTTATGCTGAATCATGTATGTGTGTATGCTTGTCTATGGAGGTGAATCATGTGGTGGAGCAGGGAGGGAATATTATTAGTGTCATGACATAATAGTGCTATTGTTTTGCATGTCAATTTATTGCCGTTGGTTGAATGAGGCAATGTTTTGCGTATTGTCCATCATGAATTTGATGCTACTGTTAATGTAATATGCTAATGTCCTTCTATCCTTTCTCACCAAGCTAATGAAGGTTTCACCTTGTTCCTACTTGTGCAAACAGGGATCATGTTGTACCAATCATACATTTTAGTGGGACTACACAAGACAATACAATGAACTGTATCCCAGCCAGTGCTTTAACTCTGCTGGAAGTTCTTGGTAATCTTTCGATATAATCTCAGCACTGGTAAACAAGAGTGATTTCAACCATACATTTGAAGTGCACAAAAATATACACTATTGAGTGATTCCAGTGAGTGCTTTATCATCTCTTATGGGACTATATGAATAAACTTTTTTCCTTAGGTTTGTACCGGCCTAAGGCATTCATCCGTAGTAGTTTGCTATCATCTCTATTTGTATCGTGCTACTGTCATGAGAAACTCCGTTATCTTTGCACATTAAAGTTTTGCAGTCTATGATACATGGCAATGCTTTGAGTGTTGAGCTAATTGGCACTGATTAAATAAACAAACACCTCTCTTTAAGCAAGACTACTATGTTGCTAACTTTACCCATTAAGATAATGAGGGTGCTTCTATTTGTTAGTGTATATTTCATCAACTAGTCCCACTATTACAGTAATCTCACTCTCTCAATATATGTGCCAACAGGGATGCTCGATTTTGGTAGAACTGCACAAAAACTTTGGGTGTTTCATTGCCTCGACAGCTTCCTTCCTTTCCTGTCAGTTGCTAATCTGGGCTTGCCTTCTTCCTTTGCTGTCAATCGCGTGGCTTATCTCGGCTTCCAATCAAAGGAAATAGTAATTGATATACTACCTCACACAGGTTGGTACTGGTCTTTATCCTGATTATTGTGCTTGTCATATGTATTGGTAATTTGGTACTGTGTTGTTGTTTGCCGATTTCATAAAGGATTAACTTGGAGCCTGAACTCACAGGCAAATCATTACATTGGGTGATTTCAGTAGAACTGCGCAAAAAGATCAGATGGACAGGTACTTATGTTGCTGCTATGTACTCCAAAGTTCACTCAGACAAGCATCGATGTTGACAAGAAGAAGTGCCTATATTCATTCGAGTATCAACTGGCGTCAACCAGTTGTCAAACTCCAATTATTAGGAGAGTGAACGCCAAAAATATTGCTTGGCGCATAGCCCAGAAAAATGTAGTCCAGTCTTTGGTCCCAACTTGTGCCTTTTGGTTATCGGCAGATATGGTAGCAAACTGTATGGCATGGAGTCTAAAGATTCCAGACAAGTTGGTTGACGCATATATTCATCTAGCACTTAATCAGTCTGCATGCCAGGGATACTCCATTTCAGTTGAACTGCACAAAAAATTTGGGTGGTTCATTTTCTCAACCGCCTCCTTTCTCGTCTGCAATGTAGAATTTTGGCGAGCTACAGGACCAAGATGAGCCAGTAAACTAGTTGGATGAAAGTAGTGGCCAAGTTGCTCAAACCTCCCTCGGCACGAGGCCACTATTTGAGGATAAACCTACAAGCAAAGTTTAGATTTTCTATGCTGCCTCTTATGTACTCGAAAGTTTACTCGTACAAGCATTAATTTTAGCAAGTACCTCCGACTGAACACCATTTACCAATCTGTACCCTAGGTAATTAAAGTTCGTCCACGGATCATATTGTATGCGATCTCAATCATTTGGATGCATAAACATACTGTACATGTGTATATCTGAATCTTTTTGTGAATTATCGATGAATATTGTTGTGTGATCTATCAATCATTTGGATCCATAGACATGTTGAACTTGTGTATATATGAATCTTTTGAGTTTTTGATAGTGAATGTTGGCTATGAATATGAACGTGTCCTATGAACCTGTGTTTGATACGAATGTTTACCTTTTCTGTTGTACTTGTGTGTGAACTTGTTAGTATGCCTATTGTGGGGTATGTGACGTGTGGGTGTCAACGGCACACCTTCTTCCTGAGAAGAATTACACCTGATTTGTTAGGGTAGCAACGGCGCATCAGCTCTTTTTAATCTTTTTGCTCTGCCTTGCCCCCTCCCCGCTCAACCCTTGCCGTAATGTTTTGGGCCTCAAAACAAACATAGTACTGCGTTGTTTTGGGGGCTTGATGAAAAATCGAGTGCTGGTTTCTGTAGGTTGGCCCGCCCAGCAAATGGGCTGCTGGTCCACCATAGACTCGGAGGCTAAAAATACAAGTTGTATGGTGCAGAGGCAAGTAAAAAAACGCCATCGAGAGCCATCCACCAAAGAAAAAAATCGCTCCTGATGTGCTTCTTCAGTCGTGCCGCCGGCCCCCTCTTTAATCCAGTTCGCTCGGGGATCTGGTATCATTTTTCCAGAGGGCGAACAAGTATCAGCTAGGCCTAGGTTTTGTATTTTAACATGCGAAGCCCACGAAATACGGTGACAGTGGTTTCCACTTATTTTTTGAGGTCCGTACCGGCCTATGGGCTTTTTCTTAAAGATCGACAGCCCAATGTATTTTTTAACCACATTATATATATTTATATTATTACTATTATCATATATTTTATAGAGACTTGTATATACATTATAAAAACTTCCCACATGTTATCTATCTATCTATCTATCTTCTATTATATACATAATACAGAAGTAAAACAAGCCACCACGTTCGTCCACATGTGCTAAAATTATTTCATCCGTTTGATTATGACAATAACGGCTGAGATTTAAAAGTTTTACGTAACATGCCAACGCGTATGTAGCAGCATATTCCAACATAATGGACTGTCACACGTATATGCACGTATACATGTGTTAACCATATTAGGAGTCCAACATTGGTGGATAGAAAAAGAAGGCCGAACAGTCCGGCTGGCCAAAGTCCCTAGGCGGCACAAAATAGGTAGCCAACGGCAACTCAGACCAAAATTAGACTCTTCTAAAAAAAGCCAATCCGATTCAACATGCACTGGGCAAATACGTAAGGAAGTCCATGTATGATGGAAGTCCAATAACAGTGCATCTTAACACAACGTGGCCAACAAGGATACATACGTCTTTTATACCCGCTTAATATATCCATGCTCTGGCCGTTGCAATTTTGTAGGATATGCGCCTGAGTTTTTTCTTCACGTATATTTTCTTTTTCTTCTAAATATTTTCAGGCGATAATTTTTTATTAATAATTAAATAATTACGGGAGGAAAAATAACAGGTCTCAAATTCTTTTTCTAAAGATATTTTGTCACAATTTTGAATCAAATTCAAGTGTATTTACCTCGCAAAAAAATCAAGTGTATTTATTATCTCCAAATGACAAATTAATGGATCTGTCAAATAGAGCTATATGTCCATAGAATAAACCTAAATAAATATATGTTACGTATTTTTATTTTCCAAAAAAAATTAGTCAAAGGAAAAATAAATCCCAATTGTTTAAATTAATATATATGTTGAAATAAATTCAAGTAGTTATAATCTCCTAATGACAAATTAACACATATGTCAAATACAACTATATATGTGTGTCAGGATACATCTATGTATATAATCTACTTTTTATGGACTTATATGTTCGCATCCGAGGGTTTGATTGAGAATCGAGGAACAAAAGAATTTAGTCCCAAAAAGAAGTAGGCCGATTTTTTCATTCTTCAAGATTCAAGAACTTCGTATCTTGCTAAGATATTCATCCCTTAAGATACTTGGCAATAGTATTATTGAAGTGGATACACAACTCACAAAAAATACAAGAAGTCGACTAGGCGAATTGGTTCGAGTGAAGAGAAAAAAAAGGCACACGGAACTCAAAACATGCATGTGCATTGATTCAAGCGTTTTTCTGTATTATTTGCACCCAGTCATCCATATGTTCCATGTGCCTAGGCAACTGCCGGATCGATAGTGCCCCAATGGCATCCATGATCTGACGATGAGGCGATCTAAAGGACTTTAACGGTAGCCTGGCTACCGCTACAGTATGATGGTGCCATGGTCAATATGATGTTTTTTTACTGTATACTCTAGATCAATGAGGAGGGACTCACGATTCCCAATGTGCTTGCTGAAGCATGAGCTGCTTAGCAGAAGCCCGTTGCGCTAGACCTACTGGCACCCATCACAAACGCACGAGGATTAGTACTTATTGTTCAGCGGTTACTCCATAGCGACACACGGGCGTTGTGCCAGAGTATGATGGCAATCACATCGCCTTAGATTGATCACGTTTGTACCAATTAGATGGACAATATGAGCAACATCAGCGTTGGTGACGAAGAGGAGAAATGCCAACATAATCGAATGGGTTACTAGGGGCATGCGAGAATTTATTTCTCCCGTTGCAATGCACGGGCACATTTCCTAGCATACGCAGTGTATAATCAAAATAAAATATTTGATTTGGGTCATTCAAACATAGATAAAAACATATAATACATGAGGTTCATGTGTTCTAAATTTGTCTGTAAATATAGAAGAAATATTTGGATTGGGCAAGTAGCATATCGTTATAAATAATAATGATTACAGTAATATACTAGAGGCCATCTCAAATTGTAAAATAATTCAGAAAATAACATGAGCGAATTATGAAGTTTTTATCCATAAACATAAAATCAACCTCATAAATACGCGTGAAAAAATTATTTTAAAATTGGCATCCGAGGACCTGTGCAATTTAAAATTAAAAGGACTATTCTATTTGATTTCCATTTGGTAGCATTGTATATGCATCGAAGGAGAACCGGTGCTAAAATAAGACACTTAAAAGTACAAACATGAGTATATTTGGTAGTATGGAAAGTGGTTGATGGACTAATAGGCACACACGATTTAAAATCACTCTTGGAGACCACAATAGGTGGTACCAACAAGAAGTGTTCAACTTTGAAAAATCAAATTTATGTGCATGTATGAAAATATCATAGAAGACATACATTGCAACAAATAATAATAAGAAAGAATAGCCAATGTTCAAGGTATAACGAGAGTGACCAAGCCATAAATGATTTTAATTTTTTCTAAGGAAAAGTGATTGCGCAAGATTGGTAGAGGAAGATAAAAAAGCCTTTAAGTATATGTCATCCGGGTTGATTTAATTTTGCGTAGAAAATTATCAAGAAAATGTGAAAATATAAACACCAAGGGTGAGCAGTGTGCGAGAGAAGGATGTATATTAGCAAGAAATGCTATATTTTCATGGTAGGCTAAGCACATCATTTTTTCAATGTCACACGACAAAGTCAATACCAAAAAAAGTCACAACAAAACCAAATTCAACATAGTGTAGTTGTGATATGCCACTATCTATAATATCTAGAATTTCAAATCTCTAGCTAATAAGTACACCAACATGTAAATCTAAATATAGTACACATGTAAATATAAAAAGAAGACGGTACATAATAAATCTAGCCGCGCAAATGCGCGGGTCACACTACTAGTTATATACGTAATACAGAAGTAAAACAAGCCACCACGTTCGTCCACATGTGCTAAAATTATTTCATCCGTTTGATTATGACAATAACGGCTGAGATTTAAAAGTTTTACGTAACATGCCAACGCGTATGTAGCAGCATATTCCTACATAATGGACTGTCACACGTATATGCACGTATACATGTGTGAACCATATTACGAGTCCAACATTGGTGGATAGAAAAAGATGGCCGAACAGTCCGGCTGGCCAAAGTCCCTAGGCGGCACAAAATAGGTAGCCAACGGCAACTCAGACCAAAATTAGACTAGTTTTACGTAACAAGCCAACGCGTATGTAGCAGCATATTCCAACATAATGGACTGTCACACGTATATGCACGTATACATGTGTGAACCATATTAGGAGTCCAACATTGGTGGATAGAAAAAGAAGGCCGAACAGTCCGGCTGGCCAAAGTCCCTAGGCGGCACAAAATAGGTAGCCAACGGCAACTCAGACCAAAATTAGACTCTTCTAAAAAAAGCCAATCCGATTCAACATGCACTGGGCAAATACGTAAGGAAGTCCATGTATGATGGAAGTCCAATAACAGTGCATCTTAACACAACGTGGCCAACAAGGATACATACGTCTTTTATACCCGCTTAATATATCCATGCTCTGGCCGTTGCAATTTTGTAGGATATGCGCCTGAGTTTTTTCTTCACGTATATTTTCTTTTTCTTCTAAATATTTTCAGGCGATAATTTTTTATTAATAATTAAATAATTACGGGAGGAAAAATAACAGGTCTTAAATTCTTTTTCTAAAGATATTTTGTCACAATTTTGAATTAAATTCAAGTGTATTTACCTCGCAAAAAAAATTAAGTGTATTTATTATCTCCAAATGACAAATTAATGGATCTGTCAAATAGAGCTATATGTCCATAGAATAAACCTAAATAAATATATATTATGTATTTTTATTTTCCAAAAAAAATTAGTCAAAGGAAAAATAAATCCCAATTGTTTAAATTAATATATATGTTGAAATAAATTCAAGTATAGTTATAATCTCCTAATGACAAATTAACACATATGTCAAATACAACTATATATGTGTGTCAGGATACATCTATGTATATAATCTACTTTTTATGGACTTATATGTTCGCATAAGAGGGTTTGATTGAGAATCGAGGAACAAAAGAATTTAGTCTAAAATACCAAAAAGAAGTAGGCCGATTTTTTCATTCTTCAAGATTCAAGAACTTCGTATCTTGCTAAGATATTCATCCCTTAAGATACTTGGCAATAGTATTATTGAAGTGGATACACAACTCACAAAAAATACAAGAAGTCGACTAGGCGAATTGGTTCGAGTGAAGAGAAAAAAAAGGCATACGGAACTCAAAACATGCATGTGCATTGATTCATGCGTTTTTCTGTATTATTTGCACCCAGTCATCCATATGTTCCATGTGCCTAGGCAACTGCCGGATCGATAGTGCCCCAATGGCATCCATGATCTGACGATGAGGCGATCTAAAGGACTTTAACGGTAGCCTGGCTACCGCTACAGTATGATGGTGCCATGGTCAATATGATGTTTTTTTACTGTATACTCTAGATCAATGAGGAGGGACTCACGATTCCCAATGTGCTCGCTGAAGCATGAGCTGCTTAGCAGAAGCCCGTTGCGCTAGACCTACTGGCACCCATCACAAACGCACGAGGAATAGTACTTATTGTTCAGCGGTTACTCCATAGCGACACACGGGCGTTGTGCCAGAGTATGATGGCAATCACATCGCCTTAGATTGATCACGTTTGTACCAATTAGATGGACAATATGAGCAACATCGGCGTTGGTGATGAAGAGGAGAAATGCCAACATAATCGAATGGGTTACTAGGGGCATGCGAGAATTTATTTCTCCCGTTGCAACACGAGCACATTTCATAGCATACGCAGTGTATAATCAAAATAAAATATTTGATTTGGGTCATTCAAACATAGATAAAAACATATAATACATGAGGTTCATGTGTTCTAAATTTGTCTGTAAATATAGAAGAAATATTTGGATTGGGCAAGTAGCATATCGTTATAAATAATAATGATTACAGTAATATACTAGAGGCCATCTCAAATTGTAAAATAATTCAGAAAATAACGTGAGAGAATTATGAAGTTTTTATCCATAAACATAAAATCAACCTCATAAATACGCGTGAAAAAATTATTTTAAAATTGGCATCCGAGGACCTGTGCAATTTAAAATTAAAAGGACTATTCTATTTGATTTCCATTTGGTAGCATTGTATATACATCGAAGGAGAACCAGTGCTAAAATAAGACACTTAAAAGTACAAACATGAGCATATTTGGTAGTATGGAAAGTGGTTGATGGACTAATAGGCCCACACGATTTAAAATCACTCTTGGAGACCACAATAGGTGGTACCAACAAGAAGTGTTCAACTTTGAAAAATCAAATTTATGTGCATGTATGAAAATATCATAGAAGACATACATTGCAACAAATAATAATAAGAAAGAATAGCCAATGTTCAAGGTATAACGAGAGTGACCAAGCCATAAATGATTTTAATTTTTTCTAAGGAAAAGTGATTGCGCAAGATTGGTAGAGGAAGATAAAACAGCCTTTAAGTATATGTCATCCGGGTTGATTTAATTTTGCGTAGAAAATTATCAAGAAAATGTGAAAATATAAACACCAAGGGTGAGCAGTGTGCGAGAGAAGGATGTATATTGGCAAGAAATGCTATATTTTCATGGTAGGCTAAGCACATCATATTTTCAATGTCACACGACAAAGTCAATACCAAAAAAAGTCACAACAAAACCAAATTCAACATAGTGTAGTTGTGATATGCCACTATCTATAATATCTAGAATTTCAAATCTCTAGCTAATAAGTACACCAACATGTAAATCTAAATATAGTACACATGTAAATATAAAAAGAAGACAGTACATAATAAATCTAGCCGCGCAAATGCGCGGGTCACACTACTAGTTAACTTATAAAACTAAATGTTTAACAGAAGTTGGCAAGGAAAATCATGGTTGTTTTTTACTTACAGGCAAGGAAAATCCTGGTGATTGCGTACAAAAGCTTACGAAGATTTTATGGACCAATGTAATAATAACGCACTCATTTTTATTTTGAGCAATAACTCACTAATTTGTTAATTATGTATATAAAAAATGTGCCTCTCCGGTTTATTTTTTGATATTAATTGCTCCTTCTAACATAACATTATATATATATAACGAGCCCAGCTAATTCATGTATTTGAAGGAAGCGCAAATGGGCTGGGATTCCTTAGAAAATATAAATGGGCCGCATTGACGCGAAATTATTTGTTCACCCAGCCCAGCAAATGGACTGTACATTCTAGAAAACATGGGTTAAATATATGCCACATTTTTGCAGGCTGACATGTGGGCCAATAGTTCGAAGCCTACGCAGGGCGTTGTCAACTTGGTCAACAAATGATTATGACATCAACAGCCATTGGATTTATATCCAACGGCCGGCATGCACCTTCAATCTCTTGTCTTCTTCCTCCAGCATCGCCGGGACCGCCTAGTCTGGCCTCCAGCGGCTAGCGGCTCTGCTTAGCACGCATCACTGCGAACCGCTACCCCACCGCCGGCCAGGCTATCCCTCCACCCCTCCACACCTCCTGTTATTCTCCACCAACTGCAGCCCCACGTTGCACCAGAACCAGCTATAACCCTAATCCTCCTCTCAATCTGCGACTCCACTGCCGCGTCTTCACATCTCCGAGTTGTTCCCGTCCGGGGCCTCGCCGTCGTCCACCGCCTCGCTGCGCTCGGTGCGGCGTGGTCAACAAACGAGAGTCATCGGAAGAGGACTGTACGTGGAGAGCCTAACGGCTGGGACCCATGAGGTCCATGGTTGCACGCATGGGAAGTTCCTCCTTATTAGGCTAAAAAAAATTTCCTCCACCTGACAGCTGGGACCCACCAGCTGTATCTTCGTACGGAAGGAAGTGCCTCCTTGTTATGCGATAAAAATTATTCCTCCCGTTGACAGCTGGGACCCGTTAGATTTGGTGGCTGACTTGTGGGCCTACTAAGCGGACGTGTACGCAGGGCTTTGTCAACTTAATCAACAAATGATTCTAGCAGCTGGACCGTTGGATGTTAATCCAACAGTCGTGTTCCTTCTTCAACCTCTGTTCTTGCTCCTGTCTCCCGTGGGCGGCACCGCGGCTGTGCTGCCGCGCACCGAAACCAGTCAAGTTTCCCACTCCTCTCCATCTGTGACTCCATTGCCTCGTCTTCCCCATCTCCGGGTCGTTCCAGTCTGGGGCCTCGCCGTCGTCCACCGGCCTTGATGTGCTCGGCACGGTGTGGTCAATGTGGTGAACAACCGAGAGTCATCGGAAGATGACTGTACGTGAGAGGCTGACAGTGGGGACGCACCACGCCCATGGATGCATGCCTGCAACGGAACGCGGCGTGGTCAACGTGGTCAAGGAATGACTTCCATCGGAAGTGTACTGTACGTGGAGAGGCTGATAGCTGGGTCCACGGCCGCAGCAAGGAAGTGCCTCCTTATTATGCGGAAAATAATGATTCCTCCACCTGACAGCAGGGACCCACCGGACGTGCCACCGTATTTTGCGAAAAAAACGTTTCCCCCTGACTGCTGGGACCCACCGGACGGGCCACCGTATTTCGCGAAAAAACGTTCCCCCCGCTGTCAGCTCGGACCCACCGGAAGTGCCTCCTTATTATGTAGAAAAAATGAATACTCCCCTGCTAGCTGGGACCCACCTTGGTGGGAGGCTGACTTGTGGGCCTACTAAGTTGACGGGGACGGAGGGCTTTGTCAACATAGTCAATATGAATGATTCTAGCTCCAGTGACCGTAGGATGTCCATCCAACGGTCGTAGTGCTTCTTCAATCTCTGGTCTTCTTGCTCCAGCCGCCCAAACCAGCGTCGGTCGTGCCGCGCGCTCCTGCCTCCCATGGTCGGCTGTGATGCCGCGGAGGCCTCACCACCCCTACAACTCCCACCGCTGGCCAGGCCATTCCTCTACTCACCCACACCCCCTGTTATTCTGCGGTGACGGCAGCCTCACACCGCAGCTGTCGGGGATATACCCCGCGGTGTAAACTGGCCGGAAGTTAACCCGGCCAGACTTGGCGGTTTATCTGAAGACCCGCCCTTACCTTGGCGGTTTAAGCAGCCCGCTTGGTCGTATGACTCACTGGTAACCCGGCGGGCGGATTAGACGGATGACAAGGCCCAAGGCCCAGAAGGCCGGTTTGGCTATGGTGGGCCGGTTTAACAGGAAAGGAATATTTACCTTACAAGGAGTTAAGACCGAGACTTGTACCCCCGGTTTGTATTAGAGATAGACTAGTCCTAATCCTAATAGGACTCCACATGTAAACCGCCCCTTCAACATATATAAGGAGGGGCGGGGCTCCCCAAAGGTTAGAAGTTAGAAGCGACAAGCAATCAATAATCTCTAGGGCTAGACACAAAGAGCCGGTTTACGGCGTCTCCCTCGGGATGATAATGAGACCTAGCCTCAAACAGCATGTAGGGTTATTACCGGATGATGTTTCCCGGGGCCCGAAGCTGTCTAAATCCTTGTCTTGCGTGTTGATCCGCCCTGCGTCTCTCGTCCCACTCAACCCCTCTCAAGCTACCACATAGATGCGTTGGCCTCGCGACTAAGTCCTGACACTAAGGACATCTGCCGTGAAAAATCCACGACAGTTGGCGCCCACCGTGGGGCATGCGCACAGTGGTGTTGAGTTCTTGGAGGGATCTCTCCCAGGGATCGAGAAGGTTGTGATTAATCAGTTGAATCGGCACAGGGGAAATCACACAGGATAAACCGGCGTGGGATAGGCACAGGCAGAGCCGACAGATCATTGCTTTTGGATTAAAATTGGAGTTATACAGCAGGATGCGCCTCTACATCTAGATGATCCGGCGAAATCGAGTTGAAAACAAGATAGACATCGGAACTAAGCCAGATCGGAGGGCCGGACGTGCTGCAGCAAATTGGAATATAAAAAAAATCAAGACCAAGCAAGGAGTCAAGGAAAGGAAACAGAGCCGTCCGTAACCCGGACTCATCCATCAATTGTGCCTGCGCCCTTGAACCGCCTGTTTGTTCCGAGCCGCTACACCACCGGGCCGGTCGTCGCCGTTGACTCGCCAGCGCCTCTCCTGCTGCGCCGTGGCTCCCCCCTCAACCGCAGCGGAGCCGAGCCGCCATCTGCCTAAACCGCCGCCTTCGCGCCGCGAGCCACCGCCGGCTGGCTTCCAAATTGCTTCGCTACAAGCTGCTGCTGACCGGAGTCGCTATAGTGAGCCTTTGGGGAGCCACCAATGCTCTCTGACCTGAGTCGCCTTTGTTTCCGTGAAGCCGCAGTCCTGGTGTTGAACCGCCGCCGGATCAATTCGACCCGACCTCGCAGCTTTAAACCGACACCCTGGGGCTGCGTCCACCTCCAAGTCGCCATGACCGTGCTCCGTCCCGCCCGGCACCCTTCTGCTTCCAGCCTTCAAGTTTTGCCGGCGCTTCTCCGCAGCTGATGCCGAGCCGTTTCTGCTTTGGTAATCTCCGAAACACGGTTCAATAAAGTCACCTTCACGGCCGGATTAAATCCCCGCCTTAGCCGGGTTGCCTCTGCCCGCGGCCGGCGCCGGTTCTGCCCTACCTGAGCTGCCGTCTCAGACCTTGCCGCCGGGTCACCGCCGAGCGCCTCGCCGGAATCGCCGCCAAGTCGCTGCCGCGTGGTCTGAACCATCGTCAGGGCCTCCCCTCACCTCGAGCTGCCACGAACAGGCCCTGACGTTGAACCGGCCTGTCCTTGAGCCGCCCCGGCCTCGCTTTACTTCACCTCCTCCGACTACTGCATCAAGCTACCATCATGGCGAGTCGCCGGCCGCATCAAGCTGCCTTTGTCGGGGCTCCCTTACAAGAAACTACCCCGGATCCCTCTGCCACTATGGGCCGCGAGTCGCTTCCTGTCCGAGTCGCCGTCGCGCCCTGAGCCAAACCGGCCGGCCTCTACTGCAAACCACCTCCGTTGCGGGTGAACCGTCCTCTGCTCCATTGACTCACCTGTTCCTCCTATCCGAGGATTACTACCGGTTTGTGAGTGATTGCACGGATGCATGCTTAGGCACTTGGCCTACTTCACACAAGAAAATCAAGCCACATACATGACTGGCTCGATAATCCATAAAAACATCAGGTGCTATCCTCCTTACGTATTTTTTCAGCATGTTTTATTTGAGAACAATTACTTTGATTTGTATATTTTATATACAGGACCATTATTCATAACAAATATGGTTTATACCATGGATACAAAGCACGGGCTGACAATATTCCGCCCGGCAATAGTCCTTGACGTAACACGAGGAGTGGACTCGCACAAGCTGCCGTCCGTACGGCCCGGTCTACCTCAACTAGCTGGGACTGCGCCTGTGATTGATTCGCGCGTCCGCACCGGTTTACAACACGGAGGGCAACCTGCTCGTCCGCACCGGTTTACAACGCCGCGGCCGATTCATCCGTTTGCTCACATGGACGACTCGTCCGTGATTGATTTCAGTTTCACTGGGGGATCATCAACTCCGCGGTGGATATTTTTTTGGCTAACATATCAGGTGAAAACCATCCATTATATTTTCATATTATATATTGCTTTCTTTAAAAAGAACAATTACTCTGGCTTGCAAGTTTTCCAATGCAGGACAAATTGTCTATTGCAAAAGGGGATTATTATATCACTGAGTTATTGGATAACCCGTGCCGGTTTATATCGCGGTCCAGTCCACGTCAACTCGTCAGGACCATGCGAATTACCCAATAGCGCATGCACAGGCTGCCATCCCCCTCAGTCCGGTCTACATCAACATACCGGGCCGCACCTGTCTGCGCGAGCCATTTATTGAGTATGAACAAGTCACAGCTTGGGTAGCCCGGTTTTCTTTCAAATTGGAGGCAAATTATCGTCAACCGCCGTCTGCACTGGATGGATCAATGGGCAGGCGCACAAGTCACCGCCGCTACAGTTTGGTTAACTTCAAATCACCCGTTGGAAGGAACCATTGGCCGAGTTGCTGACACGGTTCATACGGGATCATTTACAACCCGCCGCAGTCACCTCAACCTTCTGTGGATTCACATCGTGCTATCAACACCAATGATATACAAGTTATGCCGGTTTATATCACGGTCAAATATGGAGAATCTCAAGCCAACTCCTCGAGTCACCTTGAGACTTGGGGGCTACGATGATACGACGCAGCAAGTCTTGCAAGTTTCAGCCAGTTTAAGAACCCGAGGACGATGGAGGGAAAGATAACCCGATCCCGGAGGCTACTGTTATGTTGATGAAAATTTAAAGGCCGTCAGAAAATTTCCGGCTTAGAAAGTATATGACAGTTACAAAATCCCGACTCAATGAAGAAGTTTCGGATCATCAGAAAGGATTCCGGTTTGAAACCTGGCTGAAGGGAAGTCAGTATCACTGAAGCTCTCAAATATCCGGTTTACAATCCGGTTCAAGAGAAATCTATTCTCCCACAAAGTTCTGAAGCGCTCAGATCCGGTTTAACAATGTCCTGTTCAAAAAGGAATTAACTTCTCGCAAGTTCGAGTTTAAAGGCCGTCAGAAAATTTCCGGCTGAAAATGAAGATTCCGGTTTAAAATCCGGTTCAAGGGGAAGATGTCTCCCACAGCTTTGAAGCTTTCAATATCCGGTTCAAGATCCCGGTTCAAGAAGAATTTACCTATTGCAAAAAAGTTAAAAATTGCAGAAGAGGACCTGCTGCCATGATGCGCGGTTCGAACATGGGTATCCGGCCTTATTGGCTTGACATATTATTTATCACATGGGGGCTCCCGCTTTGTAAAGCGGGGTATCTATTCTTTATATCATGCGTGGTTACATGGAGTGGATTCGCTTTAGGGCAACCTCCGGTTTACCCCTTGAGGTCGCTTCACAGAAGAGCAACAAAGTCAGTTGGGGACCTAGTCGACTTGAACCGTAGCTACACCATATGGGAGCTTGGTCATGTCTTGATGACGGTAATGCCTTCTGGCTGGCACATTTGCCACTAAGTCAGTTGGGGACCTAATCGACTTGAACCGTAGTTACACCTTATGGGAGCTCGGTCATGTCTTGATGATGGTAATGCCTTCTGATCGGCTTTTAAACAGCCAATAAGTCATTTGGGGGCTTGGTCGTGTCCGAACCAATGCAATGCCACTTGATCGGCCCTAGGCCACTGAGTCACTTGGGGGCTTGGTCGAATCCGAACCAATGCAATGCCACTTGGCCGGCGTAACGCCACGCGTCATTTTGGGGTCCTGGCTGACTGGCACCATTGCTACGCCTTCGGGGGGCTTGGTTGCGTCTGACCATGGTAATTCCATCTGACCAAGCTCAGTAGAGCTCTTCTTTTGCAAAAAATTGTTGCCATTGCTTTTGCTTTAATAGCCTTTCTTGAGAAGTTGCTATTTTATTTGCGTTTTTTAAACCGACAGTATTTTGTACCGGTTCAAACAGCTAAATTGGCGGAACACGGTCCATTTTTAGACCGGAGATTATCTGCCCGGTTTGATTTTCTGTTACCATCCTATTATGGGGTAAATCGGTGTTTATCAACCCGGCTCGGCTTTCAACTACAAGTTGTGAGTGCATGATCAAATTATAATCCGGAGATTATCTGCCCGGTTTAATTTTCTGTTACCATCCTATTATGGAGTAAACCGGTGTTTATCAACCCGGCTCGGCTTTCAACTACAAGTTGTGAGTGCATGATCAAATTATAATCCGGAGATTATCAGCCCGGTCTGGTTTGACTACAAGTCACCAGTATATATATGGTTAATCCGGTGTTTATGACAACCCGGTACGGTTTTATCATAAATCGGCGCAATATGGAAGGAGTTATCATTACTCAAGATTGGGGTTATCACTCTTACTACAAAAAGTTGGTAAACCAACGATGTGATTCAATGTCACAGGTATGATATATTTCATATTTTTAAGTGCAGCCCTGGTTATAAACCCAGGTTATATGTTGAGCATTATGACCCGTCCGGCGGTAAACCGCCAGGACACTTTAAACTTGTTATATGCAGAAACAGGTTGAATAAAGCATGATTATAAATTATCCGGTGTTTGTTAAACCGGCCTGGCTTTAAGATAATAAGTCGCCAGTATGATGATAAATTATCCAGTGTTTATTAGACCGGTCTGGCTTTGGACTATAAGTCGCCAGTATATATTTGGATTGCGCCATTGGAATCATGAGCTTATAAATTATTGGATTATATTATTCAAATAGCCAAACTTGGCTGAATTTTCATTATGATATTGGATGAATAAAGGTTTTCATACGGGATTATATTATCTTGAATGGCCAACATGGCTGGATTTTTATTACGGTTATTAATATTATGATTAAGGTTTTCAAAGTCGCTTTAGCGCAATGGTTATCATTTTATACAATTGAAGGAATAGTCTCGAGTCGCTGCAGGCTTACAACCCGGCACTTGGGGGCTACATTATTCAAAATTGAGATTACATCAAATATGCAAATCTCATGTTGCTGCAAGCATGCACCATGACACTTGGGGGCTAATGCAAGGTCATTTTTGCTCATCTTATTGAAGACCCAACTCATCACATTGTAATGAGCTGGCCCTTGGGGGCTACCAATTGCTCCTGTCAACTATTCAAGGTACAAAGCTTTTTATCTATTATATTGAAGGGTCTACTGCTCAGTTGGTAAAGCACAAGGCTCTTAACCTTGTGGACGTGGATTCAAGCCCCATGATGAGGGGTTACATCATATGACGTTATTTTCGTAGAAGTATATATCAAAGTCCCAGCTCAATATTATCTTACTGAGCCGGCCCTTGGGGGCGACACATTGCTGTTCAAAGTTTACAAGATTATACTTACAAAGTCCCTGCTGATAATTACATAATGACCCGGCCCTTGGGGGCTACATTGGTTGAAATTTTATGGGCATCAATCAATTACAAGTCCTAGGTTGCTGCAAGCATGACAACCCGGCACTTGGGGGCTACAGGTATTATATTATTATCGAAGAAAGATTTTCAAATTCTCTGTTGAGCAAGTTAGATTGACCCGGCGTCACCAATCATTATGACCCTGTGGCTGCAGCCCGGTGTCATCAATAATCATAAACCGATGTTGGTAACAGTCATGAACCGGTGTCTGCAACAATCATAATCCAGGGTCATCAGTTTTTATAACCCGGCCAGTTGATAATGTTAAACCGGCAAGTTTTCAAGACCGGGATCATCTTCAAACCGGCTGAATATCAGATGAATATTTCAAGACCAATATTTCTTAAACCGGTGTTTTGGAAGCCGACTCAAGTGGATTATTTCTTCACAATATTTTTCTGTGAGAAACCAATGTCAGCAAATTGTGTGACGCTGGCTTATTGACCTGGATTTTCTGGAAAGAGGAAATGACAAGGACTTAAGAATGATCAGGTGCCGGTTTTCAAGAATTCTTAACCCGGAGTACAACCTATCAAATTTGTTCTTATGTTTATTTGCAGCATAAGTTTACCATGGATAAATCCAAGCTAAACTTGGGGGCTAATGTCGGGGATATACCCCGCGGTGTAAACTGGCCGGAAGTTAACCCGGCCGGACTTGGCAGTTTATCTGAAGACCCGCCCTTACCTTGGCGGTCTAAGCAGCCCGCTTGGTCGTATGACTCACTGGTAACCCGGCGGGCGGATTAGACGGATGACGAGGCCCAAGGCCCAGAAGGCCGGTTTGGCTATGGTGGGCCGGTTTAACAGGAAAGGAATATTTACCTTACAAGGAGTTAAGACCGAGACTTGTACCCGGTTTGTATTAGAGATAGACTAGTCCTAATCCTAATAGGACACCACATGTAAACCGCCCCTTCAACATATATAAGGAGGGGCGGGGCTCCCCAAAGGTTAGAAGTTAGAAGCGACAAGCAATCAATAATCTCTAGGGCTAGACACAAAGAGCCGGTTTACGGCGTCTCCCTCGGGATGATAATGAGACCTAGCCTCAAACAGCATGTAGGGTTATTACCGGATGATGTTTCTCGGGGCCCGAAGCTGTCTAAATCCTTGTCTTGCGTGTTGATCCGCCCTGCGTCTCTCGTCCCACTCAACCCCTCTCAAGCTACCACATAGATGCGTTGGCCTCGCGACTAAGTCCTGACACTAAGGACATCTGCCGTGACAAATCCACGACAACAGCCGAACCAGTGAACCCTCATACTCCTCTACACGTGGGCATTCACTACCGCGTCTTCCCCGGCTCCGCGTCATCCCCTTCCTAGGCCTCGCCATCGTCCACCGCCCTGGTGCTCTCGGCGCGGCGTGGTCAACGTGGTCAAGGAACGGTTTCCATCGGACGTGGACTGTACATGGAGAGGCTGACAGCTAGGTCCACGGCCGCAGCAAGGAAGTGCCTCCTTATTACGCGGAAAATAATGATTCCTCCAGCTAACAGCAGGGACCCACCGGACAGGGAACCGTATTTCGTGAAAAAAATGTTTCCTCCTGACTGCTCGGACCTACCAGCTACATCTTCACACACAAGGAAGTGCGTCTGGGCAAAAAAACGATTCGCCCCCTGACTACTAGGGCCCACCAGCTACATCTTCGCACGCAAGGAGGTGCCTGACAGTCGGGACCCACCTGGTCGAAGCGTATGTAGCGTTGTCATTCTGGTCGCGAATGTGTACGTACATACTGGTCGATGTAGAGGCGTGCACGTGTCGTAGTAGAGGGTGCAAGAAAGAAAATACGGCCACATATGTACATACGGGCGGGGTCTCAAACGCCTACCCGCGCGTACGTACGGCCAGGGCTCGTGTACATGGTTGGGTCAGAACAGAGAAACAGCATCGTCGTCGTGTTCATGGGGAGCCAACCGGCTGGGTCGAAACGGAATGCGTCGTCGTGTTCATCGGGGGGGGGGGGCTTGGACGGAACAACCGATGGAAACGAGGCCTGGCGTACCGCAGAACGGAGGAAACGGCCTTGTGTTTGACTGGCCACGTTCAAAATGGGATCTTGTTCATCGGGAGGGGTCTGGCGTACCGAAAAAAGGAGGAAACGGACCTCCTACGGTCGAAATGGGGGTCCTGTTCATCGGGAGGGGTGTGGCGTACCGCAAAACAGAGGAAACGGACTTGTATTGGAGCGCTATGGTCGAAACGGGGGTCCTGTTCATCGGGAGGGGTGTGGCGTACCGCAAAAACGGGACTCCACGGGATACTGTTCATCTCCACCGTCGACCCCCTCCAGCCTCCACGAGCTACTGTTCATCCACTGTCGACCTCCTCCAGCCTCCACCTGCGACGGTTCATCCACGGGATCCTGTTCATCCAGCCTCCACCGCGCGTTACTCCACCGGCTACTGTTCAACCAGCCCTCTCCACGGGCTCCTGTTCAACCACCCCTCCACGGGCTACTGTTCATACAGGCTCCACCGTCTACTGTTCATCCAGCCCTCCACGGGGTGGTCCTATTCATCCAACCCTCCACGGGGGTCCTGTTCATCCAGCCCCAACCAGCTCGATCGATCGGGGTCCTATTCATCCAGAGGCAACACCACGGGGTCCTGTTCATCCACCCCCACCGGGAACTGTTCATCCAAACCCCCCCCCCCCCAGCAACGCTCACTGTTCATCCAGAGACAGCATCGATCGGCTTCAGTTAGCAGCAGTAGTGAAAGAATCGCTCGATCGGGTTCAGTTAACAGCCATCGATCGATTGCTCGGGTTCAGTAACGCGTAGCCTGCAGTGCAATCGCTTGGGTTCAGTTAGAGTCCAACGCCTCGCTCAGGTTTAGTTAGAGCCCAACGCCTCGCAGCCACGCGTGTGCGTGTATGAGAGAAACGTGCAAACCTCCGTGCATCACTCGGCCCCGACCACCCACCGTAACCGGGAACACCCTGATATTTTCCTCGCCCTCGCTTCTACCACGGATTTTTCCATCATGGACGGTGTTGGGGATATTACTACTAGGTATAAACTGGCCAGGAGAGGCCGGGTTATCCCCATAATGAGTTATTTATATGTGAAGCCCATGAAGACAAGGAGTGTGGCGCTTTATGAAGGCCCAAGGCCCAGAGGCGGTTATGGCCTGTAGACATAAACCGTCATATCATATGTAACTTGTGTTGTAAGATAAGCAAGGTAGAAACCGAGACGAACACGTTTATGAGCCGGCCTCGGGACTCTTTAAACCGCCGGGCGTCAACCCGTGTATATAAAGGGACAGTCCGGCAGCGGTTTAGGGACAACAAACAACAACTCGAGAGCCAGGCATAGCGGATTCGCTCCCTGGTCATCGAAACCCTAGCAATTGCACAACAACTGGATTAGGCCTTTACCTCCACCGCAAGGGGCCGAACCAGTATAAACTCTCTGCGTCCTTTGTCCGCTTTAACCCCTTTAAGCTAACCCGTTGTTGTCGGATTTCGGGTTCCGGCAGACCCTTGAGGTTTGAACACTGGGGTGCGCGCGGAGATTTCGCCTTCTACCTACCTGCACCCCACCTCCTCGCTAAGATCTAAGCTATGGAAAGAGCAGCACAAGAGACACAGGGTTTATACTAGTTCGGGCCACCATTGTGGTGTAATACCCTACTCTAGTTTGTGGTGTGGTGGATTGCCTCTTGGGCCGATGATGATGAGCAATACAAGGAAGAACAGCCTCGCGAGGGTCTGTTCTTGGCTGGGGGGATGAACTGCTAGGAGGAGTTCAGTCACCCTTCTCTCTTTGTGTGTGTGTGATGCTACTCGATCCTATCCCAGCCTGTTTCTTGATTGGCCGATTGTCGGTGTCAAAACCGACGGATCTCGGGTAGGGGGTCCCGAACTGTGCGTCAAGGTCGGATGGTAACAGGAGACAGGGGACACTTTGTTTTACCCAGGTTCGGGCCCTCTCGATGGAGGTAAAACCCTACTCCTGCTTGATTAATATTGATGATATGGGTAGTACAAGAGTAGATCTACCACGAGATCAAGGAGGCTAAACCCTAGAAGCTAACCTATGGTATGATGATGAATAATGATCGTTGTCCTACGGACTACAACCCTCCGGTTTATATAGACACCGGATAGGGTTAGGGTTACACAGAGTCGGTTACATTGGTAGGAGATCTTGAATATCCGCACGCCTAGCTTGCCTTCCACGCCAAGGAAAGAACCTTCCGGACACGAGACGAAGTCTTCTATCTTGTATCTTCATAGTCCTGGAGTCCGGCTGAGAGTATAGTTCGGCTAGCCGAACACCCTCTAATCCAGGACTCCCTCAGTAGCCCCCGAACCAGGCTTCAATGACGACGAGTCCGGCGCGCAAATTGTCTTCGGCATTGCAAGGCGGGTTCCTCCTCCAAGTTCTTCAAGAAGATAATGAACACCAGAAAATAGTGTCCGGCTCTGCAAAACAATTTTCCACGTATAGCCATATAGAAAATAATGCAAACACAACCAAATCTGCTGACGTATTCCACGGCGTGTCACAGCACCGCAACCAAGCCTTCTGTACAGAATATTTTTACTGTTTTTCCGCAGCACTAACGAAGCGTTTTCCTTGGCACGTCTTCTCGAAGCAGAGATCGTGTGCCCCTTTTAACGGGGTTCCCATTAATACGGACGTGGGTAACCCAACCGTGCCTGTTTAGCACGTCCTGCCTTAATTACAGGCTACTCCAAGACGGTTACGGGGAGGACTCTTGGTATTCTACCTCTTTATAAAGAGATCAGGGCCCCGTCCCCTCTTCTATTCTCAAAGCGCGCTCACCCATCGCCTCGAGTTCCAACACCCTAGGCTTCTAGATTCTAGGCGCACCGGATCTTCGACAATGTCCGGCTCCGACCTCCAGGGTCGATGGATGCCCTCCTCCGTTACAGAGGAGGACATATCAAAGTTGAGGGAAGCTAGGTTCATAACCAGCGAGATTTCGCATAGGCTGCCTGTTCAAGGACAGGCGATCCCGAGCCCTCAGCCTGGTGAGAGCGTAGTATTCGTCTCCCACTTCCTTCGGGGTTTAGGCTTCCCAACGGATCCTTTCGTAAGGGGGCTGATGTTTTACTATGGGCTGGAGTTCCACGACCTAGCTCCGGAGTCCATCCTCCACATCTCCTCTTTCATAATTGTGTGTGAAGCGTTTCTCCACGTCACCCCTCACTTCGGATTATGGCTCAAAACCTTCAAGGTAGAGCCGAAGATAATCGAGGGGCATCACTTAGAGTGCGGAGGTGCTGTTATAAAAAGAATTACTGGCGCTCCATGGCCCGAGGGCACCTTTCAAGAGGAGCTCGGTTTATGGCAACAGGAGTGGTTCTATATCACCTCTCCCCGGGGCACCACCTGGGTGGTGCCTCCAGCCTTTCGCTCGGGCCCCCCACCACGTTTAACATCGTGGACCAACACAGGGTTAGATCGGGGCCTGCCTGGAGATGTTCCTCTGCTACAGGGCCGCATAAGGGATCTCTTGAAAGGAGACCTCGACTTGGTCAAGGTGACTCAAGTCATGCTGATTTGCCGGACTCTGCCCGGCCAACGCCGCCCTCTCCGCTTGTGGGAGTTCAACCCAGAGGGGCCGCGAGTTCTCCGAAATTTCATGGGCTTGACACCTATGGAGATGCATAAACAATTCTTCGGACCACAAGAAGCAAGTCCGGATGTGACCGAGGATACTGGTTTAAGCCGCAATCGCCCGGATACCAAAGTAGGTGACCCTGTGTCCGGATCCTTCATCCGCACAATTAGTTTGTTTTGTTAATCACTTTATTCCTATCATGCAGGAATGGATAGCGAAAGCGAAGCTGATCCGGTGTCCGGCTCCCCTCCCCGAGACCAGACTAGATCCCGTGCTAATCCGGATGTTGGAGGTAGCGCCTCTAAAAGGAAGCGAAGGGGTGTACAAGGGAACCATGGTCTCTTCGAAAGAGGCCATTCCGAAGGAGGGAATCGATAATCCCTCTCCTCGGGGGAAGAAAAGGGCCACCTCTGACGACCCAGAAGTCCAAGCTTCAAAGCGGGGGAAAACATCCACGTCAGAGGACCCGAAGCCGAGAAGCCCCTCGGCCGAACTAAATCCTCAAAAAGGAGTAGCCCTCCAACGAGCCATAAGTAAAAAGAGAGTTGTTCTTTTAAGAGAAGTCATTGATTTATGCTTTGAGAAACTTTAACCGAAATCTTACCTTGTAGTTCGGATCCCGACCCTTCTCAGCAGAATTCGTCATTGGGGGACCTTCTTCCGGAGATGATGGAGAGCGGAACGCCTCCCCCTTCTACACCGCCTAGCAAGGCGGGCGGCGTCGAAGTGTCGTCACGGAGGGTTGCTCCGGATCGGCCAGAGGCGGAAAGTGATCATACGCCCCCCCGAGGTTCTCCGTGTCCGGCCCCCGAAGAAGGCCATGGGACGAGTCCGGCACCATCTGGTGTTCGGTCGGAGGAGTTGAAGGTTCTGCTGGGCCGAGCCTCTGTTTCAGAGGAACATCGTGTGTTGATGCACACGGTGATTGAGAAGATTTCAGCCGCGGAAAGCGGGCTGAACGAGGCCGTCAAGAGTTTATTGGCGGGCCTAGAGGTACGTTTTTAAATAACGAACTTTTAGTGTTAAATGCGCATAATAACATGCACCCTGTGTAGATAGTAGCCCCTGAGACTCTGTGTGGCGCAAAGATGTGCGGCGCGCAGAGGATCTTATTCCCAGGTCCTTTAAATGGTACCTTTTTATGCAGGTGGCAAATTGTCTGGAATCAAGCCGGACTCGAGAGTTGACCAAAATGAAACAGCAACTTGACGTGGCAGAAGCCGACATCGTGCTTGTTAACAAGCGGCTTGATGATGCTCAAGGTGTGTAAGATTATTTGGCGATTGTTTAGTAAGAGTAGCTTTAAGTCAATATCTTACCTTGTGTATGCTTGATGCAGATAGTGCGGCGGCCGTGGAAGGACTTAGAGCCGAACTTGCCCAAGCAAAGGAGCAAGCTAGAAAAAGCGATGCGGCTACCGGAAGAGCCCGTGAAGAGCTGAAAGCCGAACAGGCTTCCCATTGCCGAAGCAAAGAAAAGATGGCTGATCTTGCCGAAAAATTGAAAAGTGCTACTGACCGTTGCAAGCTTCTGGAAGAGGAAGGTCGAGCCAGGCAGACGGACTTAGAAAAGGCCGTTGCCGACGCCAGGAATGCCCCGCTCTGGTATGAGAGCGGCAAAGGAAGAGCTTCGTCAGGCCGGACTAATTGCGGATGGAAAGCCCTTCCTGCTGCGAAGAAAATTTTGTGATCCAAAGTTCGCCCCATTGGACCGAGCGTGGAGTGTGGAGGACGCCTATCTGGATTTGGCGGCTAGTGCCGCTGATGCGACCAGGTACTTTCAAGATAAGGAAAATCATGAAGTGGAAAAACTCTTCTGGTCGCAGTTCGCCAATCCAGAGCGTCCACTGGCAATGGACGATCGGCTGGCCCAATGGGCCGAGCTGAATAGGTTGTCCGGACTCGGCATGAGCTATGCCATGGATCGCCTGTGTCCGGGGAGATCGAAGCCAAAAAGCTATTTTAGCTTGGTGCAGCAATTCCTTGACTTGATGCCTCGGATTGAAGCTCTAAAGAGGTCAGCTTGCACGGAGGGCGCTCGGCTGGCTCTTGCCCGTGTCAAGAAATACTGGGCGGATATGGAGCCCACCATTGTTGCGTCCCGTGATTCGGATAAAAGCCGACTGCCTGCCGAACACTATTTTGAGGAAGTCCTCACAGGTGCTCGTATAATAGAGACGCAGTGTTCGAAGGATGCTGTCTTATGATAGCATGTGTAATCATAGACTAGTAGTTATATGAATTGTAATGGCGTATTTTTAGACTTGTTCCTTCAAGTATGAATAACACCTCCTGTGCGGCCGTTTTAATTTAAATTCTTAAACATTGCAGTCGTTGGCTTCAGCCCCCACGCACATGATGCGGGGGTGCGCGCGGAAAACACATTCACACTTAACCCAACGTCTTGGTCCTACAAAGGAGGTGATTGTGCCGCGGGCCAGGCAACCGGACTATAATGCTTTAACACTTTCACTTAGCCATAAGAGCTTGACAGTGGGACTCTTTAGGTAGCCCTGAAGTGGCCACTGCGTTTATCCGAATTCGGGACGCATGTTTGCCTGACCGGGAAGCAGCCCTTCGTCAAGCCGGACTGATCGCGGATGGAAAGCCCTTCCCGCTGCGAAGAAAATTCTGTGATCCAAAGTTCGCCCCATTGGACCGAGCATGGAGCGTGGAGGACACCTATCTGGATTTGGCAGCGAGCGCCGCTGATGCGACCAGGTACTTTCAAGAGAAGAAAGATCATGAAGTGGAAAAACTCTTCTGGTCGCAGTTCGCCAATCCAGAGCGTCCACTGGCAGTGGACGATCGCCTGGCCCAATGGGCCGAGCTGAATAGGTTGTCCGGACTCGCCATGAGCTACGCCATGGATCGCCTGTGTCCGGGGAGATCAAAGCCGAAGAGCTATTTTAGCTTAGTGCAGCAGTTCCTTGATGTGATGCCTCGGATTTAAGCTTTGAAGAGGTCGGCTTGCACGGAGGGCGCTCGGCTGGCTCTTGCCCGTGTTAAGACATACTGGGCGGATATGGAGCCTACCATTGTTGCGTCCCGTGATTAGGATAGAAGCCCAATGCCTGACGAACACTATTTTGAGGAAGTCCTCGCAGGCGCTCGTATAATAGAGACGCAGTGTTCGAAGGATGCTGCCTTATGATAGCATATGTAATCATAGACTAGTAGTTATATGAATTGTAATGGCGTATTTTTAGACTTGTTCATTCAAGTATGAATAACACCTCCTGTGCGGCCGTTTTTAATTTATATTCTGAAAGATTGCAGTCGTTGGCTTCAGCCCCCACGCACATAATGTGGGGGTGCGCGCGGAAAACACACTCACACTTAACCCAACGTCTTGGTCCTACAAAGGAGGTGATTGTGCCGCAGGCCAGGCAACCGGACTATAATGCTTTAACACTTTCACTTAGCCATAGGAGCTTGACAGTGGGACTCTTTAGGTAGCCCTGAAGTGGCCACTGCGTTTATCCGAATTCGGAACGCGTGTTTGCCTGACCGGGAAGTGGCCCTTCGTCAAAACGGAGGAGTTCAATAAACCCCTATGAGTCATCGAGTGGCGACCAGTCTCTCGCTACATCATGACAGTCGGTTTTCGGCTTTCTCTACTGAGGCGCTCGCCCGGCCGAACCGGGGCGCAATCGCAGTAGTTCTCCTGGTGCTACCTTAGCCGACAGAATGGAACTTAAGGTGGCCGGACTCAGGAGCCGGGCAACCCAACATGTGACCAAAATCATGACTCGGAGCTGATGCATATAGTGCCAAAACTTGCGACGCCGAACACTCCCTAAGGTGTTCGGTCTTTTGTGGGCGTGTGCGGAACAGCGCCCCTCCTTTTTTATTGACAAAAAGAAGAAAAAAGCCCCTCGTGTCCGGGTACGAGCAATAATCCTGACGTGGCCACATGCCAAGACGCCAGTCTCCTCCTTGGTTATAGTGACATAAACCAGGGGATGTATAGCAGCAAGAGACAGTAAAAAAGGTTTACGCAGGGTCTTAATCTAAAAAGAATCCTTTTGGGCGGGTCCCTGCTGCACGTCTGCGCCTGTGTCTCCGCTGTGCCGTGTCCTAGACGGGCGATGTACAATGTTCATCTGTAAAAGAGAGGAATTTAAATTGAAAATGGGTCGTGCGGGACAAGAAAAAGAATAAAAACAAAATATAAAGTAAAGAGTGAATGAGGTCGAGCTTTATTGTCTCTGTGTACAGCCCCTGGTGTGGCGTAACAAGCCTACAATAATGACGGGCTCCTGCCGGACTCGAGGAGTCCGGGTTCATGGCCTTCTGTGACTTAAAGTCTTTTTTGTCTGGCGAGGCCATTTTATTGTGCGGCTGTTTAAGCGGCCGCACGGTCCTCCTTTTGGAGGAGGTATATTTTAGTGCGTTCCCTTTAAAGAGATGATGCCTCGTGGACCGGGCATCTTTAGCGTGAGGGATGCATAATGCGGTATTGCGTTAAAGCGAGCGAAAGCTCCGCGTCCCATTAGTGCTTGATAGCGACTTGAAAACGGGACTATGTGGAAGATCAGCTTTTCGCGACGAAAGTTATTGGCAGAGCCGAATATTACCACAAGCCGGATAAAACCCATACAGTGGGTGTCCGGGCCGGGTGCTACCCCTTGAAAGGAGGTTTTACTGTGACAAATTCTTGTTGGGTTTATGCCCATGCTGCGAATTGTATCCTGATATATCAGGTTTAGTTCACTGCCCCCGTCCATAAGGACATTGGTAAACTGGAATCCGTCTATTATTGGTTTAAGTACCAGGGCAGTCCGGCCTGCATGTTTGAGATTACGAGAATAGTCAAACTGATCAAAAGTGATTGGTTTTAGGGACCAGTGGCGGGATTTCCTGGGGATAGGCTTGAATGTGCGGACCTTTATGGGTGTCGCATGCTTTGTTATGTGAAGTGAGTTCACTGTTTCGACTTCTTGTGGGAAGTTCTTTTGCTTCCTGGTTTGCTGCTTTTGAGGTTCGTCCTCTTCCTCACTTGGTGCATCAAGCCCCTTGTGTTCGGCGTTAAGCCGTCCGGACTGTTTAAAAACCCAGCAGTCTCTGTGGGTATGATTAGCAGGCTTCCCAGGAGTACTGTGTATCTGACATATCCTGTCCATTATTCTCTTTAGGCTGGACGGATCCTCCCTACTATCCTCAGGGGGTGTCTTTGTCTGATTTTGCCGTGAGCCTTTGAATCCGGCATTGACTGCCGTGCTCTTCGGGCTTTTTCTTTTGATTCGGCGATGATCTTTATTTCACCGTGGTTTCCCGTTTCCATCCCTGGTTTCAGATGTACTTGGGTCGCTGGGATTGGATCGTGCCAACCAGCTGTCCTCTCCAGCGCAAAAGCGGGTCATGAGGCTTGTGAGTGCGGCCATTGTTCTAGGCTTTTGCTGGACGAGGTGTCTGGCTAGCCATTCGTCTCGGACATTGTGCCTGAAAGCCGCTAGGGCTTCGGTGTCCGGACAGTCGACTATTTGATTCTTTTTAGTGAGGAATCTGTTCCAGAACTGCCGAGCTGATTCGCCGGGCTGCTGAGTTATGTGACTGAGATCGTCTGCATCCGGGGGACGGACGTAGGTCCCTTGAAAGTTTGCTTGGAAAGCGTCCTCGAGCTCTTCCCAACTTCCAATTGTGTTTTCGGGAAGGCTTTTAAGCCAGTGCCGAGCTGGCCCTTTAAGCTTAAGAGGTAAATATTTAATGGCGTGGAGATCATCTCCTCTAGCCATATGTATGTGGAGGATATAGTCCTCAATCCAGACTCCAGGGTCTGTTGTTCCATCGTATGCCTCTATGTTAACGGGTTTAAACCCCTCCGGGAATTCAAATTCCAGGACCTCATCTGTGAAGCATAGAGGGTGTGCGGCACCCCTGTATCTGGGTGTGCCGGATTCTAATGGTGGATTTTTTGCGTTGCTCGCGAGAGCTTGCTTTTTTGGCCCGTAAATGGACCTGGCTGGGCCATGATGCGAGTCTTTGACTGGGTCGGATGACGCATCTAGTGCGGCGCCGTTTGCCGTTTTGTAGTGGCCGAGAGGTCGTCTATCCGACCGTGTAGCCTTTTTGTTTTTCGAGTTTGGGGGCTCTATGGCCTCCTGGTCGAATTCGGGCAGTAGCTTTCTCTTTGGGTAGCTTTTGGTGCGGCGGCTGCCGCCGTATTTGTCTGCGGTCTTGATTACTTTTCTCCATCTTGTTTTGAGTGCATTTTCCGCCGTTTTTAGCTTTTGCTTCTGCTTTTTGAGGCTGCGTGCTGTAGCCACGAGCCTTTCTTGGAGACTTTTCTGCTCCATAATTTTGTCTGGCGTGGTATCGTCCGGAGTTCTGTTATGACCGGGGGAAGACTATTCGTCCTCTCTTCCCGTGTTACCCTGTTCAGACGGCTGTTCGGAGACACGCTCGCCCTCTACCGGGTCGTCCTGCTCTATGGCTGGATCCTGATCGAGGTGGGGCTTAGCCCGGCGTTTGCGTCGCCGTTTCGAGTGCTTCTCAGAGGGTTTACCCTTCTTTTCGCCCTCGTTTTCCTCATTGTTAATATTCTCCGGAGTATCCACTATGAATACGTCATTGAGTATGGTGGGTGTCCAGCGCCCTACGGGTGCTGGTTCCGGTTCGTCTCAATATTCGTTGTCCATACCGTTGAATTTTTCGGAGCCGAAGTCAAGCATGTCGGTCAAATCTTCGACAGTGGCTATCAAGTGGGTGGTGGGTGGGCTGTGAATTTCTTCGTCGTCCGAATCCCAACCTCGCAGGCCGTAGTTGGGCCTGGGCTCTCCTGACAAAGAGAGAGATTTAAGAGAGTTCAGTATATCACCGAAGGGTGAGTGCTGAAAAATATCCGCGGCGGTGAACTCCATTACAGGCGCCCAATCTGATTCGATCGGCAGAGGCAAGGGAGTTTCGGAACTCGGGGAAGAGTCTGGCTCCTCGGAGTCACAGGCCATGCGGGGTGCGGGGCTGGCGTTCGGCTCGATCGCCTTTGAGATCGCAGCCCCTGAGGTGACGTCCAACCGTTCGTCCTCAACGAAAGCAACGGGCTCCGAATCGAAGGTCGGGGCCGGAGCGTATGCGGTCTCTAGGACACTATTCGGGGGCAGAGCTATATCCTGCCCCTCGAGGTAGTGCGGCACGCTTGGCTGTGGCTCGAATCCGTCGAAGATCAAGTCTCCGCGGATATTTGTCGTGTAGTTTAAGCCTCCAAACCTGACTTGATGGCCAGGGGCGTAGCTTTCGATCTGCTCCAGATGGCCAAGGGAGTTGGCCCGCAGAGCGAAGCCGCCGAAGACGAAGATCTGTCCGGGGAGAAAAGTCTCACCCTGGACCTCGTCGTTGCTGATGATCAGAGGAGCCATCGGACCCAAAGGCGACGACACAGAGGAACTCTCAATGAAAGCACCAATGTCGGTGTCAAAACCGGCGGATCTCGGGTAGGGGGTCCCGAACCGTGCGTCAAGGTCGGATGGTAACAGGAGACAAGGGACACTTTGTTTTACCCAGGTTCGGGCCCTCTCGATGGAGGTAAAACCCTACTCCTGCTTGATTAATATTGATGATATGGGTAGTACAAGAGTAGATCTACCACGAGATCAAGGAGGCTAAACCCTAGAAGCTAGCCTATGGTATGATGATGAATAATGATCGTTGTCCTACGGACTACAACCCTCCGGTTTATATAGACACCGGATAGGGTTAGGGTTACACAGAGTTAGTTACATTGGTAGGAGATCTTGAATATCCGCACGCCTAGCTTGCCTTCCACGCCAAGGAAAGAACCTTCCGGACACGGGACGAAGTCTTCTATCTTGTATCTTCATAGTCCTGGAGTCCGGCTGAGAGTATAGTTCGGCTAGCCGAACACCCCCTAATCCAGGACTCCCTCACCGATCCCCTCTACTCTGGGGGTGGCTAGTCCTATTTATAGGCAAAGGCCCTGGGCCTCTTCCCAAATATTGAGCAGGAAGGGCACCAACAATTGGCCATTTTGAAGGGGAACATCTGGTACACTTATCCTGACTAAAGTTGGTCCTCGCCTTCCAAAGGCTCTGGTGGTGACGCTGGCTTGGGCTCCACAATGACTTCCTCCCCGCCGTTGGGCTGGTCTTGGTCTCGTTGCACCGAAACGGGTGCCTTTGCTTGATGCTCTCGCCTGCGCTTGCTCCCTTTGCACCAAAGAGGAAAGGAGGACACTGCGCGGGCTGGCGCCCGCCTAGCGCCCTTGGTCATCATGGCTTGCCTCACGGGCACCTCGTGAGGTACCCCGCCTTGATTTCTCTGCCTCCTCGTGAGCCAGCCTGATGAGGCCGTGCCTGAGGAAGCTCCGTGTCGTCCGCCCCGCGAGGCTTGGCCCCTCGCGAGGGTCTTGAGTCTGTGTTGATGAAGCTGGGCCATGCTGGGCCCCCATTTGAGCCACGCCGCAGGCCACAGGAAGGCAAGTCTGGGGACCCCCATTCCCAGAACGCAGACAGTAGCCCCTAGGCCCAAGGCGCGCCCGGACTTGGCCATGCAGGGAGGCGAAAGGGCAAGGGCGAAGCACCGCGGGCCCTAACAGCCTGCGGCCTTGGGCGCCGCGTGGCAGTTGTTGGACGTGGGCACCTCAGCAACCGCGCGAGTTAATAAAGGAGCGGCATCTGCCAAGGCTTTGCTTTTTTCTGCTTTCTCTGGTTGCTGCTCAGATCCCCTTTCTTGCGCCTCTCCTTCCTTCCTCCAAAATTTCTAGATCTACTCGGACCACGTGACCTAGGAAGCCATGGCGCCTCGTCAGCCCCCGGCCGGAGCTTGGTACTCGTCTGCCCTGGACTCGCCGAATGTGTCGGAGGCGAGCCTCGCCCGGTTGCGCCGGATGGTGGCGGCACAGGGCATCGACGGGGCGAAGGTGTTCAAGGCCGGCTCCGCCACCCCTGAGGGCCAAGTGAGCACCTTCTACCTGCTCTTTGCAAGCACCATTGCTGCAGGCCTGGTGCCTCCCTTCTCCGAGTTCTTCTTCTCTGTCCTCCGCCATTACAAGCTACAGGCTCTGCATCTCCACCCCAACTCCGTCCTTCTCCTGGCAATCTTCGCCTATTACTGCGAGGCTCGCGTAGGGGTGCAACCCTCAGTGGCCTTGTTGCGCCATTACTTCTACCTCCGGACCTCTCGCGGTCCGGCTTCCGCGTGCGCGAGCTTCATCGCTTATGGTGGCACCATTGCCATTTCGAACCCCGGGAAAAGGATTGAGGGCTTCAGGAGCAAGTGGGTCTTGGCAGATGCTGGGCGCATCCACCCTCGGCTGATCTTGCCCACGGAGCAACCCACGAGCTCCAGCGACTGGCGTCGAGTGGAGCTCGCGGACCCCCACGCGAAGCTGGTGTTGGAGAAGATGGACGCGGATCTGAGGCCAGCCAACGTGGCGGCGTTGAAGCTGACCGGCGCGTCGCTGCTGAGGGAATTCCTGGAGCACCAGCTGGCTCCACTTTGGCAGTACTCACTTCCGATGTGGAGGCCCCATCCGAGCCCCGCGTCCTTGGCCGACGAAGATTAGGCTGCGGTCCTCCAATCTCTGGCCGGGGGCGATGTGGCGAGGTTGGAGGGCGCTCCTACGCCCTTGTTCCTCTGCGAAGACTGGGAGTAGGTAGTGGAGTCCATGCCCGTCTTCAACGGGGACAGGCCCGAGCCCACGGAAGCTCCCATGGAACCGGTGGACGTATCCTCCGACGACTCCAGCGAAGAAGAGGAAGGTGGGGAGCGGGAAAAAGGGCCTGACTCCGAGGCGACTGACGAAGAGTCGAGGGCTCCCCTCCCCCGGCGCAGGCCCCGCGTCCTCCGCCTTTCCCCGAGTGATGACGACGAGGATGATGACAAGCAGGGCGGCGGGAGCTTGCCCCCGATCCCGAAGAAGGACAGAACCGGGCTGATCTCCCGCGGGTTTGCCCCAGCCCCGAGGCGGACCACTCACACGCCTTCCGCTTCTGAGCTTCCCGAGGGTGACCCTTCCAGCCGGCTTTCGGGCTTCAAATTTGGCCGGAGGCTGCTTGAGCTCACTGGCGACGACCCGTAAGCGCTTGATTCTTGTCTTTATTTCTTGTTCTGCTGTTGAGGCTTGACGTCCGCATCTCTTGGATAGGCTGGCGCCCGCAACAAAGAAGCCAAAGGGAGCTGCTGAGGTTCCATCCAGGGCAACGCCTCTACCCGCGAAGGAAGGTGACCGCGACGCACGGGCCTCTCCTTCCCGGTCGTCCTCGCGAGGCCTGGCTGAGCTGGCTGGGGCGAGCTCAGCCCCCATGGCCCAAGCGACTCCCGAGGTGCCTTTGCCTGCTGCCGCCACCACAGCCGTTGGGGCGCAGCAGGCTCCGCCTCAGGATGTTGTGGTGGTGCCGCCGCCTTCTCCTCCTACTCCACCGACTGCTGTCTCTCCGACTCCTCCCGCCATTCTGGATCGTGCTGCTGCTGAGCTGGACCGGCTGCGGCAGGATCTTCTTGGCGCCGACACTCGCTTGGCGGCCGGGCGCTTGGAGCTGGCTTCAGGATGGATTCGCTCCGACACTTCGATTCGGGCGGCGCTGGTCCAGGCCTCGACGGCTTGCGATGAGGAGAGGCAGGCCGTCCTTGAGGCGAAGGCTGCTCGTGACGCAGCCCTGGGGGAGGTGGTCGACGTCCGTGGCCGCTGCAAGGCGCTGGAGGACGAGCTGCAAGGCCTGCGGGACCAGCTCACGAATGAGGCCCGCCTTCGCCAAGAGCAGGAAGAAGGCGTGAAGGCTCACGAGGCGGCCGTCAAGGAACGGGAGGCCAAGCTCAGGAAGCGCCTTGACCGCCTAGGCGCGCTGGAGAAGGAGTTGGGGGCGAGGAAGGTCGAGCTAGACTACAAGGCCCAGGTTCTTGCCAAGGACCGCGTGGCCTTCGCGGAGATGGAGGCGAAGGCTCGCTCCTCGCTGAGGACGCTTTACGACAGCGGCCTGGAGAGCCCGCTGGCTGGCGCCGAGGACGGCCTCGCCAAGCTGCTTCCCTTCCTGGTTCGCGCTCTTGGAGATGTCGCCCTTGGCCTTGGTCCCACGGCCGAGGCCAAGGCGCGTGTCCTGTCTTCTGCAGCGCTGACGCGGGTCTTCACCCACATCTACCTTCGCGATCCCAGCGTCGACCTCGACAGCCTGCTGGAGCCAGTAAGCGGCGAGCATGCCGCTGCCGCTGCCGAGGCCGTGAACTGTCGCGCGGAGGCTCTGCTGGGGAAGTTCCGGGCCTTCAGCACCAAGCCGAAGCGAGGCGCTGCCGACCCCGCTGCTCCATGAGGCGAACTCGCTCCGCGCTGCTCCACCGCCGACAAGTAACTCTGTTGTGGCTCCTGTCCTGCCTTTAATTCCTGCACATGTATCATGCCTCGGGGGGGGGGGGGGGCGTTTAAACTTGCGTTTGGCATTGAGATAATAGTGTGGACTGTAATATTTGCTTTTGAATTCCTTGAAACTTACGCTTTTCCTTCCTACTTGCTTATGTTCTACGCCGGCAGAGCCCGGCCCCGCGCATACCTCAGCCGCCGTTAGCCCCGACCGGAAACCAGGACAGGACCAAGGAGTGAGGGGCTACGTGACAAGTTAGGCTCCTGAATCGCGATGCTCAGGAGTCCCCCTTGGCACACGAACAGCAAGTAGGGAGGTGAGATGTGGGTGGATCTACCGTTCTACATCTGCAGGGCCCGGCCCCGTGCGTACCTCACCCAGCGTTAGCTTTTTGAAACTAACGAGTGAGGGGCTACGTGACCAGTTAGGCTCCTGAGTCGCGATGCTCAAGAGTCCCCCTTGACGCTCAAACGGCCTTCGTACCTTGGCTCAGCTCAGGGAGAGACGCGCGACGAACCAGGCCCGGGGGGGCCTGGCTGGGTGGCGTGCGTCTGGGCGTGACCCAGGCGCAGCCCCCGTGCCCATCCCCCTCGCGCGGCACTCCCGAGGGGAGGCGTTGCGATGAGGCTAGACACTGAGCTCTGGGCTCCCTGAGGTTGATGCGGCCCGGGGGCCACCCTCAGTTGTTTATCACCAGCGCGGAGCATAGCGCTTCCGTATGTGTACGGGCATAGCCGCTCCTCGGCAGTGTCGTCAGCCAGCGTGGAGCAAGGTGCTTCCACTGGTACGTGGGAGGGGGCTCCCCTCCGGGAGGAGCCCCCGAGGCGTGTACAGCCCCGCCCTGACACGTGGCTGGCACCGTAGGGCCTGGCGAGGTGTATCTGGGCACCCGTGAGCCAGCGCAGGACTCATGGGGCCGTACCTCTAGGCGGGTTGCGCCTGGCACTGGGCCATATCTTGTGATGTGTTCCTGCAAATTTAGTTAGATGCCGGCACTCTACGTCCTCGGGTCCCGGCCCTCGAGCTGGTCTCAGCCGTCGCTGGTATGCCAGGTCGCGATGCCGTGGACAAGGCCAGAGGGTGAGGGCTGGAGAGCCAGTAAGAGCCCTGAGTCGCGATGCTCAGGTACCCCCCTTTAACGTGCAAGTGGTCGGCATGGAGAAGAAGAGGTGTCGTGGACCGGCATCAAATAAGCAAGCATGGTGGGTCGAACGCATAGCCAGAAATAAACACAAAAGGGATACATGCCGCTGGATCTGGCCCAAGCGACTTGGGGATGATGCAGGCCGAGGGGCGCCCCCAACAAAGTAAGCTAACAACATGAAATAAAAGGGATACATGCCGCAGGGACGGACCCACGCGGCCTGGGAATAATGCAGCCCTGGGGGGCGCTCCCAGCTGGAAATGAAACTTGAAAGATGTCACCTGATGATGTTGAGGACGAAGAAGTGTTGGTGTAGCAGACTCGGTGGGCTGCGGAAGCCGATCCTCACGAGCCCCCAGGCCCAGGGGCCTCGGGAGGCTCTGGAGGCGCTGGTGGCTCCTTGCGGACCATCTCCATCTCCGCCAGGGCTGTGGAACACCTGGCCTCTTGAGCCTCCACGATGCCCCTCATGAGGCGCTGGTACGTGGCAGCCGCGTTTGGCAAGCCGTAAGGCATGCGAACGTAGCTGTGGGGTGGACCTTCACAGCGCCCCACTCACGAGGGCCAGAGGCACTCTAGAGTGACGAATCGATTGAGCCCTGGTATGCCGATGCACACGCGCAGCCCACCATCCTCGCCTCGATGGGGAGCCACAGTTGGTAGGCGGCGGCCGCCTCTCATGACTCTTGACTCCTGCAGCTCCTGAATGGCCTTGCTGACGAACTCCTAAGGGTCTGGCCCTCCTTGCCTTACTTCTTCTTCAGGGAAACGTGCTTCGAAACACGCCTCCATGTGGTGCCCAAGCGCCTCCCTCGTGACCTTAGCCAGGTCGGTGGCCCTCCAGGGGAGAGCCCCCGAGCCCTGCCTGAGGAGGGCGCCGGGCGCGCTTTCCTATGCGATGGAAGGAGGTTCCCCCTGGGCAGGCGCAGGCCCTGATGGGCCTGCCTCCTGAGGGGCCAGGCCGGACGAGGTCTTCTTTTTCTTGGGAGTGGTCTCAGGAAGCCTCCTGCTTCCGCGATCCGGGTCTTCCAGTGACGCGGCCTGAAAGGCTCGTTCCAGGGAACACACCGCGTCCTTCTCTTCACAGGACACCGTGATGACTCCACCTTTTCCTGGCATCTTGAGGACGTTGTAGCCGTGGTGAGTTACGGCCATGAACTTGTCCAGCGCTGGGTATCCAAGGATGGCGTTATACGGCATGCGAATGTGAGCGACGTCAAAGTCGATGAGCTCGGTGCGGTAGTTGTCGCGTGCCCCGAAGGTGACAGGGAGGCGGACCTGCCCAATCGGGACCGTGGAGCCATCGGTGACTCCGGAGAAAGGCTTGGTTGGCTGAAGCTAATTGTAGGGCACTTGGAGATTGTTGAATGTCTCTACGGACAGGACGTTGAGCCCTGCCCTGCCATCGATGAGGGTCCTGGTGACCACCACGTCGCTGATGATTGGGGAACAAAGCATCAGGAGGACTCCGGCTGTGGCCGCATACTTGAGCTGAACCACCGAGCTGAACGTGATGGCGCACGCCGACCATCTGAGAGGGCGCATGGCTTCGAGCTTGGGGAGGACTGCATTCACTTCGCGGGCGAACTGCTTCAAGATGCGCTGAGAGGCTGGGGCTTGAGCCCCGCCCAGGATGCAGGCGATCGCGCGCGGCTCCTGGAAGCCCCCAGCCCCCTCGTCCTGATGGCGTTCCTCGTTTCTCCTTGGCTGCGGCGGCAGCGGAGGGAGGCCTGTGTTGCCTTGCGGGCGATCCTCGGAGGCTGATCCCTCCAGTCTCCCTCGCGAGGCGGGTCTTGCCAGCGATCCTCGCGAGGTCGATCGCGCCACCCTTGGCGCGGGCCGCGGTCTTCCCATCGTCCTGTGTTCCTTCCTCCTCCTCGACCGTAGCCCCGATCACCGCGGTCGGGACGATGGCCGATCCTTCCTTCCCGCACGGCTCGGAGCTCTTGACATTCGTTGGTGTTGTGGGTGTGGAGGTCGTGGTACACACAGTACCGACTGCCTTTGGAAGATTCGGGCTGATCTCTGTCCCGCTTGGTGTCTGGTTCTGCCGCAAGCACGGCAACCCCCCTTGCGCTTCACATCCTTGGCCTTGGGCTTCTTCTCTTCTAGGTCTGCGGCAGGCAGCTCGAGGAGGGAGAGACGCCCTTCCTCAGCCCTGGTGCACTTGGTCGCCAAGTTGAACATCTCCAAGGAAGTGCACAGGTCTTCATGCATCGCCAGCTCCTCCTTCATCTTGACATCGCGCACGCCGTCGGAGAAGGCTGAGATGATGGCGTCCTCGCTCACCTTGGGAATCTTGAGGCGTGCGTTGTTGAAGCGCTGGATGTACGTTTGCAGGGTCTCTCCGGGTTGTTGCTTGATGCGGCGCGTCGCTCATGGCGGGTGGCCGGTCGCGAGTACCTTGGAAGTTGGCGATGAAGTGGGTGCGCATCTCGCCCCAGGAGGAGATCGTGCCTGGAGCCAGGTTCAGGAGCCAGGTGCGGGCCCCGTGCTTGAGCGCCATGGGAAACCAGTTCGCCATGACCTTCTCGTCTCCGTTGGCAGCTTCAATGCCCAGCTCATAGAGCTGGAGGAACTCCGCAGGGTCGACTGTGCCGTCGTAACGTGGAGGCAGGTATGGCTTGAACTTGCCGGGCCACGCGACGCTGCGTAGCTCGGTGGTGAAGACACAGCAGCCTGCTGTGGTGTAACGCCCTCGATGCGGCTATATATCCCATGTGTCGAAGCACGACTTAGAGGCATAACCTCATTGAAAGCAATGTCGCAAGTGAGGTAATCTTCACACAGCCCATGTAATATATAAGGGAAAGAGTTACATAGTTGGCTTACAATCGCCACTTCACACAATTACATGAATAAAGCATTAGATCAACTAGATACAATCAAGGTCCGACTACGGAACCAAAATAAAATAAGACTACCCCAAATGCTACACAGATCCCCGATCGTCCCAACTGGGCTCCACTACTGATCAACTGAAACGAAACAACACAATGAACAAGATCTTCATCGAGCTCCTCCTTGAGCTCGGGTGCGTCACCTGCACGGTTTCATCGGCACCTGCAAACTGGTTTTGGAAGTATTTGTGAGTCACGGGGACTCAGCAATCTCACACCCGCGAGATCAAGACTATTTAAGCTTAAAGGTAGGACAGGGTAGTGAGGTGGAGCTGCAGCAAGCGACTAGCATATCTGGTGTCTAACCTACGCAAATGAGAGCGAGAAGAGAAGGCAAAAGCACGGTCGATGAACTATGATCAAGAAGTGATCCTGAAACTACTTACATCAAGCATAACTCCAACACCGTGTTCACTTCCCGGACTCCGCCGAGAAGAGACCATCACGGTTACACACGCGGTTGATGTCTTTTAATTAAGATCATCTTTGGGTTTTCTACAACCGGACATTAACAAATTCCCATCTGCCACATAACCGCGGGCACGGCTTTCGAAAGTTCAAACCCTGCAGGGGTGTCCCAACTTAGCCCATTATAAGCTCTCGCGATCAACGAAGGATATTCCTTCTCCCCGGGAAGACCCGATCAGTCTCGGAATCCCGGCTACAAGACATTTCGACAGTAATAAAACAAGTCCAGCAAAGCCGCCCGGATGTGCCGACAAATCCTGATAGGAGCTGCACATATCTTGGTCTCAGGGCACACCGGATGAGCAAGACGTCGGGTTGGCATAGACCCTGATTGCGCAGGGGGCGCCGGACATCGCTCTGTTTGGACCAGCACTTAGAGAAGCACTGGCCCGGGGGGGCTAAAATAAAGATGACCCTCGGGCTGGCCGACCCAAGGGAAAGGGATAGGTGGTGGTGAGGCAAATGGTAAAACCAAGGTTGGGCCTTGCTGGAAGAGTCTTATTCAAAGCGAACTGTCAAGGGGGTCCCATAAATCACCCGACCGCGTTAGGGACGCAAAATCCGGGAACATAATACCGATATGACGGAAACTAGGGCGGCAAGAGTGGAACAAAACACCAGGCATAAGGCCGAGCCTTCCATCCTTTACCAAGTATATAGATGCGTTAATAATATAAGAGATATTGTGATATCCCAACAAGTAAATGTGTTCCAACAAGGAACAACATCTTCATGTTCCAACAAGGAACGAACTTCATCTTCACCTGCAACTGACAACTCTATAAGAGGGGCTGAGCAAAGCGGTAACATAGCCAAACAACGGTTTGCTAGGACAAGGTGGGTTAGAGCCTTCGTTTAACAATATGGGAGGCATGATAAGCAAGTGGTAGGTATCGCAGCATAGGCATAGCAAAAGAGCGAGCAACTAGCAAGCAAAGATAGAAGTGATTTTGAGGGTATGGTCATCTTGCCTGAAATCCCGCAACGAAGAAGAACGAGTCCATGAAGAAGACAAACGGACGTAGTCGAACGAATCCTCACAACTCCGGAACGAAACCGAAGCTAACGAAAGAAGCAACCCGGAAAGAAACAAACAACATGGTAAACAACCATCACATACACATGGCATGATGCACAATCAAGTATGATGCAAGTCCGGTTTAATGTGGCATGGCATGGCAAAGTGCAACAAATAACACTACAAGTTAAGTGGAGCTCAATATGCAACGAGTTGCATATTGATGAAACACCACAACAATTATTTAGTTCTCTCTCGTTTAGGTACCCATCAATATTAAATGTTGTTAAGCATGGCAAGGGGTGAAGCATAATTAAACTAACTATTTAGGCAAGTTTAAATGAGGCCGGAAATAAGAAACAACAATTCCGGAAAATCCCCATATGTCAATTAGCAATTTAACACAAACACATATTAAAATATTTTAAATGGTATTATCATGATGTGGATGACATGGGCAAGTTTTATGCAATTTTTAATGAAAACGTTGACATGAGCATGATATGAGGCATTTGTCGCCATGGCGGAAGGAAAAGGGTGCCACGGCGGTGAAACGGAAATGGTGCCACGGCAACATTCCGATGATCCAACATCTCATTGAGATACCGGTGCAAAAGAGCAAGTGTGCGGATGCGCGGAACATGCTAGAGATGGTGGGGTGATCCCGACTACCGGGTTCCCACGAGTTAGTGGCAAGGAAGGGGGTGACAACGTGCGACGAACAAGTCGGGCACGGTGCAAAACCGAGCAACTCATAGAACACATGCATTCGGTCCACGACGGTCTTCTCGGCGGTTATACCTTCGAAGCATGCATTTTCGAGCGGTTCGAGTTCGTAGAGGGAGTAGTTGTCCTCGTGACGGTAGTGGAAGTAGGGGTACACGTTCGTTTTTGAAGAGGTACTTGACGGGTCCGAATCCCTTCGGGGTTGTCATCGTACTTGCAGTCTCGGCGATGCACTAGTAGAAAACCGGGCTTTTGTCCCGGTTCATAAGGGCCTTTAGTCCCGGTTCCTGAACCGGGACTAAAGGGTCGTTACTAATACCCTCACCCTTTAGTCCCGGTTCAAACCAGAACCGGGACAGATGGGCCTCCACGTGGCCGCAGCCGACAGCCCAGGCAGGGGGGCCTTTGGTCCCGGTTGATGACATAAACCGGGACCAAAAGGCTTCCACGCGTCAGCAGGAGGTTTTTCTCTTTTTTTTAAAAAAAAGTGGCTGTTTTAGGGGATTAGGGGGTTATTTTTAGGTTGTTATTAGCTAGCTAATAGAGAGAACTGTCCTCTCTTATATGTAGTCCTTGCAAGGACTACATATGTTCATTTCACCTGCAGATCGATATATATAATAACTCATGCATGCTCGCATATACATCATGATATATAATAACAAGTCCTACTAGCTAATTAATCAAGCATCATCATACAACTTCTACTCGTTATTAATAATAAGTCATACGATCATCATCCTCATAGTCATCGAACCCAACTCTACATAATTGTTCTTAGCACATGAACATCAGTATCAGGAGGATCGGACCTAAACACACTGAAGGTAAAATAGCATAAAACAATATAGACCCTGAATCTCCATTATGAAGAATGGAGATCATCCTGTCTCCAATTCTTGCGCCTCGCTTCCTTTTGCTTCCAAGAAGCTCCTTACGACTGTCCATACATTTTTTCCATCCTTTGATTGTCATGTCTCCACTTGTTTTAGAAATCCGGTATGGACAGTTGAGATTCGTAGGATGACCTGGATATATGTTCAAAACATGAACGCTGTCGCCATTCTGATACATCAAATGAGGCACACAACCCTCTGGGATAAGCTGTTGAAAAACATAACTTCGTAGTTAGCAATGATGTACTAGTTTTAGAAGTATGCAAAAAGATGCATGGATGTCGTAATAGTAGAAAAACTTACCAGGGTATCTCCATGGTAGTTACCATAGTTCAAAACGTGCACTAGTGGCACGTATTGACCATAATGTTCAGGAGTTCGATTGTAGATATTGTAATTCTCAATATCATTACAAAATCCAACCAGATGAGTTTTCTCCTTGTAAGTTAACTCAGAGCCATCGGTGTAGTAAGTTCTATCTACCATATTCTGCACATTCTTTGATACTTCAAAATAAGTTGTCAATGCAAATAAATTGTCAACTATTTTGAAATGAACAATATAAGTTCTATTTATATTTAACTATGTTTGAGAAACTCACATAGCGGTAGAACTGGAGGAGTATCAACAAGGACCCAAATGTCCATATTGTCTTGCTCGATTTCAGGATCACCAAGATCCATGGTGACAAGCATACCCTCATCAAAACCATACAATTTGCAAAATGCTTCCCAATTTTTGCAACCAAAATGGGTTACGCTCTCAGCATTATACAACTTTACTTCAAAATCCACATCATGATGGGTCCTTAGGTGAATTTTCTTCGTTTCAAAATTTTCATGGTCTTCAAAACCCATCCTCTCCAAGACATAGCGTCTTGCATGGCATGGGATCAACTATACTCGAATTGTAAAAGTTGAAAATTACACGTTGAAATAGTTGAAGTCATGCTTAATTATGAAAAAAGACTTTTCGTCGTTGCGTACCGTTTCAACGTCGAAAGTCCCCTCCAGCTTAATACTGAAGCGCCGACCATCGTCCAGGTGAGGCCTGTCGCACTCACCTCGATCGTCATGGCACCAGTCGCACTCCCCCGGGAGACTTTCGTCGTCCGATGATGACATTTCCTATACGTTCATAATTCAAAGACTAAATTAGATCATTATTATTCAACTAATCATATGCATATGCCTTGCATAGTGCTCTCCAATTTGAGCATTCAATAAGTAGTATTCAAATTAGGATGCCTTCAATTATAAGAAAAAACTACATCATCTCCATGTGTCCGTACATCGAATATTATCACTAATACACGTCGAATACTATATATCATACATATCGCTAGTACAGCTAGAACCGTAGCGCCCGACGGGTATCGGCGCGGGCGGTGGACACCCAAAGGGAAGGAACCATCACAGGATCATAGCTCAAGTGAGATCCCTGAAGAACCTGCCAGGTATTCTCGAACCTGCCCTCCAACGCAACCATGTACCGACGGACGTGCTGGTCCTCCTCGCTGTCACGGTGACGTACCACCTCCGCGGTGTCCGGAAGCCTCAGCACCGTCACTGTCCCACGCGACCGCCACCAAACAAGGATCGGGTCAACGACGGGCTGGCTCCTCACCAAGTTACGCCCCCCGGAAGGTAGCGCCTCCCAGCACCACCCCGGCGGAGCCCAGTCCCGGACATGGCCCATCTGGTCAAGCAGGTGTCGTCCGCCCCCGACTCGACGACGAGGATGCGGGATAGGCATCGTCCACGTCGCTGCGGGAATAATTTCTTTAACTAAAAAATAAACTAGTTCTATTAATTTTCTTGCTAAAAATAAACTACTTCTATAGTAAAATAAACCAGTTTTATTAAATCAACTAGTTTAACTATAGTTCTAGTTAGTTCAACTATATATGAGGCACTTACTATAAATAAACTTGCTAAAAATGTAGTTAGTTCAACTATTAAATCAACTAGTTTAACTATAGTTCTAGTTAGTTCAACTATTAAATCAACTTGCTAAAAATGTAGGAACAAAAAAATAAACTAGTTACTATAAATAGATCAATATTAGTAATCACGAGAACTACTTACTATGAATAGTTAAATAAAGTAGTTTATTAAATCAACTAGCTAGTTCAACTATATATGAAGCACTTACTATAAATAAAATAAAATAGTACGACTTACTAAAAATAAACTAGTTTAACTATAGTTCTATTATTTTTCTAACTAATTATATTAAACACTTTCTCTTCTTATTTTTTCCTTTTTCCTCTATTCTAAATATGAACATCAGAAAAAAATAATTAATAAATCTAAATTACAACACAAAAAATCATAAATACATCTAACACAATATGAACAAATTAATTACACAATATGAAAAAAAATCTAACAGAAAAATCTATGAACTACACATCTAAATTACTACACATCTAACACATCTAACAAAAAATCGATGAACTACAACAAAATCTAACAAAATCTAACTCAATTAACTACTAGTAACATTAATTAATTAACAAAATCTCACGGCGACGGTGTCGGGGACGGAGACGGCGACGGGGACGGCGACGGCGAGGTGCGGCGCGGGGCAGTGGTGGGGTGGCGTCGCGGGGCGGGAGGCGGCGACGGCATCGATCGGGGCGCGCGGGGCAGGAGGCGGCGACGGCGTCGATCGGGGCGGCGCGGGGCGACGACGGCGACGACGTGGCGGCGCGGGGCGACGACGGCGACGACATGGCGGCGTGGGGCGACGACGGCGACGACGGGGCGGTGCGGGGCAGCCTGGCGGCGTCGGGCACGTGCGGGGAAGAACTGAACCAAAATTTCACGAGTGCTGCTTATATAGACAGAGCATTGGTCCCGGTTCGTGGCACAAACCGGGACTAATGCCACCTTTTAGTCCCGGTTCGTGCCACCAACCGGGACCAAAGGCCTCCGCTTCCCGCCCTTTGGGCTGCCGAAAAGTGGCCTTTGGTCCCGGATGGTGGCACGAACCAACCGGGACCAAACGCCTCCGCTTCCCGCCCTTTGGGCTGCCGAAAAGTGGCCTTTGGTCCCGGTTGGTGGCATGAACCAGGACTAAAAGGGGGCATTAGTCCCGGTTTGTGCCACGAACCGGGACCAATATCTTGCACCTGCCAAAGCCGCGGTGCGGTGGGATGTTTAGTCCCACCTTGCTAGTTGAAGAGCGGCCGCACCTGTTTATAAGCGCATCCTCGCCAACTCCATCGAACTCCTTAGAACTGCAGGCCTATGGGCCTAATGTCACACCGCTATGCCTGTGGGCCTGCTGGGCCTTCTGCGGGCCTGAATCCTGGCCCACGGATGGGCTTCTAGTCATATTCAGGCCGTGGTGGCCCAATAGGTGGCATCTTTTTTTATTTTTTCCTATTTGTTTTTTAATTTATACTTAGAACTAAATACTTATAGTTTTTTAGTCATTTCTTTTTTCTTTTAGGTCACCAAAATTATAAAATTTTTGTTAGTGCTATTAGCTTTAAAATTTGAATAGTTTAAATTTGAATTTTTTAAAATTTGTGTGAATCACTAGTTTATGAATCACTAGTTTACTAAATTTGTGTGAAAACACTTTGTGTATTATATTTACTATGTGATGCGGCTAGCCAACCACAAAGTAGCCAACCAAATGAAGAGGAAATCAATGCTAGAGCCATAGTTCTTGTAGGTGATGATCATGCATGTTGGAGATGAGGCCGATGCTCATGTTGATGAACATGAAAATGTTCATGTTGATGAAGATGCCATTGCTCATGTTGATGGAGATGCTATTGCTCAAGATGATGTGCATCAACAAGACATGGACCGGGCAATGGGAGTTGAAGAGTTGTGTGGCCACCCACAAGTGCATACCGTCGTAGAAACCGGACCGAAGTAAGGGACACCGCCAACTCACGTCCGAGTAGTTAGGCTATAAATAGTTGAATGAGATATCCCATCATACAACCGTGAACGTGAGGTTCCTCATGAGTTCGGTCTTTGAAAGATTCGGGTACCCGGTCAAGTATGGAAAGGCGTGGATGGCAAAGGCAAACACTATAAGGATGTTGCATGGTGACTATGTCGCCGCGTACAACATTCTTCCGAGAATGTTGGGAGCCATTGCTCATTGGAACCCACGCAAATCTTGGCATCAACAAATCATTAGTTTCAATGAAAAAGAACAAATCTACCAAGTCGATGAGCCGGGTGGCACAACAAGGGACGGCATGATGTACGGTGGAATAGTTTAAATTTGAATTTTTAAAAATTTGTGTGAATCACTAGTTTATGAATCACTAGTTTACTAAATTTGTGTGAAAACACTTTGTGTATTATATTTACTATGTACAATCTTTCCGCACAGAGATACCAAAAATTACAAACTTTCTGTCAGTGATTCTAGTTATCAAATTGTAAACTTGTGTCAATCTCATGTTTGTGATTAAAATTACTAAAAACATGAACATAGATGCGCCTATAGAGAAAATTCAACCTAAATTCATAATCAATTTCCATGAATTTCATAGAAATTCATTATGAATTTAAGTCAAATTTCCTGTATAGGGGCATCTATTTTCATTTTGAGAGGAGCTCAACAATGCATAGAGGGACGGGCTTATAAACCAGTGTGGGTGCCCTTTGGTTGGCGAGGTGGGACTAAACTCTGAATCGCAACGAGGACCGACCATTTAGTCCCGGTTGGTGGCATGAGCTCGGGACTAAAGGTGGCCCTTTGGTCCCGGTTCGGGCCACCAACCGGGACCAATGGTGGTGGGCCAGGAGCCAGGCCCATTGGTCCCGGTTCGTCCCACCAACCGGGACCAAAAGGTCCTGACGAATCGGGACCAATGGCCCACGTGGCCCGGCCGACCCCCTGGGCTCACGAACCGGGTCCAATGCCCCCATTAGTCCCGGTTCTAGACTGAACTGGGACTAATGGGCTGCCCCGGCCTGGACCATAGCCCCCTTTTCTACTAGTGATGGTAGTCGTTCACGTTCGGAGAGGAACTTGATGTACCCATGTGCTTCACGGGTCGTCGTTGAACTTGACGAAATCCATCCGCAGGTAGCCGTCCGTGGTCGTACTCATGTTGGCGTGCAACACGATGGTCTCGAGGATCGTAGTCGAACTTGGCGGTCCAAAATCTTCGAGGTTCGTTGTGTACTTGACATTTTGGTGCTGTAGTCGAACTTGACGATCTTGCTGAACTGAAGGGGCATCAACGGACTAGCAAAGGCCCTGCCTCTGGAGGTCACAGGAGGTGCGTGGAGGTAGCTCGAGCTGCTGGTCCTCGGGGAATGGCCGAGCAGCGGTTGGAAGAAGTGGCCGGCGTTGGCCTTGGCATGAAGCAGGGGAGGCGGAGCTCCTGCTAGGGCGATGGCGGCGAGCAGGCAACAGAACTTGGCGGCGAGGACTTGAAGCATGGCTCCGACAGCGCCAGGAACAGCGAAGACAGGTGGATCCGGTTGGCCGGCGCCGGATCCGGGCAAACGGCAGCGCGAACGGAGCTCGGGGTAGAGGAGCGTGGGCGCGGGACGGCGGCCAGGTGGCGTTGGCGCTCCTGCGGGCGTTCATAGCGGCGGCGGCCTGGTGGTTGGGTGGCTGGGCTCTGGTGACGAGGAGGTGGCAGAGGGGAACGGGACGAGGGCGCGGGGAGCTCCTCTCCCTGGCGATGAGTGTGTTGCGGGCGGCGGCGGGTGGCGACGGGGCTCCGGCCTGGCGGAATCCGGCCGGGAACGGGCAAGGGCGGCGGAGGCCAGCCTGATCTGGTGGTGGAGGCGGCTGCAGGGCGCCGGCGGCGGGCCGGATCGAGGAGGAAGGAGGCGAGGGGATCGGGGCGAGGGGTGCAGCGCGAGGAGGGAGAGATGAGGAGCGGGCGAGAGGAGGGGGATCGAGCAGGAAGAGATGGGATCGGGCGAGGCGCATTGTCCCTCTGCGTGCGTGTGTAGCGGCGGCGGCGCGAGGGAAACGAGGGAGAGGGGGGTCGAGCGAGTGGGTGGATAAGAGGAGATCGGGCGGGCCTCTTGGGCCGGCTAGGTCAGGCCGCAGGTGGGCCTTAAGCGGGCTGCACTAGGGGTCTCTCTCTTGTCTCTCCCTTATTTCTTTGGCAGAAAAGAACTAGAGAGAAGAAAAAGAAAGAGAGGGATTAGAGAAAGAATTTGCGCATGGGGCCAATTTTCCTGGACTCACAAAAATGAGCTTGATCCCGGAAAAATAGAAGTGGGCACACGTGCGGAGTTGAATTCAAACTCGTTTGAATTTAATTCAAATGGTTTGAATTAGGACAAGGTTTAAGAGTGGCCAAAATGTTGATATTTTTGATAGAACTCCGGAAAGTGAAGAAAGAATTTATGGGCAAAGTTGGACAACAAGAATTGAGATAACAAAGGCATTTTATTTTGCAAGTGTGTTATGGTTAATTCCACCTCGACGGAATATTTATAATAGCTCCATAAATATTAGGAGGATATGTTATAAAGAGAAATCACCATGTGAATTCCCTCGATTTAAATAGATCAAAAGATCTATGCAATTTATTTAGTTGAGGTTTTTAAAAAAAATAAAAGACATGGTGACATGATGACATGATGCAATGCAAAAATAACAGAGCAAGTACAAAAGAAACACACGGCGAAACTCGGAATAGCTGGAAGTCTTCTGAAGCGTCGGTCTTGGGGCGTTACAACACTCCACCACTACGAGAGGATCTCGTCCCGAGATCTAGGATGGCACCGGAGGGAAAAACGGAAGAGGAAGATAAGCGGTAAAACTAAGTTGCTTCTTTGACAAAGGAGTGAAACCGATGAGCCTTGAGAGGTTGAACAAATTGAAAGAAGACTACAATGGAGATGAATGAGATTGTGAACACTCCGTTAGATAAGAGGAGCATAGAATACGACGAGAACCCAGAGGTTAAGTGACAAGATAGATATTGAAACCACTCCGGTTAAAACTAGATAGAGAAGGAATAAGATTGATATAATTTGGGCAGCACTCCGATTGAAGGAAGAAGGAAAACTTGATGAGATGAAAAGAACTTGAAGAGATGGCACAACACTCCGGTTGAGAAGGGAGGTAAAACTTGACAAAATATGAAGAACTTGAAAAGAAGGCATGACACTCCGGTTAAATGGATAAACACGAAACGAACACCATCCTCACCATTCGAGATGATGAGTGAAGAGAGCAACATCACAATGCCTCCGGAAGAAAAATAGAAGATAGATCATTGGAATAAAGGAATGGAGAAGAAAATGACAACTTCTATCACAAATGAGTTTGGAAAGCACCCTTAAAAAGAAGGATCGAACGGAGTTGTTGGAAAACCAACAACGAAAAGAATAACCTTATAGTGGACTTATGGAAACATCTCAACATTATGAGGTGAGCTTCTGCCACCAACCGAAACAAACGATTGGATTGATATCAACAAGGAGACGAGAAACTTATTTCACCGAGAGGACAAATGAAGGACTTGGGTCATTTATAAGCACCATAAATAGCAACAATCCTTAGGGAAGGCTTTAGGTGAAATATAGCCCAAGATAACTCCAATGAAGAAACGATGGGTTTAAATATCTCATTCTTAACAACTTGTGAACCTTGAGACACGAAGGGAAATTGTCAAGAATGACATAACACCACCTCAAAAGATAAGATAGAAAGAATTGCACTTCGGAATGCAGGAAGAAGAATATTTGAGCTCTTCCAACAAGAATCTTGAGAACACTTCGAGAATGAATTAAATCCTTGATGGACCACCATGAAGAAACTCCATGAAGAACTCTGGTAATAAAAGGATGATAGAAAGAAATAGAAGTGAAAAACACAAGGTGAATCCTTGCAATGATTTAGATGGAGCTTCGGGATGATGTAACCGAGAAAACTTGGAACTCCGGAAGGAAAGATGAACAAATGAAATCAAGAATTTTGATAAACCTCCGGAATAAGGAATTGAATTTACTCGATGAAACAAGAATAAGAATCACACTATGCTCATCCTTCACCAATTAAATTGATGACAAGCAATGGATTTGGCATACTACTTATTCTCGTAGAAAGGATTAAGATAGATATGGCACAAACTTGGGAAGGTCTTCAACGAACCACCGGTAGGATTGGAAGGAACGAATGAATCTATATGATAACGAAGGAAGAGAACTCTTGAACGAACCACCATAAGAATTGGAAATGAAAGTAGCAAATGCACAATTCTCCGGGAAGACTTGGAAAACGAATGAAGATACTTGAGATATATGAGAACGAAGAGATCATGAACTGATTAGAGAATATTGAATGATGCACTGGTATGATTTGGAGAACGAGATCTGAAAGTTGAGAATGAATAATACTGAGATGACGGGTTTCGTAGGAATAAAACTGAAAAGGCTCCTGCAATGCTCCGGATGGGTATGAAAAAGAATTGTCGCAATCGAAAATAATTATGAGAGGATGGCATAATCTAGAACTATGAATCTTTGGAAGAACGGGGAAGGATTTAAGAGTAACTCTTCTTCGGTCTTCAAAATCCGAGAATGACAATGAGAAGCACCACCATGAATTGTTGAGAAACTCCGGAAGGATTAAAGAGGAAAGGTTGAGCCAAAGATGAAAAGAGTTTGAAAGATTTTTGAGAAAGACATATGACTGATGAAAATTCATTCTTACGTCAAACTTTGAAAAGAATTTTTAGAAGCTCCGGGAAAATTAGAAGAGTCAGGTAAGATCCTAGAAAAGAACTGTGGGTTAGGGCCCACTCAAAAGAAACACTTTCGAATGATTACTTGAAAGGGAGGTTGCACCGGTTGATCTAAATGGCTTGAATGAGATAACAATCTCGAAATAACTTGAACGGATTAAGAATGGAAACACGAATCTTCTGAGATATCGTCGGCACTCCGGAACAAATGAATAGCGAGAGGTGAATGATTAAGAGATACACCGCCATGATAAAACATTTGAAACAAGGAAAGATATAATCGACAAAGCTTGAATTGGAACCACCGGAGAAGAAAAAGAATGACGAATGATGAACTTGAATCTCCTGACCGTCTTCATGATAATCACTGGATAAGAACATTGAAGGAAAGAATGAAGAAACTTCCTGTCGGTGTCAGAACCGGCGGATCTCGGGTAGGGGGTCCCGAACTGTGCGTCAAGGTCGGATGGTAACAGGAGACACGGGACACTTTGTTTTACCCAGGTTCGGGCCCTCTCGATGGAGGTAAAACCCTACTCCTGCTTGATTAATATTGATGATATGGGAAGTACAAGAGTAGATCTACCACAAGATCAAGGAGGCTAAACCCTAGAAGCTAGCCTATGGTTGTGATGATGAATAATGATTGTTCGTCCTACGGACTACAACCCTCCGATTTATATAGACACCGGATAGGGTTAGGGTTACATAGAGTCGGTTACTTTGGTAGGAGATCTTGAATATCCGCACGCCTAGCTTGCCTTCCACGCCAAGGAAAGAACCTTTCGGACACGGGACGGAGTCTTCAATCTTGTATCTTCATAGTCGTGGAGTCCGGCTGAAGGTATAGTCCGTCTAGCCGAACACCCCCTAATCCAGGACTCCCTCAGTAGCCCCCGAACCAGGCTTCAATGACGACTAGTCCGATGCGCAAGTTGTCTTCGGCATTGCAAGGCGGGTTCCTCCCCCAAATCCTGTGTACCTGTTCGAATAATTTCTCGATTTCCACAGTGCTCCTCGGCTTCTGCGCCCAATAATGACTATCTTCCACGCGAATGCGAAACGCCCGGGGCACCTTTACGCTTATACCCCTAGCCATACGAACGAGCCGCTTATTTAACGGGACATGGATGCAGATCCAAACCACATCTCCTCCTCCTCGTGAGTTATCATCAGAGCGCTTCCAGCAAAGACTCATTCCAACATGGCCAGCCGTCGCAGCTCCTCCCCTCGCCCCTCCGGTCCCAAACCCGGAGACTGGGAGAACTGTACTATCCCGCACAGCGAGTTAGTGTCGCTGCAAGCCAACGGATTTCTCCCCCAGGCGTACATGGTCTCGGTCCGAGCCGGACTTGCCACCTATAGGGGAGGAAAGCAGGCGGAGGGCACTCCTAATCCTTCTAAGGGAGAAAGGGTGTGCTTCGTCCCTTATTTACTGAGGGGACTAGGATTCCCGATTCATCCATTCCTCCGCGGGCTTCTGGAGTTCTATGGCCTCCAATTACATGATCTTACGCCTGGCTCCGTACTACATATCGCAGGCTTCGTTGCCCTCTGCGAGCTGTTTCTGGGCATAGAGGCCCACTTCGCGCTGTGGAAAAGGCTATTCTACTTGGTACCCCGTTCTCAAGGGGGGTTCATATATCAAGTGGGCGGCGCCGAAATATGGCGCATCGCCGGGACCGGGTATCCGCCCGGAACCCCAAAGAAGGCGTCCGAGGACTGGCCTTCAGAATGGTTTTACATAGATGATGTCCCATTGCCGGATCCTATCCAGGCCGGCCTCCCTGAGTTCAGCTTGGCTCCTTTGAAGAAACACCTAAGTTGGCGCCCGCGGAGCTCTCAGGGAGAGGATAACAGAGACGTCTGCTACCTGATGAGCCGGATAAGACTATTAGCTCACTCCGGACTAACCATGATTGGAGTCATGGCCGTATGCATTATGCGGGGGGTGCAGCCACTTCAATACAGAAGCCACCCCATGTGGGATTTCAACGGAGAGGATGACGCTACTCGTTATGGCCGTAAAGGACCAGCCTCTATTGCTGATCTAGCAAAGATATTAGCATCTTTGTACAAGGGGGAAAAGGAGGATTTCCTCTGCGTCAACCCGCGGGCCGGATTCTCCATGCAAGAACCTCCAAGCTGGGTAAGTGATCAATCGCACTTGCCCACCTGTTTTAACATCCCCATGCCTTGTCGCGTCGTCTGATAATTTTAGCGCAGGGACTGCGGCAGGAAGTGAAGGACATCGATAGCCGACCTTCCCAGCCCGAGGACCCAGAACGGTCCCGCGATTCGGACTCCGAGGAAGATCCGGATATAGCAGTGGAGCTCATCGATGGGGTATTCCATCAGCTGAGCAAGGACAATACCTTGGTAGCCATTACGGCTGATTACCCTGGGTTAATCCCGGCCTCCCAGGTGACGGAAACTAGAGTGTTTTATTCCCTTAAAAGAGATTCCGTCCTAACATATTTCGGTGTTTCAACCGCATCCTTCAGGGGAGATTTCCGAGGAGGGAGGCCGAACCCGCGGTGGCCGGCCAACGAGGAGCCGCCGAACCCCGTGGGGTAAAAAGGAAGGAAGTCCGGACTGAGAGTTCGGCACAAAGGTAGAGCAAGCCTTCTGCCCCTCTGGCGTTATTCTGCCAAGGCATGTTAACATCCGTACTGTTTTTCAGGATGAAGAGGCCTCGCCGGACTATATCCGGAGGAGCCGCCAACCGCGCCACTACCAGCCAGGCTCCAACACCCGGCCCAGAGGCGGGGACGAACACCAGTCTTGCGACGGATGCTCCTCCGACGGAGGATGCAGACCGGCTATCTGCCACTAATTCAGAAGTGGAGAGCGCCATGAACCATAGGCGTCGACAGTTCTGCGCGACGCTTGTTTCTCCCGAGAGGCCTTAAATGCCTTTAATTCGGGAGATGCATACCTTCGTGCCGCTCAAGATGGCTTAGCCAGAGCCACGGAGCAATATGTAAAAGACATACGGGTAAGAGACTTTTGATTAAATACATATGTACCAGTAGCCCCCGAGACTTGAAGCAGTTAAAGTAACTGATTTAAGGATCAAATGCAGGTTCTTTCAGAGAAGAACATCGCACTGTCCCAGGAGCTGGAAAGGTGCAAGGCCCAACTAGAGGCCGCACTAGCCGCGACAGGGGAGCCCAAAGGGACCCCCGCAGGTACGATAGACTTTGAGAGTAGCATTGTACGGCTTTTATATTGATCTGACAAGTAATGTTGCAGATGTCGCCGGACTTGATCCGGATAAACAACAACTCATACGCCAGTTGAAGGCTGGCGAGAGTATTTTGACAAAGGTGAGGCAAGAGAAGAATGATCTTCAAGATGCCAACACCAAATTGGGCGTCGAACTAAAAGATGTTCGTGCCCAATTGACGGACTCCACAAAGGAGAATCAGCGACTTCGACGCGGCATCTTTAGTAAGTGCTTGAACGAACTCTCGAAAAAAAAGTTCGGCGAGTAAGTCGATTAACAGCTTTATGTCTGTAGGTATGCTTACAGGTCGTCCTGCTGAGGAGATGCCCGGCTCTACGGGCGACCTTCTTCCCGAGCTATCGCAGCTGCACGATAGAGTTCGGCAGGCGATGCAAGGCGTCGTTAGGGCATTATGGCCTTCCATCTCCGTGCCCGAAGGTCTTGGAGAACTTGCAGAGAAGCTGACCAGAGCTCGGCGGCGCTTCCAATTGTGGAAGAAATCAGCCTGCCGGCAAGGTGCTAGGGAGGCCTGGGCCATGGTGAAGACGCGTTATACCAAGTCCGACCCGAACCATATGGCCGAGGTCGGACCTGTAGGGCCCGATGGGAAAGAGATCCCTGTAAGCTTAGTATACGGCCAAGTGGATTTGGCCGCAAAGTATTCCCAGAAGAACTGTAAATTAGACAGCCTGTTAGATGGTATAGAGGAGGAATACAATTAGTCGTAATGACTGTGTAAATTAAAATTGACATATGTAATGCCTTCTAGCTGGATTGTAGATCGTTTGTCGTTGCCGACCTTTTCGCTTCGACCTCGGGACCTGACGGTCCGGAGTGTGTCCGAATACCATAGTGGTTATAGAAGAACTGCGGTATGCATGGAGACCAGGCGTAGGGGTCATTATTGCTTTATCAGACAAGTGCCCAACTAGTTATGTTATATTACATGGTTAGTAAGAAGCATCTTCCAGAGAGAATAGTTCCGTTAAGGGTTCCTTTCGCTGGGGTGGCGTGCCCTAAAGTGCACGTCCGAACTGCAAATGCAGGAATCGTCTAGGGGCATGTAAAAAATAAAAAGGTTCGTCTTTAGTTCACCGACCGAATATTCCCTTAAGAACGCTAACTTTCGGCTTCACCCAGTCTGAGGTACACATCCGGCTTATCTGGCAGTAATAATCGCAGAGGTGCTCCCTTTACCACCTAGCCGAACAATCGGGAACGTAGGGGTAAGCACAGGAGCCAGGCAACCCAGCTTGGCCAAAACTTAAGTCATATCGATGCATATAATGGTGAAGAAAAGGTGCATGCGGAAGCCTGACGCACGCGTTGGGTATGAAACCCGTATAAACAAGCTTCTGGTAAAGAAGCCCCCAGGTTTAAGGAGCGCGGGTGGCGCATCACTTAATGAGCCCTTAAGGGCTAAAAAAGAAAAGAGCAGGAAACAAAATAAAGAAAAAAATGTATGAATATAAAACATGGACAGAGGAAGGAGACAAACACAGAGTCTGGCGCTAGGCATAGAATCTTCTGAGACGTGTTGCGTTCCATGGGTTTGGCTCGAGTCGGTTATCCGATGCATCTCGCAGGCGGTACGCTCCATCGGTTAGGACTTGATCAATGATGAATGGACCTTCCCATTTGGGCTTGAGCTTGTTCTTTTGCTTGTCCGGCAGGCGTAGAACTAGTTCACCAACATTATAATTTTTGGCCCGTACTTCTCTGCTTTGATATCTTCGAGCTTGCTGTTGATAAAACACGGAACGAGCTTTAGCCACGTCTCGCTCCTCCTCCAGAGCGTCCAGGTTGTCCTGCCGATCGAGTTCGGCTTCTCTTTCTTCGTACATGCGCACTCGAGGTGAGTCATGAATTATATCGCAGGGTAGAATTGCCTCAGCGCCGTATACCATAATGAATGGTGTGAATCCGGTGGTATGATTCGGCGTGGTTCGCAGCCCCTAGAGTATGGAGTCGAGCTCCTCTACCCAGTGCATATTTGATTCCTTAAGGGACCACACTAATCTGGGTTTGATGCCGCTCATGATGAGACCGTTTGCACGTTCGACCTGACCGTTAGTTTGTGGGTGATAGACAGAAGCATAGTCGAGCTTAATGCCCAAGTTTTTGCACCACAGCTTGACTTCATCCGAGGTGAAGTTTGTGCCGTTATCGGTTATAATACTATGGGGGACACCATAACGGTGTACGGCCCCGGATAAGAAGTCTATCACAGGTCCGGATTCGGCCGTCTTGACAGGCTTGGCCTCTATCCATTTGGTGAATTTATCCACCATGACCAATAGGTATTTTTTCTTGTGGGTTCCACCTTTAAGGGGGTCCCACCATGTCAAGCCCCCAGACCGCAAAAGGCCAAATAATGGGGATAGTTCGGAGGGCATTAGGTGGCATATGACTTTGGTTGGCAAAGAGCTGACAACCGACGCATCGTTTGACTAAGTCTTGAGCGTCTGCTCGGGCCGTCGGCCAATAGAAGCCTGTACGGAAAGCCTTACTTACCAGGGACCGAGCTGTAGCGTGGTGACCACAGAGTCCGGCGTGAATTTCGGCCAATAGACTCCGCCCTTCCTCTTCAGAGATACACCTTTGAAGGACTCCGGTAGTGCTTTTCTTGTATAGCTCTCCCTCATGGACTCTATAGGCTTTAGACTGCCGTACTATGCAGCGTGCCTCATTTTGGTCTTCAGGGAGTTCCTGCCTAGTAAGGTAGGCCAGGAATGGTTCTATCCACGGGGCGATGACCGCCATTATGACGTGGGCTGATGGTGTGATTACGGTGGAAGAGCCACCGATTATATCTGATTGTTCGGTGTCGGGTTGTGCGGCTATGTCCGAGCTGTTGTCCGAAGGTTCCCCCTCCCATGTCACGGATGGTTTAAATAATCTTTCGAGGAAGATGTTGGGGGGACCGCATCTCGTTTTTCTCCGATGCGTGCCAGGACATCCGCTGCCTGATTATTCTCTCGGGCGATGTGATGGAATTCCAGTCCCTCAAACCGAGCTGATATTTTGAGCACAGCATTGCGATAAGCTGCCATCTTTGGGTCTTTGGCGTCGAAGTCGCCATTGATTTGTGATATTGCGAGGTTTGAGTCCCCTCGTACTTCTAGGCGTTGAATGCCCATGGATACTGCCATCCGGAGGCCATGTAAGAGGGCCTCGTATTCGGCTGCATTATTGGAGTCCGTGTACATAATTTGTAGTATGTATTGGACTGTATCTCCCGTAGGGGACGTCAGAACAACGCCAGCCCCCAGTCCAGCCAACATTTTGGAGCCGTCGAAATGCATGATCCAGTATGAGTACGTGCCGTACTCTTTAGGGAATTCGGCCTCTGTCCATTCGGCGACGAAGTCGGCTAAGACTTGCGATTTAATGGCACGCTGTGGCTTGTAGGTTATATCAAATGGGAGGAGCTCTATGGCCCACTTTGCTATCCGGCCCGTTGCATCGCGGTTGTTAAGAATATCATTGAGTGGTACTTCCGAGGCTACTGTTATAGAACACTCTTGAAAGTAGTGTCGTAGCTTCCGGGATGCCATAAACACCGCGTATGCAATCTTTTGGTAATGCGGGTACCGTGATTTGCATGGTATGAGGACAGTGGACACGTAATAAACCGGCTTTTGAAGGGGTAGTTTGTGTCCGTCCGCTGCCCGTTCGACAACGAGTACTGCGCTGACCACTTGATGAGTTGCGGCGATGTATAACAACATGGGTTCGCCGATATTCGGCGCGGCTAGGATGGGATTTGTTGCCAAAATGGCCTTTATTTCCTCGAGTCCGGCCGTAGCTGCGGCCGTCCACTCGAAGTGTTCGGTACGCCTTAAGAGGCGGTAAAGGGGTAGTGCCTTTTCTCCCAAGCGGGAGATGAAGCGACTCAAGGCTGCCACGCATCCGGTAAGTTTCTGAATTTGTTTGAGATCTTTTGGGACATCCAATTGCGACAGAGCCCGGATTTTAGCTGGATTTGCTTCAATTCCTCTACCTGATACAATGAAGCCCAGAAGCTTTCCGGCGGGAACGCCGAAAACACATTTTTCCGGATTGAGCTTGATGTCGTATTTTCGTAGGTTGTCGAATGTGAGTCTCAAGTCGTCTACTAGAGATTCGACGTGTCTTGATTTAACGACCACGTCGTCTACGTATGCCTCCACTGTTTTGCCGATCTGATTTGCCAGACATGTTTGAATCATGCGCTGATATGTTGCGCCGGCATTTTTGAGCCCGAAGGGCATTGTTTTAAAGCAGAATGGTCCATACGGCGTGATGAATGCTGTTGCAGCTTGGTCTGATTCAGCCATCTTTATTTGATGGTAGCCGGAGTATGCGTCGAGGAAACACAATGAGTCGTGTCCTGCAGTGGCATCGATGATTTGGTCAATTCGGTGGAGGGGGAAGGGATCCTTTGGGCAGGCCTTATTAAGATCTTTGAAGTCGACACACAGGCGCCAGGATTTGTCCTTCTTTGGTACCATTACAAGCTTTGCTAGCCAATCCGGGTGTTTTATATCTCTAATGAATCCGGCTTCCAATAGTTTGGCTAGCTCCTCTCCCATAGCCTGTCTCTTTGGCTCGGAAAAACGCCGAAGGGCCTGTTTGACAGGTTTGAATCCTTTCTAGATATTTAAGCCGTGCTCGGCCAGCCTGCGTGGGATTCCTGGCATGTCTGAAGGGTGCCAAGCGAAAATGTCCCAGTTCCCTCGTAGGAACTCGCGCAGTGCGGCGTCGACATCAGGGTTAAATTGTGCCCCGATGGAGGCTGTTTTATTAGGGTCCGTTGGGTGGACCTGGAATTTGACTATTTCGTCCGCTGGTTTAAAGGATGTGGACTTGGATCTCTTATCGAGTATTACGTCATCTCTGTTAACCGTGGATCGCAGCGCCGTCAATTCTTTGGCCGCTAAGGCTTCCGATAGTGCCTCAAGGGCCAATGCGGCTGTCTTGTTTTCGGCGCGGAGTGCTATGTCCGGGTCACTGGCGAGAGTGATGATTCCGTTTGGCCCGGGCATCTTAAGCTTCATGTACCAGTAATGGGGTACAGCTTGGAAGACCGTGAATGCCTCTCGTCCTAATATAGCGTGATATCCGCTTTTGAACGGGGCCACTTGGAACATTATTAGTTCGGACCTATAATTATCCGGAGTGCCGAATACCACATCCAGTGTGATTTTTCCAGTGCAGCGCGCTTCCTGACTGGGGATTATACCTCTAAAGGTTGTGCTGCTTCGCTCCATGCGGTTCCAATCTATTTCCATCTTTTGGAGGGTTTCCTCATATATGAGGTTTAATCCGCTGCCCCCGTCCATGAGTACCTTCGCGAGGCGACAGCCGTCAACTATGGGACTGAGAACCAATGCGGCTGGTGCTCTGGCTGTTCGGAATTTAGGTTCGTCACTCGCGTTGAAGGTGATGCCTGTATTGCTCCATGGATTTATTGTTGCCACTTGGTGGACTTCGGTAAGGCTGCGAAGTGCTCTCTTTCGCATATTATTCGATGCGAAAGTTTCAGAAATTGTGAGAACGGTACTGAAATTCTCGGGTTGGCTTTCTTTGGTCTCCGAAATTAGGAGATCGTCGCCAATTTTGGCCACCTGCCGAACTATCCAACATGCCCTGAGGCTGTGCGTTGGTGCGGCGTCTTCTGCACTATGAATTTTGCAGGGTCCGTCCAGCCACCTTTCTAGTACGGTTCCATGTCCCCTAGAGGGTTTTGATTTTTTGTTTAATCTGGACGTCTTACCATAATGCGCCCTTTTGATTCGGACGGGATTGCTATTCAGGGCCGGATTATCCCAAAACTTACTTTTGGTTTTCCAAGTGCTTTCCATCGCGCAGTATTTTTGCACTATGGACGCCAAGTCAACAAAGCGCGTAATATCACGGCGACTTGTGGCGTTGAGTATCCCCTTGTCCGTGCAGTTATTGCAGAAAATTGAAATCGCGTCTCGCTCGTGGCAATCCTCTATCCTGTGCATAAGCAGGAGGAATCTGGCCCAGTAATGATGTACTGTTTCTTCTGGCTTCTGCCTAACCCGGGAGAGATCGCTTAGGGTGGGGCGAGCGGAACTCGTAAAATTCGACAGCTCACCCGATTTGCTGTCTGGAGGCCGGACAACCTCCGGATTCAAAGATCCGGAGCCTCGGACGTTATCCGGTTTGCCCGACTCTAAGTTCAGGTCTTGAACTGCATCTTCCCCTCCGTGGATATCCGTGGAGGGTTCCGAAATTCGGACATAATTGGTCCTTAAGATCGACGAAGGGTCGCCGTATTGTGCCTCAACCACCGCGATATGGTGGGTGGCTTGGGGGAGTTGATTTCCCTCAGATCGGGTTTAAGCCCAACCTGGTCATAATTTGTGGCGACCCCCAAGGCAGCAATGCGATCCAGGAGCTCGTTAACGGAGGAGAGCTCTACCGGATCCAACTGTTCGAGCGATGCCGAACTCACACGGAGATTATTTCCGATGACCCGAGAGGTCACCGTTGGCGCCACGGCCGTCGGTGTAGTCATGAGAAATCCACCCAGCCGGAGGGTTTGGCCGATAGCCAAAGCTCCTTTGGTGACGGTGCCGTCTTTAAAGACGGGAAAAGGCATCCTTCCTGATTGCGACGGCACAGAGGAACTCTCAATGAAAGCACCAATGTCGGTGTCAGAACCGGCGGATCTCGGGTAGGTGGTCCCGAACTGTGCGTCAAGGTCGGATGGTAAGAGGAGACAGGGGACACTTTGTTTTACCCAGGTTCGGGCCCTCTCGATGGAGGTAAAACCCTACTCCTGCTTGATTAATATTGATGATATGGGAAGTACAAGAGTAGATCTACCACGAGATCAGGGAGGCTAAACCCTAGAAGCTAGCCTATGGTTGTGATGATGAATAATGATTGTTCGTCCTACGGACTACAACCCTCCGGTTTATATAGACACCGGATAGGGTTAGGGTTACACAGAGTCGGTTACTTTGGTAGGAGATCTTGAATATCCGCACGCCTAGCTTGCCTTCCACGCCATGGAAAGAACCTTTCGGACACGGGACGGAGTCTTCAATCTTGTATCTTCATAGTCCTGGAGTCCGGCTGAAGGTATAGTCCGGCTAGCCGAACACCCCCTAATCCAGGACTCCCTCACTTCCATCAATAAAAAAGGATACTTGATTAAGATATATGAGTCCTTGAAGAAAGAGGGTGGGAGGGTGGGAAAACAAAGGCAACTTGGGTCGGATGAAACAAACACCATTGAGAAAACTTAGAATAGATCTTGCGAATGGGGAGAATGATGGGATCATCTCGAAGAGAAACGCACCGGTTGAAAAGGATTGACATGACACTCTCAATTATCATGAAGGATTGGTATTCACATCAGAGTATGAGAACACCGCTTAGGAAAGGTATGGAATCAACACTTGACTTCGAAGCAACTCGACTACCACAAAACAAAACAAAAACAAAGGATTTGGCTTGTAGAATAAGCCGGAAACAAATACACATGATAGAGATTTACCCAATCCCATATCAAGCATCTGTCGGAAAGATATTCTAGGAGCTACTTGAATTCCCACCTATAAACTCCCGAAACTTTCTGGTTATGCAATCAGGTGTTGGGGATACAGGGGACACAAAATATATCACCCAAACTAACAATACCTAGATCCAGCTGTATCCATCCTTCAACACATAACCAAGAAACCTTCGGAAATCGTGTACCTCAACCTTCGAAAAGCATCTGAGGGAGTCCTGGATTAGGGGGTGTTCGGCTAGCCGGACTATACCTTCAGCCGGACTCCAGGACTATGAAGATGCAAGATAGAAGACTCCGTCCCGTGTCCGGAAGGTTCTTTCCTTGGCGTGGAGGGCAAGCTAGGCGTGCGGATATTCAAGATCTCCTACCAATGTAACCGACTCTGTGTAACCCTAACCCTATCCGGTGTCTATATAAACCGGAGGGTTTTAGTCCGCAGGACGAACAATCATTATTCATCATCACAACCATAGGCTAGCTTCTAGGGTTTAGCCTCCTTGATCTCGTGGTAGACCTACTCTTGTACTACCCATATCATCAATATTAATCAAGCAGGAGTAGGGTTTTACCTCCATCGAGAGGGCCCGAACCTGGGTAAAACAAAGTATCCCCTGTCTCCTGTTACCATCCGACCTTGACGCACAGTTCGGGACCCCCTACCCGAGATCCGCCGGTGTTGACACCGACATTGGTGCTTTCATTGAGAGTTCCTCTGTGTCGTCGCCTTTGGGTCCGATGGCTCCTTTGATCATCAACCACGACGAGGTCCAGGGTGAGACCTTTCTCCCCGGACAGATCTTCGTCTTCGGCGGCTTTGCTCTGCGGGCCAATTCCCTTGGCCATCTGGAGCAGATCGAAAGCTACGCCCCTGGCCATCAAATCAGGTTTGGAAGCTTAAACTACACGGCGGACATCCGAGGAGACTTGATCTTCGACGGATTCGAGCCACAGCCAAGCGTGCCGCACCATCTCGAGGGACATGATATAGCTCTGCCCCCGAATAGTGCCCTGGAGGTCGCACACACTCCGGCCCCGACCCTCGATTCGGAGCCTGCTGCGTTCGTCGAGGATGAACGGTTGGACGTCACCTCAGGGGCTGCGATCTTAAAGGCGATCGAGCCGAACGACAGCCCCGCACTCCGCATGGCCCATGACTCCGAGGAGCCGGACTCCTCCCCGAGTCCGGAAACTCCCTTGCCCCTGCCGATCGAATCAGATTGGGCACCTGTAATGGAGTTCACCGCCGCGGATATTTTTCAGCATTCACCCTTCGGTGATATACTGAACTCTCTCAAGTCTCTCTCTTTGTCAGGAGAGCCCAGGCCGAACTATGGCCTGCGAGGTTGGGATTCGGACGACGAAGAAATTCAAAGCCCGCCCACCACCCACTTAATAGCCACTGTCGACAACTTAACCGACATGCTTGACTTCGGCTCCGAAGACTTCGACGGCACGGACGACGAAGGAGGAGACGAACAAGAATCAGCACCTGTAGGGCGCTGGACATCCACCACACTTAATGACGTATTCATGGTGGATACACCGAAAAATATAAATAATGAGGAAAACGGGGGCGAAAAGAAGGATAAACCCTCCGAGAAGCACTCGAAACGGCGACGCAAACGCCGAGTTAAGCCCCACCTCGATCAGAATCTAGCCATAGAGCAGGACGACCCAGTAGAGGGCGAGCGTGTCTCCGAACAGCAGTCCGAACAGGGTAACACGGGAAGAGAGGACGAACAGTCTTCCCCCGGTCATAACAAAACTCCGGACGATACCACGCCGGACAAAATTATGGAGCAGAAAAATCTCCAAGAAAGGCTCGTGGCTACAGCACGTAGCCTGAAAAAGCAGAAGCAAAAGCTAAAGACGGCGGAAAATGCACTCAAGACAAGATGGAGCAAAGTAATCAAGACCGCAGACAAATACGGCGGCAGCCGCCGCACAAAAAGCTACCCAAAGAGAAAGCTACTGCCCGAGTTCGACCAGGAGGCCATAGAGCCCCCAAACTCGAAAAACAAAAAGGCTACACGGTCGGATAGACGACCTCTTGGCCACTACAAAACGGCAAACGGCGCCGCACTAGATGCGGCATGCGACCCAGTCAAAGACTCGCATCATGGCCCAGCCAGGTCCATCTACGGGCCTAAAAAGCAAGCTCTCACAAGCAATGCACAAAATCCACTGTCAGAATCTGGCACACCCAGATACAGGGGCGCCGCACACCCTCTATGCTTCACAGATGAGGTCCTGGAATATGAATTCCCAGAGGGATTTAAACCCGTTAACATAGAGGCATACGATGGAACAACAGACCCTGGAGTCTGGATTGAGGACTATATCCTTCACATACATATGGCGAGAGGAGATGATCTCCACGCCATTAAATATTTACCCCTTAAGCTTAAAGGGCCAGCTCGGCACTGGCTTCAAAGCCTTCCCGAAAACACAATCGGAAGTTGGGAAGAGCTCGAGGAGGCTTTCCGAGCAAACTTTCAAGGGACCTACGTCCGTCCCCCGGATGCCGACGACCTCAGTCACCTAACTCAGCAATCCGGCGAATCAGCTCAGCAGTTCTGGAACAGATTCCTCACTAAAAAGAATCAAATAGTCGACTGTCCGGACGCCGAAGCCCTAGCGGCTTTCAGGCACAATGTCCGAGACGAATAGCTAGCCAGACACCTCGGCCAGGAAAAGCCTAGAACAATGGCCGCACTCACAAGCCTCATGACCCGCTTTTGCGCGGGAGAGGACAGCTGGTTGGCACGATGCAATCCCAGCGACCCAAGTACATCTGAGAACAGGGATGGAAACGGGAAACCACGGCGAAATAAAGATCATCGCCGAGTCAAAAGGAAAAGCCCAAAGAGCACGGCAGTCAATGCCGGATTCAAAGGCTCACGGCAAAATCATACAAAGACACCCCCTGAAGATAGCAGGGAGGATCCGTCCAGTTTAAAGAGAATCATGGACATGATATGTCAGATACACAGTACTCCTGGGAAGCCTGCTAATCATACCCATAGAGATTGTTGGGTTTTTAAACAATCCAGACGGCTTAACGCCGAACACAAGGGGCTTGACGCACCAAGTGAGGAAGAGGATGAACCTCAAAAGCAGCAAACCAGGAAGCAAAATAACTTCCCACAAGAAGTTAAAACAGTGAACTCACTTTACATAACAAGGCATGCAGAACCCATAAAGGTCCGCACATTCAAGCCTATCCCCAGGAAGTCCCGCCACTGGTCTCTAAAACCAATCACTTTTGATCAGTTTGATTATTCTCGTAATATCAAACATGCAGGCCGGACTGCCCTGGTACTTAAACCAATAATAGACGGATTCCAGTTTACCAACGTCCTTATGGACGGGGGCAGTGAATTAAACCTGATATATCAGGATACAATTCGCAGCATGGGCATCAACACAACAAGAATTTGTCACAGTAATACCTCCTTTCAAGGGGTAGCACCCGGCCCGGACACCCACTGTATGGGTTTTATCCGGCTTGCGGTAATATTCGGCTCTGCCAATAACTTTCGTCGCGAAAAGCTCATCTTCCACATAGTCCCGTTCTCAAGTCGCTATCAGGCACTAATGGGACGCGGAGCTTTCGCTCGCTTTAACGCAATACCGCATTACGCGTCCCTCACGCTAAAGATGCCCGGTCCTCGAGGCATCATCTCTTTAAAGGGAACGCACTAAAATATACCTCCTCCAATAGGAGGACTGTGCGGCCGCTTAAACGGATGCACAATAAAGCGGCCTCGCCAGCCAAAAAGACATCAAGTCAAAGAAGGCCATGAACCCGGACTCCACGAGTTCGGCAGGAGCCCGTCATCACTATAGGCCTGTTATGCCACACCAGGGGCGGCACACAGAGACAATAACGCTCGATATCATTTACATTTTGTTTTTTATTCGTTTTTTGACCCGCACGACCCATTTTAAATTTAGTTCCTCTCTTTACAGATGAACGTCGTACGGCGCCCGTCCAGGACACAGCACAGCGGAGACACAGGCGCAGACGTGCAGTAGGGACCTGCCCAAAAGGATTCTTTTTAGATTAAGACCCTGCGTAAACCTTTTTTACTGTCTCTTGCTGTTATACATCCCCTGGTTTGTTTCATTATAACCAAGGAGGAAACTGGCGTCTTGGCATGTGGCCATGTCAGGATTATTGCTCGTACCTGGACACGAGGGGTTTTTTTCTTCTTTTTTTCAATAAAAAGGAGGGGCGCTGTTCCGCACACGCCCACAAAAGACCGAACACCTTAGGGAGTGTTCGGCGTCGCGAGTTTTGGCACTATATGCATCAGCTCCGAGTCATGATTTTGGTCACATGTTGGGTTGCCCGGCTCCTGAGTTCGGCCACCTTAAGTTCCGTTCTGTCGGCTAATGTAGCACCAGGAGAACTACTGCGATTGCGCCCCGGTTCGGCCGGGCGAGCGCCTCAGTAGAGAAAGCCGAAAACCGACTGTCATGATGTAGCGAGAGACTGGTCGCCACTCGATGACTCATAGGGGTTTATCGAACTCCTCCGTTTTGACGAAGGGCCGCTTCCCGGTCAGGCAAACACGCGTTCCGAATTCGGATAAACGCAGTGGCCACTTCAGGGCTACGTAAAGAGTCCCACTGTCAAGCTCCTATGGCTAAGTGAAAGTGTTAAAGCATTATAGTCCGGTTGCCTGGCCCGCGGCACAATCACCTCCTTTGTAGGACCAAGACGTTGGGTTAAGTGTGAGTGTGTTTTCCGCGCGCACCCCCACATTATGTGCGTGGGGGCTGAAGCCAACGACTGCAATCTTTCAGAATATAAATTAAAAACGGCCGCACAGGAGGTGTTATTCATACTTGAATGAACAAGTCTAAAAATACGCCATTACAATTCATATAACTACTAGTCTATGATTACATATGCTATCATAAGGCAGCATCCTTCGAACACTGCGTCTCTATTATACGAGCGCCTGCGAGGACTTCCTCAAAATAGTGTTCGGCAGGCATTGGGCTTCTATCCTAATCACGGGACGCAACAATGGTAGGCTCCATATCCGCCCAGTATGTCTTAACACGGGCAAGAGCCAGCCGAGCGCCCTCCGTGCAAGCCGACCTCTTCAAAGCTTCAATCCGAGGCATCACATCAAGGAACTGCTGCACTAAGCTAAAATAGCTCTTCGGCTTCGATCTCCCCGGACACAGGCGATCCATGGCGTAGCTCATGGCGAGTCCGGACAACCTATTCAGCTCGGCCCATTGGGCCAGGCGATCGTCCACTGCCAGTGGACGCTCTGGATTGGCGAACTGCGACCAGAAGAGTTTTTCCACTTCATGATCTTTCTTCTCTTGAAAGTACCTGGTCGCATCAGCGGCGCTCGCTGCCAAATCCAGATAGGTGTCCTCCACGCTCCCTGCTCGGTCCAATGGGGCGAACTTTGGATCACAGAATTTTCTTCGCAACGGGAAGGGCTTTCCATCCGCGATCAGTTCGGCTTGACGTAGTTCCTCCTTTGCCGCTCTCATACTAGAGCGGGCATCCTTGGCGTCAGCAACGGCCTTCTCTAAGTCCGTCTGCCTGGCTCAACCTTCCTCTTCTAGAAGCTTGCAACGGTCTGTAGCACTTTTAAACTTTTCGGCAAGATCAGCCATCGTTTCTTTGCTTCGGCAATGGGAAGCCTGTTCGGCTTTCAGCTCTTCGTGGGCTCTTCCGGCAGCCGCATCACTTTTTCTGGCTTGCTCCTTGGCTTTGGCAAGTTCGGCTCTAAGCCCTTCTACGGCCACCACACCATATGCATTAAGCATTTATAAGGTAAGATACTGACATTAAGCTACTCTTACTAACAGTCGCCAATTAATCTTAGATACCTTGAGCATCATCAAGCCGCTTGTTAACAAGCACGATGTCGGCTTCTGCCACATCAAGTTGCCGTTTCATTTCGGTCAACTCTCGAGTCCAGCTTGATTCCGGAAAATTAGCCATCTGCATAAAAAAGATGCCATTTAAAGGACCTGGGAATAAGATCCTTTACGCGCCGCACATCTTTGCGCCACACAGAGTCTCAGGGGCTACTATCTACACAGGGCGCATGTTATAATGAACGTTGTCGCCATTCTGATACATCAAATGAGGCACACAACCCTCTGGGATTAGCTGTTGAAAAACATAGTAATAACTTTGTAGTTAGCAATGATGTACTAGTTTTAGAAGTATGCAAAAAGATGCACGGATGTCGTAATAGTAGAAAAACTTACCAGGGTATCTCCATGGTAGTTACCATAGTTCAACACGTGCACTAGTGGCACGTATTGACCATAATGTTCAGGAGTTCGATTGTAGATATTGTAATTCTCAATATAATTACAAAATCCAACCAGATGAGTTTTCTCCTTGTAAGTTAACTCAGAGCCATCGGTGTAGTAAGTTCTATCTACCATATTCTGCACATTCTTTGATACTTCAAAATAAGCTGTCAATACAAATAAATTGTCAACTATTTTGAAATGAACAATATAAGTTCTATTAATATTTAACTATGTTTGAGAAACTCACATAGCGGTAGAACTGGAGGAGTATCAACAAGGACCCAAATGTCCATATTGTCTTGCTCGATTTCAGGATCACCAAGATCCATGGTGACAAGCATACCCTCATCAAAACCATACAATTTGCAAAATGCTTCCCAATTTTTGCAACCAAAATGGGTTACGCTCTCAGCATTGTACAACTTTACTTCAAAATCCACATCAAGATGGGTCCTTAGGTGAATTTTCTTCGTTTCAAAATTTTCATGGTCTTCAAAACCCATCCTCTCCAAGACATAGCGTCTTGCATGGCATGGGATCAACTATACTCGAATTGTAAAAGATGAAAATTACACGTTGAAATAGTTGAAGTCATGCTTAATTATGAAAAAAAAGACTTTTCGTCGTTGCGTACCGTTTCAACGTCGAAAGTCCCCTCCAGCTTAATACTGAAGCGCCGACCATCGTCCAGGTGAGGCCTGTCGCACTCACCTCGATCGCCATGGCACCAGTCGCACTCCCCTGGGAGACTTTCGTCGTCCGATGATGACATTTCCTATACGTTCATAATTCAAAGACTAAATTAGATCATTATTATTCAACTAATCATATGCATATGCCTTGCATAGTGCTCTCCAATTTGAGCATTCAATAAGTTGTATTCAAATTAGGATGCCTTCAATTATAAGAAAAAACTACATCATCTCCATGTGTCCGTACATCGAATATTATCACTAATACACGTCGAATACTATATATCATACATATCGCTAGTACAGCTAGAACCGTAGCGCCCGACGGGTATCGGCGCGGGCGGTGGACACCCAAAGGGAAGGAACCATCACAGTATCATAGCTCCAGTGAGATCCCTGAAGAACCTGCCAGGTATTCTCGAACCTGCCCTCCAATGCAACCATGTACCGACGGACGTGCTGGTCCTCCTCGCTGACACGTTGACGTACCACCTCCGCGGTGTCCGGAAGCCTCGGCACCGTCACTGTCCCACGCGACCGCCACCAAACAAGGATCGGGTCAACGACGGGCTGGCTCCTCACCAAGTTACGCCCCCCGGAAGGTAGCGCCTCCCAGTACCACCCCGGCGGAGCCCAGTCCCGGACATGGCCCATCTGGTCAAGCAGGTGTCGTCCGCCCCCGACTCGACGACGAGGATGCGGGATAGGCATCGTCCACGTCGCTGCGGGAATAATTGCTTTAACTAAAAAATAAACTAGTTCTATTAATTTTCTTGCTAAAAATAAACTACTTCTACAGTAAAATAAACCAGTTTTATTAAATCAACTAGTTTAACTATAGTTCTAGTTAGTTCAACTATATATGAGGCACTTACTATAAATAAACTTGCTAAAAATGTAGTTAGTTCAACTATTAAATCAACTAGTTTAACTATAGTTCTAGTTAGTTCAACTATTAAATCAACTTGCTAAAAATGTAGGAACAAAAAAATAAACTAGTTACTATAAATAGATCAATATTAGTAATCACGAGAACTACTTACTATGAATAGTTAAATAAAGTAGTTTATTAAATCAACTAGCTAGTTCAACTATATATGAAGCACTTACTATAAATAAAATAAAATAGTACGACTTACTAAAAATAAACTAGTTTAACTATAGTTCTATTATTTTTCTAACTAATTATATTAAACACTTTCTCTTCTTATTTTTTCCTTTTTCCTCTATTCTAAATATGAACATCAGAAAAAATCATTAATAAATCTAAATTACAACACAAAAAATCATAAATACATCTAACACAATATGAACAAATTAATTACACAATATGAAAAAAATCTAACAGAAAAATCTATGAACTACACATCTAAATTACTACACATCTAACACATCTAACAAAAAATCGATGAACTACAACAAAATCTAACAAAATCTAACTCAATTAACTACTAGTAACATTAATTAATTAACAAAATCTCACGGCGACGGTGTCGGGGACGGCGACGGCGACGGCGACGGGGACGGCGATGGCGAGGTGCGGTGCGGGGCAGTGGCGGGGCGGGTCGGGGCGGCATCGTGGGGCGGGAGGCGGCGACGGCGTCGATCGGGGCGGCGCGGGGCGGGAGGCTGCGACGGCGTCGATCGGGGCGACGACGGCGACGACGTGGTGGCGCGGGGCGACGACGGCGACGACGTGGCGGCGCGGGGCGACGACGGCGACGACGGGGCGGCGCGGGGCAGCCTGGCGGCGTCGGGCACGGGCGGGGAAGAACTGAACCAAAATTTCACGAGTGCTGCTTATATAGACAGAGCATTGGTCCCGGTTCGTGGCACAAACCGGGACTAATGCCACCTTTTAGTCCCCATTCGTGCCACCAACCGGGACCAAAGGCCTCCGCTTCCCGCCCTTTGGGCTGCCGAAAAGTGGCCTTTGGTCCCGGTTGGTGGCACGAACCGGGACTAAAAGGGGGCATTAGTCCCGGTTTGTGCCACGAACCGGGACCAATATCCTGCACCTGCCAAAGCCGCGGTGCGATGGGATGTTTAGTCCCACCTTGCTAGCTGAAGAGCGGCCGCACCTGTTTATAAGCGCATCCTCGCCAACTCCATCGAACTCCTTAGAACTGCAGGCCTATGGGCCTAATGTCACACCGCTATGCCTGTGGGCCTGCTGGGCCTTCTGCGGGCCTGAATCCTGGCCCACGGATGGGATTCTAGTCATATTCAGGCCGTGGTGGCCCAATAGGTGGCATCTTTTTTTCTTTTTTCCTATTTGTTTTTAAATTTCTACTTAGAACTAAATACTTATAGTTTTTTAGTCATTTCTTTTTTCTTTTAGGTCACCAAAATTATAAACTTTTTGTTAGTGCCATTAGCTTTAAAATTTGAATAGTTTAAATTTGAATTTTTTAAAATTTGTGTGAATCAGTAGTTTATGAATCACTAGTTTACTAAATTTGTGTGAAAACACTTTGCGTATTATATTTACTATGTACAATCTTTCTGCACAGAGATACCAAAAATTACAAACTTTCTGTCAGTGATTCTAGTTATCAAATTGTAAACTTGTGTCAATCACATGTTTGTGATTAAAATTACTAAAAACATGAACATAGATGCTCCTATAGAGAAAATTCAACCTAAATTCATAATCAATTTCCATGAATTTCATAGAAATTCATTATGAATTTAAGTCAAATTTCCTGTATAGGGGCATCTATTTTCATTTTGAGAGGAGCTCAACAATGCATAGAGGGACGGGCTTATAAACCAGTGTGGGCGCCCTTTGGTTGGCGAGGTGGGACTAAACTCTGAATCGCAACAAGGACCGACCATTTAGTCCCGGTTGGTGGCATGAGCCGGGACTAAAGGTGGCCCTTTGGTCCCAGTTCGGGCCACCAACCGGGACCAATGGTGGTGGGCCAGGAGCCAGGCCCATTGGTCCCGGTTCGTCCCACCAACCGGGACCAAAAGGTCCTGACGAACCAGGACCAATGGCCCACGTGGCCCGGCCGACCCCCTGGGCTCACGAACCGGGACCAATGCCCCCATTAGTCCCGGTTCTAGACTGAACTGGGACTAATGGGCTGCCCCGGCTTGGACCATAGCCCCCTTTTCTACTAGTGATGGTAGTCGTTCACGTTCGGAGAGGACCTTGATGTACCCATGTGCTTCACGGGTCGTCGTTGAACTTGACGAAATCCATCCGCAGGTAGCCGTCCGTGGTCGTACTCATGTTGGCGTGCAACACGATGGTCTCGAGGATCGTAGTCGAACTTGGCGGTCCAAAATCTTCGAGGTTCGTCGTGTACTTGACATTTTGGTGCTGTAGTCGAACTTGACGATCTTGCTGAACTGAAGGGGCTTCAACGGACTAGCAAAGGCCCTGCCTCTGGAGGTCACAGGAGGTGCGTGGAGGTAGCTCGAGCTGCTGGTCCTCGGGGAATGGCCGAGCAGCGGTTGGAAGAAGTGGCCGGCGTTGGCCTTGGCATGAAGCAGGGGAGGCGGAGCTCCTGCTAGGGCGATGGCGGCGAGCAGGCAACAGAACTTGGCGGCGAGGACTTGAAGCATGGCTCCGACAGCGCCAGGAACAACGAAGACAGGTGGATCCGGTTGGCCGGCGCCGGATCCGGGCAAACGGCAGCGCGAACGGAGCTCGGGGTAGAGGAGCTTGGGCGCGGGACGGCGGCCAGGTGGCGTTGGCGCTCCTGCGGGCGTTCATGGCGGCGGCGGCCTGGTGGTTGGGTGGCTGGGCTCTGGTGATGAGGAGGTGGCAGAGGGGAACGGGACGAGGGCGCGGGGAGCTCCTCTCCCTGGCGATGAGTGTGTTGCGGGCGGCGGCGGGTGGCGACGGGGCTCCGGCCTGGCGGAATCCGGCCGAGAACGGGCAAGGGCGGCGGAGGCCAGCCTGATCTGGTGGTGGAGGCGGATGCAGGGCGTCGGCGGCGGGCCGGATCAAGGAGGAAGGAGGCGAGGGGATCGGGGCGAGGGGTGCAGTGCGAGGAGGGAGAGATGAGGAGCGGGCGAGAGGAGGGGGATCGAGCAGGAAGAGATGGGATCGGGCGAGGCGCACTGTCCCTCTGCGTGCGTGTGTAGCGGCGGCGGCGCGAGGGAAACGAGGGAGAGGGGGGTCGAGCGAGTGGGTGGATAAGAGGAGATCGGGCAGGCCTCTTGTGCCGGCTAGGTCAGGCCGCAGGTGGGCCTTAAGCGGGCTGCACTGGGGGTCTCTCTCTTCTCTCTCCCTTATTTCTTTGGCAGAAAAGAACTAGAGAGAAGAAAAAGAAAGAGAGGGATTAGAGAAAGAATTTGCGCATGGGGCCAATTTTCCTGGACTCACAAAAATGAGCTTGATCCCGGAAAAATAGAAGTGGGCACACGTGCGGAGTTGAATTCAAACTCGTTTGAATTTAATTCAATGGTTTGAATTAGGACAAGGTTTAAGAGTGGCCAAAATGTTGATATTTTTGATAGAACTCCGGAAAGTGAAGAAAGAATTTATGGGCAAAGTTGGACAACAAGAATTGAGATAACAAAGGCATGGAATATTTTGCAAGTGTGTTATGGTTAATTCCACCTCGACGGAATATTTATAATAGCTCCATAAATATTAGGAGGATATGTTATAAAGATAAATCACCATGTGAATTCCCTCGATTTAAATAGATCAAAAGATCTATGCAATTAATTTAGTTGAGGTTTTAAAAAAAAAAGACATGCTGACATGATGACATGATGCAATGCAAAAATAGCAGAGCAAGCACAAAAGAAACACACGGCGAAACTCGGAATAGCTGGAAGTCTTCTGAAGCGTCGGTCTTGGGGCGTTACAACACTCCACCACTACGAGAGGATCTCGTCCCGAGATCTAGGATGGCACCGGAGGGAAAAACGGAAGAGGAAGATAAGCGGTAAAACTAAGTTGCTTCTTTGACAAAGGAGTGAAACCGATGAGCCTTGAGAGGTTGAACAAATTGAAAGAAGACTACAATGGAGATGAACGAGATTGTGAACACTCCGTTAGATAAGAGGAGCATAGAATACGACGAGAACCCAGAGGTTAAGTGACAAGATAGATATTGAAACCACTCCGGTTAAAACTAGATAGAGAAGGAATAAGATTGATATAATTTGGGCAGCACTCCGATTGAAGGAAGAAGGAAAACTTGATGAGATGAAAAGAACTTGAAGAGATGGCACAACACTCCGGTTGAGAAGGGAGGTAAAACTTGACAAAATATGAAGAACTTGAAAAGAAGGCATGACACTCCGGTTAAATGGATAAACATGAAACGAACACCATCCTCACCATTCGAGATGATGAGTGAAGAGAGCAACATCACAATGCCTCCGGAAGAAAAATAGAAGATAGATCATTGGAATAAAGGAATGGAGAAGAAAATGACAACTTCTATCACAAATGAGTTTGGAAAGCACCCTTAAAAAGAAGGATCGAACGGAGTTGTTGGAAAACCAACAACGAAAAGAATAACCTTGTAGTGGACTTATGGAAACATCTCAACATTATGAGGTGAGCTTCTGCCACCAACCGAAACAAACGATTGGATTGATATCAACAAGGAGACGAGAAACTTATTTCACCGAGAGGACAAATGAAGGACTTGGGTCATTTATAAGCACCATAAATAGCAACAATCCTTAGGGAAGGCTTTAGGTGAAATATAGCCCAAGATAACTCCAATGAAGAAACGATGGGTTTAAATATCTCATTCTTAACAACTTGTGAACCTTGAGACACGAAGGGAAATTGTCAAGAATGACATAACACCACCTCAAAAGATAAGATAGAAAGAATTGCACTTCGGAATGCAGGAAGAAGAATATTTGATCTCTTCCAACAAGAATCTTGAGAACACTTCGAGAATGAATTAAATCCTTGATGGACCACCATGAAGAAACTCCATGAAGAACTCTGGTAATAAAAGGATGATAGAAAGAAAGAGAAGTGAAAAACACAAGGTGAATCCTTGCAATGATTTAGATGGAGCTTCGGGATGATGTAACCAAGAAAACTTGGAACTCCGGAAGGAAAGATGAACAAATGAAATCAAGAATTTTGATAAACCTCCGGAATAAGGAATTGAATTTACTCGATGAAACAAGAATAAGAATCACACTATGATCATCCTTCACCAATTAAATTGATGACAAGCAATGGATTTGGCATACTACTTATTCTCGTAGAAAGGATTAAGATAGATATGGCACAAACTTGGGAAGGTCTTCAACGAACCACCGGTAGGATTGGAAGGAACGAATGAATCTATATGATAACGAAGGAAGAGAACTCTTGAACGAACCACCATAAGAATTGGAAATGAAAGTAGCAAATGCACAATTCTCCGGGAAGACTTGGAAAACGAATGAAGATACTTGAGATATATGAGAACGAAGAGATCATGAACTGATTAGAGAATATTGAATGATGCACTGGTATGATTTGGAGAACGAGATCTGAAAGTTGAGAATGAATAATACTGAGATGATGGGTTTCGTAGGAATAAAACTGAAAAGGCTCCTGCAATGCTCCGGATGGGTATGAAAAAGAATTGTCGCAATCGAAAATAATTATGAGAGGATGGCATAATCTAGAACTATGAATCTTTGGAAGAACGGGTAAGGATTTAAGAGTAACTCTTCTTCGGTCTTCAAAATCCGAGAATGACAATGAGAAGCACCACCATGAATTGTTGAGAAACTCCGGAAGGATTAAAGAGGAAAGGTTGAGCCAAAGATGAAAAGAGTTTGAAAGATTTTTGAGAAAGACATATGACTGATGAAAATTCATTCTTACGTCAAACTTTGACAAGAATTTTTAGAAGCTCCGGGAAAATTAGAAGAGTCAGGTAAGATCCTAGAAAAGAACTGTGGGTTAGGGCCCACTCAAAAGAAACACTTTCGAATGATTACTTGAAAGGGAGGTTGCACCGGTTGATCTAAATGGCTTGAATGAGATAACAATCACGAAATAACTTGAGCGGATTAAGAATGGAAACACGAATCTTCTGAGATATCTTCGGCACTCCGGAACAAATGAATAGCGAGAGGTGAATGATTAAGAGATACACCGCCATGATAAAACATTTGAAACAAGGAAAGATATAATCGACAAAGCTTGAATTGGAACCACCGGAGAAGAAAAAGAATGACGAATGATGAACTTGAAACTCCTGACCGTCTTCATGATAATCACCGGATAAGAACATTGAAGGAAAGAATGAAGAAACTTCCTGTCGGTGTCAGAACCTGCGGATCTCGGGTAGGGGGTCCCGAACTGTGCGTCAAGGTCGGATGGTAACAGGAGACAGGGGACACTTTGTTTTACCCAGGTTCGGGCCCTCTCGATGGAGGTAAAACCCTACTCCTGCTTGATTAATATTGATGGTATGGGAAGTACAAGAGTAGATCTACCACGAGATCAGGGAGGCTAAACCCTAGAAGCTAGCCTATGGTTGTGATGATGAATAATGATTGTTCGTCCTATGGACTACAACCCTCCGGTTTATATAGACACCGGATAGGGTTATGGTTACATAGAGTCGGTTACTTTGGTAGGAGATCTTGAATATCCGCACGCCTAGCTTGCCTTCCACGCCAAGGAAAGAACCTTTCGGACACGGGACGAAGTCTTCAATCTTGTATCTTCGTAGTCCTGGAGTCCGGCTGAAGGTATAGTCCGGCTAGCCGAACACCCCCTAATCCAGGACTCCCTCAGTAGCCCCCGAACCAGGCTTCAATGACGACAAGTCCGGTGCGCAAGTTGTCTTCGGCATTGCAAGGCGGGTTCCTCCCCCAAATCCTATGTACCTGTTCGAATAATTTCTCGATTTCTGCAGTGCTCCTCGGCTTCTACGCCCAATAATGACTATCTTCCACGCGAATGCGAAACGCCCGGGGCACCTTTACGCTTATACCCCTAGCCATACGAACGAGCCGCTTATTTAACGGGACATGGATGCAGATCCAAACCACATCTCCTCCTCCTCGCGAGTTATCATCAGAGCGCTTCCAGCAAAGACTCATTCCAACATGGCCAGCCGTCGCAGCTCCTCCCCTCGCCCCTCCGGTCCCAAACCCGGAGAGTGGGAGAACTGTACTATCCCGCACAGCGAGTTAGTGTCGCTGCAAGCCAACGGATTTCTCCCCCAGGCGTACATGGTCTCGGTCCGAGCCGGACTCGCCACCTATAGGGGAGGAAAGCAGGCGGAGGGCACTCCTAATCCTTCTAAGGGAGAAAGGGTGTGCCTCGTCCCTTATTTACTGAGGGGACTAGGATTCCCGATTCATCCATTCCTCCGCGGGCTTCTGGAGTTCTATGGCCTCCAATTACATGATCTTACGCCTGGCTCCGTACTACATATCGCAGGCTTCGTTGCCCTCTGCGAGCTGGGCATAGAGGCCCACTTCGCGCTGTGGAAAAGGCTATTCTGCTTGGTACCCCGTTCTCAAGGGGGGTTCATATATCAAGTGGGCGGCGCCGAAATATGGCGCATCGCCGGGACCGGATATCCGCCCGGAACCCCAAAGAAGGCGTCCGAGGACTGGCCTTCAGAATGGTTTTACATAGATGATGTCCCATTGTCAGATCCTATCCAGGCCGGCCTCCCTGAGTTCAGCTTGGCTCCTTTGATGAAACACCTAAGTTGGCGCCCGCGGAGCTCTCAGGGAGAGGATAACAGAGACGTCCGCTACCTGATGAGCCGGATAAGACTATTAGCTCACTCCGGACTAACCATGATTAGAGTCATGGCCGTATGCATTATGCGGGGGGTGCAGCCACTTCAATACAGAAGCCACCCCATGTGGGATTTCAACGGAGAGGACGACGCTACTCGTTACGGCCATAAAGGAGCAGCCTCTATTGCTGATCTAGCAAAGATATTAGCATCTTTGTACAAGGGGGAAAAGGAGGATTTCCTCCGCGTCAACCCGCGGGCCGGATTCTCCATGCAAGAACCTCCAAGCTGGGTAAGTGATCAATCGCACTTGCCCACCTGTTTTAACATCCCCATGCCTTGTCGCGTCGTCTGGTAATTTTAGCGCAGGGACTGCAGCAGGAAGTGAAGGACATCGATAGCCGACCTCCCCAGCACGAGGACCCAGAACGGTCCCGCGATCCAGACTCCGAGGAAGATCCGGATATAGCAGTGGAGCTCATCGATGGGGTATTCCATCAACTGAGCAAGGACAATACCTTGGTAGCCATTACGGCTGATTACCCTGGGTTAATCCCGGCCTCCCAGGTGACGGAAACTAGAGTGTTTTATTCCCTTAAAAGAGATTCCGTCCTAACATATTTCGGTGTTTCAACCGCATCCTTCAGGGGAGATTTCCGAGGAGGGAGGCCGAACCCGCGGTGGCCGGCCAACGAGGAGCCGCCGAACCCCGTGGGGTAAAAAGGAAGGAAGTCCGGACTGAGAGTTCGGCACAAAGGTAGAGCAAGCCTTCTGCCCCTCTGGCGTTATTCCGCCAAGGCATGTTAACATCCGTACTGTTTTTCAGGACGAAGAGGCCTCGCCGGACTATATCCGGAGGAGCCGCCAACCGCGCCACTACCAGCCAGGCTCCAACACCCGGCCCAAAGGCGGGGACGAACACCAGTCTTGCGACGGATGCTCCTCCGACGGAGGATGCAGACCGGCAATCTGCCACTAATTCAGAAGTGGAGAGCGCCATGAACCATAGGCGTCGCCCGACAGTTCTGCGCGACGCTTGTTTCTCCCGAGAGGCCTTAAATGCCTTTAATTCGGGCGATGCATACCTTCGTGTCGCTCAAGATGGCTTAGCCAGAGCCACGGAGCAATATGTAAAAGACATACGGGTAAGAGACTTTTGATTAAATACATATGTACCAGTAGCCCCCGAGACTTGAAACAGTTAAAGTAACTAATTTAAGGATCAAATGCAGGTTCTTTCAGAGAAGAACATCGCACTGTCCCAGGAGCTGGAAAGGTGCAAGGCCCAACTAGAGGCCGCACTAGCCGCGACAGGGGAGCCCAAAGGGACCCCCGCAGGTACGATAGACTTTGAGAGTAGCATTGTACGGCTTTTATATTGATCTGACAAGTAATGTTGCAGATGTCGCCGGACTTGATCCGGATAAACAACAACTCATACGCCAGTTGAAGGCTGGCGAGAGTATTTTGACAAAGGTGAGGCAAGAGAAGAATGATCTTCAAGATGCCAACACCAAATTGGGCGTCGAACTAAAAGATGTTCGTGCCCAATTGACGGACTCCACAAAGGAGAATCAGCGACTTCGACGCGGCATCTTTAGTAAGTGCTTGAACGAACTCTCGAAAAAAAAAGTTCGGCGAGTAAGTCGATTAACAGCTTTATGTCTGTAGGTATGCTTACAGGTCGTCCTGCTGAGGAGATGCCCGGCTCTACGGGCGACCTTCTTCCCGAGCTATCGCAGCTGCACGATAGAGTTCGGCAGGCGATGCAAGGCGTCGTTAGGGCATTATGGCCTTCCATCTCCGTGCCCGAAGGTCTTGGAGAACTTGTAGAGAAGCTGACCGGAGCTCGGCGGCGCTTCCAATTGTGGAAGAAATCAGCCTGCCGGCAAGGTGCTAGGGAGGCCTGGGCCATGGTGAAGACGCGTTATACCAAGTCCGACCCGAACCATATGGCCGAGGTCGGACCTGTAGGGCCCGATGGGAAAGAGATCCCTGTAAGCTTAGTATACGGCCAAGTGGAGTTGGCCGCAAAGTATTCCCAGCAGGACTGGAAATTAGACAGCCTGTTAGATGGTATAGAGGAGGAATACAATTAGTCGTAATGACTGTGTAAATTAAAATTGACATATGTAATGCCTTCTAGCTGGATTGTAGATCGTTTGTTGTTGCCGACCTTTTCGCTTCGACCTCGGGACCTGACGGTCCGGAGTGTGTCCCAATACCATAGTGGTTATAGAAGAACAGCGGTATGCATGGAGACCAGGCGTAGGGGTCATTATTGCTTTATCAGACAAGTGCCCAACTAGTTATGTTATATTACATGGTTAGTAAGAAACATCTTCCAGAGAGAATAGTTCCGTTAAGGGTTCCTTTCGCTGGGGTGGCGTGCCCTAAAGTGCACGTCCGAACTGCAAATGCAGGAATCGTCTGGGGGCATGTAAAAAATAAAAAGGTTCGTCTTTAGTTCACCGACCGAATATTCCCTTAAGAACGCTAGCTTTCGGCTTCACCCAGTCTGAGGTACTCATCCGACTTATCCGGCAGTAACAATCGCAGAGGTGCTCCCTTTACCACCTAGCCGAACAATCGGGAACGTAGGGGTAAGCACAGGAGCCAGGCAACCCAGCTTGGCCAAAACTTAAGTCATATCGATGCATATAATGGTGAAGAAAAGGTGCATGCGGAAGCCTGACGCACGCGTTGGGTATGAAACCCGTATAAACAAGCTTCTGGTAAAGAAGCCCCCAGGTTTAAGGAGCGCGGGTGGCGCATCACTTAATGAGCCCTTAAGGGCTAAAAAAGAAAAGAGCAGGAAACAAAATAAAGAAAAAAATGTATGAATATAAAACATGGACAGAGGAAGGAGACAAACACAGAGTCTGGCGCTAGGTATAGAATCTTCTGAGACGTGTTGCGTTCCATGGGTTTGGCTCGAGTCGGTTATCCGACGCATCTCGCAGGCGGTACGCTCCACCGGTTAGGACTTGATCAATGATGAGTGGACCTTCCCATTTGGGCTTGAGCTTGTTCTTTTGCTTGTCCGGCAGGCGTAGAACTAGTTCACCAACATTATAATTTTTGTCCTGTACTTCTCTGCTTTGATATCTTCGAGCTTGCTGTTGATAAAACGCGGAACAGGCTTTAGCCACGTCTCGCTCCTCCTCCAGAGCGTCCAGGTTGTCCTGCCGATCGAGTTCGGCTTCTCTTTCTTCGTACATGCGCACTCGAGGTGAGTCATGAATTATGTCGCAGGGCAGAACTGCCTCAGCGCCGTATACCATAAAGAATGGTGTGAATCCGGTGGTACGATTCGGCATGGTTCGCAGCCCCCAGAGTACGGAGTCGAGCTCCTCTACCCAGTGCATATTGGATTCCTTAAGGGACCGCACTAATCTGGGTTTGATGCCGCTCATGATGAGACCGTTTGCACGTTCGACCTGACCGTTAGTTTGTGGGTGATAGACAGAAGCATAGTCGATCTTAATGCCCAAGTTTTTGCACCACAGCTTGACTTCATCCGAGGTGAAGTTTGTGCCGTTATCGGTGATAATACTATGGGGGACACCATAACGGTATACGACCACGGATAAGAAGTCTATCACAGGTCCGGATTCGGCCGTCTTGACAGGCTTGGCCTCTATCCATTTGGTGAATTTATCCACCATGACCAATAGGTATTTTTTCTTGTGGGTTCCACCTTTAAGGGGTCCCACCATGTCAAGCCCCCAGACCGCAAAAGGCCAAATAATGGGGATAGTTCGGAGGGCATTAGGTGGCATATGACTTTGGTTGGCAAAGAGCTGACAACCGACGCATCGTTTGACTAAGTCTTGAGCGTCTGCTCGGGCCGTCGGCCAATAGAAGCCTGTACGGAAAGCCTTACTTACCAGGGACCGAGCTGCAGCATGGTGACCACCGAGTCCTTCGTGAATTTCGGCCAATAGACTCCGCCCTTCCTCTTCAGAGATACACCTTTGAAGGACTCCGGTAGTGCTTTTCTTGTATAGCTCTCCCTCATGGACTCTATAGGCTTTAGACCGCCGTACTATGCAGTGTGCCTCATTTTGGTCTTCAGGGAGCTCCTGCCTAGTAAGGTAGGCCAGGAATGGTTCTATCCACGGGGCGATGACCGCCATTATGACGTGGGCTGATGGTGTGATTTCGGTGGAAGAGCCACCGATTATATCTGATTGTTCGGCGTCGGGTTGTGCGGCTATGTCCGAGCTGTTGTCCAAAGGTTTTCCCTCCCATGTCACGGATGGTTTAAATAATCTTTCGAGGAAGATGTTGGGGGGACCGCATCTCGTTTTGCTCCGATGCGTGCCAGGACATCCGCTGCCTGATTATTCTCTCGGGCGATGTGATGGAATTCCAGTCCCTCAAACCGAGCTGATATTTTGAGCATAGCATTGCGATAAGCTGCCATCTTTGGGTCTTTGGCGTTGAAGTCGCCGTTGATTTGTGATATTGCGAGGTTTGAGTCCCCTCGTACTTCTAGGCATTGAATGCCCATGGATACTGCCATCCGGAGGCCATGTAAGAGGGCCTCGTATTCGGCTGCATTATTGGAGTCCGTGTACATAATTTGTAGTACGTATTGGACTGTATCTCCCGTAGGGGACGTCAGAACAACGCCAGCCCCCAGTCCGGCCAACATTTTGGAGCCGTCGAAATGCATGATCCAGTATGAGTACGTGCCGTACTCTTTAGGGAGTTCGGCCTCTGTCCATTCGGCGACGAAGTCGGCTAAGACTTGCGATTTAATGGCACGCTGTGGCTTGTAGGTTATATCAAATGGGAGGAGCTCTATGGCCCACTTTGCTATCCGGCCCGTTGCATCGCGGTTGTTAAGAATATCATTGAGTGGTACTTCCGAGGCTACTGTTATAGAACACTCTTGAAAGTAGTGTCGTAGCTTCCGGGATGCCATAAACACCGCGTATGCAATCTTTTGGTAATGCGGGTACCGTGATTTGCATGGTGTGAGGACAGTGGACACGTAATAAACCGGCTTTTGAAGGGGTAGTTTGTGTCTGTCCGCTGCCCGTTCGACGACGAGTACTGCGCTGACCACTTGATGAGTTGCGGCGATGTATAATAGCATGGGTTCGCCGATATTCGGCGCGGCCAGGACGGGATTTGTTGCCAAAATGGCCTTTATTTCCTCGAGTCCGGCCGTAGCTGCGTCCGTCCACTCGAAGTGTTCGGTACGCCTTAAGAGGCGGTAAAGGGGTAGTGCCTTTTCTCCCAAGCGGGAGATGAAGCGACTCAAGGCTGCCACGCATCCGGTAAGTTTCTGAATTTGTTTGAGATCTTTTGGGACATCCAATTGCGACAGAGCCCGGATTTTAGCTGGATTTGCTTCAATTCCTCTACCGGATACAATGAAGCCCAGAAGCTTTCCGGCGGGAATGCCGAAAACACATTTTTCCGGATTGAGCTCGATGTCGTATTTTCGTAGGTTGTCGAATGTGAGTCTCAAGTCGTCTACTAGAGATTCGACGTGTCTTGATTTAACGACCACGTCGTCTACGTATGCCTCCACTGTTTTGCCGATCTGATTTGCCAGACATGTTTGAATCATGCGCTGATATGTTGCGCCGGCATTTTTGAGCCCGAAGGGCATTGTGTTAAAGCAGAATGGTCCATACGGCGTGATGAATGTTGTTGCAGCTTGGTCTGATTCAGCCATCTTTATTTGATGGTAGCCGGAGTATGCGTCGAGGAAACACAATGAGTCGTGTCCTGCAGTGGCATCGATGATTTGGTCAATTTGGGGGAGGGGGAAGGGATCCTTTGGGCAGGCCTTATTAAGATCTTTGAAGTCGACACACAGGCGCCAGGATTTGTCCTTCTTTGGTACCATTACAAGGTTTGCTAGCCAATCCGGGTGTTTTATATCTCTAATGAATCCAGCTTCCAATAGTTTGGCTAGCTCCTCTCCCATAGCCTGTCTCTTTGGCTCGGAAAAATGCCGAAGGGCCTGTTTGACAGGTTTGAATCCTTTCTGGATATTTAAGCCGTGCTCGGCCAGCCTGCGTGGGATTCCTGGCATGTCTGAAGGGTGCCAAGCGAAAATGTCCCAGTTCTATCGTAGGAACTCGCGCAGTGCGGCGTCGACATCAGGGTTCAATTGTGCCTCGATGGAGGCTGTTTTATTAGGGTCCATTGGGTGGACCTGGAATTTGACTATTTCGTCCGTTGGTTTAAAGGATGTGGACTTGGATCTCTTATCGAGTATTACGTCATCTCTGTTAACCGTAGATCGCAGCGCCGTCAATTCTTTGGCCGCTAAGGCTTCCGATAGTGCCTCAAGGGCCAATGCGGCTGTCTTGTTTTCGGCGCGGAGTGCTATGTCCGGGTCACTGGAGAGAGTGATGATTCCGTTTGGCCCGGGCATCTTAAGCTTCATGTACCCGTAATGGGGTACGGCTTGGAAGACTGTGAATGCCTCTCGTCCTAATATAGCGTGATATCCGCTTTTGAACGGGGCCACTGGGAACATTATTAGTTCAGACCTATAATTATCCGGAGTGCCGAATACCACATCCAGTGTGATTTTTCCAGTGCAGCGCGCTTCCTGACTGGGGATTATACCTCTAAAGGTTGTGCTGCTTCGCTCCATGCGGTTCCAGTCTATTTCCATCTTTTGGAGGGTTTCCTCATATATGAGGTTTAATCCGCTGCCCCCATCCATGAGTACCTTCGCGAGGCGACAGCCGTCCACTATGGGACTGAGAACCAATGCGGCTGGTGCTCTGGCTGTTCGGAATTTAGGTTCGTCACTCGCGTTGAAGGTGATGGCTGTATTGCTCCATGGATTTATTGTTGCCACTTGGTGGACTTCGGTAAGGCCGCGAAGTGCTCTCTTTCGCATATTATTCGATGCGAAAGTTTCAGAAATTGTGAGAACGGTACTGAAATTCTCGTGTTGGCTTTCTTTGGTCTCTGAAATTAGGAGATCTTCGCCAATTTTGGCCACCTGCCGAACTATCCAACATGCCCTGAGGCTGTGTGTTGGTGCGGCGTCTTCTGCACTATGAATTTTGCAGGGTCCGTCCAGCCACCTTTCTAGTACGGTTCCATGTCCCCTAGAGGGTTTTGATTTTTTGTTTAATCCGGACGTCTTACCATAATGCGCCCTTTTGATTTGGACGGGATTGCTATTCAGGGCCGGATTATCCCAAAACTTACTTTCGGTTTTCCAAGCGCTTTCCATCGCGCAGTATTTTTGCACTATGGACGCCAAGTCAACAAAGCGTGTAATATCACGGCGACTTGTGGCGTTGAGTATCCCCTTGTCCGTGCAGTTATTGCAGAAAATTGAAATCGCGTCTCGCTCATGGCAATCCTCTATCCTGTGCATAAGCAGGAGGAATCTGGCCCAGTAATGATGTACTGTTTCTTTTGGCTTCTGCCTAACCCGGGAGAGATCGCTTAGGGTGGGGCGAGCGGAACTCATAAAATTTGACAGCTCGCCCGATTCGCTGTCCGGAGGCCGGACAACCTACGGATTCAAAGATCCGGAGCCTCGGACGTTATCCGGTTTGCCCGACTCTAAGTTCAGGTCTTGAACTGCATCTTCCCCTCCGTGGATATCCATGGAGGGTTCCGAAATTCGGACATAATTGGTCCTTAAGATCGACGAAGGGTCGCCGTATTGTGCCTCTACCACCGCGATATGGTGGGTGGCTTTAGGGGAGTTGATTTCCCTCAGATCGGGTTTAAGCCCAACCTGGTCATAATTTGTGGCGACCCCCAAGGCAGCAATGCGATCCAGGAGCTCGTTAACGGAGGAGAGCTCTACCAGATCCAACTGTTCGGCCGATGCCGAACTCACGCGGAGATTATTTCCGATGACCCGAGAGGTCACCGTTGGCGCCACGGCCGTCGGGGTAGTCATGAGAAATCCACCCAGCCGGAGGGTTTGGCCGATAGCCAAAGCTCCTTTGGTGACGGTGCCGTCTTTAAAGACGGGAAAAGGCATCCTTCCTGATTGCGACGGCACAGAGGAACTCTCAATGAAAGCACCAATGTCGGTGTCAGAACCGGCGGATCTCGGGTAGGTGGTTGTTCCTCTGTGTCGTCGCCTTTGGATCCGATGGCTCCTTTGATCATCAACAACGACGAGGTCCAGGGTGAGACCTTTCTCCCCGGACAAATCTTCGTCTTCGGCGGCTTCGCTCTGCGGGCCAATTCCCTTGGCCATCTGGAGCAGATCGAAAGCTACGCCCCTGGCCATCAAGTCAGGTTTGGAAGCTTAAACTACACGGCAGACATCCGAGGAGACTTGATCTTCGACGGATTCGAGCCACAGCCAAGCGTGCCGCACCATCTCGAGGGACATGATATAGCTCTGCCCCCGAATAGTGCCCTGGAGGCCGCACACGCTCCGGCCCCGACGCTCGATTCGGAGCCCGCTGCGTTCGTCGAGGATGAACGGTTGGACATCACCTCAGGGGCTGCGATCTTAAAGGCGATCGAGCCGAACGACAGCCCCGCACTCCGCATGGCCCATGACTCCGAGGAGCCGGACTCCTCCCCGAGTCCGGAAACTCCCTTGCCCCTGCCGATCGAATCAGATTGGGCACCTGTAATGGAGTTCACCGCCGCGGATATTTTTCAGCATTCACCCTTCGGTGATATACTGAACTCTCTCAAGTCTCTCTCTTTGTCAGGAGAGCCCAGGCCGAAATATGGCCTGCGAGGTTGGGATTCGGATGATGAAGAAATTCAAAGCCCGCCCACCACCCACTTAATAGCCACTGTCGACAACTTAACCGACATGCTTGACTTCGGCTCCGAGGACTTCGACGGCACGGACGACGAAGGAGGAGACGAACAAGAATCAGCACCTGTAGGGCGCTGGACATCCACCACACTTAATGACGTATTCATGGTGGATACACCGAAAAATATAAATAATGAGGAAAACGGGGGCGAAAAGAAGGATAAACCCTCCGAGAAGCACTCGAAACGGCGACGCAAACGCCGAGTTAAGCCCCACCTCGATCAGAATCTAGCCATAGAGCAGGACGACCCAGTAGAGGGCGAGCGTGTCTCCGAACAGCAGTCCGAACAGGGTAACATGGGAAGAGAGGACGAACAGTCTTCCCCCGGTCATAACAGAACTCCGGACGATACCACGCCGGACAAAATTATGGAGCAGAAAAATCTCCAAGAAAGGCTCGTGGCTACAGCACGTAGCCTGAAAAAGCAGAAGCAAAAGCTAAAGACGGCGGAAAATGCACTCAAGACAAGATGGAGCAAAGTAATCAAGACCGCAGACAAATACAGCGGCAGCCGCCGCACAAAAAGCTACCCAAAGAGAAAGCTACTGCCCGAGTTCGACCAGGAGGCCATAGAGCCCCCAAACTCGAAAAACAAAAAGGCTACACGATCGGATAGACGACCTCTTGGCCACTACAAAACGGCAAACGGCGCCGCACTAGATGCGGCATGCGACCCAGTCAAAGACTCGCATCATGGCCCAGCCAGGTCCATCTACGGGCCTAAAAAGCAAGCTCTCGCAAGCAATGCACAAAATCCACTGTCAGAATCCGGCACACCCAGATACAGGGGCGCCGCACACCCTCTATGCTTCACAGATGAGGTCCTGGAATATGAAATCTCGGAGGGATTTAAACCCATTAACATAGAGGCATATGATGGAACAACAGACCCTGGAGTCTGGATTGAGGACTATATCCTTCACATACATATGGCTAGAGGAGATGATCTCCACGCCATTAAATATTTACCCCTTAAGCTTAAAGGGCCAGCTCGGCACTGGCTTAAAAGCCTTCCCGAAAACACAATCGGAAGTTGGGAAGAGCTCGAGGACGCTTTTCGAGCAAACTTTCAAGGGACCTACGTCCGTCCCCCGGATGCCGACGACCTCAGTCACATAACTCAGCAATCCGGCAAATCAGCTCGGCAGTTCTGGAACAGATTCGTCACTAAAAAGAATCAAATAGTCGACTGTCCGGACGCCGAAGCCCTAGCGGCTTTCAGGCACAATGTCCGAGACGAATGGCTAGCCAGACACCTCGGCCAGGAAAAGCCTAGAACAATGGCCGCACTCACAAGCCTCATGACCCGCTTTTGTGCGGGAGAGGACAACTGGTTGGCACGATGCAATCCCAGCGACCCAAGTACATCTGAGAACAGGGATGGAAACGGGAAACCACGGCGAAATAAAGATCATCGCCGAGTCAAAAGGAAAAGCCCGAAGAGCACGGCAGTCAATGCCGGATTCAAAGGCTCACGGAAAAATCATACAAAGACACCCACTGAAGATAGCAGGGAGGATCCGTCCAGTTTAACGAGAATCATGGACAGGATATGTCAGATACACAGTACTCCTGGGAAGCCTGCTAATCATACCCATAGAGATTTTTGGGTTTTTAAACAATCTGGACGGCTTAACGCCGAACACAAGGGGCTTGACGCACCAAGTGAGGAAGAGGATGAACCTCAAAAGCAGCAAACCAGGAAGCAAAAGAACTTCCCACAAGAAGTTAAAACAGTGAACTCACTTCACATAACAAGGCATGCTGTCGGTGTACTAAAGTAGGGGTACCTTAGTACCCCGAACTTGTGCACGGACAGTAGTAGCGTCCCGCGGCAAGGCCTGCCAGGGGAGCGACAACAGTCTCCGCGGCCCTTTCCGGGCGGGACGAAGGCCAAGTGATCGAGCCTAGAAGACCAGGCCCCAGCAAGAGGAGCTTGCCGGGGCGAGAAGGCGAGGTCCGGCAAGAGGAGCTTGCCGGGCCAAGGCGACAAGGCCCCGGCAAGAGGAGCTTGCCGGGCCGACTAAGCCGAAGCACCAAGGCCCCGGCGGGAGGAGCTCGCCGGGACGGCCAAGCCAAGGCACCCCAAGAGAAGCCCGCCGCGGCGCGCCGCGTGCCCCGGCAAGGCCTGACGAGTGGCAAGCTCTCGGGTGCGGCAAGACAACCACCGCGGCAAGCCACTTGCCGCGACGAACCACCACCTCAGGCCTGCGCTCCAGCTCACCTGCCCACGCGTCGCTCTGGGGCTTCCCTGGAGGCACGTGGCGGGGCGCCGCGCAACCTGAGACGCGCTGTGGCATCCGACGTTGGCAGAGTCGCCCCCGTGGCAAGCGGAGGCGCTCCTAACGGTCCGCCTCGGCACTGTTCAGGCGATCCAGACGGGCATTTAATGCCTTTGTCCCCCACCGTCAGGGTTAGGTGCGATAGCACTGTACGGCCACTGTTCGCACAGTTCCTTGCCATTTTTATCCTCACCTGCGCCGCTACCTGTGGGAAACCCCTTAGCATATAAAAGGAGGCCCATGCGCACGTAGGGAAGGGGGGAACCCTAGATCGAACCCTGGAACAAGAGAAAACCAGGAGGACGCCCAGTAGACCCTCGTCTACGTCCAGCTCCAACTTACTGTAACTTCTTGCGCTCCAGAGCAAGAACTCTAATCAACCAGACAAGCAGCAGTAGGGTTTTACGCATCCATGCGGCCCGAAGCTGGGTAAAATCGTTGTGTGTGTGTGTCGCCTCGATCTGCTCTTTGTGCAACCTCCGCCCCCGCCGAACCGACAAGGGGCTCCGTCCACATAGGTGCTCGTGGACGCCGATATCCCCCGACATCTTTGGCGCGCCAGGTAGGGGGTGCGTCGAGGTTGTGCGAACCAGATTTGGCGACCACAGGCAAGCTCAGGTATGGCCAGGGACCTTTCCGCTCCGACCCGCGGAGCGGAGGCATTCCTCCTCACGGACTCGCGCACGGCCCTCCTCGAGTACCCACTCACGCAGAGTTCGGGCAAGAGCAGCTGCTCCTTGAGGAGGACCGCCTTCCGGCCGCTGAGAGAGTTTCTCGCCTCCAGCAAACTCTGCGCCGCTCCCGTAGCCGCAGAAGTTAGCGCCGGAAGTTGCGAGAAAGGCGACCTCGTTCTTCGGCGAGCCCAGGCCGCCAAGATCCAAACGAGTCGACGCCGACCGTGGGAGGGACCTTGCCCGCGCGGCGGTCAGAACTCGTTCCGTCGGCCATCCTCTCTGTCCAAGTCTTGCCGCAGTTGCATGTGATCCTTGGTACAGAGACGGGCGCAGATCCCGAGCATAGCTTATGTGCCCCGCACATCTTGTCGACTTCGCGCCTCTCCGCTTGGCGCATGCATCATTCGACACGATTGTGCAGCACTCGACTCCGGCAAGCGGTGGCAGGCCGTGAGGCCCCGAGCCTAGGCTGGGCGTCGCCCGAGGAAGCTGCGCCTTGCCGGACTGCAAACGACAGAGAAGCTAAGTTGCCAGAGTTTGAGCAATTAAGCTCCTTTTTTCTTAAGTTATCTTCCTCGAACGACCAAGCTTCGTATGGGAAACCTGTGCGCGGAGGGGCCGGCTCGTGGCTGGTTGCGCCCGTATTTCGTTTCGAGTCCGCTCAACGACTTAAGTGTGCTACATCCCGAGTGGCGTCCTTACTTGTTTCGAGCTCGCTCGGCGGCTTGAGTGTGCCGCGACTGCAGTCGCCACGCTTACCTCGCCCCGAGCCTGCTCAACATTTAAGTGAGTTGCGCCAGCCGCGGCAAGGTTTCTTGTCGGTGGAAGCCCCGTCAGTGGGTTGCTGACGTCCCGCACTCGGCACCCGTGGCAAGGCGGAGACTTTCGCCGACAAGTTCCCGGAAGCGTAGGGCGCGAACGTACGAAGCATAAAGTCGAACGAGGGAGATAACAGCGCAATGAACTGCCTGAGATAAAAGTTATATTACAAAATGACTTGCCGCTGCTCTAACCAGCTGTTTCTATGACATGCTCAGCAGCGACAAGAGAAGAAAAGAAAGAGGTGGGCGGCCTAATCCGCGCGGTCGCCCTCGACCCGCCTGATCCCCGCCACCCTTTCCACGATGGGGGTGACGAGGGCCTTGATCTCCGTCAGGTCGGCGTCTTCCGGCAGGTGCCTGAGGACGTTGGTAAGCCTGATGGTGGGGTTGCGGAAGACGATCTTCACCAACACCCTCTCGAGGGCCCCGGAGACGGCTTCCCGCGTCTCCTCGGCCAGCTGTTCTGGGATCGATTCCCGGAGGTGCCGGAGCACCCCCACCAAGCCCTTGAAGAAGGAAGTGAGCTTGGCGCTCGGCGGGACGTCCTTGCCGGAGGGGTACTCGTGGCCCTCCATCCCCAGCAGCTTCAGCTCCTGGTCGATGGTGGAGGCGATGTCGACGAGGCCTTCCGTCCACCGCTCCACCGTCTCCTGGAAGGCGTTCTAGGTAACGGCGGCGCTTTTCAACAGCTCCTCGTTGCCAGCAACCTCCTTCCGCAAGGTCGCTTCCTGCTCCTTGGCGCTCTCCAGCGCCTTGGCCAGGGTGTCCAGCTTCAGCTCGAGGACAGCCTTGGAGTCCTTGGCGGCGTCGAGCTCCTGGATCTTCTCGGCGAAGCGGCCCTGCAGCTCGCCAAGGTTGTGAGCTCCCTTCTCGCGTTCCTGTTTGAGCGCGGCAAGCTCCTCGCCGCTCGCCTTGAGGTCGCTGACGAGCTGCGCCACCCTCGCCTCCAGCTCCCCTTTGGCGACCTCGGCGGCCGCGGCAGCGTCCTGCGCTTTCTGCAGGGCCCCGCCAAGCGCCTGCTCGCGCGCGGCAACCTCCTCCTCGTGGCTGGCAAGGCTGGCCCTCTGCTGCACCAGTTCGCTTTCCCGCGCGGATAGCTCCGCAGCGGCAAGCCTCTGCTGCTCTTCAGCCTCTACCTTCTCGAGGAGGAAGGCCGTCCGCGCCTCGTCGAGCAGCCTCCGCTCCTCCGCCAAAGACCGGAGAGCCTCCTGGTTGAGCTCCCGGAGCTCCCCGGCACGCTTCTCCATGTCCGTGCCTGCCTTCGGGACGAGTGCCTCCTGGCGCTCCACCTTGGCCTGCCGGGCGCGGTAGAGCGACACAAGCTTCCGGAGCAGCCGCTCCTCCTCGGGCTCGCCGCTGCTGGTGCTCGGCGCGTCGACCACTGTCAGCCCGACGGAGGCGAGCACTTCTCCGTCCAAGGCCTCCCCCTCGACTGGCGCCCTGGAGCTAGGCTCCCAGGGGAGCCTGATGAAGACGCCATCGCCGACCTACAGGTAGGCACCCGCCGGGGGCTCCTCGGGGCCCGACGCAGTGGCAGCAGCGGGATCGCCGGACGGCGGAGTGCTTGACGCCCCTGCCTCCCGGGTCCGTCGGCACGGTCGCCAGTCCCCTCGCCGTCTGCCGCCGCGACGGCCTTGGCGGCTTCGGCCTCCCCGCCGCCTGCGAGGTCGTCGGTGCCGTCCGCCTCTTTGATGACAACGACATCGCCGATGGCCTGTCAAAATGCGCCACACTAAAGCTACCTGTGGAACCAGGGACTTTTGTGCTCAAGCTGACTCAACCATCCGTGACACCATCGACTGGGCCAAGCAAGAAGAGGAAATCGGTCTCCAGCGACTATCTTCCGGCAGAGCTTCCTGAAGCCGCCGCCAAGAGAGTCCCCAGGATTGACGCCAAGAGTGCTGAGGAGCTGCCCGCTCCGGCAAGCCCCAGGGTTTGTCCCGACGAAGCAGGCGCTCCCGGCAAGCCACGCCCCGGCAAGCTTGCCGGGGAACGTCAAGCCCCGGCTGAGCCCCAAGTCCTCGCCGTAGAAGCTAATGTTCCCGCAGCCGCCGACATGCCTCTAGTCCTCGTCGTTGAGCCACAGGCTCTGACGTGGGCACAGCAGATCGTCCGTTTCCTCCAGACAGGAGAACTTCCCGAAGAACAAGAAGAAGCTGAAAGAGTAGCCCGGCAGTCCAGTATGTACCAGTTCGTCGACAACGCACTGTACAGAAGAGGACGCAACGGGGTGAAATTGAAGTGCATCCACCGGGAAGACGGACAGAAGCTGTTGGCGGAGATACACGGAGGCATATGTGGACACCACATTGGCTCCAGAGCGCTTGCCGGAAAGGCGTTCCCGCAAGGCTTCTTCTGGCCCACGGCCCTCCAGGATGCAACTGCACAAGTAACCAAGTGTGAAGCGTGTCAGTTCCATTCCAAGAAGATACACCAGCCAGCTCAAGCTCTCCATACGATGCCTTTGTCCTGGCCCTTCTCGGTCTGGGGGCTCGATATCCTCGGCCCCTTCCCCCGATCCGTCGGGGGCTTTGAGTACTTGTTCGTTGCCATCGACAAGTTCACAAAGTGACCAGAAGTGGAACCAGTGAGGAAGGTGACCGCCCAGTCCACGATCAAATTCTTCAGGTCGATTGTTTGCCGCTTCGGGATCCCCAACAGGATCATCACCGACAACGGTACGCAGTTCACAAGCCACGCCTTCATGCAGTACACCCAAAACCTCGGCACCAAGGTCTGCTTCGCTTCTGTTGCTCATCCCCGGAGCAACGGTCAAGCGGAAAGGGCCAACGCCGAGGTACTGCGCGGGCTCAAGACCGGAAGTTTTGACAAGCTGCTCAAGCGCGGACGGAACTGGATCGAGGAGCTGCCGGCGGTTCTTTGGTCAGTCAGAACGACGCCAAATCGAGCCACCGTCCAGACACCATTTGCTCTAGTCTATGGAGCAGAAGCAGTTACCCCCACGGAACTCGTATACGGGTCACCTCGAGTGCTCGCTTATGATGAGCTTGAGCAAGAGCGGTCGCGTGAAGATGACGCACTGCTCCTCGAGGAAGATCGTCTCCAGGCCGCTGTGCGATCCGCTCGCTACCAGCAAGCTCTGCGTCGCTATCATAGCCGCAAAGTTAAAGCCAGGAGCCTCGAGGAAGGCGACCTTGTTCTTCGGCACGTTCAGTCGGCCAAGATACACAACAAGTTGACGCCGAAGTGGGAAGGCCCTTACCGGGTGAAACGAGTCACGAGGCCCGGCGCCGTCCGCCTCGAGACCGAAGATGGTACTCCGGTGAGCAATTCCTGGAACATTGAGCATCTTCGCAAGTTTTACCCGTAAGGCGCGGTTGTCGGACCCCGTCCGGCAACCAACTCTTTGTACAAAAGTCTTGCCGCAGACGCATGTAATCCTTTGTACAAAGCCAGGCGCATACCCTGGCCGCAATGACGCGCTGGGGCCCCCTAAGTTTTAGCATGCATGCTGAGTCGAGTCTCATCCTTGGTTAGGGTTGATAGTGCCTAACAGTCGCTAACCCCTAACTTAGAGGTCGAGTCCGCGTCTTTTTCCCGTCCTTTCCCTTTGGCTCGCAGGAATTGCATACCCTTGCCGAGCCGCTCAAGGACGAAGAAGGGGAGAAGGACGAGCCAGCACCCGCCTCCCGGCAAGCCAGAGTTGCCGGGGGCTGCAACCTCAGATAAGTCTTTACATCCCTTATCATGCATTCTCTCGTGAGCTGCGGAATGTGAAAACCTTGCTTCCTCCTAAAAAGTTGCCGTGCTCTCTTAAGCGGCAAACCCCGGAGCGTGTTCCCGGGGCCCGCTTCGGATAGTAGCCGCGGCGGCAAGGGGAGGAAGCGAGGGGCCAGAACCTGCCTTCTCCCTGCCTCCGCCAAGAGCGTGAGGAGGGCCAAGGGGCGCGGGGGGACGGCAGGGTCCGTTGCCGGACGGGGAAGTGTCTATCTTAACGGTGCAAAGGGTCCGCCCCTTGCCGCGGGATGTACCCGCGAGACCAATGATCCAGCAAACATCCCCTTTTCATTAAAAACATTCCACTCAGGTACAGTTCAGAGAGAATGAAAAACATAAAAGATGGGATTACAAGATTTAAATACAACTAAGGCCCGAGGGCTTACAAGATAAAAAAAGATAAGGTGCCTGTAATCCCTTTCTTGTCTCTCTCCTCAGGAGGTACGGCAAGGAGGCGAGAAGGGCAAAAGGGGCGCCTAGACGAGCTACGGGTGGCAGAAGACGCCAAGAGAGCGTCCGAGGCCCCGCCCCGGAGCTCCGGAGGCTGGATGGAGACGGCGACACCGGAAGCGGAGCTCGAGAAGGAGGCTGCGGGACGTCAACACGCTGTCGAGGGCATCTAGCCCTCGTACTCCGAGTTGACGGCCTTGCCGCCAGCCTCTTCCGCAGCCTCGCCACTCCGGCCGCCCAAGAAGACGAAGCCCCGGCAAGAGGAGCTTGCCGGGCCAGACAGAAGACCCCGGTGGTCGTCGCTGCGAGCAGGGGCGGTGACGGCGTCTGGGGGGAAGCTGGGAGACGAGGCAGCGGCCTCGCCGCCCGCCCTCTTCCTCTTCCGCAGCCTCCCTACGCCAGCCGCCCAAGGAGGCGACCCCGGGGAGTTCACGGAGCCAGCAACGCGGATGGTGGGGGCGCCGGTGCCACGCGGAGCTGCGACTAGTGCCTAGTCGTGCCCGTCACCCCGGCGACCGCCCCCCTCGTCGTTGCTGTCGCTCCCCTCCTCGTCACTCTCGCTCGAGGAGGAGCCTTGTTGTCGGAGGAGCTATCCACGCAGCACCGGGCCCGGGTGCCGAGGTCCCCGAAGACCTTGACGGAGAGGAGATCGCCCTCCATCAGCTTGAAATGGAGGGTGAAGCCCGCCGTCAAGCTGTGGATCCGGGCGAACGACTTCCACCCTCGGCCAAGACACATCACGCCGGGGGCTCGGGATTCGACGTGGACTCGCGTACCGCTGATCCCGCAGCCCCTCATGCACAGTCTTAGCGTCTCGTGTTGTTCCGCCTCCAAGACGTCCGCGAAGGGGGCCGGGAGGCGGAGGCGACGGCGAGGCGCCCGGCGCAGCCTGATGATGAACTCGCAGGGGTCGTCCCCGAGATGAACCGCCGGGGGAAAAGGAGCCGCCGGCGGAGGCGAGGCCGGCGCGCCGTCCTGCCCTCCTCGAGCGCCTCGGCCCCGTCCACGGCCTCGTCCACGACCTCGCCCCCTCCCCCTTCCCCTTACGGTTAGCTCCGCCGCCGCGGGTGCAAGGGGAGGAGGGGCTCGCTGCCTGGCGGCGACCCTTGCTGCCACCGAAGAGGGACCAGGGTTCCCTTTCTCCATGAAAGTTGGGGAGAGGGGACGAGGGATCTATGAGAAGAAAGAAGGGAGGAGTGCGGACCCTCACCGCCCCCTTCCGCTCCTTATAAAGGGACGGAGTGGGGGCTCGGCCGCCCCGCCCAACCAATCAAAGCAGAGGGAGGGCAGGCGACGGGGCCGACCCTCTACATCAACCCGCGTCGGCCCGGTTTTCCGCCTCCACCACCGCGACCCCAAGTGCATGGAGGACGCGTGGCAGGCGAGCAGGGCCGAGGCGACGGATGAGGCGACCTCTCCCCACCCGTGATCGTGGGGACGGGCGCCCCGAAAGCCGCGCCTCGACCCCGTTCGTTCACCAAGCCGCGCCTCCACGCCCCCTCCCCCATTTGAAAATGGGGGCGGGCGCTTCGCCTTTCCAAATAAAGGAGTCGTGCCCGACGTGACGCATGCCTGCGGGCCTCAGCCCCGCGCACGCCGCCCACATCACGCACGCCTTGCACGCCTCGCCCCCCACGACGCCGCGATAAGCGCGCGCCACTTGGGGAGGGCGCGACGAGCACGGAGTTAAGGAGCAACGCAACCCAGGCCACGCTTGCCCGTGCACTGTTAGGGCCTGGCCCAACAACGCTCGGCACAGTGGATGGCCCAGACCCGGGGGCTCCTGTCGGTGTACTAAAGTAGGGGTACCTTAGTACCCCGAACTTGTGCATGGACAGTAGTAGCGTCCCGCGGCAAGGCCTGCCAGAGGAGCGACAAGAGTCTCCGCGGCCCTTTCCGGGCCGGACGAAGGCCAAGTGATCGAGCCTAGAAGACCAGGCCCCGGCAAGAGGAGCTTGCCGGGGCGAGAAGGCGAGGTCCGGCAAGAGGAGCTTGCCGGGCCAAGGTGACAAGGCCCCGGCAAGAGGAGCTTGCCGGGACGACTAAGCCGAAGCACCAAGGCCCCGGCGGGAGGAGCTCGCCGGGACGGCCAAGCCAAGGCACGCCAAGAGAAGCCCGCCGCGGCGCGCCGCGCGCCCCGGCAAGGCCTGACGAGCGGCAAGCTCTCGGGTGCGGCAAGACAACCACCGCGGCAAGCCACTTGCCGCGGCGAACCACCACCTCAGGCCTGCGCTCCAGCTCACCTGCCCACGCGTCGCTCTGGGGCTTCCCCGGAGGCACGTGGCGGGGCGCCGCGCAACCTGAGACGCGCGGTGGCATACGACGTTGGCAGAGTCGCCCCCGTGGCAAGCGGAGGCGCTCCTAATGGTCCGCCTCGGCACTGTTCAGGCGATCCAGACGGGCATTTAATGCCTTTGTCCCCCGCCGTCAGAGTTAGGTGCGATAGCACTGTACGGCCACTGTTCGCACAGTTCCTTGCCATTTTTACCCTCACCTGCGCCGCTACCTGTGGGAAACCCCTTAGCATATAAAAGGAGGCCCATGCGCACGTAGGGAAGGGGGGGAACCCTAGATCGAACCCTGGAACAAGAGAAAACCAGGAGGACGCCCAGTAGACCCTCGTCTACGTCCAGCTCCAACTTACTGTAACTTCTTGCGCTCCAGAGCAAGAACTCTAATCAACCAGACAAGCAGCAGTAGGGTTTTACGCATCCATGCGGCCCGAAGCTGGGTAAAATCGTTGTGTGTGTGTGTGTCGCCTCGATCTGCTCTTTGTGCAACCTCCGCCCCCGCCGAACCGACAAGGGGCTCCGTGACGAGGATACGTACCTAGGGTAGGGTAACTTATCATACCTGAGGTACCCAATCAAGGACATGACTCCTATGATGAAAGACATTCTAAGAAGTATCAACATTTCAGTCGACCTGGTCAGCCCAGTCGACGGACACGAGCGTACTCGACCAGAAGCACAAGCAGTCGACCATGAAGACAGCCACTCGACTATAAGAAGACCTAAAGGCACTGCCTACAAACGGTCATCTCATAAGTAGCTTTTATGGCCTTCATGGTCCTTTATTACAGGCGTTACCAGTAACCCCCTCTCTTTATGTACATTAAACTCCTTGTAACGTGGGCTGGCTGGGGTCTTGGCGAACTCTATATAAGCCACCCCCCTCCACTAGGACAGGGGTTCGCAACTTTGTAACACACACACACATAATCCAGTCGACTGCCTCCGGGCTCCGAGATGTAGGGCTGTTACTTCCTCAGAGAAGGGCCCGAACTCGTAAAACTCCTTGCGCATACAACTACTCCATAGCTAGGATCTTGCCTCTCCATACTTACCCCCCATTCTTACTGTCAGACTTAGAACCACGACAGTTGGCGCCCACCGTGGGGCAGGTGTTCTAGCGATTTGTTGGAGGAGTTGGGATTCTTTCACCCCACATCATGTTTTTGAGCGGAGTCATGGTCGAGAGCCGCCAGATCCGTCTCGGCGCTCTCTCCTTCATCGTTGACAACTCTGCTTGGCTGCAGGAGGCTCCACTCGACGTGGACGCGCTTCCCGCCCGCGGAGCCACGCATTTTCACGCATGCGTCCGCGGCGTCCTCCTGCGGCAACCGTCGACCCAGTACGGGTCGGCATTCGTTTCGCCATCGTCGTCATCAGTTTCCCACCGGCGCAAGCGCACCGGTCGGTCGAGACTCCAGCAGTGGCTGAAGCACGCACTGGCCCGCCAGTCGGCCATCCCCCAAGTCGCGGCAATCGAGCCCGACGAGTCACTCTACGGCCTGTTCGACTGGCTCCGTAGAGACTGCGTCCGGGTGCGACAGCAGTGATCCAGCGGCGGAAGTACTAATGGTCGACGGACCACGTAGTCCCCCCGGATTCCCCCACACCGAAGAGGTTGCCGCAGGGGGGATTCCGGCGCGGGGCAACGAAGAGTACAGGCCCGAGCCCCTTACCTCAGTGCAGAGGGAGAAACTCCGTCACCGGAACATGGACGCCCTTCACACTCCTATCGTTGGAGAAACCCCTGAGGCACGAGCCCTGGAGGAGGTGCGCTTGGCCAACTTGGCTGAACGTACTCGACAGGAGAATCTTCAGAGAGCACTCGACGAGCGCGCACGACCGCCCGTTCCCGAGTCCAGTCGTCGTCGCCTCTTCCAGCCGCCGACCCAGGTATACCGTACCCCGATTCAGAATTTGGCAGCTGCGGCTCGCATAGCGGAGTCGATCCAGCCTTCACAGTCAGAGGCAGGGAGAGGTCTGTTGCAGATCAGAGATTTGCTCCGTGCAGCGGGTGACCAGAATTCAGCCGTATCTCAGTCGCGCAACAGGATTCACAGTCGATCCGTCGCTGCGAATTCTGTTCAGTCGGCTCATAGTCCAAGGTCGCCCCCGAGGCGTGAAGGACACAGAGGCCGGCACGAGGATCAATACCAAGGGCACGAGCGGTATGAGCACCGATTCGATCGCAACGATCAACGTCGAGTGCCTTCTCCTGCCCCAAGAGCGGGGTCGTACGTTCCTCGACGGCAAGAGGACAGACGCCAGTTCAGTATTGGGCGAAGGGTCCCAGTCGACCCCAGGGAACCAGGCTTTGATGCGAGATCCGTCATCGTTCAAGGTCTGGTCGACCGAAATAGAGCTCACCGAGAAGACCGTGACAGAGGCGCGCCGTCCAGCGGCAGAGTTCACGCCTCAGGTCCCGAGTGTTTCAGCAGAGCAATCAGAGCTGCAGTGATTCCTCCCAACTTCAGGTTGGCGACTGGAGTCAGCAAGTTCACCGGAGAGTCCAAGCCGGACACATGGCTCGAGGATTACCGAGTGGCTATTCAGATCGGAGGCGGCAATGACGAGGTGGCCATGAAGCATTTTCCCCTCATGTTGGAAGGATCAGCCAGAGCGTGGTTGAATCAGTTGGCTCCCAGCAGTATTTATACTTGGGAAGATCTAGCCCAGGTGTTTGTCAGGACATTCGAAGGGACTTGCAAGCGACCGGCAGGGTTGACAGAACTGCAGTCATGTGTTCAGAAGTCGAGTGAAACCCTGAGGGATTATATCCAAAGGTGGATCACTCTGAATCACACGGTCGAGAATGTGTCCGACCATCAGGCAGTTTGCGCCTTCAAGGAAGGCATCAGAAACAGGGAGTTAAGTTTGAAGTTCGACCGAACCGGGGATATGACCCTGAGTCGAATGATGGAAATCGCCACCAAGTACGCGAACGGAGAAGAGGAAGATAGACTCCGGAGTGGCAAGTATAAGGCAGCCGCTAATGAGGCCGGCGAAGGACACTCCAGTCGGAAGCAGAAGCGCAAGGCCGAGCCAGTCGCCCCCGGGGAAGCCTTAGCTATGACCCCAGGGAAGTTTAAGGGGAAACCCAAGGGTCCTTGGAACCCCAAGAAAGTGAAAGACCAGGACGGGAACGATGTGATGGACTTACCATGCCACATTCACACGAAGAAAGATGAAGAGGGAAATCTCATTTACCCTAAGCATACCACTCGACAATGTCGACTCCTGATGCAACAGTTCCAAGGGAAGCAGGCCAAGGACAAAGAGAAAGAGTCAGACAAAGTTGAAGACAAGGAAGACAGCGGTGAAGAATACCCCCAAGTCAATTCCACTCTGATGATTTTCGCTGATGTCGAAAGTAAGAGTTGACTGAAGGTCATCAATCGCGAAGTAAACATGGTCGCTCCGGTGACACCCCATTACCTGAAGTGGTCCCAGACCGCCATCACCTTCGACCAGTCCGATCATCCGACTCATATTGCCACCCCAGGGAGGCAAGCGTTGGTGGTCGACCCAATTATTGAAGGCACTCGACTGACCAAGGTTCTGATGGACGGCGGCAGTGGGCTAAACTTGTTGTATGCAGAGACATTGAAGGGGATGGGCATTCCGATGTCCCGACTCAGCCCCAGCAACATGAGCTTCCACGGAGTCATTCCTGGGAAGAAAGCTGAGTCACTCGGTCAAATCACTCTCGACGTCGTCTTTGGTGACTCGAAGAATTTCTGGAAAGAAAAGTTAACCTTTGAGGTCGTGGATTTTCAGAGTGCGTACCACGCCATTCTTGGGAGGCCAGCCTATGCTCGTTTCATGGCTCGACCATGCTACGTATACCTCAAGCTGAAGATGCCTGGCCCCAAAGGTGTAATCACCATCGTTGGCAATCGGAAGAAGGCAGAGGAGTGCTTCCAGAAAGGCGCCAAAATTACTGATGCTCAGATGGCCAAGATAGAGATACAAGAGTACCAGAAGACTGCGGATCCGAGTGAGTTGTTACGAGCCAAGAAGCCCGCCACGGAGTCAGCATTCCAGTCGACTGGTGAGACCAAGCAAGTCCACATCCACCCGACCGATCCAAACGCGGCTCCAACCAACATCTCCACTACACTCGACTCCAAATAGGAAGAAGCGCTCGTCCAGTTCCTCTGTGAGAACTGGGACATCTTTGCATGGAAGCCTGCTGACATGCCAGGTGTGCCCAGGGGACTGGCTGAGCACCGCCTTCGAGTTGACCCAAAGGTCAAGCCAGTCAAGGAGCATCTCCGACGGTCCGCCGTTCAGAAGAGAAAGGCCATTGGTGAAGAAGTGGCCCGACTCCTAGCAGCAGAATTCATTCGCGAGATCTACCACTCCGAGTGGCTCGCCAATGTTGTAATGGTCCCTAAGAAGGACAAATCGTTGCGCATGTGCATCGATTTTAAGCATATCAATCGGGCCTGCCCGAAAGATCATTTTCCTCTTCCTCGCATCGACCAAATAGTCGACTCGGCTGCAGGATGCGAGAGGTTATCTTTTTTAGATGCTTACTCTGGATACCATCAGATCCGTCTGTATGGACCCGATGAAATAAAAACAGCCTTCATCACCCCATTTGGGTGTTTCTGCTATGTTACCATGCCTTTCGGTCTCAAGAACGCCGGAGCTACATTCATGAGAATGATTCAGAAGTGCCTAATCACTCAAATCAGTCGGAATGTAGAAGCATACATGGATGACATAGTGGTCAAGTCATGAAAAGGTTCCGACCTGCTGACTGACCTAGCTGAAACTTTTGCCGATCTCAGGAATTATGATATCAAGCTTAATCCGTCGAAGTGCACATTTGGAGTCCCTGGAGGAAAGTTACTCGGTTTTCTTGTTTCCGAACGAGGAATCGACGCTAACCCCAAAAAAGTTGGCACCATACTCCGGATGAAACGCCCCGTGCGTGTGCACGATGTCCAGAAACTTACTGGATGGTTGGCCGCCCTAAGTCGATTCATCTCCAGGCTCGGTGAAAAGGCGCTGCCTCTTTACCGACTGATGAAGAAGTCAGACACGTTCGAATGGACTCCAGAAGCTGATGCAGCATTTGCAGAGCTCAAAGCTCTGCTCTCCACCCAGCCGGTGCTTGCTGCTCCTGTCAGCAAAGAGCCATTGTTGCTTTACATAGCAGCCCTGGGACAAGTCGTTAGTACCGTTCTTACGGTCGAGCGGGAAGAGGAAGGAAAGACCTTCAAAGTTCAACGCCCAGTTTATTATCTCTCTGAAGTTCTGACCCCGTCGAAGCAAAGATATCCCCACTATCAGAAGCTTGTTTACGGGATTTACATGACCACGAAGAAGGTTGCTCATTATTTCTCTGATCACTCTATCACAGTCGTCAGCGACGCTCCATTATCAGAGATTCTTCATAACAGAGATCCAACCGGTCGAGTGGCGAAATGGGCAATTGAGCTTCTTCCTCTTGATATCAAGTTCGAGGCAAAGAAAGCTATTAAGTCCCAGGCAATAGCTGATTTCCTCGCCGAGTGGACCGAGCAGGAGCTTCCGACTCAAGTTCACTCGGAGCACTGGACTATGTTTTTCGATGGCTCCAAGATGCTGAACGGATCCGGTGCGGGGGTTGTACTGGTTTCCCCCCGAGGAGATAAGCTCAAGTATGTCCTCCAGATTCACTTTGATTCCTCCAACAATGAGGCAGAGTATGAAGCGCTTCTATACGGATTACGTATGGCCATTTCACTCGGCGTCCGTCGCCTCATGGTCTACGACGACTCAGATCTGGTTGTTAATCAAGTGATGAAGGAGTGGGACATCCGAAGCCCATCCATGACGGGATATTGCAGCGCAGTGAGGAAGCTAGAGAAACAATTCGAGGGGTTGGAGCTCCATCATATACCCCGACTGAAAAATCAAGCTGCAGATGATCTGGCGAAGATAGGGTCCAAAAGGGAGGCCATCCCTAAAGATGTGTGTTTGGAGCACATTCACACACCATCAGTGCAAGAAGATCCTTTCACAGAAGAGCCTCCACAACCAAAAAGCGCCTCTGACTCGACCGAAGTGGAGGTTCCAGCTGTGGTCGACCTGATTATGGAAGTTATGATCACCACTCCCGATTGGACAGTGCCGTACATTGCGTATATCATGAGAAAAGAGCTCCCAGAAGATGAAGAAGAGGCTCGACAGGTCGTCCGTCGATCCAAAGCCTTTACAGTAATCAAAGGGCAGCTATACAGAGAAAGCGCGACTGGAGTTGGTCAGAAGTGCATCAAACCTGAAGAAGGACAGATAATTCTCGAGGACATCCACTCGGGGACCTGTGGCCATCATGCGTCCTCTCGGACCATCGTGGCCAAAGCATACCGAGCGGGTTTTTACTGTCCAAAGGCGAATGAAATGGCAAAGGATATAGTCGACAAGTGCGAGGGGTGCCAGTTTTATTCCAACATGTCTCACAAGCCCGCCTCCGCCTTGAAGACCAGTCCACTCGTCTGGCCTTTCGCTGTCTGGGGTCTAGACATGATCGGACCACTGAGAACTGGTAGGAGTGGCTTCACCCACTTGTTGGTTGCAGTCGACAAGTTCACGAAGTGGATAGAAGCCAAACCCATAAAGGACCTCGACGCAAGCACTGCCATCAGTTTTATCAGGGGATTGATATTCAGATATGGAGTTCCGCACAGCATCATCACGGATAACGGATCAAACTTTGATAATGACAGATTCAAAGCCTTCTGCGCCTCTCAGGGCACTCGAGTCGACTACGCTTCAGTTGCTCATCCTCAGTCGAATGGACAGGCCGAACGCACGAATGGCCTCATCCTCAAAGGACTAAAACCCCGACTGATGCGTGATCTCAAACACGCAGCAGGCGCCTGGGTCGACGAACTTCCGTCAGTTCTATGGGGGTTGAGGACCACCCCTAACCGGTCGACTGGAAGAACACCATTCTTTCTGGTCTATGGAGCCGAAGCGGTTTTGCCGAGCGACCTGCTCCACAACGCGCCCCGAGTCGAGTTATATTCCGAAGCAGAAGCAGAACAGGCCCGGCAAGATGCAGTCGACCTCTTAGAGGAGGAAAGAGAGATGGCTCTAATCCGCTCGACCATCTACCAGCAAGAGTTGCGTCGGTTCTACGCCAGAAATGTGAAGGGTCGAGCCTTTCAGGAAGGAGATTTGGTCCTCCGCGTGGATCAGCAAAAACCTCACAAACTTGCCCCGACCTGGGAAGGCCCCTTCATCATCACCAAAGTCCTGCACAACGGAGCGTATCACCTCTACAACATCGATCGATGGATCGACGAGCCTCGAGCATGGAACGCAGACCTGCTCCGTCCTTTTTACACTTAAAAACTCACTCGACTGAGATGTAATAAAAGTACCTCTGTAGTTCTTTTGTTTCAAGCAAGAATTTCTTTTTCTGTTTGTCTAAATTTCCCCCAGTGGGTGACTTAGCTGCGAATCCGCTTCGCCTAAGTTTTCAGAAAATCCTACCGAGTGGAGAGCCAGCCTCCCACTCGGGGGCTTAGCTGCAGTCCAAGCACTCGCCTAAGTTTGAAAAAATCCTACCGAGTGGAGAGCCAGCCTCCCACTCGGGGGCTTAGCTGCAGTCCAAGCACTCGCCTAAGTTTGAAAAAATCCTACCGAGTGGAGAGCCGGCCTCCCACTCGGGGGCTTAGCTGCAGTCCAAGCACTTGCCTAAGTTTGAAAAAATCCTACCGAGTGGAGAGCAAACCTCCCACTCGGGGGCTTAGATGCAGTCCAAGCACTCGCCTAAGTTTGAAAAAATCCTACCGAGTGGAGAGCAAACCTCCCACTCGGGGGCTTAGCTGCAGCCCAGTGCTCGCCTAAGTAATTGAAATCCTACCGAGTGGAGAGCAAACCTCCCACTCGGGGGCTTAGCTGCAGTCCAAGCACTCGCCTAAGTAATTGAAATCCTACCGAGTGGAGAGCAAACCTCCCACTCGGGGGCTTAGCTGCAGTCCAAGCACTCGCCTAAGTAATTGAAATCCTACCGAGTGGAGAGCAAACCTCCCACTCGGAGGCTTAGCTGCAGTCCAAGCACTCGCCTAAGTAATTGAAATCCTACCGAGTGGAGAGCAAACCTCCCACTCGGAGGCTTAGCTGCAGTCCAAGCACTCGCCTAAGTAATTGAAATCCTACCGAGTGGAGAGCAAACCTCCCACTCGGGGGCTTAGCTGCAGTCCAAGCACTCGCCTAAGTAATTGAAATCCTACCGAGTGGAGAGCAAACCTCCCACTCGGAGGCTTAGCTGCAGTCCAAGCACTCGCCTAAGTAATTGAAATCCTACCGAGTGGAGAGCAAACCTCCCACTCGGGGGCTTAGCTGCAGTCCAAGTACTCGCCTAAGTTTGAAAAAATCCCACCGAGTGGAGAGCCAGCCTCCCACTCGGGGGCTTAGCTGCAGTCCAAGCACTCGCCTAAGTAATTGGAATCCTACCGAGTGGAGAGCAAACCTCCCACTCGGGGACTTAGCTGCAGCCCAGTGCTCGCCTAAGCCATGTTGACAGACACCATCGCGGCGATAAGCATCGTGCAAACCAGGCAGCCTCTGAGGGAACAACGAATAGCAGCCTCTGAGGGAACAACGAATAGTAGATCAGCGGACCAAGTCACGAAGACATTCAACGTTGAGCCATGTTCGAATAAAATCAAAAGATCCTAGATCGCAAATAAAAGTACTCGAGCTGAGAGCCCGACGGAGTTTATCAAATACATAAACCACTCGGCATCCCGAGGCAAATTTAAGGTAAAGCACAGCAGTTTTTTACTCTTCTGGAGGAGGGCTTGATGGCGCAACGAATTCGTCCAAGTCGATCCCGTCTGAGATTCGAGTGGCAGCAGCGATGAAGGTCTCCATGAAATCCTGAAAATTATGCTTCCTGGTATTGGCAACCTGGAGAGCGGCCAGCTTCTCCTCTCGCGCCTCCTTGCAGTGGACACGAACCAGCGATAGAGCCACATCAGCACCGCACCTAGCAGAAGACTTTTTCCATTCTCGCACTCGACCTGGAACATCACTTAGTCGAGTGACCAAGGATTCAAGGTCGTTCTGAAGGGTCTCCTTGGGCCAGAGTGCGGAGTCGATCCGCGACACAACAGCTTTCAGTCGAGCCAGGTAGTCCACCACACCAGCGATACGGGATTCCAACCGGAGGACATTCATGGCCACTTCATCCTTCACAGGAGAATTGATAGGGTACAGGCTGGTCTCCACTCGACTGGTCTCTTCCTCAAAATTCCGGCAGAATTCTGAAAGAAGTTTCGACAGAGCAAAACTGTAACCAAATGGTGAGTCGACAACAACAAGATTAATCGCACAAAGGGGGTTACCTTCAAGCATGAGGTATAGCTTCTTGGCAAGACCCCCAAGATAATCCTCCAAGTCCTTGTGCTTCCCCGCCAGCTGGCCGATCTTGTCGCTCAGAGTACTCTTGTCAGTCTTCAGTCGACTCGCTTCCTTATTGGCCGTGTCAAGAGCAGACTTCAGCCTAGCGTTCTCGTTCTCAAGATGGCTGACTGAAGCAAGTTTCTCTTCAGCGAGCTTTAACTTCTCCGCAGCTGCCTTTTGCGCCTCCGCAAGGTCAAGATCTTTCTTCTTCAGGGCCTTCTCTAGCTCGTCTGCAAAGCAACAACAGACACAGAGTTCAGAACGGGCAGAGGAACAGAGATAGACGTCGAGTCCTCACCAGCCATACCTTTTGCTTCATCCTTCGCCTTCTGCACGCTTTCCTGAGCAAACTGTAAATCAAGATTAAGCTGGATCTGCTTATCCTTCAGATCAACGAGCTGAGCAACAAGCTCACAAGACTTCTGCAAAGAGTCAATCGGCAAAGGGTATCAAAGACAAGTTACTCCCGAGTGACTGAAAGAAAGAGCACAACACTTCTAAGACTACAGCCGAATCAAAACATTCGACAGTAGCCTCGGGGACTACACCCAGTGGGTGCACTCAGTGTGCCCCCACCGGTTTTCCTTGATTTCCACTCGACCCAATCCGATCAGTCGAGTGAAGAAGTTTGAAAGCATAAAGACCGCAGTCGACTGCCAGCAGTCGACCGTGGCCTTGGGGACTACACCCAGTGGGTGCACTCAGCGTGCCCCCACCGGTTTTCCTTGATTTCCACTCGACCCAATCCGATCAGTCGAGTGAGGAAGTTTGAAAGCATAAAGACCGCAGTCGACTGCTAGCAGTCGACCGTGGCCTTGGGGACTACGCCCAGTGGGTACACTCAGCGTGCCCCCACCAATGAAAAATTTCAGATCAACAGCACCCAGTGGGTGTACAACGCAAGTGAAGACCAACTAACCTGGACGTTCTGCTGCAACGCCGAGCTGATGTCATAGGCCGCTTGACTGGCATCCCGAGCCGCTTTGGTCCGCTCCATCACGAGACCCGCCTGACGTATAGCCTCCTTAGCAGCACTCACTTGATCCTCCGGGGTCTGGTAGGCGGCGAAGAACGAGGGCGGGTCGACCAGTGGGGGAGCAGTCGACGACGAAGGCCGGGGAGTTGTCAGTGGTTCAGCAAAAGTCACAGTAGTCCGGGCGGTGTTGTCACCCCCTTGGACCACCGCCTCAGCAGTCGACGCGATCTGAGGAGCCTTGTCGACCGGGGCCCTCTGGCCTCTCCTCCTAAAAGGCCTGAGCGGCACTTCCGCCTCCTCCTCATCATCCGGAAGGTCAATAATGTTGGTCGGAGCTACAAAAGTTCAGAAATGAATATCCAATCGACTCAGCAGTTAAACAGTCGGATCGTGTCAAAGATTATACCTAAGTTGGAAGTGACGGCGTCCTCCATCATCTCATCGACATTCTGGATGGAAGTCTCGGAAGTAGCGGCGCTGCACGATTCCAAGCAAATAATTTGAAAGTGAATCGACTAAGAATCCGTTCTAGTAGACTCAAGAAAGATAAAAACAGTCACTTACCCAGAGATGACAGGGATGGCGACCCTGATCTTGGGCAAGGCCTTGGGTGTCTTGGTCGGGATGGCTCTGGGCTGCTTGGGTGCCTTCTCAGTTGGGGCCGGCGACGCGGTCCGAGGGCGCTTGGATGACTGGCCCACCGGAGCACTCGACTGACTGCGCTCCACGGCGGGATCCTGAGCGTTCTTGGAGCGTCTCTCGCGTCGAGGAAGGTCGACCTCCACCTCTTCATCTTCATCACCCAAGTCGTCGCTGGCCTCCTCCTCTACGTCACCATCAGATTCCCACTCCTCGACTTCACCTCCACCCTCACTTCCTTCGCCTCCACTCCCTCCTCCTTCAGATACTTGCTCCTGGTTCCCATTCGGCATCGAATACATGTCGGTTATCTCCTGCAAGACAACGGGCAGAGAAAAGATCAGTCGACTTATCGCAAGCCAATTACTAGACGGAGTGAAAATTTTAGTCGGAAGAAGTAAAACGTACCTTGTCTGTCTCCATCATCCCATCAAGCGGAGCAATCCTCCTAGAACCCCTGGGGTTGTCCTTATTCCCGGTTATGCTGGTCAGCCAGCTCTCCAGTACAGAAGCCTCGACCGCCTCCGGGTGGATCCGAGTGGAGTCGTCGGACCGGGAATACAACCACATCGAGTGATCCTGAGCCTGGAGAGGTTGGATTCGTCGCTGGAGGAAGACTTCGAGCAAGTCCATGCCGGTCACGCCTTCCCGAACCAACTCAACCACTCGACTGACTAATACCTTCACCTGAGCCTTCTCCTCTGGAACCACTTTCAAAGAAGCGGGTTTCTGCACTCGGTCCAAGGTAAAAGGAGGAAGGCCGGTCGAGTGGCCAGGGGTCGGCTGGTCCTTGCAGTAGAACCAAGTCGACTGCCACCCGCGCACGGAATCGGGAAGCGTCATGGGAGGAAAACAACTCTTACCCCTCGTCTGGATCCCGAGGCCCCCGCACATCTGGATCACATGCGTCCTTTCCCCGTCCGGGTTGAGCCTTTTAACCGACTGGGATCGGCAAGTGAAGATATGCTTGAAGAGGCCCCAGTGAGGTCGACAGCCTAAGAAACACTCACAAAGAGACACGAACGCAGCAAGATAGACTATGGAGTTGGGCGTGAAATGGTGGAGCTGCGCTCCGAAGAAGTTCAGAAAGGCCCTAAAAAAAGGACTCGGGGGCAGGGAAAACCCCCGGTCGACATGGGTGGCTATCAGGACGCACTCACCCTCGCGAGGTTTCGGCTCCGTCTCCTCCCCAGGGAGGCGAGCAGCCTTGTAGGGAATGAGTCCCCCCTCCACCATGTCGTCGATATCCGCTTGAGTAAGGATGGAGGGCATCCAATCCCCCTGTAACCAGCCGGACGGCAGAGCGGCCCGCGAGGACGACCCGCCTCGGCCAGATTTCTTCCCCTTACCCTTTGCCGCGGCCTTCTTCGCGCGTTCCGCCGCCGCCGTCTTGTCCTTCCCCATTGTCTCGAACGAGGTCTTGGCCGAGCGGCGGTGTCGAGATTGCAGCGAAGAGCGAGGCGGAGGCTTACGGAGGAAGGGAGAAGAAAAACAAGGGCGCTCAGTGAAAAAAAAATCGGAATCATTACCTTATATAAGGCCACACCCGAGTGGCTGATCAGTGGGCCTGCGCCCCCCAGTCAAATCCCGCAGCAGGCGCGTGCGCAGTACGTGGCGAAAAAGGTGGCGCGGAGATCGAGGCGCCCTTGCCTTATCCAGCCGATTCGCGCGATTTTCTCCGTCCGGTACGCTTCCCAATTTTCAAATCCCGCAAGATCCGCGATCGACAGGACGGTTTGTTAGACGAAAAGATCTGTTTCCTTAAGTCTCCCAAGAGACTCGTCACGTAAACACACTCGACGGTAATATGAAACCACTCGACGGACATCTGAATGGATCAAGGCAACTGAAGAATGGGTTCCCACCGTAACTTCCATTTATCCAAAGACAGATGCAACCGAAGCATGGAAGTTGAGTTGGAATCATAGGCTCGGCCCCATTCTCACTTAACCCCTGACCCATTCGGGGGCTAATGACGAGGATACGTACCTAGGGTAGGGTAACTTATCATACCTGAGGTACCCAATCAAGGACATGACTCCTACGATGAAAGACATTCTAAGAAGTATCAACATTTCAGTCGACCTGGTCAGCCCAGTCGACGGACATGAGCGTACTCGACCAGAAGCACAAGCAGTCGACCATGAAGACAGCCACTCAACTATAAGAAGACCTAAAGGCACTGCCTACAAACGGTCATCTCATAAGTAGCTTTTATGGCCTTCATGGTCCTTTATTACAGGCGTTACCAGTAACCCCCTCTCTTTATGTACATTAAACTCCTTGTAACGTGGGCTGGCTGGGGTCTTGGCGAACTCTATATAAGCCACCCCCCTCCACTAGGACAGGGGTTCGCAACTTTGTAACACACACACATAATCCAGTCGACTGCCTCCGGGCTCCGAGACGTAGGGCTGTTACTTCCTCAGAGAAGGGCCCGAACTCGTAAAACTCCTTGCGCATACAACTACTCCATAGCTAGGATCTTGCCTCTCCATACTTACCCCCCATTCTTACTGTCAGACTTAGAACCACGACACTTCGTCCCCATAGGTGCTCGTGGAGGCCGATATCCCCCGACACATGCGGAACCCATAAAGGTCCGCGCATTCAAGCCTATCCCCAGGAAGTCCCGCCACTGGTGTCTAAAACCAATCACTTTTGATCAGTTTGATTATTCTCGTAATATCAAACATGCAGGCCGGACTGCCCTGGTACTTAAACCAATAATAGACGGATTCCAGTTTACCAACGTCCTTATGGACGGGGGCAGTGAACTAAACCTGATATATCAGGATACAATTCGCAGCATGGGCATCAACCCAACAAGAATTCGTCACAGTAATACCTCCTTTCAAGGGGTAGCACCCGGCCCGGACACCCACTGTATGGGTTTTATCTGGCTTGCGGTAATATTCGGCTCTGCCAATAACTTTCGTCGCGAAAAGCTCATCTTCCACATAGTCCCGTTCTCAAGTCGCTATCAGGCACTAATGGGACGCGGAGCTTTCGCTCGCTTTAACGCAATACCGCATTACGCGTACCTCACGCTAAAGATGCCCGGTCCTCGAGGCATCATCTCTTTAAAGGGAACGCACTAAAATATACCCCCTCCAATAGGAGGACTGTGCGGCCGCTTAAACGGACGCACAATAAAGCGGCCTCACCAGCCAAAAAGACATCAAGTCACAGAAGGCCATGAACCCGGACTCCACGAGTTCGGCAGGAGCCCGTCATCACTATAGGCCTGTTATGCCACACCAGGGGCGGCACACAGAGACAATAACGCTCGATTTCATTTACATTTTGTTTTTTATTCGTTTTTTGACCCGCACGACCCATTTTCAATTTAGTTCCTCTCTTTACAGATGAACGTCGTACGGCGCCCGTCCAGGACACAGCACAGCGGAGACACAGGCGCAGACGTGCAGTAGGGACCCGCCCAAAAGGATTCTTTTTAGATTAAGACCCTGCGTAAACCTTTTTTACTGTCTCTTGCTGTTATACATCCCCTGGTTTGTTTCATTATAACCAAGGAGGAAACTGGCGTCTTGGCATGTGGCCACGTCAGGATTATTGCTCGTACCTGGACACGAGGGGTTTTTTTCTTCTTTTTTTAATAAAAAAGGAGGGGCGCTGTTCCGCACACGCCCACGAAAGACCGAACACCTTAGGGAGTGTTCGGCGTCGCGAGTTTTGGCACTATATGCATGAGCTCCGAGTCATGATTTTGGTCACATGTTGGGTTGCCCGGCTCCTGAGTTCGGCCACCTTAAGTTCCGTTCTGTCGGCTAAGGTAGCACCAGGAGAACTACTGCGATTGCGCCCCGGTTCGGCCGGGCGAGCGCCTCAGTAGAGAAAGCCGAAAACCGACTGTCATGATGTAGCGAGAGACTGGTCGCCACTCGATGACTCATAGGGGTTTATCGAACTCCTCCGTTTTGACGAAGGGCCGCTTCCCGGTCAGGCAAACACGCGTTCCGAATTCGGATAAACGCAGTGGCCACTTCAGGGCTACCTAAAGAGTCCCACTGTCAAGCTCCTATGGCTAAGTGAAAGTGTTAAAGCATTATAGTCCGGTTGCCTGGCCCGCGACACAATCACCTCCTTTGTAGGACCAAGACGTTGGGTTAAGTGTGAGTGTGTTTTCCGCGCGCACCCCCACATTATGTGCATGGGGGCTGAAGCCAACGACTGCAATCTTTCAGAATATAAATTAAAAACGGCCACACAGAAGGTGTTATTCATACTTAAAGGAACAAGTCTAAAAATACGCCATTACAATTCATATAACTACTAGTCTATGATTACATATGCTATCATAAGGCAGCATCCTTCGAACACTGCGTCTCTATTATATGAGCGACTGTGAGGACTTCCTCAAAATAGTGTTCGGCAGGCATTGGGCTTCTATCCGAATCACGGGACGCAACAATGGTAGGCTCCATATCCGCCAAGTATGTCTTAACACGGGCAAGAGCCAGCCGAGCGCCCTCCGTGCAAGCCGACCTCTTCAAAGCTTCAATCCGAGGCATCACATCAAGGAACTGCTGCACTAAGCTAAAATAGCTCTTCGGCTTCGATCTCCCCGGACACAGGCGATCCATGGCGTAGCTCATGGCGAGTCTGGACAACCTATTCAGCTCGGCCCATTGGGCCAGGCGATCGTCCACTGCCAGTGGACGCTCTGGATTGGCGAACTGCGACCAGAAGAGTTTTTCCACTTCATGATCTTTCTTCTCTTGAAAGTACCTGGTCGCATCAGCGGCGCTCGCTGCCAAATCCAGATAGGTGTCCTCCACGCTCCATGCTCGGTCCAATGGGGTGAACTTCGGATCACAGAATTTTCTTCACAGCGGGAAGGGCTTTCCATCCGCGATCAGTCCGGCTTGACGTAGTTCCTCCTTTGCCGCTCTCATACTAGAGCGGGCATCCTTGGCGTCAGCAACGGCCTTCTCTAAGTCCGTCTGCCTGGCTCCACCTTCCTCTTCTAGAAGCTTGCAACGGTCTGTATCACTTTTAAACTTTTCGGCAAGATCAGCCATCGTTTCTTTGCTTCGGCAATGGGAAGCATGTTCGGCTTTCAGCTCTTCGTGGGCTCTTCCGGCAGCCGCATCGCTTTTCCTGGCTTGCTCCTTGGCTTTGGCAAGTTCGGCTCTAAGCCCTTCTACGGCCACCGCACCATCTGCATCAAGCATTAATAAGGTAAGATACTGACATTAAGCTACTCTTACTAACAGTCGCCAATTAATCTTAGATACCTTGAGCATCATCAAGCCGCTTGTTAACAAGCACGATGTCGGCTTCTGCCACATCAAGTTGCCGTTTCATTTCGGTCAACTCTCGAGTCCGGCTTGATTCCGGACAATTAGCCATCTGCATAAAAAAGATGCCATTTAAAGGACCTGGGAATAAGATCCTCTACGCGCCGCACATCTTTGCGCCACACAGAGTCTCAGGGGCTACTATCTACACAGGGCGCATGTTATAATGCGCAAATCAACATTGATGTTCGTTATTTAAGAACATACCTCAAGGCCCGCCAATAAACTCTTGGCGGCCTCGTTCAGCCCGCTTTTCGCAGCTGAAATCTTCTCAATCACCGTGTGCATCAACACACGATGTTCCTCTGAAACAGAGGCTCGGCCCAGCAGAACTTTTAGCACCTCCGGCCAAACACCAGATGGTGGCGGACTCGTCCCATGGCCCCCTTCGGGGGCCGGACACGGAGAGCCTCGGGGTGCCGTATGATCGCCACCTGCCTCTGGCTGATCCGGAGCAACCCTCTGTGACGACACTTCGGCGTCGCCCGCCTTGCTAGGCGGTGTAGAAGGGGGAGGCGTTCCGCTCTCCATCATCTCCGGAAGAAGGTCCCCCAATGACGAGTTCTGCTGAGAAGGGTCGGAATCCGAACTACAAGGTAAGATTTCGGTTAAAGCTTCTTAAAGCACAAATTAAAGATTTCTCTTAAAAGAACAACTCTATTTTTACTTACGGCTCGGTGGAGGGCTGTTCCTTTTGAGGATTTAGTCCGGCCGAGGGGCTTCCCGGCTTCGGGTCCTCTGACGCGGACGTTTTCCCCCGTTTTGAAGCTTGAACTTCCGGGTTGTCAGAGGTGGCCCTTTTCTTCCCCCGAAGAGAGGAACTATCGGTTCCCTCCTCCGGAATGGCCTCTTTCGAAGAGGCCATGGTTCCCTTGTCCGCCCCTTCGCCTCCTTCTGGAGGCGCTGCCTCCAACATCCGGATAACCACTGGATCTAGTCTGGTCTCGGGGAGGGGAGCCGGACACCGGATCAGCTTCGCTTTCGCTATCCATTCCTGCATAATAGGGATAAAGTGATTAACAAAACAAGTTAATTGTGCGGATGAAAGATCCGGATACAGGGTTACCTACTTTGGTATCCGGGCGGTTGCGGCTTAAACCAGCATCCTCGGTCACGTCCGGACTCACTTCTTGTGGTCCGAAGAATCGTTTATGCATCTTTGTGGGCGTCATGCCTAGGAAACTTTGGAGAACTCGCGGCCCCTCTGGGTTAAACTCCCACAAGCGGAGAGGGCGGCGTTGGCCGGGCAACATCCGGCGAATCAGCATAACTTGGGTCACCTTGACCAAGTTGAGGTCTCCTTTCAAGAGATCCGTTATGCGGCCCTGCAGCAGAGGAACATCTCCAGGCAAGCCTCGATCTAACCCTATGTTGACCCACGATGTTAAACGTGGTGGAGGGCCTGAGAGAAAGGCTGGGGGCGCCTCGGCAAGGCCTGAAGAGCGGCAAGCTCTCGGGTGCGGCAAGACAACCACCGCGGCAAGCCACTTGCCGCGGCGAACCACCACCTCAGGCCTGCGCTCCAGCTCACCTGCCCACGTGTCGCTCTGGGGCTTCCCCGGAGGCACGTGGCGGGGCGCCGCGCAACCTGAGACGCGCGGTGGCATACGACGTTGGCAGAGTCACCCCCGTGGCAAGCGGAGGCGCTCCTAATGGTCCGCCTCGGCACTGTTTAGGCGATCCAGATGGGCATTTAATGCCTTTGTCCCCCGCCGTCAGAGTTAGGTGCGATAGCACTGTACGGCCACTGTTCGCACAGTTCCTTGCCATTTTTACCCTCACCTGCGCCGCTACCTATGGGAAACCCCTTAGCATATAAAAGGAGGCCCATGCGCACGTAGGGAAGGGGGGGAACCCTAGATCGAACCCTGGAACAAGAGAAAACCAGGAGGACGCCTAGTAGACCCTCGTCTACATCCAGCTCCAACTTACTGTAACTTCTTGCGCTCCAGAGCAAGAACTCTAATCAACCAGACAAGCAGCAGTAGGGTTTTACGCATCCATGCGGCCCGAAGCTGGGTAAAATCGTTGTGTGTTTGTGTCGCCTCGATCTGCTCTTTGTGCAACCTCCGCCCCCGCCGAACCAACAAGGGGCTCCGTCCCCATAGGTGCTCGTGGAGGCCGATATCCCCCGACACATGCGGAACCCATAAAGGTCCGCGCATTCAAGCCTATCCCCAGGAAGTCCCGCCACTGGTGTCTAAAACCAATCACTTTTGATCAGTTTGATTATTCTCGTAATATCAAACATGCAGGCCGGACTGCCCTGGTACTTAAACCAATAATAGACGGATTCCAGTTTACCAACGTCCTTATGGACGGGGGCAGTGAACTAAACCTGATATATGAGGATACAATTCGCAGCATGGGCATCAACCCAACAAGAATTCGTCACAGTAATACCTCCTTTCAAGGGGTAGCACCCGGCCCGGACACCCACTGTATGGGTTTTATCCGGCTTGCGGTAATATTCGGCTCTGCCAATAACTTTCGTCGCGAAAAGCTCATCTTCCACATAGTCCCGTTCTCAAGTCGCTATCAGGCACTAATGGGACGCGGAGCTTTCGCTCGCTTTAACGCAATACCGCATTACGCGTCCCTCACGCTAAAGATGCCCGGTCCTCGAGGCATCATCTCTTTAAAGGGAACGCACTAAAATATACCCCCTCCAATAGGAGGACTGTGCGGCCGCTTAAACGAACGCACAATAAAGCGGCCTCGCCAGCCAAAAAGACATCAAGTCACAGAAGGCCATGAACCCGGACTCCACGAGTTCGGCAGGAGCCCGTCATCACTATAGGCCTGTTATGCCACACCAGGGGCGGCACACAGAGACAATAACGCTCGATTTCATTTACATTTTGTTTTTTATTCGTTTTTTGACCCGCACGACCCATTTTCAATTTAGTTCCTCTCTTTACAGATGAACGTCATACGGCGCCCATCCAGGACACAGCACAGCGGAGACACAGGCGCAGACGTGCAGTAGGGACCCGCCCAAAAGGATTCTTTTTAGATTAAGACCCTGCGTAAACCTTTTTTACTGTCTCTTGCTGTTATACATCCCCTGGTTTGTTTCATTATAACCAAGGAGGAAACTGGCGTCTTGGCATGTGGCCACGTCAGGATTATTGCTCGTACCTGGACACGAGGGGTTTTTTTCTTCTTTTTTTCAATAAAAAAGGAGGGGCGCTGTTCCGCACACGCCCACGAAAGACCGAACACCTTAGGGAGTGTTCGGCGTCGCGAGTTTTGGCACTATATGCATGAGCTCCGAGTCATGATTTTGGTCACATGTTGGGTTGCCCGGCTCCTGAGTTCGGCCACCTTAAGTTCCGTTCTGTCGGCTAAGGTAGCACCAGGAGAACTACTGCGATTGCGCCCCGGTTCGGCCGGGCGAGCGCCTCAGTAGAGAAAGCCGAAAACCGACTGTCATGATGTAGCGAGAGACTGGTCGCCACTCGATGACTCATAGGGGTTTATCGAACTCCTCCGTTTTGGCGAAGGGCCGCTTCCCGGTCAGGCAAACACGCGTTCCGAATTCGGATAAACGCAGTGGCCACTTCAGGGCTACCTAAAGAGTCCCACTGTCAAGCTCCTATGGCTAAGTGAAAGTGTTAAAGCATTATAGTCCGGTTGCCTGGCCCGCGGCACAATCACCTCCTTTGTAGGACCAAGACGTTGGGTTAAGTGTGAGTGTGTTTTCCGCGCGCACCCCCACATTATGTCCGTGGGGGCTGAAGCCAACGACTGCAATCTTTTAGAATATAAATTAAAAACGGCCGCACAGGAGGTGTTATTCATACTTAAAGGAACAAGTCTAAAAATACGCCATTACAATTCATATAACTACTAGTCTATGATTACATATGCTATCATAAGGCAGCATCCTTCGAACACTGCGTCTCTATTATACGAGCGCCTGCGAGGACTTCCTCAAAATAGTGTTCGGCAGGCATTGGGCTTCTATCCGAATCACGGGACGCAACAATGGTAGGCTCCATATCCGCCAAGTATGTCTTAACACGGGCAAGAGCCAGCCGAGCGCCCTCCGTGCAAGCCGACCTCTTCAAAGCTTCAATCCGAGGCATCACATCAAGGAACTGCTGCACTAAGCTAAAATAGCTCTTCGGCTTCGATCTCCCCGGACGCAGGCGATCCATGACGTAGCTCATGGCGAGTCTGCACAACCTATTTAGCTCGGCCCATTGGGCCAGGCGATCGTCCACTGCCAGTGGACGCTCTGGATTGGCGAACTGCGACCAAAAGAGTTTTTCCACTTCATGATCTTTCTTCTCTTGAAAGTACCTGGTCGCATCAGCGGCGCTCGCTGCCAAATCCAGATAGGTGTCCTCCACGCTCCATGATCGGTCCAATGGGGCGAACTTCGGATCACAGAATTTTCTTCGCAGCGGGAAGGGCTTTCCATCCGCGATCAGTCCGGCTTGACGTAGTTCCTCCTTTGCCGCTCTCATACCAGAGCGGGCATCCTTGGCGTCAGCAACGGCCTTCTCTAAGTCCGTCTGCCTGGCTCGACCTTCCTCTTCTAGAAGCTTGCAACGGTCTGTAGCACTTTTAAACTTTTCGGCAAGATCAGCCATCGTTTCTTTGCTTCGGCAATGGGAAGCCTGTTCGGCTTTCAGCTCTTCGTGGGCTCTTCCGGCAGCCGCATCGCTTTTCCTAGCTTGCTCCTTGGCTTTGGCAAGTTCGGCTCTAAGCCCTTCTACGGCCACCGCACCATCTGCAACAAGCATTAATAAGGTAAGATACTGACATTAAGCTACTCTTACTAACAGTCGCCAATTAATCTTAGATACCTTGAGCATCATCAAGCCGCTTGTTAACAAGCACGATGTCGGCTTCTGCCACATCAAGTTGCCGTTTCATTTCGGTCAACTCTCGAGTCCGGCTTGATTCCGGGCAATTAGCCATCTGCATAAAAAAGATGCCATTTAAAGGACCTGGGAATAAGATCCTCTACGCGCCGCACATCTTTGCGCCACACAGAGTCTCAGGGGCTACTATCTACACAGGGCGCATGTTATAATGCGCAAATCAACATTGATGTTCGTTATTTAAGAACATACCTCAAGGCCCGCCAATAAACTCTTGGCGGCCTCGTTCAGCCCGCTTTCCGTAGTTGAAATCTTCTCAATCACCGTGTGCATCAACACACGATGTTCCTCTGAAACAGAGGCTCGGCCCAGCAGAACTTTTAGCACCTCCGGCCGAACACCAGATGGTGCCGGACTCGTCCCATGGCCCCCTTCGGGGGCCGGACACGGAGAGCCTCGGGGTGCCGTATGATCGCCACCTGCCTCTGGCTGATCCGGAGCAACCCTCTGTGACGACACTTTGGCGTCGCCCGCCTTGCTAGGCGGTGTAGAAGGGGGAGGCGTTCCGCTCTCCATCATCTCCGGAAGAAGGTCCCCCAATGATGAGTTCTGCTGAGAAGGGTCGGAATCCGAACTACAAGGTAAGATTTCGTTTAAAGCTTCTTAAAGCACAAATTAAAGATTTCTCTTAAAAGAACAACTCTATTTTTACTTACAGCTCGGTGGAGGGCTGTTCCTTTTGAGGATTTAGTCCGGCCGAGGGGCTTCCCGGCTTCGGGTCCTCTGACGCGGACGTTTTCCCCCGTTTTGAAGCTTGAACTTCCGGGTCGTCAGAGGTGGCCCTTTTCCTCCCCCGAAGAGAGGAACTATTGGTTCCCTCCTCCGGAATGGCCTCTTTCGAAGAGGCCATGGTTCCCTTGTCCGCCCCTTCGCCTCCTTCTGGAGGCGCTGCCTCCAACATCCGGATAAGCACTGGATCTAGTCTGGTCTCGGGGAGGGGAGCCTGACACCGGATCAGCTTCGCTCCAGCTATCCATTCCTGCATAATAGGGATAAAGTGATTAACAAAACAAGTTAATCGTGCGGATGAAAGATCCGGATACAGGGTTACCTACTTTGGTATCCGGGCGGTTGCGGCTTAAACCAGCATCCTCGGTCACGTCCGGACTCACTTCTTGTGGTCCGAAGAATCGTTTATGCATCTCTGTGGGCGTCATGCCTAGGAAACTTCGGAGAACTCGCGGCCCCTCTGGGTTAAACTCCCACAAGCGGAGAGGGCGGCGTTGGCCGGGCAGCATCCGGCGAATCAGCATAACTTGGGTCACCTTGACCAAGTTGAGGTCTCCTTTCAAGAGACCCGTTATGCGGCCCTGCAGCAGAGGAACATCTCCAGGCAGGCCTCGATCTAACCCTATGTTGACCCACGATGTTAAACGTGGTGGAGGGCCTGAGAGAAAGGCTGGGGGCGCCACCCAGGTGGTACCCCGAGGAGAGGTGATATAGAACCACTCCTGTTGCCATAAACCGAGCTCCTCTTGAAAGGCGCCCTCGGGCCATGGAGCATTGGTAATTCTTTTTATGACAGCGCCTCCGCACTCTAAGTGACGCCCCTCGATTATCTTCTACTCCACCTTGAAGGTCTTGAGCCATAATCCGAAGTGAGGGGTGACGTGGAGAAACGCTTCACATACAATTATGAAGGAGGAAATGTGGAGGATGGACTTCAGAGCTAGGTCGTGGAACTCCAGCCCATAGTAAAACATCAGCCCCCTTACGAAGGGATCCGATGGGAAGCCTAAGCCCCGAAGGAAGTGGGAGACGAATACTACACTCTCACCAGGCTGATGGCTCGGGGTCACGTGTCCTTGAACAGGTAGCCTATGCCGAATCTCGCTGGTTATAAGCCTAGCTTCCCTCAACTTTGATATGTCCTCCTCTGTGACGGAGGAGGGCATCCACCGGCCCTGGAGGTCGGAGCTGGACATTGTTGAAGATCCGGTGCACCTAGAATCTAGAAGCCTAGGGTGTTGGAACTCGAGGCGAGGGGTGAGTGCGCTCTGAGAGGGGACGGGGCCTTGGTCTCTTTATAAAGAGGCAGAATACCAAGAGTCCTCCCCGTAACCGTTTTGGACTAGCCAGTAATTAAGGCAGGACGTGCTAAAACAGGCACGGTTGGGTTACCCACGTCCATATTTATGAGAATCCCGTTAAAGGGGCACACGATCTCTGCTTCGACAAGACGTGCCAAGGAAACCGCCTCGTTGAATGTGCTGCGGTGGAACAATAAAAATAACCCATACAGAAGGCTTGGACGCAGTGTTATGACGCACTGCGGAATACGTCAGCAGATTTGATTTGTGCTTATATTATTCTCTATATGGCAATACGTGGAAATTTGTTTTGCAGAGCCGGACACTGTTTCTTGGTGTTAATTATCTTCTTGAAGAAACTTGGAGGAGGAACCCGCCTTGCAATGCCGAAGAAAATTTGCGCGCAGGACTCGTCGTCATTGAAGCCTGGTTCAGGGGCTACTGAGGGAGTCCTGGATTAGGGGGTGTTCGGCTAGCCGGACTATACCTTCAGCCGGACTCCAGGACTATGAAGATGCAAGATAGAAGACTCCGTCCCGTGTCCGGAAGGTTCTTTCCTTGGCGTGGAGGGCAAGCTAGGCGTGCGGATATTCAAGATCTCCTACCAATGTAACCGACTCTGTGTAACCCTAACCCTATCCGGTGTCTATATAAACCGGAGGGTTTTAGTCCGCAGGACGAACAATCATTATTCATCATCACAACCATAGGCTAGCTTCTAGGGTTTAGCCTCCTTGATCTCGTGGTAGATCTACTCTTGTACTACCCATATCATCAATATTAATCAAGCAGGAGTAGGGTTTTACCTCCATCGAGAGGGCCCGAACCTGGGTAAAACAAAGTATCCCCTGTCTCCTGTTACCATCCGACCTTGACGCACAGTTCGGGACCCCCTACCCGAGATCCGCCGGTTTTGACACCGACAGCATCCGTTATACGAGTTATGGCAATACTCCCGCACTCGCCTCAGTACTGGGCTATCAGGGTTATCTCACCAACAACTGTACAAAAGAGATTTTCGATGTCGGCGTACTAAACTAAGGTATTCCAGAACTGCAACGATAAAATTGTGACGACAACACCTCAGAGCTCAACTCCCCGGGACACCTCCACTAAACCCCTGCTGACAGGAGGCACCAAGACAATGTTGTCATCACAAAACCATCGGAACGATTCTAATATACCCGCGTGATCCTAAAATTTTTTTTAGTGAAATTTGAGAAGAGAAGAGTCAAAACTCTACGTCAAGATACCTCACCAGAGCGACGAAGGTACTAAGGAGTAAAAAGAATCCTACTCTCCGATATATATAATCCTAAGACTCAAACATTTTTTTAGACACAACTCGGCCGCTAAAAACGATCAATCAGTGGGGGCTCCTAAGGTCGGGGAAGGCTCTGATACCAACTTGTAACACCCTCGATGCGGCTATATCTCCCACGTGTCGAAGCACGACTTAGAGGCATAACCGCATTGAAAGCAATGTCGCAAGTGAGGTAATCTTCACACGACCCATGTAATATATAAGGGAAAGAGTTACATAGTTGGCTTACAATCGCCACTTCACACAATTACATGAATCAAGCATTACATCAACCAGATACAATAAAGGTCCGACTACGGAACCAAAATAAAAGAAGACTACCCCAAATGCTACACAGATCCCCGATCGTCCCAACTGGGCTCCACTACTGATCAACTGAAACGAAACAACACAATGAACAAGATCTTCATCGAGCTCCTCCTTGAGCTCGGGTGCGTCACCTGCACGGTTTCATCGGCACCTGCAAACTGGTTTTGGAAGTATCTGTGAGTCACGGGGACTCAGCAATCTCACACCCGCGAGATCAAGACTATTTAAGCTTAAAGGTAGGACAGGGTAGTGAGGTGGAGTTGCAGCAAGCGACTAGCATATCTGGTGTCTAACCTACGCAAATGAGAGCGAGAAGAGAAGGCAAAAGCACGGTCGATGAACTATGATCGAGAAGTGATCCTGAAACTACTTACGTCAAGCATAACTCCAACACCGTGTTCACTTCCCGGACTCCGCCAAGAAGAGACCATCACGGTTACACACGCGGTTAATGTATTTTAATTAAGATCATCTTTGGGTTTTCTACAACCAGACATTAACAAATTCCCATCTGCCACATAACCGCAGGCACGGCTTTCGAAAGTTCAAACCCTGCAGGGATGTCCCAACTTAGCCCATTATAAGCTATCGCAATCAACGAAGGATATTCCTTCTCCCCGGGAAGACCCGATCAGTCTCGGAATCCCGGCTACAAGACATTTCGACAGTAATAAAACAAGTCCAGCAAAGCCGCCCCGATGTGCCGACAAATCCTGATAGGAGCTGCACATATCTCGGTCTTAGGGCACACCGGATGCGCAAGACGTCGGGTTGGCATAGACCCTTATTGCGCAGGGGCGCCGGACATCGCTCGGTTTGGACCAGCACTTAGAGAAGCACTGGCCCGGGGGGGCTAAAATAAAGATGACCCTCGGGCTGGCCGACCCAAGGGAAAGGGATAGGTGGTCGTGAGGCAAATGGTAAAACCAAGGTTGGGCTTTGCTGGAAGAGTCTTATTCAAAGCGAACTGTCAAGGGGGTCCCATAAATCACCCGACCGCGTTAGGGACGCAAAATCCGGGAACATAATACCGATATGACGGAAACTAGGGCGACAAGAGTGGAACAAAACACCAGGCATAAGGCCGAGCCTTCCACCCTTTACCAAGTATATAGATGCGTTAATAATATAAGAGATATTGTGATATCCCAACAAGTAAACGTGTTCCAACAAGGAACAACATCTTCATGTTCCAACAAGGAACAAACTTCATCTTCACCTGCAACTAACAACGCTATAAGAGGGGCTGAGCAAAGCGGTAACATAGCCAAACAACGGTTTGCTAGGACAAGGTGGGTTAGAGGCTTGGTTTAACAATATGGGAGGCATGATAAGCAAGTGGTAGGTATCACAGCATAGGCATAGCAAAAGAGCGAGCAACTAGCAAGCAAAGATAGAAGTGATTTCGAGCGTATGGTCATCTTGCCTGAAATACCGCAAGGAAGAAGAACGAGTCCATGAAGAAGACAAACAGACGTAGTCGAACGAATCCTCACAACTCCGGAACGAAACCGAAGCTAACGAGAGAAGCAACCCGGAAAGAAACAAACAACATGGTAAACAACCATCACATACACATGGCATGATGCACAATCAAGTATGATGCAAGTCCGGTTTAATGAGGCATGGCATGGCAAAGTGCAACAAACAACACTACAAGTTAAGTGGAGCTCAATATGCAACGAGTTGCATATTGATGAAACACCACAACAATTATTTAGTTCTCTCTCGTTTAGGTACCCATCAATATTAAATGTTGTTAAGCATGGCAAGGGGTGAAGCATAATTAAACTAACTATTTAGGCAAGTTTAAATGAGGCCGGAAATAAGAAACAATAATTCCGGAAAATCCCCATATGTCAATTAGCAATTTAATGCAAACACATATTAAAATATTTTAAATGGTATTATCATGATGCGGATGACATGGGCAAGTTTTATGCAATTTTTAATGAAAACGTTGACATGAGCATGATATGAGGCATTTGTCGCCATGGCGGAAGGAAAAGGGTGCCACGGCGGTGAAACAGAAATGGTGCCACGGAAACATTCCGATGATCCAACATCTCATTGAGATACCGGTGGAAAAGAGCAAGTGTGCGGATGCGTGGAACATGCTAGAGATGGTGGGGTGATCCCGACTACCGGGTTCCCACGAGTTAGTGGCAAGGAAGGGGGTGACAACGTGCGACGAACAAGTCGGGCACGGTGCAAAACCGAGCAACTCATAAAACACATGCATTCGGTCCACGGCGGTCGTCTCGGCGGTTATACCTTCGAAGCGTGCATTTTCGAGCGGTTCGAGTTCGTAGAGGGAGTAGTTGTCCTCGTGACGGTAGTGGAAGTATGGGTACACGTTCGTTTTCGAAGAGGTAATTGACGGGTCTGAATCCCTTTGGGGTTGTCATCGTACTTGTGGTCTCGGCGATGGTAGTCGATCACGTTCGGAGAGGAACTTGATGTACCCATGTGCTTCACGGGTCATCGTTGAACTTGACGAAATCCATCCGCAGGTAGCCGTCCGTGGTCGTACTCATGTTAGCGTGCAACACGATGGTCTCGAGGATCGTAGTCGAACCTGGCGGTCCAAAATCTTCGAGGTTCGTCGTGTACTTGACAATTTGGTGCTGTAGTCGAACTTGACGATCTTGCTGAACTGAAGGGGCATCAACGGACTAGCAAAGGCCCTGCCTCTGGAGGTCACAGGAGGTGCGTGGAGGTAGGTCGAGCTGCTGGTCCTCGGGGAATGGCCGAGCAGCGGCTGGAAGAAGTGGCCGGCGTTGGCCTTGGCATGAAGCAGGGGAGGCAGAGCTCCTGCTAGGGTGATGGCGGCGAGCGGGCAACGAAACTTGGCGGTGAGGACTTGAAGCATGGCTTCGACAGCGCCAGAACAGCGAAGACGGGTGGATCCGGTTGGCCGGCGCCGGATCCGGACAAACGGCAGCGCGAACGGAGCTCAGGGTAGAGGAGCTTGGGCGCGGGACGGCGGCCAGGTGGCGTTGGCGCTCCTGCGGGCGTTCATGGCGGCGGCGGCCTGGTGGTTGGGTGGCTGGGCTCTGGTGACGAGGAGGTGGCAGAGGGGAACGAGACGAGGGCGCGGGGAGCTCCTCTCCCTGGCGATGAGTGTGTTGCGGGCGGCGGCGGGTGGCGACAGGGCTCCAGCCTGGCGGAATCCGGCCGGGAACGGGCAAGGGCGGCGGAGGCTAGCCTGATCTGGTGGTGGAGGCAGCTGCAGGGCGCCGGCGGCGGGCCGGATCGAGGAGGAAGGAGGCGAGGGGATCAGGGCGAGGGGTGCAGCGCGAGGAGGGAGAGATGAGGAGCGGGCGAGAGGAGGGGGATCGAGCAGGAAGAGATGGGATTGCGCGAGGCGCACTGTCCCTCTGCGTGCATGTGTAGCGGCGGCGGCGCGAGGGAAACGAGGGAGAGGGGGTCGAGCGAGTGGGTGGATAAGAGGAGATCGGGCGGGCCTCTTGGGCCGGCTAGGTCAGGCCGCAGGTGGGCCTTAAGCGGGCTGCACTGGGGGTCTCCCTCTTCTCTCTCCCTTATTTCTTTGGCAGAAAAGAACTAGAGAGAAGAAAAAGAAAGAGAGGGATTAGAGAAAGAATTTGCGCATGGGGCCAATTTTCCTGGACTCACAAAAATGAGCTTGATCCCGGAAAAATAGAAGTGGGCACACGTGAGGAGTTGAATTCAAACTCGTTTGATTTTAATTCAAATGGTTTGAATTAGGACAAGGTTTAAGAGTGGCCAAAATGTTGAGATTTTGGATAGAACTCTGGAAAGTGAAGAAGGAATTTATGGGCAAAGTTGGAGAACAAGAATTGAGATAACAAAGGCATGGAATATTTTGCAAGTGTGTTATGGTTAATTCCACCTCGACGGAATATTTATAATAGCTCCATAAATATTAGGAGGATATGTTATAAAGAGAAATCACCATGTGAATTCCCTCGATTTAAATAGATCAAAAGATCTATGCAATTTATTTAGTTGAGGTTTTTTTTTAAAAAAAGACATGGTGACATGATGACATGATGCAATGCAAAAATAACAGAGCAAGCACAAAAGAAACACACGGCGAAACTCGGAATAGCTGGAAGTCTTCTGAAGCGTCGGTCTCGGGGCGTTACATGTGGCCACGGGAGGCCTTGGGTGACGGAGAACTTGGTCTTGCAGGTTCCCTTGCGCTGCAGCTGGGAGCAGTGCGGGGTCTTGACGTGCGGGAGCAGGAGCATGGTCGTGAAGTGCTGGAGCAGGGAGCGCCCGGGCAGCTTCTTGCGGGCGAAGGACTTCTTGGCAGCTCTTCTCTTGCCTTGCTGGCACCTGGCGGAGCGGGCTCCGCCCAGGGGCCACGCGCCTTGGATCCAGGGCGTCTTCTTGAGGAGGAGGCGGCTGGGGCACCCCCGGAGCTTCGTCGCCCGTGCGGGGCGGGGTGCGGTGCAGCGGAACGGACGGCGCAGGAGAGCCTCCTGCGGCGCGGACGAGCTCGGCGACGCGGTCGAGCCATTCTTTATAGACGCCATCGACGGGACAGTAGCGCAGGAGCTCGTTTGCTGCGATGAGCACAGCTCGAGCCTCCATGGGTGCGCGGAGCGCGCAGGACGAAGAACCAGTCGGGGTGAGCGAGGGAGTAACGGTGCGGCCGTCTTGCCGCACGGACGGATGCTGAGACGACGCTTGCTGCTCGTTTCCCGCCGGGTCGGTGGCGGCGTTGACGGCAGGTGACGGGGAACAACGAGGGCGCCCACCGACGGGAGCCGTCTGGGCGACGCGGGAAGCGAGAGCGGCTCGGCGCTCGGCGCGGGCCCGACGAGCGTCAGACATGGACGCAATGGTCGGAGGAGAACGAGGCGGTGGAAGACGAATTCCGGCGCACCCCTACATGGCACGCCAAATGTCGGATTTCAGGTTCCGGCAGACCCTTGAGGTTCTAACACTGGGGTGCGTGCGGAGATTTCTCCTTCTACCTACCTGCACCCCACCGCCTCGCTAAGATCTAAGCTATGGAAAGAACAGCACAAGAGACATGGGGTTTATAGTAGTTCGGGCCACCATTGTGGTGTAATACCCTACTCTAGTTTGTGGTGTGGTGGATTGCCTCTTGGGCTGATGATGATGAGCAATACAAGGAAGAACAGCCTCGCAAGGGTCTGTTCTTGGCTGGGGGGATGAACTGCTAGGAGGAGTTCAGTCACCCTTCTCTCTCTCTCTCTTTGTGTGTGTGTGATGCTACTCGATCCTATCCCAGCCTGTTTCTCGATTGGCCGATCCTCTCTACTCTGGGGCTGGCTAGTCCTATTTATAGGCAAAGGCCCTGGGCCTCTTTCCCAAATATTGAGCGGGAAGGGCGCCAACAATTGGCCATTTTCAAGGGGAACATCTGGTACACTTATCCTGACTAAAGTTGGTCCTCGCCTGCCAAAGGCTCTGGTGGTGACGCTGGCTTGGGCTCCATAATGACTTCCTCCCTGCCGTTGGGCTGGTCTTGGTCTCGTTGCACCGAAACGGGTGCCTTTGCTTGATGCTCTCGCCTGCGCTTGCTCCCTTTGCACCAAAGAGGAAAGGAGGACACTGTGCGGGCTGGCGCCCGCCTGGCGCCCTTGGTCGTCATGGCTTGCGTCACGGGCACCTCGTGAGGTACCCCGCCTTGATCTCTCCGCCTCCTCGTGAGCCAGCCTGATGAGGCCGTGCCTGAGGAAGCTCCGTGTCGTCCGCCCCGCGAGGCTTGGCCCCTCGCGAGGGTCTTGAGTCTTTGTTGATGAAGCTGGGCCGTGCTGGGCCCCCCTTTGAGCCACGCCGCAGGCCGCAGGCAGGCAAGTCTGGGGACCCCCGTTCCCAGAACGCCGACAGTTGCGATGGCTCCACGACTAAGTCCTTTCACTAGGACATCTGCTGTGACAAAACCACGACAGTTGGCGCCCACTGTGGGGCTATTGCACGATGGTTTCAAGTTCTTAGAGGGCAGCTTCGAAGGACTCAAGGGATACGCTACGGGTCGGATGACCAATAGTTGTCGCGGCAAGCTCTAAATCAACGACGCAGGCTGGGGCCCCGAGGCCGGCTCAATTGAGTATGGGTACCGGGTCCCCTTCGGCGGCATTCACGTGTTCATTGGCAAGATTGGCGAACCGGGCCCTGAGTCGGACATCTGCACCGACATCATCGAAACGGCTCAGCGTGTGAGATCTGCCCGGGTTAAGCCTGCTATGAAGCGTGCCTTCGTGGGAGTCAACCACGGAGTTGAATCTGAGGATAGATCAGAATCTGGTGGTGAAACCGTCGTTTACTCCGGGGACGAGTCATCTACTGGAGAGACCGAGTCATTATACCAGCTGCAGGATGGCCGGTTTGGGGGCTGTTCCGATGGCGACAGTATTCCGGACCCCTTTGATCCGCCAAGCCGAGTTGCGATCTTCATGGCCGGTACAAATTCAGCGCCACAATATTCGACCACCGCCACATTGATCTCCGGTTCAGTAGCGGTGACGGCAGTTGGGGCAGGAGGCCCTGCGCCACCACCAACTCAGGCTTTGTCCGATTTATTCGACACCTTAGCAGCACTGCTAGCGGCTGAAGTCAGCCCAGCGGATTAGGAGCGGCACAACACAGAAGTGGCGAAGGTGAAGGATCAGATAGCCCAAGCCAAAGTGGACCTGGCCGCCGAAAACACCAGGATGATGGCGAAGCAGGCCGAGTTAGATGCACAGACTTATCGGCTTATGTTGGATCAAAACGCATCGAATGATGTCATGAGGAGGAGGTACCGATCTCACCTGCCTCCGGTTTATGAAGACAGGAATCTCTTCAATACGCCAGGAGCAGGAACCAGCAACTAGACAGTGGTAAACCGGATCGAAGCGCCTGGAAAGGGGACACCGGTTCACCCGCGCGCAATGGATCCCCCTCCTCAGAATATCCCATCCCAACACGTGCCGACACCTCTGGGTCATTACTCCAACCTGTTGGATAACATAGTCGCAGCCGCTTCACGATTGGCGGCCCTCCTAGTTGACGGTGAGTCCCCCATAGCGGTGGAGACGCGACGGGCTAGAGAACTCCTTCAGACAGCCTTGACTCAGCAGCAGGCTTATTCATACAGCCGCGAAAGGATTCATTCTACTCCCCGCCTGAGCCGGAGTTACAGCAGGCATAGGATGAACCGGCCGTGTCTAGCAGTGCGCGGAATCGTAATCCTCCTTGTGGCCATTACCCGACAGGTGGCGGTGGTGATGCTCAGGATGTGGTGGATCGTGCTAGGGCACGTCAAGAGGCTGAGTTAGCGGCACAACATGAAGCCCGCCAACTTACTCCGGTTCATCTAACAACTTCGGTGGAACCAGGGGTTACCTCCAGTTCGTTGGGGGTGTCGTGTCTCGTCCCAGCGCTGCGTAATGTATGGCTTCCCAAGGATTTCAAGGGCCCACGTAAAGTGCCGAATTACACTGCCGATTTATCCCCTGAGTCATGGGTTGAAAGTTATGAGATGGCGATGGAGATGCTCGATGTGGATGATGCGGCGTGTGCTAAATACTTCACCATGATGTTGGAAGGAACGCCACACACTTGGTTGAAAAACTTACAAGCTAACTCTATTGGGTCATGGGCCGAGTTAAGGGCCCAGTTTATTCAGAATTTCAAAGACACGTGCAAACAGCCCATGTCAATTGTGGAGTTAGCTGCCTGTGTCCCGGAGGAATGAGAATCAACAACCCATTGGGTGCGCCGGGTTTCAGAAATTTTGCATTCATCAAACCGCATCAATGCTGATACAACAGTTTTAACGTTGGAAGGCAATTGCCGGTTTACACCTCTGAAGTTGAAATTGGGACGGCTCAAACATCACTACAATGACATGGGGACTCTTATGGAAGCCTTGGTGAAGTATTGTAGGATCGGAAGTATGTCTAGAGGGGGGATGATTAGACTACTTGACCAAATAAAAATCTAGCCTTTTCCCAATTTTAGTTCTTGGCAGATTTTATCTATCTTAGCACAAGTCAAGCAATCTCACACAATTCAAGCAAGCATGCAAAAGAGTATATGAGCAGCAGAAAGTAAAGCATGCAACTTAAAAGAATGTAAAGGGAAGGGTTTGGAGGATTCAAACGCAATTGGAGACATGGATGTTTTTGTCGTGGTTCCGATAGGTGGTGCTATCGTACATCCACGTTGATGGAGACTTCAACCCACGGAGGGTAACGGTTGCGCGAGTCCATGGAGGGCTCCACCCACGAAGGGTCCACGAAGAAGCAACCTTGTCTATTCCATCATGGCCATCGCCCACGAAGGACTTGCCTCACTAGCGGTAGATCTTCACGAAGTAGGCGATCTCCTTGCCCATACAAACTCCTTTGTTCAACTCCACAATCTTGTCGGAGGCTCCCAAGTGACACCTAGCCAATCTAGGAGACACCACTCTCCAAGAAGTAACAAATGGTGTGTTGATGATGAACTCCTTGCTCTTGTGCTTCAAATGATAGTCTCCCCAACACTCAACTCTCTCTCATAGGATTGGGATTTGGTGGAAAGAAGATTTGAGTGGAAAGCAACTTGGGGAAGGCTAGAGATCAAGATTCATATGGTAGGAATGGAATATCTTGAGCTCAACACAAGTGTAGGTGGTTCTCTCTCAGAAAATGTGTATTGGAAATGAAGATCTGTTCTTATGGCTTTCTCCATGAATGAAGACTGGGTGGAGGGGTATATTGTTGGGGAACGTTGCAGAAAATTAAAATTTTTCCTACGGTTTCACCAAGATCCATCTATGAGTTCATCTAGCAACGAGTCAAGGGAGAGGTATTGCATCTACATACCACTTTGTAGATCGCGAGCGGAAGCGTTCAACGAACGGGGATGAAGTAGTCGTACGCGACGTGATCCAAATCACCGGAGATCCTAGCACCGAACGGACGGCACCTCCGCGTTCAACACACGTACGGTCAGCGTAACGTCTTCTTCTTCTTGATCCAGCAAGGCAAAGGATAGGTTGGGGAAGATGGCTCCAGCAGCAGCACGACGGCGTGGTGATGGTGGAGCTGCAGTACTCCGGCAGGGCTTCGTCGAGCTCTACAGAGGAGGAGGAGATGTTGGAGAGGGAGAGGGAGGCGCCAGGAGCAAGGGTGCGCAGCCCCCCTCCCCTCCCCCCTTTATATAGGCCTCTTGGGGGGGGCGCCGGTCCTGGGAGATCTGATCTCCCAAGGGGGGCGGCGGCCAGGGAGGTTTCCCTCCCCCCCAAGCCATCTAGGAGGTGCCTTCCACCACTAGGACTCCTCCCTTTTGGAACCCTAGGCGCATGGGCCCTTTGGGGCTGGTTCCCCTTGGCCCATGCAGGCCAAGGCGCACCCCCTAAGGCCCATGTGGCCCACCGGGGCAGGTGGCCCCACCTGGTGGACCCCCGGGACCCATCCGGTGGTCCCGATACAATACCGATAACCCCGAAATTTGTCCCGGTGGCCGAAACAGCACTTCCTATATATAATTCTTTACCTCCGGACCATTCCGGAACTCCTCGTGACGTCCGGGATCTCATCCGGGACTCCGAACAACATTCGTGTTACTGCACATACATATTCCTACAACCCTAGCGTCACCGAACCTTAAGTGTGTAGACCCTACGGGTTCGGGAGATATGCAGACATGACCGAGACGGCTCTCGGGCAATAACCAACAGCGGGATCTGGATACCCATGTTGGCTCCCACATGCTCCACGATGATCTCATCGGATGAACCACGATGTCGAGGATTCAATTAATCCCGTATACGATTCCCTTTGTCAATCAGTATTTTACTTGCCCGAGATTCGATCGTCGGTATCCCAATACCTCGTTCAATCTCGTTACCGGCAAGTCACTTTTCTCGTACCGCAATGCATGATCCCGTGATCAAACACTTTGGTCGCATTGAGCTCATTATGATGATGCATTACCGAGAGGGCCCGGTGATACCTCTCCGTCAAGCGGAGTGACAAATCCCAGTCTCGATCCGTGTCAACCCAACAGACACTTTCGGAGATACCCGTAGTATACCTTTATAGTCACCCAGTTACGTTGTGACGTTTGGCACACCCAAAGCACTCCTACGGTATCCGGGTGTTACACGATCTCATGGTCTAAGGAAAGGATACTTGACATTGGAAAACTCTAGCAAACGAACTATGCGATCTTATGCTATGTTTGGGATTGGGTCTTGTCCATCACATCATTCTCCTAATGATGTGATCTCGTTATCATTGACATCTAATGCCCATAGTCAGGAAACCATGACTATCTGTTGATCAACGAGCTAGTTAACTAGAGGCTTACTAGGGACACGTTGTTGTCTGTTATTCACACATGTATTATGATTTCCGGATAACACAATTATAGCACGAATAAAGACAATTATCATGAATAAGGAAATATAATAATAATGCTTTTATTATTGCCTCTAGGGCATATTTCCAACAGTCTCCCACTTGCACTAGAGTCAATAATCTAGTTACATTGTGATGAATCGAACACCCATAGAGTTCTGGTGCTGATCATGTTTTGCCTTAGGGAGAGGTTTAGTCAACGGATCTGCGACATTCAGATCCGTGTGCACTTTACAAATTTCTATGTCTCCATCTTGAACATTTTCACGAATGGAGTTGAAGCGACGCTTGATGTGCCTGGTCTTCTTGTGAAACCTGGGCTCCTTTGCAAGTGCAATAGCTCCAGTGTTGTCACAGAAGAGTCTGATTGGCCCCGACGCATTGGGTATGACTCCGAGGTCGGTGATGAACTCCTTCACCCAAATTGCTTCATGTGCTGCCTCCGAGGCTGCCATGTACTCCGCTTCACATGTAGATCCCGCCACGACGCTTTGCTTGCAACTGCACCAGCTTACTGCCCCACCATTCAAAATATACACGTATCCGGTTTGTGACTTAGAGTCATCCAGATCTGTGTCGAAGCTAGCGTCGACGTAACCCTTTACGACGAGCTCTTCGTCACCTCCATAAACGAGAAACATTTCCTTAGTCCTTTTCAGGTACTTCAGGATATTCTTGACCACTGTCCAGTGTTCCTTGCCGGGATTACTTTGGTACCTTCCTACCAAACTTACGGCAAGGTTTACATCAGGTCTGGTACACAGCATGGCATACATAATAGAACCTATGGCTGAGGCATAGGGGACATTGAGCTGAGCTCAATTTCACACCTTGTAACACCGGTAAGAACCCCTTCTTAGATTGATCCATATTGAACTTCTTCAATATCTTATCAAGGTATGTGCTTTGTGAAAGACCTATGAGGCGTCTTGATCTATCTCTATAGATCTTGATGCCTAATATATAAGCAGCTTCTCCAAGGTCCTTCATTGAAAAACTTTTATTCAAGTAGGCCTTAATGCTGTCCAAGAGTTCTATATCATTTCCCATCAAAAGTATGTCATCTACATATAGTATGAGAAATGCTACAGAGCTCCCACTCACTTTCTTGTAAACGCAGGCTTCTCCATAAGTTTGCGTAAACCCAAACGCTTTGATCATCTCATCAAAACGAATGTTCCAACTCCGAGATGCTTGCACCAGCCCATAAATCGAGCGTTGGAGCTTGCACACCTTGTTAGCATTCTTAGGATCGACAAAACCTTCCGGCTGCATCATATACAATTCTTCCTTAAGGAAACCATTAAGGAATGCCGTTTTGACGTCCATTTTCCATATTTCATAATCGTAGAATGCAGCAATTGCTAACATGATTCGGACGGACTTTAGCTTCGCTACCGGTGAGAAAGTCTCATCGTAGTCAACTCCTTGAACTTGTCGATAACCCTTAGCGACAAGCCGAGCTTTATAGATGGTCACATTACCATCCGCGTCTGTCTTCTTCTTAAAGATCCATTTATTTTCTATGCCTCGCCGTTCAACGGGCAAGTCAGTCAAAGTCCATACTTCGTTTTCATACATGGATCCTATCTCGGATTTCATGGCTTCTAGCCATTTGTCGGAATCCGGGCCCGCCATTGCTTCCTCATAGTTCGAAGGTTCACCGTTGTCTAACAACATGATTTCCAAGACAGGGTTGCCGTACCACTCTGGTGCGTAACGTGTCCTTGTGGACCTTCGAATTTCAGTAAGAGCTTGATTAGAAGTATCTTGATCATCATCATTAATTTCCTCTCTAGTCGGTGCAGGCATCTCAGGAACGTTTTCTTGAGTTTCGCCATTTTCCGGTTCAAGAGGTAACACTTCATCAAGTTCTACTTTCCTCCCACTTACTTCTTTCGAGAGAAACTCTTTCTCTAGAAAGGATCCATTCTTGGCAACAAAGATCTTGCCTTCAGATCTGAGGTAGAAGGTATACCCAATAGTTTCTTTAGGGTATCCTATGAAGACACATTTTTCCGACTTGGGTTCGAGCTTTTCAGGTTGAAGTTTCTTGACATAAGCATCGCATCCCCAAACTTTTAGAAACGACAGCTTAGGTTTCTTCCCAAACCATAATTCATACGGTGTCGTCTCAACGGATTTCGTCGGAGCCCTATTTAAAGTGAATGCGGCAGTCTCTAAAGCATAGCCCCAAAAAGATAGCGGTAAGTCGGTAAGAGACATCATAGATCGTACCATATCTAATAGAGTGCGATTACGACGTTCGGACACACCATTACGCTGAGGTGTTCCAGGCGGCGTGAGTTGTGAAACTATTCAACATTTTCTTAAGTGTGTGCCAAATTCGTGACTCAAGTATTCTCCTCCATGATCTGATCGTAGAAACTTGATCTTTCTATCACGTTGATTTTCAACCTCACTCTGAAATTCCTTGAACTTTTCAAAGGTCTCAGACTTGTGTTTCATTAAGTAGATATACCCATATCTACTCAAGTCATCAGTGAGGGTGAGAACATAACGATAGCCACCGCGAGCCTCAACACTCATTGGACCGCACACATCGGTATGTATGATTTCCAATAAGTTGGTTGCTCGCTCCATTGTTCCTGAGAACGGAGTCTTGGTCATTTTACCCATGAGGCATGGTTCGCACGTGTCAAATGATTCATAATCAAGAGACTCTAAAAGTCCATCTGCATGGAGCTTCTTCATGCGTTTGACACCTATGTGACCAAGGCGGCAGTGCCACAAATATGTGGAACTATTGTTATCAACTTTAACTCTTTTGGTATTCACACTATGAATATGTGTATCATCACGTACGAGATTCATTAAGAATAAACCATTAACCATCGGAGCATGACCATGAAACATATCTCTCATATAAATAGAACAACCATTATTCTTGGATTTAAATGAGTAGCCATCTCGAATTAAACGAGATCCAGACACAATGTTCATGCTCAAACTTGGCACTAAATAACAATTATTGAGGTTTAAAACTAATCCCGTAGGTAAATGTAGAGGTAGCGTGCCGACGGCGATCACATCGACCTTGGAACCATTCCCGACGCGCATCGTCACCTCGTCCTTCGCCAGTCTCCGTTTATTCCGCAGCTCCTGCTTTGAGTTACAAATGTGAGCAACTGCACCGGTATCAAATACCCAAGAGCTACTACGAGTACTGGTAAGGTACACATCAATTACATGTATATCACATATACCTTTTGTTTTGCCGGCCTTCTTGTCCGCTAAGTATTTGGGGCAGTTCTGCTTCCAGTGACCACTTCCCTTGCAATAAAAGCACTCAGTCTCGGGCTTGGGTCCATTCTTTGGCTTCTTCCCGGCAACTTGCTTACCGGGCGCGGCAACTTCCTTGTCGTCCTTCTTGAAGTTCTTTTTACCCTTGCCCTTCTTGAACTTAGTGGTTTTATTCACCATCAACACTTGATGTTCCTTCTTGATTTCTACCTCTGTTGATTTCAGCATAGCATATACCTCAGGAATGGTCTTTACCATCCCCTGCATATTGTAGTTCATCACAAAGCTCTTGTAGCTAGGTGGAAGCGACTGGAGGATCCTGTCAATGACCGCTTCATCCGGGAGATTAACTTCCAGTTGAGTCAAGCGGTTGTGCAACCCAGACATTTTGAGTATGTGTTCACTGACAGAGCCATTTTCCTCCATCTTAGAGCTAAAGAATTTGTCGGAGACCTCATATCTCTCGACCCGGGCATGAGCTTGGAAAACCATTTTCAGCTCTTCGAACATCTCATATGCTCCGTGTCTCTCAAAACGCTTTTGGAGCCCCGGCTCTAAGCTGTAAAGCATGCCGCACTCAACGAGGGAGTAATCATCGCAGCATGACTGCCAAGCGTTCATAACGTCTTGTTCTGCAGGGAGAATAGGTGCATCACCCAGCGGTGCTCGTAGGACATAATCTTTCTTGGCAGCTATGAGGATGATCCTCAGGTTCCGGACCCAGTCCGTATAGTTGCTGCCATCGTCTTTCAGCTTGGTTTTCTCTAGGAACACATTGAAGTTGAGGACTACGTTGGCCATTTGATCTACAAGACATATTGTAAATATTTTCAGACTAAGTTCATGATAATAAACTTCATGTAATCAAATTATTTAATGAACTCCCACTTAGATAGACATCCCTCTTCTAGTCATCTAAGTATTACATGATCCGAGTCAACTAGGCCGTGTCCGATCATCACGTGAGACGGACTAGTCAACGTCGGTGAACATCTTCATGTTGATCGTATCTTCTATACTACTCATGCTCGACCTTTCGGTCTTCTGCATTCCGAGGCCATGTCTGTACATGCTAGGCTCGTCAAGTCAACCTAAGTGTTTGCATGTGTAAATCTGTCTTACACCCGTTGTATGTGAACGTTAGAATCTATCACACCCGATCATCACGTGGTGCTTCGAAACAACGAACTGTCGCAACGGTGCACAGTTAGGGGGAACACTTCTTGAAATTATTATGAGGGATCATCTTATTTACTACCGTCGTTCTAAGTAAACAAGATGCAAAACATGATAAACATCACATGCAATCAAATAACAAACGTGACATGATATGGCCAATATCACATAGCTCCTTTGATCTCCATCTTGGGGCAACATGATCATCTTGTCACCGGCTTGACACCATGATCTTCATCATCATGATCTCCATCATCGTGTCTCCATGAAGTTGCTCGCCAACTATTACTTCTACTACTATGGCTAACACGTTTAGCAATAAAGTAAAGTAATTTACATGGCGTTTCCATTGACACGCAGGTCATAAAAGAATAATGACAACTCCTATGGCTCCTGCCGGTTGTCATACTCATCGACATGCAAGTCGTGATTCCTATTACAATAGCATGAACATCTCATACATCACATATAGATCATTCATCATTGATCACAACTTTGGCCATATCATATCACAAAGCACTTGCTGCAAAAACGTTTTACGTGGCTGAATTAGGGTTCTAGCAAGAACGTTTTCTTACCTACGTAAAAGCCACAACGTGATTTGTCAACTTCTATTTACCCTTCATAAGGACCCTTTTCATCGAATCCGCTCCAACTAAAGTGGGAGAGACAGACACCCGCTAGCCACCTTATGTAACTAGTGCATGTTGGTCGGTGGAACCGGTCTCACGTAAGCGTACGTGTAAGGTTGGTCCGGGCCGCTTCATCCCACAATACCGCTGAAGCAATATAAGACTAGTAGCGGCAAGAAAGTTGACAACATCTACGCCCACAACAAATTGTGTTCTACTCGTGCAATAGAGAACTACGCATAAACCTGGCTCTGATACCACTCTTGGGGAACGCTGCAGAAAATTAAAAATTTTCCTACGGTTTCACCAAGATCCATCTATGAGTTCATATAGCAACGAGTCAAGGGAGAGGTATTGCATCTACATACCACTTTGTAGATCGCGAGCGGAAGCGTTCAACGAACGGGGATGAAGTAGTCGTACGCGACGTGATCCAAATCACCGGAGATCCTAGCACCGAACGGACGGCACCTCCGCGTTCAACACACGTACGGTCAGCGTAACGTCTCCTTCTTCTTGATCCAGCAAGGCAAAGGAGAGGTTGGGGAAGATGGCTCCAGCAGCAGCACGACGGCGTGGTGATGATGGAGCTGCAGTACTCCGGCAGGGCTTCGCCGAGCTCTACAGAGGAGGAGGAGATGTTGGAGAGGGAGAGGGAGGCGCCAGGAGCAAGGGTGCGCAACCCCCCTCCCTTCCCTCCTTTATATAGGCCTCTTGGGGGGGCGCCGGCCCAGGGAGATCTGATCTCCCAAGGGGGCGGCGGACAGGGAGGTTTCCCTCCCCCCCAAGCCATCTAGGAGGTGCCTTCCACCACTAGGACTCCTCCCTTTTGGAACCCTAGGCGCATGGGCCCTTTGGGGCTGGTTCCCCTTGGCCCATGCAGGCCAAGGCGCACCCCCTAAGGCCCATGTGGCACACCGGGGCAGGTGGCCCCACCTGGTGGACCCCCGGGACCCATCCGGTGGTCCCAGTACAATACCGATAACCCCGAAATTTGTCCCGATGGCCGAAACAACACTTCCTATATATAATTCTTTACCTCCGGACCATTCCGGAACTCCTCGTGACGTCCGGGATCTCATCTGGGACTCCGAACAACATTAGGGTTACTGCACATACATATTCCTACAACCCTGGCGTCACCGAACCTTAAGTGTGTAGACCCTACGGGTTCGGGAGATATGCAGACATGACCGAGACGACTCTCGGGCAATAACCAACAGCGGGATCTGGATACCCATGTTGGATCCCACATGCTCCACGATGATCTCATCGGATGAACCACGATGTTGAGGATTCAATTAATCCCGTATACGATTCCCTTTCTCAATCGGTATTTTACTTGCCCGAGATTCGGTCGTCGGTATCCCAATACCTCGTTCAATCTCGTTACCGGCAAGTCACTTTTCTCGTACCGCAATGCATGATCCCGTGATCAAACACTTTGGTCGCATTGAGCTCATTATGATGATGCATTACCGAGAGGGCCCGGTGATACCTCTCCGTCAAGCGGAGTGACAAATCCCAGTCTCGATCCGTGTCAACCCAACAGACACTTTCGGAGATACCCGTAGTATACCTTTATAGTCACCCAGTTACGTTGTGACGTTTGGCACACCCAAAGCACTCCTACGGTATCCGGGTGTTACACGATCTCCTGGTCTAAGGAAAGGATACTTGACATTGGAAAACTCTAGCAAACGAACTATGCGATCTTATGCTATGTTTGGGATTGGGTCTTGTCCATCACATCATTCTCCTAATGATGTGATCTCGTTATCATTGACATCTAATGCCCATAGTCAGGAAACCATGACTATCTGTTGATCAACGAGCTAGTCAACTAGAGGCTTACTAGGGACACGTTGTTGTCTGTTATTCACACATGTATCATGATTTCCGGATAACACAATTATAGCACGAATAAAGACAATTATCATGAATAAGGAAATATAATAATAATGCTTTTATTATTGCCTCTAGGGCATATTTCCAACATATATATAGCCTCCACACAAAATCTAACCGTTACACACAATCTGCCAAACTCAGTGGGACCGAATCGTTAAACTCGGTCGGACCGATTTAGCAAACCTAGTGACCGTTAGGATTTTTGGTGGGACTGAGATGCAACTCGGTAGGACCGATATGGTTAGGGTTAGGGCATAACGTAATCTCGGTGTGACCGATTATACAAACTCGGTGAGACCGATTTTGGTAATAAGCTAACCAGAGAGTTGGTCAGGTAAACTCGATGGGACCGATTCGCTCTTCTCGGTGAGACCGAAATGTTACGAAAAGGAAACAGTGAGTTTACATTGCAATCTCGGTGGGACCGATCGCTCACTTCGGTTGGACCGAAACGTTACGAAGGGAAACAGAGAAATTGCAATCCCATCTTGGTGAGACCGAGATCCCTATCGGTGAAACCGAATTGCTAGGGTTTGTGGCAGTGGCTATGACATGTGAAACTCGGTGGCGCTGGATAGAATGAATCAGTGGGGCCGAGTTTGACTTTAGGTTTAGGTCATATGTGGATATGGAAAGGTTGTTGAGGATTTTGGAGCATATCACTAAGCACATGAAGCAAGAGGCTCATTAAGCAACACCTCATCCCTCCTTAATAGTATTGGCTTTTCCTATGGACTCAATGTGATCTTGGATCACTAAAATATAAAATGTAGAGTCTTGATCTTGAAGCTTGAGCCAATCCTTTGTCCTTATAGTTTTGAGGGATCCACTTTCCTCATCCATGCCATGCCATCCATTGAGCTTTTCCTGAAATATTCATCTTGGCGTAATGTTAGCTCAATGAGTTATATGTTGTTAGGAATTACCAAAACCACCCAGGGATAGTTGCACTTTCAATCTCCCCCTTTTTGGTAATTGATGACAACATATAGATCAAAGCTTTGACAAATGATAATAAGAGTGAAATACATCGTCGCTTTGAGAAGTATGTGATAAGCAAGGGCTCCCCCTAAATTTGTGCATATACAAAATTTGCTTTGGACTGCAAATGCACATAGAGTTAGAATCATGGGTTACTCTTCCATGTCACATACATCTTGGTGGAGCGCTCAAAATGATAAGAATTAAATACATGCACTCATCACGAAGCAAAGTGAGTGATCATATAGGGATAAGTAAGATAATAGCATCCAACAAGCATTAAGTGTAGCTTATGATCAAACACATGATCATCAATGTCTCACAGATAACGGCATAGTACCTCAAGCACTCAAAAGCAAATAAAGTATCAACCAAAAGACAAGAGAGAACAAATGCAGACTCTCTCTCTCTCTTGAAGCCTATGATCTATACATTTTTCTCCCCCTTTGGCAACAAGTTACCAAAAAGTTCATAGAAAATGCATAGTACTAATCGACTCTCAGGCCTGGTCTTCGGTTGGTGGAGTCCAGATGACGCCAAGGACGAAGGCTTCAGTAGAAGTGGTTGGAGCTGCTGGGGTAGGAGCTGGAGCTGGTGGAACTGAAGCTGTAGCTGGTGCAGAAGTGGTGGCTCTGGTGTCAGCAACTGGCACTGAGATGATCTCTGAGCTCTGGGCACTCTGGCAAATGCATCAGTTGTAGTCTTGCCCTTCCTCTCCTGCATATCATCCTGTAATTGTTCCACTGCAGACTGAATTTCTATCACCTTCACATCTAGGTCATAGAACTTTTGTTCCATGATTCTTTCCAGGCTCTCTTGGTTTCGAGTCAGGGTGGCCAATCATTTCTCAATCCTCAGAGTTGATGCTATTAGGTAACCGAGCTGCTCCTGCTTGTTCTTCAAGAAGTACTCAGATGCCTCCTCTTGAGTTGGCATCTTGGCAGCTTTCTCCATCTTTGCCTTCTCCTTCTTTGCTTGTGCTTGTGTAGATGATGGTTCATTCTCATTCATGACAACTTGATTGTCCTCAAAGTCTGGATGGATAGGCAGGTGTTCCTTGTCCAGCAGGTATGTGCCTGTGCCCATCTTTGAGTTGATTAACTCCTGAATTTGTGGGGCATATCCACAGCTCCTCTTCTGATCAACTGTTGTCCTCTTAATGGTCTCTACCATGAGGCTCATCACCTTGAACTTCTGTGGCACATCAAATATATGAAGCAAATTTATTGCATGGCCTCTGATCATATTGTGATCACCTGACTTGGGCAAGAGAGTGTGCCTTAGGATCTAGTTGATAGTTGGCAGCCCTGACAGAAGATAATGCACTGAGCCAAACTTGAAAGTTTCAAGGGCTTTATCTGGGATCTCCTTGTACATGTTTGACATGGAATTGTGATCCATCTTCTTCTTGGCATAGATATCCAAGTCATCTTCCTGCTCTTCTGGGGCATTCATCAGCTGAGCCCATTCAGCAACTGTAGATTGGTATCTAGTGCCTTCAGACATCCACACTATCCTGCCATCTGGATAGAAGTGTGCTGTGGAGTAGAATTGCATGATGAGCTCTTCATTCCACTTTGTGAGCTTCTGCCCAACAAAGTCTGCAACTCCACAACCCTTGAAGCTTTCATACACTCCAGGATAGTGTTGTTCATTTTCCTTGATATATTCCCAATCAACCCATCTCATGTCACACACTATGGGCTTCTTATCTAGCAGCATTGTCTCATAAAAATCTTGTTGTTCCTTGGTGTGAAACCTGTAATCCACAGCAGTTCTTCTCCTTGAAGCATATGGATCTGCTTCTCTCCACTTCCTCAGCCCTGAATCTCTTCTGATTTTCATGTCCTCAGCTACAGGATGAGCATCATTGTGGTCTAGGATCTTGGGCTTTAGCTTCTTGAGCACTTGACCTTCTTCTTCTTCAGCAATGTCAGGCACTGGGGCCTTGTTCTTTTCAGCAGCAGATATGTTCCTGGTGTTTCTCTTTGGTGCACTCTTTGGCTTAGATGCAGCCTTGGGTGCTTCCTTGGGCTTGGATGCAGTAGCCCCTGTCCTTATGGCATCTCACATAAGTTTTTGTGCCTTTGGTGCTGGAGCAACAACCTCTTCTTCTTCTACTTATCCCTCAGAGTCTCTCCTCATGGAGGGTTTGCCAAGAACTCTAGCAGTTGTGGTTCTGACTCTCTTCTTTTTCTTCTCTTGGCCACTTGCTTCCTCTTCAGATTCCATGGTGAACTTTATGGTTTCTTCAGGTGCAGCCTTCCTAGGCTTAGAGGTAGGAACTCTTCTTGCAGGTGCCTTTTTGTGCATTCCAGGCTTGATGGCTGCAGCTGACCCATACTCCTTTTTGAGCACCTTCTTCTTGGATGTGGCTTCCTCTTCTGCCACATAGTCCTCATCCTCTGATTCAGATGTTCTCTTCTTGTTTGCTCTAGTGGCAGCTTTGGGCAGATTGCTTGGGGTGCTCCTGCTACCCTCATCAGAACTGCTAGAGGGACTAGTGCCCTCACTCAAATGAGCCTGTTCCTTAGATCTGTTCTGGCTGTCACTCTGATCAGACATGTTGCTAGTACAGACAATTGACCCTATGAATACTTTATAGAAGAGATAGAGTGGATGAGCATCACAAAATGCATAGGTTTTTGCAAAAGATAGAATCAAAAACTTAGTTTTAGTTTTCCACAGAAAGCATTTTGGATCAACCGATTTGCAAACTCGGTGATACCGAAGTAGCTTTTGGAACCAAAACTAGTGAACTCGGTCAGACCGAGTCATAGTTCGGTGGCACCGAGACTGCTAGGGTTTCACAAAGTCCTGAACTCGGTCTCACCGATTTGTAATTCTCGGTCAGACCGAGAACCACATGTGCAATGGCCGTGGCCTAATCGGTCGAACCGAGTTCCGCAACCCGGTGGGTCCGAGATGGTTTCGGCAGAAACCTAAACCTAAATTTTCGAATCTCAACTATTCTACGGATTGTTTTAACTGGATAGGAGTGTTTCAATCGTAGCAAGAATCATTAAGAACACAATGTGCTAGGAATCGGACGGGGAATAGCACTGTGATCGAGTCCATACCCTAGTTCGGCGGCGGACTCGCTACGGCGGCAACGGCGGAGATGAATTCCGTTGACGGCGGCGGAGACCAGCGACAGGAGGCGGCTGGTGACGAGGAGGACGATCCGAAGACCCAGGAGGAAGAGCGAGCTATGCGCGGGCGAAGAGGTTTCGGAGGAATTTCCAAAAAAAATCCCGTGAGTATATATAGCCCGACCCTGTCGGTGTGACCGAGTGGAACAACTCGGTGGCACCGAGATGCATAACTGTTGACAGTTATAGCAACTCGGTGTGACCGAAAAGTTCAAATCGGTTGCACCGAGGTGAAAACCTAGATCGACTTAGTGATCTTGATATGACCGAAATGGAGGAATCGGTCAGACCGAAAAGCACAAAGAAGTTTTGGAAGTTTAAGTCTATGACAAATCGGGGACTGCGAGTGCTCCTCACACAGAGTGGTTTGAATCTGACTTGATCAATTTTGTGATGTAGCATGAATAGAGTTTGAGACGAGAAAAGCATAGATAGCTAGAGAAGGTTCTTAGGCATTCTTGTCCATCCACTTGGCAAGGAAAAAGAAAACCAATCAATCAAAACAACAAGTGGATGTCCTCGAATGAGTAAAATATGCTCTCAACATGCTCACACAATAAAATGGCAATTAAAATATGTGGCAAAGCATGCACAACCAATTCTAGCATCTATCAAGCAATTGGCGATGACTAGGTCATCTATATATGAGTATATTGACTTAGGAGTCAAATGAGAACATTTGATCATAGGTCATACTCATCGTTTAAGCACAAGTGGGGTTACCACTTTTACATAAAGCATTGTTGTGTTCACATCATTAGAGTTGCTTTAGCTCAATTCTTAGAGTAAAGCTCCCCCTAGATGTGATATCCCCCCTTAAGAGGGATGAACTAACCTTGGGTTTTGTCGATGATGACTTCATGTAGATGTTGAAGATGTGGATGCTCAATGTTGATGTAGATCAATTGGAGCTATCCATTGGAGTGAGTTGCACTTTCAATACCTACATGGGTTAGTCCCACAAGGAACAAACAAAGATATCCATAGACATAGAGTGATGCACACACAAGATGATTCCTATGAAAGCTTTTAGGTTACCTTGTCCCTTGACTTACCAACAAGAGGGTTTGTGACTCCTTGAACTAGTGCTAGATCACTACAGGAATCAGCTATTTTGCCGTGTGCCACGGCGGACGGCAAAGGCAAGGACGGCGGACAGCAAAGGCCTTTGCCGTCAGCCGCGGACGGCAAAAGGCTCCGGCAACGTTGGCTACGGTAAACAGCTACTTTGCCGTCTGCTTTCTGGCGGCTGACGGCAAAGGCCCTTTTCCGTCCGCGGCTGACGGCAAAGAGAGCGGACGGCAATAGTTGCACTGTCAGTCCGTTAAGTGGCTAACGGCAGGCCTTTGCCGTCCACCGCTGACGGCAAAATGGTATGTTCTTTGCCGTCCGCCTTATGATGACCAAATGGGTTAGCTCCCAGGAAGCACAGTTGGCTGCCACGTGGCTTCTTTGCCGTCCGCGGCTGACGGCAAAGAGCCCTTTGCCATCAGTGGCAGACGGCAAAGAGCCTGCATATTGGCTGTTTTATCTGTTTTTTATTAAATCCAACAATTTTCATCACAAATATATATGACATATATAGATATATTTCAAAAGGCCATTACAGAGCAAACATATAAGATATCCAACACATAACTTCATCATCCAACCATATATATTACATGCATAGTTTCATCATACATAACAAGTTCAACATAGAGGCATCCAACCATATATATTACAATAGTTTCATCCAACGAGACATGCATATATAGTTCAATGATACAAAAGAAACAGAGAAAGGGATAAGGAGCACTCCATCTATGCAAGCTTTCGTCAAGTGAATGAAATCTGCAAAATGAAAAATAAGAAAGTTAGAACAAGAAGAGTAGAACAAGAAGAAGAGTAGAACAAGAAGAAGACTAGAACAAGAAGACTAGAACAAGAAGAGTATGTCATTTATGAGCTAACTTACGTGAAATGGATCATATATGAGCTAACTAAGTTGAAATGGATCGTTTATGAGATAACCTAGGTAAGATGGGTCATTTTGGAGTTAACCTAGGTGAAATGGGTCATTTTAAAACTAACGTGGGTAAAATGGATCATTTAGGAGCTAATCTAGGAAAAATGGGTCATTTTTTAGCTAACTTGGATGAACTGGATCATTTATAAGCTCACCTAGGTAAAATGGGTCATTTTAGAGCTAACTTAGGTAAAATGGATCGTCTATGAGCTAACTAAGCTAATTATGCAATTTTGGACATAAGTAAGCTAAGTACAGATCGTTTTAGAGCTAACTTAGGTAAAATGGATGGTTTTGGAGGTCAGTAAGCTTATTAAGTCATTTTGGAGGAGAAGAAGCTAAGTCTAGGTCATTATGGTAAGCATTGGAGGAAATAAAGCTAAGTCTAGGTCTTTATGCATGTGTTAAGCAAAACACTAGATAAACTTACAAAGATCCAGGAGGTGTAGGAGCGGGGTGGCTCGTGTCGGTAGCTGGAGAAGGATCATGCGATGCTTGTCTGGAGTTATGCTGCACCAAAGATCATTTCCAATGTCTTGTTAGCATGATGACACTCAAATGTTAAGACTAGCAAGTAATGTCCATTCAAATAAAACTCACCATGGTCCCAGGAGCAATCACTGGCATCGGCGGAGCGGTCTGACCTGTCTTCTCGCACACAGACTGCACAGTTGGTTTTCACGACTCAGTCATACTAGTTAGTAATGAGACAAACACTACATGAATGTTTTGGCTAATCTGTAGAAGAAACTTACCACAAGGAGCTCGTACATGGCCCTTGCCTGCATGTCATTCCGTGCCCTCTCCTCCTCCATCATCTTTGCCGTCCTCTCCTCCAACTCCCGCTGCCTCTTCGCCGCCTCCGCCAGAAGTTTCTCCGTTCTATCTCTCTCACTCTGTATAGCAACCTGCAACACCACTCACATGACCATTTGTAATCATTGATGGAAGCGCACACAATGTAATGGAGAAATATAACTGAGTACGTATCACTAACCTTGATGGCGAGTTGCACTGGCCATTCACGAGGCCTTATCTCAGGAGCGGAGCTCGACTGGCGTGCCTTGATCTCCGGGAGAGTGCTAGGACAACGGATAAGTCCATCTCCCATGGCTATGGAGCCATGGGACCTCCCGCCACCAGATATCATCAGTAGCTCTGGATCAATGGGACCCTGGCTCGGGTTAAAGTCCTCCCCTTTCCTCGCCTTCCCCTCATCTCTATATCTCACGAGCTTGTTGTGGGAGGAGAAGTTGGTGAAGTTGTTTGCATCATCGAGGTCAGACGCAGAGAATGCCTTGACTTTCTTGTAAGGGCCAGTGTGGGCCATGGCATACAGGTCGTACACCTCTGGCACCTTATCCGCCTTATTGTAGCGTGCCTGAAAGAGAGAAACAATGAAAATTAGTAATTAAAGGGCTCAAGCTAGCATGATGAATGAATTGCATGAATCATGAAGCAAACCACATACCCAGTTGCACCCGAACTGATATAAGTTGGAGCTGCCTTGATGGTGTGGCACACCTTCCATTTGGGCACGTTTGTCCTTGGCCTCTTTGTGGAGGGCTAGATATTGTGTTGAGCACCACTCATCGACCAACACGTCCCAACAATCCATCCGATCCGCACACCATCTCGGAGGCGCCTAAGTTAGCAAATAGAAACTTGAGCGCTACGGCTAAGAATTACTAAATGAAGGAACTTAAGTAGAGAAGGCCTTAAGAATTACCTTCATGTACTTCTCCTTACTCAGGAACTTATCACGGCACGCCGGCTTGGTCTTCTTGATACCATGCAAGGCGTAGTAGTCTCGAACAACCTGCACCCGAGCCTCGTGCCGTAAGTTCTAGAGTAGGCGCTTGCAGACGTTCTCGATAACATGTGCAGCGTCCTCCTCGTATCCCTCCTCACACCTGTAGAATGTCTGCAATCAAATGAAACAGTATTGATTAGTACAATTAATAACTAGCTAGTTGAAGATTTTTAAATGTGTAAAGGAGAAATTACCCAGAACTTTCTGATCACTATGTCTGCCCTCGTGTTGCACACGACACTGTCGATAATCTCATCCGGCGGGGCCGGGGCAGCCACGTAGTGCTCCCAGCTCAATCCAAGCTCTGGAAGCCGACCCTCACCAGGCAACGTCACAAACCCCGGGAAGTTTTGCCGGCAAAGAACTCCAAGGAAGTTGGGCCGGCGGACACTATGATGGTGGTCCCAACCCCTGCAGCATGACAAGGCCAACGCATTGGTTATTTGAAGAAACGTGAATGCAGAAGGTACAAAAATATTAAATGCACTTACGTACCTCTCCCCATCAGGGAAAATCAACCACCTCTGCTCGCGGGTCACCGGCACGGACGGGAGCCGTGTAGCACCACGCTGGTAGACGTTGCCCCCCTCCTTCCCCTCCTCATCAGTCGACTCCCCGCCATCATCAGCATGGCCACTCGGCTCCCCGCCATGCTCAGGCTGATCCAACCAGGTACCCCATCCAGACGTGTGCTCCTCCAGGGTCTCGTGGGACGAAGGCCCGTCGACCCGAGGCTCGTGGTCCGAAGACTCGTGGACCGGAGTCCGTGCAGCCTCCTCCTCAGACGAGTCCACCCTAGAAGTCACGTGCTCGGGTGAAACAGCTGGGGGCGGTGGCGAGGAAGGCGCCGTAGTCACCCTAACTCCTCTCCCACGACCACGTGCTCCACCTCCTCTCTTCTTCTTACCTCGTCCCCTGCTGGGCACCGCGGTCGACGAAGAAGGGCCCGGCGGTGTCGCCATACTGTCCAGCAACGCTCGGCGGAAAAGGGGCCTCGGAATGGAAGACCTCGCACCACGCGCCGACGAAGAAGGGGCCTCGGCGCGCTCCCGACCAGCGCCCACCATCTATCAACACCGGCCATGACAAAGAATAAACGAAATTAGTACAACATAAAAAAAGTACCGACATGAATAATAATATGTATATCACTTAAGTGTATCATCATCAAGTACAACATAAAAAAATTGAATACCTGACACTACTAATAATCTTGATCAGTATCATCAATAAATGCATAATCATTTCGGGAGGTGTCGGTGGTCGGGGTGTCCTGTCGGTGTCGGGGTGCCGTGTCGGGGTCGGGGTGCTGTTTCGGGGTCGGGGGTTCGGGGTGTCGTGTTGATGTCGGGGTCGTGCTGTGTCGGTGTCGGGGTGTCGGGGTTGGGGTCGGGGTGTCGGGGTCGGGGTCAGGGTCGGGGTGTCGGGGTCAGGCTCGGGGTGTCGGGGTCCGGCTCGGGGTGTCGGGGTCGGGGTCAGGCTCGGGGTGTCGGGGTCAGGGTCGGGGTCGGGGTGTCGAGGTCGGGGTCAGGCTCGGGGTGTCAGGGTCAGGCTCGGGGTGTCGGGGTCGGGGTCGGGGTCGGGGTCGGGGTCGGGGTGTCGGGGTCGGGGTCGGGGTGTCGGGGTCGGGGTCTCGGGGTCAGGGTGTCGTGTCGGGGTCGGGGTGTCGGGTCAGGCTCGGGGGGTCGGGGTCGGGGTGTCGGGGTCGGGGTGTCGGGTCAGGCTCGGGGGGTCGGGGTCGGGGTGTCGGGGTCGGGGTGTCGGGTCAGGCTCGGGGGGTCGGGGTGTCGGGGTCGGGGTCGGGGTGTCGGGGTCGGGGTGTCGGGGTCGGGGTCGGGGTCAGGGTGTCGGGGTCGGGGTCTCGGGGTCGGGGTGTCGTGTCGGGGTGCCGGGTCGGGGTCTTTTTTCCTTTTCTTCTTCTTCCTCTTCTTCCTGTTCTTCCTTTTTTCTTCCTTTTTTTTCCTTCTTCTTCCTTTTTCTTCTTCTTCTTCCTTCTTCTTCTTCTTCTTCTTCTTCTTCTTCTTCTTCTTCTTCTTCTTCTTCTTCTTCTTCTTCTTCTTCTTCTTCTTCTTCTTCTTCTTCTTCTTCTTCTTCTTCTCTTCTTTTCTTCTTCTTCTTCTTCTTCTTCTTCTTCTTCTTCTTCTTCTTCTTCTTCTTCTTCTTCTTCTTCTTCTTCTTCTTCTTCTTCTTCTTTCTTCTTCTTCTTCTTCTTCTTCTTCTTCTTCTTCTTCTTCTTCTTCTTCTTCTTCTTCTTCTTCTTCTTCTTCTTCTTCTTCTTCTTCTCTTCTTCTTCTTCTTCTTCTTCTTCTTCTTCTTCTTCTTCTTCTTCTTCTTCTTCTTCTTCTTCTTCTTCTTCTTCTTCTTCTTCTTCTTCTTCTTCTTCTTCTTCTTCTTCTTCTTCTTCTTCTTCTTCTTCTTCTTCTTCTTCTTCTTCTTCCTCTTCTTCCTGTTCTTCCTTTTCTTCCTTTTTTTTCCTTCTTCTTCCTTTTTTTTCCTTCTTCTTCTTCTTCTTCTTCTTCTTCTTCTTCTTCTTCTTCTTCTTCTTCTTCTTCTTCTTCTTCTTCTTCTTCTTCTTCTTCTTCTTCTTCTTCTTCTTCTTCTTCTTCTTCTTCTTCTTCTTCTTCTTCTTCTTCTTCTTCTTCTTCTTCTTCTTCTTCTTCTTCTTCTTCTTCTTCTTCTTCTTCTTCTTCTTCTTCTTCTTCTTCTTCTTCTTCTTCTTCTTCTTCTTCTTCTTCTTCTTCTTCTTCTTCTTCTTCTTCTTCTTCTTCTTCTTCTTCTTCTTCTTCTTCTTCTTCTTCTTCTTCTTCTTCTTCTTCTTCCTCCTTTCCATTTTCCTCTTCTTCTTCTCCTCTCTCCTGTTTTTTTCTTCTTCTTCTTCTCCTCTCTCTGTTTTTTTCTTCTTCTTCTTCCTCAATTCTTCTTTTTTCTTCTCCTCCTCCTCTTCTTCTTCTTCCTTTCCTTTTTCCTCTTCTTCTTCTCCTCCTCTCCTGTTTTTTTCTTCTTCTTCTTCCTCTTCTTCTTTTTTCTTCTCCTCCTCCTCCTCTTCTTCTTCCTTTTATTTTTCCTCTCCTTCTTCTCCTCCTCTCCTATTTTTTCTTCTTCTTCTTTTTCTTTCCTAAAACTGAACTAAACCTAAAACTAAACCTAAATCTAATATAAACATAAACCTAGAACTAAAAAAACAGAAGAAAAAAAGGAAAAAACTAAATCTATACCTAAAACTAAACTAAAACTAAACCTAAACCTAAACCTAAACCTAAAACTAAAACTAAATCTAAACTAAACATAAACCTAAAACTAAAAAACAGAAGAAAAAAGGAGAGGTAGAGCTCACCTGGGCCGGTGGAGGAGGTGGCCGGTGGAGGAGGGGGGCGGGGCGGCCTAGGGCGGCGGCGCCGGTCCCAGGGCGGTGGGGCGCGGGGGGCAGGGGCGCCGGGGGGCCGGGGCGCGGCGGGGCGATGGGGCGGGCGGCCGGTGTGGCGACGGCGCCCGGGGCGGTGGGGCACGGGGGGGCCGGGTCGCTGGGGGGCCTGGGCGCGGCGTCGCCGAGACGGTCGTGGTGCCGGGCCGATGGGGCGGTGGGGCGACGGGGCGGGGGGACGGTGGGGCGGCGGGGCGGTGGTGCGACAGGGCGGCGGCGAGTGGTGGGGGCGGCGGCTCTCATGTGTGGGAGGGGAGAGATAGAGGGGGGTGGGGCGCGCCGGCCGTTAGATACGTACGTCCTTTGCCGTCCGCTATTGTGCGCTTTGCCGTCCGCTAGCGGACGGCAAAGAGGAGGACCGTTAAGTATTTTTTAACCAGCTCCTCAGTGGGGCCCCCCTCCCTCTTTGTCGTCTGCTAGCGGACGACAAAGCTTCTTTGCCGTCAGCTAGCGGATGGCAAAGAACAGGCTGATGGCAAAGGCTTTCTTTGCCGTCTGCTGTTTCGTTGCCGTCCGCTTTTGGGCAGCTGATGGCAAAGAGCTTCTTTGCCGTCAGCTAGCAGACGGCAAAGAGCTGGCAGATGGCAAATTAGCTGATTCCAGTAGTGGATGTGGAAGTTGATTGCACTTGTTCTTGCCAAAATGATAAGAGTGAAGTATGTTGGTGGAGTCACCCTTAAGGACTCTCTAGTTCTTCTACTTTTGGATCCACACCATCTTGATGGGAATCCTTGGAGTTGTAGTCGTACTTGATGAAGTGGAACTTGAAGTAGTCTTGGGAATCCACTTGACTAAGGTCTTAGGAGCTTCTTCAAATGCATCAATTTCCCCTTGAAGCTTGTCCTTGCCTTTTTGCTTGTAGTCTTGTGGTGGAAGATCATCTTGAGCTTTTGTCCCTTTGAAAGAAGTAGGATCATACTTCTCTTGTTGAGGAACAAACTTCGTCTTGGGGTATTGATCTTCTTCCCACTCAACTCCATTGGCATTAAACTTTCGTTCAAAACCAACACCTTGATTCTTCTAGTGCCTTCCTTGCTTGCGTACAATTTCCTCGAATTGCTTACTTCCGGCAAGGCTCTTGTACACTCCTTTCTCTATAATTCCCTTCAATAGGCTATTTTCTTGCTCAAGTGTAACTTGGCTAAGAGAATCATTAGTGGAATCAAGAGAACTACTAGAAGCAACAATATTGGATTTAACATGATCATTGTTACTACTAGAGGAAGGATCTTTCTTGTTCTTGTTACTAGACTTGACTTGAGGCATGTAAGTGGATAAGAGTAAACGCTTGGCAATGTAAGAAGAACTTTTCTTACAAAGATCATCATTGATTGCCTTTAAGAACTCATGCTCTTGCTCAAGGTTGAGCTTTTCAAAGCGTAATTTCTCATGTGTTCTTAAAAGTTATCGATGATCTCCTAAGATAGTTTCATGAGCTAACTTAAGGGTGTTTAGTTCTTTAGTTAGAGACTCAATTTTCTCCTTATCATTGTCATTCGTTTTATCTTGATTAGCATGATTAATTGACGTTTCATCATAGTATTCATCACTAGAGTTGTCAACAAGTAAATCATCATCACCTAACAAGTCATCTTCATCACTATTGAAATCAACATACTCGGGGTGTGATACCTTTTGGCCTTTAGCCATGAAGCATGTTCCAACTCCTTCATTTGGTGAGTCAAATATGTCGTAGGAGTTGGTTGACACAAGTGCTAGACCGGCAACACCTTCATCTTGAGTATATTCGGAATCAGAGTGATAACTTCTCTCAGAGTGGTTGTCGGAGTCGGAGCCGGATACCCATTCACCAAAATGAGCTTGATGTCTTCGTTTTGTGTAGCTCCTTGATGACTTATCCTTTCTTTCCGAATCCTTGCTTCTCCGTGAGTGTCTTCGTTCATAACGATCATCTCTACTCCTTCTTTCTCTAGATGGTCATTCTTCTCTTCTACTTCTTCTTTTGGGAGAGTCTTCTCTTCTCTTGTAGGGAGCCGTACACTCATTGGAATAGTGTTCGGGTCTTCCACAATTGTAGCAGTTTCGCTCTCGACTAGAAGATCTGTTGTCATTGTAGGACCTTGACTTGGAGCTTCTATCTTTGCTTCTACTCTTGTAGAACTTGTTGAAGTTCTTCACCATTAAGCTCAATTCTTCATTGAAGGTTTGCTTCTCACTTGATGATGTGGGAGCTTCATATGAGGCTTTCTAAGCACCACTTGATTTGCTGTGAAGTTCCTCTTTATCCTTGAGTGACATCTCATGAGCAACAATTCTTCCAATGACTTCGGTTGGCTTGAGATCTTTGTAATTGGACATCATTTGGATCAATGTGCACACGGTATCATATTTTCCATCCAAGGCTCTTAGGATCTTCTTGATGATGAATCTATCGGTCATCTCTTCACTCCCTAAGCCGGCAATCTCATTTGTGATAAGAGCAAGCCTAGAGTACATTTCAGCGACACCTTCACCATCCTTCATTTTGAACTTGTCAAGTTGACTTTGAAGCACATCCAATTTGGATTCCTTGACGAAGTCGGTACCTCTGTGCATATCAATCAAAGTATCCCAAATTTCCTTTGCATTCTCAAGACGGCTGATTTTGTTGAATTCTTCGGGGCACAATCCGTTGAAGAGAATATCACAAGCTTGAGCGGTGTATTGCAGCATCTTCAACTCCTCCGCGGTAGCTTCACGGTTTGGTTCTTTCCCATGAAAGAAGTCACCTTGCAAGCCAACACACACAATAGCCCAAACGGCGGGGTTATGTCCAAGAATATGCATTTTCATTTTATGTTTCCAACTAGCAAAATTAGTACCATCAAAGTAAGGACCTCTACGGTGATAATTTCCCTCGCTAGACGCCATACTCTCCTAGGTTGTGAAACCAAGGCTATGACCACCAAAACCTATGGAGATCAAAGCAAATGGAGACCAAAGCTCTGATACCACTTGTAGGATTGGAAGTATGTCTAGAGGGGGGTGATTAGACTACTTGACCAAATAAAAATCTAGCCTTTTCCCAATTTTTGTTCTTGGCAGATTTTATCTATCTTAGCACAAGTCAAGCAATCTCACACAATTCAAGCAAGCATGCAAAAGAGTATATGAGCAGCGGAAAGTAAAGCATGCAACTTGCAAGAATGTAAAGGGAAGGGTTTGGAGGATTCAAACGCAATTGGAGACACAGATGTTTTTGTCGTGGTTCCGATAGGTGGTGCTATCGTACATCCACGTTGATGGAGGCTTCAACCCACGGAGGGTAACGGTTGCGCGAGTCCACGGAGGGCTCCACCCACGAAGGGTCCACGAAGAAGCAACCTTGTCTATTCCATCATGGCCATCACCCACAAAGGACTTGCCTCACTAGCGGTAGATCTTCACGAAGTAGGCGATCTCCTTGCCCTTACAAACTCCTTGGTTCAACTCCACAATCTTGTCGGAGGCTCCCAAGTGACACCTAGCCAATCTAGGAGACACCACTCTCCAAGAAGTAACAAATGGTGTGTTGATGATGAACTCCTTGCTCTTGTGCTTCAAATGATAGTCTCCCCAACACTCAACTCTCTCTCACAGGATTTGGATTTGGTGGAAAGAAGATTTTTTTTGACTGGTGACTGTAGGGAAAACCCCCCACAGCATTTAGAATTTATTAATAAAGCCAGGGACAGTACAATACATGGATTACAAGAGGTAATCTATACATTAAGAAAAAGACTACACTAAGGGACTAGTTTACAGAACCTCAAGGAGGCAAGAAAGAAATCCATCTAAGCAGCTCCTCCTTATATCTTTGCTTGATTCTATATTGCATGAGTGTAATATCATGGATGAAGGCACATCTCCATCTATTAAAGCTTTGCCTCTCATGTGTGAAGACTCTAGCATTTCTCATTATCCAAATGTTCCAGCAAGCAACAAAGACAACCTCAGTAAAGAAAGGTTTAGCAAAATCTTGCTTAGCTTGCATGACAATTGTGGACATATCCTCTCCAGGTGGCCATGATATTTGAAGGTAATTCCATATCCTCACACTGAAATTACACTCAAAGAATAGGTGGTTTCTGGTCTCACGTCTCCCCAAAGGACAGAGAACACAGTTTACCCCATCCTCCGGATGCCAGTGCCTTCTTTCAACCATATCTTTGGTGTTCAATCTGTCCATGATTAACATCCAAGCAAACACCTTAATTTTCATTGTGCAGGAAGATCTCCAAATCCATAATAGGAGAGGATTGAATGACATTTGGGAGTGCACAAAGGAGTAAAACAACTTGGGCTTGAATGGTTGGCTGGATCCCTGCCAGAACCAGATGTCATTTGCTTCCACATCCCTATTACAATTGGCCATCATGTTTTGCACAGTCATATATTCCTGGTAGGCCTGTGCAGACAGAGGTAAATGGAACAAATCTGTGAGTCTCTGGGAATGGAAAGCTTCAGAGACAGTAATCCAGGGATCTTTGACATATGAGAAGAGCCTTGGAAATCTGTTTTGCAAGGTGATTGATGTTTCATCGATCTTCCACTTATCAGACCAAAATAAAGCAGAAGTCCCAGAGTTGATCTGAACCCAAGTTGTACTTCTGAAATGATCCAGCAATTTACATATATCCTTCCACCAATAAGAACCACAACTATCAGTCCCCTGTGGTACAGAAGAGTGGTAATATGAATCCCAAATAAGTGAAACCCATGGCAAGTCCAACCTGTTCATGAATTTGTGGAGATGTTTCAGCAATAGAGCCATGTTCTGCACACCCAGATTTAAAATGCCCAGCCCTCCTTTGTTTTTAGGCCTACAAATTAGGTCCCATGCTGCCAGGGATGCTGAGGGCTCATCTCTGTGTTTTCTCCACAAGCACTGCCTTTGTATTCTCTCCAATTGCTTTAAGATCCCTGCTGGAACAAGGAGGCTGCCAAGATAGAATATGGGCATGGAAGACAGTGCAGAATTTAAGAACTGTAGCCTTTCCCCCTGGTTTAGGAAAGAAGAACTAGCTGACATTCTCCTCTCCATGCAATCCACAAGGGGCATAAAATCCACCATTTTTGGTCTGGTAGTACCAACAGGTAGTCCAAGGTATGTGAAGGGCATCTTGCCAACCTGACAACCAAAGGCTGCAGCCAAACTGGTGGTAGTGTTCTCATCCACATTAATGGGAACCATGGAAGATTTGTGATAATTCACCATTAGTCCTGTAGAGGTGGAGAACACCTGGAGCATGTCCTTGAGGGCTAAAAGTTGAGCTTTGTCTGCTGGCAGGATGATTAGGGTATCATCTGCATACTGGACTATAGGATAGTCTTGGTCATGGCATGGGATTGGCAAATTTAAGATTCCCCTTTTGAACATATCATTTACTACTGATTGCAAGAGGTCAGCAGCAATTACAAAAAGCAGGGGTGAAAGATAGTCACCTTGCCTGACTCCCTTTTTACAAAGGAATTGTCTACCAGGTACTCCATTTAAGAGGACAGATGAAGTTCCAGTTGATAATAGTTGCTTGACCCAGGAAATCCATTTTTGATTAAAACCCTTGTGCTTGAGGATTAGCAAAATAGCTTCATGCTCAATGGAGTCAAAGGCTTTCTCAAAATCCAATTTAAGAATAACAATAGGTCTCTTTGACTGATGACATTGATGCAGATATTCAAGTGTCCAGCCAATACAATCCTGAATTGTCCTGCTTTTAATAAAGCCATATTGATTCTTATGTATACATTCCATAATGATCCTCTGAAACCTGTTAGCAGCCATTTTGGACAGGAATTTAAGGCCCATCCCAGTCAAAGAGATTGGCCTATAATCTCCAACACCTTCAGGGGCCAATTTTTTGGGGATGAGTGTGATGAAAGAACCATTTATATTCTCCAGGTTTGCAGTACCATTATGGAAAGCTTCAGCCAGGTCATAAAAATCCTAACAAATAATGTGCCAACATTTCTTGAAGAATAACCCATTAAAACCATCTGGGCCAGGGGCCTTATCAATGGGCATGTGCTTAACAGTATCATCCATTTCCTCTTTTGTAAATGGTTCAGTTAAGAAATCTAGCCCATCTACTGGCTTGAGCAAATCATTCAGGTTAAAACCCATTACTATACCAGCAGAAACTCCCATTCTATTTTTGAAACAATTCCATATGATGCCCTCCATCTGTGCATGACTAGAGACCACAGTCCCATCAATATCTGTTAGAGAAGCAATGGAATTTCTTCTATGCCTCTCAGTGGCCATAGCATGGAAGAATTTGGTATTTTCCCCACCAAGTTTAATATACCTGATTGTACACCTCTTCTTCCAATATATAAACCGGATATGTAATAGTTTTTCCACATGCAGTTTCACCACCTTCCTGAAGTTAAATTCAGGTCTATATAAAGATCTAACCTCTTCAAGGCCATCCAAACACAGGATGACTTCATTGCATTTTGAGATCAGCACTTTTATTTTAGAGATACTCATCTGCCATCTCTTAAGGGCCCCTCTCAGGGTTTTGAACTTGTCTGCAATTCTAGCAGTGATATGAGATTTGTGGGATGGCTTCTGCCAAGCCTGTTGGACACATTGCATAAACCCCTCAAGCTCAACCCAATAATTCTCAAACCTAAATGTAGAAGATTTAGGAATAGAAGTCTTAATAGTGACCACACATGGCACATGGTCAGATGCAGTTCTGGCCAGGGGTAGCACTTCAGTCATGGGATATGAAGAGATCCAATCAGCAGAAGTAAAAAACCAATCTAACTGCTCTAGCAAGGGATTATCCTGCATATTGGACCATATATAAGATCTCCCCTTAAGAGGAAGCTCCAGCAGACCAAGATGTGCAATTATTTCATTGAAAATGAAAATATCATTCAGGTCACCACCAGGTAAATTCCTATTCTCCAGTGATCTTATGAAGTTAAAATCTCCCACCAAGAGCCAATTATCTCCCAATGGAATTTGCAGGTTATATAACCAGGAGACAAAATTGTCCCTGGCTTCCCCTTGGCATGGGCCATACACAGAAACAAGAGACCAGTGCTCATTATTTTGCTTGGAGACAAACTGAATCACAACTGCAAACTGTTGAATTTCAATTACAGTGCCCCAGAAGAGAGAGGAATTCCACACTATCAAAATGCCCCCAGAAGCACCCACAGAAGGGGAGAAAGCAAAGCTATCAAATATTTTAGGGCAAAAGGATCTAATAGATCCGAAATCAAAAGAATCACATTTGGTTTCTTGAAAGCAGGCAATAACACACTGACTTTCATCCAACTTTTGTCTGACAGCTCTTTGCCTAGCTTCAGAATTTAGACCTCTAACATTCCAGCATAAAACACTCCAGTTCTTACAGGAATTACTCATTTAAACCAAAAGTATCAGATAGAATAGTCTAATGACACCTAATGCCACCACCCTCAACAAGCACACATGTCCAGCATGATTCTTTTAAATTATTACAGACAGGAACAAAAGAAAAGAACCATAGTAAACAGAACAACTGCTAGCTCCAACTATCCATTTGACAACTAAACATTTGCAGTACTGGTCTTTGGAGTTGAGGGATCAGCCATAAGTTGTTCCACTGTAATCAGATCATCAACAATTCCCAGCTCCTGGCCAATCTGCTGCAGCTTGGATATGGGAGTAGGTGGTGGAAGATCATCAACTTGCTCATCCTGCTGCTGAGACACTGTAGCTGAGAAGGGCATGGCCTTGGGTTTCCTCCTTTTTGGCTGCATTGGAAGCTCCTGAAAACTTGGCTTGAAGCCATCTCTCTGCAAAGATCCTCGAGTGCACCTTCTTACTGATGTTTCCACCACTGGAGTGGGGGCCATGGTTTTCCTGGGCCTTCTAACCTTTCTCTGCTCTGCAGGTTGCTCAGGTGGTTCATTAAACTGCACTGCCTCACCAATAGAGGAAGACTCAGGCTGCTGAACTGGAAAAAGAACCCTAGCCACAGGCCTATGCTCCAGATTTGTGTTATAATAGGTCAGTCTTGGCACCTCAAAGGCCAAGTCCCAGCTTCTTTTAGATAGCAGATCAGATTGCACAGGCAACACCTGTAATGGCTTAGGGATCTCATAGCAGATATGTGAATGCAAAATGGCCTCAAAGTTCCTTTTTAAGATCATCTCAGGTGGCAACTCAGGTCCAAGCATAACTTTAGCAGCATTGGCAACTGAGACAGGCAGAAAGGGAGCGGTCATGACCATCTCCAACTCAGAAGATTCCTCCATAGAAGTATTATGTGCAGGACAATGTGCAGGTGGCTGATAGACCACCAAAGCCCAGTCATCAGGATTATAAACTGGAACAACATTATTTTCCACAACAACTGGCTCCATAGGCTGCTCCATTCCCACTTCTGGCTCCACAGGTTGGTCCACATCATGAATCAGCACAAAATTTGGCTGAATATGCTGTTCCACTGACAGAGAATGATCTTCAGAGTTATCAAGGACCATAGACTCTTGCTCCACTTGTACATCATTCTGCACCTGTTCATTTTCCCCCCAAACTGCATTGCCCCAATTGTTGTCACCCATGTCAGGTTGCTCTGGGGGAGGTGGTGGCACCTCATTCCAACCTAAAGCAGGGTAATTGGGCAAGATAAACTGCGGAAGATCAGGGAAGGGCACCCCAGGAAGGGGGTGAGGATTTGCATTTATTGGCATCCAATCCTCATCTTGTGGCATCTGCTCTGCAAAATTGGCACCAAGAATATATATGGGCGCCGTCCAAGACACTCTTGCTCCTCCCCATGCAGCATAGTCATTGAAAACGACATCGCGAGGCACCAGAACGTCCTCTGGAAAGGAAGCAAACACAAGAGATCTTACTAGGTATGGATCCTCACTGTTCCAATGATGGAATTTGCCAAAAGTATTCACTGCCGCTCTAATATTCTCAGTATTGCGAAGATCCAGAGGGATGCCCAGCATCATAATCAAACCCTGACGAAAGCCCTGAGCTCCACGAAAACCTTCCCCCTCATCATGTTTCATAAAGCGGACAAACCGATCATTGCCAAGGTGTTGCGGAGGAAGATGAATAAGAGAGTAACGTACTGCAGGATCCCTGACTCGAAACAGCCCGACAGCATTGATCCATGGCTGAACAGAACAAACCTGATATCCATGAGCTTCCAGCCATTCAGCAACCTCCTCTCGAGCAGCACCCATCTCATTGGCAGCAGGCATGGGCATGACTTCCGCAAGCATGTAGTCTTCGTGGCGGCGCATAATGGGGACGTGCGGCGTGACAAAGGTACGCGGCCATCTTGCATCGCCCGCATCGATGATGTGATGTCCTGCTGGGACATACTGCATTGGGTCAATGGGGAAGTTGGCCATGGCCGGCGGTGGCGAGGGTGGCTCAGAAGGCGGCGGTGGTGGAGCTTGCGGAGAGCCTGGAGGCGTCCTTGGACCAAGATGAACAGAGTTGGTCGATGTGGACGGTGCAATCAAAACCGAGGAGTCCAAGTTAGGTATAAATCCTGTCAGAGAGATATTCTCGCTCCCCATAGCTGTTGCCTCGGAAACTGAATCGTTAGCGGGCTTGGGTTTCCAAACCAAACCCAATCTCTTAGCAAAACGGGCGCAATCGCGCCTAGCATGGCCAACCCGAGAACAACCCAAGCACTTTAGAGTTGACGTACATGAAGAAGAAAAATGCCCACGCTTAAAACAAGTCTGACATGTAACAATTTCATCAACCATGTCATTTATCATTTGATCAAAAGAGGCCTCAGCTTGAGATGGGCTCGGCACGGCAGTAGAGCTTGATGGGCCAGCATCTGAAGGGCCCAAGAGAGGCAAATTTTGAGATCCAGTAATCCCGCCCGAACCAGCCGGCACAAGATCCAAGGAAGAACCCCTTGACGCGATACGCTGTTGAATCTCCGACGAGCTGACGGTGCCAAAGATGATCGGTGGCTAAGAAACAGTCCAGTTAAGAATATCAAATTGAGGCGGAGCAGTGACCTGACGCTCCCTCTCGGAAATCTCATAGCCAGCACTCTCAGATGCCGCAATACATTCAGCCGTTGCATGATATCTATACCCTTTGCATGCATCATACTTTTGAAACATAGCAAAAGATAATTTTTTCTGAACAGAAGACCTGGATCTAAAGGATGACTTTGATGGAGGATTATGCATTGCAAGAAGGCCCAAGGCTGCCCTACGCTTAGAAGCACTGACCAAGATCCACTCAGCATCACACTCTTTCTTCCAAATATTGAATTCACGTAACCAATTTGGACCCCCATTTCCCACAGATGAAAATAGCATTTGAATTGAGGGCAAGAGTATGATCTAGTGTCCACAATATGAAAACCAACAGCCTTGCAGGAAACATTAAAGCTAAATACCTTATCAGCAATATATGAGACCCAGAGATCAATGGCTGATCCTCCCAACGCCGACTCAAGGGAGGCGGCCACAGAGTCCTCATCTAGCCGAAAATCATGCCTGCTAAAGGAGACAACCAGGGTAAATGCCCCTCTACCATCCATGGGATGGACAGTGAGGCCAGACGCCCTATAGATCTCATCAGCAAAAACTCTACCCTTGGAAAAGTCCAGATCAAGGGTAGATCCCGAAGAAGAATCCATCACCGAAGACATAAGCAGAGAGATCTCGAGACGCCGAGCAAGATGAGTGGATCAATCCACCAAATTAGTGGAGAGGAGTGAAGATCGCCGGTGGGCTAGGGTTTAGGTGCGGGTGGGAGGGTGGGGGCGTCATCCCTCGATCAGATATTTCTTATTACTATTTGTTTTTGTGGAAAGAAGATTTGAGTGGAAAGCAACTTGGGGAAGGCTAGAGACCAAGATTCATATGGTAGGAATGGAATATCTTGAGCTCAACACAAGTGTAGGTGGTTCTCTCTCAGAAAATGTGTATTTGTCAGGACCCCGGTCCTAAGTCACACCGATCTAGCATGTAACACTTCATATCACTTTGCGGCCTCACGCACGGTATTCCCACGGGTGCCACCTTACCTGGCCCGGGACCGTTTGCGCCTTTTGGCTCACGTATATGATAGTGTCGCTAGCATCCATATGACAAAGAACCCGGGCCGACATGGCTAGTCGTGAACCCAAAGCGGCACTAACCCATGGGGACAGGCATACATGAATCAACTTCGAGCATGTCGGTCAACAGCGTGTGAATCCGGGCTGTAGCACTGGGCTAACAGGACTCCGGTAACCCGGGCTGTAGCAGGCTAGGCAGGACTCCGGATGTCACCGCGTGACATTTCCCCGAAGGGACAGACACAGGAACGAAGTGAAACACATGCCGGCCAGTCAAGTGTCCTGAGCAGTAGTGCTGGGCTAGCAGGACTCCGGTGAACCGGGCTGTAGCGGACTACTATGGCTCATGGAAGCACTAGACTACATTTCCCCATAAGAGAGGCTGCCAAGGACAAACAACTAGATTGTTCGATCCCACACATAGCAAGCATTTCAATCATACACACAATATGCTCGATATGTGTAAATACAACATGGCATCACAACATAACTCTACGACTCCAATATTTATTCATTAGGCTCCGAGGAGCGAGATATTACAAACATGGGTCTCATGACCCAACATTCAGAGCATACAAGTCAAACACATGCGGAAGCTTAACATGTCTGAGTACAGACATCTACAAATGAAAAAGGCTGAGAAGCCTGACTATCTACCAGATCCTGCCGAGGGCACAAGATCGTAGCTGAGGTATCAAGCTAAACGTCGAAGTCCACACGGAACTACTAGCAAGACTGACGTCTCTCTGCAAAAACATAAAATAGGCAAACATGAGTACAAATGTACCCAGCAAGACTTACATCAGAACTAGCTACATATGCATATGTATCAATAAAGGGGTGGCGGAGTTTAACTGCAGCAAGCCAACTTTGACTCGGTGGCTATCCTGAACTACGACTGCAAGTAACTCTTTGAGGTGGCGCACACGAGTCCACATATTCACCATTTAAATACACCACTATGGATCTGCTCCCGTCTCCCTACGAGAACTTCATCCATAGCACTCACGCTTATCTTGCGCATTTTAGAGTATCCACTTTCACTTGTCTATGAACTATGCAAGGGGTCCAAGTTTCCATATCCGAGGAATCCGGCTATTCGAATAGATAATGATAACCCTGCAGGAGTGTACTTCTTCACACACGCTCTCGCCACTTATCGCCCTGTACACGTCATGTACCTCGGCAACCTTCAAGCGGAAGCCGGGCAAGGGAGTCGGCCATGACCTGACTAACCACACAAGTCTCTATTCTAGGTTTATCGCCTATTCGGGTTCCATCCGCAAGGAGATCCGGCCGAGGTGTCGCTCACGGCCCCAAACGATGTGTGCAGGGTTCCCAAGCCCACCTCGACGGGTGGATCTACGCTTGGTACACCGTGCCACGGTGCCTAGTCTGTCCCAAGCCCACCTGTACCGGGTGCCACTTGGTAGACTACTAACGCTACCTACAAACACCAGAAACTAGTTGCAACTCCTGGACAGAGATCAGGTTGATTAATAAGTCGAGAGGGGCACTTAAGTATTCCAATGCGTGGTAGTAACTGTTCATGGATCACAAACACAGAACTCAGTTCCTGAGGACGGCTGCAATGAGACAACCCACCATGTACTCCTACATGGCCTCTCACCGCTACCTTTACCAAATTGTGTTCACACACTTAGCTCACACACAGTAGGACATGTTCATCACCATTCCAATTCATTCCCGATGAATCAGACCCGACTCAACTCTAAGCAGTAGCAGGCATGACAAACAAGCATGAATGAGTAGGCACATCAGGGCTCAAACAACTCCTACTCATGATAGTGGGTTTCATCTATTTACTGTGGCAATGACAGGTCATGCAAAGGATAAAGGGGTTCAGCTACCGCAGCAAGTAATAGATGAATCGTTGTTGTCCTAATGCAGTAAAAGAGAGAAGGAGCGAGAGAGTGGGATTGTATCGGAATGAACAAGGGGGTTTTGCTTGCCTGGCACTTCTGAAGATAATATAGCTCTTCATCGGTGTCATCGATCACATCGTCGGAAACATCGTCGACTGAGAGGGGACGGTTATCGGCAAACAGAGAAGGACACAATCAATGGAATGCAACAATATGATGCATGATCATGACATGGCAATATGCTGTGGTTTGAGCTAATGCATCTAGCTATGATTTAAATGAAGTTGGTTTGAATACATGATTCAAATTCCAACTCCATATATGATTATTTAAATGCCCTTTATTTGTTTTGTCAAAAACAGAGGACAAACATTGTTCAAACATGCATGAAGCTGGTACAGATGGATTCCTTGAATTTTTCTGATAATTTTTCATATATAAATTATTTCATTTGGAGTTACGGTTTAATTTGTATGAATTTTAGAAGTTAGTACTATTTTTTGGAATTTCCTGATTTATTTAAAACCCAAAAGTCAATTACTGCATCAGCACTGCGTCATGCCTGCGTCAGCAAGTCAACAGCGCTGACCCAGGTCAACCTTGACCAGTGGGTCCCGCATGTCAGTGTCTTAGGGCTGGTTAGGGTCACAGACATGTGGGCCCAGTCAACAGCCACGTCAGCTTGGTCAAAGCTGACACGTGGGCCCAGAGTGGTTAGGTTAACAGTAAACAGGGGTTACCCCGCAGTTAATTAGAATGGTCGGGCCTACCTGTCAGTGAAACAGGGCGAGGTTAACGCGGTAATTAGCCTCAGGCTAATGACGCCACGTCAGCGTCACCGGAGTTGCGCCGACGGCGACAAAACCGACGACAGAGACGCCGCGGGAAGGCGCTATAGGGCACGGTTTCGGCCGCGGTCGGTCCCGTTGGAAAGCTAGCACTCGGCCGCATCCAACGGTGCAAGCGGGGTTGCCTGGAACGGCGTGTCGCGGCGACGGCGGCGGGCAGAAACGGAGGCTGGAGTTGGGCTCGAGCCGGTCCGGTGCTGCAGTGCTCGAGCGAGCAAACGTAGCGGCTAGGCGGACTCCTGGAGGCGCCAGGAGCGTGTCGATGCCGCTGGAGCGAGCACGAGAGGCTCGGGAGCGCGAGCTCGCCGGCCATGGCAGACGGCGGCGTCGGGTGACCTCGGGGCTATGGCTAGAGGGCGAGAGCAAGCAGGGGGGTCAGAGGGGAAACGGTCAGTAGCTCACCGCGGTTCGAAAGGGCCAGGCGTTGAGCTCGGGGAGGCATGGATGACGGCAGGGCGTCGGAGGCGATCTCGGCGACCGAACGGCGAAGGCGAGGTCGGGGAGGTCGCGTTGGAGCGTCCGGTGTCGCTTGAGTAGGTGGGGAGGACGGCGACGTCGCGGCGGAGCTCGGGAGCAGCTCGGCAGGCGAGGCGGTGGTTGTGGTGGTGGGAGCGGTGGCGACGAGCACGTTCGGCTGGGCGAGGAAGAGAGAGCCAGGGGAGAGAGGATGGGAGTGAGCGGTCTGGTTCGGGGACGTGCGTGGCGTCTACAGGGCGTCCCGGGGAAGTGGCAAGCAGGAGCTGGCGGAGAGCGTGCGCGCGCGAGGCGACCACGCGCCCAGTCCTTCTGGAAGAGGAAGATGACAAGGGGGGGGCACTGGTGGGCTGGGCCACCAGGTGGGCTGCTGCTACAGGTAAGAAGTCCAGGTGAGTTTTGTTGTTCTGGTTTAATTTCTATTCTGTTTTCTGTTTTGATTTGAATCTTGCCACTGTTTGAAATTCCAACAGTTTCAAACCAGTGCCAAAAATCCTCTGAACAATTTTATGTTGCTAGATGGACTTTTCCAAAAGCACATAAAACATTTCAAAGTTATTTCAAAATATATTCTATATATTATGAATATAATTCCAAATTCAAATACAATAATGATTTAAATTCAGTGCCCAAAATATTCCTACAAATGTTCATTATTTTTGGTTTGGTGCAAAAGTCTTGCCAAAAATATCAAACAGTTAATAAGAACATTTCGAGAAACATTGAATGCAATTTTCCAGGGTTCTTTGCCCTTCTTGAATTAAAATTTGAGGCTTCCAAATTTCCTCAATTCAAGTTTTCAAAAATTTAAACATAATGCAAGCAGGATGCAAACACTAGGCAGCACCAGAAGCTAGGGATGTGACAACTCGCCCCCCCTAAACAAGAATCTCGTCCCGAGATTCAGGACGTGAGGTAAGAAGACAGAGGGGACACAAAACTAACACGATCTTCATGATCCAACTTCCCTTCTCGGAGATGTTTATTCCTTCTAACATATTGATCTTGACGTCTTTGCTTCGAGAACTTCATCCAGCTATGTCGACGGAAGAGAGGAAAACCCTATAGGATTTGATCTTCATAAAGATCGAGCTATTCAAGATCAACTCGCGGAATGAGATGTTGAACATCTCGAGTTGAGACACAAGACACCCATCGAGAGGGATGAAAGAACAAACTACGAGGTTTGATTTGGTGGGTAACAAATCCACGCTTAGAGAGATGGTGGATGGTGTCAAGGTGGCGAGGAAAAAAATTTGCCATGATCCTGTAACGGGGCACCTTGGAAAAGGTGACTCGTAGAATTATTCCCTTAAGTGGCAAAAAGAATTACTTTTGATGCAAAGATCATTGAAACTCTCTATACCAGCCTAAGGAAAATCACAATTGATCGTTTGAAGGAATTCCAAAGAATGTCATACTTAGTTTGGAAAGGAAACTAGAGTTATAAGACAACTCGGCAAATGGAAGGCACATTCCAGTTGATACCAAGGATATAACCTAGTGACTGAGCGTGCTTTCAAGAACTTGAGCATTTCCATATTCATCAAGGTCTTAACAACATCCGTGCCGAGGATCCTGGCAACACATCATACTACCATGATGAATAGTGATGGACGATGCAGATGCAAAGGAGGACAACACCTTCTCAGACTTTACCTTAGCAAGGCCAAGGAAACAAAATCTGGATGATCGACCAAGAAACATTTAGCACTCCGCTTCTAATGTTCCCCTTGATGTGCTAGCGTAACCCATTCATAGATATGGTTTGGCATCTAGAACATCAAGTAAAAGGTCGGACTTCGGGAGCACAAGAATCCATAAGGAACAACTTGTGTAATAAGTCATACCAAATCCTCATGGAGAAGATGGTCGAATTGCTCGCTCAAGATACTACAATAATAGATCTTCCGGCTAGGTGTGTCGCCAGAACATCAACCTCGTCGGGTCCTACATCATAGATCTTGGAAATGTTCCAGCCATCATACCTGCCTGAGATTCAGATCTGGCTGGTAACAGGATTTTTCAGACAACATGTCTAGAAAAGAAAGGTTGCAACACAAGTCGACGAGATAACGTTGCGAGACTCTCGGGAGATGAACTACGATAGCAAGCTCCAGAACATGAGCTGGTTCTGCTACACACATGTGAACATGTTGTCCAAGACAAGCATGACCACAGAGTAGTCTTACAATAAAACACTACCAAAGTTCGGGTGAGGAACCATCATCGAGGATATCGAAGTCCTTACACAAGTCCGGTTTAGCTCTTGGGAAGGAACTTCTTCTCCTTGAACAAATCAATCAGCGGCTTGGTGTGCTAGGGAATACATATGGAGTGGAGGTAATCAATCTACCAAACCATAGAATACTTCGCACGTATGCATGAACGATTTGGGATGATTCCAGAGGAAACAAAACAAACCTTTCTCAAATTCATGGCGGCAACTTACACCTAATGCACATGAACTTGGAGAAAGTCACTTCTTTCACCAAACATATACTTCATGAACGGGGCATGAAGAAATGCTTACACCAATTTCCAACACTAGCCTAATGTTTAACACGAATCATGGGGGAGCCAAGATGCTGCTGATGGGCTCAACAACAACTCATCGAAATTTCCATATCACTGGACTTCCACCATTATGTGAACACGGTGATAGCATTGGTCAGACCAAAAGATGTAATGGTGTATGCTCGAGGGACCAACCACGAGTAAGACAACATTACGAACATCGTTGGTACTGATTTGATTTGACGATAGCCCACAATCAAATCAAAGGATTGATAAGACAATAGGTCCAACAACTGATCACAGGGACCAATCGATGAAGATGTCATCTTTCTTCAACACACACTACACAAGAATATCCCTTTGGAACGAACTAAGTTAGGCAAGCTTTTATCTTCCAACTCTCCAAGTTGTTGTTCAGCTTAACCAACTAGCTCAGGGGTACCCAACACAGATTCTTGGAGAAAGGGTGATTTCGAAAACCAACTTGATCACGAACTCAACATAGCGGTCAGGTGACAACCTGGTGATACTCCTGAGAAGATATTCGGAAAATCACAAACCACTGGTATGTTACTAAGCTCGAGAACAATCTTGCTTCTTAGGGCAAGATGATATGATCAAAAGAGCGAGGATTTGGAATAATCCTAACTCATCGATTGAAGAGTGCACCAGGAAAATGGACTAGGTAGCACGATCAATCCTGGAATAGTGATTCAATAACCAACACGCTAAGAATGAGATTATTGTCCATTAACTACAAAGCAACGGAGTTGCTAGGAGTATTGATTTCACACATCATGATTCACTTGTCGGCATTCCGGTTGCGACAACATGGGACCGAGGAATGAATAATGATAGCGAGAGGTATTACTGCGTCAAGAATTCATAAGAGGTGGTGCAATTCTCATGACAATCCTGACATAAAGATGGCAATACCCTAAGATAGAACAGAGCAAAAGCTGGATTGGCATTTGATCTACGGAATACAATTGCTTTGACCCAATCCTAGATATGGATGGGGTACTGGAGTTTGTTTCTCCTAGTCATGCCGGAATAGAATGGCTTGATGGACCACAAGAATAATAGGCATCGATAACACGAATGCACAACTACTCTTGACCAACAATTGACAGACAAAGGTCAAATAACAACTAAAGAGGGACAACTCAAGGAACATATAACTTTCTGAGTTGTGGATGCATAGATTAGTATGTCAAACCAAGTTCAACATATTTCTTCCGGATAATCCATGCAGAAAGGTAAAATTGTCAGAGTCACAATATAAAATTGAGAACTCGTCAGGAGCACTCTTGTTGTGATCTTTTGGTTCAACGAGGAACTTCTACCATAAGAAGTTCATGGTATTCAGAAGAAGGAAATACCACGGACCTCGAGGGCTATCGCAAAGGTTACTAATATTCTAAAGGTACGAGCAACACTATCAACACGAAGTAGGGTGAATCATGGGTTCGAAAACCCAGGAGTAGAATACCTACTACTAAATGGCATCACGGGATGCTTTCGAGAATGATGGCCAGAATCATCACGCTGGGAATACAAAACATTGCTAGATTACTAGGTGACTCCCTAAGACACCTAGGGTCATAATAATAGCTCCAACAAATATGTCGAGGCAATGAAGTACTTCAACACACCGATTAGCATGCTTAACCTGGCCCAAATGGACCTTAGGAACAGGAGGAAGGGATTTGCAAATGCATCAGACTATCTAGAAACCTGGGATGACTCGGACAGCATAACCGCTGTAAATGCTCAGAAAAAGATTTGAGACATTCACAACAGTTTGCAAAACCACTCAACAACATCATATCAAGATTCTGGTTCAGCTGGCAACATAAGGAAGTAATAGAAACTGAACTAAGACTTGAATCTATCAATCCTATAAGTCTCTAGCATAGTAACTCGTCATCCTGATAGATAGATGAGAAGGCCTAATTCTTAATCCCCGTAGAAGAGAAGAGGGTGACTCAGATCAGAAGGCATAGGGTATAAGGAGTAAAAACGGCCTTACGTTCCCTTCCACAATCAATTCCCTTATATAACTAAAGCATTTCTAGACTCAACTTCGACCAGTTTTGCTTGGTAATCCTGCACGCAGTCAGGCTCTGATACCAAAGCTGTCAGGACCCCGGTCCTAAGTCACACCGATCTAGCATGTAACACTTCATATCACTTTGCGGCCTCACGCACGGTATTCCCACGGGTGCCACCTTACCTAGCCCGGGACCGTTTGCGCCTTTTGGCTCACGTATATGATAGTGTCGCTAGCATCCATATGACAAAGAACCCGGGCCGACATGGCTAGTCGTGAACCCAAAGCGGCACTAACCCATGGGGACAGGCATACATGAATCAACTTCGAGCATGTCGGTCAACAGCGTGTGAATCAGGGCTGTAGCACTGGGCTAACAGGACTCCGGTAACCCGGGCTGTAGCAGGCTAGGCAGGACTCCGGATGTCACCGCGTGACATTTCCCCAAAGGGACAGACACAGGAACGAAGTGAAACACATGCCGGCCAGTCAAGTGTCCTGAGCAGTAGTGCTGGGCTAGCAGGACTCCGGTGAACCGGGCTGTAGCGGACTACTATGGCTCATGGAAGCACTAGACTACATTTCCCCATAAGAGAGGCTGCCAAGGACAAACAACTAGATTGTTCGATCCCACACATAGCAAGCATTTCAATCATACACACAATATGCTCGATATGTGTAAATACAACATGGCATCACAACATAACTCTACGACTCCAATATTTATTCATTAGGCTCCGAGGAGCGAGATATTACAAACATGGGTCTCATGACCCAACATTCAGAGCATACAAGTCAAACACATGCGGAAGCTTAACATGTCTGAGTACAGACATCTACAAATGAAAAAGGCTGAGAAGCCTGACTATCTACCAGATCCTGCCGAGGGCACAAGATCGTAGCTGAGGTATCAAGCTAAACGTCGAAGTCCACACGGAACTACTAGCAAGACTGACGTCTCTCTGCAAAAACATAAAATAGGCAAACATGAGTACAAATGTACCCAGCAAGACTTACATCAGAACTAGCTACATATGCATATGTATCAATAAAGGGGTGGCGGAGTTTAACTGCAGCAAGCCAGCTTTGACTCGGTGGCTATCCTGAACTACGACTGCAAGTAACTCTTTGAGGTGGCGCACACGAGTCCACATATTCACCATTTCAATACACCACTATGGATCTGCTCCCGTCTCCCTACGAGAACTTCATCCATAGCACTCACGCTTATCTTGCGCATTTTAGAGTATCCACTTTCACTTGTCTATGAACTATGCAAGGGGTCCAAGTTTCCATATCCGAGGAATCCGGCTATTCGAATAGATAATGATAACCCTGCAGGAGTGTACTTCTTCACACACGCTCTCGCCACTTATCGCCCTGTACACGTCATGTACCTCGGCAACCTTCAAGCGGAAGCCGGGCAAGGGAGTCGGCCACGACCTGACTAACCACACAAGTCTCTATTCTAGGTTTATCGCCTATTCGGGTTCCATCCGCAAGGAGATCCGGCCGAGGTGTCGCTCACGGCCCCAAACGATGTGTGCAGGGTTCCCAAGCCCACCTCGACGGGTGGATCTACGCTTGGTACACCGTGCCACGGTGCCTAGTCTGTCCCAAGCCCACCTGTACCGGGTGCCACTTGGTAGACTACTAACGCTACCTACAAACACCAGAAACTAGTTGCAACTCCTGGACAGAGATCAGGTTGATTAATAAGTCGAGAGGGGCACTTAAGTATTCCAATGCGTGGTAGTAACTGTTCATGGATCACAAACACAGAACTCAGTTCCTGAGGACGGCTGCAATGAGACAACCCACCATGTACTCCTACATGGCCTCTCACCGCTACCTTTACCAAATTGTGTTCACACACTTAGCTCACACACAGTAGGACATGTTCATCACCATTCCAATTCATTCCCGATGAATCAGACCCGACTCAACTCTAAGCAGTAGCAGGCATGACAAACAAGCATGAATGAGTAGGCACATCAGGGCTCAAACAACTCCTACTCATGCTAGTGGGTTTCATCTATTTACTGTGGCAATGACAGGTCATGCAAAGGATAAAGGGGTTCAGCTACCGCAGCAAGTAATAGATGAATCGTTGTTGTCCTAATGCAGTAAAAGAGAGAAGGAGCGAGAGAGTGGGATTGTATCGGAATGAACAAGGGGGTTTTGCTTGCCTGGCACTTCTGAAGATAATATAGCTCTTCATCGGTGTCATCGATCACATCGTCGGAAACATCGTCGACTGAGAGGGGACGGTTATCGGCAAACAGAGAAGGACACAATCAATGGAATGCAACAATATGATGCATGATCATGACATGGCAATATGCTGTGGTTTGAGCTAATGCATCTAGCTATGATTTAAATGAAGTTGGTTTGAATACATGATTCAAATTCCAAATCCATATATGATTATTTAAATGCCCTTTATTTGTTTTTTCCAAAATAGAGGACAAACATTGTTCAAACATGCATGAAGCTGGTACAGATGGATTCCTTGAATTTTTCTGATAATTTTTCATATATAAATTATTTCATTTGGAGTTACGGTTTAATTTGTATGAATTTTAGAAGTTAGTACTATTTTCTGGAATTTCTTGATTTATTTAAAACCCAAAAGTCAATTACTGCATCAGCACTGCGTCATGCCTGCGTCAGCAGGTCAACAGCGCTGACCCAGGTCAACCTTGACCAGTGGGTCCCGCATGTCAGTGTCTTAGGGCTGGTTAGGGTCACAGACATGTGGGCCGAGTCAACAGCCACGTCAGCTTGGTCAAAGCTGACACGTGGGCCCACAGTGGTTAGGTTAAGAGTAAATAGGGGTTACCCCGCAGTTAATTAGAATGGTGGGGCCTACCTGTCAGTGAAACAGGGCGAGGTTAACGCGGTAATTAGCCTCAGGCTAATGACGCCACGTCAGCGTCACCGGAGTTGCGCCGGCGGCGACAAAACCGACGACGGAGACGCCGCTGGAAGGCGCTACAGGGCACGGTTTCGGCCGCGGTCGGTCCCGTTGGAAAGCTAGCACTCGGCCGTATCCAATGGTGCAAGCGGGGTTGCCTGGAACGGCGTGTCGCGGCGCCGGCGGCGGGCAGAAACGGCGGCCGGAGTTGGGCTCGAGCCGGTCCGGTGCTGCAGTGCTCGAGCGAGCAAACGTAGCGGCTAGGCGGCCTCCTGGAGGCGCCAGGAGCATGTCGATGCCCCTGGAGCGAGCACGAGAGGCTCGGGAGTGCGAGCTCGCCGGCCATGGCGGACGGCGGCGTCGGGTGACCTCGGGGCTATGGCTAGAGGGCGGGAGCAAGCAGGGGGGTCAGAGGGGAAACGGTCAGTAGCTCACCGCGGTTCGAAAGGGCCAGGCGTTGAGCTCGGGGAGGCATGGACGACGGCAGGGCGTCGGAGGCAATCTCGGCGACCGAACGGCGAAGGTGAGGTCGGGGAGGTCGCGTTGGAGCGTCCGGCGTCGCTTGAGTAGGTGGGGAGAACGGCGATGTCGCGGCGGAGCTCGGGAGCAGCTCGGCAGGCGAGGCAGTGGTTGTGGTGGTGGCGAGCGGTGGCGACGAGCGCGTTCGATTGGGCGAGGAAGAGAGAGCCAGGGGAGAGAGGACGGGAGTGAGCGGTCTGGTTCGGGGACGTGCGTGGCGTCTCCAGTGCGTCCCGGGGAAGCAGCAAGCAGGAGCTGGCGGAGAGCGTGCGCGCGGGGGGCGACCACGCGCCCAGTCCTTCTGGAAGAGGAAGATGACAAGGGGGGGCACTGGTGGGCTGGGCCACCAGGTGCGCTGCTGCTACAGGTAAGAAGTCCAGGTGAGTTTTGTTGTTCTAGTTTAATTTCTATTCTGTTTTCTGTTTTGATTTGAATCTTGCCACTGTTTGAAATGCCAACAGTTTCAAACCAGTGCCAAAAATCCTCTGAACAATTTTATGTTGCTAGATGGACTTTTCCAAAAGCACATAAAACATTTCAAAGTTATTTGAAAATATATTCTGTATATTATGAATATAATTCCAAATTCAAATACAATAATGATTTAAATTCAGTGCCCAAAATATTCCTACAAATGTTCATTATTTTTGGTTTGGTGCAAAAGTCTTGCCAAAAATATCAAACAGTTAATAAGAACATTTCGAGAAACATTGAATGCAATTTTCCAGGGTTCTTTGCCCTTCTTGAATTAAAATTTGAGGCTTCCAAATTTCCTCAATTCAAGTTTTCAAAAATTTAAACATGATGCAAGCAAGATGCAAACACTAGGCAGCACCAGAAGCTAGGGATGTGATAGTATTGGAAATGAAGATCTGTTCTGATGGCTTTCTCCATGAATGAAGACTGGGTGGAGGGGTATATATAGCCTCCACACAAAATCTAAACGTTACACTCAATCTGCCAAACTCGGTGGGACCGAATCGTTAAACTCGGTCGGACCGATTTAGCAAACCTAGTGACCGTTAGGATTTTCGGTGGGACTGAGATGCAACTCGGTAGGACCGATATGGTTAGGGTTAGGGCATAACGTAATCTCGGTGTGACCGATTACACAAACTCGGTGAGACCGATTTTGGTAATAAGCTAACCAGAGCGTTGGTCAGGTAAACTCGGTGGGACCGATTCGCTCTTCTCGGTGAGACCGAAATGTTACGAAAAGGAAATAGTGAGTTTACATTGCAATCTCGGTGGGACCGATCGCTCACTTCGGTTGGACCGAAATGTTACGAAGGGAAACAGAGAAATTGCAATCCCATCTCGGTGAGACCGAGATCCCTATCGGTGAAACCGAATTGCTAGGGTTTGTGGCAGTGGCTATGACATGTGAAACTCGGTGGCGCCGGATAGAATGAATCGGTGGGGCCGAGTTTGCCTTTAGGTTTAGGTCATATGTGGATATGGAAAGGTAGTTGAGGATTTTGGAGCATATCACTAAGCACATGAAGCAAGAGGCTCATTAAGCAACACCTCATCCCTCCTTAATAGTATTGGTTTTTCCTATGGACTCAATGTGATCTTGGATCACTAAAATATAAAATGTAGAGTCTTGATCTTGAAGCTTGAGCCAATCCTTTGTCCTTATAATTTTGAGGGATCCACTTTCCTCATCCATGCCATGCCATCCATTGAGCTTTTCCTGAAATATTCATCTTGGAGTAATGTTAGCTCAATGAGCTATATGTTGTTAGGAATTACCAAAACCACCCAGGGATAGTTGCACTTTCAATCTCCCCCTTTTTGGTAATTGATGACAACATATAGATCAAAGCTTCGAAAAATGATAATAAGAGTGAAATACATTGTCGCTTTGAGAAGTATGTGATAAGCAAGGGCTCCCCCTAAATTTGTGCATATACAAAATATGCTTTGGACTGCAAATGCACATAGAGTTAGAATCATGGGTTACTCTTCCATGTCACATACATCTTGGTGGAGCGCTCAAAATGATAAGAATTAAATACATGCACTCATCACGAAGCAAAGTGAGTGATCATATAGGGATAAGTAAGATAATAGCATCCAACAAGCATTAAGTGTAGCTTATGATCAAACACATGATCATCAATGTCTCACAGATAACGGCATAGTACCTCCAGCACTCAAAAGCAAATAAAGTATCAACCAAAAGACAAGAGAGAACAAATGCAGACTCTCTCTCTCGAAGCCTATGATCTATACATTTTTCTCCCCCTTTGGCAACAAGTTACCAAAAAGTTCATAGAAAATGCATAGTACTAATCGACTCTCAGGCTTGGTCTTCAGTTGGTGGAGTCCGGATGACGCCAAGGACGAAGGCTTCAGTATAAGTGGTTGGAGCTGCTGGGGTAGGAGCTGGAGCTGGTGGAACTGAAGCTGTAGCCGGTGCAGAAGTGGTGGCTCTGGTGTCAGCAACTGGCACTGCAGATGATCTCTGAGCTCTGGGCACTCTGGCAAATGCATTAGTTGTAGTCTTGCCCTTCCTCTCCTGCATATCATCCTGTAATTGTTCCACTGCAGACTGAATTTCTATCACCTTCACATCTAGGTCATAGAACTTTTGTTCCATGATTCTTTCCAGGCTCTCTTGGTTTCGAGTCAGGGTGGCCAATCATTTCTCAATCCTCAGAGTTGATGCTATTAGGTAACCGAGCTGCTCCTGCTTGTTCTTCAAGAAGTACTCGGATGCCTCCTCTTGAGTTGGCATCTTGGCAGCTTTCTCCATCTTTGCCTTCTCCTTCTTTGCTTGTGCTTGTGCAGATGATGGTTCATTCTCATTCATGACAACTTGATTGTCCTCAAAGTCTGGATGGATGGGCAGGTGTTCCTTGTCCAGCAGGTATGTGCCTGTGCCCATCTTTGAGTTGATTAACTCCTGAATTTGTGGGGCATATCCACAGCTCCTCTTCTGATCAGCTGTTGTCCTCTTAATGGTCTCTACCATGAGGCTCATCACCTTGAACTTCTATGGCACATCAAATATATGAAGCAAATTTATTGCATGGCCTCTGATCATATTATGATCACCTGACTTGGGCAAGAGAGTGTGCCTTAGGATCCAGTTGATAGTTGGCAGCCCTGACAGAAGATAATGCACTGAGCCAAACTTGAAAGTTTCAAGGGCTTTATCTGGGATCTCCTTGTACATGTTTGACATGGAATTGTGATCCATCTTCTTCTTGGCATAGATATCTAAGTCATCTTCCTGCTCTTCTGGGGCATTGATCAGCTGAGCCCATTCAGCAACTTTAGATTTGTATCTAGTGCCTTCAGACATCCACACTATCCTGCCATCTGGATAGAAGTGTGCTGTGGAGTAGAATTGCATGATGAGCTCTTCATTCCACTTTGTGAGCTTCTGCCCAACAAAGTCTGCAACTCCACAACCCTTGAAGCTTTCATACACTCCAGGATAGTGTTCTTCGTTTTCCTTGATATATTCCCAATCAACCCATCTCATGTCACACACTATGGGCTTCTTATCTAGCAACATTGTCTCATAAAAATCTTGTTGTTCCTTGGTGTGAAACCTGAAATCCACAGCAGTTCTTCTCCTTGAAGAATACGGATCTGCTTCTCTCCACTTCCTCAGCCCTGAATCTCTTCTGATTTTCATGTCCTCAGCCACATCTCTTCGTAAGGGTAAACCGCCCCCGCGTGGAGGAGAACCAAGTCCCAATCTGGAGCGCCTGTCTTACCTGTTGAACCAGCCCTGCCCAAAGCACGGATCACGGGACAAGCCGGCCACGCACCTCTAGAAGGATTGTTATATTATGCGGGAGTTCAAAAATTCAGACTTTTTCCGGAATGATCATGGACCGGCCGGCGGTTCAGGCCCGGATCTCATTGGCCGGGTTATGGTGGAAGCAGTTCTGGTTCAGGATTTCACGGTAATCAAAGCGGACATGGGAATCAAGGCAATCAAGGCAACCAAGGTGGTTATAATCCTCAGGGGAATCAACAGCAGCAGCAGCAGTCGGGTTACCAGAGCAACCCGAAGCAGTTGAACAATGGGCAGTACCATGTCTTCATCACTAGCCTGTGTAAGCGCGATCAGAAGCTTCATAAAAGGGCAGTGAACACCGTTGAACCGGCGGTGCCCCGTTACTTACGCTGGTCTAAACAGCCCATTGTGTGGAGTCGAGAGGATCATCCACCTCGGGTTGATAATCCGGGTCATCTGGCATTGGTGGTGGCACCTCAGGTTGGAGGTTATAAGTTCACCAAGGTACACATGGATGGAGGGAGTAGTATCAATATCCTTTATTATGAAACCTTCCGTCGCATGGGGTTAACATTTAAAAATCTTAAACCGTCCAACACCGTTTTCCATGGTGTGTTGCCTGGTAAATCGGCGTATCCAGTGGGTAAGATAGCTCTGGAGGTTGCTTTTGGTGATGAGCATGATTCAAGGTCAGAGACATTGACTTTTGAAGTGGTGAATGAAGGAAATATGCCCTAGAGGCAATAATAAAGTTATTATTTATTTCCTTACATATCATGATAAATGTTTATTATTCATGCTAGAATTGTATTAACCGGAAACATAATACATGTGTGAATACATAGACAAACAGAGTGTCACTAGTATGCCTCTACTTGACTAGCTCGTTAATCAAAGATGGTTATGTTTCCTAACCATGAACAAAGAGTTGTTATTTGATTAACGGGATCACATCATTAGTTGAATGATCAGATTGACATGACCCATTCCATTAGCTTAGCACCCGATCGTTTAGTATGTTGCTATTGCTTATATCCATGACTTATACATGTTCCTTTGACTATGAGATTATGCAACTCCCGTTTACCGTAGGAACACTTTGTGTGCTACCAAACGTCACAACGTAACTGGGTGATTATAAAGGTGCTCTACAGGTGTCTCCGAAAGTATTTGTTGGGTTGGCGTATTTCGAGATTAGGATTTGTCACTCCGAATGTCGGAGAGGTATCTCAGGGCCTTCTCGGTAATGCACATCACATAAGCCTTGCAAGCATTGCAACCAATGAGTTAGTTGCGAGATGATGTATTACGGAACGAGTAAAGAGACTTGCCGGTAACGAGATTGAACTAGGTATTGGATACCGACGATCGAATCTCGGGCAAGTAACATACCGATGACAAAGGGAACGACGTATGTTGTTATGCGGTCTGACCGATAAAGATCTTCGCAGAATATGTAGGAGCCAATATGGGCATCCAGGTCCCGCTATTGGTTATTGACCGGAGACGTGTCTCAGTCATGTCTACATTGTTCTCGAACCGTAGGGTCCGCACGCTTAAGGTTACGATGACAGTTATTATGAGTTTTGATGTACCGAAGGAGTTCGGAGTCCCGGATGAGATCGGGGACATGACGAGGAGTCTCAAAATGGTCGAGACGTAAAGATTGATATATTGGACGACTATATTCGGAGTTCGGAAAGGTTCCGAGTGATTCGGGTATTTTTCGGAGTACCGGAGAGTTACGGGAATTCGTATTGGGCTTCATTGGGCCATACGGGAAAGGAGAGAAAGGGCCCAAAAGGTGTCCGCATCCAGGTCTCCTTCTCTCTTCCCTTTCCTTCTCTCCTACTCCCCCTACATGGAAGGACTCCTAGTTGGACTAGGAAAGGGGGAATCCTACTCCCGGTGGGAGTAGGACTCCCCTTGGCGCGCCCAAACATAGGCCGGCCTCCTCCCTCCCTTGCTCCTTTATATACGGGGGCAGGGGGCACCCCATAGACACACAAGTTGATCCTTGAGATCGTTCCTCAGCCGTGTGCGGTGCCCCCCTCCACCATATTCCACCTCGGTCATATTGTCGCAGTGCTTAGGCGAAGCCCTGCGCCGGTAGTTCATCAAGATCGTCACCACGCCGTCGTGCTGACGGAACTCATTCCCGGAGGTTTTGCTGGATCGAGACCCGGGGACGTCATCGAGCTGTACATGTGTCAAGAACTCGGAGGAGCCGGAGTAACGGCGCTGGGATCGGTCGGATCACGAGGAGGACGAACGACTACTTCCTCTACGTTGTGTCAACGCTTCCGCTTTGGTCTACGAGGGTACGTAGACAATACTCTCCCCTCTCGTTGCTATGCATCACCATGATCTTGCGTGTGCGTAAGAATTTTTTTGAAATTACTACGTTCCCCAACAGTGGTATCAGAGCCTAGGTTTTTATGGTTTGATGTTATGCACGAGTAGAACGCAAGTGAGTTGTGGACGATATAAGTCATACTGCCTACCAGCATGTCATACTTTGGTTCGGCGGTATTGTTGGATGAAGCGGCCCGGACCGACATTACGCGTACGCTTACGCGAGACTGATTCTACCGCCGTTCTTTGCACACAGGTGGCTGGCGGGTGTCAGTTTCTCCAACTTTAGTTGAACCGAGTATGGCTATGCCCGGTCCTTGCGAAGGTTAAAACGGAGTCTATTTGACAAACTATCGTTGTGGTTTTGATGCGTAGGTGAGATTGGTTCTTGCTTAAGCCCGTAGCAGCCACGTAAAACTTGCAACAAACAAAGTAGAGGACGTCTAACTTGTTTTTGCAGGGCATGTTGTGATGTGATATGGTCAAGACGTGATGAGATATAAGTTGTTGTATGAGATGATCATGTTTTGTTGAAGTTATCGGCAACTGGCTAAAGCCTTATGGTTGTCTCTCTACTGCATAAGATGCAATCACCAAATAATTGCTTTACTTTATCACTATGCGATAACAATAGTTGTAAAAGCAATTGTTGGCGAGACGACCATATGACGACACATTGATATAGATCAAGATGATGGAGATCATGGTGTCATGCCGGTGACGATGGAGATCATGACGATGCTTTGGAGATGGAGATCAAAGGCGCAAGATGATCATGGCCATATCATGTCACATATATTGATTGCATGTGATGTTTATCTTTTTATGCATCTTATTTTTCTTTGATTGACGGTAGCATTATAAGATGATCTCTCACTAAATTATCAAGAAGTGTTCTCCCTGAGTATGCACCGTTGCCAAAGTTCGTCGTGCCCAGACACCACGTGATGATCGGGTGTGATAAGCTCTACGTCCATCTACAAAGGGTGCAAGCCAGTTTTGCACACGCAGAATACTCGGGTTATACTTGACGAGCCTAGCATATGCAGATATGGCCTCGGAACACGGAGACCGAAAGGTCGAGCGTGAATCATATAGTAGATATGATCAACATAATGATGTTCACCATTGAAGACTAATCCATTTCACGTGATGATCGGTTATGGTTTAGTAGATTTGGATCACGTGATCACTTAGAAGATTAGAGGGATGTCTATCTAAGTGGGAGTTCTTAAGTAATATGATTAATTGAACTTTAATTTATCATGAACTTAGTCCTGGTAGTATTAGCATATCTATGTTGTAGATCAATAGGTCGCGTTGTTGCTTTCATGTGTTTATTTTGATATGTTCCTAGAGAAAATTGTGTTGAAAAATGTTAGTAGCAATGATGCGGATTGGATCCGTGATCTGAGGTTTATCCTCATTGCTGCACAGAAGAATTATGTCCTTGATGCACCACTAGGTGACAGACCTATTGCAGGAGCAGATGCAGACGTTATGAACGTTTGGCTAGCTCAATATGATGACTACTTGATAGTTTAGTGCACCATGCTTAACGGCTTAGAATCGGGACTTCAAAGACGTTTTGAACGTCATGGACCATATGAGATGTTCCAGGAGTTGAAGTTAATATTTCAAGCAAATACCCGAGTTGAGATATATGAAGTCTCCAACAAGTTCTATAGCTAAAAGATGGAGGAGAATCGCTCAACTAGTGAGCATGTGCTCAGATTGTCTGGGTACTACAATCGCTTGAATCAAGTGGGAGTTAATCTTCCGGAAAAAATAGTGATTGACAGAATTCTCTAGTCACCATCACCAAGTTAGTAGAACTTCGTGATGAACTATAATATGCAAGGGATAACGGAAACGATTCCCAAGCTCTTCGTAATGCTGAAATTGACGAAGGTAGAAATCGAGAAAAACATCAAGTGTTGATGGTTGGCAAGATCACTAGTTTCAAGAAAAGGGCAAAGGGAAAAAGGGGAACTTCAAAAAGGAACAGCAAGCAAGTTGTTGCTCAAGTGAAGAAGCCCAAGTCTGGTCCTAAGCCGGAGACTAAGTGCTTCTACTGCAAAGGGACTGGTCACTGGAAGCGGAACTACCCCAAGTATTTGGCGGATATGAAAGGATGGCAAAGTAAACAAAGGTATATTTGATATACAGGTTATTGATGTGTACTTTACTAGTGTTTATAGCAACCCCTCAGTATTTGATACTAGTTCAGTTGCTAAGAGTAGTAACTCGAAACGGGAGTTGCAGAATAAACAGAGACTAGTTAAGGGTGAAGTGACGATGTGTGTTGGAAGTGGTTCCAAAGATTGATATGATCATCATCGCAGACTCCCTATACTTTCGGGATTAGTGTTGAACCTAAATAAGTGTTACTAGCACATATGCCCGTGCGTTGCAACGGGAGATAAAATAGTTTGCATTTAAAGTTAGTAAGAATTATATGTGCAAGCTAAACCCTATGTGCACACGAGAAAGGAACATTTAGTTTCCCGGTTTCGCCATGTGTGAAGGAATCAATCCGCTATTTTTCCATTCATTGATCAAGGGCATTTAATTGTTACGTCATCTAACGCCAGAGAAGGCCCATGAGTTATTCGATCTACTCATCCTTTCAATCTAGGGGATTTTAAGATATGAAGCTTCTGAATATTCTAGGAAACATGAGCAATTTTTTAAATACGGAACAGTTTTTTGAAAATTATGTACACTTTCAAAAAAAATGGAACAAAATATGAAAGAGAACATCTTTTAAAATGCACAAACATTTTCTGAAAACTCAGACTTTTTTTTAATAAAAAACATGAACATTATTTGAATTTGTAAACATTTTTTTAAATGGGGACATGTGTTGAACATTCATATGATTTTTCGAAAATGTGCTTCATTCATACACGAACAATATTTTTTAATTTTGAAAATTTCACTAAAACAAGAATATTTTTCAAATATGGAGCATTTTTTAATGCCATTTTCATTTTAGAAATCTTGAACAATTCTGAAAAACAATATTTTTTTTGAAAAAATGGGAAGCTTTTTTCAAGTTCCGAATATTTTTCAAAATAGCAAAATAAAATTGGAATCCTGAACATTTTCCAAAATTTGGTTTTTTATTCCTATTGGTTTTGAGAAATTTTAATTTATAAAATAAATTCTTAAATAAAAATAAACTTGGAAGGGAAAAAAGAGATAGGTGAAGGAGAATAAAAATAGAAGTAAAACATAGAAAAAAATGGGCCAGCCCATTATTGGTTGTCCTGTGCGAACTCTGACTATTTATTGCCCGGTGCGGAAAATAGAATTTTCATAGCTGCGTGGGCTAAAAAATAAGTGGGCTGGCTTCGCTAGGCCACAGTGCGCGGCCCACATACAAAAATTCTTTTTCTAATAGACAAACGCATAAGAATTTAGTACCGCCTCGGGTAGATATTCTTTTTCGGCGGTGAACGGATGAAAAAATCGGCGAAACGCACCTTGCTTTATTAGTAGGTATAGATTTGGTGTTTGTGTTAAGCATGAATATGATTTGATCATGTTTATTGCAATACGGTTATTCATTTAAGTTAGAGAACAATTGTTGTTCTGTTTACCTGAATAAAACCTTCTATGGTCATACACACCAACGAAAATGGTTTGTTGGATCTCGATCGTAGTGATACACATATTCATAATATTGAAGCCAAAAGATACAAAGTTAATAATGATAGTGCAACTTATTTGTGGCACTGCCGTTTAGGTTATATTGGTGTAAAGCGCATGAAGAAACTCCATGCTGATGGGCTTTTGGAATCACTTGATTATGAATCACTTGATGCTTGCGAACCATGCCTTATGGGCAAGATGATTAAAACACCGTTCTCCGGAACAATGAAGCAAGCAACAGATTTGTTGGAAATCATACATACTGATGTATGTAGTCCGATGAATATTAAGGCTTACAGCAGGTATCATTATTTTATGACCTTCACAGATGATTTGAGCAGATATGGGTATATCTACTTGATGAAACATAAGTCTGAAACATTTGAAAAGTTCAAAGAATTTCAGAGTGAAGTGGAAAATCATCGTGACAAGAAAATAAAAGTTTCTACGATCTGATCGCGGAGACAAATATTTGAGTTACGAGTTTGGTCTTCAATTAAAACAATGTGGAATAGTTTCACAAACTCATGCCACCTGGAACACCACTGCATAATGGTGTGTCCGAACGTCATAACCGTACTTTATTGGATATAGTGCAATCTATGATGTATCTTACCGATCTACCACTATCGTTTTGGGGTTATGCATTAAAGACAGCTGCATTCACGTTAAAAAGGGCACCATCTAAGTCCGTTGAGACGACACAATCTGAACTGTGGTTTGGCAAGAAACCAAAGTTGTCGTTTCTTAAAGTTTGGGGTTGTGATGCTTATATGAAAAAAGTTTCATCCTGATAAGCTCAAACCCAAATCGGAGAAATATGTCTTCATAGGATACCCAAAGGAGACTGTTGGGTACACCTTCTATCACAGATCCGAAGGCAAGACATTCATTGCTAAGAATGGATCCGTTCTAGAGAAGGAGTTTCTCTCGAAGAAGTGAGTGGGAGGAAAGTAGAACTTGATAAGGTAATTGTACCTTCTCCCTTATTGGAAAGTAGTTCATCACAGAAATCTGTTCCTGTGACTACTACACCAATTAGTGAGGAAGCTAATGATGATGATCATGTAACTTTAGATCAAGTTACTACCGAATCTCATAGGTAAACCAGGGTGAGATCCGCACCAGAGTGGTACGGTAATCCTGTTCTGGAGGTCATGTTACTTGACCATGACGAACCTATGAACTATGAAGAAGCGATGGTGAGCCCAGATTCCACGAAATGGCTTGAGTCCATGAAATCTGAGATGAGATCCATATATGAGAACAAAGTACGGACTTTGATTTACTTGCCCGATGATCGGCAAGCCATTGAGATTAAATGGATCTTCAAGAGGAAGACGGACGCCGATAGTAGTGTTACTATCTACAAAGCTAGAATTGTCGCAAAAGGTTTTCGACAAGTTCAAAGTGTTGACTACGATGAGAGTTTCTCACTCGTATCTATGCTTAAGTATGTCCGAATCATGTTAGCAATTGCCGCATTTTATGAAATCTGGCAAATGGATAACAAAACTGCATTCCTTAATGGATTCATTAAAGAAGAGTTGTATATGATGCAACCAGAAAGTTTTGTCAATCCTAAAGGTGCTAACAAAATATGCAAGCTCCAGCGATCCATCTATGGACTGGTGCAAGCATCTCGGAGTTGGAATACACGCTTTGATAAGTTGATCAAAGCATATAGTTTTATACAGACTTGCGGTGAAGCCTGTATTTACAAGAAAGTGAGTGGGAGCACTACAGAATTTCTGATAAGTATATGTGAATGACATATTGTTGATCAGAAATAATGTAGAATTATTCTGTAAGCACAAAGGAGTGTTTGAAAGGAGTTTTTCAAAGGAAGACCTCGGTGAAGCTGCTTACATATTGAGCATCAATATCTATAGAGATAGATCAAGACGCTTGATAAGTTTTTTTAATGAGTACATACCTTGACAAGATTTTGAAGTAGTTCAAAATGGAACAGTCAAAGAAAGAGTTCTTGCCTATGTTACAAGGTGTGAAGTTGAGTAAGACTCAAAACCCGACCACGACATAAGATAGAAAGAGAATGAAAGTCATTCCCTATGCCTTGGCCATAGGTTCTATAAAGTATGCCATGCTGTGTACCAGATCTATTGTATACCCTACACTGAGTTAAGCAAGGGAGTACAATGGTGATCTAGGAGTAGATCACTGGACAGCGGTAAAAAATTATCCTTAGTGGAATAAGGATATGTTTCTCGATTATGGACGTGACAGAAAGGTTCGCCGTAAAGGGTTACGTAGATGCAAGTTTAACACTGATCTGGATGACTCTAAGTCTCGATCTAGATACATATTGAAAGTGGGAGCAATTAGCTAGAGTAGCTCTGTGCGGAGCATTGTAGACATAGAATTCGCAAAATACTTACGGATCTGTATGTGACAGACCCGTTGACTAAAATTATCTCACAAGCAAAACATGATCACACCTTAGTACTCTTTGGGTGTTAATCACATAGAGATGTGAACTAGATTACTGACTCTAGTAAACCCTTTGGGTGTTGGTCACATATCGATGTGAACTATGGGTGTTAATCACATGGTGATGTGAACTATTGCTGGTAAATCACATGGCGATGTGAACTAGATTATTGACTCTAGTGCAAGTGGGAGACTGAAGGAAATATGCCCTAGAGGCAATAATAAAGTTATTATTTATTTCCTTGCATATCATGATAAATGTTTATTATTCATGCTAGAATTGTATTAACCGGAAACATAATACATGTGTGAATACATAGACAAACAGAGTGTCACTAGTATGGCTCTACTTGACTAGCTCGTTAATCAAAGATGGTTATGTTTTCTAACCATGAACCAAGAGTTGTTATTTGATTAACGGGATCACATCATTAGTTGAATGATCTGATTGACATGACCCATTCCATTAGCTTAGCACCCGATCGTTTAGTATGTTGCTATTGCTTTTATCCATGACTTATACATGTTCCTTTGACTATGAGATTATGCAACTCCCGTTTACCGTAGGAACACTTTGTGTGCTACCAAACTTCACAACGTAACTGGGTGATTATAAAGGTGCTCTACAGGTGTCTCCGAAAGTATTTGTTGGGTTGGCGTATTTCGAGATTAGGATTTATCACTCCGAATGTCGGAGAGGTATCTCAGGGCCTTCTCGGTAATGCACATCACATAAGCCTCGCAAGCATTGCAACCAATGAGTTAGTTGCGAGATGATGTATTACGGAACAAGTAAAGAGACTTGCCGGTAACGAGATTGAACTAGGTATTGGATACCGACGATCGAATCTCGGGCAAGTAACATACCGATGACAAAGGGAACGACGTATGTTGTTATGCGGTCTGACCGATAAAGATCTTCGCAGAATATGTAGGAGCCAATATGGGCATCCAGGTCCCGCTATTGGTTATTGACCGGAGACGTGTCTCGGTCATGTCTACATTGTTCTCGAACCGTAGGGTCCGCATGCTTAAGGTTACGATGACAGTTATTATGAGTTTTGATGTACCGAAGGAGTTCGGAGTCCCGGATGAGATCGGGGACATGACAAGGAGTCTCAAAATGGTCGAGACGTAAAGATCGATATATTGGACGACTATATTCGGAATTCGGAAAGGTTCCGAGTGATTCGGGTATTTTTCGGAGTACCGGAGAGTTACGGGAATTCGTATTGGGCTTCATTGGGCCATACGGGAAAGGAGAGAAAGGGCCCAAAAGGTGGCCGCGCCCCTCCCCTTGCTCTAGTCCGAATTGGACTAGGGAAGGGGGGCGCCCCCTTCCTTCCTTCTCCTTCTCTCTTCCTTTCCTTCTCTCCTACTCCCCCTACATAGAAGGACTCCTAGTTGGACTAGGAAAGGGGGAATCCTACTCCCGGTGGGAGTAGGACTCCCCTTGGCGCGCCCAAACATAGGCCGGCCTCCTCCCTCCCTTGCTCCTTTATATACGGGGGCAGGGGGCACCCCATAGACACACAAGTTGATCCTTGAGATCGTTCCTCAGCCGTGTGCGGTGCCCCCCTCCACCATATTCCACCTCGGTCATATTGTCGCAGTGCTTAGGCGAAGCCCTGCGCCGGTAGTTCATCAAGATCGTCACCACGCCGTCGTGCTGACGGAACTCATCCCCGGAGGTTTTGCTGGATCGAGACCCGGGGACGTCATCGAGCTGTACGTGTGTCAAGAACTCAGAGGCGCCGGAGTAACGGCGCTGGGATCGGTCGGATCGCGAGGAGGACGTACGACTACTTCCTCTACGTTGTGTCAACGCTTCCGCTTCGGTCTACGAGGGTACGTAGACAATACTCTCCCCTCTCGTTGCTATGCATCACCATGATCTTGCGTGTGCGTAGGAAATTTTTTGAAATTACTACGTTCCCCAACAGTGAAAATCAAGAGCCCGTATCATGCCCTGTTTGGATGGCCGACTTATGCTAAGTTCATGGCAAGGCACTGTTATGTCTATCTGCAGCTCAAGATGCCGGGCCATAAGGGGACTATCACAGTGCATGGGAGCCGCAAGATCGCTTTGGAATGTGAAGAAGGTGATGCGGCATATGTTGAGTCAGTTTGTGCAACAGAGGAGTTGAAGTTCTACAAGGACAATGTTGATCCGGCGGATATGACTTCTTTGAAAAAGCCCACTACAGAGCATGATCCGGCCTTGAAGTTTAAATTGGCTGATGAGACAAAGCTGGTTGATTTTGTTCCTGGTGATTCATCCAAGCAGTTTAGCATCAGCGCTAACTTGGATCCGAAATAGGAAAGGGCGCTCATCGAGTTCATCCATGAGAACTGGGACATCTTTGCGTGGAAGCCTTCTGACATGCCAGGTGTACCAAGGGAACTCGCTGAGCACACACTTAATGTTGGTCCGAAGTTTAAACCAGTCAAGCAGTTTCTTTGCAAGTTCAATGAAGAAAGACGCAAGGCTATTGGCGAGGAGGTAGCCAGGCTCTTGGCGGCTGGGTTTATCATTGAAGTATTTCATCCTAAGTGGTTGGCGAATCTGGTGTTGGTACTTAAGAAGAACAGCACTTGGTGTATGTGTGTGGACTACACAGATTTAAATAAGGCTTGTCCAGCGGATCCTTTTGCCCTCCCTCGTATTGATCAAATCATTGATGCTACGGTGGGTTGTGAGCGTTTATGTTTTCTGGATGCTTATTTTGGTTACCATCAGATCAAAATGGCAGTTAAGGACCAGGAGAAGATAGCTTTCATAACTCCCTTTGGAGCCTTCTATTATGTATCTATGCCTTTTGGGCTCAAGAGTGCCCAGGTGACTTATCAGCGATGTGTGCAGAATTGTCTTCATAATTAGATCGGTCACAATGTTCATGCTTATGTGGATGATATTGTGGTGAAATCCAGAAAGGAGGAGACATTGATCGATGACATGAAGGAGACCTTTGATAACCTCGGGGTTTATAAAATGATGCTTAATCCGGCCAAGTGTGTCTTTGGTGTACCGGCAGGCAAGCTCTTGGGCTTTCTGGTGTCTAACAGGGGCATTGAAGCTAATCCGGAGAAAATCAAGGCTATAACTTCTTTGGATAAACGAAGTGTATCAATGATGTTCAACGCCTAGCAGGCCGGATTGCCGCCTTGAGCCGGTTTATCAGTCGCCTTGGTGAGAAGGCCATCCCTCTATATCAGATGCTGAAGAAGACGGATAACTTCGTCTGGAGTGGCGCCGCCAATGAGGCATTTGAGAACTTAAAGCGGCAGCTGGCTAATCCGTCGGTCCTTGTTGCTCCTGTTGATAAAGAGCCATTGTTGTTATATGTGGCTGCTAACGCCCGGGCTGTTAGCGTGGCTATTGTGGTGGAGCGCAAGGAGGCTGGAAGGAGTATCTAGTTCAACGGCCGGTTTATTATATCAGTGAGGTACTTATTGAGTCCAAGCAAATATACCCGCTTTGGCAGAAGCTGGTGTATGGAGTTTTTATGGCGAGCCGGAAGCTTAAGCAATATTTCCAGGGTCATCCCATCACGGTGGTCAACTCTTCTCCTTTGGGGGATATAATCCAGAACAGGGGAGCGACTGGCCGGATTGCCAAGTGGGCTATTGAGCTTGGTCCTCACGGGTTAAAGTATATGCCCCGGATAGCGATCAAATCTTAGGCACTTGTGGATTTCATCAATGACTGGGCATAATTATAGGCGCCTGAACAGAAGCCGGATCATACTTATTGGACTATTCATTTTGATGGATCCAGGCAATTGGAGGGCTCGGGGGCTGGAGTCGTATTAACTTCCCCACGAGGTGATAAGTTTTGTTATGTCCTCCGTTTAATGTTCCCTTGTACTAATAATGCAGCTGAGTATGAAGCTCTACTCCATGGTCTTTGAATGGCTAAGGAGATGAATTTAAGCCGGGTTAAGTGCTTCGGTGACTCGGACCTGGTGGCTCAACAAGTGTCTGGTACTTGGGATTCCAAGGATCCGCTCATGGCAGCATATCGTAGAGAGGTGGATATTGTTGCAGGTCACTTCAAAGGCTATCAGGTTGATCATGTGGACCGGCGGAAGAATGAAGCGGCAGATGCTTTAAGTCGCTTGGGTTCCCAATGTAAACCGGTTCCACCCAACATCTTTCTGGATGTGCTACATAATCAGTCGGTCAAGCTCCCAACAGAGGAAGATTTGGTTGTTCCTGATCCGGAGGCTCAGTTGGTGGCGGCTATTCATGTCATCCCAGACTGGACGGTCCCATATTTGGCGTATATGAACCGGGGAGAGTTGCCGAAGGATGAAACCTTGGCCCGGCAGATAATCCGGCGGTCCAAGTCCATGACTATTATCAATGGAGAGTTACATCATTGCAGTGTGATAGGGGCGTTTCAGCGTTGCGTGTCTCCTGAAGAAGGATGTGAGATTCTGCGTGAGATTCATGAAGGGGATTGTGGTCATCACGCCGATTCAATGTCCCTGGTGGATAAAGCTTTTCGTCATGGCTTCTATTGGCTGATGGCTCATGCTGATGCAGAAGACTTGGTGAAAAGGTGCGACGGTTGTCAGAAATTTTCACGTCGAGATCATGTTCTGGCCCAGGAATTGAGGATGATTCCAATCACTTGGCCGTTTGCAACTTGGGGGCTGGATATGGTTGGGCCCTTTAAGAGATCCAAGGACAAGAAGACCCACCTTTTGGTGGCGGTCGATAAGTTCACTAAGTGGGTGGAGGCAGAGCCAGTCAGTAAGTGTGATGCAGCTACGGCGGTTCAATTCATCAAGAAGGTGATTTTCTGGTTTGGATTTACACACAACATTATAACTGATAATGGCACCAATCTGTCCAAAGGTGCTATGAAAGAGTTCTATCAACATGAGCACATCTGGCTTGATGTATCATCAGTGGCTCACCCCCAATCTAATGGTCAAGCGGAGAGAGACAATCAAGAGATCTTGAGAGGCATCAAACCCCGGCTTATGATTCCTTTGCAACGGACGCCGGGTTGTTGGGGGGAGGAGTTACCTTCTGTGTTATGGAGCATTAATACCATGCCCAACAGATCCACGGGTTACACGCCTTTCTTCATGGTTTATGGAGCGGAGGCGGTTCTCCCTAGTGACATCCGTCATGACTCGCCTCATGTGGCGGCGTATGTCAAAACTGACAATGAGAAGGCACGACAGGAAGCACTTGACCTGTTAGATGAGGAGCGTGACATTGCAGCAGCCCGTTCGGCGATTTATCAGCAAGATTAGCATCGTTATCACAGCCGCCGGGTTAGAACCAGGGCTTTTCAAGAAGGCGATCTGGTGCTCCGACTCATCCAGGATCAGACTGATATGCATAAGTTATCCCCACCTTGGGAAGGACCTTTCGTGGTCAGCAAGAATCTGCATAATGGGTCATACTACCTTATCGATGTTCGAGAGCACAAAGACTCGCGTAAATCGGAGGAGGAGACCCATCAGCCGTGGAATATCGCTCATCTTCATCCTTACTATACATGAGCCATAGGCTCTGCTTATGTACATAGTTATGACAATGTATATATTATGATCAATATAGTAAATCGGAGCCTCAGCTAAAGCGGGGTATCTGTTGTTTTTCTTACATCATGTGTGGTTACATGGGGGCTTCTATTTATAAAGCAGCGTCCGGTTTACCCCTTGATTCAGCTATAAAGCCATATATAAAAATCACTTGGGGGCTTGGTCGTATTCGAACCATAGCTACACCTCTTGATCGGCGCAAGGCCACACGGAAAATCACTTGGGGGCTTGGTCGTATTCAAACCATAGCTACACCTCTTGATCGACTCAAGGCCAAAAGAAAATTACTTAGGGGCCAAAGAGAGTGTTGCAAAAGCACAACTCAAACATAGGCACCCACTGAGCACAGCTCAAAATATTGCTTAGGGATTCTTTGCTTCGCAATGAACAAAGAATCTACACTTGTAATAGGCTATCAAACCACGGCTTGGAAGCCAGGTGTATTAACCTAAAACCCCGGGTTATCCTGCCTCTTTAAGTAAGCCACTCCGTCCAGGTAAACCTGGTATGACCCGCCGAACGTTTGACAAGTCAATCTCATAGACCCTGAACTTGTCAAAGTTAAAACGACGATTGGTTAAAGATTGAGGTCCATCTTAAAGGCTTTGTGAAATGGTTTAACTCAGTGGCCCGGCAGCCCATGAAAAGCCTCGATTTTGGGCCTGGCAGCCCATGAAAAGCCTCGACTACAAGTTTTCATATGCTTTTATTTACCAAGTTTTTTCTCCTTTGATGACATTTATAATGTTTTTGATAAACCGGCGTTCATTAACCCGGCTTGACTTTCTACTACAAGTTATCAGTACATGATCAGTTATAATCTGGCGCTTATTAACCCGGTCTAGTTTCAACTATAAGTCGCGAGTGTTATATATGGATAAACCGATGTTTATCACAACCCGGTACGGTTTTATCATAAACCGACACAATATGGAACTCATGATTAGGGGTATTGCTCTTACTATAAAAGTTGGTCAACCAACAATGTGATTCAATGTCACAGGACACTTTCAACTTCTTGTATGCAGGAGCAGCTACGGATTATGAACATCATATATCTTAAGCATGGCGGATTAACAAGTGTCAGGCAAAAATAAATATGCACGATGGCATAGCAGACCAAGTGTTTGAACTAGCCTATTACAAGGCGTTTCAGTGCCCAAAAGAATAATTGTTTTTCAGCAAGTATTGCAGTACGCGGAAGGCTAAACCGGCTTCTGGATCATGACTCGTCACCAGGCTGCCCTGACGGCTGTGGATCGCCTTGCGCCGGTTCATCCTCTTCTTCTCTACCCAGCAGCTGGAAGTCAATGGTGGCCCAATCGATCCCAGTTAGGGCTTGGAACACGGCTTCATCGCTTATAAGTGTGGACGGTTCAACGTCAGGGGCATAGGTGTGCTTACAGATTGGCGGGATGAGATTTTGAGCCTCGGGAGTTGGTGCGGCAACCCGTTTGTTGTTGACGTCATAACTCGCCTAGTAATATGAAAGATCAGCTTCTTCTGCCAATGGCAAGCCAGTAGATGTACTTCCCGGTTTATGGCTCGGAGGTCATCATTGCCAAATTCTGATCCGTCTTCTTTTAAGCTCGGATAGCCTTTACCCACATCCACCGGATCAAGATCAGGCACCCATGCTTTTGCCCGGGTTAGTGCGGTCAGAGCACCAGCCCTTGCAGCAGATCTATTTATCTCTTCTACCCGGGCAGGCAGCATTGATAGCCTTTCTAAGGTCTCCTTGATTAAAGCTGGGGGCGGCTTGTTGTGAGAAGCGGTGCAGATGATCCGTTGCGCGCCGGTATATAACTTCTCTGTAAGAGTATAAGAAGCCTTCAGCTTCTTCTGTATGTTAGAGCCTAGATGACTAATGTGAGTTCCTGCATCATTACAAACATCAGTAAACCGGCAATGTATGGGATGATATGTTGAAAACTTAAAGCCAGGATATTTACCAAACACAGCAGCAATCATGGCATGTATTTGCCGCTTTACACCAGTCAGCTCGTCTACCACCGGTTTAAGAGATGCTTCTGTGTGCTCGGCTCTTTTTTGCAATGCGGATTTTTCTGTGTCCCAATCCACCCGCTCCTTGTTGAAACTCTCCTTCAGCTTTTCCATAGCGCCTAAGGCACTGGTCAGCTCAACTTTGGCTTTGGAGGTTTCTGCTTGCTGGTACTTGATGTTTTCTTGCAGATCAGCGGTTTTAGTTTCCTTTTTGCTCAGCTCAGCCTATAAGAGACAGACATATCATGAGTTGGCAGTGCATATTTGAAGTATCAAACACATAACAAGTTATGCGCCTGATACTTGGGGGCTAATGCATATTTTCTCGTTACCAGCAATTTCTACAAGTCCCAAGCGCAATACAAGTATTACTCTTGGCACTTGGGGGCTAATGTATGTTTGCTCAAAATAACATTATGGGTGTTCTTCTAAAAGTCCCGGTTCATCTTCATAAGTTAAACCGGCCCTTGGGGACTACACCGGCGAAAGTTACAATATTACAATTCTAAAAGTACCGGTTCATCTTAAAAAGATAAACCGGCCCTTGGAGGATAAGCATGCAAAGTTGAGATATTACAAAGTCCCAGTTTAGATGAGTACCATAAACCGGCAATTGGGGGCTATTGGAGTTAATATTTGGAATTGGACACAAGAGAGAAGCAATTATGCATTTACCTCATATCGCTCCTTCATCAGATTCACTAAACCGGCTTCAAAGTCGCGGCTTGTGTACAAACGGTTTAAAAAACCGGAATGGATGTCTTGGGCGTTGAGGTGAGCATAGGTTGACAAATCTGTGTTCCATTTGCCTTTGCCCATAGCAGAAAGCTCGTCCTTGGTACTATTCTTCGATAAAGCAACAGGATTGCTAGGAGCGGTGTGGCCAACGCCAGTAATCATAATGTCATGTTCTTTATCATCAGCAGCCTTCACCGGAGTTGACGGTTTATCAGCAGCCTTAGCTGGACTGGACGGTTTATCATCCGTGCGAGCCGGACTAGTCGGTTTATCAGTGTGACCTGTGGTGTCAACTTCTACTTTTTCAACTATGAAATCATAATCTTGAGGTGGCGGGTCATCATGAATAACGTCAGTATTTGTTCCTTCGAGATCTGGAGTCTTCTCCGGTTCAATAACCACATTATCATCAGCTGGTTTATTTAACCGATCCTTCTTGCTAGGTCTAGGCTTGGCACTTAGAAGAACAAACATAAAGGTCAATACGTCAGGTGAACATAAGGTATTAAGAGTAAATTTAAAGCATAGCTCACCCAGGAACTGTCTTGAGGGTTGGAAGTTGTGTGGCTGTTGACTTGCCAGAGGATGAGTGAGGTGTTCCCTGATAATTCGAACCATATGGATTAAGAGGTTGCCGGAAACAACCCTCCTTGGGGCAAGAAGTGTCAAGAGTATAAGAGACCTCTGATCGACATTTCCGAACTGGAGTGTTCGGTAAACCGGTGGAGGTAACTACCTGGCCGCTATGCCGGGTTGTGTGGCGGGCTTCGTCTTGCTGCTTCTTCAAAAGAAAGTTTGGGTCCAAGTGAGCTAGGGGTGAGAAAATTTTACTTTCCGGTTTGCTTGACGGATTTTCTGGGTTGGCAGAGGATCTGAACCAGAGGAAAGGATAATTACCTCTACGTCGTCAGCTTGGCTGCCTTCAGCGTCGTCCTGATAATAGTCATTGTCAATGAGGTGTATGAAAAACGAACCAAGAGAGTCAAGTTCTACCTCTGAATCCGGATTAGCCAAATCAACATCAGCATTTGGTTTGGAAGACTCAGTGGTCCTCTTCTTGGCAGGTTTTTTGATAACCTTGGTCTTGGGGTGAGGTGTCTTGGCCAGTTTATCCTGTGGTTTCTTCTTCCAGAACGGATCATCGCCCTGTCAAAGATGGACAAAATTTTGAGAGAGTATTTAAAAAGGAGCAAGCTAAAACAAAAAGGTTTTGATTCTTACAGTTGGCGGTTTATTGGAGACACAGAAAGGACTTAACCCGGTTTGGCTACAGATAGCTTCTGGTTCATTCAATATTTTCTTGACAGCCTGTGGGGACCCCGACTCATAAGTCGTGATCACCGAATGCACGTGTATAGTGATCCCAGAGATCAATGCTCACTGAACACACAGAAGCTGAATAACAAGAGTCTTACATCCATACATACCGTCTTACACAAATTATGACCATTATGGTCAAGTCTTACATTGATAAAGCCTTAAGGGCTGAACATCAAATGAAACACAAGCAGCGGAAATCTTCGTCGATAAATAGAACCCATGCCATCTGCCTTAACCCTACGGGCATTCTGACTGGGAAGCGTCCTAGTTCGCATGTTCGTCTCCAAAGAACTCTTCTTTGAACTCCTGTTCTTCCATGCCTGGCCAATTAAATAACCAGTGGCAAGCCAATGAGTACTTTGAATGTACTCGCAAGCAACCCATGTTTTGGTTCAAGATACAACAATGCATGATATAGGTAAATTTTTGCGGAAAGCTAGTTTTGAGTGCAATGATATGCTCAACAACTTGTAAGACATGCATCAGGAGAATTCAAGTAACCATGAGGACAGGTTACAGATATCAACATAAATAGAGTGGGCACCAACCCAACTCAATCATGTCAAGTCCTTGACTTGACCCAAGTAGTTCTTCCCACTTATCCAACACACACTCTGGTTTGCAAACGTGTGGACGTAGCCCAAGAGCGGTTACCCAACTGTCCTTGACCGTGGACACGGCTATTCGAATAGTTTTACACTCTGCAAAGGTTGCACACTTTACCCACAAGATCCGGGGAACTTCCGTGTCATCCACGACCCGCGGTACCTCAAGTACCTGGGGTAAGCACCCGATCACTATCTTTCCTTAGATGACACTAACAAGGAGTCCACTCGTTGTTCCGTATCCTCACGATGTACATCATACGATGCTCACTCGAGATCGTAACATCCGAGAGGGGACACAACGGTGTATCCGGTGCCCTTTGAAAATAGTCATGGCCGCCCTACCTGGCACAACCCCGTCCCGAGAGAGAGCACCAACTCTCCCCCGTCACTAGTAATGCGGGCTCCAAGCTAGTATCGGCCTAAGTAATCAATAATGCCCTTTCCCATATAAGGGTAGAGTGGTTGTGCATGTAAGGTTGGAATAACGGTCGCAACTTAAACCAATCCGTTTTTGAGAAACAACACACACACTTGCCTCGGTACACCACTTCGTCATCAAGTGGTTACCCAACTCATCATCTCCCTCGGGCATAAGTGGCACCCGCCGGGGTTTTCGAAAGGTCCTTTGAAAATACCTTGTCCCCATCACCATGCATATCCCCGTCCCTTTTTGCGTAGCAACTACTTTAGCATCCTACCTACTCCCACTGGCATAACCCTCATAAGGAGGTAGGGTCATGCACAATGCAAGTATCAACAAGGAAGTAACGAAGGCAACCCACCAAGGTGGTTACCATCACATCATGATTTCGGAGCAACACTAGTAAAGTGCTATATGACATGCATAAAAAGGGTTTCATAGACATGGTCAAAGGGCTGCTTGCCTGGCTCAACAAAGTCTTCTGGTCCAACTCCTTCGTCAGCAACGCAATCTATCGCCGCAAAATAATAGCGAGAAAAATAAGGCAATAATAAAAGAGAAAAATCAAAGTGCTCAGAAAAATGTCAACTCATTTTTGTAAAATACTAGGTGGAAATCTAAGAAGGGGAAAATTCCTAGTTTTGGATTTGGAGTTGTGGAACAGGAGAAATGGATTTTCAAAGGCATATTTAAATGCTTAAAATCACATTTAAATATTTACAGTAAAGAAAAGTTTGTTGGATTTGAATGGATGTTGAACCATTAAATAGGTTGCAATATTCTAGGAATTTAGAAATTGGAATTAATTTATTTGGACTATTATCTTGTCCTGTGGAATTTTCATAAGGCAGAAGGAAAATGGAAAAAGGAAAAGGGCACTGTGCTTGCTGGGCCAGATCAGCCACAAGGCACCAGGCCCAGCAGAGAGGCGGCCCAGCGCACCGGTGCACGCACGCGCGCCAGGTTTAAACCTGACGGGCGGGGCCCAGGCGTCAGGGCGAGGGGCTGACAGACGGGCCCCACGGCCGTCATCGTCAACCCTAGGCCAGAGGGGACGGCGAGCTCACCGGCGATGGCGCAGGGCACGGCGAGGTCAGGTGAGGGCACGGCTGGACTCAGCGTCGTGTCGCCGTTCGGGTGGAGGTGGCGGGCGTCACCGGAGCTGCCTGGTTCGCCGGCGACGAGGTCTCGCAGCGGAGGAGCTTCGGGTGGTGGTCGCTCCGGTCGATTCCGGCAACTACAGAGAGGGGAAGCAAGGGGGAAATGATCAGTGGGGTGCAGGGGTTCGAGATCGAGGCAAAGGAGGAGCGGGGGAGGCTTCTACCTCGCGAACTCCGGCGAGCCGATGCGGCGGATCTCGAGCTCGATCTCGAGCTCGGGCGGCTCTGGAGGCGAACTGGGGGTGCAGGGGGAAGTTTTGGTGGTGCAGAGAGCGAGGGATGAGGGTGGAAGGGCTTGGGGAGGCATTTATATAGGCGAACGGCGGTCCATCGTGGGCTCGTGCGCCGGCGGGCTCGTGCTCGTCGCTACGGGCCTCGGGAGGGCGCTGCACTGTGTCCAGGGTGTTTGTGGGGGTCGACTACGCCCAGGGGAAAGAAGAGAGGAAGCAGGGAGAGGTCAGAGACGCCGCGCGTGTGAGGCACGCCATTGGCGCGCTCGGGCGGCCGGTGTCCGTTAGCACGGAGGCGCGGGGAGGGGGAGAGAGGAGGGGGCCGACCGCATAGCGTGTCGCGGACGCCGAGGCGCATCGGCAGGCGTGCGGGGGAGGCTCGAGGTGGCCGGAAGCATTGGGCAGAGGGCGGCTACAGTGCCTAGCCGCACTGTAGCGCGCTCTGGAGCACGCGTTTTGCATGCCATGGCATATTATATGCCTTGTGGGCGCGGCCACTGATGTCCAGCAGTGTTAGGGAGTAGTAAAGAAGTGGGAAGAGGCTTTGGATGCTCTGGATGGCCACTGGGATGAGGAGGGAGGTGAGGAAGAGGGAGAAGTGGGTTGTCCAGAGAGAGAAATGAAGGAAATATGCCCTAGAGGCAATAATAAAGTTATTATTTATTTCCTTATTTCATGATAAATGTTTATTATTCATGCCAGAATTGTATTAACCGGAAACATAATACATGTGTGAATACATAGACAAACAGAGTGTCACTAGTATGCCTCTACTTGACTAGCTCGTTGATCAAAGATGGTTATGTTTCCTAACCATAGACAAAGAGTTGTTATTTGATTAACGAGGTCACATCATTAGTTGAATGATCTGATTGACATGACCCATTCCGTTAGCTTAGCACTTGATCGTTTAGTATGTTGCTATTGCTTTCTTCATGACTTATACATGTTCCTTTGACTATGAGATTATGCAACTCCCGTTTACCGGAGGAACACTTTGGGTACTACCAAACGTCACAATGTAACTGGGTGATTATAAAGGAGTACTACAGGTGTCTCCAAAGGTAGACGTTGGGTTGGCGTATTTCGAGATTAGGATTTGTCACTCCGATTGTCGGAGAGGTATCTCTGGGCCCTCTCGGTAATGCACATCACATAAGCCTTGCAAGCACTGCAACTAATATGTTAGTTGTGAGATGATGTATTACGGAACGAGTAAAGAGACTTGCTGGTAACGAGATTGAACTAGGTATTGGATACCGACGATTGAATCTCGGGCAAGTAACATACCGATGACAAAGGGAACAACGTATGTTGTTATGCGGTCTGACCGATAAATATCTTCGTAGAATATGTAGGAGCCAATATGGGCATCCAGGTCCCGCTATTGGTTATTGACCGGAGACGTGTCTCGGTCATGTCTACATTGTTCTCGAACCGTAGGGTCCGCACGCTTAAGGTTTCGATGACAGTTATATTATGAGTTTATGAGTTTGATGTACTGAAGGAGTTCAGAGTCTTGGATGAGATCGGGGACATGACAAGGAGTCTCGAAATGGTCGAGTCGTAAAGATCGATATATTGTACGACTATATTCGGAGTTCGGAAAGGTTCCGAGTGATTCGGGTATTTTTCGGAGTACCGGAGAGTTACGGGAATTCGTATTGGGCCTCATTGGGCCATACGGGAAAGGAGAAAAAGGGCCAAAAGGGTGGCCGCGCCCCTCCCCTTGATCTGGTCCGAATTGGACTAGGTAAGGGGGGCGCCCCCTTCCTTCCTTCTCCTTTTCCCTTCCCTTTCCTTCCCTCCTACTCCTACTACTTGGAAGGGCTCCTAGTTGGACTAGGAAAGGGGAATCCTACTCCCGGTGGGAGTAGGACTCCCCTAGGGCGCGCCATAGAGAGGGCCGGCCCTCCCCTCCTCCACTCCTTTATATACGGGGGCAGGGGCACCCCATAGAAAAAAGTTGATCTTCGTGATCGTTTCTTAGCCGTGTGCGGTGCCCCCCTCCACCAAATTCCACCTCGAATATATCGTTGCAATGCTTAGGCGAAGCCCTGCGCCGGTAGAACATCAAGATTGTCACCACGCCGTCGTGCTGACGGAACTCATCCCCGAAGCTTTGCTGGATCGGAGCTAGGGGTACGTCATCGAGCTGAACGTGTGCCAAGAACGCGGAGGTGCCGGAGTAACGGTGCTTGGATCGGTTGGACCGGGAGATGTACGATTACTTCCTCTACGTTGCATCAACGCTTCCGCTTCGGTCTACGAGGGTACGTAGACAACACTCTCCCCTCTCGTTGCTATGCATCACCATGATCTTGCGTGTGCGTAGGAAATTTTTGAAATTACTATGTTCCCCAACAAGAAAGAGGGGGGGTTTCACCCCTCAATTATTGAGCTGGGGACTTGCCATTGTTACTAGAGGTGAAAGGGAACTAGAAGGGGTTGTGGTAAAATTTGGAGCTCACGAAGAATAGTAGAAGGGGTCAAAACAGTGGTTTTTGCAAAATGTCAGAAGGTGTTTGATAATGTTTTGGGCAAGCAAATGAACTCCAATTGCCATGATACTTAACAGGATGGAAAGACACTTAGAAATAGGGTGTGCCACCAAATTTGAGCTTATTTGGGCAAAGTTGCCAATGCAACTTTTGCAAACCCTAGAAATGAGCAGAAATAGACTTCAGTAGATCTAGTTGAGCAAATCACTTCTCCTTGATGCACCACTTGGTGTAGTGGTCTCATTTGGTCATGTGATCATGCTCACAAAAGTTGGGGTCAAGGAGAGAAAGTTGGTAGTACAAACTTATTCAAATATGGTTCTGATCAGAGAAGGTTTTGGGGCATTTTGGTGGACCAAAATGATCTTGATTGAAGTGAGGCTTTGCAAGATCATCACAATATGCATTTGTGACTTGCTGGATTTTTCTTTGATTTTTAGGAAAATATTTCTTATAGAAATATTTCAAATCCTTGAAATGGGCAGAAATGGTTTTGGGAGGTTTTGTCCAATATTTTGATCATAACCATGTGTTGAAATCATATATATGGAAAATATATGTCCATTGAGTCTCCCTAATTTTTCTCAAATATTTTTAAAGCTTTTAAATAATTTTAACCTATTTAAGACCATTTCTGGTCTTAAGAAAATCCTTTAAATAAAATAGGAAAATAACTTTTAAAATTATATTTTTGTGGTTTCCGGGTATCCTATATCTAATAGGAGTCAAATATATTTTTGAAAATATTTTTACTGCCCTTAATTGAGTACTTGCAGTGCAAACCTCAATCCAGGTGTTTTTGGAAAACTAAATTTTGAAAATACTTTTTGGCCAAATTATTTTTGTAAGAAAATACTATATTGCTCTATACACATGGCATGATCATTGGGCAGAAGTTTGGGACAAGGAGATGAAGTATAGAAGGTGAAGTAGTTGACTATTAAGAGCACTTGAAAAACCACACAGAGAAAACCAACTTCAAAACAAAAGCCAAATAATGCAAAAGTTTTTGTTGGTCCAAATTTTCATGCTTTATTAATGCAAATAATCATGTTACAAAATGCAGGGTGTGATAGACCTACCCCCCTTACAAGAATCTCGTCCCCGAGATTCCTAAACTAGGCTTTAAAGAGATATGGAAACTCGGATCTGAGGTAGTCTTCACGTTCCCAAGTTGCTTCTGCTTCAGAGTGGTTGCTCCATTGGACCTTGAAGTACTTGATGGTGCGGCTTCGAGTGCGCCGTTCAGCCTCATCCAAAATGCAGATGGGACTCTCACGGTAAGTCAAATCAGGCTGAAGGTCAATGGCTTGATGATTGACGTCCTTGTAAAGATCAGGCTTGGCTGGGACTTGCAGACACTTCCGGAGTTGTGACACGTGGAATACGTTGTGCACATCGGATAGTTCAGGTGGCAGTTCCAACTGGTAAGCCATTTCTCCACGTCGTTCAGTGATCTTGAAGGGGCCGATGTATCTTGGGGCGAGCTTTCCTTTGATATGGAAGCGCTGGGTTCCCTTGAGAGGGGTGACCCGGAGATAGACATGGTCTCCAACTCGGAAGTTCATATCTCTACGACGTGAGTCAGCATAGCTCTTCTGCCTTGACTTGGCGGTCTTCAAACGTTCTCTGACAAGCTGGACTTGCTCTTCTGCTTCACGGAGAATATCGGGGCCAAAGACTAGCCCTTCTCCGGTCTCTAACCAATTGAGGGGTGTGCGACACTTGCGTCCATACAACACCTCAAATGGTGCCATCTGGAGGCTGGACTGATAACTGTTGTTGTAGGAGAATTCGGCAAAAGGGAGGCACTCTTCCCACCTAGCTCCATAAGCTAAGACACAGGCGCGGAGCATGTCTTCGAGTATCTGATTCACTCGTTTTGTCTGGCCTCCGGTCTGCGGGTGGAAAGCAGTGCTGAAGGACAACTTGGTCCCCATGGCCTCTTGGAACTTCTTCCAGAACCTTGAGGTAAACTGGGTTCCTCGGTCCGACACAATCTCCTTGGGAACACCATGAAGGCTTACGATTCTGTTCATGTATAAAGTCGCTAGCTGGTTGCCCTTGTAAGTCTTTTTGACAGGAATGAAATGGGCTACTTTGGTCAAATGGTCGACTATGACCCAGATGGAGTCATGTCCCTTGTTCAACCTTGGTAGTCCAGTGATGAAATCCATTCCGACTTTATCCCATTTCCATTTGGGCACCTTGAGAGGCTGTAACAACCTAGCGGGTCGCTGATGTTCAGCTTTGACCCTTTGGCATATGTCACACTTAGCGACGAAAGTGGCTATTTCCCTCTTCATGCTATGCCACCAAAATCTTTTCTTCAGGTCTTGATACATCTTGGTCCCTCCGGGGTGAATGGAATACGGGGTGTCATGAGCTTCTTGCAAGATCAAATTCTTGAGCTCAATCTTGTTGGGTACGCAAATGCGATTCCCGAACCACACAATTCCTTGATCATCCTCTGAGAACCCGGGGGCCTTGCCTGCCTTGATCTTCCTCTTGATGCCTTCAATACTTTCGTGTCCCTTCTGAGCTTCCTTAATATCATTCATCGGGGTAGGCTTGACTTCAAGGTTGGTTAAGAATCCTGGTGCAACCATTTTCAACTTGAAGCTTTCAAGTTCTTCATACAAGGCGGGTAGCCTTTCCTTAAGCATAGTATTCAAGGAACAAGCCTTCCTACTTAATGCATCTGCTACCACATTAGCCTTTCCAGGGTGGTATTGAACACTGAGGTCGTAATCCTTGATCAACTCCAGCCATCTTCTTTGCCTCATGTTCAATTCCTTCTGAGTGAAAATATACTTCAGACTTTTGTGATCTGTGTATATCTCACACCGCTTCCCTAGGAGGTAATGTCGCCATGTCTTCAGGGCATGAACTACAGCTGCCAACTCGAGGTCATGAGTAGCATAGTTCTCTTCATGGGGCCGTAGTTGCCCTGAAAGGTAAGCTACGACTCTGCCTTCTTGCATCAGAACACCTCCTAGTCTGGTTTTTGACGCATCACAATATATCACAAACTCCATGTGTATATCTGGTGTGGCCAAAACTGGGGCGGTGGTCAATCTCTTCTTCAGCTCCTAGAAGCTTTCTTCACACTTCGGTGTCCATTCAAACTTCTTGTCCTTCTTCAAGAGTTGAGTCATGGGTCGGGCAATGCTCGAGAATCCTTCAACGAACTTGCGGTAATATCCCGCGAGCCCGAGGAAGCTTCTGGCTTCCTTCACATTGCTTGGGGATTGCCATTCAGTCACGGCTTCAATCTTAGTGGGTTCGACCGACAATCCTGTTGGGGAACGTAGTAATTTCAAAAAAATTCCTACGCACACGCAAGATCATGGTGATGCATAGCAACGAGAGGGAGAGTGTTATCTACGTACCCTCGTAGACCGAAGCGGAAGCGTTGACACAATGTAGAGGAAGTAGTCGTACGTCTTCCCGATCCGACCGATCCAAGCACCGTTACTCCGGCACCTCCGAGTTCTTGGCACACGTTCAGCTCGATGACGTTCCCCGGGCTCCGATCCAGCAAAGCTTCGGGGAGGAGCTCCGTCAGCACGACGGCGTGGTGACGATCTTGATGTACTACCGGCGCAGGGCTTCGCCTAAGCACTGCGACAAATATGACCGAGGTGGAATTTGGTGGCTGGGGGCACCGCACACGGATAAGGAAAGATCTCAATGATCAATTGTGTGCCTTTGGGTGCCCCCTTCCCCCGTATATAAAGGAGCCAAGGGGGAGGGGCTGGCCGGCCAAGCTTGGCGCGCCAGGAGAGTCCTACTCCCTCCGGGAGTAGGATTCCCCCCCCCCCCAATTCTAGTTGGACTAGGATTCCTCAAGGGGGAAGAGAGAGAGAGGGGGCCGGCCTCCTCTCCTAGTCCTAATAGGACTAGGGGAGGGGGGAGGCGCGCAGCCCATGAGGGCAGCCCTCTCACCTTTCCACCAAGGCCCATGTTGGCCCATTTGGCTCCCGGGGGGTTCCGGTAACCCTCCCGGTATTCTGGTAAAATCCCGATTTCACCTGGAACACTTCCGATGTCCAAACATAGGCTTCCAATATATCAATCTTTACGTCTCGACCATTTCGAGACTCCTCGTCATGTCCGTGATCACATCCGGGACTCCGAACAACCTTCGGTACATCAAAATGCATAAACTCATAATAACTGTCATCGTAACGTTAAGCGTGCGGACCCTACAGTTCGAGAACAATGTAGACATGACTGAGACACGTCTCCGGTCAATAACCAATAGCGGGACCTGGATACCCATATTGGCTCCTACATATTCTACGAAGATCTTTATCGGTCAGACCGCATAACAACATACGTTGTTCCCTTTGTCATCGGTATGTTACTTGCCCGAGATTCGATCGTCGGTATCCAATACCTAGTTCAATCTCGTTACCGGCAAGTCTCTTTACTCGTTCCGTAATACATCATCTCACAACTAATACATTAGTTGCAATGCTTGCAAGGCTTATGTGATGTGCATTACCGAGAGGGCCCAGAGATACCTCTCCGACAATCGGAGTGACAAATCCTAATCTCGAAATACGCCAACCCAACATGTACCTTCGGAGACACCTGTAATGCTCCTTTATAATCACCCAGTTACGTTGTGACGTTTGGTAGCACCCAAAGTGTTCTTCTGGCAAACGGGAGTTGCATAATCTCATAGTCATAGGAACATGTATAAGTTATGAAGAATAGCAACAGCAACAAACTAAACGATCAGGTGCTATGCTAATGAAATGGGTCATGTCAATCAGATCATTCGACTAATGATGTGACCCCGTCAATCAAATAACAACTCTTTGTTCATGGTTAGGAAACATAACCATCTTTGATTAACGAGCTAGTCAAGTAGAGGCATACTAGTGACACTCTGTATGTTTATGTATTCACAGATGTATTATGTTTCCAGTTAATACAATTCTAGCATGAATAATAAACATTTATCATGAAATAAGGAAATAAATAATAACTTTATTATTGCCTATAGGGCATATTTCCTTCAGTCTCCCACTTGCACTAGAGTCAATAATCTAGTTCACATCGCCATGTGATTTACCAGCAATAGTTCACATCACTATGTGATTAACACCCATAGTTCACATAGATATGTGATCAACACCCAAAGGGTTTACTAGAGTTAGTAATCTAGTTCACATCGCTATGTGATTAACACCTAAAGAGTACTAAGGTGTTATCATGTTTTGCTTGTGAGAGAAGCTTAGTCAACGGGTCTGCCAAAATTCAGATCCGTATGTATTTTGCAAATTTCTATGTCTACAATGCTCTGCACGGAGCTACTTTAGCTAATTGCTCCCACTTTCAATATGTATCTGGATTGAGACTTAGAATCATCTAGATTGGTGTCAAAACTTGTATCGACATAACCCTTTACGACGAACCTTTTTGTCACCTCCATAATCGAGAAACATATCCTTATTTCACTAAGGATAATTTTGACCGATGTCCAGTGATCTACTTCCTAGATCACTATTGTAGTCCCTTGCTTAACACAGTGTAGGGTATACAATAGATCTGGTACATAGCATGGCATACTTTATAGAATCTATGGCTGAGGCATAGGGAATGACTTTCATTCTCTTTCTATAATCTGTCGTGGTCGGGCTTTGAGTTTTACTCAATTTCACACCTTGTAATACAGGCAAGAACTCTTTCTTTGACTGTTCCATTTTGAACTACTTCAAAATCTTGTCAAGGTATGTACTTGTTGAAAAAACTTATCAACCGTCTTGATCTATCTCTATAGATCTTGATGCTTAATATGCAAGCAGCTTTACTGAAGTCTTTCTTTGAAAAACTCCTTTCAAACATCCTTTATGCTTTACAGAATAATTCTACATTATTTCCGATCAACAATATGTCATTCACATATACTTGTCAGAAATGTTGTAGTGCTCCCAGTCACTTTCTTGTAAATACAGGCTTCACCGCAAGTCTGTATAAAACTATATGCTTTGATCAACTTATCAAAGCATGTATTCCAACTCCGAGATGCTTGCACCAGTCCATAGATGGATCGCTGGAGCTTGCATATTTTGTTAGCATCTTTAGGATTGACAAAACCTTCTGGTTGCATCATATACAACTCTTCTTTAATAAATCCATTAAGGAATGCAGTTTTGTTTTATCCATTTGCCAGATTTTCATAATATGCGGCAATTGCTAACATGATTCGGACAGACTTAAGCATAGATACGAGTGAGAAACTCTCATCGTAGTCAACACCTTGAACTTGTCGAAAACCTTTTGCGACAATTCTAGCTTTGTAGATAGTAACATTACTATCAGCGTCCGTCTTCCTCTTGAAGATCCATTTATTTTCTGTGGCTCACCGGTCATCGGGCAAGTTAACCAAAGTCCACACTTTGTTCTCATACATGGATCCCATCTCAGATTTCATGGCCTCAAACCATTTCGCGGAATCTGGGCTCACCATCGCTTCTTCATAGTTCATAGGTTCGTCATGGTCTAGTAACATAACCTCCAGAACAGGATTACCGTACTATTCTGGTGCGGATCTCACTCTGGTTTACCTACGAGATTCGGTAGTTACTTGATCTGAAGTTACATGATCATCATCATTAGCTTCCTCACTAATTGGTGTAGTAGTCACAAGAACAGATTTCTGTGATGAACTACTTTCCAATAAGGGAGATGGTACAATTACCTTATAAAGTTTTCTACTTTCCTCCCACTCACTTCTTTCGAGAGAAACTCCTTCTCTAGAACGGATCCATTATAAGCAACGAATGTCTTGCCTTTGGATCTGTGATAGAAGGTGTACCCAACAGTCTCCGTTGGGTATCCTATGAAGACATAGTTCTCCGATTTGGGTTTGAGCTTATCAGGATGAAATTTTTTCATATAAGCATCATAATCCCAAACTTTAAGAAACGACAACTTTGGTTTCTTGCTAAACCACAGTTCAGATTGTGTCGTCTCAACGGACTTAGATGGTGCCCTTTTAAACGTGAATGCAGCTGTCTCTAATGCATGATCCCAAAACGATATTGGTAAATCGGTAAGAAACATCATAGATTGTACTATATCCAATAAAGTACGGTTATGACGTTCGGACACACCATTAAGCTGTGGTGTTCCAGGTGGCATGAGTTTGTGAAACTATTCCACATTGTTTTAATTGAAGACCAAACTCGTAACTCAAATATTCTCCTCCATGATCATATCGTAGAAACTTTTATTTTCTTGTTACGATGATTCTCCACTTCACTCTGAAATTCTTTGAACTTTTCAAATGTTTCAGACTTATGTTTCATCAAGTAGATATACCATATCTGCTCAAATCATCTGTGAAGGTCAGAAAATAATGATACTTGTCGCGAGCTTTAATATTCATCGAACCACATACATCAGTATGTATGATTTCCAACAAATCTGTTGCTTGCTCCATTGTTCTGGAGAACGGTGTCTTTAGTCATCTTGCCCATGAGGCACGGTTCGCAAGCATCAAGTGATTCATAATCAAGTGATTCCAAAAAGCCATCTGCATGGAGTTTCTTCATGCGCTTTACACCAATATGACTTAAACAGTAGTGCCACAAAGAAGTTGCACTATCATTATTAACTTTGCATCCTTTTGGCTTCAATATTATGAATATGTGTATCACTACGATCGAGATCCAACAAACCATTTTGTTGGTGTGTATGACCATAGAAGGTTTTATTCATGTAAACAGAACAACAATTGTTCTCTAACTTAAATGAATAACCGTATTGCAATAAACATGATCAAATCATATTTATGCTCAACGCAAACACCAAATAACACTTATTTAGGTTCAACACTAATCCCGAAAGTATAGGGAAGTGTGCGATGACGATCATATCAATCTTGGAACTACTTCCAACATACATCGTCACTTCACCCTTAACTAGTCTCTGTTTATTCTGCAACTCCTGTTTAGAGTTACTAATCTTAGCAACTGAACTAGTATCAAATACTGAGGGGTTGCTATAAACACTAGTAAAGTACACATCAATAACATGTATATCAAATATACTTATGTTCACTTTGCCATCCTTCTTATCCGCCAATCACTTGGGGTAGTTCCGCTTCTAGTGACCAGTCCCTTTGCAGTAGAAGCACTCAGTCTCAGGCTTAGGTCCATACTTGGGCTTCTTCACTTGAGCAGCAACTTGCTTGCCGTTCTTCTTGAAGTTCCCCTTCTTCCCTTTGCCCTTTACTTGAAAGTAGTGGTCTTGTTAACCATCAACACTTGATGTTTTTCTTGATTTCTACCTTCGTTGATTTCAGCATCACGAAGAGCTTGGGAATTACTTTCGTCATCCCTTGCATATTATAGTTCATCACGAAGTTCTACTAACTTGGTGATGGTGACTAGAGAATTCTGTCAATCACTATCTTATCTGGAAGATTAACTCCCACTTGATTCAAGCGATTGTAGTACCCAGACAATCTGAGCACATGCTCACTAGTTGAGCGATTCTCCTCCATCTTTTAGCTGTAGAACTTGTTGGAGACTTCATATCTCTCAACTCGGGTATTTGCTTGAAATATTAACTTCAACTCCTGGAACATCTCAGATGGTCCATGACGTTCAAAACGTCTTTGAAGTCCCAATTCTAAGCCGTTAAGCATGGTGGACTAAATTATTAAGTAGTCATCATATTGAGCTAGCCAAACGTTCATAACGTCTGCATCTGCTCCTGCAATAGGTCTGTCACCTAGCGGTGCATCAAGGACAAAATTCTTCTGTGCAGCAATGAGGATAAACCTCAGATCACGGATCTAATCCGCATCATTGCTACTAACATCTTTCAACACAATTTTCTCTAGGAACATATCAAAATAAACATATGAAAGCAACAACGCGAGCTATTGATCTACAACATAGATATGCTAATACTACCAGGACTAAGTTCATGATAAATTAAAGTTCAATTAATCATATTACTTAAGAACTCCCACTTAGACAGACATCTCTCTAATCCTCTAAGTGATCACATGATCCAAATCAACTAAACCATGTCCGATCATCACGTGAGATGGAGTAGTTTCAATGGTGAACATCACTATGTTGATCATATCTACTATATGATTCACGCTCGACCTTTCGGTCTCCGTGTTCCGAGGCCATATCTGTTATATGCTAGCCTTGTCAAGTTAAACCTGAGTATTCCGCGTGTGCAACTGTTTTGCACCCGTTGTATTTGAACGTAGAGCCTATCACACCCGATCATCACGTGGTGTCTCAGCACGAAGAACTTTCGCAATGGTGCATACTCAGGGAGAACACTATTACTATGATAATTTAGTGAGAGATCATCTTATAATGCTACCGTCAAACAAAGCAAGATAAGATGCATAAAAGATAAACATCACATGCAATCAATATAAGTGATATGATATGGCCATCATCATCTTGTGCTTGTGATCTCCATCTCCGCAGCACCGTCATGATCACCATCGTCACCGGCGCGACACCTTGATCTCCATCGTAGCATCGTTGTCATCTCGCCAATCTTATGCTTCTACGACTATCGCTACCGCTTAGTGATAAAGTAAAGCATTACAGGGCGATTGCATTGCATACAATAAAGCGACAACCATACGGCTCCTGCCGGTTGCCGATAACTCGGTTACAAAACATGATCATCTCATACAATAAAATATAGCATCATGTCTTGACCATATCACATCACAACATGCCCTGCAAAAACAAGTTAGACGTCCTCTACTTTGTTTGTTGCAAGTTTTACGTGGCTGCTACGGGCTTAAGCAAGAACTCATCTTACCTACGCATCAAAACCACAACGATAGTTTGTCAAATAGACTCCTTTTTAACCTTCTCAAGGACCGGGCGTAGCCATACTCGGTTCAACTAAAGTTGGAGAAACAGACACCCGCTAGCCACCTGTGTGCAAAGCACGGCGGTAGAACCAGTCTCGCGTAAGCGTACGCGTAATGTCGGTCCGTAAGCGTACACTTGGTTCAACTAAAGTTGGTGAGACAGTCTCCCGCAAGCCATCTGTGTGCAAAGCACGTCGAGGGAACCGGTCTCGCGTAAGCGTACGCGTAAGGTTGGTCCGGGTCGTATCATCCAACAATACTGTTGAACCAAAGTATGACATGCTGGTAGGCAGTATGACTTGTATCGTCCACAACTCACTTGTGTTCTACTCGTGCAAATAACATCAAACCATAAAAACCTAGGCTCTGATACCACTGTTGGGGAACGTAGTAATTTCAAAAAATTTCCTACGCACACGCAAGATCATGGTGATGCATAGCAACGAGAGGGGAGAGTGTTATCTACGTACCCTCGTAGACCGAAGCGGAAGCGTTGACACAATGTAGAGGAAGTAGTCGTACGTCTTCCCGATCCGACCGATCCAAGCACCGTTACTCCGGCACCTCCGAGTTCTTGGCACACGTTCAGCTCGATGACGTTCTCCGGGCTCCGATCCAGCAAAGCTTCGGGGAGGAGTTCCGTCAGCACGACGGCGTGGTGACGATCTTGATGTACTACCGACGCAGGGCTTCGCCTAAGCACTGCGACAATATGACCGAGGTGGAATTTGGTGGCTGGGGGCACCGCACACGGCTAAGGAAAGATCTCAATGATCAATTGTGTGTCTTTGGGGTGCCCCCTGCCCCCGTATATAAAGGAGCCAAGGGGGAGGGTCTGGCCGGCCAAGCTTGGCACGCCAGGAGAGTCCTACTCCCTCCGGGGGTAGGATTCCCCCCCCCCCAATTCTAGTTGGACTAGGATTCCTCAAGGGGGAAGAGAGAGAGGGGGGCCGGCCACCTCTCCTAGTCCTAATAGGACTATGGGAGGGGGGAGGCGTGCAGCCCATGAGGGCAGCCCTCTCACCTTTCCACCAAGGCCCATGTTGGCCCATTTGGCTCCCGGGGGGTTCCGGTAACCCTCCCGGTATTCTGGTAAAATCCCGATTTCACCTGGAACACTTCCGATGTCCAAACATAGGCTTCCAATATATCAATCTTTACGTCTCGACCATTACGATACTCCTCGTCATGTCCGTGATCACATCCGGGACTCCGAACAACCTTCGGTACATCAAAATGCATAAAATCATAATAACTGTCATCGTAACGTTAAGCGTGCGGACCCTACGGTTCGAGAACAATGTAGACATGACTGAGACACGTCTCCGGTCAATAACCAATAGCGGGACCTGGATGCCCATATTGGCTCCTACATATTCTACGAAGATCTTTATCGGTCAGACCGCATAACAACATACGTTGTTCCCTTTGTCATCGGTATGTTACTTGCCCGAGATTCTATCGTCGGTATCCAACACCTAGTTCAATCTCATTACCGGCAAGTCTCTTTACTCGTTCCGTAATACATCATCTCACAACTAATACATTAGTTGCAATGCTTGCAAGGCTTATGTGATGTGCATTACCGAGAGGGCCCAGAGATACCTCTCCGACAATCGGAGTGACAAATCCTAATCTTGAAATACGCCAACCCAACATGTACCTTCGGAGACACCTGTAATGCTCCTTTATAATCACCCAGTTACGTTGTGACGTTTGGTAGCACCCAAAGTGTTCTTCTGGCAAACGGGAGTTGCATAATCTCATAGTCATAGGAACATGTATAAGTTATGAAGAATAGCAACAGCAACAAACTAAACGATCAGGTGCTATGCTAATGAAATGGGTCATGTCAATCAGATCATTCGACTAATGAAGTGACCCCGCCAATCAAATAACAACTCTTTGTTCATGGTTAGGAAACATAACCATCTTTGATTAACAAGCTAGTCAAGTAGAGGCATACTAGTGACACTCTGTATGTTTATGTATTCACACATGTATTATGTTTCCGGTTAATACAATTCTAGCATGAATAATAAACATTTATCATGAAATAAGGAAATAAATAATAACTTTATTATTTCCTCTAGGGCATATTTCCTTCAAATCCTTCTTCAGTCAAAACATGACCCAAGAATCCAACCTCATGCAGCCAAAATTCACACTTGCTGAACTTGGCATACAGTTGGTGCTCTCGAAGCTTATCTAGGACCATCCTCAAGTGTTGATCATGCTCTTCCTCCGACTTCGAGAAGACAAGAATGTCATCAATGAAGACAACAACAAACTTGTCCAAATATTCCATGAAGACCTTATTCATGAGATACATGAAGTAAGCTGGGGCATTGGTCAATCCAAAGGACATGACCGTGCACTCATACAGGCCATATCTGGTTACAAATGCCGTCTTCGGAATATCTTGGGGTCTGATCTTCAGCTGGTAGTACCCAGATCTGAGGTCAATCTTGGAGAACACCTTGGCTCATTGAGTTGATCAAACAGATCTTCAATATTGGGAAGTGGATACTTGTTCTTGATTGTAACTTCATTGAGGGAGCGGTAGTCAATGCATAAGCGGATGGTACCGTCCTTCTTTGCCACAAACAGGACAGGCGATCCCCAAGGGGAGGCACTAGGGTAGATAAATCCTTTCCTCAGCTGCTCTTCCAGTTGCTTTTTCAACTCTGCTAGCTCTTCCGATCCCGTTCTATAAGGCTTCTTATAGATGGGTCCTGCTCCGGGCATGAGCTCAATGATGAACTCAATGTCTCGGTCAGGAGGCATTCCCGGTAGCTCATCAGGAAAAACATCGGGGTATTCGCACACTACCGGAACTTGTTCCAATCCAACTTCTGACAGACAGTTGACTTGGGTGCCTTGAGCAGAGGAGGGGTTGGGAGCAAACTTAACTTCGACTCCTTGGTCATTGGTCACTGTGATGGTCCGGTTGGCACAATCTAACAAGCCTTGGTGCTTGATGAGCCAATCCATTCCTAAGATCACATCCAAGCCTTGTGATCTTAAGATGATAAGGTCTGCTTGGAAGTCTACCCCATTAATGACAATCCCGACTCCTTTACATCCTATCTTGGCTCTCATCTCTGCTCTGGGGGTTTGTACCACCATAGGGTTATGCAGGGGTGTAGGGGTCATGCCACGTTTTAATGCAAAGCTTTGAGTGACAAATGAATGCGTGGCTCCAGAATCAAACAAGACAGTTGCAGGTGTTGAGTTGACAAGGAACGTACCCAACACGATGTCTGGGTCTTCCTGGGCTTCTTCTGCAGTGACATGATTCACACGACCCCTGCCGTTGTTGGGCTGGTTGCGGGGAGCTTGGTTCCTTGGTGGCATTCCACGGCCTTGCCCTGGGTTCTGCGCATTGGGGCGCAGGGCGTCGGGCTTCTTGTTGGGGCAATTCTTGGAGTAGTGTCCTGGCTGACCACATCCAAAGCAAGTGACTTGGTTGGGGTTGCTGCTCTTGTCGGCATTGTTATTGGGGTTATTGTAAGCTGGCCTGGGGTTGGCATACTACTGAGTTGGATAGTTAGTGCGGGGTGCAGGAGCTCTTGGCTGCTGATAGGTTGGCTTTCTGGTTGCTGGAGCTACCCTTGCTGATCATCTTGCGCTTGCGGGTATCATCCAAAGCACGTCGCTTGTCCTCAAGCATGAGTGCCTTGTTTACCAGATCAGGAAAGGTCTGGCAGTCACACACAACAAGCGAGTGCTGCAGAGTCTGGTTAAGGCCTTCCATGAAGCGCTCCCTTTTGGCAGCATCAGTGCTGACATCTTCAGGGGCATACCTTGAGAGAACACTGAACTTCTGCATGTACTCCTTGACGGTGCTACTACCTTGCTTCAGGGCTCGGAACACACGCTTCTTGATGGCCATGGTTCCGGAAGGAATGTGGGCCTTGCGGAATTCTGCCTTTATGTCATTCCAAGTGATGTTTTGCTCAGCACGCATGGCCTTGAATCCATCCCACCAAGCTCTAGAAGTCCCCCCGAGACAGTGAGCAGCATATGCCACCCTATCACGGTCCTCAGTGCATCCGACTAGTTCCAGCAGATCCTCAATGGTGCGAACCTAGTCGTCTGCATCCAAGGGTTCAGCAGTCTCGATGAAGGTGGGTGGTGCATGCTTCTTGAACTCCACCAACGTGGAACGTGCATTGCTGTTTCCCGCCGGCTGGCGGTTGACAGCTTGAGCAATCATCTGGAGGGCTGTAGTGTTGGCCTGGCGTTCCTCTCGGAAGGCTTGGAGAAGTTGAGCCATGTCCATGCTTGGAGGTGGTGGCGGTGGTGGAACTTGTCCTTGGGTTTGGTCCTGACTGGCTCCTTCTCCGGCTTCTTGCTGCTGGGTAGAGGTACCAGTACGAGTTACAACAGGCATCCTGTTGGAGCGATCAAGGTCTCATGATTGGGGAAGATGGGGAAAGCAATATAGATGGGATGCCTAGTAAGGGGGTTGGTATGACACTAATTGTTTTCATGCAAGGGCCAAAAGGCAAAACACATCCATTAAGATTCCAAATGGGTGATGTAGTCGCTTACAAGTTCCTGAAGGAAAGCACGACGTCCATCAAACACATCAAAAGAAAACACAACACTACATGGTTTCATATGAACCATTACAAGGACTCGACTTCGCATAGGGGTACACGACCTATCCTACCGTAGGGGTTGCTAACGGGCATATCCGGATTGCGAATGATGCCTAAGTGGTGGAATGCTCGGTCGCGTAGTCTGGCTCTTCTAGGTCTTCCTCCTCGTCATCGGTGGCCTGACTTTCCTCTTCATTTGAAGGGGTGGAGGATCTCAACACGGCGTTGCTTTGCCGGTGGTGCGAAGATCTTGCGGTATTCCTTTGCGCTCATGCGGGGTTGCTGTGGTGGTTCTCCATCCTTTGGGGGTCTTTCGCCTCTGTATGCGATTGCGGGTTGTCCAGGGGGAGCACCTTCCTTCTTGATCCTATCCGTCTTCTCTTGTGCTTGGCAAAGAAGTGCCTTGGTCTCATGAAGTTCCTTTCGGAGTTCCATTGATTCCGAAGCCAGGTGTTGTGCCAAACTATCGGCACAAAGGCTGAAGTAGGTCTGGAATCGGAGTGGAAGTCCTTCTTCTAGTGGCGGAGCTGGTGCACTGCTCTCATCCTCACCTTCCTTCCGATAAGGCAAGAAGCGGGTTGCCATCTCGTCTGCCATCTCTGGAAGAAGGTCTCGGAGGCGGGTGAGTGCCTTGAGGGTTGCCGTTTCGAGGCAAGAACTAGTGTTGCCATCTAGGGTCCCTCGAAGAACCAGCTTGTTGGAGAGTCATTGGCCTTCATGATCACTTCCACATGATATTCCGTCTCGGTGTCATTGATCCAATGTTCATGGTAGGTGAAAGTGGGGGCTCGGTGGAACTGGCACTTCTTGAGGCTATCCTCGAGAAGCACGGGAAATCTGGTGGTCAGGAAGTCTTCGGGTACGGCAGCCATCTACAAAGGTTGAATGGGAGAGGTCAATAAGGGAAATATATCTTGGGTGGATAAGCTTAGAAAAGAAGAGAGGTTCAGATGGTCTCAGGCTAACTAACGTCCATGCTAACTAAGGCTTCCTACAGTCAGGATGGCTCTGATACCAGCTCTGTGGGGACCCCGACTCATAAGTCGTGATCACCGAATGCACGTGTACAGTGATCCCAGATATCAATGCTCACTGAACACACAGAAGCTGAATAACAAGAGTCTTACATCCATGCATACCGTCTTACACAAATTATGACCATTATGGTCAAGTCTTACATTGATAAAGCCTTAAGGGCTGAACATCAAATGAAACACAAGCAGCGGAAATCTTCGTCGATAAATAGAACCCATGCCATCTGCCTTAACCCTACAGGCATTCTGACTGGGAAGCGTCCTAGTTCGCATGTTCGTCTCCAAAGAACTCTTCTTCGAACTCCTGTTCTTCCATGCCTGGCCAATTAAATAACCACTGGCAAGCCAATGAGTACTTTGAATGTACTCGCAAGCAACCCATGTTTTGGTTCAAGATACAACAATGCATGATATAGGTAAATTTTTGCGGAAAGCTAGTTTTGAGTGCAATGATATGCTCAACAACTTGTAAGACATGCATCAGGAGAATTCAAGTAACCATGAGGACAGGTTACAGATATCAACATAAATAGAGTGGGCACCAACCCAACTCAATCATGTCAAGTCCTTGACTTGACCCAAGTAGTTCTTCCCACTTATCCAACACACGCTCTGGTTTGCAAATGTGTGGACGTAGCCCAAGAGCGGTTACCCAACTGTCCTTGACCGTGGACACGACTATTCGAATAGTTTTACACTCTGCAGAGGTTGCACACTTTACCCACAAGATCCGGGGAACTTCCGTGTCATCCACGACCCGCGGTACCTCAAGTACCCGGGGTAAGCGCCCGATCACTATCTTTCCTTAGATGACACTAACAAGGAGTCCACTCGTTGTTCCGTATCCTCACGATGTACATCATACGAGACTCACTCGAGATCGTAACATCCGAGAGGGGACACAACGGTGTATCCGGTGCCTTGTGAAAACAGTCATGGCCGCCCTACCTGGCATGACCCCGTCCCGAGAGAGAGCACCAACTCTCCCCCGTCACTAGTAATGCGGGCTCCAAGCTAGTATCAGCCTAAGTAATCAATAATGCCCTTTCCCATATAAGGGTAGAGTGGTTGCGCATGTAAGGTTGGAATAACGGTCGCAACTTAAACCAATCCGTTTTTGAGAAACAACACACACACTTGCCTCGGTACACCACTTCGTCATCAAGTGGTTACCCAACTCATCATCTCCCTCGGGCATAAGTGGCACCCGACGGGGTTTTCGAAAGGTCCTTTGAAAATACCTTGTCTTCATCACCATGCATATCCCCGTCCCTTTTTGCGTAGCAACTACTTTAGCATCCTACCTACTCCCACCGGCATAACCCTCATAAGGAGGTAGGGTCATGCACAATGCAAGTATCAACAAGGAAGTAACGAAGGCAACCCACCAACGTGGTTACCATCACATCATGATTTCGGAGCAACACTAGTAAAGTGCTATATGACATGAATAAAAAGGGTTTCATAGACATGGTCAAAGGGCTGCTTGCCTGGCTCAACAAAGTCTTCTGGATCTTCAAAGTCTTCTGGTCCAACTCCTTCGTCAGCAACGCAATCTATCGCCACAAAATAATAGCGAGAAAAATAAGGCAATAATAAAACAGAAAAATCAAAGTTCTTAGAAAAATGTCAACTCATTTTTGTAAAATACTAAGAGAAAATCTAAGAAGGGGAAAATTCCTAGTTTTGGATTTGGAGTTGTGGAACAGGAGAAATGGATTTCCAAAGGCATATTTAAATGCTTAAAATTACATTTAAATATTTACAGTAAAGAAAAGTTTGTTGGATTTGAATGGATGTTGCACCATTAAATAGGTTGCAATATTCTAGGAATTTAGAAATTGGAATTAATTTATTTGGACTATTATCTTGTCCTGTGGAATTTTTATAAGGCACAAGGAAAATGGAAAAAGGAAAAGGGCACTGTGCCTGCTGGGCCAGATCAGCCACAGGGCAGCAGGCCCAGCAGAGAGGCGGCCCAGCGCGCGCCAGGTTTAAACCTGACGAGCGGGGCCCAGGCGTCAGGGCAAGGGGCTGACAGACGGTCCCCACGGCCGTCGTCGTCAACCCTAGGCCAGAGGGGACGGCGAACTCACCGGCGACGGCGCAGGGCACGACTGGACTCAGCGTCGTGTCGCCGTTCCGGTGGAGGTGGCGGGCGTCACCGGAGCTGCCTAGTTCGCCGGCGACGAGGTCTAGCGGCAGAGGAGCTTCGGGTGGTGGTCGCTCCGGTCGATTCCGGCAGCTACAGAGAGGGCAAGCAAGGGGGAAATGATCAGTGGGGTGCAGGGGTTCCAGATCGAGGCAAAGGAGGAGCGGGGGAGGCTTCTACCTCGCGAACTCTGGCGAGCCGATGCGGCGGAGCTCAAGCTCGATCTCGAGCTCGGGCGGCTCTGGAGGCGAACTGGGGGTGCAGGGGGAAGTTTTGGTGGTGCAGAGAGCAAGGGATGAGGGTGGAAGGGCTTGGGGAGGCCTTTATATAGGCGAACGGCGGTCCACCGTGGGCTCGTGCGCCGGCGGGCTCGTGCTCGTCCATACGGGCCTCGGGAGGGCGATGCACCGTGTCCAGGGTGTTTGTGGGGGTCGACTACGCCCAGGGGAAAGAAGAGAGGAAGCAGGGAGAGGTCAGAGACGCCGCGCGTGTGAGCCGCGCCATTGGCGCACTCGGGCGGCCAGTGTCCGTTAGCGCGGAGGCGCGGGGAGGAGGAGAGAGGAGGGGGCCGACCGCGTAGCGTGTCGCGGACGCCGAGGCGCATCGGCAGGCGTGCGGGGGAGGCTCGAGGTGGCCGAAAGCATTGGGCAGAGGGCGGCTACAGTGCCTAGACGCACTGTAGCGCGCTCTGGAGCGCGCGTTTGGCATGCCATGGCATATTATATGCCTTGTGGGCGCGGCCACTGATGTCCAGTAGTGTTAGGGAGTAGTAAAGAAGTGGGAAGAGGCTTTGGATGCTCTGGATGGCCACTGGGATGAGGAGGGGGGTGAGGAAGAGGGAGAAGTGGGCTGTCCAGAGAGAGAAAGAGGGGGGGTTTCACCCCTCAATTATTGAGCTGGGGACTTGCCATTGTTACTAGAGGTGAAAGGGAACTAGAAGGGGTTGTGGTAAAATTTGGAGCTCACCAAGAATAGTAGAAGGGGTCAAAACAGTGGTTTTTGCAAAATGTCTGTCGGTGTACTAAAGTAGGGGTACCTTAGTACCCCGAACTTGTGCACGGGCAGTAGTAGCACCCTGCGGCAAGGCTTGCCAGGGAAACGCCAAGAACCTCCACGGCCCCTTTCTGGGCCAAATGAAGACCAAGTATTTAAGACAAGAAGACGAGGCCCCGGCAAGAGGAGCTTGCCGGGCCGAGGAGACAAGGCCCCGGCAAGAGGAGCTTGCCGGGCCAATGAGACAAGGCCCCGGCAAGAGGAGCTTGCCGGGACGACCGAGCTGAGGGACCAAGGCCCCGGCGAGAGGAGCTCGCCGGGAAGGCCAAACCAAGGCACCCCAAGAGAAGCTCGCCACGGCGCATCGCGCGCCCCGGCAGGGCCTGACGAGCAGCAAGCTCTCAGGCGCGGCAAGACAGCCGCCGCGGCAAGTCATCACCTCAGGCCTGCGCTCCAGCTCACCCGCCCACGCGTCGCTCTGGGGCTCTCCCAAAGGCACGTGGTGGGGCGCTGCGCAGCCTAAGGTGTGCGGTGGCATGCAACGCTGACAGGATCACCATCGTGGCAAACGGGGGCGCCCCTAACGGTCCACCTCGGCGCTGTTCGGGCGACCGAGACGGGCATTTAATGCCCTTGTCCCCCGCCATCAGTGTTAGGTATGATAGCACTGTGCGGCCACTGTACGCACAGTCTTTTGCCATTTTTGCCCTCACCTACATCGCTACCTGTGGGTAACCCCTTGAGCATATAAAAGGAGGCCCATGCGCACGTAGGGGGGAGGAGACCCAGTAGACGTTCATCCACGTCCAGCTCCAAGCTTACTGTAGCTTCTTGCGTTCCAGAGCAAGAACCCGAATCAACCAGACAAGCAGCAGTAGGGTTTTACGCATCCGTGCGGCCCGAAGCTGGGTAAAATCGTTGTGTGTTTCGCCTTGATCTGCTCTTTGCGCAGCCTCCGCTCCCCGCCGAACCGAAAAGGGGCTCCGTCCCCATAGGTGATCGAGGAGGCCGATTTCCCCCGACATCTTTGGCGCGCCAGGTAGGGGGCGTCGAGGTTGTGTGAACCAGATCCGGCGTTCGCGCAAGCCAAACCTTCATCGTCTTCGTCAACATGCCGCCGAAGAAGAAAGCTCCGGAGGTGACCGGCCCGTCTGCGTCGAACCCATCGCCCCTGGAGCAGGCGGGTGGTGGGGAAGACGCCGGCGGGTCGTCGAACCAGTTCTTGGTCCCGCGGCGTCCGAACTCGCTCTGCGCCCCTCCCAGGAGGCGCGGAACCAGCAGCGTCCTGCTACCCATGGTACCATACGTTCGCTGGACCCAGACCGAGCTAGTGGGTCCCAGGGCGCTCAGGGCCAGCATGCGCACCAGCGTGCCGGAACGAGCGTGGCACGGCTGCCTGGACCGGGTGCTGCTCCTTCTAACGTGGTTAGGAGTTCGAGCACATCCCGCTCCACGCGCCATTCGCCGCCTCTGCCCACCACCCCAGCGGAAGCTCTCGCGCGAGCTCAGCTACTCCTAGACTACCCTCCAACAGCGGACAAGCTCGACGGCTGGAGGGCCACCATTCAGAGCCTCATTGGTTTTGCCAACGGCGACACTCCGCGGCAGCCCAGCGCGTCGCAGCCGCGGCCAGCCGCCCAGGCGAAGACCGATGGCGCCAAGACTGGCGGGGGTGCGACCACCATGCACTCCCCGCACCAGAGGCAACGGTCGCCGACTCGCCGGACCCACCACAACAACGACTCCACTGCGTCGTCGAATCCGCGAACTCGTCGCGACCAACGCCAAGTTCTTCACGAACGGAAGGAAGAAGACGCTCGAACCCGCATCGAGCGCAGAAGAGAAGCGCGGCGTCAATCAGACCAGCGCGCTGAGCCCTCTGGCGACATGCATGCACCGGGGGAGGCAGGCGACCTACCGTATTCGGTAGGCTGCCCTGCGTTTACCCACGAGCTGCGGCAAGTCTAGTGGCCCAGCACAAAGAACTTCAAGCCTGACGTACCCGAGAAGTACGACGGCAAGTCGCATCCGTCGGAGTTCCTCAGCATCTACACCATCGCGGTGCAGGCTACCGGGGGACGAGACGACAAGACCCTTGCCAACTACTTCCCGCTGGTACTAAAACCCAACGTCAGATCCTGGCTCATGCACTTGCTGGACAGCTCCATATCCTCCTGGCCAGATCTATGCCATCAGTTTGTTGGCGCCTTCACGGGCGGCCACAAACCCCATGGCCAGGCGAGCGACCTTCATCTGCTCGTTTAGAAGGAGGGGGAGTCTTTGCGCAAGTTCATCCAGAGATTCAGCCGTGTGCACTACAACATCCCAGACGTCCACCCCGCCGCGGTAATCAGCGCGTTCCATCAGAACGTGCGTAACCGCAGGATGCGGGAGGAGATGGCGATGTGCAAAATCAAGGAGGTCAGCGAGCTTTATGCCTTGGCCGACAAGTGTGCACGCGCTGAGGAGGGGAGGAAACTCCCCGGAGAATTGGAGAAGGAGAGTCCGACAGTGAAGGTACCGCCCCGGCAAGGAAAGGCCGGCGGCGGAATGGCAAAAAGAAGAAGAACCAAGAGGTGCTGGTTGTCGAGAAGTCCGGCAGCGAGGGTGCCGCCAAGAAAGCCCAGGCTGGTGGCTCCGGCAAGGAGGTTGTCAGATGCACCAACTGCCAGGCAGTGGCGGTTGCCGATAAGCGGGACGGCACCGACAAGAAGTACTGCAAGATCCACCGCACCAAGGGCCACAACCTCCAGAGTTGCAAGCAGGTCGAGCGACTCGTCGAACTGCAGAAGGCCGAGTACGAACGGCGCGACAAGGAGAGAGCCCAAGCAGGCGGCGGGGGATCCGGCACGAAGCGTCCCGGCCTGGGGGAGCGCCGCGGCAAGGACAAGTAGCGGCAAGCAGATAGACCTCCCCGAGGCCGCGACAAAGACGAAGACGACGACGACGACGAAGACATGGAAGACCCCGAGACCAGCGAGCAGGAGTTTTAGAAAGCCACTGAGGTTTTGTGTGTGGACGGCGGTGCTTCTCTGCACACTTCTCGCCACCAACTTAAACAGTGGGCGCGGGAAGTCAATGCAGTGGAACCGCCCGTCGAGTCACGCAGACCTCTGAAATAGTCCAGCACGCCTATCATCTTTGATATTGAGGACCACCCTGATCGCACAACTGCGGTCGGGTGCTTGCCGATGTTGGTTTCCCCAACGGTCCGCAACCTCAAGGTCACTAAGATGTTAGTGGACGGCGGGGCCGGCTTGAATCTGATCTCCTCCACTGTTCTCCGGAGGCTCCAAGTTCCCGACAGCGAGCTCGAAGAGACCGGCACATTCCAAGGAATCAACCTGGGAAGGAGGAAGCCGAAGGGAAAGCTCACGCTGCCAGTAACATTTGGCAGCGAGTTGAATTTCAGGACTGAGAGGGTCACCTTTGACGTCGCCGATTTTCCGTTGCCTTACAATGGGATCCTCGGCCGACCAGCGCTCGCCAAGTTCATGGCGGCCTCTCACTATGCATACAACATGCTCAAGATGCCCGGCCCGATAAGCGTCATCTCTGTCCCCGGCGACAAGAAGGATGCCCTTATCTGCGCCGACCAGATATACCGGGACGCAACAGCAGCAACGGTCCGCGACCCACTTGCCGCTGGAGCTCCCAGGGGAAAGAAGAAGGCCAAGTCCGGCGAGTGCTCTGGTGCCCACTCCGGCAAGCGCGTCTCCTCGGAGTGATGCGTTGCCGTCGAGGACGCACCATCGAGCTCCACCGGCAAGAAGACCAAGTCCGGCAAGTGCTCTGGTGCCCACTCCGGCAAGCGCGCCTCTTCGGAGTGTTGCGCTGCCGTCAAGGACGCACCATCGAGCCCCGCCGGCAAATGCAAGAAGACGACGGCTACTCCGCCGGCGACCAAGAAGGTGCCCGCCAAGGAGGACGGCACTGGTGGTACCTTCACCATCAGTGCCACTCTCGACCCCAAATAGGAAAGCGCGCTCGTTACTTTCCTGCGGGCGAATGTCGATGTGTTTGCCTGGCAACCATCTGACATCCCCGGCGTTCCCAGGAAAGTGATTGAGCACCACCTTGCCATCTGTCCTCATGCGCGGCCCGTCAAGCAGAAAGTCCGGAAACAAGCGGTGGAGCGCCAAGAGTTCATCGCAGAGGAGATCAGGAAGTTGGAAGCAGCAGGCCTCGTCAGAGGCGTGCTCCATCCGACGTGGTTGGCCAATCCTGTCGTCGTGCGCAAAGCAAACGGAAAATGGAGGCTTTGCATCGATTTCACCGATGTTAACAGAGCTTGCCCCAAAGATCCATTTCCCTTGCCGCGCATTGACCAGATTGTTGACTCCACAGCCGGATGTGACCTGCTTTCATTTCTTGACACCTACTCCGGATACCACCAGATTTTCATGGCTGAAGAAGATGAAGAGAAGACTGCATTCATCACTCCATGTGGCACGTACTGCTTCGTGCGGATGCCTTTTGGACTGAAGAATGCGGGTTCGACGTTTGCAAGGGTTGTCCACACTGCTTTTGAGCCACAGATCCACAGAAATGTGGAGGCCTACATGGATGACATAGTGGTCAAGAGCAAAGACAAGGCAACCCTGATTCAAGACTTAGAAGAGACCTTTGCGAACTTGCGCAGGATCAGCCTCAAGCTCAACCCCGAGAAGTGCATGTTCGGAGTCCCCTCCGGCAAGCTTCTCGGGTTCTTCGTGTCTCAGCGTGGGATCGAAGCCAACCCCGACAAGATCAAGGCCATCGAGCAGATTGAAGCACCAACACGTGTCAAGGATGTGCGAAGACTTGTCGGTTGCGTGGCGGCTCTCAGCAGGTTCATTTCCAAGTCTGCGGAACGCGCCCTGCCGTTTTTCAAAATCTTGAAAAAGGTGGGTCCAGTAAAATGGACTCCGGAAGCGGAGGCTGCGCTGCAGGACTTGAAGAAATACCTGTCCTCCGCTCCAATACTTGTCGTGCCTAGACCACAAGAGAAGTTGCTGCTCTATCTGGCGGCAACCAATCAAGTGGTTAGCGCTGCGCTAGTAGCGGGGAGGGAGGCTGATGACGAGACAGCAACCGCGGCAAGCGCATCCGACGACAAGCAGGGGGCTTCCCCGACAAGCTCTGGCCCCGACAAGGATGGATCCGCGCAAGCGCAAGGGGAGGTGCAGAAGAAGAAAATGGTGCAGCGCCCAGTTTACTTCGTCAGTTCCCTCCTGCAGGGGGCTAGGTCGAGGTACTCTGGTGTGCAGAAATTGCTTTTCGGCCTCCTCATGGCCTCGAGGAAGCTGCGCCATTACTTCCAAGCACACGAGATCACAGTGGTCACTCGCTTTCCGCTTAAGAGGATACTGCAGAATCCCGAAGCAACAGGCAGGATTGTCGAGTGGGCACTAGAACTGTCAAGCTTTGGCCTCAAGTTCGAGAGCACTTCGACCATCCAGAGCAGAGCATTGGCAGAGTTCATAGCAGAATGGACGCCGACACCGGACGAAGAAATTCCAGAGACAAGCATCCCCGGCAAAGAAGCAAGCAAAGAGTGGCTGATGTACTTTGATGGTGCCTTCTCGCTGGAAGGCGCCGGTGCTGGCGTGCTGCTTATCGCGCCCACCGGAGAGCACCTCATGTACATCGTCCAAATGCACTTTCCCAAGGAGCAGGCAACCAACAATACAACAGAGTATGAAGGTTTGCTCGCCGGTCTCAGGATCGCGGCGGAACTTGGGATCAAGAAGCTTATCGTCAGGGGTGACTCGCAGCTCGTCGTCCGCCAAGTGAACAAGGATTACCAGAGCCCGTTGATGGAGGCTTACGTTGATGAAGTGAGAAAGCTGGAAGAGCGCTTTGACGGCCTGCTAATGGAACACATTCCAAGAGCAGAGAACGACATTGCCGATGGCCTGTCAAAGTGCGCCGCACTAAAGCTGCGTGTGGAACCAGGGACTTTTGTGCTCAAGCTGACTCAACCATCCGTGACACCGTCAACTGGGCCAGGCAAGAAGAGAAAGTCGGTCTTCGGCGACTATCTCCCGGCAGAGCTTCCCGAAGCCGCCGCCAAGAGGGTCCCCAAGATCGACGCCAAGAGTGCTGAGGAGCAGCCTGCTCCGGCAAACCCCAGGGTTTGTTCCGTCGAATCAGGCGGTCCCGACAAGCTCTGCCACGGCAAGCTTGCCGGGGAACGTCAAGCTCCGGCCGAGCCCCAAGTCCTCGCCGTAGAAGCTGATGTTCCCGCAGCCGCAGACATGCCTTTAGTCCTTGTTGTCGAGCCACACGCTCCGGCCTGGGCGCAGCAGATCGTCCGTTTCCTCCAGACAGGAGAGCTTCCCGAAGAACAAGAAGAAGCGGAAAGAGTAGCCCGGCAGTCCAGTATGTACCAGTTCGTCGACAGCGCACTGTACAGAAGAGGATGCAATGGGGTGAAATTGAAGTGCATTCACCGGGAAGACGGACAGAAGCTGTTGGCGGAGATACATGGAGGCATATGTGGACACCACATTGGCGCCAGAGCACTTGCCGGCAAAGCGTCCCGGCAAGGTTTCTTCTGGCCAACAGCCCTCCAGGATGCAACTGCACAAGTAACCAAGTGTGAAGCGTGCCAGTTCCATTCCAAGCAGATACACCAACCAGCTCAAGCTCTCCAGACGATCCCTTTATCCTGGCCCTTTTCGGTCTGGGGGCTCGATATCCTCGGCGACTTCCCCCGAGCTATTGGGGGCTTTGAGTACTTGTTCGTTGCAATCGACAAGTTCACAAAGTGGCCAGAAGTGGAACCAGTGAGGAAGGTGACGGCCCAGTCCGCGATCAAATTCTTCAGGTCGATTGTTTGCCGCTTCGGGATCCCTAACAGGATCATCACCCACAACGGTACGCAGTTCACAAGCCACGCCTTCATGCAGTACATCCAAGACCTCGGCGCCAAGGTCTGCTTCGCTTCTGTTACTCATCCCAGGAGCAACGGTCAAGCGGAGAGGGCCAACGCCGAGGTGCTGCGCGGGCTCAAGACCAGAAGTTTTGACAGGCTGCTCAAGCGCGGACGGAACTGGATCGAGGAGCTGCCGGCGGTTCTTTGGTCGGTCAGAACGACGCCAAATCGAGCCACCGGCCAGACACCATTTGCTCTAGTCTATGGGGCAGAAGCAGTTACCCCCACGGAACTCGTATACGGGTCACCTCGAGTGCTCGCTTATCATGAGCTTGAGCAAGAGCGGTCGCGTGAAGATGACACGCTGCTCCTTGAGGAAGATCGTCTCCAGGCTGCTGTGCGAGCCGCTCGCTACCAGCAAGCTTTGCGTCGCTACCATAGCCGCAAAGTTAAAGCCAGGAGCTTCGAGGAAGGCGACCTTGTTCTTCGGCGCGTTCAGTCGGCCAAGAATCACAACAAGTTGACGCCAAAGTGGGAAGGCCCTTACCGGGTGAAACGAGTCACGAGGCCCGGCGCCGTCCGCCTCGAGACCGAAGATGGCACTCCGGTGAGCAATTCCTGGAATATTGAGCATCTTCGTAAGTTTTACCCGTAAGGCGCGGTTGTCGGACCCCGTCCGGCAACCAACCCTTTGTACAAGTCTTGCCGCTGTTGCATGTAATCCTTTGTACAAAGCTAGGCGCAGACCCTGGCAGCAGATAATGAAGCGCTGGCGCCCCAAGTTTTAGCATGCATGCTGAGTCGAGTATCGTCCTTGGTTAGGGTTGGTAGTGCCTAACAGTCGCTAACCCCTAACTTAGAGGTCAAGTCTGCGTCTTTTTCCCGTCCTTTCCCTTTGGCTCGCAGGAATTGCATGTCCTAGCCGAGCCGCTCGAGGATGAAGAAGGGGAGAAGAACGAGCCAGCACCTATACCCCAGCAAGCTGAAGTCGCCGAGGGCTACGAGTGCAAGAGAGCTCCCGCGGCAAGCCAGAGTTGCCGGAGGCTGCAACCTCAGATAAGTCTTTGCATCCCTTATCATGCATTCTCTTATGGACTGCGGAATGCGAAAACCTTGCTTCCTCTTAAAAGCTACTGTGCTCTCTTAAACGACAAGCCCCGGAGCGCGTTCCCGGGGCCCGTTTCTGATAGTAGTTGCGGCGGCAAAGAGAGGAAGCGAGGGGCCAGAACCCGCCTTCCCCTTGCCTCCGCCAAGAGCGCGAGGAGGGTCGAGGGGCGCGGGAAGACGGCAGGGCCTGTTGCCAGGCGGGGAAGTGTCTATCTTGACGATGCAAAGGGTTCGCTCCTTGCCGCGGGTTGTACCCGCGAGGCAAATGATTCGGCAAACATCCCCTTTTCATTAAAAACATTCCACTCAGGTACAGTTCAGAGAGAATGAAAAACATGAAAGATGGGATTACAAGGTTTAAACGCAACTAAGGCCTGAGGGCTTACAAGATAAAAAGAGATAAGGTGCCCGTAATCCCTTTCTTGTCTCTCTCCTCAGGAGGTAGGGAAAGGAGGCGAGAAGGGCAAAAGGGGCGCCTAGGCGAGCTACGGGTGGCAGAAGACACCAAGAGAACATCCGGGGCTCCGCCCGGGGGCTCCGGAGGCTGGATGGAGGCGGTGGCGCTGGAAGTGGAGCTCGAAGATGAGGCAGCGGGACGTCAACACGCTGTTGAGGGCATCTAGCCCTCGTACTCCGAGTTGACGGCTTTGCCGCCAGCCTCTTCCCCTTCCGCAGCCTCGCCACTCCGGCCGCCCGAGAAGATAAAGCCCCGGCAAGAGGACCTTGCCGGGCCAGAGAGAAGACCCCGGTGGCCGTCGCCGCGAGCAAGGGTGATGACGGCGTCTGGAGCGAAGCTGGAAGATGAGGCAGCGGAACGTCAGCATGCTGACGAAGCCGGCGCGTACACCGACTTCGCGGCCTTGCCGCCTGCCCTCTTCCTCTTCCGCAGCCTCCCTACGCCAGCCGCCCAAGGAGATGACCCCGGGGAGTTCACGGAGCCAGCGACGCGGATGATGGGGTCGCCGATGCCACACGGAGCTGCGACCGGCGCCTAGTCGGACCCGTCATCCCGGCGACCACTGCCCTCGTCATCGCTGTCGCTCCCCTCCTCGTCACTCTCGCTCGAGGAGGTGCCTTCGCTGTCGGAGGAGCTATCCACGCAGCACCGGGCCCGGGTGCCAAAGTCCCCGAAGACCTTGACGGAGAGGAGGTCACCCTCCATCAGCTTAAAATGAAGGGTGAACCCCTCCATCAAGCTGTGGATCCGGGCGAACGACTTCCACCCTCGGCCAAGATACATCACGCTGGGGGCTCGGGACTCGACGTGGACTCGCGTACCACTGATCCCGCAGCCCCTCATGCGCAGTCTCAGCGTATCGGGTTGCTCCTCCTCCAACACGCTCATGAAGGGAGCCGGGAGGCGGAGGCGACGGCGAGGCGCCCAGCGTAGCCTGATGATGAACTCACAGGGGTCGTCCCCAAGATGAACCGCCGTGAGAAGGGGAGCCACTGGCGGAGGCGAGGCTGGCACGCCGCCCCGTCCGCCTCGAGCGCCTCGGCCCCGTCCGCGGCCTCGTCCACGACCTCGCCCCCTCCCCCTTCCCCTTACGGCTGGCTCCGCCACCATGGGTGCAAGGGGAGGAGGGGCGCGCTGCCTAGCGGCGACTCTCGCCGCCACCGACGAAGAACCGGGGTTCCCTTTCTCCATAGCAGTCGGAGAGAGGGGACCAGGAATCAAGGAGAAGAAGTGCGGATTTCCGTCACCCCCGTCCGCTCCTTATAAAGGGGCGGGGTGGGGTCTCAGCCGCCCCGCTCAACCAATCGAAGCGGAGGAAGGGCAGGCGACGGGGGCCGACCGACTACCTCGACCCTCGTCGGCCTGGTTTCCTGCCTCCACCGCCGCGACCCCAAGTGCATGAAGACTGCGTGGCAGGCGCGCAGGACCGAGGCGACGGGTGAGGCGACCTCTCCCCACCCCGTGATCGTGGGGAGCGGGCGCCCCGAAAGCCGCGCCTCAACCCCGTTCGCTCGCCAAACCGCGCCTCCACGTCTCCCCCCATTTATGGCGGGAGCGGGCGTTTCGCCTTTCCGAATGAAGAAATCGTGCTCGACGTGACGCATGCCTGCGGGGCTCAGCCCCGCGCACGCCGCCCACGTCACGCACGCCTCGCACGCCTCGCCCCCACGACACCGTGATAAGCGCGCGCCACTCGGGGAAGGCGCGACGGGCGTGGAGTTAAGATACAGCGCGACCCAGGCCACGCGTACCCGTGCACTATTTGGGCCTGGCCCAACAACGCTCGGCACCGTGTATGGCCCAGGCCCGGGGGCTCCTGTCGGTGTACTAAAGTAGGGGTACCTTAGTACCCCGAACTTGTGCACGGGCAGTAGTAGCACCCTACGGCAAGGCTTGCCAGGGAAACGCCAAGAACCTCCACGGCCCCTTTGTGGGCCAAATGAAGACCAAGTATTTAAGACAAGAAGACGAGGCCCCGGCAAGAGGAGCTTGCCGGGCCGAGGAGACAAGGCCCCGGCAAGAGGAGCTTGCCGGGCCAAGGAGACAAGACCCCGGCAAGAGGAGCTTGCCGGGACGACCGAGCTGAGGGACCAAGGCCCCGGCGAGAGGAGCTCGCCGGGAAGGCCAAACCAAGGCACCCCAAGAGAAGCTCGCCACGGCGCATCGCGCGCCCCGGCAGGGCTTAACGAGCGGCAAGCTCTCAAGCGCGGCAAGACAGCCGCCGCGGCAAGCCACTTGCCGCGGCAAGTCATCATCTCAGGCCTGCGCTCCAGCTCACACGCCCACGTGTCGCTCTGGGGCTCTCCCAAAGGCATGTGGTGGGGCGCTGCGCAGCCTAAGGCGTGCGGTGGCATGCAACGCTGACAGGATCACCATCATGGCAAACGGGGGCGCCCCTAACGGTCCACATCGGCGTTGTTCGGGCGACCCAGACGGGCATTTAATGCCCTTGTCCCCCGCCGTCAGAGTTAGGTATGATAGCACTGTGCGTCCATTGTACGCACAGTCTTTTGCCATTTTTGCCCTCACCTACGTCGCTACCTGTGGGTAACCCCTTGAGCATATAAAAGGAGGCCCATGCGCACGTAGGGGGGGAGGAGACCCAGTAGACGTTCATCCACGTCCAGCTCCAAGCTTACTGTAGCTTCTTGCGTTCCAGAGCAAGAACCCGAATCAACCAGACAAGCAGCAGTAGGGTTTTACGCATCCGTGCGGCCCGAAGCTGGGTAAAATCGTTGTGTGTGTGTCGCCTCGATCTGCTCTTTGCGCAGCCTCCGCTCCCCGCTGAACCGAAAAGGGGCTCCGTCCCCATAGGTGATCGAGGAGGCCGATTTCCCCCGACAATGTCAGAAGGTGTTTGATAATGTTTTGGGCAAGCAAATGAACTCCAATTGCTATGATACTTAATAGGATGGAAAGACACCTAGAAATAGGGTGTGCCACCAAATTTGAGCTTATTTGGGCAAAGTTGCCAATGCAACTTTTGCAAACCCTAGAAATGAGCAGAAATAGACTTCAGTAGATCTAGTTGAGCAAATCACTTCTCCTTGATGCACCACTTGGTGTAGTGGTCTCATTTGGTCATGTGATCATTCTCACAAAAGTTGGGGTCAAGGAGAGAAAGTTGGTAGTACAAACTTGTTCAAATATGGTTTTGATCAGAGAAGGTTTTGGGGCATTATGGTGGACCAAAATGATCTTGATTGAAGTGAGGCTTTGCAAGATCATCACAATATGCATTTGTTGTTGGGGTACATAGTAATTTCAAAAAAATTCCTACGCACACGCAAGATCATGGTGATGCATAGCAACGAGAGGGGAGAGTGTTGTCTACGTACCCTCGTAGACCGAAGCGGAAGCGTTGACACAACGTAGAGGAAGTAGTCGTACGTTCTTCTCGCGATCCAACCGATCACAGCACCGTTACTCCGGCACCTCCGAGTTCTTGGCACACGTTCAGCTCGATGACGATCCCCGGGCTCCGATCCAGCAAAGCGTCGGGGAAGAGTTTCGTCAGCACGACGGCGTGGTGACGATCTTGATGTGTTACCGGCGCAGGGCTTCGCCTAAGCACTGCAACGATATGACCGAGGTGGAATTTGGTGGAAGGGGGCACCGCACACGGCTAAGGAACGATCCGTAGATCAACTTGTGTGTCTATGGGGTGCCCCCTGCCCCTGTATATAAAGGATGGAGGAGGAGGAGGCCGGCCAAGGAAAAAGGTGGGGCCAGGATATGGAGTCCTACTAGGACTCCAAGTCCTAGTAGGAGTGCACCAAAAGGGGAGGAAGGGAGAAGGAATAGGAGGAGAAGGAGAGGTGGTCGGCCCCCTTTTCCCTAGTCCAATTCGGACCAGAGGGGAGGGGGGGCGCAGCAGCCTTTTTCCTTTTTCCCACTAAAGCCCATCAAGGCCCATTACTTCTCCCGTAATCCCGTAACTCCCCGGTACCTCCGAAAATACCCGAACCACTCAGAACCCTTCCGATGTCCGAATATAGTCGTCCAATATATCGATCTTTACGTCTCGACCATTTCGAGACTCCTCGTCATGTCCCCGATCTCATCCGGGACTCCGAACTCCTTCGGTACATCAAAACTCATAAACTCATAATATAACTGTCATCGAAACCTTAAGCGTGCGGACCCTACGGTTCGAGAACAATGTAGACATGACCGAGACACGTCTCCGGTCAATAACCAATAGCGGGACCTGGATGCCCATATTGGCTCCTACATATTCTACGAAGATCTTTATCGGTCAGACCGCATAACAACATACGTTGTTCCCTTTGTCATCGGTATGTTACTTGCCCGAGATTCGATCGTCGGTATCCAATACCTAGTTCAATCTCGTTACCGGCAAGTCTCTTTACTCGTTCTGTAATACATCATCTCACAACTAACACATTAGTTGCAATGCTTGCAAGGCTTATGTGATGTGCGTTACCGAGAGGGCCCAGAGATACCTCTCCGACAATCGGAGTGACAAATCCTAATCTCGAAATACACCAACCCAACATGTACCTTCGGAGACACCTGTAGAGCACCTTTATAATCACCCAGTTACGTTGTGACGTTTGGTAGCACACAAAGTGTTCCTATGGTAAACGGGAGTTGCATATTCTCATAGTTAAAGGAACATGTATAAGTCATGGATAAAAGCAATAGCAACATACTAAACGATCGGGTGCTATGCTAATGGAATGGGTCATGTCAATCAGATCATTCAACTAATGATGTGATCTCGTTAATCAAATAACAACTCTTTGTTCATGGCTAGGAAACATAACCATCTTTGATTAATGAGCTAGTCAAGTAGAGGCATACTAGTGACACTCTGTTTGTCTATGTATTCACACATGTATTATGTTTCCAGTTAATACAATTCTAGCATGAATAATAAACATTTATCATGATATAAGGAAATAAATAATAACTTTATTATTGCCTCTAGGGCATATTTCCTTCAGTCTCCCACTTGCACTAGAGTCAATAATCTAGATCACATCACCATGTGATTAACATCAATAGTTCACATCATCATGTGATTAACACCCATAGCTCACATCGATATGTGACCAACACCCAAAGGGTTTACTAGATTCAGTAATCTAGTTCACATCCCTATGTGATTAACACCCAAAGAGTACTACGGTGTGATCATGTTTTGCTTGTGAGAGAAATTTAGTCAACGGGTCTGCCACATTCAGATCCGTTATGTATTTTGCAATTTTCTATGTCTACAATGCTCTGCACGGAGCTAATTTAGCTAATTGCTCCCACTTTCAATATGTATCTAGATTGAGACTTAGAGTCATCCAGATTAGTGTCAAAACTTGCATCGACGTAACCTTTTACGACGAACCTTTTTGTCACCTCCATAATCGAGAAACATATCCTTATTCCACTAAGGATAATTTTGACCGCCGTCCAGTGATCTACTCCTAGATCACTATTGTACTCCCGTGCCAATCTCAGGGTAGGGTATACAATAGGTCTGGTACACAGCATGGCATACTTTATAGAACCTATGGCTAAAGCATAGGGAATGACTTTCATTCTCTTTCTATCTTCTGCCGTGGTCGGGCTTTGAGTCTTACTCAATTTCACACCTTGTAATACAGGCAAGAACTCTTTCTTTGACTGTTCCATTTTGAACTACTTCAAAATCTTTTCAAGGTATGTACTTATTGAAAAACCTATCAAGCGTCTTGATCTATCTCTATAGATCTTGATGCTCAATATGTAAGCAGCTTTACCGAGGTCCTTTCTTTGAAAAACTCATTTCAAACACTCATTTATGCTTTGCAGAATAATTCTACATTATTTCCGATCAACAATATGTCATTTACATATACTCATCAGAAATGCTGTAGTGCTCCCACTCACTTTCTTATAAATACAGGCTTCACCGCAAGTCTGTATAAAACTATATGCTTTGATCAACTTATCAAAGCGTATATTCCAACTCCGAGATGCTTGCACCAGTCCATAGATGGATCGCTGGAGCTTGCATATTTTGTTAACACCTTTAGGATTGACAAAACCTTCTGGTTGCATCATATGCAACTCTTCTTTAATAAATCCATTAAGGAATGCAGTTTTGTTTTTCCATTTGCCAGATTTCATAAAATGCGGCAATTGCTAACATGATTCGAACAGACTTAAGCATAGATACGAGTGAGAAACTCTCATCGTAGTCAACACTTTGAACTTGTCGAAAACCTTTTGCGACAATTCTAGCTTTGTAAATAGTAACACTACTATCAGCGTCCGTCTTCCTCTTGAAGATCCATTTATTTTCTATGGCTTGCCGATCATCGGGCAAATCCATCAAAGTCCATACTTTGTTCTCATACATGGATCATATCTCAGATTTCATGGCCTCAAACCATTTTGCGGAATCTGGGCTCACCATCGCTTCCTCATAGTTCGCAAGTTCATCATGGTCTAGTAACATGACTTCCAGAACAGGATTACCGTACCACTCTGGTGCGGATCTCACTCTGGTTTACTTACGAGATTCGGTAGTAACTTGATCTTGAAGTTACATGATCATCATCATTAGCTTCCTTACTAATTGGTGTAGTAGTCACAAGAACAGATTTCTGTGATGAACTCCTTCCCAATAAGGGAGAAGGTACAATTACCTTATCAAGTTTTCTACTTTCCTCCCACTCACTTCTTTCGAGAGAAACTCCTTCTCTAGAAAGGATCCATTCTTAGCAACAAAAGTCTTGCATTCGGATCTGTGATAGAAGGTGTACCCAACAGTCTCCTTTGGGTACCTATGAAGACACATTTCTCCGATTTGGGTTTGAGCTTATCAGGATGAAACTTTTTCACATAAGCATCGTAACCCCAAACTTTAAGAAACGACAACTTTGGTTTCTTGCCAAACCACAGTTCATTTTGTGTCGTCTCAACGGACTTTAGATGGTGCCCCTTTTAACGTGAATGCAGCTGTCTCTAATGCATGATCCCAAAATGATATTGGTAAAAAGGTAAGAAACATCATAGATTGTACTATATCCAATAAAGTACGGTTATGACTTTCGGACACACCATTATGCTATGGTGTTCCAGGTGGCGTGAATTTGTGAAACTATTCCACATTGTTTTAATTGAAGACCAAACTCGTAACTCAAATGTTTGTCTCCGCGATCAAATCGTAGAAACCTTATTTTCTTGTCACGATGATTTTCCACTTCACTCTAAAATTCTTTGAACTTTTCAAATGTTTTAGACTTATGTTTCATCAAGTAGATATACCCATATCTGCTCAAATCATCTGTGAAGGTTAGAAAATAATGATACTTGTCGCGAGCCTTAATATTCATCGGACCATATACATCAGTATGTATGATTTCCAACAAATCTGTTGCTTGCTCCATTGTTCCGGAGAACGGCGTTTTAGTCATCTTGCCCAAGAGGCATGGTTCGCAAGCATCAAGTGATTCATAATCAAGTGATTCCAAAATCCCATCAGCATCGAGTTTCTTCATGCGCTTTACACCAATATGACCTAAACGGCAGTGCCACAAATAGGTTGCACTATCATTATTAACTTCGCATCTTTTGGTTTCAATATTATGAATATGTGTATCACTATGATCGAGATCCAATGAACTATTTTCATTGGTGTGTATGACCATAGAAGGTTTTATTCATGTAAACAGAACAACAATTGTTCTCTAACTTAAATGAATAACTGTATTGCAATTAACATGATCAAATCATATTCATGCTCAATGCAAACACCAAATAACACTTATTTAGTTTCAACACTAATCCCGAAAGTATAGGGAGTGTGTGATGATGATCATATCAATCTTGGAACCACTTCCAACACACATCGTCACCTTGCCCTTTAACTAGTCTTTGTTCATTCTGCAACTCCCGTTTCGAGTTACTAATCTTAGCAACTTGAACTAGTACCAAATACTGAGGGGTTGCTATGAATACTAGTAAATTACACATCAATAACATGTATATCAAATATACTTATGTTCACTTTGCCATCCTTCTTATCCGCCAATCACTTGGGGTAGTTCCGCTTCCAGTGACCAGTCCCTTTGCAATAGAAGCACTTAGTCTCAGGCTTAGGACCAGACTTGGGCTTTTTCACTTGAGCAGCAACTTGCTTGCCGTTCTTCTTGAAGTTCCCCTTCTTTCCTTTTGCCCTTTTCTTGAAACTAGTGATCTTGTCAACCATCAACACTTGATGTTTTTCTTTGATTTCTACCTTCGCCGATTTTAGCATCGCGAAGAGCTTGGGAATATTTTCCGTTATCCCTTGCATATTATAGTTCATCACGAAGTTCTACTAACTTGGTGATGGTGACTAGAGAATTCTGTCAATCACTATCTTATCTGGAAGATTAACTCCCACTTGATTCAAGCGATTGTAGTACCCAGACAATCTGAGCACATGCTCACTAGTTGAGCGATTCTCCTCCATCTTTTAGCTATAGAACTTGTTGGAGACTTCATATCTCTCAACTCGGGTATTTGCTTGAAATATTAACTTCAACTCCTGGAACATCTTGTATGGTCCATGACGTTCAAAACGTCTTTGAAGTCCCGATTCTAAGCCGTTTAAGCATGGTGCACTAAACTATTAAGTAGTCATCATATTGAGCTAGCATAACGTTCATAACGTCTGCATCTGCTCCTGCAATAGGTCCGTCACCTAGCGGTGCATCAAGGACATAATTCTTCTATGCAGCAATGAGGATAAACCTCAGATCACGGATCCAATCCGCATCATTGCTACTAACATTTTTCAACACAATTTTCTCTAGGAACATATCAAAATAAACACAGGGAAGCAACAATGCGAGCTATTGATCTACAACATAGATATGCTAATACTACCAGGACTAAGTTCATGATAAATTAAAGTTCAATTAATCATATTACTTAAGAACTCCCACTTAGATAGACATCCCTCTAATCTTCTAAGTGATCACGTGATCCAAATCAACTAAACCATGTCCGATCATCACGTGAGATGGAGTAGTTTCAATGGTGAACATCACTATGTTGATCATATCTACTATATGATTCACGCTCGACCTTTCGGTCTCCGTGTTCCGAGGCCATATCTGTTATATGCTAGGCTCGTCAAGTTAAACCTGAGTATTCCGCGTGTGCAACTGTTTTGCACCCGTTGTATTTGAACGTAGAACCTATCACACCCGATCATCACGTGGTGTCTCAGCACGAAGAACTTTCGCAACGGTGCATACTCAGGGAGAACACTTCTTGATAATTTAGTGAGAGATCATCTTATAATGCTACCGTCAATCAAAGCAAGATAAGATGCATAAAAAGATAAACATCACATGCAATCAATATAAGTGATATGATATGGCCATCATCATCTTGTGCTTGTGATCTCCATCTCTGCAGCACCGTCATGATCACCATCGTCACCGGCGCGACACCTTGATCTCCATCGTAGCATCGTTGTCGTCTCGCCAATCTTATGCTTCCACGACTATCACTACCGCTTAGTAATAAAGTAAAGCATTACATCACGATTGCATTGCATACAATAAAGCGACAACCATATGGCTCCTGCCAGTTGCCGATAACTCGGTTACAAAACATGATCATCTCATTCAATAAAATTTAGCATCATGTCTTGACCATATCACATCACAACATGCCCTGCAAAAACAAGTTAGACGTCCTCTACTTTTGTTGTTGCAAGTTTTACGTGGCTGCTACGGGCTTAAGAAAGAACTCATCTTACCTACGCATCAAAACCACAACGATAGTTTGTCAAATAGACTCCGTTTTAACCTTCTCAAGGACCAGGCGTAGCCACACTCGGTTCAACTAAAGTTGGAGAGACAGTCTTCCGCAAGCCATCTATGTGCAAAGCACGTCGAGGGAACCGGTCTCGCGTAAGAGTACGCGTAAGGTTGGTCCGGATCGTCTCGTCCAACAATACCGCTGAACCAAAGTATGACATGCTGGTAGGCAGTATGACTTGTATCGTCCACAACTCACTTGTGTTCTACTCGTGCAAATAACATCATACCATAAAAAACTAGGCTCTGATACCACTGTTGGGGAACGTAGTAATTTCAAAAAAATTCCTACGCACACGCAAGATCATGGTGATGCATAGCAACGAGAGGGGAGAGTGTTGTCTACGTACCCTCGTAGACCGAAGCGGAAGCGTTGACACAACGTAGAGGAAGTAGTCGTACGTTCTTCTCGCGATCCAACCGATCACAGCATCGTTACTCCGGCACCTCCGAGTTCTTGGCACACGTTCAGCTCGATGACGATCCCCGGGCTCCGATCCAGCAAAGCGTCGGGGAAGAGTTTCGTCAGCACGACGGCGTGGTGACGATCTTGATGTGTTACCGGCGCAGGGCTTCGCCTAAGCACTGCAACGATATGACCGAGGTGGAATTTGATGGAAGGGCGCACCGCACACGACTAAGGAACGATCCGTAGATCAACTTGTGTGTCTATGGGGTGCCCCCTGCCCCTGTATATAAAGGATGGAGGAGGAGGAGGCCGGCCAAGGAAAAAGGTGCGGCCAGGATATGGAGTCCTACTAGGACTCCAAGTCCTAGTAGGAGTCCACCAAAAGGGGAGGAAGGGAGAAGGAATAGGAGGAGAAGGAGAGGTGGCCGGCCCCCTTTTCCCTAGTCCAATTCGGACCAGAGGGGAGGGGGGGCGCAGCAGCCTTTTTCCTTTTTCCCACTAAAGCCCATCAAGGCCCATTACTTCTCCCGTAATCCCGTAACTCCCCGGTACCTCCGAAAATACCCGAACCACTCAGAACCCTTCCGATGTCCGAATATAGTCGTCCAATATATCGATCTTTACGTCTCGACCATTTCGAGACTCCTCGTCATGTCCCCGATCTTATCCGGGACTCCGAACTCCTTCGGTACATCAAAACTCATAAACTCATAATATAACTGTCATCGAAACCTTAAGCGTGCGGACCCTACGGTTCGAGAACAATGTAGACATGACCGAGACACGTCTCCGGTCAATAACCAATAGCGGGACCTGGATGCCCATATTGGCTCCTACATATTCTACGAAGATCTTTATCGGTCAGACCGCATAACAACATACGTTGTTCCCTTTGTCATCGGTATGTTACTTGCCCGAGATTCGATCGTCGGTATCCAATACCTAGTTCAATCTCGTTACCGGCAAGTCTCTTTACTCGTTCCGTAATACATCATCTCACAACTAACACATTAGTTGCAATGCTTGCAAGGCTTATGTGATGTGCATTACCGAGAGGGCCCAGAGATACCTCTCCGACAATCGGAGTGACAAATCCTAATCTCGAAATACGCCAACCCAACATGTACCTTCGGAGACACCTGTAGAGCACCTTTATAATCACCCAGTTACGTTGTGACGTTTGGTAGCACACAAAGTGTTCCTATGGTAAACGGAAGTTGCATATTCTCATAGTTAAAGGAACATGTATAAGTCATGGATAAAAGCAATAGCAACATACTAAACGATCGGGTGCTATGCTAATGGAATGGGTCATGTCAATCAGATCATTCAACTAATGATGTGATCTCGTTAATCAAATAACAACTCTTTGTTCATGGCTAGGAAACATAACCATCTTTGATTAATGAGCTAGTCAAGTAGAGGCATACTAGTGACACTCTGTTTGTCTATGTATTCACACATGTATTATGTTTCCAGTTAATACAATTCTAGCATGAATAATAAACATTTATCATGATATAAGGAAATAAATAATAACTTTATTATTGCCTCTAGGGCATATTTCCTTCATTTGTGACTTGCTGGATTTTTCTTGGATTTTTAGGAAAATATTTCTTATAGAAATATTTCAAATCCTTGAAATGGGCAGAAATGGTTTTGGGAGGTTTTGTCCAATATTTGGATCATAACCATGTGTTGAACTCATATATATGGAAAATATATGTCCATTGAGTCTCCCTAATTTTTCTCAAATATTTTTAAAGCTTTAAATAATTTTAACCTATTTAAGACCATTTCTGGTCTTAAGAAAATCCTTTAAATAAAATAGGAAAATAACTTTTAAAATTATATTTTTGTGGTTTCTGGGTATCCTATATCTAATAAGAGTCAAATATATTTTTGAAAATATTTTTACTGCCCTTAATTGAGTACTTGCAGTGCAAACCTCAATCCAGGGGTTTTTGGAAAACTAAATTTTGAAAATACTTTTTGGCCAAATTATTTTTGTAAGAAAATACTATATTGCTCTGTACACATGGCATGATCATTGGGCAGAAGTTTGGGACAAGGAGATGAAGTATAGAAGGTGAAGTAGTTGACTATTAAGAGCACTTGAAAAACCACACAGAGAAAACCAACTTCAAAACAAAAGCCAAATAATGCAAAAGTTTTTGTTGGTCCAAATTTTCATGCTTTATTAATGCAAATAATCATGTTACAAAATGCAGGGTGTGACACAGCCTCAGTAACTTCAGCCTCTGTTAGCTGAATATCAACATGTCGCTGAGTATCTTTCAAGTTCCCTGTGTACTCACACATTAAACAGGGGCGCCGGCTTAAGGGAAAAATGCTCCAGGTTATCTAGCAGCGAGCAAAATCAACACCTCTCAAACCGTTCGCCACAAAGGCTCTGAGATTTGACAGTTGTGGTGCGTAGTTGGATCTTTCCTTCGCAGTTAATCTCTAAGGAAAGGGATGTGTATTGCTAAGACGATGAGGACGGTAACCCGGCAGAGGATTTTCATCAGTTGGAGATGTATCTTTGCAATAAAACCAAGTCTAATTCCAGTCCTTGGGGTGACTGTGAAGCTTGGCGTGAGGGGAGTTGACACCTTTCCTCTTTTGAATCGCAATGTCGCCAAGTTCAGTGTTGGGTCCATCTGTAACTCTGTACGACGGTTTAAGTAGAAGAAATCCCTAAATAGTTCAACTGTGGGCTCCTCTTGAAGATAAGCCCTGCAAAATACTTGGAAATGACAAACATTGGACACAGAGTTTGGGCCAATGTCCTGAGGGTGGAGTTGAAAGCTAGCAGGTACATCTCAGAAGAATTTTGATCCGGGAGGGCGAAACCCTTGGCTCATGTGATCAACAAACATGAATACTTCTCCATCCTTGGGCTCAGGAGGATTTTCTGGACTAGGGACCCTCCACTGGATAACTTCTTTCTTCGCTAAAGCGCCAGTTGCGACACATCCCTCTAGTTGCGCTTCCGTAACCCGGGAAGGAACCCAGTTACAAGCATAAAATTGTTTGGCCATTTCAATGAAAAGCTGGAAAAAGATCAATGCCGGTTTAAGATTTATGACGGACAAATATAAAGCGATGCAAGATCAGAAGCAGAAACAGAGGCGTATACACATTGTTAAACCGGAGTCTGACAATTGTTAAACCGGAGTCTGATATTGGAGGAGTTACAAAGATAAATGCCTTGGCGGTTTAAGAGGGGACTAATGGTACCCATCGGATTATCATTTTCTACAAAGATAAACCGCCTGTATTGGTATGAAAGGTACAGATTTAAAGTAACTAAGTAAGGGGAAAACAGTTTTCGCATACTGGTATGGTAAATTCAGATCTGCGGCATGTCAGAAAATCAAAATATACTTAGACCTAAAATACAGGTGTTTCAACAGTTCATCAGATTCATATGAGTTTCTTTCTATACAAAGGGGATGCTATAATGAGGAAAAAGGGGACTATGGCTACGGCCGCAGAAGACATATCAGATCTAAACTAGCCGTTTATGATACTAAGAAGAACAGGGAAGAACGGCGCCAAAGCTTCAATGAATTCCGATGAACACCGAAACCCTAATGGTGGATCTGGAGTAAGGAAGGGGAAACTTACCGATGCAGATGGAACAATGGAGGAGCGCCGTGTTTCTCTGGTACGATCAGGTTGATGCAGTGGCCAGAGTTGAAGATGAGGGCGAAGCTTGACGACGACGGCTGCGTGTGACGGTCAGGTCGGCGCAAGGAAGAAGAAAGACGAAGAGGCAAGGGGGGAAATGAAAAGGACCCCCGGCCTTATTTATAAAGGCGAAGAGATAAATGACAGGCGCGAGAATCGAGGAGCCCAAAGCTGGATATGTGACTGATGTCGCCTCGATTGTCGGAGGCTCATTAATGAAGGTGAGATATGTACCATTTTTAATAACAGGTGATGTCATGGCGGTTTATCATGATACTGGAACATGATGTCATGGCGGTCTACAAGATTTATGCGAAGGTGCTGAAGGAAGAATTTTTCTCAAGTGTTGAAGATTGACATGAACCAGTTCAAATCAATCTGGGGCCTAATGTTGGGGATATTACTACTGGGTATAAACTGGCCAGGAGAGGCCAGGTTATCCCCATAATGAGTTATTTATATGTGAAGCCCATGAAGACAAGGAGTGTGGTGCTTTACGAAGGCCTAAGGCCCAGAGGTGGGTCACGGCCTGTAGACATAAACCGCCATATCATATGTAACTTGTGTTGTAAGATAACCAAGGTAGAAACCGAGCCGGACACATTTATGAGCCGGCCTCGGGGTTCTGTAAACCGCCGGGCGTCAACCTGTGTATATAAAGGGACGACCCGACGGCGTTTTAGGGACAACAAGCAACAACTCGAGAGCTAGGCATAGCGGATTCGCTCCCTGGTCATCGAAACCCTAGCAATTCCACAACAACTGGATTAGGCCTTTACCTCCACCGCAAGGGGCCGAACCAGTATAAACTCTCTGTGTCCTTTGTCCTCTTTAACCCCTTTAAGCTAACCCGTTGCGATGGCTCCACGACTAAGTCCTTTCACTAGGACATCTGCCGTGACAAAACCATGACAGACGGCCCAAAGAATGTCATGCAGCTGCGTCTCCGGCCCGCCCAGGACGAAAAGCCCATTATCTATCATAATTTTTTGTCATAGAAGTAGGAGCCCACCACATCTATGATGATACCGGGTTTTGTCACAATTATCGTCATAGAAGTGTCATAAGTATGACAGAAAAAAATTCGTTCAGCCCAAAATGTCACGGATGTGTCTTTTTTTGTAGTGCCGGCGGCTGTGATAACGACGTAGATCTTGCTAATAAATTGCCGATTGAGCCACCACATGGTCACGCTCCTCATCCAACAAGTCCAGATCGTCCTGACGTGCCTTCTCAATATCAGCTTCAACATAAGCCGTCACACGGGGCGAATCGTGATAGATGTCACTAGGGAGAACCGCCTCTGCTCCGTAGATCATGAAGAAAGGCATGTAACCCGTAGATCTGTTGGGGGTAGTATTGATACTTGTCGGGGGATATCTGGCCTCCACGAGCACCTATGGGGACGGAGCCCCTTGTCGGTTCGGCGGGGGCGGAGGATGCACAAAGAGCAGATCGAGGCGACACACACACACACAACGATTTTACCCAGCTTCGGGCCGCATGGATGCGTAAAACCCTACTGTTGCATGTCTGGTTGATTTGGGTTCTTGCTCTGGAGCGCAAGAAGCTACAGTAAGTTGGAGCTGGACGTAGGCGAGGGCCTATTGGGTCCGATCCCCTCTCTACGTGCACATGGGCCTCCTTTTATATGCCAAGGGGTTTCCCACAGGGAGCGACGCAGGTGAGGGTAAAAATGGCAAGGGATTGTGTGAATAGTGGCCGCACAGTGCTATCGCACCTAACTCTGACGGCGGGGGACAAAGGCATTAAATGCCCGTCTGGATCGCCTGAACAGTGCCGAGGCGGACCGTTAGGAGCGCCTCTGCTCGCCACGGGGGCGACTCTGCCAACGTCGCATGCCACCGCGCATCTCAGGTTGCGCGGCGTCCCGCCACGTGCCTCCGGGGGAGCCCCAGAGCGACGCGTGGGCAGGTGAGCTGGAGCACGGGCCTGATGTGGTGGTTTGCCGCGGCAAGTGGCTTGCCGCAGTAGTTGCCTTGCCGCACCTGGGAGCGTGCCACTCGCCAGGCCTTGCCGGGGCGCGCGGCGCGCCGCGGCGGGCTTCTCTTGGGGTGCCTTGGCTTGGCCGCCCCAGAGCGACGCGTGGGCAGGTGAGCTGGAGCGCGGGCCTGATGTGGTGGTTTGCCGCGGCAAGTGGCTTGCCGCAGTAGTTGCCTTGCCGCACCTGGGAGCGTGCCACTCGCCAGGCCTTGCCGGGGCGCGCGGCGCGCCGCGGCGGGCTTCTCTTGGGGTGCCTTGGCTTGGCCGTCCCGGCGAGCTCCTCCCGCCGGGGCCTTGGTGCTTCGGCTTAGTCGTCCCGGCAAGCTCCTCTTGCCGGGGCCTTGTCGCCTTGGCCCGGCAAGCTCCTCTTGCCGGACCTTGCCTTCTCGACCCGGCAAGCTCCTCTTGTCGGGGCTTGGTCTTCTAGGCTCGATCACTTGGCCTTCGTCCGGCCTGGAAAGGGCCGTGGAGACTCTTGTCGCTCCCCTAGCAGGCCTTGCCGCGGGAGGCTACTACTGCCCGTGCACAAGTTCGGGGGACTAAGGTACCCCTACTTTAGTACACCGACAGGAGCCCCCGGGTCTGGGCCATACACGGTGCCGAGCGTTGTTGGGCCAGGCCCTAACAGTGCACGGGCACGCGTGGCCTGGGTTGCGCTGCTCCTTAATTCCGTGCTCGTCGCGCCCTCCCCAAGTGGCGCGCGCTTATCGCGGCGTCGTGGGGGAGGCGAGGCGTGCGAGGCGTGCGTGACGTGGGTTGCGTGCGCGGGGCTTGAGGCCCGCAGGCATGCGCCACGTCGGGCACGATCTCTTTATCTCGGAAGGCGGAGCGTCCGCCCCCGCTCCTTCCCCCCTTTATAAGCGGAGGGGAACAGGGGCAGCTCGCCATTCCGCCGATTGCTGTTCCTCGAAAATCTCCGCCGCCTCCTCCTTGCTAGAGAAAGCAGCGATTCGCTCTCGCAGCCCCCGGCGCCGCCAACGCCGACAACTCCCCCTCCCCGCTTCGGCCATGGCCCCGAAGAGCGACAAGGCGAAGGGGAAGGCCGTGAAGTCGGCCGAGGCGCTGCGGCTGGAAGCACTTCGGAAGGAGACGGCGACATTCCCCCCTCAGCTTGACGCGCTGAGGCTGAAGAGCAGCAGAGGCTTGCCGCTGCGGGGCTATCCGCGCGGGAAAGCGAGCTGGTGCAGCAGAGGGCCAGCCTCGCCAGCCACGAGGAGGAGGTTGCCGCGCGCGAGCGGGCGCTTAGCGGGGACCTGCAGAAAGCGCAGGATGCCGCCGCGGCCGCCGAGGTCGCCAAGGGGGAGCTGGAGGCGAGGGTGGCGCAGCTCGTCAGCGACCTCAAGGCGAGCGGCGACGAGCTTGCCGCGCTCAAACTGGAACGCGAGAAGGGCGCTCACTCCCTTGGCGAGCTGCAGGGCCGCTTCGCCGAGAAGATCCAGGAGCTCGACGCCGCCAAGGACTCCAAGGCTGTCCTCGAGCTGAAGCTGGACACCCTGGCCAAGGCGCTGGAGAGCGCCAAGGAGCAGGAAGCGGCCTTGTGGAAGGAGGTTGCTGTTAACGAGGAGCTGTTGAGGAGCGCCGCCGTTACCCAGAACGCCTTCCGAGAGACGGTGGAGCGGTGGACGGAAGGCCTCGTCGACATCGCCTCCACCATCGACCAGGAGCTGAAGCTGCTGGGGATGGAGGGCCACGAGTACCCCTCCGGCGAGGACGTCCCGCCGAGCGCCAAGCTCACTTCCTTCTTCAAGGGCTTGGTGGGGGTGCTCCGGCACCTCCGGGAATCGATCCCAGAACAGCTGGCCGAGGAGACGCGGGAAGCCGTCTCCGGGGCCCTCGAGAGGGTGTTGGTGAAGATCGTCTTCCGCAACCCCACCATCAGGCTCACCAACGTCCTCAGGCACTTGCCGGAAGATGCTGACCTGACGGAGATCAGGGCCCTCGTCACCCCCATCGTGGAAAGGGTGGCAGGGATCAGGCGGGTCGAGGGCGACCGCGCGGATTAGGCCGCCCACCTCTTTCTTTTCTTCTCCTGTCACTGCTGAGCACGCCGTAGAAACAGCTGATTAGGGCAGCGGCAAGTCATTTTGTAATATAACTTTTATCTTAGGCAGTTCATTGCACTGTTATCTCCCTTGTTCGACCTTGTGCTTCGTACGTTCGTGCCCTACGCTCACAGGAACTTGTCGGCGAAAGTCTCCGCCTTGCCACGGGTGCCGAGTGCGGGACGTCAGCAACCCGCTGACGGGGCTTCCACCGGCAAGAAACCTTGCCGCGGCTGGCGCAACTCACTTAAATGTTGAGCAGGCTCGGGGCGAGGTAGGCGTGGCGACTGCAGTCGCGGCACGCTCAAGCTGCCGAGCGAGCTCGAAACAAGTAAGGACGCTACTCGGGATGTAGCACACTTAAGTCGTTGAGCGGGGCTCGAAACGAAATAAGGGCGCAACCAGCCACGAGCCGGCCCCTCCGTGCACAGGTTTCCCATACGAAGCTCGGTCGTTCGAGGAAGATAACTTAAGAATAAAAAGGAGCTTAGTCGCTCAAACTTTGGCAACTTAGCTTCTCTGTCGTTTGCCGTCCGGCAAGGCGCAGCTTCCTCGGGCGACGCTCAGCCCAGGCTCGGGGCCTGACGGTCTGCCACCGCTTGCCGGAGACGAGTGCTGCACAATCGTGTCGAATGATGCCTGCGCCAAGCGGAGAGGCGCGGAATCGACAAGACGTGTGGGGCACATAAGCAATGCTCGGGATCTGCGCCCGCCTCTGTACCAAGGATTACATGCAACTGCGGCAAGACTTGGACAGAGAGGATGGCCGATGGGATGGGTTCCGACCGCCGCGCTGGCAAGGTTCCTCCCACGGTCGGCGTCGACTCGTTTGGATCTTGGAGGCCTGGGCTCGCCGAAGAACGAGGTCGCCTTTCCCGCAACTTCCGACGCTAACTTTTGCGGCTACGGGAGCGGCGCAGAGTTTGCTGGAGGCGAGAAACTCGCTCAGCGGCCGGAAGGCGGTCCTCCTCAAAGAGCAGCTGCTCTTGCCCGGACTCTGCGTGAGTGGGTACTCGAGGAGGGTAGTGCACGGGTCCGTGAGGAGGGATGCCTCCGTCCAGCAGGTCAGAGTGGAAAAGTTCCTGGCCATACCTGAGCTTGCCTGTGGTCGCCGAATCTGGTTCGCACAACCTCAACGCCTCCCCTACCTGGCGCGCCAAAGATGTCGGGGGATATCTGGCCTCCACGAGCACCTATGGGGACGGAGCCCCTTGTCGGTTCGGCGGGGGCGGAGGATGCACAAAGAGCAGATCGAGGCGACACACACACACAACGATTTTACCCAGCTTTGGGCCGCATGGATGCGTAAAACCCTACTGCTGCATGTCTGGTTGATTCGGGTTCTTGCTCTGGAGCGCAAGAAGCAACAGTAAGTTGGAGCTGGACGTAGGCGAGGGCCTATTGGGTCCGATCCCCCCAATTGGGTCCGATCCCCTCTCTACGTGCGCATGGGCCTCCTTTTATATGCCAAGGGGTTTCCCACAGGGAGCGACGCAGGTGAGGGTAAAAATGGCAAGGGATTGTGTGAATAGTGGCCGCACAGTGCTATCGCACCTAACTCTGACGGCGGGGGACAAAGGCATTAAATGCCCGTCTGGATCGCCTGAACAGTGCCGAGGCGGACCGTTAGGAGCGCCTCCGCTTGCCACGGGGGCGACTCTGCCAACGTCGCATGCCACTGCGCGTCTCAGGTTGCGCGGCGTCCCGCCACGTGCCTCCGGGGGAGCCCCAGAGCGACGCGTGGGCAGGTGAGCTGGAGCGCGGGCCTGATGTGGTGGTTTGCCGCGGCAAGTGGCTTGCCGCGGTAGTTGCCTTGCCGCACCTGGGAGCTTGCCGCTCGCCAGGCCTTGCCGGGGCGCGCGGCGCGCCGCGGCGGGCTTCTCTTGGGGTGCCTTGGCTTGGCCGTCCCGACGAGCTCCTCCCGCCGGGGCCTTGGTGCTTCGGCCTAGTCGTCCCGGCAAGCTCCTCTTGCCGGGGCCTTGTCGCCTTGGCCCGGCAAGCTCCTCTTGCCGGACCTTGCCTTCTCGACCCGGCAAGCTCCTCTTGCCGGGGCTTGGTCTTCTAGGCTCGATCACTTGGCCTTCCTCCGGCCTGGAAAGGGCCGTGGGGACTCTTGTCGCTCCCCTAGCAGGCCTTGCCGCAGGAGGCTACTACTGCCCGTGCACAAGTTCGGGGGACTAAGGTACCCCTACTTTAGTACACCGACAATACTCCATAACACTGAGGGTAATTCCTCCACCCAACAACCCGGCGTCCTCTGCAAAGGAACCATAAGCCAGGGCTTGATGGCTCTCAAAATTTCTTGATTGGCTCTTTCAGCTTGACCATTGGACTGGGGGTGAGCCACAGATGATACATCCATACGAATATGCTCTCGTTGACAGAATTCTCTCCTAGCACCCTTGGACAGATTAGTGCCATTATCAGTTATAATGTGTGGGGAAAACCAAAACGGAAAATCACCCTTTTCATGAATTGAACCGTCGTTGTCGTGTCACACTTACTGACCGGCTTTGCTTCAACCCACTTTGTAAATTTGTCAATCGCCACTAAAAGGTGGGTCTTTTTATCCTTGGACCTTTTGAAAGGTCCAACCATATCAAGCCCCCAGACTGCAAATGGCCAAGTGATTGGAATCATCCTCAGTTCTTGAGCCGGCACATGAGCTCGTCTTGAAAATTTCTAACAACCATCACATTTACTGACCAAATCCTCTGCATCAGCATGAGTCGTCAGCCAATAAAAACCATGACGGAAAGCCTTGGCTACGAGAGACTTAGAGCCGGCATGATGACCACAATCTCCTTCATGAATCTCTCATAAGATCTCATGGCCTTCCTTAGGAGAAATACAACGTTGAAACACTCCTGTAACACTGCAGCGATGCAACTCTCCATTGACAATAGTCATTGACTTAGACCGCCACGTTATCTGCCTGGCCAAAGTTTCATCTTCAGGTAACGCGCCCCGGGTCATATAAGCCAAATATGGGACTATCCAATCAGGGATAGCATGAAGAGCTGCCACCAACTGTGCATCCGGGTCAGGAATAGCAAGTTCTTCCTCCGTAGGCAATTTAACTGAAGGGTTATGCAAAACATAGAGGAAAGTATTAGGTGGTACCGGCTTACGCTGGGACCCTAGCCGGCTTAAAGCATCAGCGCCTCATTTTTCCTGTGATCAATATGTTCCACGAGATAGCCCTTGAAGTGCCCAGCAACAGCATCCACCTCACGGCGATAAGCCGCCATGAGCGGATCCTTGGAATCCCAAGTTGCTGAAACCTGTTGAGCCACCAAATCTGAGTCGCCAAAACACCTTACCCAGCTTAGATTCATCTCTTTATCCATCCGAAGACCATGGAGTAAGGCCTCATACACAGCTGCATTGTTAGTACAAGGGAACATCAACCTTAAAACATAACAAAATTTATCTCCTCGTGGGGAAGTCAAAATAACTCCATCCCCCGAGCCTTCCAACTGCATGTATCCATCAAAGTGAATAGTCCAATATGTGATATCCGGCTTCTCCTCAGGCATCTGCAGCTCAGTCCAATCATTGATAAAATCCACCAGTGCTTGAGATTTGATAGCTGTCCGAGGCATGTACTTCAAATCATGGGGTCCAAGCTCGATGGCCTATTTGGCTACCCGACCTGTGGCTTCTTTGTTTTGAATAATATCTCCCAAGGGAGCAGAACTAACCATAGTGATGGGATGACCAAAAAGTACTGCTTCAGTTTAAGACTAGCCATGAATACTCCATACACAAGTTTCTGCCAATGTGGATACCTTTGCTTGGATTCAATCACAACCTCACTGATATAATAAACCGGCCGCCGAACCAGATACTCCTTGCCTGATTCCTTCCTTTCCACAACAATTGCCACGCTCACACATACAACAACAAGGGCTCCTTATCAATAGGGGCAGCAAGGATTGGCGGCTCAGCTAACTGTTTCTTCAAGGCTTCAAACGCTTGATCAGCAGCATCACTCCAAACAAAGCGATCTGTTTTCTTCAACATCTGGTACAGAGGGATAACCTTTTCACCCAAACGGCTTATGAACCGGCTTAAGGACGCAATCCGACCCGCCAGACGCTAGACATCATTGATACACACCGATTTAGCTAGGGAAGTGATAGCCTTGATTTTCTCTGGGTTAGCTTCAATGCCTCTTTCAGAGACCAAAAACCCCAAGAGCTTTCATGCTGGAACTCCAAAAACACACTTGGTCAAGTTAAGCATCATCTTGTAGACCCGGAGATTGTCAAAGGTTTCCTTCAAATCATCTATCAAAGTCTATTTCTTCATGGCTTTCACCACAATATCATTGATGGTTGCTAGAACTACGTCGGTATTTCCCCGGAGAGGGAAGGATGATGTAGCACAGCGACGGTAGGTATTTACATCAGTGATGAAGCCAAGGTTATCGAACCAGTAGGAGAACCAAGCAACACAACATAAACAGCACCTGCACACAAACAACAACACCTCGCAACCCGATGTATTAAGGGCTTGTTCAGTTAATCCCTCCCACAAGGGGGTTGGAGAGGATTGGAGGGGATTGAGGTGGATTTTGACTTGTAGGGGATTTAATCCCCCTCAATCCCCTCCAAACCCCTACAAACCTGAAGGAACCGAACAAGGCCTAAAGGGGTTGTCAATCCCTTTTGGGGTACGGCGCCTCAAGATAGGCAAACGGATGTGAGGTAAATTGTAGTAAATTGATAGATCGAACGCCAAATAAAATAAATAGAAATAAAATGCAGCAAGTTTTTTTTTGTATTTTTGGTTTAATAGATCTGAATAAAAATGCAAAGGAAAAATAGATTGCAAGGCAAATAAATGAGAAAGAAGACCCGGGGGTCGTAGGTTTCACTAGTGGCTTCTCTCGAGAAAATAGAGCAAACGGTGGGTAAACAAATTAATGTTGGGCAATTGATAGAACTTCAAATAATTATGACGATATCCAGGCAATGATCATTACATAGGCATCACGTCCAAGATTAGTAGACTGACTCCTGCCTGCATCTACTACTATTACTCCACACATCTACCGCTATCCAGCATGCATCTAGTGTATTAAGTTCATGTAAAAACGGAGTAATGCAATAAGAACGATGACATGATGTAGACAAGATCCGTTCATCTATAGCGGCAGATATAGATCTCATCTTTTTATCCTTAGTAGCAACGATACATACGTGTCGGTTCCCTTTCTGTCACTGGGATCAAGCACCGTAAGATCGAACCCACTACCGGGCACCTCTTCCCATTGCAAGATAAATAGATCAAGTTGGCCAAACAAAACCCAAATATCGGAGAAGAAATACAAGGCTATAAGAGATCATGCATATAAGAGATCAAAGAAACTCAAATAATTTTTATGGATATAAAAAGATATGACTGATCATAAACTCGAAGTTCATCAGATCCCAACAAACACACCGCAAAAAGAGTTACATCATATGGATCTCCAAGAGACCATTGTATTGAGAATCAAACAAGACAGAGGAAGCCATCTATACTAACTACGAACCCCGAAGGTCTACAAAGAACTAGTCATGCATCATCGGAGAGGCACCAATGGAAATGGTGAACCCCTCCATGATGGTATCTAGATTGGATCTGGTGGTTCTGGACTCTGCGACGGCTGGATGAATATTTCGTTGATGCTTTTAGGGTTTCTGGAATATTGTGGTATTTATAGAGCAAAGAGGCGGTCCGGGGGGCACCCGAGGTGGGCACAACCCACCAGGGCACGCCTGGGCCTCCTAGCGCGCCCTGGTGGGTTGTCCCCTCCTTGGGACTCCCCCCAGGTGCAACCAGGGCCCAATGTGTTCCTTCTAGCCCATAAAAAATCATCATGGAGTTTCATCGCATTTGGGCTCCGTCTGATATTGATTTCCTGTGATGTAAAAAACATGCAGAAAATAGCAAGTGGCACTTGGCACTATGTCAATAGGTTAGTACCCAAAAATATGATATAAAATGACTATAAAATGATTATAAAACATCCCAGATTGATAATAAAACATCATGGAACAATCAAAAATTATAGATACGTTGGAGACGTATCAGCATCCCCAAGCTTAACCCCTACTCGTCCTCGAGTAGGTAAGTGATAAAAACATAATTTTTGATGTGGAGTGTTGTTCATCAAGTCATAACATATTCTTTTTCTTTATAGCATGGACATTTGGACTTTTATGTGATTCAAAGCAATAGTCTAGTTTTGACATAACAATTTAGATACTCAAGCATATCAACAAGCAACCATGTCTTTCAAAATATCAAGGCTACAATACTTTATCCCTAGCCCATCATGCTCAAACATTGATCCATTCATGAAACACACTCGAATATTAGCTACATTCAATAGTTACTCACGATCATATTGCCTCCTAGTTGGTGCTTTTTATAAGAGAAGATGGAGACTCAATTTCAAAAATAAAAATTGCATAAAGTAAAAGAAAGGCCCTTCGTAGAGGGAAGTAGGGATTTGTAGAGGTGCCAGAGCTCAAAGCGAAAAATTAGAGATAAAAACATTTTGGGAGGTGTATCCATCCCACCCACGAAAACGACTTAGAGCTCCCAACACTTTCCATGCTAGATATATCATAGGCGGTTCCCAGACAGAAAATAAAGTTTATTCCTTTTTCCACCATTCTTTCACTTTTCATGGCTATTCGTATCCACGGTTGCCCTCCATACCAACACATTCCAAGGAATTTATTATTAACAACATAAAGTAAATATTTTTTTCATTTCGGGACTGGGCATCCCTAAAACCTTGGCCTTATCTCATGCAATGACAAGTGAATAAACACTCATCGTGAGAATTACACATCTAGCATGGAAAATATTAGCTAACCCTCACCGCTCCGCGAGCGAAACAAACACACAAAAGAGAAGTTTATTTTGAAAATCAGAGATGGCACATACAAATTTGCTTAGAACGGCAAAAGAATACCGCATATAGGTAGGTATAGTGGACTCATGTGGCAAAACTGGTTTAATGGATTTTGGATGCACAAGTAGAGATCATACTTGGTGCAAAATGAATGCTAGCAAAAGATTGAGAAGCGACCAACCAAGAAACGAATAATATCGTAAAGCAAGCATTAAGCATAAGTAACACCGAATAATGCACCACAAGTAGGATATAATTTTCATTGCATGATTATTGACTTTCACGCATGCATAGGAATCACAAACCTTAACACCAATAATCTTACTAGAGCACAGTTACTCATCAACATAACTCACATATCACATCATCATATCTGAAAACTATTACCAAAAATCAAGTTTATTTTGTCCAATGATCTTCATGACATTTTTTTACTTTATCTTTCTTGGATATCTATCACTTTGGGACTAATTTTAGTGTGTTGTTTTTCATAAGCTCAAACAAATATAAGTGAAGATCATGAGCATAACATTTTCTTTCTCTAAAAATAATTTAAGTGAAGCAAGAGAGAGTTTCTTCAAAATTTTACTAACTCTCAAATAAATCTAAGTGAAGCAAGAGAGCAATTCTAGCAAGTCATGACATAATTTTGGCTCTCCCAAATAGGTGTGTCTAGCAAGGATCTAAGACTTAAAAAGCAAAATAAAACAAGCAAAGACACATATCATACAAGACGCTCCAAGCAAAACACATATCATGTGACGAATAAAAATATAGTTTTGAGTAAAATACTGATAGTTGTTAGAAGAAAGAGGGGATGCCACTCGGGGACATCCCCGAGCTTAGTTGGTTGCTCATTTTTGGATAAAAGCTTGGGATTCCAGGGCATCCCCAAGCTTAGGTTCTTCTATCCTTCTTTCATCCATCGTAAGATAACCCAAAACTTGAAAACTTCAATCACACAAAACTTCACCAAAACCTTCATGAGATACGTTAGTAAAAGAAAGCAAACCACTACTATAAGTGTTGTACCAAACTGATTCATATTTTATTTTTGTATTATATCTACTGTATTCCAACTTTTCTATGGCAAAAACTCATCAAATAAAACCATAGAGCCATCAAAATAAGCACACAACACAAAGAAAACAGAATCTGTCAAAACAGCACAGTCTATAGTAATCTGATACTTTCGAATACTTTTGTAACACAAAACATTCTAAAAAAAATTAAGACCTATATAATTTGTTTATTGATCTACTGCAAAAATAATCAACTTAAAATCACTCTCTGGTTAAAAACGAAACACGTTTTCATGAGCGCAAAGTTTATGTTTTTCAGCAAGATCAAACAACTATCACCCAAAGTAATCATAAAGGCTTTACTTGGCACAAACACTAATTTAAACACAAAAAACACAATCGTAACAGCATAATTGTGCTAACGCACAAGAACAGAAAGCAAAAGGCAAAAATAAATTTTATTCATTGGGTTGCCTCCCAACAAGCGCTATAGTTTTACGCTCTTAGCTAAGCATAAAGCAAGGATCTAAGTTTTGTCATCTTTGGTTCGAGATCCATAAGATGCCCTCATGATTGATTCATAAGGTGGCCTAATTTTTGTTCTAGGAAATTGTTCCATACCCTTTATCAAAGGAAATTGGAAATTAATATTGCCTTCTTTCATATCAATCACGACACCGATAGTGCGTAAAAACGGTCTACCAAGAATAATTGGACAAGACGGATTGCAATCAATATCAAGAACAATAAAATCTATGGGCACGTAATTCCTATTTGCAAGAATAAGAACATCATTTATTCTTCCCATAGGCTTTTTAATAGTAGAATCTGCCAAGTGCAAATTCAGAGAACATTCTTCAAGATTGGTAAGACCAAGCACATCACATAAAGATTTCCGAATAGTAGAAACACTAGCACCCAAGTCACATAAAGCAAAACACTCATAATATTTAATCTTTACTTTGATAGTAGGTTCCCATTCATCATGCAATTTTCTAGGAATTGAAACTTCTAAGTCCAAATTTTTTTCTAAAGCTTTCATCATAGCATCAACAATATGTTTAGTAAAAGCTTTATTTTGTTCATAGGCACGGGGTGAATTTAGCATGGATTGCAACAAAGAAATACAATCAACCAAAGAGCAACTATCATAATTAAAGTCTTTGTAATCCAAAATAGTGGGTGCATCACTAGCTAAAGTTTTGACCTCTCCAAACCCACTTTCATCAATTTTCTCAATAAGATTTTCACCCTCCGAAATATTGGGACGCCTTCTACCTAAAGTTGACTCTTCTCCAGTCCCTTTTTCATCAATCTTATCTTTACTAAACAAGGAATCAATAGAAGAAACACCAATCATTTTAAGATCTTCATCATCTTTGCAAGCATAATCACTAGAAAAAGCTTTTTCTAAAATCTCTCTTTTAGCTCTAAGCATAGCAGTTCTCTTCTTACTTTCATCCATAGAAACATAAAGAGACTTGATTGATTCATCAACCTTAGGCACATGCGGTGCCCCCATGTGTGGTTTTGGTAATTGATGACATTCTCTATGGACTAATGGTTGCATTGAGTTATATTTGAAGGATTTGTCCATAGGCATTTCTTGAAGTCCATGTGTTGGTTTCAAGGAGTTTATGTGTTGACCAAGGTGCTACTAAGGAATTATCCAAATATTGGTCATGTGAGTGTTGAGCTTATTGCAAGCATGTCTTGAAGAAGAAGATTGTGTGATCATTCATGTTTACCTTCAAGACATCATCCAAACGAAGAGAGTTGGAAAGATTCAAGGTTGATCAAGACTAAGCCAAGAGTGAATCAAGTTGATCAACTCACAAAGCATAAAGGATGTACCGAGAGGGAAAGATTCAAGGTTGATCAAGACTAAGTCAAGAGTGAATCAAGTTGATCAACTCACAAAGCATAAAGGATGTACCGAGAGGGATCCCATGGTATGGTAAGCATTGTCCATTGCACTTTGTGTACTAACCCATGGTCTATGTGAGAGTTCTGTGTGGGGTTAGGTACGTGTCCATGGGCTTGCGTCAAGAGGAAGATATCATACAACCCATGGAAAGGATGACATCAAGTGGTGATTGTCATCAAGATTGCCGTGTGCAAGTTTAGGTGGAGCATCATGAAGAGGTCAAGTGCTTGAAGCTTGCAATCCATTGTGGTGTCAATGGACTTGTGAAGATGCGCCGAAGAGTGGCTCACCCATAGTGGAGTATGGGGGAGCAATCATCTAGTCTCCATCGACCCAACGCAATCAGGAAAGGTGGTCCATCTTGAGGAGGACAAGATCGTCATCATCTAGCTCAAGTGGATCATGTGCAAGGCAAAGGTTTTCCCTTGATAGGTTTTCTGTTTTACCGGCCTCATGGTGGTAGTTGGTAGACCGTGTTATAGGATCGTTTGCCGTACTATCAAGGGGGGCTCTCAAGTTGGTAGCTTGATCGTATCGTTAGTAGAGAGCTCAAACCATTGCATCCTTGCATCATGTTTCTTGGTTCTTGTTTGGTTCTCTTTGTGAGTCTTAGAGCTTATGGTCATCTTGATGACAAGCTCAAGTTCATCGAAAACGGAGTTCACATGCCTCTTCTTTTGCGTTTTCGGTGTTGTAGTTTTTACCGGTCTTATTCGAGGAAGGGTTCTCACCATTTTATCTTGGGACTTTTCTAATTTGCTTCTTATTGTTATTTCTATCAAGATTGTGTTATCCCTTGTCGCTAGCTTTTCAACAAACTTGGTTTCGTCGAATTCGGAGTTCGTTTGCAGAAGTTGTGGTAGTTTTGGTGTTCTGAAAAGGCTGCAGCGGTACTACCGCAGACAGGAGCGGATGTAATTCTTTACTACCGCTCTTGGGAGTGGCCACTTCCGTGGCTACTTCCGCTCCGGACCAAAAAAAATTCACAAGTCCAGCGGTGGTAGGAACGGATGTATTTTTTTAGTGGATCATCTAGCTCAAGTGGATCATGTGCAAGGCAAAGGTTTTCCCTCGATAGGTTTTCTATTTTACCGGTCTCATGGTGGTAGTTGGGAGACCGTGTTATAGGATTGTTTGTCGTACTATCAAGGGGGGCTCTCAAGTTGGTAGCTTGATCGTATCGTTATGTAACGCCCTCGATGCGGCTATATCTCCCACGTGTCGAATCACGACTTAGAGGCATAACCGCATTGAAAGCAATGTCGCAAGTGAGGTAATCTTCACACAACCCATGTAATATACAAGGGAAAGAGATACATAGTTGGCTTACAATCGCCACTTCACACAATTACATGAGTAAAACAATACATCATACAGATACAATCAAGGTCCGACTACGGAACCAAAATAAAAGAAGACTACCCCAAATGCTACATAGATCCCCGATCGTCCCCAACTGGGCTCCACTACTGATCAAAAGAAACGAAACAACACAAAGAACAAGATCTTCATCGAGCTCCTCCTTGAGCTCGGTTGCGTCACCTGCACGGTTTCATCGGCACCTGCAAACTGGTTTTGGAAGTATCTGTGAGTCACGGGGACTCAGCAATCTCACACCCGCGAGATCAAGACTATTTAAGCTTATAGGAAGGATGGGGGTAATGAGGTGGAGCTGCAGCAAGCGACTAGCATATATGGTGGCTAACATACGCAAATGAGAGCGAGGAGAGAAGCAAGGCACGGTCGAACAACTATGATCAAGAAGTGATCCTGAAACTACTTACGTCAAGCATAACTCCAACACCGTGTTCACTTCCCGGACTCCGCCGAGAAGAGACCATCATGGTTACACACGCGGTTGATGTATTTTAATTAAGATCAACTTCAGGTTTTCTACAACCGGACATTAACAAATTCCCATCTGCCACATAACCGCGGGCACGGCTTTCGAAAGTTCAAACCCTGCAGGGGTGTCCCAACTTAGCCCATTATAAGCTCTCGCGATCAACGAAGGATATTCCTTCTCCCCGGGAAGACCCGATCAGTCTCGGAATCCCGGCTACAAGACATTTTGACAGTAATAAAACAAGTCCAGCAAGACCTCCCGGCGTGCCGACACCCTGATAGTAGCCGCGCGTATCTCGTCTCAGGCCACGACCGGATAAGCTAAGCGTACAGGTACCAACATAACCCAAGTTGCCAAGGGACGGTCCCGCACGGTGCTCTAGTTTGGACCAACACTTAGACAAGTATTGGCCCGGGGGGGCTAAATAAAGATGACCCTCGGGCTGGCCGACCCAAGGGAAAAGGATAGGTCGTAGGCAAATGGTAAAACCAATGTTGGGCCTTGCTGGAAAAGTCTTATTCAAAGCGAACTGTCAAGGGGGTCCCATAAATCACCCGACCGCGTTAGGGACGCAAAATCCGGGAACATAATACCGATATGACGGAAACTAGGGCGGCAAGAGTGGAACAAAACACCAGGCATAAGGCCGAGCCTTCCACCCTTTACCAAGTATATAGATGCATTAATAATATAAGAGATATTGTGATATCCCAACAAGTAAACATGTTCCAACAAGGAACAACATCTTCATGTTCCAACAAGGAACAAACTTCATCTTCACCTGCAACTAACAACGCTATAAGAGGGGCTGAGCAAAGCGGTAACATAGCCAAACAACGGTTTGCTAGGACAAGGTGGGTTACAGGCTTGGTTTAACAATATGGGAGGCATGATAAGCAAGTGGTAGGTATCGCAGCATAGGCATAGCAAAAGAGCGAGCAACTAGCAAGCAAAGATAGAAGTGATTTTGAGGGTATGGTCATCTTGCCTTCAAGGTTCTCAGAGTTGTCGAAAGCTTGGTCCTCGTAAGCGTTCTCAACAGGTTCCTTGTTCACGTACTCGTCTCCCGGCTCTACCCAAAGCAAGAACACAAGCAAAGGGGACATCCATCAATCACGATGCAATGCGCAAACAACATGATGCAAAGCATGGCATGATATGCGAGATGTGATATGCAATGCATATGCGTGCTCCGGAAGGACAAAGATGAAATCGATATAAAGATCACCGGAATCGGATGCACGGTTTGCAAATGACAAGCAAAACAAGAATGGCATATTACTGCGATTAACAGCATGATGCCACTTAGCATGCAACAAGAAATTAAGCTACTGCACCCAAACGTATCAACAGAGCATATGAACGTAATCTACTCAAGATGCTTGACAAAAGATGAACACTGAGCTACGGCTAAAAGACCCCATAGCAGGTTCAAACAATCATGGCAAAAGTGCATATTATAACAGGTTCACAGACTTAGTGAAAATAACAACACAACAGAAGTTAACATCAGGATGACATGTTTAGAGCAACGAAACAACCTGCTACAGGATCAGGACATAGCAAAATATGGCAAGGAATGAATCTACTCAAAGCACTTAACCAAAGTCCCTTACTGACCATAAGCCAAAAGGGATAAGAAAATATAATAACAACCATGTCAATTAAGCAAGTTTCGTTACAGATTTCAGACTTGGCAGAAAACTGGACATGTCAAAAACAGATAACAAGTTGGCATGTTCGTGAGCTCGATGCACTCACTACAGAGCATTGCATGATAAACTAAGCATACATACATCAAGAACACATGGCATAGAAGCTATACATGGCAAGAATAACATCATATCATGCAAGTATCAACTACAACAAGCTTGGCAAAATCGAATAACATGTAAACAATCTGCCAGCAACATTTTATAGCAAAAGTAGAGCTCGATTGACTCAAGCTATGGCACTCCATAATTACAAACAAAAGCATGGATGAGTAGAGCAAATCCATATGCTCAAAACATCCTTACTGATCATGCTCAAAAGAGGCATAGATCTCTCTGAAACAACATGAACACATGGCATTAAAATAACAGCAGGGCATGACTTTGTGAAATTACTAAGTCTCTGAAATCAGCAACAATATGGTCCCTAGTTTGCATGCTTGTGCTAGTCACCACAGAGATCAAAAAAAATACATGGCATACACCCCTGGAAAGATAGCATGGCATATTACAAAACACATGTAGGACTCAACTTCATAGGGTGCACACATCAATCATGGCAAAAATGACAAAAGTGCATGTACTGAAACAGATCTGAAACTAACATCACATAGCCCTCTTCTGACAGCATTTCGGGCATCAATATGAACTCAAATGATAATGATGCAATGAGATGAAATGATGCACTCATTGAGGCGAACAATTTGACATATTACACGCACGAAAGGGAGCAGTATGCAGCAAGTTATGATGCGTTGAACATGGCATGATTATGCAAAATCCTGGGGACTTGGAAGAAAATCGAGGGGGGGAAAAGTCAACCTCTCGAGGATCCAGATCTGGCGCGCGGTTCGAGGATGGCCGGGGCTCACCGGAGCTGGGCGGAGAGGAAGGACGGTGGGGAGGAGGCACGTGGAGGCGGGAGGCGGCGACCTCCGGGGCGGCGGCGGCGGGGATCCGCGGCGGCGCCCGGCCGCGGGGCCGCGACTGGCCGGCGGCGGAGATGCGGGGTTCGGGGCGGAGCTCCGATGGCGGCGGGGCGGAGCTTCGGTCGCCGGAGACGGGCGCGGGCAGCGGGGGAAGCGCGGGCGCGGGCGGCGGCGACCGGGCCGGGCGGGCCGGCCGTGGGCCCGCAGGGCCGCGGCGGCGCGGGGAGGAGAGAGAAGGCCGGCGGGCGACGTGGCAAGACCGGATTGGTCCGGTGCGGAGGGGAGGACATGTTCGTCGGCGGGGATGAAATGTCCGGCGGCGCACGGGGAGCGGGGCTAGGGTTAGGGTGCGAAATGATCCGGAATTTCGAGGGAGAGGGTATATTTATATTTAGGAGGAGCTAGGAAGCTTCAAATGGAATGCGGTTTTCGCCCACACGATCGTGATCGAACGACCGAGATGATGGAAGGGGTTTGGATGGGTTTTGGGCCACTTTGAAAAGGGTGTTGGGCTGCACCAAAAGAGGCTTTTGCGGCTACCCGGTTAACCGTTGGAGTATCAAACGGACTCCAAATGGCACGAAACTTGACAGGCGGTCTACCGTTAGTAAACCAAGGCCACATGTCAAGCCTCGGTCCATTCCGAGAATGTTTAACACCCGCACATGAAAATAGGTAAAAGGGGACGCCGGAGGACGTAGGAGTGCCGGATTGGAAAACGGACAACGGGGAAAATGCTCGGATGCATGAGACGAACACGTATGTGAATGCGATGCACATGATGACATGATATGAAATGCATATGATGACATGGCAAAGTGCAACACGCAGGCACATGACATGGCAAGGACGGCAAATCACTGACGGACACCTGGCGCATCAGATCCGGGGCGTTACACGTTAGTAGAGAGCTCAAACCATTGCATCCTTGCATCATGTTTCTTGGTTCTTGTTTGGTTCTATTTGTGAGTCTTAGAGATTATGGTCATCTTGATGACAAGCTAAAGTTCATCGAAAATGGAGTTCACATGCCTCTTCTTTTGCATTTTCAGTGTTGTAGTTTTTACTGGTCTTAATCGAGGAAGGGTTCTCACCATTTTATCTTGGTCCTTTTCTAATTTGCTTATTATTCTTATTTCTATCATGATTGTGTTAGCCCTTGTTTCTAGCTTTCCAACAAACTTGGTTTCGTCGAATTCGGAGTCCGTTTGCAGAAGTTGTGGTAGTTTTGGTGTTCTGAAAAGGCTGCAGCGGTACTACCGCGGACAGGAGCGGATGTAATTTTTTACTACCACTCTTGGGAGCGGTAATACCACTAGGAGTGGTACTATCGCGGCTACTTCTGTGGCTACTTCTGCTCCGGACCAAAAACTCATCACAAGTCCAGTGGTGGTAGGCACGGATGTATGTTTTTAGTACCGCTCGCAAACAGTAGTACCGTGAGGACGAGCGGTAGTACCGCTCTGTGCGGGCTGTGAGCATAACGGTTGGATTTTTTCCCACCTATAAAAGGGGGCTTCTTCCCCAATGAACCTTATCTTTTGAGCTCGTGTTCTTCCCCCATTGTTGACCTTCTTCGAGCTTGCTAACTCTCAATCTCTCCATGGATTCTTGCTAGTTTTTTAGGGAAAAGAGAGAGGAGATCTAGATACACATTTCCACCAATCACTTTCTCCTCTATGTGAAGGGAACCCCTTGGATCTAGATCTTGGAGTTCTTGGTGTTCTCCTTCTTGTTCTTCCTCTCATTTTCCTCCCTAGCATTAGTTGCTTCGGTGGGATTTGAGAGAGAAGGACTTGGGCACTCCGTGTGCCCTTGCCATTGCATTTGGTGCATCGGTTTGAGTTCTCCACGGTGATACGTGGAAGTTACAAGTTGAGAAGCTTATTACTCTTAGGTTCTTGGTGCCCTTGAGCTTGGTCCTCTTGGGTGCTTGGGCGCCCTAGACGGTTGGTGGTGTTCGGAGCTCAATCATTGTGGTGTAAAGCTCCGGGCAAGCGTCGGGGTCTCCAATTAGGTTGTGGAGATCGCCCCGAGCAATTTGACGGGTACCGGTGACCGCCCCCAAGGGTTGCCAAAGTGTACGGGTTCGGTGACCGCCCCCAAGGGTTTCCATTTGTACGGGTTTGGTGACCGCCCTCAAGGGTCCCTTAGTGGAATCACGGCATCTTGCATTGTGTGAGGGAGTGAGGAGATTACGGTGGCCCTAGTGGCTTCTTGGGGAGCATTGTGCCTCCACACCTCTCCAAACGGAGATTAGCATCCGCAAGGGTGTGAACTTCGGGATACATTGTCGTCTCCGTGTGCCTCGGTTATCTCTTACCCGGGCCCTTTACTTATGCTCTTTACTTTGTGATAGCCATATTGTTTCTTGTCATATATCTTGCTATCACATAGTTGTTTATTTTGCTTAGCATAAGTTGTTGGTGCACATAGGTGAGCCTAGCCGTTTTAGGTTTTGTGCTTGACAAATTAACCGCTAGGTTTATTCCTCTTTCGTTCAAGCCTAAACCGTAATTATTTTAAAACGCCTATTCACCCCCCCGCCTCTAGGCGACATCCACGATCTTTCAATTGGTATCAGAGCCTCATCTCTCTTTGTTAGGATTAACCGCCTAGAGAGTAAACATGTCGGCTAGGGGATTAGGATTCTCTGACACTCTTAGTTTCGGTCTCTTTGCATGCTTAATCTCTTTAGGGTCATGGACCCAAATTTAGAGTGAATTGTAGATATGGGTTTTTCTCCTCCAAAAGATCCCCAAAGATTATCTTTATAGGATGAGAAAAACTCTTATCTCAATGCTCAAGCTTCTAATGTGCTTCTAACATGCTCAAGCTTCTAATGTGCTTCTAAAGCTATCTGTCCAGGGGTGTATGCCATGTATTTTTGTGATCTCTGTGGTGACTAGCACAAGCATGCAAACTAGGGTACATGTTGTTGCTGATTTCAGGGACTTGGTAATTTCACTAAGTTTTTCCCTGCTGTTATTTTTATGCCATGTGTTCATGTTGTTTCAGAGAGATCCATGCATATTTTGAGCATGATCAGTAAGGGTGTTTTAAGCATATGGATGTGTTCTATCCATCCATGCTTTTGTTTGTAATTATGGAGTGCATTAGCTTGAGTCAATCGAGCTCTACTTTTGCTATAAAATGTTCCTGGCAGATTGTTTACATGTTGTTCGATTTTGCCAAGCTTGTTGTAGTTGATACTTGCATGCTATATTGTTGTTCTTGCCATGTCTAGCTTCTATGTCATGTCTTCTTGATGGATGTATGCTTAGTTTATCATGAAATGCTCTATAGTGAGTGCATCGAGCTCACGAACATGCCTACTTGTTATCTGTTTTTGGCATGCCCAGTTTTCTACAAAGTCTGAAACCTGTAACGAAACTTGCTTATTTGACATGGGTGTTATTATATTTTCTGATCCCTTTTTGCTTATGGTCAGTAAGGGACGTTTGTTAAGTGCTTTGATTAGATTCATTCCATGCCATATTTTGCTATGTCCTGTTCCTGTAGCAGGTTGTTTGCTTTCTCTAAACATGGTTTCCTGATGTTAATTTCTGGCATGTTGTTTATTTTCACCGTCTGTGAAGCTGTTATATTTTGCACTTTTGTCATGCTTGTTTGAACCGGTTGTGGTGTGATTTAGCCGTAGCTCAGTGTTCATCTTTTGTCAAGCATCTTGAGTAGATCACTGTCATATGCTTTGTTGGTACGTTTGGGTGAAGTAGCTTAATTTCTTGTTGCATGCTAAGTACCATCATGCTGTTATGGCAGAATCTTATCATTCTTGTTTTGCTTGTCATTTGCAAACCGTGCATCCGTTTCCGGTGATCTTTATATCGATTTCAACCGAAATCATCTCACCTATCCAGTGGCATACTTGGTTTGCCAAGATTATGCCTGGTTCATCATTTCCCTTCCAGAGCATGCATATGCATTGCATACCACATCTCGCATATCATGCCATGTTTTGCATCATGTTGCTTGCGCATTGCATCGTGATTGCTGTTTGTCCCCTTTGCTTGTGTTCTTGTTTTGGGTAGAGCCGGAAGACGAGTACGTGAACGAGGAACCTGTTGAGAACGCTTACGAGGATCAAGCTTTCGACAACTCTGAGAACCTTGCAGGCAAGATGACCATACCCTCGAAATCACTTCTATCTTTGCTTGCTAGATGCTCGCTCTTTTGCTATGCCTATGCTGCGATACCTACCACTTGCTATATCATGCCACCCATATTGCCATGTCAGCCCCTAACCATCCATGTCCTAGCAAATCGTTGATTGGCTATGTTACCGCTTTGCTCAGCCCCTCTTATAGCGTTGTTAGTTGCAGGTGAAGATGAAGTTTGTTCCTGGTTGGAACATGGAGATGTTGTTCCTTGTTGGAACATGTTTACTTGTTGGGATATCACAATATATCTTATTTAATTAATGCATCTATATACTTGGTGAAGGGTGGAAGGCTCGGCCTTATGCCTGGTGTTTTGTTCCACTCTTGCCGCCCTAGATTCCGTCATATCGGTATAATGTTCCCGGATTTTGCGTTCCTTACACGGTTGGGTGATTTATGGGACCCCCTTGACAGTTCGCTTTGAGTAAGACTCTTCCAGCAAGGCCCAACATTGGTTTTACCATTTGCCACCTAAGCCTTTTCCCTTGGGTTTCGCGGACTCAAGGGTCATCTTTATTTTAACCCCCCCGGGCCAGTTCTCCTTCGAGTGCTGGTCCAAACTAGAGCCACTTGCGGTGCCGCCCCTAGGCAACTTGGGGTATCTTCGGTTGCCGTACGTAGTGTTCATCCGGATGTGCCCTGAGACCGAGATATGTGCAGCTCCTATCAGGATTTGTCGGCACAATTGGGCGGCTTTGCTGGACTTGTTTTATTACTGTCGAAATGTCTTGTAGTCCGGGATTCCGCGACTGATCGGGTCTTCCCGGTAGAAGGAATATCCTTCGTTGACCGTGAGAGCTTATAATGGGCTAAGTTGGGACACCCCTGTAGGGTATTTATCTTTCGAAAGCCATGCCCGCGGTTATGAGGCAGATGGGAATTTGTTAATGTCCGGTTGTAGAAAACCCGAAGTTGACTTTAATTAAAACACATCAACCACGTGTGTAACCGTGATCGTCTCTTCTCGGCGGAGTCCGGGAAGTGAACACGGTGTTGGAGTTATGCCTGACGTAGGTTGTTCTAGGATCACTTCTTGATCACTTCTAGCTTCACGACCGTGCTTTGCTTCTATTCTCGCTCTCTTTTGCGTTGTAGCCACCATATATGCTAGTCGCTTGCTGCAGCTCCACCTCATTACCCTATCCTACCTATAAGCTTAAATAGTCTTGATCTCGCGGGTGTGAGATTGCTGAGTCCCCGTGACTCACAGATTCTACCAAAACAGTTGCAGGTGCCAACGATGCCAGTGCAGATGACGCAACCGAGCTCACGTGGGAGTTCGACGAGGAAAGTGGTCGTTACTATGTGTCTTTTCCTGATGATCAGTAGTGGAGACCAGTTGGGGTGATTCGGGGATCTGTGTAGCATTTGGGGTAGTCTTCTTTCATTTTGGTTCCGTAGTCGGACCTTGAGTGTAATTTGAATGATGGATGTTTAATTTATGTATTGTGTGAAGTGGCGACTATAAGCCAACTTTGTATCTCTTTCCCTTATGTATTACATGGGTTGTGTGAAGATTACCTCACTTGCGACATTGCTTTCAATGCGGTTATGCCTCTAAGTCATGCTTTGACACGTGGGAGATATAGCCGCATCGAGGGCGTTACAACCTCCGACCGTGTTGCCTTCTCAACTTCTTCTACTTCACCTACATGTGGATTGCCACAAGGTAATGCTAGGGTGAGTAGTGGTGGTCATTGCAATGATGATAGTGTGCTTGTTCTTGGTGATTCTTCATCACTATCTTATTGCAATGGTCCTTCTTTGGACTTTAACACTTCGAGCACGTTACATGTTTCACATGCTCGTGTTGATAGTCCTTCCATATCATGTAGAAATTGCTTGACTAAATCTCATGATGATATGCTTGCTATATCTTGTTGCCATGATAAAAATGCATGTATTTCATCGAGTTGTTGTGCTAACAATGTAGAGGAAACCCAACACTCCATGGAACAAGGTGTGGTCTTGGATGGTGATTCAAGGGATCCTACATCATCATCTATTGCATTTTGCCTTATGGCCAAGGCTTCAAAGGTATCTCCCACTTTGAATCCCAATATACCTTGTGATGATATTGATGATGGCAAGAGTGATGATGATGTTGATTATGATGAAGAGAATGATGATGTTGCCTCCTTAAAAATTAAGGGGGAAATGATTTTTAAAGCTCTTCTTAAGAATAAAATTGCTCGTTCCAACTTCATGGAAATCATGTCTATTGCTATTGAGGGCAAGAAATATATTGATGAGTTGGAATCTCGTCTTGAGGAGCATGAGGTCACCATTGATAAAATAGAAGGTCATGAGCGTGATTACGCTAATGAGATTGCGGACCTCTCTCAAGCTCTTGAACTTGAACAAACCACCAAGGAATCCCTTGAGGAGACTTTTGCTCTAGAATTATCTAGAGTGAGGGAATCTCGTGATAGAGCTCTTGAGGTGGCCAATGTTTTTGAAACTAAAAATGAGTGGTGTGATTTAGCCGTAGCTCATTGTTCATCTTTTGTCAAGCATCTTGAGTAGATCACTGTCATATGCTTTGTTGGTACGTTTGGGTGCAGTAGCTTAATTTCTTGTTGCATGCTAAGTAGCATCATGCTGTTATGGCAGAATCTTGTCATTCTTGTTTTGCTTGTCATTTGCAAACCGTGCATCCGTTTCGGGTGATCTTTATATCGATTTCAACCGAAATCATATCACCTATCCAGCGGCATACTTGGTTTGCCAAGATTATGCCTGGTTCATCTTTTCCCTTCCGGAGCACGCATATGCATTGCATACCACATCTCGCGTATCATGCCATGTTTTGCATCATGTTGCTTGCGCATTGCATCGTGATTGATGTTTGTCCCCTTTGCTTGTGTTCTTGCTTTGGGTAGAGCCGGGAGACGAGTACGTGAACGAGGAACCTGTTGAGAACGCTTACGAGGATCAAGCTTTCGACAACTCTGAAAACCTTGCAGGCAAGATGACCATACCCTCGAAATCACTTCTATCTTTGCTTGCTAGATGCTCGCTCTTTTGCTATGCCTATGCTGCGATACCTACCACTTGCTATATCATGCCACCCATATTGCCATGTCAGCCCCTAACCATCCATGTCCTAGCAAACCGTTGATTGGCTATGTTACCGCTTTGCTCAGCCCCTCTTATAGCGTTGTTAGTTGCAGGTGAAGATGAAGTTTGTTCCTGGTTGGAACATGGAGATGTTGTTCCTTATTGGAACATGTTTACTTGTTGGGATATCACAATATCTCTTATTTAATTAATGCATCTATATACTTGGTGAAGGGTGGAAGGCTCGGCCTTATGCCTGGTGTTTTGTTCCACTCTTGCCACCCTAGTTTCCGTCATATCGGTATTATGTTCCCGGATTTTGCGTTCCTTACACGGTTGGGTGATTTATGGGACCCCCTTGACAGTTCGCTTTGAGTAAGACTCTTCCAGCAAGGCCCAACATTGGTTTTACCATTTGCCACCTAAGCCTTTTTCCCTTGGGTTTCGCGGACTCAAGGGTCATCTTTATTTTAACCCCCTCGGTCCAGTTCTCCTTCGAGTGCTGGTCCAAACTAGAGCCACTTGCGGTGCCGCCCCTAGGCAACTTGGGGTATCTTCGGTTGCCGTACGTAGTGTTCATCCGGATGTGCCCTGAGACCGAGATATGTGCAGCTCCTATCAGGATTTGTCGGCACAATCGGGCGGCTTTGCTGGACTTGTTTTATTACTGTCGAAATGTCTTGTAGTCCGGGATTCCGAGACTGATCGGGTCTTCCCGGTAGAAGGAATATCCTTCGTTGACCGTGAGAGCTTATAATGGGCTAAGTTGGGACACCCCTGTAGGGTATTTATCTTTCGAAAGCCGTGCCCGCGGTTATGAGGCAGATGGGAATTTGTTAATGTCCGGTTGTAGAAAACCCGAAGTTGGCTTTAATTAAAACACATCAACCGCGTGTGTAATCGTGATGGTCTCTTCTCGGCGGAGTCCGGGAAGTGAACACGGTGTTGGAGTTATGCCTGACGTAGGTTGTTCTAGGATCACTTCTTGATCACTTCTAGCTTCACGACCGTGCTTTGCTTCTCTTCTCGCTCTCTTTTGCTTTGTAGCCACCATATATGCTAGTCGCTTGCTGCAGCTCCACCTCATTACCCTATCCTACCTATAAGCTTAAATAGTCTTGATCTCGCGGGTGTGAGATTGCTGAGTCCCCGTGACTCACAGATTCTACCAAAACAGTTGCAGGTGCCAACGATGCCAGTGCAGATGACGCAACCGAGCTCACGTTGGAGTTCGACGAGGAACGTGGTCGTTACTATGTGTCTTTTCCTGATGATCAGTAGTGGAGCCCAGTTGGGGTGATTCGGGGATCTGTGTAGCATTTGGGGTAGTCTTCTTTCATTTTGGTTCCGTAGTCGGACCTTGAGTGTAATTTGAATGATGGATGTTTAATTTATGTATTGTGTGAAGTGGCGACTGTAAGCCAACTATGTATCTCTTTCCCTTATGTATTACATGGGTTGTGTGAAGATTACCTCACTTGCGACATTGCTTTCAATGCGGTTATGCCTCTAAGTCGTGCTTCGACACGTGGGAGATATAGCCGCATCGAGGGCGTTAGAAGTTGGTAATCAGAGCCTTCCCCGACCTTAGGAGCCCCCTCTGATTGATCGTTTTTAGCGGCCGAGTTGTGTCTAGAAAAATGTTTTGAGTCATTTAGGAATTATATATCGGAGAGATTAGGAATTCTTTTTACTTCCCAGTCTCCTCATCGCTCTGGTAAGGCATCCTGACGTAGAGTTTTGACTCTCCTCTCCTCAAATTTCACTAAAAAAATTAGGATCACGCGGGTATCTTAGAATCGTTCCGATGGTTTTGTGATGACAACATTGTCTTGGTGCCTCCTGTCAGCAGGGGTTTAGTGGAGGTATCCCGGGGAGTTGAGCTCCGAGGTGTTGTCGTCATAATTTTATCGTTGCGGTTATGGAATACCTGAGTTTTTTTTTGAAACTATTTACTGCAAGGCAACAGCCTCACAGTATTTTATTAATTAAGATAAAAGAGTCTTGGTTACAACTAAAAGAAGAAACAAGAAAGGAGAAATACTTACAAAAGAAAACTATAAGAGGTCAGCTATCCAAGAAGTTAAACTATCCTTATATTTACATTTAACCCTGTGAGACAGAAGAGAAATGTCATGTATAAAGTTCCTTCTCCAAGCTCGAAATGAAGGTTGTTCATTCCTGAATATCTTCCCATTCCTTTGTGTCCAAATATTCCATGTAGCGGTGAAAACCACCTCGGAGAAGAAAGGGTGTCCAAAATCCTTCCTAGCTGCTTGAGCCAAATCATATGTGGTCTGGTTTGGTTGTGGCGTCCAAGATATCCCAAGATAGTTCCAAACCCTTTGGCTATAGTTACAAGCAAAGAAAAGATGAGCCCGATCCTCATGATGAGCAAGATTGCAAAGCACGCAGGTGTCATCCTGGATGATCCAATGTCTTCGTTGCATCATATCTCTGGTGTTCAAACGATCCATTAACAGAAGCCAACCAAAAACCTTTATCTTTAGCGTGTAAGAACTCTTCCAAATCCACTTGAAAATTGGATCCACCACAAGCTGAGAGAAAGAAGAGTTATAGTATATCTTTGCCATATAATCTCCAGACTTGGAAGGCCACTTCCACACGTCCTTGATCTCCCCATTCAAATTGACCAAAGGCAGAAGTGCCTGCAACTGAATGAGCTCAGAAAAAGCCTCTTGCGATAATGGTAGATGAAAATTCTCCAAGATGTCAGGCCGCACAAGGAACTCTTTGATGGTAACAGCATTGTCCACGGCAAATGAGTGGAGCCTTGGGAAAGAGTCCTGCAACAACACAACATGAGTTCCCAGTTGCCAACGATCAAGCCAAAAGAGGACCGTATCACCAGCATGAACTTGAGGAACTGCCAGGTTGGAGAACTTTGGGAATAAGCACATAATATCGCGCCACCAAAAGGAACCATAGATCCTGGTGCTTTGGGGTGGAGAAGATGCGTAATAGGTATCCCAGATTAGAGAAACCCAAGGCACGTCCACTTTGTTGAAGAACTTGAAGAGGTGTTTAATAAGCAAAGCTTCATTTTGGATGGTCAAGTCCATGACACCCAGACCACCAAAACCCTTAGGACGACAGACAAGATCCCAAGCAGCCAAAGATTGACGTGGGTTATCTGTATTACCCCTCCACAGGCACTGTCGCATGATCCTCTCAAGCTGCTGAATAATGCCCTTTGGAAGGGAAAGAGTACACAAAAAATATATTGGCATGGAGCACAACACGGACTGAACAAGTTGCAAGCGACAACCTTGATTAAGCAAACAGGAAGATGCAGAGAAACGATGCTCAATGCGATCCACCAGAGGCGTCAGCTCGTAAATGGTGGGCCTTGAAGTTCCCATGGGCAAACCAAGATATGTGAAAGGCAGCGTGCCAACATCGCACCCCAGCAAAGCAGCCACTCTTGCTCCTTCTTCATCGCTCATATTTAGTGGAATGAGTGAAGATTTGGTAAAGTTGACTCGCAAGCCAGTTGACTCCGCAAAAGTTCCAAGCATCTCCTTCAAAGCAACGAGTTGATCATCAACCGCCGGCAACACAATTAGTGTGTCATCGGCATACTGCACTATTGGGTAATCATTGGAGTTGGACGGAATTGGGAGAGTAAGGATACTCCTGGCGCACATCTCATTAACAACAGACTGCAACAAGTCAACTGCAATCACAAAGAGTAACGGAGATAGGGGGTCTCCTTGGCGCACTCCTGTTCTGCAAACAAAATGCTTCCCTGGTACGCCGTTTAGAAGAACAGAAGAAGATCCTGTGGATAAAATAGAATTGATCCACCCAGTCCACCTGGAGTCAAAACCCTTGTATTGCAAAATTTTGAGAATTAGATCGTGTTCAATTGTATCAAACGCTTTTGTGAAATCCAGCTTGAGTAAGACTATGGGATGTTTGGAAGCTTTGCATTGATGTATATACTCAAAGCACCAGGCTAGGCAATCTTGTATAGAACGAGACCGAAGAAAGCCATATTTATTGCGGTGGATGCAGCGCAGGATCACTTTCTGAAGACGGTTTGCAAGCAGCTTAGTCAAAAACTTCAGGCAAGTGTTGGTCAAAGAAATTGGTCGGAAGTCTCCGACAACTTCAGGACTTAACTTCTTTGGTATAAGAGTAATTAATGAGTTGTTCAGACATTCCAAGTTACACTTCCCCTCATGGAAATCCTTGGCAAGTTGCATGAAATCGTCCTTGATAATTGGCCAACACTTCTTTAAAAACAGCCCAGAGAAGCCGTCAGATCCGGGTGCACGGTCAGGAGGCATGTTCTTAATGACAGCATCAACCTCAGAATCCGAGAAGGGCTGAGATAGGTCCTGAAGACCATCAACTCTAGTAATTAAAGTGTCCAAATCAAAACCCATGCGAATTCCTTTTGCATTACCCATTCTTTGATTAAAATCCGACCAAAACATGTTGGCAAGCTGCTGATGATCCGAAACCACAGCCCCATCAGAATTCCTCAGAGACGAGATGGTGTTTCTCCTAAACCTTTCCATGGCCATGGCATGAAAACATTTGGAATACCTGAGTTTAGTACGCCGACATCGAAAATCTCTTTTGTATAGTTGTTGGTGAGATAACCCTGATAGCCCAGTACTGAGGCGAGTGCGGGAGTATTGCCATAACTCGTATAACGGATGCTTTTCGAAGGTTGAGGTAGACGATTTCCGAAGGTTTCTTGGTTATGTGTTGAAGGATGGATACAGCTGGATCTAGGTATTGTTAGTTTGGGTGATATATTTTGTGTCCCCTGTATCCCCAACACCTGATTGCATAACCAGAAAGTTTCGGGAGTTTATAAGTGGGAATTCAAGTAGCTCCTAGAATATCTTTCCAACAGACACATGATACGATATGGGATCTATCATATGTTTGTTCCGGCTTACTCTCCAAGCCAATCTTTTGTTTTGTTTTCAGTTGATATATTCGAGTTGTTTCGAAGGCAGATGGTGATTCCATACCTTTTTCTAAGTGGCTTCTCAGCTTATGGAAGTGTGATGCTTTACTTTGGAATTCATTCGTTCATTCTCGTTCGAATGTTTATTGTGAAGACTATATGTTGCAATTTCGATCCTTTGATTCAGCTTGAATATATCTCTTTCAAGATGCTAACGGATGTCACCCTCTCTTCAGGATGGCTCCGCCAATGCGTCAGAATCCGGAACGCAATGAAGGGAGTCAGGCTAACCCTCTGCCACCACCTCCGCCTCCGGAGGCATGGCAAGCCTTGATGACTGCCACAAATGCCAACGCTCAGATTCTGATTCAGCACTTGCAAGATCGCAACCAAGGGCAAGGTAATCAAGGAAATCAAGGCCAAGGCAACAATCAGCCGCACTTCGCTTCCCTCAGTCAGTTCCTTGCTAATCAGCCAAAGACCTTGAGCTACTGTGTCGAGGCCATAGACGCGGATGATTGGCTCATGGACATCAGCAAGCATTTCGAGTGCAGTAATGTCAGACCTGAGGACTTTGTCAAGTTTGCCTCTTTTCAACTCAAGGATCAAGCTGCTGAGTGGTTCCAACAATACAAAGATTCCAGAGGAGGTCGTGTGATTACCTGGGATGATTTCCGCCGTGACTTCAAAGCTCATCACATTCCAGAAAGTGTTGTTGAGAGTAAGCATGAGGAGTTCCGCAATCTCAAGCAAGGCAACATGTTTGTGTATCAATACAACACTCAGTTCCAGAAGCTCTCTCGTTTTGCTAAGAAAGACATCCCTGATGAAAAGAGTATGATCTACCAATTCAGGCGTGGTCTCAGAGAAGATTTGCAACTAGCTCTCGTGCTTTTTGAGCCGTTAAAGTATGATGAATTCTACAACATGGCACTGAAACAAGAAGCTGCTCAGCTCAAGTGTGAGGCCTCTAAGAAGAGAGTCAGGGACGCAGTTCAGTCCTCTTCTTCCTCACTTGTGGCAGCTAAGCAACAGAAGTTCTGGTTGCCTCCTCCTCCTCCGTTCCGTCAGCCTTATCAACAGAAGAACAAAGGTGGCCATGGATCTTCCCACCCACCCAACCCTGGCTATCAGATTAAGTCTCAGAATCAAGCTCCAAGGGCAAATGCTCCTTACCATCGTCCGCTCTCAGAGGTGACTTGCAACAAATGTCAGCAGAAGGGTCACTATGCGAACAAGTGCTTCAACCAAAAGCGCCTCCTCCTCCTGTGAGATCTTCAAGCAATGCAGTGGTCAACCATAATCCAAAGCATGCCAAGGTGAACATGATGAATGCAGCTCAAGCAGAGGATTCTTCAGAAGTGATCATGGGTAACCTTCCTGTTAATGATATTCCTGCAAAAGTCTTATTTGATACTGGTGCATCGCTTTCTTTCATTTCGAGACATTTTGTTGCCAAGCATGAGTTTGTGCCCGAGAAGATTCATTTTCCATTGAAGATTGTGTCCCCGAGCAAGCAAATGACATCTAATATTTGCGTCCCGGATGTTTCCATCAAGATGGGCGACTATAGATTTCTGGCTAAACCAATTGTTCTTGGTGACTCTGATATTGATCTTATTCTTGGGATGGACTGGCTTTCTAAGCACAAGGCTCAGCTTGATTGTGCTGCCAGGGAAATTCAATTGACTCACTCTACTGACGATGTGATCATCTATGCCGCTCGTGATGATACCATTCGGTTGTTTTCTCTCAATGAGAAGGGTGAATTGGATGCTATCTCTCAGATTCCAGTCGTTTGTGAGTACCAAGATGTCTTTCCAGAAGAGCTTCCGGGTATGCCTCCGCACCGGCCAGTTGAATTCGTTATTGATCTTGAGCCTGGCACGGAACCCGTTTGCAAGCGTCCTTACAAGCTTGGACCAAAAGAGTTGAAAGAATTGAAGAAATACCTCGATGAACAAGAGCGTCTGGGTTTGATCAGACCGAGTTCTTCTCCTTGGGGTTGTGGTGTTCTTTTTGTCCAGAAGAAGGATGGCACGGACCGACTTTGCGTCGATTACCGTCCATTGAACAAGAAGACAATCAAGAACAAGTACCCACTTCCCAACATCAATGAGCTATTTGAGCAACTCAAAGGTGCTAAAGTGTTCTCCAAGCTCGACCTTCGTATGGGTTATCATCAAATTCGCATTCGTGAAGAAGATATTCCCAAGACAACATTCAGAACAAGTTTTGGTTCTTATGAATATACTGTCATGTCATTCGGCCTTGTCAATGCTCCTCCAACGTTCACTCGCATGATGAACTTCATCTTCAACCCCTACACCAATGAATTCGTCTTGGTCTATCTCGATGATATTTTGGTCTTCTCCAAGAATAAGAAGGATCATGCCAAACATTTGCGATTGGTGCTCGACAAGCTCAGAGAGTATCAATTCTATGTGAAATTCTCCAAGTGTGAATTTTGGCTTGATGAAGTTCTTTATCTTGGTCATATCATCTCTGCCAAGGGCATCGCTGTTAATCCTGAGAAGGTGTCTGCAGTTGTGAATTGGGAACCCCCTCAGAATGTCAAGCAGCTTCGCAGTTTTCTTGGACTTGCAAGCTATTGCCGAAGATTCGTTGAGAATTTCTCAAAGATTGCAAAGCCTCTTTCCAACCTCCTCCAGAAGCATGTGAAGTATGTCTGGTCCCCTGACTGTGACGTTGCTTTCAACACTCTCAAAGGGAAACTCGTCACTACTCCAGTTTTGACTCCTCCTGACGAATCCAAGCCTTATGAAGTTTTCTGTGATGCTTCTCTTCAAGGTCTCGGTGTTGTGTTAATGCAAGAGAAGAAGGTTGTGGCCTATACATCTCGTCAGTTGAAGCCCAACGAAAAGAACTACCCCACTCACGATCTTGAGTCGGCGGCAGTTGTCCACGCACTAATAACATGGAGACATCTCTTGTTGGGAAGGAAAGTGGACATTTTCACCGATCACAAGAGTCTCAAGTACATCTTCACTCAGCCCAACCTCAACCTCAGGCAAACTCGATGGGTCGAGATGATTCAAGAGTATAATCCGAGTATTGAATATACTCCAGGCAAGGCTAATGTGATTGCAGATGCATTGAGAAGAAAGGCTTATTGCAACAGCTTAATCCTCAAGCCCTTTCAACCGGATCTTTGTGAAGCTTTCCGCAAGTTGAATCTTCAAGTTGTTCCTCAAGGCTTTCTTGCCAACCTCATAGTCTCTCCTACCTTGGAAGATCAAATTCGTGAGGCTCAGCTCCTAGATACCATGGTGAAGAAGGTGAAACATGGTATTGACAAGGGCATTTCCAAATACAAGTGCTATCGAGTTGATGACAGAGATACTCTTTTCTTCGAGGACCGGATTGTGGTTCCTAAGGGGGATCTACGTAAAGTCATTATGAATGAGGCGCACAATTCTCTTCTGTCAATTCATCTTGGAAGTACGAAGATGTACCATGACCTCAAGCAGTCTTATTGGTGGACTCGAATGAAGCGAGAAACTGCTCAATTCGTGAATGAATGTGATGTCTGCAGAAGGGTGAAAGCAGAACACCAACGACCAGCTGGTCTACTCCAACCTCTTGCTATTCCAGAATGGAAGTTTGATCATATCGAAATGGACTTCGTGACTGGTTTTCCAAATTCCAAGCATGGAAATGATGCTATTTTCGTCGTCATCGACAAGCTCACTAAAGTGGCTCATTTTCTTCCTATCAAAGAGTCTATCACAGCAGCGCAGCTGGCAGAGCTTTACACCTCCAGAATTGTCTCCTTGCTCGGCATTCCACAATTGATCTCTTCAGACCATGGCAGCATCTTTACCTCCAAGTTTGGGGATTCTTTTCAGAAGGCCATGGGCACAAATATTCGCTTCAGCACAGCTTTCCACCCTCAAACTAGTGGACAAGTCGAGCGTGTCAACCAAATTCTTGAAGATATGCTCAGGGCTTGTGTTATCTCTTTTGGCATGAAGTGGGAGGATTGTCTTCCTTATGTTGAGTTCTCTTACAACAACAGCTTTCAAGCCAGCTCGGACAAAGCCCCATTCGAGATTCTCTATGGCAGAAAGTGCCGCACTCCTCTCAATTGGTCAGAAACCGGTGAACATCAACTTCTTGGCAACAATTTGATCTCAGAGGCTGAGGATATGTGCAAAGTCATTCGTGAGAATCTCAAAGCCGCGCAATCGCGCCAGAAGAGCTACTATGACAGTAAGCACCGTGATTTGGCATTCGAGATCGGAGATCATGTCTACCTCCGCGTCTCTCCAATGAAAGGCACTCGTCGCTTCGGTATCAAAGGGAAGCTTGCCCCTAGATACGTGGGTCCTTTCAAGATCGTCGGCAAAAGAGGCGACCTCGCCTATCAACTTGAGCTTCCCTCCAACTTTGCAAATGTGCACGATGTGTTCCACGTGTCACAGCTTCGCAAGTGCTTCAAGACGCCTGAGCGCACCATCAACTTCGAAGAGATTGATCTTCAAGAAGATTTGTCCTATCATGAGCATCCCGTTGCTATTCTTGAAGAAACCGAGCGCAAGACTCGCAACAAGTCAATCAAATTCCTGAAAGTGAAGTGGTCTCACCATTCAGACCGAGAAGCCACCTGGGAACGCGAGGACCACCTTCGTTCCGAATATCCGGAGTTCTTTCAGTCCTAGATCTCGGGACGAGATCCTCTCGTAGTGGTGGAGTGTTGTAACACCCCGGATGTAACTTGCCATATTTGTAACTCCAACTCTTGCCATTTCCGGCTATGTGATATAATATTCCCTCCGTGGTTGGGTTTTCCTTCATTTTGCATTTTGTTCATTTCATGCATTTCATATCATGTGCATCGCATTGCATACGTGTTCGTGTCATGAATCCGAGCATTTTCCCCGTTGTCCGTTTTGCAATCCGGCGCTCCTACGTCCTCCGGCGTCCCCTTTTACATTTTCCCGTGAGCAGGTATTAAACTTTCTCGGAATGGACCGAGGCTTGACATGTGGCCTTGGTTTACTACCGGTAGACCACCTGTCAAGTTTCGTATCATTTGGACTTCGTTTGATACTCCAACGGTTAACCGAGGGTCCGAACAGGCCTCATGTGTGTTGAAGCCCAAAACCCCTCCAAGACAGCCCAATAAACCATCTAAGTCACTCCCATGTCCATCGCCGTTCGATCACGATCGCGTGGCCGAAAACCATGCTCAATTTGGAGCCTCCTAGCCCCTCCTACCTATAAATATAGCCCCTCCTCCGAAATCTCGGGTCCAAACCACCCCAAACCCTAGCCTATTCCTCCCCCCGCCGCCGGACGTGTCCACTCCGCCGCCAGGCACGTCCAGCCGCCGCGCCGGACGAATCCGGGCGCGACACGTCAGCCTTCGCCGCCTCCCTCCACCGCGGCCCGCGGGGCCCGAAGCAGGCCCGCGCGAGCCCGCGCGAGCCGCCGCCGCGGGCGCCCGTTTCCCTCCGCCCGCTGCCGCCCGGTGTCGCCCGGCCGCCGCCGCAGCTCGCCCGCCGCCGCCGCGACCCGCCGTCCTCCGCCGGCGCTGACCTCCGCCGCCCCGCTGCTTCCCGCCAGCGCGCGCGCCAGCTCCGCTCCGGCCGGCCCCGACTCCGGCGACCCCTCCCTCGTCATCTCCGGCGCCGTCTCCGGCGAACTCCCTCAGATCTAGATCCAACTGTGGTTGACTTTCTCCTCCCCCCCCCCCCCGAAATTCGTCTAAGTCCTTTTCTGCAGATTATTTTGTTGCATGTTCATCGCATCATAACTTTGCACACGTGGCTCCGTTTTGCGCGTATAGCATATCCAATTGTTCGCCTCGACGAGTAAATCATTTCATCTCATTGCATCGTTTCATTTGAGCTCATCTTGATTCCTGAAATGCTGTTAGACGAGGGCTATGTGATGTTAGTTCCAGTTTATTATCAGAACATGCACTTTTGTCATTTTTGCCATGATTGATGTGTGCATCCTATGAAGTTGAGTCCTACATGTGTTTTGTAATATGCCATGCTATCTGTCCAGGGGTGTATGCCATGTATTTTTGTGATCTCTGTGGTGACTAGCACAAGCATGCAAACTAGGGTACATGTTGTTGCTGATTTCAGGAACGGTAATTTCACTAAGTTTTTCCCTGCTGTTATTTTTATGCCATGTGTTCATGTTGTTTCAGAGAGATCCATGCATATTTTGAGCATGATCAGTAAGGGTGTTTTAAGCATATGGATGTGTTCTATCCATCCATGCTTTTGTTTGTAATTATGGAGTGCATTAGCTTGAGTCAATCGAGCTCTACTTTTGCTATAAAATGTTCCTGGCAGATTGTTTACATGTTGTTCGATTTTGCCAAGCTTGTTGTAGTTGATACTTGCATGCTATATTGTTGTTCTTGCCATGTCTAGCTTCTATGTCATGTCTTCTTGATGGATGTATGCTTAGTTTATCATGAAATGCTCTGTAGTGAGTGCGTCGAGCTCACGAACATGCCTACTTGTTATCTGTTTTTGGCATGCCCAGTTTTCTACAAAGTCTGAAACCTGTAACTAAACTTGCTTATTTGACATGGGTGTTATTATATTTTCTGATCCCTTTTTGCTTATGGTCAGTAAGGGACGTTTGTTAAGTGCTTTGATTAGATTCATTCCATGCCATATTTTGCTATGTCCTGTTCCTGTAGCAGGTTGTTTGCTTTCTCTAAACATGGTTTCCTGATGCTAATTTCTGGCATGTTGTTTATTTTCACCGTCTGTGAAGCTGTTATATTTTGCACTTTTGTCATGCTTGTTTGAACCGGTTGTGGTGTGATTTAGCCGTAGCTCAGTGTTCATCTTTTGTCAAGCATCTTGAGTAGATCACTGTCATATGCTTTGTTGGTACGTTTGGGTGAAGTAGCTTAATTTCTTGTTGCATGCTAAGTACCATCATGCTGTTATGGCAGAATCTTGTCATTCTTGTTTTGCTTGTCATTTGCAAACCGTGCATCCGTTTCCGGTGATCTTTATATCGATTTCAACCGAAATCATCTCACCTATCCAGTGGCATACTTGGTTTGCCAAGATTATGCCTGGTTCATCATTTCCCTTCCAGAGCATGCATATGCATTGCATACCACATCTCGCATATCATGCCATGTTTTGCATCATGTTGCTTGCGCATTGCATCGTGATTGATGTTTGTCCCCTTTGCTTGTTTTCTTGTTTTGGGTAGAGCCGGAAGACGAGTACGTGAACGAGGAACCTGTTGAGAACGCTTACGAGGATCAAGCTTTCGACAACTCTGAGAACCTTGCAGGCAAGATGACCATACCCTCGAAATCACTTCTATCTTTGCTTGCTAGATGCTCGCTCTTTTGCTATGCCTATGCTGCGATACCTACCACTTGCTATATCATGCCACCCATATTGCCATGTCAGCCCCTAACCATCCATGTCCTAGCAAATCGTTGATTGGCTATGTTACCGCTTTGCTCAGCCCCTCTTATAGCGTTGTTAGTTGCAGGTGAAGATGAAGTTTGTTCCTGGTTGGAACATGGAGATGTTGTTCCTTGTTGGAACATGTTTACTTGTTGGGATATCACAATATATCTTATTTAATTAATGCATCTATATACTTGGTGAAGGGTGGAAGGCTCGGCCTTATGCCTGGTGTTTTGTTCCACTCTTGCCGCCCTAGATTCCATCATATCGGTATTATGTTCCCGGATTTTGCGTTCCTTACACGGTTGGGTGATTTATGGGACCCCCTTGACAGTTCGCTTTGAGTAAGACTCTTCCAGCAAGGCCCAACATTGGTTTTACCATTTGCCACCTAAGCCTTTTCCCTTGGGTTTCGCGGACTCAAGGGTCATCTTTATTTTAACCCCCCCGGGCCAGTTCTCCTTCGAGTGCTGGTCCAAACTAGAGCCACTTGCGGTGCCGCCCCTAGGCAACTTGGGGTATCTTCGGTTGCCGTACGTAGTGTTCATCCGGATGTGCCCTGAGACCGAGATATGTGCAGCTCCTATCAGGATTTGTCGGCACAATTGGGCGGCTTTGCTGGACTTGTTTTATTACTGTCGAAATGTCTTGTAGTCCGGGATTCCGCGACTGATCGGGTCTTCCCGGTAGAAGGAATATCCTTCGTTGACCGTGAGAGCTTATAATGGGCTAAGTTGGGACACCCCTGTAGGGTATTTATCTTTCGAAAGCCGTGCCCGCGGTTATGAGGCAGATGGGAATTTGTTAATGTCCGGTTGTAGAAAACCCGAAGTTGACTTTAATTAGAACACATCAACCACGTGTGTAACCGTGATGGTCTCTTCTCGGCGGAGTCCGGGAAGTGAACACGGTGTTGGAGTTATGCCTGACGTAGGTTGTTCTAGGATCACTTCTTGATCACTTCTAGCTTCACGACCGTGCTTTGCTTCTCTTCTCGCTCTCTTTTGCGTTGTAGCCACCATATATGCTAGTCGCTTGCTGCAGCTCCACCTCATTACCCTATCCTACCTATAAGCTTAAATAGTCTTGATCTCGCGGGTGTGAGATTGCTGAGTCCCCGTGACTCACAGATTCTACCAAAACAGTTGCAGGTGCCAACGATGCCAGTGCAGATGACGCAACCGAGCTCACGTGGGAGTTCGACGAGGAAAGTGGTCGTTACTATGTGTCTTTTCCTGATGATCAGTAGTGGAGCCCAGTTGGGGTGATTCGGGGATCTGTGTAGCATTTGGGGTAGTCTTCTTTCATTTTGGTTCCGTAGTCGGACCTTGAGTGTAATTTGAATGATGGATGTTTAATTTATGTATTGTGTGAAGTGGCGACTATAAGCCAACTTTGTATCTCTTTCCCTTATGTATTACATGGGTTGTGTGAAGATTACCTCACTTGCGACATTGCTTTCAATGCGGTTATGCCTCTAAGTCATGCTTTGACACGTGGGAGATATAGCCGCATCGAGGGCGTTACAACCTCCGATCGTGTTGCCTTCTCAACTTCTTCTACTTCACCTACATGTGGATTGCCACAAGGTAATGCTAGGGTGAGTAGTGGTGGTCATTGCAATGATGATAGTGTGCTTGTTCTTGGTGATTCTTCATCACTATCTTATTGCAATGGTCCTTCTTTGGACTTTAACACTTCGAGCACGTTACATGTTTCACATGCTCGTGTTGATAGTCCTTCCATATCATGTAGAAATTGCTTGACTAAATCTCATGATGATATGCTTGCTATATCTTGTTGCCATGATAAAAATGCATGTATTTCATCGAGTTGTTGTGCTAACAATGTAGAGGAAACCCAACACTCCATGGAACAAGGTGTGGTCTTGGATGGTGATTCAAGGGATCCTACATCATCATCTATTGCATTTTGCCTTATGGCCAAGGCTTCAAAGGTATCTCCCACTTTGAATCCCAATATACCTTGTGATGATATTGATGATGGCAAGAGTGATGATGATGTTGATTATGATGAAGAGAATGATGATGTTGCCTCCTTAAAAATTAAGGGGGAAATGATTTTTAAAGCTCTTCTTAAGAATAAAATTGCTCGTTCCAACTTCATGGAAATCATGTCTATTGCTATTGAGGGCAAGAAATATATTGATGAGTTGGAATCTCGTCTTGAGGAGCATGAGGTCACCATTGATAAAATAGAAGGTCATGAGCGTGATTACGCTAATGAGATTGCGGACCTCTCACAAGCTCTTGAACTTGAACAAACCACCAAGGAATCCCTTGAGGAGACTTTTGCTCTAGAATTATCTAGAGTGAGGGAATCTCGTGATAGAGCTCTTGAGGTGGCCAATGTTTTTGAAACTAAAAATGAGTGGCTTGAAGTTGCGCATGTAAACTCCTTGAGGACTTTGAGCACCTCGAAAATGGCTCAAGTGTCATTAAGAGTGAGCTCATCAAACTCACCGAGTCTCATGCTCAACTTAAAGCTTTGTGTTCAAAAGATCTTGCCAAGTTTTCTTCTCCTCTTATTGTTAATGATGATTCTTGTGCTACTAACTCTATCTCTTGTGAAGCATCCATATTGAAGGAGAATGTTGAGCTAAGGGCTCAACTTGAGTTGCTATCTAGCAATTATGGGATGTTGGAAGAAAATCATGTGAAGCTTACAAGCTCTCATGATGATCTTCTAGTATCCCATAATGTGCTAACGATAGCTCATGAGGCCATACTTGCTAAGGTAACATCTAGTGAGCCTCATGTGGATACTAGCACTACTTTTAGTCAAAATGCTATATTGCCTTGTGCTAGTCCTCGTAATTCATCCATGCATAACACTGGTACATCTTGTGATGAATTGCTTTCCTTGCCTTGTTGCTCTAATGATGAAGCTTATACCTCCTCTAGTGCTTGTGTTGAGACTAACCATGTAGAGGAAATCAAAGAACTCAAGGCCCAAGTCACTTCTTTGAAGAAAGACTTGGAAAAGTGTCATGAAGGGAAGGCCACACTCAACAATATCTTGAGTGTGCAAAAATCCCCCAATGACAAAGGTGGAGTTGGATTCAACTCCAATAAGAAGAATAAGTCCAAGAGCAACAAGAAAAATGGCCAAAAACAAGTCAAGAATTCGGACAAGATCATTTGCTTCAAGTGCAAAATTGAAGGGCATCATGTTAGATCTTGCCCATTGAAGAATAAGGCCATTAGTGACAAGCAAAAATGGAAGCGGCCACAAGTTCAATATCATGCTCAACCACAAGTTGAAGAAAGGCCTCTTCCCAAGAAAACTCAAGCTAATGCTTATCAAGTTGAGAAATCAAGTGAGAAGAAAGTGAAGAGTAGATGTTGTTGCCTATGTCGTGACAAAGGTCACCTTGCTTCCTCATGCACTAGTGGTAACTTATCCAACCCAACTATTATTGATGATATCTATTCTCTTGGGAAGGATAAGGTTGACAATGTGTTTGCCAAAGTTGTTGGTACTCAAAGTGGTGTCAAGATAAGAACCATTTGAGTAGCCAAGCCTATTGTGACTAACCTCTTAGGACCCAACTTGGTTGAGGACCAACTAGCTCAAACTTGATCAATAGGTGTTGTTGGAGGGCATTGGAGACTTGGCTACATTCTGAAGAATTAAGGGGACTTCATCACTCTTATTGTCTCAAGCCAAGTCAACTGAATCATCAAGTTTATATCTTATATCCAATGTGCCTCCTTGCGGTAACTTGTACTTAAATTTCTTACATTGAAAGTTACTTGCCCCCTTGCATGTTTTAGTTTTGTTCCTTGCATGTGTTTTTATATGATGTGTCTCCAAATTGCCTTTGTGTATGTTGGTTTGCACATCATGTACTTGTCTGTCGCTCGTTGAGCCTTAGTGCATCTTGGTTGTATCTTAGTTGGCTCTTGTGAGAGATTAATGGAATATCCCATTATGGGGGAGTGATGTGCTTTGTGCACTTCGCAATCCTATAAAGGTGGGTACATGGGGAATACCACTTAGTATTGATATTACAAGATTATCTAGTCGCTATGTGGTATGTCTTCTCATGAGAAATTCAAATTCTAAATAGTCCATTAATTATCTCTTGTTGGATCCTTTTATTTGCCTCTTGTTTTTCCTTAATTGGTATCACATTATGGGGGAGTAATATGCTATGTGTACATTACTAGCCTAGAAAATGTGTACATTTGAGATATTGTCACCTAGAGTTGATATTGTAAATTATCTTGTCCCTAGGTGGCATGTTAGCTCTACAAGTTGCAATTTACTTATGTCTGGTGTGAAGTTGATGTTGGATATCCTTGCTATCTACCAATGGGAATTATTTCCTAACACTTCTTGTCTTTTGACAATTGGTACTCTCTTATGTGTGTAGAAATTATTGATCATCTTCACATTGGCATTCGCTTCTTATTCCCTTATATCTTGCCAAGGAATGTATCAAATCCCTTTGTCTTCCATACCACTTGTGGATCTTGTTAATTTCTTGATCTTGTTTAGTGTTTTCTAGATATAGTAAAAGTGGTGATCTCACCTTGTGCATTTTGTATTCAAATGCAAATTCTCTATAATGCACTAGTCTAGGGAGGGAGCTATCCTATTTTCTATAAAACACTCATCTTGTGATCCTTATCAAGTGTGTGTTGGTGGTAGGCAAGCCGTTCTCTTTTTTTGGTACTTTGTGCCATCATGAAACTTTGTAGAGAGCCTGGTTTGTTTGGAACCATCCTCTCTTTTGGGAGTTTGATATCTTTTATTTAGTGTGTATCAATGAATATCTCATTCCTCTATGTATCTGTTATGGATATCCTCCAAGTGATGATTTATTCATTTGGTATCTTTTCTTCACTTGGCATTTGGTATCGGTTCTTGAAAGTCTTGAGCATGCATCTTAACTTCTTGTAGTTTCTTTGGCATGCTTTCTTTCTTTGACCCAATATATAGGGGAAACTCCACCAAGTCTCAAATTGGATGAGATGTGCATGAAATTCATTTTCATATCTATATGCACATATTTATGTGGAGTTTGTCCTATGTACTGTTGGTTCTATAACTCTTTGGTCCCAGTGAGTTTGGGTACCATTTTGTTTGTGTTGTTGGTCTAGGAACAATTGGAGATGCATTGGATGCTCGGCTCACTCACAAGGAAGGTGGTGTCACCATGTGCTTATTGTAGTCAAGCTAGGATGCTCAATGAACTACTATCTACTACCTTCAATTGGTTTCTTCTACATCCTTCCAATAATATCTCGGTAACAAGTATCTATTCATGCATTCTTTTCTTGCATTAAACCTTGTGTAGGTTGCATCTTGGCATGATATTCATTCCATCTTGTGATACTTGTTTCCTTTCTCAAAGCATCTCAACGATGATCTCATGTTGCTAGTTGTGATGTCTTTGATGGTTGTATGGTAGGAATTCATTTATATACAATAAGACCATATCTAGCCATGTGCTATGATTCCAAGCAAATATCTTATTGGTATATCTATGACTTACTTTTGGATATCTTGTTCCTTCGTGTTGTAATTTCGGGTGTACATCCTTCTTTGTAGATATATATCATCATGATTTCGTCTACCTAGAACCTTATACACTTGAGAGAAATTACATCTCTAGATGATATCCTTTCTTTCATGTCCAACTTGTCTTTCTTATGTTATTTCTTTGGTGGCTCCATGAAAGCTTTTGCCTTGAGTGCATATCTTATCTCGTTGCATCTTGATGCACTCTTGTGTGGTGAAGTTTATTTTCCTCATGCTTGTCCTTATGAGGCTTTTGCAATCTTAATTGGTATCCCTCATCTTGATGAGGCTTTCTTCTTCTATCTTCACCATGGGTTGTCACAAGCTTTGTTGTTATCTTTTTAGTGAGCTTGTGAACCCATTTGCTAGTTGGGTGTGTGTGGGGAGGACATGTCATGCACCGTATATCTCATTTATCCAAGACTATGTTGATGCTTAATGCTCATCCTTATTTTAGTCTTCTCAAGTGCTTTGCCATGACTCACACACATCATTTTGGTTGAGCCTATTCTTAAGTTGCCTCTTTCCATGTTGCTCAACCATGTGTTTATTGCAAGTGCTAGGCTTTGTTTCCTATTTGCTACCTTGCACTTGTTGTAAGTTTCTACTTGATTTTGGGGGAGCTATGATCCTATTTTGTGCACTTTGTATCCAAATACAAAAATTCTTATGTGTGCACAAATCATGGGGAGCTCCTCTAGTTTTCTTTAGAACACTCCTTTACTCATATCGTAATATCCTTATACATGTGGCTCATAGGATCTTCGGTCTAGTTGGTTCAATTGATATTCTTTGTTTGCTTGCTTCAATTGGTATCTTTTGATTGCTTGATTGCTTGTTTCTCTCTTTTTTATGTCCTTGTGGCATATCAATCTTTTGCTATCTTTGTGCCTCAATATAGTTTGTGTTCCTCCAAGTATTTACCTTTGGATATGTGTGTTGCATTCCACTCACTTGTTGAGAAATACACAATTTATGGAGGACCACAATTTATATTGGCCTTCTAAGCTTTTCGCCCATTTTGGAAAGTTTCAGAGAGTTTTGTGGAGAAGTTTAGAGAGTGGTCTCTTCTGGCTTTGGTTTGTTCCTAAGCATACACATCTCCTATGCATGCATTATTGCTTGTTGCATTGCATGGTGATGCATAATTCCTTATATAAACTCTCTTGAAAGTGATTGTCATCAATTACCAAAATGGGGGAGATTGAAAGAACATGTGGTGCCCCCATGTGTGGTTTTGGTAATTGATGACATTCTCTATGGACTAATGGTTGCATTGAGTAATATTTGAAGGATTTGTACATAGGAATTTCTTAAAGTCCATGTGTTGGTTTCAAGGAGTTTATGTGTTGACCAAGGTGCTATTAAGGAATTATCCAAAGATTGGTCATGTGAGTGTTGAGCTTATTGTAAGCATGTCTTGAAGAAGAAGATTGTGTGATGATTCATGTTTACCTTCAAGACATCATCCAAACGAAGAGAGTTGGAAAGATTCAAGGTTGATCAAGACTAAGTCAAGAGTGAATCAAGTTGATCAACTCACAAAGCATAAAGGATGTACTGAGAGGGAAAGATTCAAGGTTGATCAAGACTAAGTCAAGAGTGAATCAAGTTGATCAACTCACAAAGCATAAAGGATGTACCGAGAGGGATCCCATGGTATGGTAAGCATTGTCCATTGCACTTTGTGTACTAACCCATGGTCTATGTGAGAGTTCTATGTGGGGTTAGGTACGTGTCCATGGGCTTGCGTCAAGAGGAAGATATCATACAACCCATGGAAAGGATGACATCAAGTAGTGATTGTCATCAAGATTGCCGTGTGCAAGTTTAGGTGGAGCATCACGAAGAGATCAAGTGCTTGAAGCTTGCAATCCATTGTGGTGTCAATGGACTTGTGAAGATGCGCCGAAGAGTGGCTCACCCATAGTGGAGTATGGGGGAGCAATCATCTAGTCTCCATCGACCCAACGCAATCAGGAAAGGTGGTCCATCTTGAGGAGGACAAGATCGTCATCATCTAGCTCAAGTGGATCATGTGCAAGGCAAAGGTTTTCCCTTGATAGGTTTTCTGTTTTACCGGTCTCATGGTGGTAGTTGGGAGACCGTGTTATAGGATCGTTTGCCGTACTATCAAGGGGGGCTCTCAAGTTGGTAGCTTGATCGTATCGTTAGTAGAGAGCTCAAACCATTGCATCCTTGCATCATGTTTCTTGGTTCTTGTTTGGTTCTCTTTGTGAGTCTTAGAGCTTATGGTCATCTTGATGACAAGCTCAAGTTCATCGAAAACGGAGTTCACATGCCTCTTCTTTTGCGTTTTCGGTGTTGTAGTTTTTACAGGTCTTATTAGAGGAAGGGTTCTCACCATTTTATCTTGGGACTTTTCTAATTTGCTTCTTATTGTTATTTCTATCAAGATTGTGTTATCCCTTGTCGCTAGCTTTTCAACAAACTTGGTTTCGTCGAATTCGGAGTCCGTTTGCAGAAGTTGTGGTAGTTTTGGTGTTCTGAAAAGGCTGCAGCGGTACTACTGCGGACAGGAGCGGATGTAATTCTTTACTACCGCTCTTGGGAGCGGCTACTTCCGTGGCTACTTCCGCTCTGGACCAAAAATTCGTCACAAGTCCAGCGGTGGTAGGAACGGATGTATTTTTTTAGTACCGCTCGCAAGCAGTAGTACCGCTACCCTTAGCGGTAGTACTGCTACCCCTAGCGGTAGTACCGTGAGGACGAGCGGTAGTACCGCTCTGTGCGGGCTATGAGCATAATGGTTGGATTTTTTCCCACCTATAAAAGGGGGTCTTCTTCCCCAATGAACCTTATCTTTTGAGCTCGTGTTCTTCCCCCATTGTTGACCTCTTCGAGCTTGCTAACTCTCAATCCCTCCATGGATTCTTGCTAGTTTTTTAGGGAAAAGAGAGAGGAGATCTAGATCCACATTTCCACCAATCACTTTCTCCTCTATGTGAGGGGAACCCCTTGGATCTAGATCTTGGAATTCTTGGTGTTCTCCTTCTTGTTCTTCCTCTCATTTTCCTCCCTAGCATTAGTTGCTTCGATGGGATTTGAGAGAGAAGGACTTGGGCACTCTGTGTGCCCTTGCCATTGCATTTGGTGCATCGGTTTGAGTTCTCCACGGTGATATGTGGAAGTTACAAGTTGAGAAGCTTATTACTCTTGGGTTCTTGGTGCCCTTGAGCTTGTTCCTCTTGGGTGCTTGGGCGCCCTAGACGGTTGGTGGTGTTCGGAGCTCAATCATTGTGGTGTAAAGCTCCGGGCATGCATCGGGGTCTCCAATTAGGTTGTGGAGATCGCCCTGAGCAATTTGACGGGTACCGGTGACCGCCCCCAAGGGTTGCCAAAGTGTACGGGTTCGGTGACCGCCCCCAAGGGTTGCCATTTGTACAGGTTCGGTGACCGCCCTCAAGGGTCCCTTAGTGGAATCACGACATCTTGCATTGTGTGAGGGCGTGAGGAGATTACGGTGGCCCTAGTGGCTTCTTGGGGAGCATTGTGCCTCCACACCTCTCCAAACGGAGATTAGCATCCGCAAGGGTGTGAACTTCAGGATACATCGTCATCTCCGCGTGCCTCGGCTATCTCTTACCCGGGCCCTTTACTTATGCTCTTTACTTTGTGATAGCCATATTGTTTCTTGTCATATATCTTGCTATCACATAGTTGTTTATCTTGCTTAGCATAAGTTGTTGGTGCACATAGGTGAGTCTAGCCGTTTTAGGTTTTGTGCTTGACAAATTAACCACTAGGTTTATTCCTCTTTTGTTAAAACCTAAATCGTAATTATTTTAAAACGCCTATTCACCCCCCCCCCTCTAGGCGACATCCACGATCTTTCAGCACTTTTACTAGCAACCAATTTCATAAGAGCATCAACTTTATCACTCAAAGAAGAAATTTCTTCAACCGAATTAACTTTTTTACTAGTAGGAGCTCTTTCGGTATGCCATTGTGAATAATTTGCCATGATATTATCAAGCAATTTGGTGGCTTTACCCAAAGTAATTTCCATAAAAGTTCCACCTGCGGCGGAATCTAAAAGATTATGAGAAACAAAATTCAACCCCGCATAAAAAAATTGTATGATCATCCAAAGATTTAACCCATGATTTGGGCAATTCCTTGGCATCATTTTCATCCTTTCCCTAGATTGTGCAACATGCTCATGCTCAAGTTTCTTGAAATTCATGATCTGGGTTCTAAGGGAAATAATTATTGCGGTAGGAAAATATTTAGTGATAAAAGCATCTTCGCACTTGTTCCAAGAATCGATACTATTGCGAGGCAAAGAAGAGAACCAATTTTTTGCAGAATCACGCAAAGAAAAAGGAAATAATTTCATCTTGACCACATCATTTTCCACATCCTTTTTCTTTTGCATATCGCATAATTCCACGAAGGTATTAAGATGGGACGCGTCATCCTCATTAGGAGTACCGAAAAATTGGTCTTTCATTACAAGATTCAGCAAAGCAGTATTAATATCACGAGACTCTGCACTAGTGGCGGGAGGAGCAATCAGAGTGCCAATAAAATCATTGTTATTGGTATTTGGGAAATCACATAATTTGGTGTTCTCTTGAGTCATGACGACCACACAACAAGATTGCACTCAAAAACAGATCTGGCAAGAAAACGGCGAACGGAAAAGAGAGGCGAATAAAATGACATTTTTTTGTGAAGTCGAGGAGAGGAAAACGAGAGGCAAATGTCAAATAATTTAAATTGTGACGAGATGAGATTTGTGATTAGGAACCTGGTTATGTTGAAGATCCTCCCCGGCAATGGCGCCAGAAATTCTCCTTGATGGTTGCTAGAACTACGTCGGTATTTCCCCGGAGAGGGAAGGATGATGTAGCACAGCGACGGTAGGTATTTCCCTCAGTGATGAAACCAAGGTTATTGAACCAGTAGGAGAACCAAGCAATGATACGTCTCCAACGTATCTATAATTTTTTACTGCTCCATGCTATTATATATTCTGTTTTGGATGTTTAATGGGCTTTATTATACACTTTTATATTATTTTTGGCACTAACCTATTAACCGGAGGCCCAGCCCAAATTGTTGTTTTTTGCCTATTTCAGTGTTTCGAAGGAAAGGAATACCAAACGCGGTCCAAATGGAATGAAACCTTCGGGAACATGATTTTCAGAACAAACATGATCCAGAGGACTTGGACTGGACGTCAAGCAACAGACGAGGAAGCCACGAGGTAGGGGGCGCCCTCCACCCTCGTGGGCCCCTCGTGGCTCCACCGACCTACTTCTTCGTCCTATATATACCTACGTACCCCCAAACCATGGAGGAGCACCACGAAAACCTAATTCCACCGCTGCAACCTTCTGTACCCATGAGATCCCATCTTGGGGCCTTTTCCGGCGCTCCACCGGAGGGTTTATTGATCACGGAGGGCTTCTACATCAACATCATAGCCTCTCCGATGATGTCTGAGTAGTTTACCTCAGACCTTCGGGTCCATAGTTATTAGCTAGATGGCTTCTTCTCTCTCTTTGGATCTCAATACAAAGTTCTCCTCGATTCTCTTGGAGATCTATTTGATGTAACTCTTCTTTTGTGGTGTGTTTGTCGAGATCCGATGAATTGTGAGTTTATGATCAAGATTATCTATGAAAAATATTTGAATCTCCTCTGAATTCTTTTATGTATGATTGGTTATCTTTGCAAGTCTCTTCGAATTATCAGTTTGGTTTGGCCTACTAGATTGATCTTTCTTGCAATGGGAGAAGTGCTTAGCTTTGGGTTCAATCTTGTGGTGTCCTTTCCCAGTGATAGCAGGGGCAGCAAGGCACGTATTGTATTGTTGCCATCGAGGATAAAAAGATGAGGTGTATATCATATTGCATGAGTTTAACCCTCTACATCATGTCATCTTGCTTAAAGCATTACTCTGTTCTTATGAACTTAATAATCTAGATGCATGCTGGATAGTGGTCGATGTGTGGAGTAATAGTAGTAGATGCAGAATCGTTTCGGTCTACTTGTCATGGACGTGATGCCTATATACATGATCATACCTAGATATTCTCATAACTATGCTCAATTCTATCAATTGCTTGACAGTAATTCGTTTACCCACCATAATACTTATGCTATCTTGAGAGAAGCCACTAGTGAAACCTATGGCCCCCGGGTCTATTTTCCATCATATTAATCTCCCGTCAACAAGCTATTTCTATCGCCGTTTATTTTGCTTTCTTTACTTTTACTCTTTACCATAAAAATACCAAAAATATTATCTTATCATCTCTATCAGATCTCACTCTCGTAAGTGACCGTGAAGGGATTGACAACCCCTTTATCGCATTGGTTGCGAGGTTCTTATTTGTTTGTGTAGGTACGAGGGACTTGAGCGTGGCCTCCTACAGGATTGATACCTTGGTTCTCAAAAACTGAGGGAAATACTTACGCTACTTTACTGCATCACCCTTTCCTCTTCAAGGGAAAACCAACACAGTGCTTAAGAGATAGCAAGCAACACAACGTAAACAGCACCTGTACACAAACAACAACACCTCGCAACCCGACGTATTAAAGGGGTTGTCAATCCCTTTTGGGGTACGGCGCCTCAAGATAGGCAAACGGACATGTGGTAAATTGTAGTAAATTGATAGATCGAATGCCTAATTAAATAAATAGAAATAAAATGCAGCAAGGTATTTTTGGTTTTTGGTTTAATAAATCTGAATAAAAATGCAAAGGAAAAGTAGATCGCAAGGCAAATAAATGAGAAAGAAGAGCCGGGGGCCGTAGGTTTCACTAGTGGCTTCTCTCGAGAAAAAGATAGCAAACGGTGGGTAAAAAAATTATTGTTGGGCAATTGATAGAACTTCAAATAATTATGACGATATCCTGGCAATGATCATTACATAGGCATCACGTCCAAGATTAGTAGACCGACTCCTGCCTGCATCTACTACTATTACTCCACACATCGACCGCTATCCAGCATGCATCTAGTGTATAAAGTTCATGGAAAAACGGAGTAATGCAATAAGAACGATTACATGATGTAGACAAGATCCGTTTATCTATTGTGGCAGATATAGATCTCATCTTTTTATCCTTAGTAGCAATGATACATACATGTCGGTTCCCTTTCTGTCACTGGGATCAAGCACCGTAAGATCGAACCCACTACCAGGCACCTCTTCCCATTGCAAGATAATTAGATCAAGTTGGCCAAACAAAACCCAAATATTAGAGAAGAAATACGAGGCTATAAGAGATCATGCATATAAGAGATCAAAGAAACTCAAATAATTTTCATGGATATAAAAAGATATAACTGATCATAAACTCGAAGTTCATCAGATCCCAACAAACACACCGCAAAAAGAGTTACATCATACGGATCTCCAAGAGACCATTTTATTGAGAATCAAACAAGAGAGAGGAAGCCATCTAGATACTAACTACAGACCCGAAGATCTACAAAGAACTACTCACGCATCATCGGAGAGGCGCCAATGGAAGTGGTGAACCCCTCCGTGATGTTGTCTAGATTGGATCTGGTGGTTCTGGACTCTGCGGTCGCTGGATGAATATTTAGTCGATGCTTTTAGGGTTCTGGAATATTGTGGTATTTATAGAGCAAAGAGGCGGTCCGGGGGGCACCCGAGGTGGGCACAACCCACCAGGGCGCGCCTGGGCCTCCTGGCCTGGTGGGTTGTCCCCTCCTCGGGACTCCCCCCCCCCCAGGTGTAACCAGGTCCCAATGTGTTCCTTCTGGCCCATAAAAAATCATCATGGAGTTTCGTGGCATTTGGACTCTGCTGATATTGATTTTATGTGATGTAAAAAACATGCAGAACATAGCAACTGGCACTTGGCACTATGTCAATAGGTTAGTACCAAAAAATGATATAAAATGACTATAAAATGATTATAAAACATCCAAGATTTATAATAAAATAGCATCGAACAATAAAAAATTATAGATACGTTGGAGATGTATCAATCATCCACATAAGCATGAACATTGCGCCCAACCTGGTCATGGAGGCAATTCTGAACACACCGCTGGTAAGTCGCTTGGGCACTCTTGAGCCCAAATGGCATAGACACATAGCAGAAGGCTCCAAAGGGAGTGATGAAAGTTGTCTTCTCCTGGTCCTTAACTGCCATCTTGATCTGATGATACCCAGAATAAGCATCCAAAAAGGTCAAACGCTCACAACCCGCCGTAGCATCAATAATCTGATCAATACGCGAGAGAGCAAAATGATCAGCCGGGCAGGCCTTATTAAGGTCTGTGTAATCCACACACATGTGCCAAGTGTCGTTTTTCTTAAGCACCAGCACTAGGTTAGCCAGCCATTCAGGATGAAAAACTTCAACAATGAACCCAGCTGCCAAGAGCCGGGCCACTTCTTCATCAATGGCCTTACGCCTCTCTTCCTTAAAGCGACGAAGGAATTGTTTGACCGGCTTAAATTTTGGATCAATATTAAGAGTGTGCTCAGCGAGTTCTCTCGGTACACCTGGCATGTCTGAAGGCTTCCATGCGAAGATGTCCCGGATCTCGCATATGAACTCGATGGGCGTGCTTTCCTATTTCGGATCCAAATTAGCACTAATACTGAACTACTTGGATGAATCGCCGGGAACAAAATCAACTAGCTTGGTGTCATCCGCCGACTTAAACTTCAACAAGGGGTCATGCTCTATAGTTGGCTTCTTCAAAGGAGTCATATCAGCCGGATCAACATTGTCCTTGTAGAAATTCAACTCCTCTGTTGCACAAACAGACTCAGCATAAGCGGCATCACCCTCTTCACACTCCAAAGCTATCTTCCTATCCCCATGCACCGTGATGGTACCTTTATGACTCGGCATCTTAAGCTGCATATAAACATAACAAGGCCTCGCCATGAATTTAGCATAAGCCGGCCACCCAAACAAAGCGTGATGAGGGCTCTTAATCCTGACCACCTCAAAGGTCAAGGTCTCAGCTCTGTAATCATGATCATCACCAAAATCCACTTCCAAAGCAATCTTACCCACCGGATATGCCGACTTACCAGGCACCACACCATGAAAAATACTATTAGACGGCTTGAGATCCTTGTCAGTCAGATTCATACGGCGGAAAGTCTCATAATAAAGGATATTGATGTTGTTGCCCCCATCCATGAGCACCTTGGTAAACTTGTACCCTCCAACCTGAGGTGCAACCACCAAAGTCAGCTGACCCGGATTGTCAACCCGGGGCAGGTGATCCTCACGGCTCAAAGGATAGGATGTTCAGACCATCGTAAGTAACGGGGAATCGCCGGATCAACTGCATTCACCGCCCTTTTACGAACCTTCTGGTCCTGCTTTCATAAACTCATGGTGAACACATGATACTGTCCACTATTCAATTGCTTTGGATTACTCTGATAACCAGATTACTGCTGCCGATTCCCTTGACCATACTGTTGATTAAAACCGCCCTCATTACCTTGGCCTTGGAAACCAGAGTTTGAACCTGTTGGGGAACGTAGTAATTTCAAAAAAAAACCTACGCACACGCAAGATCATGGTGATGCACAGCAACGAGAGGAGAGAGTGTTGTCCACGTACCCTCGTAGATCGTAAGCGGAAGCATTATGACAATGTGGTTGATGTAGTCGTACGTCTTCACGATCGACCGATCCTAGTACCAAAAGTACGGCACCTCCGCGATCTGCACACGTTCATCTAGGTGACGTCCCACAACTCACGATCCAGCAGAGTGTCGAGGGAGAGCTTCGTCAGCACGACATCATGATGACGGTGATGATGAAGCTACCGGCGCGGGGCTTCGCCTAAGCACTACGACGATATGACCGAGGTGGATTATGGTGGAGGGGGGCACCGCACACGGCTGGAAACAATCAACTTGTGTGTCCTAGGGTGCCCCCCTGCCCCTGTATATAAAGGAGCAAGGGGGGAGGCCGGCCGGCCTTGGGGCGCGCCAAGGAGGGGGAGGAGTCCTCCTCCTAGTAGGAGTGGGACTCCCTCTTTCCTAGTCCAACTAGGAGGAGGAAGGGGGAAGGAAGGAGAGGGAAAGGAGAAGGAAAGGGGGGCGCCCCCCCCCCTCCCTAGTCCAATTCGGACTCCCTATAGGGAGGGGGCACGGCTGCCCCTTGTGGGGTGCCTCCCCTCTTCCCTATGGCCCATGTAGGCCCAATAGTCTCCCCGGGGGTTTCGATAACCCCCGGCACTCCAATAATTATCCGGTGACCTTCGGAACTCATCCGGTGTCCGAATATAGTCATCCAATATACCAATCTTTATGTCTCTACCATTTCGAGACTCCTCGTCATGTTCGTGATCACATCTGGGACTCCAAACTATCTTCGGTACATCAATAATACATAAACTCATAATACCGATCGTCGCCGAACGTTAAGCGTGCAGACCCTACGGGTTCGAGAACTATGTAGACATGACCGAGACATGTCTCCGGTCAATAACCAATAGCGGAACATGGATGTTCATATTGGCTCCCACCTATTCTCCGAAGATCTTTATCGGTCAAACCGCATAACAATATATGTTCTTCCCTTTGTCATTGATATGTTACTTCCCGAGATTCGATCGTCGGTATCTCAATACCTAGTTCAATCTCGTTACCGGCAAGTCTCTTTACTCATTCTGTAATGCATCATCCCGCAAATAACTCATTAGTTACATTGCTTGCAAGGCTTATAGTGATGTGCATTACCGAGAGGGCCCAGAGATACCTCTCCGACAATCGGAGTGACAAATCCTAATCTTGATCTATGCCAACTCAACAAGTACCATTGGAGACACCTTTAGAGCACCTTTATAATCACCCAGTTACGTTTTGACGTTTGGTAGCACACAAAGTGTTCCTCCGGTATTCGGGAGTTGCATAATCTCATAGTCATAGGAACATGTATAAGTCATGAAGAAAGCAATAGCAATATACTAAACGATCAAGTGCTAAGCTAACGGAATGGGTCAAGTCAATGAGATCATTCTCTAATGATGTGATCCCGTTAATCAAATGACGACTCATGTCTATGGCTAGGAAACTTAACCATCTTTGATTCAATGAGCTAGTCAAGTAGAGGCATACTAGTGACACTCTGTTTGTCTACGTATTCACACATGTACTATGTTTCCGGTTAATACAATTCTAGCATGAATAATAAACACTTATCATGATATAAGGAAATATTAATAACAACTTTATTATTTCCTCTAGGGCATATTTCCTTCCGTCTCCCACTTGCACTAGAGTCAATAATCTAGATTACACAGTAATGATTCTAACACCCATGGAGTCTTGGTGTTGATCATGTTTTGCTCGTGAGAGAGGCTTAGTCAATGGGTCTGCAACATTCAAATCCGTATGTATCTTGCAAATCTCTATGTCTCCCTCCTCGACTTGATCGCGGATGGAATTGAAGCGTCTCTTGATGTGCTTGGTTCTCTTGTGAAATCTGGATTCCTTTGCCAAGGCAATTGCACCAGTATTGTCACAAAAGATTTTCATTGGACCCGATGCACTAGGTATGACACCTAGATCGGATATGAACTCCTTCATCCACACTCCTTCATTTGCTGCTTCCGAAGCAGCTATGTACTCCGCTTCACACGTAGATCCCTCCACGACGCTTTGCTTAGAACTGCACCAACTGACAGCTCCACCATTTAATATAAACATGTATCCGGTTTGCGACTTAGAGACATCTGGATCAGTGTCAAAGCTTGCATCGACGTAACCATTTACAACGAGCTCTTTGTCACCTCCATAAACGAGAAACATATCCTTAGTCCTTTTGGGGTATTTCAGGATGTTCTTGACCGTTGTCCAGTGATCCACTCCTGGATTACTTTGGTACCTCCCTGCTAAACTAATAGCAAGGCACACATCAGGTCCGGTACACAGCATTGCATACATGATAGAGCCTATGGCTGAAGCATAGGGAACACCTTTCATTTTCTCTCTATCTTCTGAAGTGGTCGGGCATTGAGTCTGACTCAATTTCACACCTTGTAACACAGGCAAGAACCCTTTCTTTGCTTGATCCATTTTGAACTTCTTCAAAACTTTATCAAGGTATGTGTTTTGTGAAAGTCCAATTAAGCGTCTCGGTCTATCTCTATAGATCTTGATGCCCAATATATAAGCAGCTTCACCGAGGTCTTTCATTGAAAAACTCTTGTTCAAGTATCCTTTTATGCTATCCAGAAATTCTATATCATTTCCAATCAACAATATGTCATCCACATATAATGTAAGAAATGCTACAAAGCTCCCACTCACTTTCTTGTAAATACAGGCTTCTCCAAAAGTCTGTATAAAACCATAAGCTTTGATCACACTATCAAAACGTTTATTCCAACTCCGAGATGCTTGCACCAGTCCATAAATGTATCGTTGGAGCTTGCACACTTTGTTAGCATCCTTTGGATCGATAAAACCTTCAGGTTGCATCATATACAACTCTTCTTCCAGAAATCCATTCAGGAATGCAGTCTTTACATCCATTTGCCAAATTTCATAATCATAAAATGCAGCAATTGCTAACATGATTTGGACGGACTTAAGCATCGCTACGGGTGAGAAGGTCTCATCGTAGTCAACTCCTTGAACTTCTCGAAAACCTTTCATAACAAGTCGAGCTTTGTAGACAGTAACATTACCGTCAGCGTCAGTCTTCTTCTTGAAGATCCATTTATTCTCGATGGCTTGCAGATCAACAGGCAAGTCAACCAAAGTCCACACTTTGTTCTCATACATGGATCCCATCTCAGATTTCATGGCCTCAAGCCATTTCGCGGAATTTGGGCTCATCATCGCTTCCTCATAGTTCATAGGTTCGTCATGGTCAAGTAACATGACCTCCAGAATAGGATTACCTACCACTGTGGTGCGGATCTTACTCTGGTTGACCTACGAGGTTCGGTAGTAACTTGATCTCAAGTTACATGATCATCATCATTAGCTTCCTCACTAATTGGTGTAGGAGTCATAGAAACAGATTTCTGTGATGAACTACTTTCCAATAAGGGAGCAGGTATAGTTACCTAATCAAGTTCTACTTTCCTCCCACTCACTTGTTTCGAGAGAAACTCCTTCTCTAGAAAGGATCCATTCTTAGCAACGAATTTCTTGCCTTTGGATATGTGATAGAAGGTGCACCCAACAGTCTCCTTTGGGTATCCTATGAAGACACATTTTTCCGATTTGGGTTCGAGCTTATCAGGTTCCAGCTTTTTCACATAAGCATCACAGCCCCAAACTTTAAGAAACGACAACTTTGGTTTCTTTCCAAACCATAGTTCATAAGGTGTCGTCTCAACGGATTTAGATGGTGCCCTATTTGACATGAATGCAGCCGTCTCTAAAGCATAACCCCAAAACGATAGCGGTAAATCAGTAAGAGACATCATAGATCGCACCATATCTAGTAAAGTACGATTACGATGTACGGACACACCATTACGCTGTGGTGTTCCGGGTGGCGTGAGTTGTGAAACTATTCCGCATTGTTTAAAATGAAGGCCAAACTCGTAACTCAAATATTATCCTCCACGATCAGATCATAGAAAATTTATTTTCTTGTTACGATGATTTTCCACTTCACTCTGAAATTCCTTGAACTTTTCAAATGTTTCAGACTTATGCTACATCAAGTAGATATACCCATATCTGCTCAAATCATCTGTGAAGGTGAGAAAATACTGATACCCGCCGCGAGCCTCAACATTCATCGGACCACATACATCAGTATGTATGATTTCCAACAAAATGTTTCTCGCTCCATTATTCGGGAGAACAGAGTTTTAATCATCTTGCCCATGAGGCATGGTTCGCAAGTACCAAGTGATTCCAAAAGTCCATCAGAATGGAGTTTCTTCATGCGCTTTACACCAATATGACCTAAACAGCAGTGCCACAAATAAGTTGCACTATCATTATCAACTCTGCATCTTTTGGCTTCAATATTATGAATATGTGTATCACTACTATCGAGATTCAACAAGAATAGACCACTCTTCAAGGGTGCATGACCATAAAAGATATTACTCATATAAATAGAACAACCATGATTCTCTAATTTAAATGAATAACTGTCTTGCATCAAACAAGATCTAGATATAATGTTCATGCTCAACGCTGGCACCAAATAACAATTATTCAGGTCTAAAACTAATCCCGAAGGTAGATGTAGAGGTAGCGTGCTGACCGCAATCACATCGACTTTGGAACCATTTCCCACGCGCATCGTCACCTCGTCCTTAACCAATCTTCGCTCAATCCGTAGTCCTTGTTTCGAGTTGCAAATATTAGCAACAGAACCAATATCAAATACCCAGGTGCTACTGCGAACATTAGTAAGGTACACATCAATAACATGTATATCACATATACCTTTGTTCACCTTGCCATCCTTCTTATCCGCCAAATACTTGGGGCAGTTCCGCTTCTAGTGACCAGTCCCTTTGCAGTAGAAGCATTCAGGCTTAAGTCCAGACTTGGGCTTCTTCACTTGAACAGCAACTTGCTTGTCGTTCTTCTTGAAGTTCCCCTTCTTCCCTTTACCCTTTTTTCTTGAAACTGGTGGTCTTGTTGACCATCAACACTTGATGCTCCTTCTTGATTTCTACCTCCGCAGCCTTTAGCATTGCGAGGAGCTCAAGAATTGTCTTATCCATCCCTTGCATGTTATAGTTCATCACGAAGCTCTTGTAGCTTGGTGGCAGTGATTGAAGAATTCTGTCGATGACACTATCATCAGGAAGATTAACTCCCAGTTGAATCAAGTGGTTGTTATACCCAGACATTTTGAGTATATGCTCACTGACAAAACTATTCTCCTCCATCTTGCAGCTGTAGAACTTATTGGAGACTTCATATCTCTCAATCCGGGCATTTTCTTGAAATATTAACTTCAACTCCTGGAACATCTCATATGCTCCATGACGTTCAAAACATCGTTGAAGTCCCGGTTCTAAGTCGTAAAGCATGGCACACTGGACTATCGAGTAGTCATCAGTTTTGCTCTGCCAGACGTTCATAACATCTGGCATTGCTCTTGCAGCGGGTGTCGGTGTCAAAACCAGCGGATCTTGGGTAGGGGGTCCCGAACTGTGCGTCAAGGTCGGATGGTAACAGGAGACAGGGGACACTTTGTTTTACCCAGGTTCGGGCCCTCTCGATGGAGGTAAAACCCTACTCCTGCTTGATTAATATTGATGATATGGGTAGTACAAGAGTAGATCTACCACGAGATCAAGGAGGCTAAACCCTAGAAGCTAGCCTTTGGTTGTGATGATGAATAATGATCGTTCGTCCTACGGACTAAAACCCTCCGGTTTATATAGACACCGGATAGGGTTAGGGTTACACAGAGTCGGTTACATTGGTAGGAGATCTTGAACATCCGCACGCCTAGCTTGCCTTCCACGCCAAGGAAAGAACCTTCCGGACACGGGACGGAGTCTTCTATCTTGTATCTTCATAGTCCTGGGGTCCGGCTGATGGTATAGTCCGGCTAGCCGAACACCCCCTAATCCAGGACTCCCTCACTAGCCCCTGAACCAGGCTTCAATGACGACGAGTCCGGCGCGCAAATTGTCTTCCGCATTGCAAGGCGGGTTCCTCCTCCAAGTTTCTTCAAGAAGATAATTAACACCAAGAAATAGTGTCCGGCTCTGTAAAAAAAACTTCCATGTATTGCCATATAGAGAATAATATAAGCACAAATCAAATCTGCTGACGTATTCCGCAGTGCGTCATAACACTGTGTCCAAGCCTTCTGTATGGGTTATTTTTACTGTTTCACTGCAGCACGTTCAACGAGGCGGTTTCCTTGGCACGTCTTGTCGAAGCAGAGATCGTGTGCCCCCTTTAACGGGATTCTCATTAATACGGACGTGGGTAACCCAACCGTGCCTGTTTAGCTCGTCCTGCCTTAATTACTCGCTAGTCCAAGACGGTTTCGGGGAGGACTCTTGGTATTCTGCCTCTTTATAAAGAGACCAAGGCCCTGTCTCCTCTCAAAGCGCACTCACCCCTCGCCTCGAGTTCCAACACCCTAGGCTTCCAGATTCTAGGCGCACCGGATCTTCAACAATGTCCAGCTCCGACCTCCAGGGCCGGTGGATGCCCTCCTCCGTCACAGAGGAGGACATATCAAAGTTGAGAGAAGCTAGGTTTATAACCAGCGAGATTTCGCATAGGCTGCCTGTCCAAGGACAGGTGATCCCGAGCCCTCAGCCTGGTGAGAGCGTAGTATTCGTCTCCCACTTCCTTCGGGGCTTAGGCTTCCCATCGGATCCCTTCGTAAGGGGGCTGATGTTTTACTATGGGCTGGAGTTCCACGACCTAGCTTCGGAGTCCATCCTCCACATTTCCTCCTTCATAGTTATGTGTGAAGCGTTTCTCCATGTCACCCCTCACTTCGGATTATGGCTCAAAACCTTCAAGGTAGAGCCGAAGATAATCGAGGGGCGTCACTTAGAATGCGGAGGTGCCGTTATAAAAAGAACTACCAATGCTCCGTGGCCCGAGGGCACTTTTCAAGAGGAGCTCGGTCTATGGCAACAGGAGTGGTTCTACATCACCTCTCCCCGGGGTACCGCTTGGGTGACGCCTCCAGCCTTTCGCTCGGGCCCTCCACCACGTTTAACATCGTGGGTTAGCATAGGGTTAGATCGAGGCCTGCCCGGAGACGTTCCTCTGCTGCAGGGCCGCATAAGGGATCTCTTAAAAGGAGACCTCAACTTGGTCAACGTGACTCAAGTTATGCTGATTCGCCGGACTCTGCCCGGCCAACGCCGCCCTCTTCGCTTGTGGGAGTTCAACCCGGAGGGGCCGCGAGTTCTCCGAAGTTTCCTGGGCATGACGCCTACGGAGATGCATAAACGATTCTTCGGATCACAAGAAATGAATCCGGATGTGACCGAGGATGCCGGTTTAAGCTGCAATCGCCCGGATACCAAAGTAGGTAACCCTGTGTCCGGATCCTTCATCCGCACAATTAACTTGTTTTGTTAATCACCTTATCCCTATTATGCAGGAATGGATAGCGAAAGCGAAGCTGATCCGGTGTCCGGCTCCCCTCCCCGAGACCAGACTAGATCCAGTACTTATCCGGATGTTGGAGGCAGCGCCTCCAGAAGGAGGCGAAGGGGCGAACAAGGGAACCATGGCCTCTCCGAAAGAGGCCATTCCGAAGGAGGGAATCGATAATTCCTCTCTTCGGGGGAAGAAAAGGGCCACCTCTGACGACCCGAAGGTCCAAGCTTCAAAGCGGGGCAAAACATCCACGTTAGAGGACCCGAAGCCGAGAAGCCCCTCGACCGGACTAAATCCTCAAAAGGAACAGCCCTCCACCGAGCCGTAAGTAAAAATAGAGTTGTTCTTAAGAGAAATCTTTAATTTGTGCTTTAAGAAGCTTTAACCGAAAACTTACCTTGTAGTTTGGATTCCGACCCTTCTCGGCAGAACTCGTCATCGGGGGACCTTCTTCCGAAGATGATGGAGAGCGGAACGCCTCCCCCTTCTACACCGCCTAGCAAGGCGGGCGACGCCGAAGTGTCGTCACAGAGGGTTGCTCCAGATCAGCTAGAGGCAGAAGGCAATCATACGGCCCCCCGAGGTTCTCCGTGTCCGGCCCCCGAAGAAGGCCATGGGACGAGTCCGGCACCATCTGGTGTTCGGTCGAAGGTGTTAAAAGTTCTGCTGGGCCGAGCCTCTGTTTTAGAGGAACATCGTGTGTTGATGCACACGGTGATTGAGAAGATTTCAGCTGCGGAAAGCGGGCTGAACGAGGCCGCCAAGAGTTTATTGGCGGGCCTTGAGGTATGTTTTTTTAAAATAATGAACATCAATGTTGATTTACGCATAATAACATGCGCCCTGTGTAGATAGTAGCCCCTGAGACTCTGTGTGGCGCAAAGATGTGCGGCGCGCAGAGGATCTTATTCCCAGGTCCTTTAAATGGCATCTTTTTTATGCAGATGGCTAATTGTCCGGAATCAAGCCGGACTCGAGAGTTGACCGAAATGAAACGGCAACTTGATGTGGCAGAAGCCGACATCGTGCTTGTTAATAAGCGGCTTGATGATGCTCAAGGTATGTAAGATTAATTGGCGATTGTTAGTAAGAGTAGCTTTATGTCAGTATCTTACCTTATAAATGCTTGATGCAGATGGTGCGGCGGCCGTAGAAGGACTTAGAGCCGAACTTGCCAAAGCCAAGGAGCAAGCCAGAAAAAGCGATGCGGCTGCCGGAAGAGCCCGCGAAGAGCTGAAAGCCGAACAGGCTTCCCATTGCCGAAGTAAAGGAACGATGGCTGATCTTACCGAAAAGTTGAAAAGTGCTACAGACCGTTGCAAGCTTCTGGAAGAGGAAGGTCAAGCCAGGCAGACGGACTTAGAGAAGGCCGTTGCTGACGCCAAGGATGCCCGCTCTGGTATGAGAGCGGCAAAGGAGGAGCTACGTCAAGCCGGACTGATTGCGGATGGAAAGCCCTTCCCACTGCGAAGAAAATTCTGTGATCCGAAGTTCGCCCTGTTGGACCGAGCATGGAGCGTGGAGGACACCTATCTGGATTTGGCAGCGAGCGCCGCTGATGCGACCAGGTACTTTCAAGAGAAGAAAGATCATGAAGTGGAAAAACTCTTCTGGTCGCAGTTCGCCAATCCAGAGCGTCCACTGGCAGTGGACGATCGCCTGGCCCAATGGGCCGAGCTGAATAGGCTGTCCGGACTCGCCATGAGCTATGCCATGGATTGCCTGTGTCCAGGGAGATCGAAGCTGAAGAGCTATTTTAGCTTGGTGCAGCAGTTCCTTGACGTGAAGCCTCGGGTTGAAGCTTTGAAGAGGTCAGCTTGCACGGAGGGCGCTCGGCTGGCTCTTGCCCGTGTTAAGACATACTGGGCGGATATGGAGCCTACCATTGTTGCGTCCCGTGATTCGGATAGAATCCCAATGCCTGCCGAACACTATTTTGAGGAAGTCCTCGCAGGCGCTCGTATAATAGAGACGCAGTGTTCGAAGGATGCTGCTTTATGATAGCATATGTAATCATAGACTAGTAGTTATATGAATTGTAATGGCGTATTTTTAGACTTGTTCCTTCAAGTATGAATAACACCTCCTGTGCGGCCGTTTTTAATTTATATTCTGAAAGATTGCAGTCGTTGGCTTCAGCCCCCACGCACATAATGCGGGGGTGCACGTGGAAAACACATTCACACTTAACCCAACGTCTTGGTCCTACAAAGGAGGTGATTGTGCCGCGGGCCAGGCAACCGGACTATAATGCTTTAACACTTCCACTTAGCCATAGGAGCTTGACAGTGGGACTCTTTAAGTAGCCCTGAAGTGGCCACTGCGTTTATCCAAATTCGGGACGCGTGTTTGCCTGACCGGGAAGCGGCCCTTCGTCAAAACGGAGGAGTTCGATAAACCCCTATGAGTCATCGAGTGGCGACCAGTCTCTCGCTACATCATGACAGTCGGTTTTCGGCTTTCTCTACTGAGGCGCTCGCCCGGCCGAACTGAGGCGCTCGCTCGGCCGAACCGGGGCGCAATCGCAGTAGTTCTCCTGGTGCTACCTTAGCCGACAGAACGGAACTTAAGGTGGCCGAACTCAGGAGCCGGGCAACCCAACATGTGACCAAAATCATGACTCGGAGCTGATGCATATAGTGCCAAAACTCGCGACGCCGAACACTCCCTAAGGTGTTCGGTCTTTTGCGGGCGTGTGCGGAACAGCGCCCCTCCTTTTTTATTGAAAAAGAAGAAGAAAAAAGCCCCTCGTGTCCAGGTACGAGCAATAATCCTGACGTGGCCACATGCCAAGACGCCAGTTTCCTCCTTGGTTATAGTGAAACAAACCAGGGGATGTATAACAGCAAGAGACAGTAAAAAAGGTTTACACAGGGTCTTAATCTAAAAAAGAATCCTTTTGGGCGGGTCCCTACTGCACGTCTGCGCCTGTGTCTCCGGTGTGCCGTGTCCTGGACGGGCGCCGTACGACGTTCATCTGTAAAGAGAGGAACTAAATTGAAAATGGGTCGTGCAGGTCAAAAACGAATAAAAAACAAAATATAAATGAAATCGAGCGTTATTGTCTCTATGTGCAGCCCCTGGTGTGGCATAACAAGCCTATAGTGATGACGGGCTCCTGCCGAACTCATGGAGTCCGGGTTCATGGCCTTTTGTGACTTGAAGTCTATTTGGCTGGCGAGGCCGTTTTATTGTGCGTCCATTTAAGCGGCCGCACAGTCCTCCTTTTGGAGGAGGTATATTTTAGTGCGTTCCCTTTAAAGAGATGATGCCTCGAGGACCGGGCATCTTTAGCATGAGGGACGCGTAATGCGGTATTGCGTTAAAGCGAGCGAAAGCTCCGCGTCCCATTAGTGCTTGATAGCGACTTGAGAACGGGACTATGTGGAAGATGAGCTTTTCGCGACGAAAGTTATCGGCAGAGCCGAATATTACCGCAAGCCGGATATAACCCATACAGTGGGTGTCCGGGCCGGGTGCTACCCCTTGAAAGGAGGTATTACTTTGACGAGTTCTTGTTGGGTTGATGCCCATGCTGCGAATTGTATCCTGATATATCAGGTTTAGTTCACTGCCTCCGTCCATAAGGACATTGGTAAACTGGAATCCGTCTATTATTGGTTTAAGTACCAGGGCAGTCCGGCCTGCATGTTTGATATTACGAGAATAATCAAACTGATCAATAGTGATTGGTTTTAGAGACCAGTGGCGGGACTTCCTGGGAATAGGCTTGAATGTGCGGACCTTTATGGGTTCCGCATGCCTTGTTATGTGAAGTGAGTTCACTGTTTTAACTTCTTGTGGGAAGTTCTTTTGCTTCCTGGTTTGCTGCTTTTGAGGTTCATCCTCTTCCTCACTTGGTGTGTTAAGCCCCTTGTGTTCGGCGTTAAGCCGTCCGGATTGTTTAAAAACCCAACAATCTCTGTGGGTATGATTAGCAGGCTTCCCAGGAGTATTGTGTATCTGACATATCCTGTCCATGATTCTCTTTAGGCTGGACGGATCCTCCCTGCTATCTTCAGGGGGTGTCTTTGTCTGATTTTGCCGTGAGCCTTTGAATCCGGCATTGACTGTCGTGCTCTTCGGGCTTTTCCTTTTAACTCGGCGATGATCTTTATTTCGCCGTGGTTTCCCGTTTCCATCCCTGGTTTCAGATGTACTTGGGTCGCTAGGGTTGCATCGTGCCAACCAGCTGTCCTCTCCCGCGCAAAAGCGGGTCATGAGGCTTGTGAGTGCGGCCATTGTTCTAGGCTTTTCCTGGCCGAGGTGTCTGGCTAGCCATTTGTCTCGGACATTGTGCCTGAAAGCCGCTAGGGCTTCGGCATCCGGACAGTCGACTATTTGATTCTTTTTAGTGAGGAATCTGTTCCAGAACTGCCGAGCTGATTCGCCGGATTGCTGAGTTATGTGACTGAGGTCGTCGGCATCCGGGGGACGGACGTAGGTCCCTTGAAAGTTTGCTCGGAAAGCGTCCTCGAGTTCTTCCCAACTTCCGATTGTGTTTTCGGGAAGGCTTTTAAGCCAGTGCCGAGCTGGCCCTTTAAGCTTAAGGGGTAAATATTTAATGGCGTGGAGATCATCTCCTCTAACCATATGTATGTGGAGGATATAGTCCTCAATCCAGACTCCAGGGTCTGTTGTTCCATCGTATGCCTCTATGTTAACGGGTTTAAATCCCTCCGGGAATTCATGTTCCAGGACCTCATCTGTGAAGCATAGAGGGTGTGCGGCACCCCTGTATCTGGGTGTGCCGGATTCTGACGGTGGATTTTGTGCATTGCTTGCGAGAGCTTGCTTTTTTGGCCCGTAGATGGACCTGGCTGGGCCATGATGCGAGTCTTTGACTGGGTCGCATGCCGCATCTAGTGCGGCGCCATTTGCCGTTTTGTAGTGGCCAAGAGGTCGTCTATCCGACCGTGTAGCCTTTTTGTTTTTCGAGTTTGGGGGCTCTATGGCCTCCTGGTCGAATTCGGGCAGGAGCTTTCTTTTTGGGTAGCTTTTTGTGCGGCGGCTGCCGCGTATTTGTTTGCGGTCTTGATTACTTTGCTCCATCTTGTCTTGAGTGCATTTTCCGCCGTCTTTAGCTTTTGCTTCTGCTTTTTCAGGCTACGTGCTGTAGCCACGAGCCTTTCTTGGAGATTTTTCTGCTCCATAATTTTGTCCGGCGTGGTATCGTCCGCAGTTTTGTTATGACCGGGGGAAGACTGTTCGTCCTCTCTTCCCGTGTTACCCTGTTCGGACTGCTGTTCAAAGACACGCTCGCCTTCTACTGGGTCGTCCTGCTCTATGGCTAGATTCTGATCGAGGTGGGGCTTAACTCGGCGTTTGCGTCGCCGTTTCGAGTGCTTCTCGGAGGGTTTATCCTTCTTTTCGCCCCCGTTTTCCTCATTATTTATATTTTTCGGTGTATCCACCATGAATACGCCATTGAGTGTGGTGGATGTCCAGCGCCCTACGGGTGCTGGTTCCGGTTCTTCTCCGTATTCGTCGTCCATACCGTCGAATTCGTCGGAGCCGAAGTCAAGCATGTCGGTTAAATCTTCGACAGTGGCTATCAAGTGGGTGGTGGGTGGGCTTTGAATTTCTTCGTCGTCCGAATCCCAACCTCGCAGGCCATAGTTCGGCCTGGGCTCTCCTGACAAAGAGAGATACTTGAGAGAGTTCAGTATATCACCGAAGGGTGAATGCTGAAAAATATCCGCGGCGGTGAACTCCATTACAGGTGCCCAATCTGATTCGATCGGCAGGGGCAAGGGAGTTTCCGGACTCGGGGAGGAGTCCGGCTCCTCGGAGTCATGGGCCACGCGGAGTGCAGGGCTGTCGCTCGGCTCGATCGCCTTTGAGATAGCAGCCCCTGAGGTGACGTCCAACCGTTCGTCCTCAACGAACGCAACGGGCCCCGAATCGAGGGTCGGGGCCGGAGCGTGTGCGGCCTCCAGGGCACTATTCAGGGGCAGAGCTATATCATGTCCCTCGAGATGGTGCGGCATGCTTGGCTGTGGCTCGAATCCGTCGAAGATCAAGTCTCCTCGGATATCCGCCGTGTAGTTTAAGCTTCCAAACCTGACTTGATGGCCAGGGGCGTAGCTTTCGATCTGCTCCAGATGGCCAAGGGAATTGGCCCGCAGAGCGAAGCCGCCGAAGACGAAGATCTGTCCGGGGAGAAAAGTCTCGCCCTGGACCTCGTCATTGCTGATGATCAAAGGAGCCATCGGACCCAAAGGCAACGACACACAGGAACTCTCAATGAAAGCACCAATGTCGGTGTCAAAACCGGCGGATCTCGGGTAAGGGGTCCCGAACTGTGCGTCAAGGTCGGATGGTAACAGGAGACAGGGGACACTTTGTTTTACCCAGGTTCGGGCCCTCTCGATGGAGGTAAAACCCTACTCCTGCTTGATTAATATTGATGATATGGGTAGTACAAGAGTAGATCTACCACGAGATCAAGGAGGCTAAACCCTAGAAGCTAACCTATGGTTGTGATGATGAATAATGATCGTTCGTCCTACGGACTAAAACCCTTCGGTTTATATAGACACCGGATAGAGTTAGGGTTACACAGAGTCGGTTACATTGGTAGGAGATCTTGAACATCCGCATGTTGGAAATATGCCCTAGAGGCAATAATAAAAGCATTATTATTATATTTCCTTATTCATGATAATTGTCTTTATTCGTGCTATAATTGTGTTATCCGGAAATCCTAATACATCTGTGAATAACAGACAACAACATGTCCCTAGTGAGCCTCTAGTTGACTAGCTCGTTGATCGACAGATGGTCATGGTTTCCTGACTATGGACATTGGATGTCATCGATAACGGGATCACATCATTAGGAGAATGATGTGATGGACAAGACCCAATCCTAAACATAGCATAAAGATCGCATAGTTCGTTTGCTAGAGTTTTCCAATGTCAAGTGTCCTTTCCTTAGACCATGAGATCGTGTAACTCCCGGATACCGTAGGAGTGCTTTGGGTATGCCAAACGTCACAACGTAACTGGGTGACTATAAAGATATGCTACGGGTATCTCTGAAAGTGTCTGTTGGGTTGACATGGATCGAGACTGGGATTTGTCACTCCGCTTGACGGAGAGGTATCACCGGGCCCTCTCGGTAATGCATCATCACAATGAGCTCAATGTGACCAAAGTGTTTGATCACGGGATCATGCATTACGGAACGAGAAAAGTGACTTGCCGATAACGAGATTGAACGAGGTATTGGGATACCGACGATCGAATCTCGGGCAAGTAAAATACCGATTGACAAAGGGAATCGTATACGGGATTAATTGAATCCTTGACATCGTGGTTCATCCGATGAGATCATCGTGGAGCATGTGGGAGCCAACATGGGTATCCAGATCCCGCTGTTGGTTATTGCCCGAGAGCCGTCTCGGTCATGTCTGCATGTCTCCCGAACCCGTAGGGTCTACACACTTAAGGTTCGGTGACGCTAGGGTTGTAGGGATATGTATGTGCAGTAACCCGAATGTTGTTCGGAGTCCCGGATGAGATCCCGGACATCACGAGGAGTTCCGGAATGGTCCGGAGGTAAAGAATTATATATAGGAAGTGCTATTTCGGCCATCGGGACAAGTTTCGGGGTTATCGGTATTGTACCGGGACCACCGGAGGGGTCCCGGGGGTCCACCAGGTGGGGCCACCTGCCCTGGTGGGCCACATGGGCCTTAGGGGGTGCGCCTTGGCCTGCTTGGGCCAAGGGGAACCAGCCCCAAAGGGCCCATGCGCCTAGGGTTCCATCTAGGAGGAGTCCTAGTGGTGGAAGGCACCTCCTAGATGGCTTGGGGGGGAGGGAATCCTCCCTGGCCGCCGCCCCCCTTGGGAGATTAGATCTCCCAGGGCTGGCGCCCCCCCAAGAGGCCTATATAAAGGGGGGAGGGGAGGGGGGCAGCGCACCCTAATGCCCTGGCGCCTCCCTCTCCCTCTCCAACACCTCCTCCTCCTCCGTAAGTGCACGGCGAAGCCCTGCCGGAGTACTGTAGTTCCACCATCACCACGCCGTCGTGCTGCTGCTGGAGCCTTCTTCCCCAACCTCTCCTTTGCCTTGCTGGATCAATAAGGAGGAGACGTCATGCTTTCCGTACGTGTGTTGAACGCGGAGGTGCCGTCCGTTCGGCACTAGATCATCGGTGAATTGGATCACGGCAAGTACGACTACCTCATCCACGTTCACTCGAACGCTTCCGTTGCGATCTACAAAGTGGTATGTAGATGCTATCTAATCTGAATACTCGTTCCTAGATGAACTCATGGATGGATCTTGGTGAAACCGTAGAAAAAATTTTAATTTTCTGCAACATTCCCCAACAGTGGCATCATGAGCTAGGTCTATGCGTAGTTCTTCTTGCGCGAGTAGAACACAATTTGTTGTGGGCGTAGATGTTGTCAACTCTTCTTGCCGCTACTAGTCTTATCTTGCTTCAGCGGTATTGTGGGATGAAGCGGCCCGGACCAACCTTACACGTACGCTTACGTGAGACCGGTTCCACCGACTAACATGCACTAGTTGCATAAGGTGGCTGGCGGGTGTCTGTCTCTCCTACTTTAGTTGGAGCGGATTCGATGAAAAGGGTCCTTATGAAGGGTAAATAGAAGTTGACAAATCACGTTGTGGTTTGAACATAGGTAAGAAAACGTTCTTGCTAGAACCCTAATTCAGCCACGTAAAACTTGCAACAACAATTAGAGGACGTCTAACTTGTTTTTGCAGCAAGTGCTTTGTGATATGATATGGCCAAAGTTGTGATGAATGATGAATGATCTATATGTGATGTATGAGATGTTCATGCTATTGTAATAGGAATCACGACTTGCATGTCGATGAGTATGACAGCCGGCAGGAGCCATAGGAGTTGTCTTTATTTTTTGTATGACCCGCGTGTCATTGAGAATCGCCATGTAAATTACTTTACTTTATTGCTAAACGCGTTAGCCATAGTAGTAGAAGTAATAGTTGGCGAGCAACTTCATGGAGACACGATGATGAAGATCATGATGATGAAGATCATGGTGTCAAGCCGGTGACAAGATGATCATGGAGCCCCAAGATGGAGATCGAAGGAGCTATGTGATATTGGCCATATCATGTCACATTTATTATTTGATTGCATGTGATGTTTATCATGTTTTTGCATCTTGTTTACTTAGGACGACGGTAGTAAATAAGATGATCCCTCATAATAATTTCAAGTAAGTGTTCACCCTAACTGTGCACCGTTGCGACAGTTCGTTGTTTCGAAGCACCACGTGATGATCGGGTGTGATAGATTCTAACGTTCACATACAATGGGTGTAAGACATATTTACACACGCAAAACACTTAGGTTGACTTGACGAGCCTAGCATGTACAGACATGGCCTCGGAACACAGAAGACCGAAAGGTCGAGCATGAGTCGTATAGAAGATACGATCAACATGAAGATGTTCACCGATGTTGACTAGTCCGTCTCACGTGATGATCGGACACGGCCTAGTTGACTCGGATCATGTAATACTTAGATGACTAGAAGAGGGATGTCTATCTAAGTGGGAGTTCATTAAATAATTTGATTAAATGAACTTTATTATCATGAACTTAGTCTAAATATTTACAATATGTCTTGTAGATCAAATGGCCAACGTAGTCCTCAACTTCAACGCGTTCCTAGAGAAAACCAAGCTGAAAGACGATGGTAGCAACTATACGGACTGGGTCCGGAACCTGAGGATCATCCTCATAGCTGCCAAGAAAGATTATGTCCTACGAGCACCGCTGGGTGACGCACCTATTCTCCCTGCAGAACAAGACGTTATGAACGCTTGGCAGTCACGCTGCGATGATTACTCCCTCGTTCAGTGCGGCATGCTTTACAGCTTAGAGCCGGTGCTCCAAAAACGTTTTGAGAGACATGGAGCATATGAGATGTTCGAAGAGCTGAAAATGGTTTTCCAAGCTCATGCCCGGGTCGAGAGATATGAAGTCTCCGAAAAATTCTTTAGCTGTAAGATGGAGGAAAATGGCTCTGTCAGTGAGCACATACTCAAAATGTCTGGGTTGCACAACCGCATGACTCAACTGGAAGTTAATCTCCCGGAAGAAGCGGTCATTGACAGAATCCTCCAGTCGCTTCCACCTAGCTACAAGAGCTTTGTGATGAACTACAATATGCAGGGGATGGTAAAGACCATTCCTGAGGTATATGCTATGTTGAAATCAGCAGAGGTAGAAATCAAGAAGGAGCATCAAGTGTTGATGGTGAATAAAACCACTAAGTTCAAGAAGGGCAAGGGTAAAAAGAACTTCAAGAAGGACAGCAAGGAAGTTGTCGCGCCCGGTAAGCAAGTTGCCAGGAAGAAGCCAAAGAATGGACCCAAGCCCGAAACTGAGTGCTTTTATTGCAAGGGAAGTGGTCACTGGAAGCGAAACTGCCCCAAATACTTAGCGGACAAGAAGGCCGGCAAAACCAAAGGTATATGTGATATACATGTAATTGATGTGTACCTTACCAGTACTTGTAGTAGCTCTTGGGTATTTGATGCCGGTGCAGTTGCTCACATTTGTAACTCAAAACAGGAGCTGCGGAATAAACGGAGACTGGCGAAGGACGAGGTGACGATGCGTGTCGGGAATGGTTCCAAGGTTGATGTGATCGCCGTCGGCACGCTGCCTCTACATTTACCTACGGGATTAGTTTTAAACCTCAATAATTGTTATTTAGTGCCAAGTTTGAGCATGAACATTGTATCTGGATCTCGCTTAATTCGAGATGGCTACTCAATTAAATCCGAGAATAATGGTTGTTCTATTTATATGAGAGATATGTTTTATGGTCATGCTCCGATGGTTAATGGTTTGTTCTTGATGAATCTCGTACGTGATGATACACATATTCATAGTGTGAGTACCAAAAGAGTTAAAGTTGATAACAATAGTCCCACATATTTGTGGCACTGCCACCTTGGTCACATAGGTGTCAAACGCATGAAGAAGCTCCACGCGGATGGACTTTTAGAGTCTCTTGATTATGAATCATTTGACACGTGCGAACCATGCCTCATGGGTAAAATGACCAAGACTACGTTCTCAGGAACAACGGAGCGAGCAACCAACTTATTGGAAATCATACATACCGATGTGTGCGGTCCAATGAGTGTTGAGGCTCGCGGTGGCTATCGTTATGTTCTCACCCTCACTGATGACTTGAGTAGATATGGGTATGTCTACTTAATGAAACACAAGTCTGAGACCTTTGAAAAGTTCAAGGAATTTCAGAGTGAGGTTGAAAATCAACGTGATAGAAAGATCAAGTTTCTACGATCAGATCGTGGAGGAGAATACTTGAGTCACGAATTTGGCACACACTTAAGAAAATGTGGAATAGTTTCACAACTCACGCCGCCTGGAACACCTCAGCGTAATGGTGTGTCCGAACGTCGTAATCGCACTCTATTAGATATGGTGCGATCTATGATGTCTCTTACCGACTTACCGCTATCTTTTTGGGGCTACGCTTTAGAGACTGCCGCATTCACTTTAAATAGGGCTCCATCGAAATCCGTTGAGACGACACCGTATGAATTATGGTTTGGAAAGAAGCCTAAGCTGTCGTTTCTAAAAGTTTGGGGATGCGATGCTTATGTCAAGAAACTTCAACCTGAAAAGCTCGAACCCAAGTCGGAAAAATGCGTCTTCATAGGATACCCTAAAGAAACTGTTGGGTATACCTTCTACCTCAGATCCGAAGGCAAGATCTTTGTTGCCAAGAATGGATCCTTTCTAGAGAAAGAGTTTCTCTCGAAAGAAGTAAGTGGGAGGAAAGTAGAACTTGATGAAGTGTTACCTCTTGAACCGGAAAATGGCGAAACTCAAGAAAACGTTTCTGAGGTGCCTACACCGACTAAAGGGGAAATTAATGATGATGATCAAAATACTTCTGATCAAGCTCCTACTGAAATTCGAAGGTCCACAAGGACACATTCCGCACCAGAGTGGTACGGCAACCCTGTCTTGGAAATCATGTTGTTAGACAACGGTGAACCTTCGAACTATGAGGAAGCAATGGCGGGCCCGGATTCCGACAAATGGCTGGAAGCCATGAAATCCGAGATAGGATCCATGTATGAAAACGAAGTATGGACTTTGACTGACTTGCCCGTTGAACGGCGAGCCATAGAAAATAAATGGATCTTTAAGAAGAAGACAGACGCGGATGGTAATGTGACCATCTATAAAGCTCGGCTTGTCGCTAAGGGTTATCGACAAGTTCAAGGAATTGACTACGATGAGACTTTCTCACCGGTAGCGAAGCTGAAGTCCGTCCGAATCATGTTAGCAATTGCCGCATACTACGATTATGAGATATGGAAAATGGACGTCAAAACGGCATTCCTTAATGGTTTCCTTAAGGAAGAATTGTATACGATGCAGCCGGAAGGTTTTGTCGATCCTAAGAATGCTGACAAGGTATGCAAGCTCCAACGCTCGATTTATGGGCTGGTGCAAGCATCTCGGAGTTGGAACATTCGCTTTGATGAGATGATCAAAGCGTTTGGGTTTACACAGACTTATGGAGAAGCCTGTGTTTACAAGAAAGTGAGTGGGAGCTCTGTAGCATTTCTCATATTATATGTAGACGACATACTTTTGATGGGAAATGATATAGAACTCTTGGACAGCATTAAGGCCTATTTGAATAAAAGTTTTTCAATGAAGGACCTTGGAGAAGCTGCTTATATATTAGGCATCAAGATCTATAGAGATAGATCGAGACGCCTCATAGGTCTTTCACAAAGCACATACCTTGATAAAATATTGAAGAAGTTCAATATGGATCAATCTAAGAAAGGGTTCTTACCTGTGTTACAAGGTGTGAAATTGAGCTCAGCTCAATGTCCGACCACGGCAGAAGATATAGAACAGATGAGTGTCATCCCCTATGCCTCAGCCATAGGTTCTATTATGTATACCATGCTGTGTACCAGACCTGATGTAAACCTTGCCGTAAGTTTGGTAGGTAGGTACCAAAGTAATCCCGGCAAGGAACACTGGACAGCGGTCAAGAATATCCTGAAGTACCTGAAAAGGACCAAGGAAATGTTTCTCGTTTATGGAGGTGACGAAGAGCACGTCGTAAAAGGTTACGTCGACGCTAGCTTCGACACAGATCTGGATGACTCTAAGTCACAAACCGGATACGTGTATATTTTGAATGGTGGGGCAGTAAGCTGGTGCAGTTGCAAGCAAAGCGTCGTGGCGGGATCTACATGTGAAGCGGAGTACATGGCAGCCTCAGAGGCAGCACATGAAGCGATTTGGGTGAAGGAGTTCATCACCGACCTCGGAGTCATACCCAATGCGTCGGGGCCAATCAAGCTCTTCTGTGACAACACTGGAGCTATTGCACTTGCAAAGGAGCCCAGGTTTCACAAGAAGACCAGGCACATCAAGCGTCGCTTCAACTCCATTCGTGAAAATGTTCAAAATGGAGACATAGAGATTTGTAAAGTGCACACGGATCTGAATGTCGCAGATCCGTTGACTAAACCTCTCCCTAAGGCAAAACATGATCAGCACCAGAACTCTATGGGTGTTCGATTCATCACAATGTAACTAGATTATTGACTCTAGTGCAAGTGGGAGACTGTTGGAAATATGCCCTAGAGGCAATAATAAAAGCATTATTATTATATTTCCTTATTCATGATAATTGTCTTTATTCGTGCTATAATTGTGTTATCCGGAAATCCTAATACATGTGTGAATAACAGACAACAACATGTCCCTAGTGAGCCTCTAGTTGACTAGCTCGTTGATCGACAGATAGTCATGGTTTCCTGACTATGGACATTGGATGTCATCGATAACGGGATCACATCATTAGGAGAATGATGTGATGGACAAGACCCAATCCTAAACATAGCATAAAGATCGCATAGTTCGTTTGCTAGAGTTTTCCAATGTCAAGTGTCCTTTCCTTAGACCATGAGATCGTGTAACTCCCGGATACCGTAGGAGTGCTTTGGGTATGCCAAACGTCACAACGTAACTGGGTGACTATAAAGGTATGCTACGGGTATCTCTGAAAGTGTCTGTTGGGTTGACATGGATCGAGACTGGGATTTGTCACTCCGCTTGACGGAGAGGTATCACCGGGCCCTCTCGGTAATGCATCATCACAATGAGCTCAATGTGACCAAAGTGTTTGATCACGGGATCATGCATTACGGAACGAGAAAAGTGACTTGCCGATAACGAGATTGAACGAGGTATTGGGATACCGATGATCGAATCTCGGGCAAGTAAAATACCGATTGACAAAGGGAATCGTATACGGGATTAATTGAATCCTTGACATCGTGGTTCATCCGATGAGATCATCGTGGAGCATGTGGGAGCCAACATGGGTATCCAGATCCCGCTGTTGGTTATTGCCCGAGAGCCGTCTCGGTCATGTCTGCATGTCTCCCGAACCCGTAGGGTCTACACACTTAAGGTTCGGTGACGCTAGGGTTGTAGGGATATGTATGTGCAGTAACCCGAATGTTGTTCGGAGTCCCGGATGAGATCCTGGACGTCACGAGGAGTTCCGGAATGGTCCGGAGGTAAAGAATTATATATAGGAAGTGCTATTTCGGCCATCGGGACAAGTTTCGGGGTTATCGGTATTGTACCGGGACCACCGGAGGGGTCCCGGGGGTCCACCAGGTGGGGTCACCTGCCCTGGTGGGCCACATGGGCCTTAGGGGGTGCGCCTTGGCCTGCTTGGGCCAAGGGGAACCAGCCCCAAAGGGCCCATGCGCCTAGGGTTCCATCTAGGAGGAGTCCTAGTGGTGGAAGGCACCTCCTAGATGGCTTGGGGGGGAGGGAATCCTCCCTGGCCGCCGCCCCCCTTGGGAGATTATATCTCCCATGGCTGGCGCCCCCCCCCCAAGAGGCCTATATAAAGGGGGAGGGGAGGGGGGCAGCGCACCCTAATGCCCTGGCGCCTCCCTCTCCCTCTCCAACACCTCCTCCTCCTCCGTAAGTGCACGGCGAAGCCCTGCCGGAGTACTGTAGTTCCACCATCACCACGCCGTCGTGCTGCTGCTGGAGCCTTCTTCCCCAACCTCTCCTTTGCCTTGCTGGATCAAGAAGGAGGAGACGTCACGCTTTCTGTCGTGGATTTGTCACGGCAGATGTCCTAGTAAGAGGACTTAGTCGTGGAGCCATCGCAACGGGTTAGCTTGAAGGGGTTAAAAGTGGACACAAGGACACGGTTTTTATACTAGTTCGGCCCCTTCGATGAAGGTAAAAGCCTACGTCTAGTTGTGATGGGATTGATGGGTTTCGAGGGCTTAGGGAGCGATCAGCTTTGCCTAAACCTCGAGTTCTTGTTCTCTGTCTCAAACCGCCGTCGGGTCGTCCCCTTATATACACGGGTGACGCCCGTCGGTCTGCAAAGTCCCGACCTCCGGCTTATAAACGTGCCCGGGTCGGTCTCTCTATTCCTAACTTACAATACAAGTTTGCCCCAGGCTGGTTTACACCATAAACCTTTAAACCGATTATAGGCCTTGGGCCCTTCTATTTCTCCTTGGGCTTTAACATCTCGGGTCTATTGACGGAGGTAACCCGGGCCCTGCAGGCCGGTTTACCCCAGATAGCAATATCCCCAACATTAGGCCCCAGATTGATTTGAACAGGTTCATGTCAATCCTTAATAAAAAAAATTCTGTCTTTCAAATGTCTTCCAGTAACTGTTGAACCGCCGTTTTCTTCGTCTCCTTTTACTGCGGTGAACCGATATGACGTCAGTGCGAAGTTATCGTCTTCTTTTGCTAACCCGCAAGAATTAGGGCGACGGCTGGGCTCCCGAAATCTCCGGCCCCTGGATTCGCGCGCCTGACACGCGCGCCGCGCCTTATAAATAGGACTTGAAGGCCATCTTCCTTTCCTCCCTTTCGTCCCCTTCTTCGTCTTCCTCGCGACCCAGACCTCAGAGCTCCGCCGCTGCCGTCAGCTGCTGCCTCAACTCCGGCTGCTGCATCAACCTGATCGGACCAGAGCACCGCGGCGACTTTCCACATCTGTTTGGATCCCGGTAAAGCCTCTGTTCTTCCGCTTTTAGATCTGTTCTAGGGTTCGTCATCCTGTTACTGTTTCTTGTTCATCCCCGTAGCAGCTTTGCGAACAGATGATGATACCTGTATCGTGATTTGTAGTCCCTCTTAGCAGTCGCCATAAATCTGTACTCATCTCCTTAGATCTCACTCTTTTTCCTGCTTGTCGAACTTATGTTGTTCTGCTGTGAGCCAAACTTCATATTTTTATTTCTTTTTCGCCCTAGCTGTAGATCCATTGCTTTGAAAGAATCCGTATGGGATCTGTTTCTGCTTTCATACTCACAACTGTTAGATCTGGTCGGTTTAACTCTTAGCAAAGCGAACAAACCGATCTACACATCCATTAGTCCCCTTGATGAACCGCTGGTTGATATCATTGTTGATAACCTGACTCTATATAAGAGCATCTTCGGTTTACAATCACACTTGTTCTCAAACCGGAATACCTTTATCTTGTAGATTTCCTCATGGCAAAACAGGTGTACGAATGCAACTGGGTTCCCTCTTGCATCACTGAGACCCAACTAAACAACTTAGTTCTGACTGGTGCCTTGAGTAGCAAAAATACCATCCATTGGAGGGTTCCAGGAGACGAATGTCCTCCTACCCCGCAGGAGGGAGAAGTGGTGGTGTTTGCGGATCACCTGGCCCGGGGTTTTAATCCACCCGGTTCAAAATTTTATCGGGACGTCCTGGCTAATTTTAGGTTGCGCCCACAAGATGTTGGTCCAAACTCAGTCACGAATATCTGCCATTTTCAAGTGCTTTGCGAGGCGTACTTTCAAGAGGAACCTACTGTAGAGCTGTTCCGGGACTTTTTCCATTTGAACCGACGTACTGAATTTACCGACGGCCCTAATATGGAACTGGGTGGTATGGCGATCCAAAAGAGGAAAGAGGTGACTTATCCTCACGCCAAGTTGCATAGTCATCCGCAAGAATGGAATTGCACTTGGTTCTATTGCAAGGATACTTCCCCTGCTGAAGAAAATCCACTGCCCGGCTTCCGTCCAGAGAGACTTAGCAATACACACCCCTTCCCCCCACGGCTAACCGCCAAAGAGAGGAGTAAGTATGCCCCTCAGATGTCCAAGCTCAGAGCCTTCATGGCTAACGGTTTAACGGGGGTAGATCTTGCCCGTTGCTGGATTTCATGGAGCATCCTACCCCTTAGCATCCGCTCCGGTTTAATGTGCCAATACACGGGTCGGGTTGATGATCCTTTGAGGCACTGCAACATTCAGCTGACGGAGGACGAAGTCGCTGAAGCTGTGAAAAAGATGCTGAACGAACCTGAACATGTTTGCGCTCGAACCGGCCTGCTTCCATTTTGTGCCACAAACAAACCACCTGCTGTAAGTAACTCCTCTCTGTTTATAGAATTTTTTGATCTCCATATATATATTGTTAACTTCCAGTCCTTTCCGAAACAGGGAGATGATCCGTTTTGGAGCAAGAAGTTTCAGGAGCCAACCGAAAAGATAATCAGACCCAAGACAAGGGTGAAGAAGCCCGCTACAAAGAAAAGGAACACTGCTTCCTCTACCCCCGATTTAGAGGAGGATGATGTGGGTAATCCGGACCTTGGGGTAGACCTCGATTCAGTTGGCTTACTTTTTGTACGTCTTATTGATGATGATATTTGTCAGGACGACGCTGAAGCGAGCAATGCTGAAGGCCCAGAGGTAACTATTCTTTCTTCTGATGCCGTTCCTTTGCCTTTGAAAAAACCTCGCCAAGCAAACCGGAAAATTAAATTTTCTCACCCTCTTGCTTACTTGGATCCCAAATTTCTTGTGAAGACCCAGCAACATGAAGCCCGACGCACCACCCGGCATAGCGGCCAGGTAGTTACCTCCGCCGGTTTACCGAACAGCCCGGTTCGGAAACGCCGCTCAGAGGTCTCCGATTTATGCGCTAGCTTTCCTCCTAAAGCAGGTTTAACTCGTCAGCCTCTAAATCCATCTGACTCCGATTATCAGGTCACTTCCCATTCCTCTTCCGGTGAATCTTCAGCCACTCAACTGCCACCGTTGAAGACAGTTATTGGGTAAGTTGGACTGATCACAACATATCTCTGTATGGGTCTCTTAATCCATCTTATATCTGTTTTTTCAATCTTTGGGTTTTTTCCACGGCCAAACCTAGACCGAGCAAGAAGGCTCGTCTGGATAACCCGGCTGAAGGAACTGCCGCTCCTGAACCGGAGAAAACTCTTGGTGCTGACGCTCTGGGTCGTGAGGATACTCAGAATTATCTATCTCCGCAAGATGACACCTGTGCTGAAGACAGGCCTACCAAATCTGCCAGCCGTATTGATCCGCCTGCCAGTCCTGTTCGGGTTGAGGAGTCCATCCCCCCTTCCGCAACTGTTGATAAACCGACAGGGCCACTGCAGAGCAGCGACTCCAAGGATGACGATGTTGTGATTACCGGCATTGGCCGCTCTGAACCGGGGAACACTGCTACTTTGGCCAAGCATACTGCCAAGGACGAAATCTCGGCCATAAAGGGCAAATGGGACCTTGACTCCTCTACGTACGCCTCTTTAAGCGCCCCGGATCTTTATTCTGGGTACCTGAACCGACTGTACACCAGTCGGGATTATGAAGCTGGCATGATCAAGATGATGAAGGAGAAACTTGAGGTAACTCCCTTGTGCTTCATTCCATTGCAACTTAGCTTATCAATATTTCCAAACCGAGATGGTAAACCGGATCAGGCTGCCTTGACAATTAAGGTCCGGTTTAGAAAACCCAAGGCTTCAACATAGGTCATAACCAGAAAACATCATCAGATAACCATTAGCCCCCAAGTGCCAAGTTTAAACACTTGTATTAATCTTGGGACTTTTTGTAATGGAAAACTTGCGTTAAAATCAAGTATGCATTAGCCCCCAAGTATCGAGCACATAACTTGCTTGTGTGGTTGATACTTCCAAACCGTGCAATATTTTCTGAACACTGTTGACGACCTGCTGCAGGGGGATCTGAAGATCAAAGCGAATCAAGTCTCGGACCTTCAGGAAATCTTAAAAACCCAACAGGATGAAACTGAAAAAGCGAAGGATGAATTGGCCAACGCCTTAACCGTTATGGAACAGCTGAAAGAAAGCCGCAAAAAAGAACAAGCTGACTGGGCTACTGAGAGAGCTCTTTTGACGAAGAGGGCTGAAAATGCCGAAGCTGCTCTTAAACCGGTGGTCGATGAATTATCCACCGTGAAGCGACAAATACACTCCATGACCTCTGCCGTCTTTGGTAAACTTTTCGACGCCCTTCTTCCAATTTGTACCTTGTATCCTATGTCCGGTTTGTAATCCATCTTGAAACACTGCAGGCTCACGTATTGGACACTTGGGTTCTGATGTGCGGATGAAACTCAAAGCTGCTTATACTCTGATTGAACAGTTGTACACCGGAGCACAAAGAGCTATCACCACTGCATCGCATAACAACCCTGCGCCGTCTCTGATTCAAGACACGTTAAAGAGGCTGTCCATGCTTCCAGCCCGGATTGAAGAGTTGAAAAGATCAGCTGCTCGAACTGGAGCCATTACTGCCTTGATCCGGGCCAAAGCGTGGGTACGAGATTTCGATCCTGTCGAAGCGGCCCAAGGATACCCCAGCTTGAAGGAAGACGGTTCAGACTTTGGTGAAGACGATTTGAGGGCGATAAACCGGGCGGTGCGCCCCCTAGCTTGTCAATTGGCTGAGGAAGCAGATCTGTCACGTTACCAAGCCCAATACGACAACCAGAACAAACGAGTAGCTGCCCCGGTCCCTGAAGCGGGAAACCTTATTCCTCCAATCCGTAAGCATACTTACGCCCCTGACATTGAACCGTCTTTGCTGATTCACGAAGAAGCCGTCTTTCAAGCGCTAATGGGAATCGACTGGACCACTGCTGATTTCCAGCCAATGGGTAACCAAGATAGAGCTGAAGCGGCGCAAGACGATCCCCAGCCTTCGAACCGAGGCGGCGAACAGGCGTAATCAACGCTCCGGTTCACCTTACTTGGTGACGTTTTAATCCGTCAACGAACAATATATTCAGGCACTACGTTGCCTTGTAATAAGATAGTTTAATACCTCTGCATTTGAATGTGCCTTCGCGCACGGGTACTGATGCTCTTTCCAATGACGTTTTCCAACTTTGTTTCCTGTCTTTACTGAGTACACAAGATCTTTCGACCCTATGAACCGTGCTGCGCTTTTGCCAAACCGGGCAACTTGCCTCTGGGTTAAAAAACGGACCAGGCTATGTCAGCTGAATCGGTTTAAAAATACTTGACGTTCCGAAGAACAAAAAATACCACAATAAAGGCAGAAAACAAAAACCAAATATGAAAAGGCAATGCGATAGTAAAACGCATGCAAATAGTGGTTACTATGAACCGTTCAGAAGGCGTGACCATCGTCAAGACAAAACCGAGCCCCCAAGAGGTGTAGCTACGGTTTAGGTCGACTAGGTTCCTAACTGAATCGTGGCAAATATGCCGGTCAAATGGCATTGCATTGGTTCGTCAACCAAGCCCCCAAGTGACTCAATGGCCAAGGGCCGATCAAGTGGCATTGCGTTGGTTCGGACACGACCAAGCCCCCAAATGATTCATTGGCTAAAAAGCCCACCAGAAGGCATTACCATCATCAAGACATGACCGAGTTCCCATAAGGCGTAATCTACGGTTCAAGTCGATTAGGTCCCCAACTGATTCAGTGGCAAATGTGCCAGCCAGAAGGCATTACCGTCGTCAAGACATGACCAAGCCCCCCGGAGGTGTAGCTACGGTTCAGGCCGACTAGGTCCCCAACTGACTTTATAGGGATAGCTATGTTCTCTTTGGTTCGAATACGACCTATGTTTGAATAGGAAGCCCCGTGTTTGAACCGGGATATTGAACCGGATATTAAGAGCTGCACAGCCTTGTAGGAGACATCTTCCCTTGAACCGGCTTTTAAACCGGAATCTATAATTTGAATCTTCTGTGAAGCGACCTCCAGGGGTAAACACACATGATGTGAAGAACAGCAGAGACCCTGCTTTACTCGAGGCTCCGGTTTATTGTATTAATCATAATATATACATGGTCATGATATGTACATAAACAGAGCCCCAGGCTCATGTATAATAAGGCCGAAGATGAGCTATGTTCCACGGCCTGCTGGTCTCCTCCTCTGATGTGCGTGAATTCTTGCGCTCTCGAATATCAATCAGGTAATACGATCCATTATTCAGATTCTTGCTGACCACAAAAGGTCCCTCCCAAGGCGGGGATAATTTATGCTGATCAGATTGATCCTGGATGAGCCGAAGCACCAAATCCCCCTCCTGAAAGGTTCTGGTCCTAACCCGACGGCTGTGGTAACGGCGAAGATCTTGCTGGTAAATCGCTGAACGGGCAGCTGCCAAGTCACGCTCCTCATCCAACAAGTCAAGAGCGTTCTGCCGTGCCTGCTCATTGTCCGCTTCAACATATGCTGCCACGCGAGGTGAGTCATGACGTATATCACTTGGGAGAACCGCCTCTGCTCCATAGACCATAAAAAACGGCGTAAACCCCGTGGATCTGTTAGGCGTGGTGTTGATGCTCCATAATACAGACGGTAGCTCCTCCACCCAACAACCCGGCATCCTTTGCAAAGGGACCAGAAGCCGGGGTTTGATACCTCTCAAGATCTCTTGGTTCGCTCGTTCTGCCTGACCATTAGACTGTGGGTGCGCTACCGAAGAAACATCAAGCCGTATATGCTCCCGTGCACAGAACTCTTTCATGGCCCCCTTGGATAGATTGGTACCATTATCTGTGATGATGCTGTGTGGAAAGCCAAACCGGAAGATCACCTTCTTTATAAACCGAACCGCCGTGGCAGCATCACACTTACTGACAGGTTCTGCCTCCACCCACTTTGTAAATTTGTCAACCGCCACCAGTAGGTGGGTCTTCTTATCTTTGGAACGCTTAAAAGGCCCAACCATATCAAGCCCCCAAGTCGCAAACGGCCAAGTGATTGGAATCATCCTCAATTCTTGAGCCGGTATGTGTGCTCGTCTGGAAAACTTCTGGCAACCATCACATAACCTGACCAGGTCTTCTGCATCAGCATGAGCAGTTAACCAGTAGAAGCCGTGGCGGAACGCTTTAGCCACCAATGATTTTGAACCGGCGTGGTGGCCGCAATCCCCTTCATGTATTTCTCGTAATATCTCGCACCCCTCCTCAGGGGATACGCACCGTTGCAGCGCTCCTGAAACGCTGCGATGATGTAACTCTCCTTTGAAAATGGTCATAGACTTGGACCGTCGTACTATCTGTCGAGCCAAGCTTTCATCTTCTGGCAACTCACCCCGGTTCATATATGCCAGATAAGGGAGCGTCCAATCCGGGGTGGTGTGAAGAACCGCCACTAATTGAGCCTCCGGATCAGGAACAGCCAACTCCAGCTCACCGGGCAACTGTACCGATGGGTGATACAATACATCCAAGAAAACATTGGGTGGGACCGGTTTACGCTGAGAGCCCAAGCGGCTTAAAGCGTCCGCTGCCTCATTCTTTCTGCGGTCCACATGATCCACTTGATAGCCTTTAAAATGCCCAACCACCATATCTACTTCACGTCGGTATGCAGCCATAAGCGGATCCTTAGAATCCCAGGTGCCAGATACCTGCTGAGCCACCAGATCCGAATCACCAAAGCACCTAACTCTGCTCAGATTCATCTCTTTAGCCACCCGAAGACCATGAAGCAAAGCTTCATACTCAGCCGCATTATTTGTACAGGGGAACATCAAACGGAGGACATAACAAAACTTATCTCCTCGTGGGGAAGTTAAAACGACTCTAGCCCCCGAGCCTTCCAATTGCCTGGACCCGTCAAAATGAATAGTCCAATAGGTGTTATCTGGCTTCTCCTCAGGCGCTTGTAACTCTGTCCAATCGTTTATGAAGTCGACAAGTGCTTGTGACTTTATAGCCGTCCGGGGCACGTATCTTAAACCGTGCGGCCCAAGCTCGATAGCCCACTTAGCAATCCGACCGGTCGCCTCCCGGTTCTGTATGATGTCACCCAAAGGAGCAGAACTGACCACCGTGATGGGGTGTCCTTGAAAATATTGCCTCAGCTTCCGGCTTGCCATAAAAACACCATATACCAGCTTCTGCCAATGCGGATACCTTTGTTTGGACTCGATAAGTACTTCACTGATATAGTAAACCGGTCGCTGAACCGGATGTTCCTTTCCAGCCTCCTTTCGTTCTACCACCATCGCCACACTAACCGCTCTGGCATTCGCAGCAACATATAACAGGAGTGGCTCTTTATCTACGGGGGCTGCCAAAACTGGCGGATTGACTAGCTGCCGCTTCAAGTCCTCAAACGCTTTATCCGCCTCCGCACTCCAGACAAATTTATCCGTCTTCTTGAGCATTTGATACAAGGGGATCGCCTTTTCACCGAGGCGACTGATGAACCGGCTTAACGCTGCAATCCGTCCGGCCATGCGCTGAACATCATTGACGCATTTCGGTTTGGCCAGGGAGGTGATGGCTGTGATCTTTTCCGGATTAGCCTCAATTCCTCTATGGGATACTAAAAACCCCAACAACTTGCCTGCAGGCACACCAAAAACACATTTCGCCGGGTTGAGCATCATTTGGTACACTCTCAAGTTATCGAAAGTCTCCTTCAAATCGTCAACCAGGGTCTCCTTCTTTCGTGACTTGACCACAATATCATCCACATAAGCATGCACATTACGACCAATCTGCTTGTGGAGGCAATTTTGCACACACCGCTGATAAGTAGCCTGCGCACTCTTAAGCCCGAAGGGCATAGACACATAGCAGAAGGCTCCAAAGGGAGTAATGAACGCCGTCTTCTCCTGGTCCTTAACTGCCATCTTGATCTGGTGATAACCCGAATAGGCATCCAAAAAACTCAAACGCTCGCAACCTGCTGTTGCATCGATGATTTGATCAATCCGGGGGAGAGCAAAAGGATCCGCTGGACAAGCTTTATTCAAGTCTGTGTAATCCACACACATGCGCCAGGTGCCGTTTTTCTTAAGAACCAGCACCGGATTAGCAAGCCATTCCGGATGAAAAACCTCAATAATAAAACCAGCCGCCAGGAGCCTGGCCACTTCCTCACCAATCGCTTTACATCTTTCTTCGTTAAACCGCCGTAAGAACTGCTTTACCGGCTTATACTTAGGATCCACATTAAGGGTGTGCTCAGCGAGTTGCCTCGGTACACCAGGCATGTCAGACGGCTTCCATGCAAAGATGTCCCGATTCTCACGGATGAACTCGATGAGCGCGCTTTCCTATTTTGGATCCAAGTTTGCACTGATGCTGAACTGCTTGGATGAATCGCCAGGCACGAAGTCAACAAGCTTAGTTTCGGCCGCTGACTTGAACTTCAAGGCCGGATCGTGGTCCGTAGTTGGCTTCTTTAATGAAGTCATATCCTCCGGATCAACACTGTCTTTGTACTGCTTTAGCTCCTCCGTAGCACAAACCGATTCTGCATAAGTCGCATCTCCTTCCTCGCATTCCAAAGCGATTCGACGGCTGCCATGAACCGTTATAGTGCCCTTGTAACCCGGCATCTTAAGTTGCAGATACACGTAGCAGGGCCGTGCCATAAATTTCGCATAGGCTGGCCGTCCGAACAAAGCGTGGTACGGACTTTGGATTTTAACCACTTCGAACGTCAGTGTCTCTGATCTGGAATCGTGACTATCGCCAAAGACCACTTCAAGGGCTATCTTACCGACCGGATACGCAGATTTGCCAGGCACCACCCCGTGGAACACGGTATGGGTCGGTTTGAGGTCCTTATCCACCAGTCCCATGCGACGGAAGGTCTCATAATACAAGATGTTAATGCTGCTCCCTCCGTCCATGAGCACCTTGGTGAGCTTATAACCTCCCACCTGAGGCGCTACCACCAGTGCTAACTGACCCGGATTATAAACCCTGGGAGGATGATCTTCTCGGCTCCATATGATAGGCTGTTCCGACCAACGCAGATAGTGAGGCGTGGCCGGTTCGACAGCACTGACTGCCCGCCTCTGAAGCTTTCTATCTCGTTTATCCAAGCTTGTAGTAAAGACATGATACTGTCCACCACTCAACTGTTTCGGGTTGTTCTGATAACCTGATTGCTGTTCGTAACCACTCTGATTACCTTGATTATTTCGGTTGTCCTGTCCGCCCGGATTACCCTGGAACCCTGGACCGGAATTTCCGCCACTGTATCCTGATCCGGAACCTGAACCACCACCGGAGCTGTGATCATATTGGAAAGTGTTTGAGCTTTTGAATTCCTTCATGATATAACAATCCTTCCAAAGATGGGCTGCTGGTTCCTCCTTTGTTCCGTGCTTCGGACAGGGCTGGTTTAAGAAAAAGTTCAAACGCTCCGGATTAGGACCGGGATGTGCGCGGAAACTTGGCTGTTTCCCCTTACGCCGCTGGCCTTTATCCTGTGCACTTGTGCTGGCCACCAAGTCCATGCTCCCGTCCGGTTTACGCTTTCCTCCGCCTCCATTACCTGCCGGCCGATGTTGCTGGCCTTTGGTGTTGCTATTCTTCTTTCCCTTCCCTGCTTTGTCATCACCAGAGTCAGGATCCTTGGTACTGTCAGAATCCGCATACTTCACTAAAGCGGTCATGAGCGTTCCTATATCTGTGCAATCACGCTTCATCCGGCCCAGCTTTAGCTTCAAAGGGCCAAACCGAAAGTTGCTTTCCAACAGCACCACGGCGGTGTCTGCGTTGATGCGATCTGACGAGTGCAAAACTTCTGATACCCGCCGTACCCAATGGGTAGTTGATTCCCCTTCTTGCTGAACGCAGGCTGCTAGGTCAACTATCGACATTGGCTGTTTGCACGTGTCCTTGAAATTCTTGATAAACCGGGCGCGCAATTGGGCCCATGAACTAATTGAATTAGGCGGTAAGCTCTTTAGCCAAGTCCGGGCCGTTCCTTCTAACATCATAGTAAAATACTTGGCACACGCCGTGTCATCCACATCCAGCATCTCCATAGCCATTTCATAGCTCTCCACCCATGTCTCCGGAGGCTGATGTGCCGTGTAGTTTGGTACCTTGCGGGGGCCTTTGAAGTCTTTGGGCAGGCGTACGTTGCGTAAAGCGGGAACAAGGCACGGTACTCCCAAAGAACTGGAGACCACCCCCGGTTCAACCGTAGCCGCTGGGAAGATAGGTGTAAGCTGACGAGCCTGATGCTGCGCTGCTATTCCGGCCTCCCGCGCACGAGTGCGATCCACACTCTCCTGAGCATTGTCGACGCCCGCCGGGTTGTTGCCGCGGAGCGCTTCACGCCTGGCATTGCTTGAAACAGCCGGCTCCTCCATATGCCTACTATGGCTCCTGCTGGGGCGAGGGGTGGAGTGAATCCGATCACGGCTTTGTGAATATGCTTCTTGTTGGGCCAGTGCGGTCCTAAGGAGCTCCTTGACCCGGCGTGTCTCTACGTCCTGCGGTGAATCGCCTTCGATCGGAATGGCTTCCAGCCGAGCTGCCGCCGCGACGAGGTTATCCATCGGGTTGGAATAATGACCTGACGGTGTTGGCACGGCCGGTGGTGTACCAGTGTTGTGACGAGGCAGGCTTATTATCCGGTGCTGAACCGGGGCGCCAACTGTCGCCTCCGCACGGTTTACCCCCGGGGTGTTGAAGAGATTTCGGGCGTCGAGGGCTGCAGGTAATCGAGATCGGGATTTCCTCTTCAGGACTTCCTGAGACGCCTTCTGGTCCATCATGAGCCTGTAAGCCTACGCATCCAAAGCGGTGCGCTCCGCCGTCATCCTGATCTCTTCTGCTGCCAGCTCCGCTTTAGCTTGAGCGATCTGCTCTCTCACTTTGGCAATCTCAGCATTATGAACCTCTTGATCCACCGGGTTGGCTTCCGCCATGAGCGCTGCCAGTGCGTCAAACAGGTCTGACAAAACTTGGGCTGGTGAACCGGTAGGGCCTCCCGCCCGCGCAGCCGTTGCTGCTGCCGATCCGGAGATCGCTGCTGCTGCAGTTGATGATCGTGGCGCCGCCTGTGTTCCAGCCATGAAGATCCCAACCCGATAGGGCAGATCAGAGGGGTCCGGAATACTGTTGCCATCGGAGCCGTCCCTAATCCGATCATCTTGTAGCTGGTAAAGAGATTCGGTCTCCCCGGTCGACGTTTCATCGCCGGAGTAGATGGCGGTTTCGTCACCAGATTCGGATCCTTCCTCGTAGCTTCCTCCGTGGATGACTCCCACGAAGGCGTGCTTCCTGGTCGGTTTAGCCAGGGTCGATCTCGTGCACTGAGCTGTCTCGACGAGGTCGGCGCAGACGCCTAACTCGGGGCCTGGTTCTCCGATCTTGCCGATGAAAACATGGATGTCGCCAAAGGGGACCCGGTACCCGTACTCGATCGAGCCGGCGTCGGGGCCCCAGCCTGTGCTGTCGATGTAGAGTTTTCCGCAGCGGCTCTTGGTCATCCGTCCCACAGCGTAACCCTCGAGTCCTTCAAAGCGGCCCTCCAAGAACCTGAAACCATCTCGCGGTAGCCCCACGGTGGGCGCCAACTGTCGTGGATTTGTCACGGCGGATGTCCTAGTAAGAGGACTTAGTCGTGGAGCCATCGCAACGGGTTAGCTTGAAGGGGTTAAAAGTGGACACAAGGACACGGTTTTTATACTAGTTCGGCCCCTTCGATGAAGGTAAAAGCCTACGTCTAGTTGTGATGGGATTGATGGGTTTCGAGGGCTTAGGGAGCGATCAGCTTCGCCTAAACCTCGAGTTCTTGTTCTCTGTCTCAAACCGCCGTCGGGTCGTCCCCTTATATACACGAGTGACGCCCGTCGGTCTGCAAAGTCCCGACCTTCGGCTTATAAACGTGCCCGGGTCGGTCTCTCTATTCCTAACTTACAATACAAGTTTGCCCCAGGCCGGTTTACACCATAAACCTTTAAACCGATTATAGGCCTTGGGCCCTTCTATTTCTCCTTGGGCTTTAACATCTCGGGTCTATTGACGGAGGTAACCCGGGCCCTGCAGGCCGGTTTACCCCAGATAGCAATATCCCCAACACTTTCCGTACGTGTGTTGAACGCGGAGGTGTCGTCCGTTCGGCACTAGATCATCGGTGAATTGGATCACGGCAAGTACGACTACCTCATCCACGTTCACTCGAACGCTTCCGTTGCGATCTACAAAGTGGTATGTAGATGCTATCTAATCTGAATACTCGTTGCTAGATGAACTCATAGATGGATCTTGGTGAAACCGTAGAAAAAAATTTAATTTTCTGCAACGTTCCCCAACACCGCACGCCTAGCTTGCCTTCCACGCCAAGGAAAGAACCTTCCGGACACGGGACGGAGTCTTCTATCTTGTATCTTCATAGTCCTGGAGTCCGGCTGAAGGTATAGTCCGGCTAGCCGAACACCCCCTAATCCAGGACTCCCTCGGCGGGTTTGGCACCTAGCGGTGCTTCCAGGACGTAATTCTTCTGTGTAGCAATGAGGATAATCCTCAAGTTGCGGACCAAGTCCGTGTAGTTGCTACCATCATCTTTCAACTTAGCTTTCTCTAGGAACGCATTAAAATTCAATGGAACAACGGCATGGGCCATCTATCTGCAACAACATAGACATGCAAAATACTATCAGGTACTAAGTTCATGATAAATTAAAGTTCAATTAATCATATTACTAAAGAACTCCCACTTAGATAGACATCCCTCTAATCATCTAAGTGATCACGTGATCCATATCAACTAAACCATGTCCGATCATCACGTGAGATGCAGTAGTTTTCAATGGTGAACATCACTATGTTGATCATATCTACTATATGATTCATGCTCGAACTTTTGGTCTCAGTGTTCCGAGGCCATATCTGCATATGCTAGGCTCGTCAAGTTTAACCCGAGTATTCTGCGTGTGCAAAGCTGGCTTGCACCCGTTGTATGTGAACGTAGAGCTTATCACACCCGATCATCATGTGGTGTCTCAGCACGATGAACTTTCGCAACGGTGCATACTCAGGGAGAACACTTGTACCTTGAAATTTATTGAGAGATCATCTTATAATGCTATCGTCGATCTAAGCAAAATAAGATGCATGAAGGATAAACATCACATGCAATCAATATAAGTGATATGATATGGCCATCATCATCTTGTGCCTTTGATATCCATCTCCAAAGCACCGTCATGATCACCATCGTCACCGGCGCAACACCTTGATCTCCATCGTAGCATCGTTGTCGTCTCGCCAACTATTTCTTCTACGACTATCGCTACTGCTTAGTGATAAAGTAAAGCAATTACATGGCGATTGCATTTCATACAATAAAGCGACAACCATATGGCTCCTGCCAGTTGCCGATAACTCTGTTACAAAACATGATCATCTCATACAATAAAATTTAGCATCATGTCTTGACCATATCACATCACAACATGCCCTGCAAAAACAAGTTAGACATCCTCTACTTTGTTGTTGCAAGTTTTACGTGGCTGCAACGGGTTGAGCAAGAACCATTCTTACCTATGCATCAAAACCACAATGATTTTTCGTCGAGTATGTGTTGTTTTAACCTTCAACAAGGACCGGCCGTAGCCACACTCGATTCAACTAAAGTTGGAGAAACTGACACCCGCCAGCCACCTGTGTGCGAAGCACGTCGGTAGAACCAGTCTCGCGTAACCGTACGCGTAATGTCGGTCCGGGCCGCTTCATCCAACAATACCGCTGAATCAAAGTATGACATGCTGGTAAGCAGTATGACTATTATCGCCCACAACTAACTTGTGTTTTACTTGTGCATATAACATCTACGCATAAACCTGGCTCGGATGCCACTGTTGGGAACGTAGTAAATTCAAAAAAAATCCTACGCACATGCAAGATCAGGGTGATGCATAGCAACGAGAGGGGAGAGTGTTGTCCACGTACCCTCGTAGACCGTAAGAGGAAGCGTTATGACAACACGGTTGATGTAGTCGTACGTCTTCACGATCGACCGATCTTAGTACCGAAAGTACGGCACCTCCGCGATCTGCACACGTTCAGCTCTGTAACGCCCTCGATGCGGCTATATCTCCCACATGTCGAAGCACGACTTAGAGGCATAACTGCATTGAAAGCAATGTCGCAAGTGAGGTAATCTTCACACAACACATGTAATACATAAGGGAAAGAGATACATAGTTGGCTTACAGTCGCCACTTCACACAATACATAAATAAACAATCATCATTCAAGTTACACTCAAGGTCCGACTACGGAACCAAAATGAAAGAAGACTACCCCAAATGCTACACAGATCCCCGGATCATCCCAACTGGGCTCCACTACTGATCATCAGGAAAAGACACATAGTAGTGACCACGTTCCTCGTCGAACTCCCACGTGAGCTCGGTTGCGTCATCGGCACTAGCATCGTTGGCACCCGCAACTGTTTTGGTAGAATCTGTGAGTCACGGGGACTCAGCAATCTCACACCCGCGAGATCAAGACTATTTAAGCTTATAGGAAGGATGGGTAATGAGGTGGAGTTGCAGCAAGCGACTAGCATATATGGTGGCTAACAACGCAAAAGAGAGTGAGAAGAGAAGCAAAGCACGGTCGTGAAGCTAGTAGTGATCAAGAAGTGATCCTGAACTACTTACGTCAAACATAACTCCAACACCGTGTTCACTTCCCGGACTCCGCCGAGAAGAGACCATCACGGTTACACACGCGGTTGATGTGTTTTAATTAAGGTCAACTTCAGGTTTTCTACAACCGGACATTAACAAACTCCCATCTGCCTCATAACCGCGGGCACGGCTTTCGAAAGATAATACCCTGCAGGGGTGTCCCAACTTAGCCCATTATAAGCTCTCATGGTCAACGAAGGATATTCCTTCTACCGGGAAGACCCGATCAGTCTCGGAATCCCGGACTACAAGACATTTCGACAGTAATAAAACAAGTCCAGCAAAGGCGCCCGATTGTGCCGACAAATCCTGATAGGAGCTGCACATATCTCAGTCTCAGGGCACATCCGGATAAGTCACGAGTAAAACCAAGCCTCGAGTTTCCCCGTGGTGGCCCCACAGGTTGCTCGGTTCGGACCAACACTCGAAGGAGCACTGGCCCGGGGGGGCTAAAATAAAGATGACCCTCGGGCTCGCGAAAACCCAAGGGAAAGGTGGTAGGTGGTAGGCAAATGGTAAAACCAATGTTGGGCCTTGCTGGAAGAGTCTTATTCAAAGCGAACTGTCAAGGGGGTCCCATAAATCACCCAACCGTGTAAGGAACGCAAAATCCGGGAACATAATACCGATATGACGGAAACTAGGGCGGCAAGAGTGGAACAAAACACCAGGCATAAGGCCGAGCCTTCCACCCTTTACCAAGTATATAGATGCATTAATTAAATAAGCGATACTGTGATATCCCAACAAGTAAACATGTTCCAACAAGGAACAACATCTCCATGTTCCAACAAGGAACAAACTTCATCTTCACCTGCAACTAACAACGCTATAAGAGGGGCTGAGCAAAGCGGTAACATAGCCAATCAACGGTTTGCTAGGACATGGATGGTTAGAGGCTGACATGGCAATATGGGCGGCATAATAAGCAAGTGGTAGGCATCGTACCATAGGCATAGCAAAAGTGCGAGCATCTAGCAAGCAAAGATAGAAGTGATTTCGAGGGTATGGTCATCTTGCCTGCAAGGTTCTCAGAGTTGTCGAAATCTTGGTCCTCGTAAGTGTTCTCAACAGGTTCCTCGTTCACGTACTCTTCTCCCGGCTCTACCCAAAGCAAGAACACAAACAAGAGGGGACAAACATCAATCACGATGCAATGCGCAAGCAACATGATGCAAAACATGGCATGATATGCGAGATGTGGTATGCAATGCATATGCGTGCTCCGGAAGGAAAAGGATGAACCAGGCATAATCTTGGCAAACCAAGTGTGCCACTGGAAAGGTGAGATGATTTCGGTTGAAATCGATATAAAGATCACCGGAATCGGTTGCACGGTTTGCAAATGACAAGCAAAACAAGAATGACAAGATTCTGCCATTAACAGCATGATGATACTTAGCAAGCAACAAGAAATTAAGCTACTGCACCCAAAAGTACCAACAAAGCATATGACAGTGAACAACTCAAGATGCTTGACAAAAGATGAACACTGACCTACGGCTAAAACACAACATAACAGGTTCAAACAAGCATGGCAAAAGTGCAAAACATATCAGCTTCACAGACTTGGTGAAAATAACAACATGCCAGAAAATAACATCAGGATGACATGTTTAGAGCAAGCAAACAACATGCTACAGGAACACAATATAGCAAAATATGGCATGGAGTGAATCACCTCAAAGCACTTAACAAAAGTCCTTTACTGACAATAAGCCAAAAGGGATCATAAAACATAATAACACCCATGTCAAATAAGCAAGTTTCGTTACAGTTTTCAGACTTAGCAGAAAACTGGACATGTCAAAAACAGATAACAAGTAGGCATGTTTACGAGCTCGATGCACTCACTACAGAGCATTGAATGATAAACTAAGCATACATACATCAAGAAGACATGGCATAGAAGGTATACATGGCAAGAACAACATCATAGCATGCAAGGATCAACTACAACAAGCTTGGCAAAATCGAATAACATGTAAACAATCTGCCAGTAACATTTTATAGCAAAAGTAGAGCTCGATTGACTCAAGCTATGGCACTCCATAAATACAAACAAAAGCATGGATGGATATAGCACATCCATATTCTCAAAACATCCTTACTGATCATGCTCACAATATGCATGGATCTCTCTGAAACAACATGAACACATGGCATACAAATAACAGCAGGGAAAAACTTAGTGAAATTTCTAAGTCCCTGAAATCAGCAATAACATGATCCCTAGTTTGCATGCTTGTGCTAGTCACCACAGAGATCACAAAAATACATGGAAAACTGTAACGCCCCGGACACACCCGCCGGTGGTCGTTACTCTTGGCGGGATCTAGACTGGCCCCACAGATCAATACTAGTCTTTTCTGCGCACTTTGTCCTCACTCGTGCGCACCCGGGAGCAACTTCCCGGTCGGTCACCCATCCTGACACTACTCCAAGCTGAGCATGCTTAACTTTGGAGTTCTGTCCGAATGGGCTCCCGGAAAAGAAGGAATTCCTTATTGATATGAGTAGTCTATCATCCCTAATAAGCCAGGCTATCACATACACCCCCACTCAGAGGAACCGACGTCCTCGTCGGGCCACAGGAACGTTCCCTCTTGGCATAAACGTCTGTGCTTCCAGTCCGGTACATGTGCCATGCCGGGTGCCACGACGGGTCACAAACGTCATGAACAACATGACCACGCACCTGTCCGCAACCATCCGTGTAACCGCGAGGGTCGGCTCTGATACCAACTTGTAACGCCTCGGACACACCCGCCGGTGGTCGTTACTCCTGGCAGGATCTAGACTGGCCCCACAGATCAATACTAGTCTTTTCTGCGCACTTTGTCCTCACTCGTGCGCACCCGGGAGCAACTTCCCGGTCGGTCACCCATCCTGACACTACTCCAAGCTGAGCACGCTTAACTTTGGAGTTCTGTCCGAATGGGCTCCCGGAAAAGAAGGAATTCCTTATTGATATGAGTAGTCTATCATCCCTAATAAGCCAGGCTATCACAAAAACACCCCTGGAAAGATAGCCTGGCATATTACAAAACACATGTAGGACCCAACTTCATAGGATGCACACATCAATCATGGCAAAAATGACAAAAGTGCATGTTCTGCTGAGAATCTGAAACTAACATCACATAGCCCTCTTCCAACAGCATTTCGGGCACCAAGATGAGCTCAAATGAAAATGATGCAATGAGATGAAATGATGTACCCATCGAGACGAAATATTTGACATATTACACGCACAAAACGGAGCAGTGTGCAGCAAGTTATGATGCGATGAACATGCAACAAAATTACTGAAGGAAAAGACTTAGAAGAATTTTACCCTCCGGATCTAGGGTTTGCACGGAAAACGAGGATGGCTGGGGGCGAGACGGTGCAGATCAGTGGCGAGGCGGCCGGGGACGACGGGGAGGCGCGGCGCCGGCGGGGAGGAGGCGGAGGCGCGCGGGACGGGCGGCGGGAGCGGGCGGAGCTGCGGCGGCGAGGCGGCCCGGGCGCGGGAGCCGGTCGGAGCTGCGGCGGCGAGGTGGACGGGCGGCGGTGGCGACTCCGGTGCGGCGGCGGCGAGGCGGAGCGCTGGGCGCGGGCGGCGGCGCGGATCCCGGTCGGCGGCGCGGGCGGAGGGAGAACCCCGAGCGGCGGGCGGCGCGCTGGGGCCGCGAGGGCCGGACGCGGGCCTGGCGGTTCTCAGCGGCGCGCGGGACGGTGGCGGCGGGGACGGCGCGAGGCTGACGTGTCGCGCCCGGATTCGTCCGGCGCGGCGGCTGGACGTGTCCAACGGTGGAGTGGACACGTCCGGCGGCGGGAGGAGGAAGAGGCTAGGGTTAGGGGCGGATTTGATCCGGAATTTCGGGGGAGAGGGTGTATTTATAGGTAGGAGGGGCTAGGAGGCTCCAAATTGAGCACGGTTTTTGGCCACGCGATCGTGATCGAACGGCGATGGACATGGGAGTGTCTTAGATGGGTTATTGGGCTGTTTTGGAGGGGTTTTGGGCTGCAACACACACGAGGCCTTCTCGGTCCCTCGGTTAACCGTTGGAGTATCAAACGAAGTCCAAATGATACGAAACTTGACAGGCGGTCTACCGGTAGTAAACCAAGGCCACATGCCAAGCCTCGGTCCATTCCGGGGGAAGTTTAATACCCGCTCGCGGAGAAATGTAAAAGGGGACGCCGGAGGACGTAGGAGCGCCGGATTGCAAAACGGACAACGGGGAAAATGCTCGGATACATGAGACGAACACGTATGCAAATGCAATGCACATGAAGACATGATATGAAATGCAAGACATGAACAAAATGCAAAAAGAAGGAAAACCCAACCACGGAGGGAATATCTTATCACAATGCCGAAAATGGCAAGAGTTGGAGTTATAAATATGGCAAGTTACATCCGGGGTGTTACAACACTCCACCACTACGAGAGGATCTCGTCCCGAGATCTAGGACTGAAAGAACTCCGGATATTCGGAACGGAGGTGGTCCTCGCGTTCCCAGGTGGCTTCTCGGTCGGAATGATGTGACCACTTCACTTTCAGGAATTTGATTGACTTGTTGCGAGTCTTGCGCTCAGTTTCTTCAAGAATAGCAACGGGATGCTCATGATAGGACAAATCTTCTTGAAGATCAATCTCTTCGAAGTTGATTGTGCGCTCAGGCGTCTTGAAGCACTTGCGAAGCTGTGACACGTGGAACACATCGTGCACATTCGCAAAGTTGGAGGGAAGCTCAAGTTGATAGGCGAGATCGCCTCTTTTACCGACGATCTTGAAAGGACCCACGTATCTAGGGGCAAGTTTCCCTTTGATACCGAAGCGACGAGTCCCTTTCATTGGAGAGACGCGGAGGTAGACATGATCTCCGATCTCGAATGCCAAATCACGGTGCTTACTGTCATAATAGCTCTTCTAGCGCGATTGCGCGGCTTTGAGATTCACACGAATGACTTTGCACATATCTTCAGCCTCTGAGATCAAATCGTTGCCAAGCAGTTGGCGTTCACCGGTTTCTGACCAATTGAGAGGAGTGCGGCACTTTCTGCCATAGAGAATCTCGAATGGGGCTTTGCCCGAGCTGGCTTGAAAGCTGTTGTTGTAAGAGAACTCAGCATATGGAAGACAATCCTCCCACTTCATGCCGAAAGAGATAACACAAGCCCTGAGCATATCTTCAAGAATTTGGTTGACACGCTCGACTTGTCCACTAGTTTGAGGATGGAAAGCTGTGCTGAAGTGAATATTTGTGCCCATGGCCTTCTGAAAAGAATCCCAAAACTTGGAGGTAAAGATGCTGCCACGGTCTGAAGAGATCAATTGTGGAATGCCGTGCAAGGAGACAATTCTGGAGGTGTAAAGCTCTGCCAGCTGCGCTGCTGTGATAGACTCTTTGATAGGAAGAAAATGAGCCACTTTAGTGAGCTTGTCGATGACGACGAAGATAGCTTCATTACCACGCTTGGACTTAGGAAATCCAGTCACGAAGTCCATTTCGATATGATCAAACTTCCATTCTGGAATAGCAAGAGGTTGGAGGAGACCAGCTGGTCGTTGGTGTTCTGCTTTCACCCTTCTGCAGACATCACATTCATTCACGAATTGAGCAATTTCTCGCTTCATTCGAGTCCACCAATAAGACTGCTTGAGGTCATGGTACATCTTCGTACTTCTAGGATGAATGGATAGAAGAGAATTGTGCGCCTTGTTCATAATGACTTTACGTAGATCACCCTTTGGAACCACGATCCGGTCCTCGAAGAAAAGAGTATCTCTGTCATCAACGCGATAGCACTTGTATTTGGAAATGCCCTTGTCAATACCACGTTTCACCTTCTTCACCATGGTATCTAGGAGCTGAGGCTCACGAATTTGATCTTCCAAAGTAGGAGAGACTATGAGGTTGGCAACAAAACCTTGAGGAACAACTTGAAGATTCAACTTGCGGAAAGCTTCACAAAGGTCTGGTTGAAAGGGCTTGAGGATTAAGCTGTTGCAATAAGCCTTCCTGCTCAATGCATCTGCAATCACATTAGCCTTGCCTGGAGTATATTCAATACTCGGATTATACTCTTGAATCATTTCGACCCATCGAGTTTGTCTGAGGGTGAGGTTGGGCTGAGTGAAGATGTACTTGAGACTCTTGTGATCGGTGAAAATGTCCACTTTCCTTCCCAACAAGAGATGTCTCCATGTTATTAGTGCGTGGACAACTGCCGCCAACTCAAGACCGTGAGTGGGGTAGTTCTTTTCGTTGGGCTTCAACTGACGAGAGGTATAGGCCACAACTTTCTTCTCTTGCATTAAGACAGCACCGAGACCTTGAAGAGAAGCATCACAGAAAACTTCATAAGGCTTGGATTCGTCAGGAGGAGTCAAAACCGGAGCAGTGACGAGTTTCTCTTTGAGAGTATTGAAAGCAACGTCACACTCAGGAGACCAGACATACTTCACATGCTTCTGGAGGAGGTTGGAAAGAGGCTTTGCAATCTTTGAGAAATTCTCAACGAATCTTCGGCAATAGCTTGCAAGTCTAAGAAAACTGCGAAGCTGCTTGACATTCTGAGGAGGTTCCCAATTCACAACTGCAGACACCTTCTCAGGGTTAACAGCGATGCCCTTGGCAGAGATGATATGACCAAGGTAAAGAACTTCATCAAGCCAAAATTCACATTTGGAGAACTTCGCATAGAATTGATACTCTCTGAGCTTGTCGAGCACCAATCGCAAATGTTTGGCATGATCCTTCTTATTCTTGGAGAAGACCAAAATATCATCGAGATAGACCAAGACGAATTCATTGGTGTAGGGGTTGAAGATGAAGTTCATCATGCGAGTGAATGTTGGAGGAGCATTGACAAGGCCGAAAGACATGACAGTATATTCATAAGAACCAAAGCTTGTTCTGAATGTTGTCTTGGGAATATCTTCTTCACGAATGCGAATTTGATGATAACACATACGAAGGTCAAGCTTGGAGAACACTTTAGCACCTTTGAGTTGCTCAAATAACTCATTGATGTTGGGAAGTGGGTACTTGTTCTTGATAGTCTTCTTGTTCAATGGACGGTAATCGACGCAAAGTCGGTCCGTGCCATCCTTCTTCTGGACAAAAAGAACACCACAACCCCATGGAGAAGAACTCGGTCTGATCAAACCCAGACGCTCTTGTTCATCGAGTTGTTTCTTCAATTCCTTCAACTCTTTTGGTCCAAGCTTGTAAGGACGCTTGCAAACGGGTTCCGTGCCAGGCTCAAGATCAATAACAAATTCAACTGGCCGGTGGGGAGGCATACCCGGAAGCTCTTCTGGAAAGACATCTTGGTACTCACAAACGACTGGAATTTGAGAGATAGCATCCAATTCACCCTTCTCATTGAGAGAAAACAACCGAATGGTATCATCACGAGCGGCATAGATGATCACATCGTCAGAAGGGTGAGTCAATTGAATTTCCCTGGCAGCACAATCAAGTTGAGCCTTGTGCTTATAAAGCCAGTCCATCCCGAGAATAAGATCAATATCGGAATCACCAAGAACAATTGGTTTAGCCAAGAATCTATAGTCGCCCATCTTGATGGAAACATCCGGAACCACCAAACTAGAGCTCAAGCGTTTACCAGGAGAAATGACAGCCATGGGTCTATCCAAATTAGAAGACGTGAAATCATGCTTGGCAAAAAACGGTCTTGACATGAAACAATGCGAAGCACCAGTATCAAATAATACTTTTGCAGGAATATCATTAACTGAGAGATTACCCATGATCACTTCCGAAGAATCCTCTGCCTGAGCCGCGTTCATCATGTTCACCTTGGCATGCTTAGGATTATGCTTGACCACTGCATTACTGGAAGATCTCACAGGAGGAGGAGGCGGAAGGCGCCTTTGGTTGAAGCATTTGTTCGCATAGTGACCCTTCTGCTGACATTTGTTGCAAGTCACCTCTGAGAGCGGACGATGGTAAGGAGCATTTGGTCTTGGAGCTTGATTCTGAGACTTGTTCTGATAGCCAGGGTTGGGTGGGTGGGAAGATCCACGACCACCTGAGTTCTTCTGCTGGTAAGGCTGACGGAACGAGGGAGGAGGAGGCAACCAGAACTTCTGTTGCTTGGCCGCCACAAGTGAGGAAGAAGAGGACTGAACTGCGTCCCTGACTCTCTTCTTAGATGCCTCACACTTGAGCTGAGCAGCTTCTTGTTTCAGTGCCATGTTGTAGAATTCATCATACTTTAACGGCTCAAAAAGCACGAGAGCTAGTTGCAAATCTTCTCTGAGACCACGCCTGAATTAGTAGATCATACTCTTTTCATCAGGGATGTCCTGCTTGGCAAAGCGAGAGAGCTTCTGGAACTGAGTGTTGTATTGATACACAGACATGTTGCCTTGCTTGAGATTGCGGAACTCCTCATGCTTACTCTCAACAACACTTTCTGGAATGTGATGAGCTTTGAAGTCACGGCGGAAATCATCCCAGGTAATCACACGACCTCCTCTGGAATCTTTGTATTGTTGGAACCACTCAGCAGCTTGATCCTTGAGTTGAAAAGAGGCAAACTTGACAAAGTCCTCAGGTCTGACATTACTACACTCGAAATGCTTGCTGATGTCCACGAGCCAATCATCCGCGTCTGTGGCCTCGACACAGTAGTTGAAGGTCTTTGGCTGATTAGCAAGGAACTGATTGAGGGAAGCGAAGTGCGGCTGATTGTTGCCTTGACCTTGATTTCCTTGATTACCTTGCCCTTGGTTGCGATCTTGCAAGAGCTGAATCAGAATCTGAGCGTTGGCATTTGTGGCAGTCATCAAGGCTTCCCATGCCTCCGGAGGCGGAGGTGGTGGCGGAGGGTTAGCCTGACTCCCTTCATTGCGTTCCGGATTCTGACGCGTTGGCGGAGCCATCCTGAAGAGAGGGTGACATCCGTTAGCATCTAGAAAGAGATATATTCAAGTTGAATCAAAGGATCGAAATTGCAACATATAGTCTTCACAATAAACATTCGAACGAGAATGAACGAATGAATTCCAAAGTAAATCATCACACTTCCATAAGTTGAGAAGCCACTTAGAAAAAGGTATGGAATCACCATCTGCCTTCGAAACAACTCGAATAACACAACTGAAAACAAAACAAAGGATTGGCTTGTAGAATAAGCCGGAACAAACATATGATAGATCCCATATCGTATCATGTGTCTGTTGGAAAGATATCCTACGAGATACTTGAATTCCCACTTATAAACTCCCGAAACTTTCTGGTTATGCAATCAGGTGTTGGGGATACAGGGGACACAAAATATATCACCCAAACTAACAATACCTAGATCCAGCTGTATCCATCCTTCAACACATAACCAAGAAACCTTCAGAAATCGTCTACCTCAACCTTCGAAAAGCATCCGTTATATGAGTTATGGCAATACTCCCGCACTCGCCTCAGTACTGGGCTATCAGGGTTATCTCACCAACAACTGTACAAAAGAGATTTTCGATGTCGGCGTACTAAACTCAGGTATTCCAGAACCGCAACGATAAAATTATGATGACAACACCTCGGAGCTCAACTCCCCGGGACACCTCCACTAAACCCCTGCTGACAGGAGGCACCAAGACAATGTTGTCATCACAAAGCCATCGGAACGATTCTAAGATACCCGCGTGATCCTAAAAAAAATTAGTGAAATTTGAGAAGAGAAGAGTCAAAACTCTACGTCAGGATGTCTTACAAGAGCGATGAGGAGACTGGGAAGTAAAAAGAATTCCTAAACTCTTCGATATATAATTCCTAAATGACTCAAAACATTTTTCTAGACACAACTCGGCCGCTAAAAACGATCAATCAGTGGGGGCTCCTAAAGTCGGGGAAGGCTCTGATTACCAACTTGTAACGCCCTCGATGCGGCCATATCTCCCACGTGTCGAAGCATGACTTAGAGGCATAACCGCATTGAAAGCAATGTCGCAAGTGAGGTAATCTTCACACAACCCATGTAATACATAAGGGAAAGAGATACATAGTTGGCTTACAGTCGCCACTTCACACAATACATAAATAAACAATCATCATTTAAGTTACACTCAAGGTCCGACTAGGGAACCAAAATGAAATAAGACTACCCCAAATGCTACACAGATCCCCGGATCATCCCAACTGGGCTCCACTACTGATCATCAGGAAAAGACACATAGTAGCGACCACGTTCCTCGTCGAACTCCCACATGAGCTCGGTTGCGTCATCTGCACTGGCATCGTTGGCACCTGCAACTGTTTTGGTAGAATCTGTGAGTCACGGGGACTCAGCAATCTCACACCCGCGAGATCAAGACTATTTAAGCTTATAGGAAGGATGGGGTAATGAGGTGGAGCTGCAGCAAGCGACTAGCATATATGGTGGCTAACAACGCAAAAGAGAGCGAGAAGAGAAGCAAAGCACGGTCGTGAAGCTAGTAGTGATCAAGAAGTGATCCTGAACTACTTACGTCAAACATAACTCCAACACCGTGTTCACTTCCCGGACTTCGCCGAGAAGAGACCATCGCGGTTACACACGCGGTTGATGTGTTTTAATTAAGGTCAACTTCAGGTTTTCTACAACCGGGCATTAACAAATTCCCATCTGCCTCATAACCGCGGGCACGGCTTTCGAAAGATAATACCCTGCAGGGGTGTCCCAACTTAGCCCATTATAAGCTCTCACGGTCAACGAAGGATATTCCTTCTACCGGGAAGACCCGATCAGTCTCGGAATCCCGGACTACAAGACATTTCGACAGTAGTAAAACAAGTCCAGCAAAGCCGCCCGATTGTGCCGACAAATCCTGATAGGAGCTGCACATATCTCGGTCTCAGGGCACATCCGGATAAGTCAAGCTACGAGTAAAACCAGGCCTCGAGTTTCCCCGTGGTGGCCCCGCAGGTTGCTCGGTTCGGACCAACACTCGAAGGAGCACTGGCCTGGGGGG